>OU538789.1:10032500-11395833 GCA_912999815.1 Campaea margaritaria | reverse complement strand
GTTTCGAGAGTTCTCGCTGTTGTTTTATTGCATATGAACATTACAAAGCTAACGAGTAAATTCAAAGACATCTTCTTTGTTTGATTAATATCTATTAGCACCAATCTCTTCCGTTTGCTCGTCGGTTACAGACGAGCGGACCGAGGTGAACCAGACTCGACCAAGGTCCGTTTTGAAATAGGATGGCACTTGACCTTCAGGATGAAAGTCAACAGTATTGCGCAACATATCGACGCGCGCCTCTGAACACTATGCTAATGGTCATCTCCGAGACACATATTGGAACATGATCAATATGATCATGACCCACATTACCATGTTCAAGGATTTCATATATTTGGAAGGCGGTGATTTCAAAACTTACAGAATTTTAAAGTGTGTTTTGTTAGCTATGGAGGCGTCAACATGAATCTATGAATGGAATCCTTCATGGTCTATGCAATGTGAGTCTTACTCATTCACAAGAAATGATCCAGGATATATACAATTTTCTCTGGGTTTTTCATTGTGGCGATGACGTAAGTTTAGACAATATAATACGAGTAGATCAGGAGAAACTCGTGAGTCATTTTATTAATCATCAGCGTTGATGAGACGTGCTTGTACTTCCTCATTTCAATTTGTTGGTATATGTATTACGCATTTAGCAGATTGTAAGGGGCTAGGCAGCTTTTGGACCACTCCTTTCTAGTGATTAGGTCTCACATGGTGGCGTTGTAGAGTTAGTGCGCGCGCGCACATCGACTGCGTGTGCGTGCGCGGAGGAGTGTGCGTGCGGGAGGGGGAGCACGTTGCATTGGGAGGGGGGAGGTAGCGCCAGCGAACGGCCGCGGTTTTGTAACAGTGTTGTATTTCAAGGTCACTCGAGCAGTTTTTAGAAAGTTACTTTATTGGAGTCTCAGGTAAAAACTTGGATTTGCATGTAAATAAAAATGCTAACTAAATATGTAATAATGTGGTGCCATGAATAATAATTATGGGCTCAGGTATTTACAATTGAAAAATTTCCTGCTTCAGGTTATTACCGTTACGACCGGTCTTTATGATGTTTATAAGTGATTGATTTGCATAATTATTAGTATTCATACAGTCGGTAATAAAGTGGTTTTTGATGCCATTTGTCGGCCGAGAAAATGGTCCAAATCCATTATTTTGTCCTATTTTGATGAATTCACAAACATCTTATTATGCGTCTTCTCAAAATGTATGCTAAAAAGCATGTAATGACAAAAACTTCTTTAAAAAGAAGACTTGAGTTTAAGGTTTACAAAGTAGAGCCAAATCTCAAATATCTTTGATTACAAATCTTTACAAAGTAGAGTTAAATCTTAAGGATCTTAATCTCAAACGAAACGCTGAAATCAACATTTACGTAAAGAGTATCCTCCCTTGTATAAAGCTTCGCATTTTATTTCATCACGATTCTACTCCCATATACGATCCGGTGATCTTCTCCGCGAGTCGAAATGATGAAATTTAGTCGACTGCCATTTCGTGAGGTTGCATAACCGGAGAACGCTAAATTTTGCTGACAGAGAAAGTATGCGAAAGGTTTTATGTAATGACGACGTAACGCTGTAGCGACTCGGTTTTGATTTCCTTGCTTTTACGTCCATCACTGTTACGTGATATTTTTGGGGTAATTTCGTATTGGGACATCTCGATTTTTTTAGCTAAGTGCTGCTACATTTTGTTTTGATGATTTGCAATTGTTTTATTTTTATTTTGACTTACTATACTCGTATCTTTGACTCATTTGTTATCGCTTTTATTTCCAGTATTCGGTATCTATATGATTTTTCTTTTAGATAAGTCGACAAGGTATTTATTAAGTTAATAAAAACTATTTTCAACTGGCCATTTTTAGAACGTCTTTTTTAAATATAATTTATTTGAAATTTTTATGACTCATAGTTAGTATGCAATAAAATATAGCTTTATGATTCCACTTAAATACCCACATCACTGAATTAGCACTTAAACTTTCAAATATAATGGAGATGTTAGGTATAAGATCAAAGTTGATTTTTTGCGCCTTCCCCGTACAGAGACGTAAGCGTGCAAATCAGTAAACACATCGGGGAAAATACTTCTACTAACGCAAATTTGACATGACTTACAAGACATAAACAATTTTCAAGTATAAACACAAATTTTGTTTTTTTTTTCGAAACATTCTCGTAAATCTTGTCAAGGATGTAATCGCAAGAAATTGACACAACAAAAACATATCGATATGTTCATAGCGGTAATTAAGATACTTGATAACAAATTTCAAATTGAACAAAACAAAATTACGCATGCAATAAAAATCACAAGTTACAATTCACTGAAACCACGGATTTCAACGATATGGTTGAACCTTTAAGTCACCCTAACTAACCCAGTTATGAAAATTCTAATACATTTGTATAAAGTTCCGATAAAAAAGAACAAACAGTTGATGTCTATTTGGAGAAACCTAAATACTTATCAACCAACATAACATTAACTTAAACCAAAGATTAAGTAACTCTCAAAAGTGGGTTAGCGAAAAGTCACTGCAATCGCTGTCCCAATTTCTGAGTTATCAGTAAAGTTAAATACAGAGCTACTAGTGCTGTCATGATAAGCAGCAAACGTAGGGATTTGCGCCGCATTGACTTAGTTGCTTTCGCTTCCGTAATTATAATTACAACGCATTGTTCTGTAAATAATAGCTAATATTTGCCTGTGAACATTTAAATTTATAATGTTTTGGGCATGATTATTAATGTCAACAGTGGTAACATGGTTGCTGATTGGATTAAAGCCAATAGTACACGATTCAATAGAACTACATTTGAAATAGATGAAACTTAATTTAAGGACATAATTTTATGTAGGTACATTTATTTTAAACGAAGCATATAAAGTGACATATAATATAATGCATCTATAATAAACTATTATGCATCTAAAAGTAAAAGTCAAGGCTATTAAAATGTTTAAAAACTTGTTTTTAAGGAAAAATAATATTTTTTTCGAAATCCCTGATGCACCACCTAAGTCCGAGTAACATTGTTCTTTCGTGACCCATTATATGGAATCCTAATTCTAGAGCAGTGACGTAACTTTTAGATTTGGTTTAGTGGCTTGCTCTTCACGAAGTTCTTTGATGGCACTAAGTTTAAAAAGAGAAACTCTATTTCGTCAATTCTTACTATTTATATTTGACAGAATGTTATTTAAAATCTTATCGTATTTGAACTTTTTATTACATTTGCATCTTGTACTTTTCGATCTTTATCAGAATCTTGACAAAAAGAGAAAGAAGAGTTGTTTTCATTCAACCAAAGAACCGTTTCCTTATCGTATGCTATAGCAACAGACAAACATAAAGAATACACACAAACCTGCATAATCTTTAGAATTAAAGCCAGTACCCCTTGTTCTAGATGGGGATAAAAATATAGTACCTATCCAATTTGACATTTGAAGATTAGAAAGATATTATACTTATTATTCCGACCTTGACTGAATCAAACATTACGAAATGTAGAATCTTGATGAAGCAATTATCTCTACTTAAATTTAAGATCAAGAAAATTCAAAAGATAAACGTTGAAGTGTTCCCAGTCTCACGTGTATTTCGGATAAGTGCAACCGGGTTGCCTAACAAGATGTGCCGTAATTTTACAGAGATAACTAACATCTTTCACAATAACCGCAAACAAGTTTGTATGAAAAACGAAGCAGATGATATTTTCAAGTTTCTTAATACAGTCCACTTTTACCCACCACTCTTGGACGTTGAGAAATAAAGGAAACAGCAAAGGAATAATTAGGTGTCATTATTTTATTTTCTCTACCGTTAAGCAACTTGGAATGAGTGCTATTTATTATGCGTAATGATCAGCTTGATGAGCCGATTTCATTTTTGATGCTACTATTAATTTCGAAACCAATAAATCGTATAGATATTTCTATCAAAAATAATATAATGCTGAAAACCCATATATTATTATTTGCAATTTCAAAAATCATGACAAAAATGTGTAATGGTATGCACCATTACACATTTTTGCAAAATTAGTTTGTTTGTATAGTTTTTCACAATAATCTAGTCTAGTAGTCATTCTATAATAATTATAGAATGTGTACATTTAGATAACATAGATTTTGTTCGATGAATTCTCAATTATTAATCAATAAAAATTGGTTTATAAGGAATTAATTTCGAAACCATCGGGACCATTTCAGTTGTTTACTCCTTGCATGTTGTTTTGGTAAACATGGAAGAAAAACCTTTCAAATATACTAGTGTTTGGAATAATGGAGCTAACGACTGATCTTCTTCGTTTGCGCCAAAGTCAATGTTTCAACTATTCTGCTCTAAATTGGGATGTTTTACTTGAAATATCTTGTTGACTTTATTATTCTAGTCAGTTACATTGCGCCCGATGTCAATCACGGAGAGTATATTATGTATTTGTGTCAAGAAATCGATTTATCATAAAACTGTTACATAATCATCTTAATATAAATATCTGAGTCTCAAAAAAGGATTCTCAAACTTATTAAAATAAATTCCAAGTACAATAGAGTTCAATTTCAATAATCAATTTAAAATGGAAGTAGTAAATTGAAATAGATCTTTATTACAACTATTAAAACAACACCGCAAACGCAAACTATAAATATGAAATAATATCAATCTAAGAATCTATAAAGTGACCAAGGAAAACAAACTGTTATTGAATGGAAGTAAGATTATTCACAGGAGTACAATTACCTGATACTTATGGTAATAGAAACTAAGTACCGCATATTGTACTAAATGAACAATTTAATATAATTATTGCAAATAAATATGACATGGAAAGGCAAATTGCAACTGAACTGGTGCAACTGTTTTTATAATGTAACCGGGTATCAATTACATAGGACTTATATTATGCATTGGATGTCATAGAATTAATGTAGAAAAGGCAAAACTAGTTGCTAACGGTGCAATATAAAAGTAAAAGACATCCGAATGAGACCGACCAACCCATTCTATCAACATAAATACGAGCTAATGCGAATGAAGTCGCAAACAGGACCTAGTATCCAATAACAAACTTAGTACATGTATACAAGTCATGCAATAGAGTTTGGAATAATATGCAATTATTTCGTAATGTTTCTGGAGTAATGTTTGTCATTCTACGCCATAAAGATATCGGAACTATGTAAGTCGTAGAGGTATCTATGGATAGATCCAACATAACAGTCATGCTTAAAGTCAAAACGCAATTTATACCAGTTTATTTTAACAACAACACGCGCTTAAACGGAGGTTTGAAGGCTAAAAACAAAATTGTATTGAATTCTATATCCAACGATGACCTATTAGTTGATGCTCTTTCACTAAAATGGTGATTCTAAACACTGAATCATGTATTGACAGACACGACCGCAGACTGACTCAGAAAAATATTCCTATTGTAATTGTTGTACATACTTTCTACGGTCACGTACAGGATAAAGTTAAGGTTTTTGTTGCAAAATTATAGCCTACGATTAGTGCTTCTGTGTTCATATTGTGAGTTGTTATTGCTCTACATATTGCTCAGTTCAGAACCTCATCAATTTCGGAACCGGAACTCCTGGGATTATGAACAATGATCAGTTGCTTCCAAAAATATATTCATACATTATAGCTACTGACAGCATAACTGAGCATCTGTAATTTTATGATGACTGAACCTTTGACTTCCAAAGAAGAAGAATATAATTAATATCTTGATTCAGTCAAATGAGGAGTTGTCATTTTCACAACAGACATAATAGAACATTTCTGTAGAAACATTTACTTGTGTGGTTGTAACACGCAATATGTTTCGAGTGCTAACCGTTGACAACAAAATATTTAGATTTGCATTTAAAGGCTTTCAGCACTTTCTGTATTCACTAGAATTCAAGCCTTAACATGCGTTAACACTAAATTTCCTTGTGGTTAAGATGAATTGCGCAGAGTGAGACAATATTTATTTGAGCGCTGATGGAAAATAAAATGACGATGGTGACTGTGACGAAGGAGACAGTAATAAAACCTATTTAGCAGTAGTATAACGTCATGAATTAGTTGATTAAAATAGTAGTGCACATGTAACTACTACAGAGACAACGAATGTGGTTAAGGTGCACATGAATTGTGATATGAGTCAATGGCTGTTATCAAAATTTCAGTCATAATAGTACTGACCTACCCGTATGCGCAGGCATCTTGCTAAAAATACACTTCTCGTACGTGAAACGTGCGCTTTCGTTCGCGTGCGTTCAGATTTAGTGCTCTCTACTGCAGCTCTCATTTGTGTGAGTGTCGCGGAGTGGGGGATAGTGGGAAATGTGAGAGAGTGTGCACAACCATACAGACGCACCACGCGCCCTACTCCGGATGTGAACGCAGATTTCTAAGCCTGTGAACGCACTAGCGCTAGACCAAATTGATAGGCCTATACGTTATCTACCAAATGTTAACTCATTGTGTGTGGCCGTGTGCCAGCTACATGTATGTGTGAGTTATTGTATGAAAGCCTTGAGGCCTCTAACTTATTTTACAACTTGCCAGCAATCGAATTGACCATAAAATTGCGAACAATCAGAGTTTATGTTTAGATCTGAACTTTTATTGCCGAGTGTGACAAGTGACTATAATTAATTTATGGGATCGGTCAAGGTTGCGCCGGTTGTTAGCGTAGTAATAGTGATGCATTCGTTAGAGAAGAATTTAATGGCCATATAAGCGCATTTTGTTGTGTAGAACAAATACCTGAGAGACAAAGAAAAACCTTGTGATTTTATGTTACTCGAAAGAACGCAATAGGAAGGGCCTGTCGAAAGCATTAGTTAGGCTATAAATAATAAACATCATACGCAAGGGTAACCGCGTAATAAAACTAATAGACCAAAACCACTGTGGCCTTTGAGACTCTTAATGATATTATTCATTATGAAAATATAAATTCGACACCTTTTCAATTTAATGGACCCGTCGACCTTAGGAAAGTATTTTGAATTTGTACGAAAGCGGAAGACGTTTGAGACCGCACCCGACCTATTGAAGATTCTGAAGGTGAACTAGTACAAGGACTTCCGAGGCCAGTAAAGGATGGACCCTAATTGAAACGGGGTTCCTTCGTGTGCGTAAGCGTTTGAAAACCGAGCGCCGCTGGAGCATGCGTGTACGCGTTGCGTGCGCGCAGACTAGTCGATAACAATAAACTATTTCCGAAGTGACCCAGTTCCAACGTCCTTCGGTAATTTGTACCGTGAACGGGAACAAGAAAGGGCTGGGAGTCATACGACAACAACCATTTCAAATTTTATTGTACTACACAATACATCCTTTGTACAACTAGAGCTGCCGCTTTATTACACGACTTTATGACATCTGTAAACCAGAGAACCTTCGCCGACCTTGAATTTAAATTTCATTGTTTGAAAGTAGCACCTCAACTGAAACTAGTTCGTTTTTTATGTGATTTAAAATAAATAATCCGAGCCTTTGATGAAACCGCAGTCAGGCATGCCGACGCCGACGACGCCCAATCGAATTAGAGCTTGTTAAAGTGTGCTAATAGTCAAATGTAAACGATGACAGTCACATTCAAATGGGAAGAACACATTAAAATTCGATTAAATAATAATTAAAACGAAACGAAAAGATGTCAATGAGCCTCTCCAGTAGCGCTGTCCTAATGTTAGAAACGTTTCACAATAGCTCAAGTGCCCCGACGAACACATCGAGCCCTTTGATAACGATATTCATTTCGGTTCAATGTCAAATGGAACTCAGAACTATGAAGAAATTCATTGAGACGATAAAAAGAGTTGAGACATTTTTTAAACGGTCGTCGGACGTACGCGAGCGGATTCGTATTTCTAAGAAAATGTTTATGTCGACTTTGCAAGTAGTGGCAGGTATGCTTGCGAAATCACATTGAGCAGTTCGCCTCTTGCCTTTGGGACTTTGGAAATGTTTGTGTTTCTAAGCTGTAAACCTAGTTTCTCCGAACTATGAACACGTCAAAACCTACACATAGGTATTCTGTCACGTGTGTTCGTTTGCAATCACAAGGAATTTCACAAGAGAATATATTTTCATTTCAAATTGTGTAATTTGAGGCGATTACTCTTGTAATTGTAAATTGTCCGTTATTTGCATCAGTTGTTCTAGTTCTTCCTATATTTGTTACAATTGCTCTAGACAATCGTGGGTGTTGACATTCAGTGGATAGCAGATTTTTCCTATTAGCATGCAATTTTTCTTTGGTGTAACATTAACCATTGTGAGTTTGTTATTGAATCTAAGATGCGATTGGTTAGGATCGTGAAGAAAGTTATTGATGTCGTGTTGAAATGATTAGTCAACAATTTCATTGGCTTTGGTAGTTAAGTAAGTGTCTGTTTGTTTCCAAGCACCCATTCCGGATGTAACTGGGAAACCTTAACCTTATTAGTTTATCCAACGGAGGTAAAACTTCATAAACGACTCTACTATTCAATCTGCGAATATCATCATTGCCGTATACTTTCTTGGATATCTACAAAATAATATTCATTTTTCTTAAAGCAAAATTGAATCGTATATTGACCGTTGTATTGCCAGGATCGCGATTCCAGCTGTCAAGATTGAAGCTTGCCCAGGTAGAACGATAGATCAAATGAGTTTGTTCATGATAGAAGGATGAGGTGAAGTAAACCCTGGACTTCATTACTTGCATACAGAATTAAAAGAATACAGAATATATAAATAAACTAATCTTTCTGTTAATAAAGGAAATGTTTAGTAGAAATATAAATTATGCCTACAATTACCAATATACGCAACGTTCCAATTGCGATATTTGCGGTTTAATGAGGTTATTTTGTAATAAACAGATTATTTCGAACAAATATAGGCCCTTCGATATGTCCGTAATTAGTCCGTGCAAAGAGAACAGGGAAAAGATCTAGTTTCACAACACGTGTATGATAAACGGGCGGTTTGTTCTAGGCGGAAGTTTGGTATATAATATAATTATTATATATATTTTTATCTACGAGTATACTTGTATAAAAAGCCCAATGGAAAGAAGTCTGGGTATAAAAGGAGACCAATGTGATTAAAAAAAAACTAATCTATTCTAATCGTCCATGATAATGATGATGATTAAGAAAACTATCATAGACTTCTTGATGATTATTAATAAATATTGGTGCAAATTCTAGGACACATACAATGAGATATTTAAACTCTTGTTTGAAGATAATAGGCAACTGAAGAAAGAAGAATATTATATATGATTTGAAAATACCGTTTTTGCATCACGTAAAGCCTATACCTATTGCAATGCGGTTTTCACTCTTTGGCACAAATACGCTTAGAATAACTTATTTACTTATTATAAGGATATACATACGATACATTTCAATCCAACGAGTAGTAATAACTTACTACAAATAACCATTGTTATATGCTATGTTATTGCATTGTTATATATAATGCTCATCATCATCAACCCATATCGTCCCACTGCTGGGCACGGGTCTCCCCCCACTTTCGCGAGGAGGGTTAGGCCATAATCCACCACGGGGGCCAGATCCGGATTGGTGGATCACCTACCTATTATTGGCCTATTACCTATGTTCTCTGAAGGATGTTCTAATATTAATGTTTAAAAAGTTGTATGAAGTCGAGGTATCAGCTATTATTGTACAATGTTTACTAAAAAATATGCTATCGCCCCTTTAACGGTATGTTTGGCTATGCGAAACTAATTTATTTGATTGTCAACTGGTTGTAACACATAGAATTTACTTAGAAGTCTGTCCAATGTTATTATGGAAATGGCTTATAGGAATGTTATGACGCTCAAGTACCAAAGTACTTTTAGTATTGGAAACAAAGACCGTGTTTCTACTTGAAGGAGGATCAATAAATTATTTTCTAACTAGAATCTTTGTAACATTTCTAACTAGGTAAACTTGCCTAACGACAATGTACTTGAACATGGAAATC
The DNA here is from genome assembly GCA_912999815.1 of Campaea margaritaria. Classification (NCBI taxonomy): domain Eukaryota; kingdom Metazoa; phylum Arthropoda; class Insecta; order Lepidoptera; family Geometridae; genus Campaea; species Campaea margaritaria. The sequence continues at coordinate 11,385,827 of OU538789.1, read as the reverse complement.
TTATCTACGTAAAATATTTTATCAAAAACATTACCATAACATTTAATCAATACAAGGTTGATTAGATGACTCTACGGATTGTTCCTATCTTCGTATATTTCGAAACTTCGTACTTATATCCAAGGTTTGCTGTTAAATAAAATATTTATTGGATGAATTTCTTGGCTTTGAGACCTGACGTATGAATATATATGATTAGTGTGTTAACAATATAGAAAAGTTCAAGGGAGTATTCATTTTTTTTGTAGAGATTATAATATTGATATATTATTTGTGTCGGAAACGTTGATAGGTAATTAAAGAATTTATTTAGAAGTCTTTTTAAGAGATAAAGTAATTTCCTTTAATATGTATCCTTGGAATGAATACCTTGAAGTTTGTACTTTATTACAGATTTATTGTATATTCAACATTTGATTCTAATTAAAATACACAGGTTTTTATCGTCTATGTATTCTGAAACGCTTTTTATCGCCTCTGAGAGTTTTCTCTTCATAAGTAGGAATAGACCGTTGATGATTTTTACCATATTTTCTATTAAAGCGAATTTTGATTAATGCAATGTTATTATAGTAATTTATCGGTTAGTATATCTAGAGATAGCTACGCGTTTAAAGCTAGCGTTGAGTAGTTATCCTCTTTATTAATTGCAGTAGCAATTTCTTTCAATATTTCGAAGTTTTGCTCCGAGCAGCAGTTAGTTGAGATATTTCTGACGCGTAGCTATCTTCACCAGTTATGTGAAAAGCGGCATTGGTCTATTCTCTGGATGCCCTTTAATTGCTCCCGTGCCAACCACTTCGGCTACATTGACACAATTCTGTATCTCGACGACGACAGGCAATATATCAATCGTTACAGTTGCGTAATTCACATTGCATTGATAAATTTTCAGAAGTGATAAATCTCTCTCTTGATATTTTCTTAGCTTTTGCTACTTCTGTTTTATGATATTGTGAAATAAATTGATATTTTAATTTGGTTCGAGGAAGTGTTTTGTTGATTTTGAGTATTTTATTGGCACTGAGATGAAATACTATAATAAAATCAGTGAGTAACGTGGATCAGGCGATTGCCGTACAAGTGTATAATCAAAACACTAGAATATTTTGTCATTAACAAAATTTTATCATTCAGATTACAGTGGAAGAATCCTTGAATTGGTTAGGTATATTGATAACATTATGATGTTTATTGGGAATGTGGTTTAGAAACGTAATTTCTATAATAGATATGTTACAATTAGTAACATGAGTATACGCAAAATAAATTTTGATGACATTTGAAAGGAAATATTATTTTAGTAAGTACACACGTAAAATGCTAAGGTTGAACATTCTTCGAATAAAGACAAACCAAGTAAACGAATTGTGAAATTAACGACTTGCATTAATTAGACTTTTCACAAATTTCGAAAGCAGATGCGTTTGATCAGTTCCGATATCTATTTAATGCACGAACAGGTAAGTGAAATTAGCCGCTAAATTGGTTTTTAATGCTTAACTAAACAAGGTTGGCGAATGTTAATATTTTTATACAGTTTGATGATTTAATAAAAAAAATTTTTAACATTCCAAGTACACAAATGGTTGACTTAATTATTAGTAATAATAAATATGATAGGTAAGTATGGTAAATAGTATCAGTAACTGTTTTAGTGTTGAGATCATCAATAGTAATTATAAGTGGTTGTACTTCTGCGAGTGTTCGTGTATCAGTGAGATGTCCATTGGTGTTAGTAGGTCAATTTTCAAGACGTAATTATAGCGATTAATCAAATCTTTGCATTATCATATTCCATTAGAGAATTCGTGTGTCGAATGCGCGCGAAACCAAGCGTCGACAAGCATCAGCGCAGGCGCAGCTGTACTCAGCTCAGACGATTTCGCAAACCACCATCTAATGTGAACCTATTAACCTCTTCGTCGAGCGAGCCTCGCAGGCGAAGGCGACAGGCGGATGAAACGGCGAATACTATGTTCATTAGACACAAGGTTGGGCCTACCGACCATCCATCGGACCGCCACCGCCAGTTCGACCACTACCTACCTACCGATGACGCCCACACGGCCATGCGCATCCTACAAAATTAAAAAGTAAACAAACAAATATCTCACCTTGCCAACTGCAATGCATTTCTATTAGCAATCTCATTGTAGAAATTCAAAAATATGTTGCTGTCGAACATATTAGCACTTCCTCACAGCCATAATATTTCACAAAAAAATATAATTTTTTTTTTGAAGAACAACAACAATCCAAGCACCAGCGATCACAGGATGAACACAATGACGATCCTAGGCACGTCCGTGCGCGAGCGACGTCAAATCAAACTGGCCCGGTCAAAATGACGAAAGTGAAAACATCGCACGCACAGAAAAAAAGGCTGGCGCGGTACAGTCCTTGCAGGCTACCTCTCGCGCGGGCTCTAGTGACACACTAACTGCGAGCGCGCGCATCGCTCGTCGCCTATATAATGAATCGCTCGGAGGCTCAAGCCTCAAACGCCACCGGACGGCACAAAAAGAAGATGCCTCACAACGGTAGCTACGAAAGATTCAACACAAAGAATAGAGACAGGGACACGTGGACGCGTGTGCGTGCACGTGCGAATGTCGGTGTGCGCGAGAGATAGGCGGCCGCAGGAAACTCCGTTCTCTTCCACTAGGAAAGACCTTGGATATGAATCGGCACGTTGCAATGTGTACCGCCATCGCCTACGCCCGTTGCCCACTTGACGATACCAACTGATTGCCCGATGATTCCATAAAAGATGTTTATTTTCTATGCCATGGATGCGCAGTAGACGCATGGGAAGCAAAACAGAACAGTATGAACAACAGGTTGAGAGTAAATATTGAGCTAGTTAGTAGTTAATGAGCGTGGCAGATAGCTTTATTGTTATACCAAGCGCGGTCGCTGGACAAACACTATAATTACCGCCAGCGCTGATGATGCAATGAAAGTTGATAATGCTATTAGCGATTTGACACGTATTTAGCGTGGGTGGTCACCGAGAAATGAACGCTGTGGCGCAATTTCAGAAGTCAAAGACGGTTAAGATAATGCCGCTAAGTAGGTCATTAGAGAGTTAACTAAAGTTGTTAATAAAACAATACAGAACAAAGCTGTCAATACAAGAAAGGAAATCCATTTAGTTAAAAAAGGCTAAGCGTATTCAAATGAACTTGTGTCTACTATATCAGGAGAATTAACATTTTTAAAGGCTCAAGGAAAAGATTGACAAATGTAATCTGTCTTATTTATAGCACTATTTTTTACCAAAGCAATATAAAGCTAAAACTTAATGAATTCTTCACTAAACATGTGACGTAAATATTGTCTTCGAATGTGCGAGTTCTTGTATGTATGTAAATAAATGTGGACAAGACGTTAAAATTTAAATGTGGTGCTTCATGAATAAAATATGGGGTAATGGATCTTTTTGTTGTGATGACTAAAAACGACATACTTTTTAATACTAATGTGAAATCTAATGTAACTTTGATTATAAAATCGATGCATTGCAGTGGAACCGACACTATAAACAACTTTGGTGAAAAATGATTGAAAAGTCGTTGCGGTGGAAGACGCAATGGGCATCACAAAAGTTTACATTTGCCTCTATAATCTCACAAAAGTTCAAATCATGCCTTTCTTAAACAATGTTTCCATATTTAGGTACTCTATTGAAAATGTATATCTAAATAAGTATCTTCACTCTATTTAGGGACATCTCTTATCTAAATTAGATATATCGCTATTTATAAGGACACTCTAACCAAAGACATCTGCTGGAGACGCCTTTGATATAAATTGATTTGAAATACATAAACAATATTATTGTACATATCTCAATATGCTATATTAAATTTTTTGTGTATTTGGATGTAAACTCTGTGATGGAAGATTTCTATGTTAGTCGTGGATTTTTGAAAACAGTTGTATATTTCAGATATGTGGGTAAGAGGGTTCAAAGCTCTAGATTAAGCGATCATCGGTCTTTGTGAAATCTCGTAAAACACAAAATAATAAGCACCTCCATCATACAGTAACAATGTTTAACTTAAAAATGCTCATTTAATCTCTGTGAATCAATTAGGTTCTACGTACTTCATTCCTTGCTCAAAATCTGTACGACAATAATGACGAATTTCAATCGGTTTCATTTCTTTTTCTATCTGAATCTAACATAATGGAATTTGGGTTTAATTATTTGCTTTATCGCAAGTCTTTTCGAAAATCAAAATTTAGATAGAAGTCACTAAAACATCAGTAACAAAATTTTGCGAAACATAACGAAGTGCTAATGGTAACAGAGCAGAAACTCGTTCCGTTTCCGCAACAGCTTTCCACTTTCGTTCTCAGTCTCATTGTCTAATGAGCACAGATTGAATAACTTAGCGAATTTCTTCCAAACAGCAGTGTCGGTTTACGTAAGGTCTTCGGAAGTGGCTCTGTGAGAATCGCCGTAATTGCTACTTGTTGTATTAAAATAATTTTTGTTATCGAGACTTTATTTTGTAAGACTTGGGAGATGGGAGTCTTACATTGATCTGATCTCATTGTACCCTTGCGAATATTTAACGTTTGTTATAGTTCTTGATTGATTGGATTTGTATGGATGTAACACATTTTAAGGAATTCTCTTCTCTAGTTTTGAAGATACACTTTAATCACTCCCTTTGTATCACTGCCAAATTTTTATTTAGAAATTAGAAAAGTATTTTCTTTCATAATTGCCAGTGTGCATTAGTGTTACAGCACTGTATTGTTTAATAAACAATAGATATTTATAATAAAACGTAATTTAGTTCCAGACAACTCAACCTCACCAAGTCTGATGCTCAACCGATATAAATAGCCGATGACATCATCATAGACCATGTCAATATGGAATTTAACACTCAATCGGGGTCAGGAACCAGATTAAAATATAGCGTCCAATCTTCGATAGTGGCACGATCTGGCACAATCGAAATGCCTTCTTCCCAGGTTTGTATGAAACCTGGTAAGTACTAATTATTGTTTGTTTCATTAACTCAACGCGGAAACTTGACATCAAGAAGTATAGTGCAACATCTTGAAATTAACTAACTTCACTGTTTAGATCTATTCATTTATTGCAGTTCGTAACAGTCGATTTCATTTATGTTGCAGAACAATGGGCGGTTCACTGTTTTACGAAATATCAATGATCTATATCAACAATCGAATAATTATTATTCCTACGATAGAATTTGTCAGTCATAATCTGTCAAAGGTTGGCTATTGTTAGCTTTGTTTATTCGCATTACTCATTTGACCTATAAAGGCAGTGGAGTTCTATAAGTATATTCATCATCATCAGCATATTTTTTTCACACTTCTTGTAAAAGAGAATGTGAGATATAATTTTCTACTTTGGTCCTGTTAAGTGCGAGGTAGTGGATTTCACTGTCAAGCCCTGACTTTGAGATTCTTAGACATGCCAGTTTCCTCATTGTATTTTGTTCCGGCGTTATTGATGACAACGGCATTTATATCTATACATATCTTATTAAAGATTCATTGGGTTAGGCCCAAAGTTTTGAACCAGGAGCCATTGGATTGCGCAGCGCTTATGTAACCACTTCACCAACACCGATTCTAAAAAGATAATTTTTATGATAATTTAATTTTAAATTCAATTTCTACTAGATTTAGTTCCTCATCATTTACATAGCAACTTTCTTGTGCACGAAGCCTTTGATGTCGACTGCGTGTTACGCCTCAAGTTTTTTGTTATCGAAGCAAACATCGAAGTTCACATCACAAACAGAACATTCTGCAATGTTTGATTAACATTACACTTTCTTATGAACAAAAATCGTTGTGAAACCCGCATGAAATCATCGAGAGGCGTACTGACGACAGCCTCACAAAAACTTTCGAGGCATTTCTCCGGGTGAAAGTTTAAGCATATGCATTGTACTTTTGTCACTGGCTAATCACGATCTTTATCATAAATCTTAATCCTGACATTTGCACGCCCACCGGCATTCTAGTTTGTATATGAAAGTAAAGCAGCTAGCGGCGCGTGTCATTACACAACCTTTTATCGTCATGTGAACAGATTTAGAAAGGGTACGAAATGGCTTAGCAACGTGACTCTGGAACTAGTTTTTGCTTATCTCTTTCAAGGACGGTCTCAACTACATCCTTAAAGGCATCATTTACACCTAACGTTATGTTTCTATCACCTGTTCATTTTCATACTAGTAGAAGTCAATCATAATTGGCCAAAGTCATTAAATTTAAAGTGGTTCTGCTAGAATCGAAAAAAATGGCGTTAAATGAAATTTATCTATTACTCACGATTATTTCATCGATATCGTGTCTGGAATCGTTACGATTGGTTTCGGTTTTCAATTACGTGTTGTCGATCGCATTTTAGACTACATCCACCGCTTGAATCGCTTTGGGTACATTAAATTATACTGCTTTGACATAGAGGTGTTTTTCGTGTGTTGATTGAGCGCTTGATCTCACGTCTGAGGTCGTGGTTGACTGTACTACCCATGAATCGCGTGAAAGTAATTCGAGATCAAAAATCGTATGCATCCGCGTGTACTATTGGAGCTGTCACGATCGGCCATGGCTGCCATTTATTAATATTAAACGAAAATTCGTTATCCAACTGGCCTTGGGCCGTGTTCCTTTCAGTTCTACTTAATGATGACAGTTGCATGAAACGTGCTGTTTGTAATGGCAACAAACCCAATGACCGCACCGCTCTGGTCACGGAGGCTGCCAGGTTTTGCATGAGGCCGGTGAGAGAACTCATTACAATCGACTACAGTAACTACCTTTTGAAACAGGCATTGATGAAATTTCTATGATAAACTTTCGAAAGAAAATTCGACATGCTGAACGTTTTGTAACAGTTATTGAAAGCGTGTCTCACAGCTCGAGGCTCGGCAGCGCGCAGACGTCGAAAGTGAGACCGAGAGGTTGCGCAGGCGCATTACGAAGTTTTTATTGTCGGCCGCGCGCGAAATCACTTGAAAGTTGTATTGTCCTTGGATATTTCACTTCTTTATTTGCCGCGTTTCCGACACCCGAGCCGAAGTTCAGTCGGCAGTGACGCCAATTGTGCGCTTGAGTGTTGGCGGCATTCGCTCCCCTTCACTCTGATTTAGATTCCGCAGCGCGGGATGGAACGGCGCTCGATCCCCGACTGCCTTTCGCCAGCTTTCTACTGTGAGGTCTGTAATCGAGTGGTGCTTACCGAGGGATACTGTCGGGAGAGAATCCCGCGGTGTCCACGGGGCAATCCAGGGTGTGTGTGCGTGGCGTGCGGCGGCTTCCCGGCGCTTGCGCCACTTCCCCGCTTGCGACACGCTTCCTGCGGGAGAGTGCGAGGCCGCGCGCGAGTTCCGCGCGCAACAAGTTGCACAACGCTTATCGGCGACCCGGTTTCGACTTTCGCCGCGATTATCACTGAAACTGAATCCTGTGTGATGCACTGTTTAGTATCACTGTAATCCGGGTCTAGGCGGTGGTTCGTGAGTTGAGAGCGCGACGGAGTATGGCGCGACGGCGCTGCGGGCCGCGGGCGCCGTGCGAGTGGCGCGCGCGCTCGGCGGCGCCGCTGTCGGTTGCGCCACACTGGAAAGTAAAAGTGAGCGGCGCGGGGCGCGGCGGCACATTTCTCCCACTTTCGCTGCCGTGATTCATTCCTCGCGCCAAGGTCGCTTCCCGCGAGTCCCGCGCGTACTCTGCTCCACTCCCGGTGCGATCGATCACAGCGTCCACGCCGCGTTACCGCTGCCGCACGCCGCCACCGCTACCGCCGTCGGCGCCGCTTGGCTCTCGATATGCATGCTCTCATGAGTTTGTGAGCTTTATGCAGCGTTGCAATGCCTCACACGGCCAATTTAGGGTGCAGCAGTAAATGTCTAACTATGTACTGTAACAGGAAACACGCAACCATCACCTACTCTATCACCTACTTTGTTATTTGCGACTTATTTCTCTGAATATCTTATCTTCACCTCTTCACCTATCATCACCTTCCAGAAATCTGTTCAAATGACCACATCGCCTGACCATTGACTGGCATCTTGAGACCTTTACATGGTCTTTACTGACACCCCATTTGCATTGCACAAGTTATTGAACATATTGTGTTGAAATTTCACTTTCTAAAGCGAAGAGTTCACAATTAGATAGCAAGTTCTATTGTTAAGTGAAATTGATTAATCAGTTGTATATTACTAACGACAGTCGCTTCGTTTGCTCAATTATTCTTTTTTGATCAAGCACAATTATAAAAAAAAAACAAAGAAATGAATGAAATTGAATGTCAATGACAGTTTAAGAAGGAGATCATTTGAAATATGATTTGTTTTTTTTTTATCATTTGATTCACTGAGTATCATGTATTGAACGAAATAACTTAGTTTTATTTTCTAGTTTTCTGGGTATACTTTTCTTGGATACAAGAAGCTTCCGTTCGTAGTACGCTGCGTATACACACACACATTCTTACACTATTCATGTGTAAAACTTCAACATAAATAGTTCAGCCATTTGAGCGAAGCCGAAAACAGACGATGCTTCACTTTAAAATAGTAACCCTAATCTTTAAAACAATGGTTTTGAGAAAAACGATAATGGCAAAGACCCTAAAATCAATGGTAATGCTAAACTTAAAGACAGTGGCTAGCTTTCATATTCAAATCGACGGTTAACCAACAGTCATGAGAAAACCACCTCATAAAATTTGTAAGCACGTGAAAGTTCATACTTGTTACGAAAGCAAAGGCCCTAGTAAGCCCTTCACGTGGTCACAACGCTTGAGTACTCCGCCGCTATAAGCATTGACGACTTTTTGATTTACAGTTCAGCCAGCTTAGTATTTCGTTAGAACGACAAGGTTCTTTGTGGACGTTGACTGAACTGTGTCATGTGGTCTGTTAGAACTTATTGTATGGATGATGGAATTCTATTGAAGCTCTGATTGTTTTTATAATGATATTTATTCTATACATTTATAAAGGAGAGAGTCTATTTGGTCAGTGATAGTGGATTACGCAACGCATTTTAACATATGTCTCAACATGCAAATGCTTTGACCTACTTGGTCAACATTGCTTTTATAAGCGTAATGGTGAGCGCTGCATGTGATATTTCCAATAAAATAGATAGGCTAATAAATCTAATCATTACTAGTAGGTAAAAGATAAAAGTAGTATTTACATATGTGTAAAGTTATCTAGATAAAGTATGATAATATGTACCTATAAAATATCTAAAAGGTGTTTTTCTTATTTTTCAAAACAATTTTAAGATAATACATTCACGACCATTTTGTGAAGCTCATGTGTTACAAAAACAATTAGTTCCACGATGATGATGATGATGATGAGGATGCCCACTTCATCGATGTTCATTCATGTAGTGCTTCGTTCATGCGCTTATTTATACCGTTCGGAGTTTCGTTCTCCGGGACCGGGCCTTTATGGTGTGTTATGGTCTATTCCTCCTCGCGAAAGCGGAGGGAGACCATAGCTCAGCATTGGGCTAATATGTCTTGATAATGATGAACAACTAAACAGTGCATAAAAGCACTGTAATTAACACAATCTTGTACATTTCAAACGCAGGCGCAGCATAGAAAACACAATGCTCACTGGCGACATTGAAAGTCGGCGTTACATTACGTAACCCTAGATACTGTAGGCGAATGTATTGAATATCAGACGGTCGCACGTGGACACGACACACACAGACAAGTGGATGTAATCAGATTGGGGCAGGTGGGGGGGATAAAAAGGGGAAATTATTCTTTGAACCAAAGACCACACTTTAATGGATTTATAAACACCACTGAAAAGTTACAGGAAAGCAAAATACGCAATTTCAGTTACTTTCGTGACATATTTCTTCCAGATTTAAAAACTGAACTATTCAACCGATTTTGATTAGATTTCTACGGGATTAATCTGAAAGTAGGTCCTTTCAAATAATAAAAAACAATTCAAGTCGGTTGATAAATTATGACAGAGTTCTAAAGCAAAATAAAGTAACAAAGGTAAAAAAAACAACGTTAGTTAATAGCCTTATACTTTTTTAAAGTAGGCTAACAGGTGGAAATGGGGGGGGGGGGGGGAAGAGAGAAAAGGGAAATGGAACCTTAAAAAGGTAAAAAATAGGACACGTTTTACTTAAAGTTTTACTATCTGACCCATCATTAGGATTGATTACCTGTATTCCCTATTGGGAACCCAGAAAAATGAGGACCATAGTCTTATAATAGTTCTTTGAGTAATATAATTGATGATCATCGCTTGATGGTAAGCGCTACCTGTTCTTTACAATTGCAGTGCTGACCAGAAGTTTGGATAGCAGAATCTGCCCTCGTCACCCTGGATCATTTAGTTTTCAAGTCTTATATGACTAGTAATTTCACTGGAAATATTGCCCTTTGAACCGGAACCATATTCCGGATGTTAGCGAAATCCTTGCTTGGCTGAAAAACATTTGAGCACCAAGAAATAAGCTAAAAATTCTTACCTAAAGCTTTTCCACTACAATTATTTATTGCATCAATAATAATATTATTTTGTTCTTGTTTTGCGTTTTCTTTTCATAGGTCATTAGAAATCCTAAAACGTTAATTTTAGAGGTCTTTAATAGTTTTCCTTGAAGGGATGTAGCAACTTTCGTAGCCGTTAGCGTAGCAGGGGGACGTAGACCCTTTCTTTTCAAATCTTCCCTACGTGGAGTCGTAACCGAGTGCAATAACTATTATATGGCATTAAAATGATCGCTGTCACTTTCACACCTTATGTATGCATAAGGGACAGCAATAATTTTAGATACGCCTATAAATTTTAATGAGCTAAAGTAACTCTGTCTGTCTCTTTGTCTGTTTGCTCACTCTTCACTGCTGAACCGATATGGATGAAATTTCGCTTGGAGAGTATGACTCTAGGGAAGGACATAGTAAGTATACTTTTTATTGTATTTTTACTTGTACAAGCGCATTATATTCATCATCATCATCAACCCATATCGGCCCACTGCTGAGCACGGATCTCCCCTCACCTTCATAAGGATTAGGCCATAATCAACCACGGGAGCTCGGCCCTCGTATTATAATACACACTCTTATATTTCTTCTTCCAGTTTTATTTGAAGCATATTGTATATCAATGCAAGTGCAATCCGATCCAAAGTTTCAATAGCCCACGCTTTCTAACTACGTCCAGAAGTTGTCTTCACCTATTCCGATAAAAACTTGCAATAGCCCACTCTTTCCAACTACGTCCAGAAGTTGTCTTCACCTAATCCGATCCGAACTTGCAATAGCCCACTCTTTCCAACTACGTCCAGAAGTTGTCTTCACCAATTCCGAACCAAACTTGCAATAGCCCACTCTTTCCAACTACGTCCAGAAGTTGTCTTCACCTATTCCGATCCAAACTTGCAATAGCCCACTCTTTCCAACTACGTCCAGAAGTTGTCTTCACCTATTCTGATCCAAACTTGCAATAGCCCACTCTTTCCAACTACGTCCAGAAATTGTCTACAAAGTTTGCAATAACCAATCAATTATAGCCCAAGTAAGAGTTCTTCCTCCCTCCCTGTCGCCGGCAATGAGCACTTGTGGTATTTTTAACATAGTTTCATTGAAGCAAGTATTATTGGAGCAAAGCTGGGAAATCTGAACGTCCGCGTCCGGCGAAGGTAAGTGAGAGGAAACCGCCGGCCGGTGCGTCAGGTCGCCGGCTAGGCTCAGGGTTTCCTTTCTATAATACCTTTCTATATATTGAAAGTAATGGGGAACCGAAAATGTGTCGTTGATTTTGTATTTCTTTCTCAAACTCGTGTTTCTTCGTGTGTTAATATCATAATTTTTTTTTTCGTTTGATTGAGTGACGAGACGAGCAAGTAATTCACCTGGTGGTAAGCGCTAAGCCTGCCCATAACAGTCACAGCACCACCCAGAACCCTGCATTGCATAATCCTGCGCGGTACTGCGCTGCGCTCGTCACCCTGAGACATCGGCTCTTAAGTCTAATAGGCCTAGTAATTTCGCTGGAAACAGTGCCCTTCACACCGGAACACAGTAATGTTTGCTCACTACCGCTTGGCGGATGAATATCTGGCAAAAGTGTGGATGGATTGACAGATTTACAATTATTATAAATGTCAAAATTTGTTGTCTCTTTGCGCTCTTTTTTTTAAATCCTCCTTAAATATTGAAATGAATTTCAATTAAGTATTTTGTATTACTTTAATTTTTTGTACAATTCTTGCACAAATCGTGTAAAGACAAAACAGAATTAAAACTTTTAACAACATGGCAACTAGCCGCTATAGAAACCAGTGAGTAAACAAACGTGGAACCCATGTGGTACCATTCACTTTGTCCCCACTTGTAGCCAAATGGCTGATTGATGACAGTTGTTTTAGCTGACCTAAATTCTAGTGACCTTATAGTTGGTGACCAAAATTAAAAACTAAGGTTATCTGTGTCAAAAGTCTTACGGTGCGTTTGTAGTTCGCTTTCAAACTGTAGCTGTGTTGTAGTGGTAGACTTCTTCTGCAAGAGTCCGCCTGGGGAAGTACCTTTGCCAGGTATTCATCCGCCGAGCAGTACTGTAAAAAGAAAACAATACTGTGTTCCGGTTTTGAGAGCACTGTTTCCAGTTAAATTGTTGTCCACATGAGACTTTAAAAACAATGTCTCATGATGACAAGCGCAGTGCAATGCCTCGCAAGATTATGCTATGTAAAGTTCTGGGTGTTACTGTAACTGTTAAGGGCAGTCGTGACGCTTATCAGGTGAACGGCTTGCTCGTCTCGTTACTTTTATTATCATCATCATCAACCCATAACGTCCTACTGCTGGGCACGGGTCTCTCCTCACTTTCGTGAGGAGGGTTAGGCCATAATCCACCACGGGGGCCCATTCCAGATTGGTGGATAACATACCTACCTCCGAAATAATTCTCGGGTAGGCATGTGGGTTTCCTCACGATGTTTTCCTTCACCGAAAAGCGAGTGATAATTACGTACATATGTTATACAGAAAAACATTGGTACGTGCCTGCACTGGGATTCGAACTCACGACCTTCTGATTGGAAGGCGGACGTTCTCCCACTAGGCTACCACCGCTTCTTATCGCACTTTTATTATAGGAATACTTATACTTCCGCGTTCAGTATTATCTCACGGGGATCGTAAAGATTTCAGAAAAAGAAAAAATAAGTATTTTGTAATAAACTAACTATGTGCCAAATTTCATCTAAACCCGTTCAGCAGTTTTTGCGTGATTGAGTAAGAATCATCTCACTAATGTTATAACTAAATGCGAAAGTTTGTGTGTTTGTCCTCTTTTCACGCCGAAACAGTAGTAAGGATTTTGATGAAATTTAAAATATAGATACCTTAGGACTTACCTTAGGTAGAAATAGAACATAAGAAATCTCATTTCCAGTAAGATAATAGTTGTTACAAGTGAAACCTCAGGGCGCTGCTAGTCCAAAATATGGCCAAGGTTTTGAAGCACCTACTGGAAACATACGGTGAAGAGTATCTGCATTGTGTCCACTTTAAAGGCCTCCTTCAACAACAATAAATAACCAAACAAATTAATTTGGAGTAACGTTTACTTTATCAGCTAAAAAGTTATAAAAATACATTTTGGGCGGGGCAATTGAGCGGTCGGAAAATTAGGCCACGAAGTTTGGCGCACATGAAATTGATAACCTTTCCAACATGTTATGTAAACAATCTTACTTATCGCGAATTCTCTCTCTTTCTAATACGAGTAACCCAATTCCAATGTATCTGTCTTTTGGATAAAGCAATGTAAATGACCAACTTTTGTTACAGTGTGCAGTTCTATATTTTTTATTCTGTGGTTTCGAGGTAGCACGGCGGGGCTATGCACTCTATGCAGCACGGTGCGGATTAGCTCGAGTTCGTTTCATTTTGGTTTGATTGCCACGGGAGTCGTCATTCGTATTGAAATGACGAGTCGGCGTGACGACTATGTTAGTTTTACATAACTCTCTATACTTCTACACACTCACTCACTCACTCTTCTCAGCTTCACTTTCTTTCTTCTTTTGTTTTTATTGTACTATATTCTTCTTATTTACTTCTTTATTTATGTTGCCCTTGATTGTTCTTGTTTTCGTGTTTTTGTATTTTCTTTGTTCTGTGGTGTTTCAATATACAGTATTTTTACTTTTTGTGTTCTTCTGTATTGTGTTTTTTTGGTGTACAATAAAGAATTTTCTATTCTATTCTATTCTATTTCATTCTTCTCTACAGCTAGATAATTATCCTTTTATCTTTTTCAAGTCTCAACAACTATAAGCATATTTATCACCTACTTACAACAATTTATTAGCAACAGTCTTACCCAAGCTTTCAATCACTCCACGCTGAAAGAGCTCTCCAAAGATAGACCAAAGAAAACTATGTCATAACCTTGTAGTTATTGTGTTACAACACTGATAACCCCGGCTGGGAATCGAATCCACTATCATTCACAGATTCGACGTTACGCAAGCGGAAACGAAGCGGTTTTGGACCTTAGACTTGGAAGTTGGTCATTAATTCTCAAAAGACCTTAGATATCGTTATTAATTGAATAAAGTAAGGTATTCTGGATTTATGGTGAGGAAGACCATTTTTATGTTGATTTTCTATAGATATTATTATAGTTACAATCCTAATCAGTAGGTTATCAAAATCACGATTCAGTCAAGTGGTGGGTGCTTTACTGAAACTTTTTGAGAGTTTCGGAAAGGACATAAAATGGCACGTTTTCTGGGTTTGTTTCATTTGCCCACACTTGTACATGTTAGCGAACACGTAATAGATAATATCCCACCAATATTACACATTAACACACGAAGAAATACATGTTAGAAAAAAATAGAAAAACAACGTCACTATTCCGGTTTCTAGCCAAGATTAAAGAACTACGTTTTTATCAAACCCGACTTGGAATTTTTCTGTCTATCAATCTATTGTCTATCAAGGTAGAAACGTCAGAGTGTGTGTGTAATTGATACCAATCGTAACGTGCCGTCATAGAGATTAAAAAAACCAAAATAAGTTAAAATCCATGTTATAGGCACGCTTATAGCACCCAGAGCTCAGAATAGACTGGTACTTTGAATATAATACTCCTTTATCATAATTTCTACCAGTATTCATACTAGCGTATCCGCTAAGCAACGCTTATTAAATATACAATGAAACTAGTTGCACCACGCGGTTTTACCCGCGTTGACTATTATATCCTAAAGTTTCTGTCAATTTTGACGGGATATAAAGTATATTATGTTCTATTCCAGGTTTAATTAAGTTCATTATACCAAATATCATTCAAATCCGTTGAGCTGTCTCGCAGCGTATTCGGGACAACCGTATCGGATAGACAAATAATTTGAATTCGCTCTTTTTTATGATTAGGCATCGTCTAAATAGGAGTTTTCAATGAAACTATGCCCTTTATTTTGAAATCACAGACAGACATTACAATTTTGTTATTGTTAAAGATAGATAGACGTACTATAAAATATAGAAAAGTTAAAAGCGCAAAGAGGAAGCCATTATCGCTTGTATCGCAATCCTGACTCACGTTGCTCCAGCAAACGTGACCAAACGCGTATAAGTAAAATTGTTATTTATGTATAGTGGAAAAGTTTACGGAGCTTCCTAGTGATAACGTTTGTCTGGGATTGGAACCGGCATGAATGAGTTTGTAACCTTATCTAACCAACTCTATAATTGTAAACAAAATAGATGCTAGAGTCGGTGATGCATAAATATATATTTTTTTTAAATTGACTGTGTTTCTAGTTGACCAAGTCCTTCACCTGATGGTAAGCGCTACGCCTGACCATAACAGTTACAGTGCCACCCAGAACTTTGCATTGAATAATCTTGCGCGGCCCTGCACTACGATCGTCACCCTGAGACATTGGTTCCAAAGTCCCATACGTATAGTAATTTCACTGGAAACAATGCCCTTCAAACCGGAACACCTTTTTGTATTTTTTGTTTTGTTCTTCACGCCTATTGCCAGTTGGTGTAGGCAGAAACTACATCTTTCCACATGCTACGATCCTGACTCACCTTTTTCGCTTCTTCCACTTTCATGAGTCCTTTCGTACATGCTCGCCGGTTATACTTTTGACTTGGCCTTTCTTTAGGACATCCTCGATTTGATCTTAGTACGGTCGCCTACGCCGACCCCAACCAACTGGCCCATTACCAGATCCATAAATCTGTTCCATCGATCTTCCTTCATCCATCCTTTCTAAATTTGCAAACCATCTAAGCATCAGCGGAACCAGCGTCTGTGTTCCGAAAATTATAATCTGAAAGTCTTCAACTCAAGAGTGAATAGGTATCCTCTAGGCAGCATGCTCCATCCTCGATCGTGTCGACATTGTCTGACCACCATGTGAGGCTGCGGTCAAATGCTTGCCTATTCTGCAATAAAAAAAAAGCTTAACATATTACTCCAATAGATTTACGTTGTATATACATAGTTACAGCTATTATAGGTTCGAGCACACTTGACCTAAAATATTAGTTGATTTATTTCTTAACCCATTTCTCAGATAAAACATTTCCAGAGTATATTGAAAAGTTTTCCTCGCTCTTTTCTATAACTTCGTTTTAGGACAAAGGGACTTGCAAGGGAATGCAACTGGGCCTTTCATAATAATATACTCTAGTACACTGAGATAAGTCACATACTATACAATGAAATCTCTTATGCTAACAAACGCCCCTTAAGTTGACTGTATTTGTAACCAATTGGAAACGACATTTTAAGCAGTTTTACAATTAGTTGCAGTTTGTATACTCGTAGACGCGCTACGTTAGTAGACTTTTTTACTTTGTAACTTATTGTTTATGGTATTAAGATTCAAAGTAAGGGAAATCAATCAATTTTTGTTATTTATGGAACTTTTATTGAGATCAGACCCCAAAACACAAGATAATAGTGGCACTATTTTGGATTTGGTAGTTTTGAAATGGAATATAAAAAAATGTAGTCGTTTAAATAAAAGTGTCCTAAGCGAAGGTCATTGTCAAATTACCGGATGATCCACTCGTAAATGAGAAGTGTAAAGCTTTTTATTCTCACCAAACACTCCGTGTGCTTGGTTCACACCTTCGAATAATTCTAAGAATCTACTTATTATCTGTATAGTTCAAACTGCGCAGTGTTTAGTTTGGAGTCCATTTCAGAAGCTTGCACTTACAGAAGTACGAGTTATTACTTCGCAATGGGTCACATAAAGTCCCTTGAAGATAAGAAAAACCAACGTGAAACGCAAAACTGTCGCTTTCGCAAAAAAAACTAGCACTCGCGTCGCGTCCGTGGATCTTCATTGATTGGATAGCCTCTACACTCATTCAAGAACCCAACTCTAGCCTCTACGGGGCCCTAAAACCCACGCATCGTCGATTATACCATCGGCAAGCGCCATGAAAAATGGCGCCGAAGAAAATGTGACGCCCCAAAAAATAGCGTCTATAAAAAACACAAACAAAAACTGTTTCAACAACTAAACATTCAAAGATGGCTGGATGAGTGTAACCCGGCAATGTTGTGATGGTGCCGAGGACGGGTGTTCTTCAAGGATTCCCATAGAGTCCGTGTCCGTCTATAGTTAGCTGTGTAATAGTTGTATAGAAAAAAACAGACGGTGAGTGAGATCAGCGTTGCAACCTTGAAAATACGTAATAGGTTCTACGAGGATTGGTCGTTGTGAGCTTTTTGAAAGTCTACGTAATATTTCGATTTCAATTTTTTATTTAGATGTTAATGATTATGATACTATGTAAGCTTGTTAAAGTACCTATAATAAGGTGAAATGCTTGCCTATACTGCAAAAAAACGAAGGCAGGCATATTACAACTAGAATAAAATAATGGGTTAAAATTAAATTCTGCACAAAGTGTATTTAACACTTTTATATGACATTTGCTTTTAGTGACTACGAAATAACAACATTTACTTTTCACGCAATACCTACATGACTTATACATTTTACTTGTTTTGCTTATACTTAACTGAAATACTAAAACATAATCTCAATTTCTATACGACTTTAATTTTCCTATACCAATACCAATTCGAGTCATCTCCACAACAGTCATAGTGGGAACGAAATTCGCGATAGCGTCTCCTCACTCACATTTCCTGCTCCGGCGCGTACATACAAATAAAACATGTAAACACTCCAGGACCATGTCGTATTAAAAGTTTCGAAGTTCATTCTCAAGTACTGAAGGAAGTGTCGGAAGTTTTGCGTCGAGAGGGTAACTAAGTGGATATGTTTGGTGGCTGTAGATTGTACATATGAAACATGTTAGCGCGCAAAAACACCAATTAGCGGGCTATCTCGGAGGCTGGGTGAGTGGTTACCTACTCGTGTAACAGTTGTTTGGTCTACTTTTGCTGTAAATACCGCGTATTGAACGCAATATTGTTGTGGTTTATTTATTTTCTTTGTTGCATTTTCTCCTGTTGTTCTTCCTTCTACATTGAAGTCCTATTCTGTGATATGCATCATCATCATATTCGTCCACTGCTTGACGTCTCTTGGTGAATGCCACCGAGTCCGATCTTCACTTCTTCTCAATGTCTTGTACTGCTAGTTTTTCTTTTTTTTTCTTTTTGGTTAGAAGCTGCGTTACGCGGGCGCCTACTGTAAAGTTTCGACCCTACACTAGCTCGTGCAGTGGCCCACGCATGACCCTTTCGTCCCAATTGGTACAAATCACTGAGTTATTCATACAGTAGGATTTGTAGAAATATATAGTACTATCTATTCGGTGACTATACGCTACAGTATGATGTACCTACCCACTATACCTATATTTAAGAACAATGGGCTCAAACAAACTGAAAGCCCAGGAACATTAGGTGACTAAAAACTATATTCAAACAAATCTTTTGTTTTAGGGCTTCCTGCTATAAAATGAAATAAATTTAATAAAAATATTATATTCCAAAGAAGGATAAAATTCAAAGTCAAATAAGGGTTTAAATGGCACATTTGATTAGAAATACTGGCACGCGGTATTTCCCTGGACCTGGGTTTAAAGCCCGATCCGTGGCGTGGTGGAAGTTTTCCATTTAAATGTTCATAACATTTAAAATCAGTGGCTTTAATCTCTGTTTTCAAAACAAGCGGTCCTTAACCACAGAGACGAAGAATTTCAAGATAGGGCACGCGCGCTGCTCTTTAACCTACCTATTTAGATTAATTGTTTTACAAAATCTAAACCCATATGTAAATATAAAAATAAATGGCTAAATGTGTTGCTAAACGCAAAATTTGTGAACAGCTGGACCAATTGGGCAATTTTAAGTTATTCCTAAATAACGTGGTTGTTTTTAACTAGGAAAATGCAGTTATTGGGCAAAACGAGAATCACGTGAGTGAAACCGAAGGGCACAGCTAGTCAACATTAATTATTAGCCATCTATTTCATTCCTTATGCTTATGCTCGAATGCACCCCGACAGATGGGCCAAGATCGTCACACAATGGATGCCTGAAAAAGGGCGTAGGCGCCGGGGCAGGCCAAGAAAACGCTGGCGTGACGGTCTTGATACATACGAACCAAGTTGGTCCGACGTGGCAAACAATCGCGACATGTGGAAGGAGATAGAGGAGACCTTTGCCCATCAGTGGGACAGTATAGGTTATTAAAAAAAAATGCTGGAATATAGTTCCATTCTCAAAGAGAGTATCGATGGGTCCGTATCCAACTGACCAGGGTACGTAGTCTCGACATTGCTTAACAACCGTTTTCAGTCGATAAGTCCTAATGGCGGCAAGACTGCTGGTCCTCATCCTAAAAATTTTGAGTTTCACCTAAGCCCTGTTTCTTCAGAACGCGTTTCTTCTCCGGGCATAAGGAAATCACGAGTACACGGGTTCAAACCAGGTAATGTCTGATGGTTATACTGACTAATTACCATTCCCCACCACGCTTTTAAATCAAAACTGATAAAGAGTTTTGCTATTATTTCTAAGTAAATGTCATATCAAATTTTGGTATCTCTATTATTTATCTATTTGTCCGTAAAAAATCTGAAATTATCATGTAGTTGTGAAGGCTAAAGATAGCTCACTACTATTGAAGATATTTTTTTTTAAAACTCTGCGTGCATGTCTCTAATAAGTAGTAATAACTATAAAATATTTTGTATTGTATACCTACTTATTATATAATCAACTATAGTTTTTTTTGTTATAATATAATAATATATAATTTTATCAGTGATATAGTAAAAAAGAAATGATTTTGAGTCTGTATTTTGTACTGGCCCGCAACTCCGTACGCGTGGACTATATTGATGTGTGACGTCACATTTCTTGTGATTGAGTTTCTCAATTGCCAATGCAATATCACAGATGGCAAATATAGGATTTTAAAGCATTTTTTCCCTTCAGAAAACATTGATTAAATAATTAATAATCATCGAAATCGCTTCCTAAAAGTTACAGACGCACTGAAAAGTCATCCGAGCGTGACGCGTCACAAACTGTAGCAGAAGATGCATGCCGCCACCTGAGTTTATTCTACCTGCCGAGGAACTTCCGGCAGGCTGTGACTTGCTGTGGCCCAGGTGGAAGTCTCTTAACAGACTCCGGACCCAAGTTGGCCGCTGCAACCTGACTAAGTCACAGTAAGACAGGACAAGTCACAATGTGTGGTGCTTCTGCAAAAACAGCAAATGCTCCAACGATGGAGCATTTGCTGTCGTGCCCTCAGTGCCCTAGCACGTGCACCATAACCGACCTTTAAGAGGCTTCTGCCCTCAGGGTGGCAGTAGCCAATTACTGGTCCAAAACGGTCTAGCCGTGGATCATCGACACGACGGAGAAGAAGAAGATAATCATCATCATCATCATCAGCTCACACTCCTTCTCTGCTGGACGTACGCTTTTTTTAGACTGTTTGACGAGACGAGCAAGTCGTTCTCCTGATGGTAAGCGCTACCACTGCCCATAACAGTTACAGCGCCACCCAGAACCCTGCATTGCATAATCCTGCGCGGCGCTGCACTGCGCTCGCCACCCTGAGATATCGGCTCTATAGTCTCATATGCCCAGTAAATTCGCTTTACCCAATGCCCTTCAAACCGGAACACAGTAATGTTTGCACACTACTGCTTGGCGGAAGAATATGCTTCTCCCATTGAACGTCACTGAGCCCGATCTTCGGCTCTCCTCGTCAAGTTTTCTGCAAGTCGTCACTCCACCTTAGCGGCGGGGGTCCTACACTACGTTTGCGTCAATTAAACAATTACTACAAGCAAACCCGCCGCACTCACTTGGCTCACTGATGCGGATATCATTCATTCGTTATCAGAACCCGGTATAAAAGTGAAACGTTCACTTTCACAACACCGCACAATCTTATCAGTGTTGTAGTAAACAACGTAGTATAGTAAGATAATGTAGTACCACGTAAGCAGGTGTTTTACTTGCGAGATTTTTATTGGTGTACTTATTTTTGGAATCTATTTTAGGTGGAAGTGGTACGTTTGGGCGAGCAAGCTACGAACACCAGCCTATTTACATCAATGCAAATAGTGAAATTAAAGTGTTCGGCTATGATTTCAATATAAATGTCTAAGGTTAAGTGAAAACAGGTTAAGATTTACACGATTTCATAGTCATCGTCTTCAAACCCATATCGGCCCACAGCTGAGCACGGGTCTCTTTCGTGAGGAGGATTAGGCCATATCCACCACGGGGGCTTATACGATGCCTAATCGTGAATGACCGTTTTTGGATTTTTTGTCTAGTTGTCTCTAAATAAATAAAATTTGTTTTAAAATATATTTATACACACGTATTTCGCAGATTATTTCATAAATATGTACATGATGACATCATAGTTAAAAAACCTATGCCACATTTCCCACAAAAATCCCGAAAAAACCAAGCAGGTTATTTTAATATTATTTCCTTTTACAATATTGTAGAACAGAATCATTAAACAATATCTCCATAGAACTAATATAAAAAAACAAAGTTTCTACTATTGTAACCGTAGGTTTTTTTTATTACGTAGCATGGGATATATATTATTATTAGATTTTTGTGCCATAGGTCTAAGAGGCATGGTTTAAATTATATCTTTAAAAACTGTGAGATAAATTAAATTAGCTTGTAATTTTCGACTTCAAGAGTTAAGGTTTTATGTTATTTATTAGCGCACCAAAAAGCCAATTCTTCCTTTTTTTTCTTTTTAGGGTTTGATAGAACTTGGACTATTGGTACATATTTATTTTATTTGGAAAGTTAATTAAAAAAAACAAATAAAAAAAAATTAAGTCCTGAAGTAGTAAGTACACTGTTACACCTCTGTAGGTTTTTTTACTTGCATGTAAAAAATCATTATATCATTTTCCACACATAGTTCAAAGTCCATGCGAACGAAGTCGCGGAAATAAGCAAGTGTCTCATAAATTACCTATACTAGTGAGGCTTGTTAAAATAAATTAATTAACATGTAGCGACAGAACACAACTATTATGTTCTTCGTAGCGCGGCTGCGCCCCGTAGCAACACATAGATAAAGGGTACAGTTAGCAACGTCATCTATAAATTTTATAAAAAACAAAAAAATTTTTTTTTTTGTACCTGACTGCGCAAAGGAGGTTTACGTTTTTCGTCGTATAGTATGTGTATGTTCCATTGACGTGTCTTACAACCTAAGCTTGATGGATTTTGATAAATGTGGTATCACTGGATTCGCCTTAATCGCGAGCATGATAGACTACATTAGCAGTCCGGCTTTTGATTTTTTATTAATATTGTTCATATAATTACTTATAAGTTGATGCCTGCGATTTGTTCTAGTTAGTTTAGATGAGAAATTATTCAAGGTCCTTAGTGTAAGCTTTTTTTTGAATATTTTTTTTTATAAAGTAATTTAATTAAGACTAAGTAAAGTAAAGTATGTTCGTATGCAAGTTAATTTGGTTCTAGTGTCCGTTGATCAATTAAGGAGAAATGTCGTATACCTGTCAAAGGAAAATACAATATCATGGTGACAGAGGGCTGATTTAATGATACCTATCTTCTGATGGCTTGTACGTTTAGAAATTTGCATAATTTATTAAAATAGATGGTTTTATTTAATCATAATATCATTATAATAAATTGTAGACGGTACGTCATGAAAGGCCTACACGAAATATTATTTTGTGATATGTAATCGAACAAACGAGACTTTAATTGATACCTAAAGTAATTTAAATTTCCTCAAATAAGGTTAAAATTGTTATTTCCTTAAAAAATGTTAGTAATTGCGTTGTACCCGTAATTATTATTAGGAGCTAATTATTATCTATCTTAATATAGCAAAATAACAAATTTCAAATAAGTTACAATAATTATATTTAGTGACATTTTGTTATTGAAACACGCACGGAAACCACAGAAAATAATGTGTTCAATAAATACCTTAGATTAATACCTAACAGGAAACTTTCAAACCTTGTATAGGTAAAATTAAGTGAGCATTACATTGTTAGAAAATATTGTTTCATTTAGATTTCAACAACAGGAAATCATGTTTTTCTTTAATTGATTTGGTCATATTTTAAATTAAACTGTAGTACGCAATTTCCGTTCAATAGTATTTATTTGTTTTTGTCCCTTTGGTCAATTTAGTGGAAATGACACAAATAGGTAATAATTATTAATTAATTAATGTATGCCCATGTAGGTACCTACAGCTATAACCAATTAATGTGGTTACCTAGCTATTATTATATTTTTTTAATATAAGATATTAATTATTTAATAATTATTGTAAACAAGGTAAAATTGTTAATATAGTTGTGGCTGGTTTTCAATAATATGTATATATATATGAATATTAAAAATATATATATATATATATATTTTTAATATTCATAAACCGATTTATAATCGGATTTTTGTTTGATATGTGTAAATAATTGATTACTTAGTAATTTTAAAATGATTTCAATGTAAATGTAACCTACCGAAAACAAGTGAAGCACTTTTTTCACTAATTAAATCTTATATACTAACCTCCTTTATCATTATTAATGCCCGTCTCGGAATTCATTAAAATAAAAACTTATACCAAACGTTTTATAAGGAAAAGCCAAAACAGCATCAGCAGTATCGTTTTAAAGTAAAATTGAATACTATTCTAAAAGTAAAATATTTTTTGTTTTTGTTTTGCTATCGCTACCGATCTCAGGAACAAGTGCGCGCAGATTGTTTATAGATCACAAACTGTTGAATATTTATTTTGTTAAGTCGAGTTTTATCGCACGCTCTCTGTGGGAACCCGGTCGCGAGAAGTCGGATGTAAACAGCGTTACAAACAATATCGGTTATTGGTGAAACAAAACAATATTGACCAGAAGTTCTGCAAACAGCGCCCTAAGTCGCTATGCCAGAGATTCCTTGCCGAAAACACGGGATGTCATAACGCGCTTTAATCTTATTTTGAACCTTAAAACTTCTCGAAAAGCGTTAGCTTCTCGCACGTTAAATTGACAGTACTATTGACGGCTACTTTAGCGAGTAGCATAGGCTATATTTTATCCCCGTATTTCCACAGGAATGGGAACTACGCGGGTGAACCCGCGATTCTTAACATTTTTTTGTTATTTTATTTTCACTACTAAAGTTATTTAAAACGGGATATTTACCGTGTTTTTCAGAGGATTTTATGACATGATATAATAACTGCTATAATTTATTTTAGGTAATAATTATTATAATTGTTTAGGTGTATATAAAGTCCGTCTATTATCTTTCTTTATGATGGTGTTCAATAACGAATTACTGTACCTATTGTATTGTTATCCAAGATTTTTCATGTTATCAAATCTCTTACTACAAAATATTGTACCACGTGACTTGAGCATTTTTTACTTGGACTTTCAATTCAGGCTTTTCAGGTAAATATGTCTCGATCAAAACAATTTAATTCCAATAATCAAAGTATATTTAATCAAGCCAACAAACTCACCACAGAAGTTGAGCAAATAAATTTTAATTAATTCTAGTCTTCGACTAGCTCTAAGTAAATATAGGAAGTGGGCAGATATTGAATTGAAGAACACTTGAAGCAGCCCTCTACTGTGAAGTGTGCTGCGTAATTCTTCATTGCATTTGTCAATAGAGCTCATGTTTTTATTGAAGTGCTTACAAACCTTACTTCTTTAAATAGAAACGATGCTGTAACTGGGTGAGACGTAGATATAATAACTAACTAGTAATCAATCTATCTATCTTCTAAATACATTAAAAATAATCTCTATTTACTTTATTCGCCATAACTTGAGAACAACTGGACCTATTCGGCAATTTTTTTTCATGTATTGAGATCGCGAGGTTTTTATTGAGAGAACAATTGGAAAAGAAGCCCGGAAAATTGGAAAAATATGGAAAAAAAAAAATACATTTAACATGTTATTCTGTCGCTACCTTCAGCTATTCCTACGTAACATGGTCGTTTTTAACCCGGGAAATGTAGAGTATTGTGAAAAATCTGAAATTACGCTGGTAAAACCGCGGGGCGCAGCTAGTAAATAACAATAATCACGCTTAACAATCCCATACATAGATTATGACCCCTTACTAGGACTTCCTGTATCTATGGAATCAGGAACTACGAGGACCATGGTACACAAAAACTAAAACACAAACAAAAATATTTTTTTTGCCTAACGACAAGAAATGGTCGCACTCACGAACATAATAATTTCAATGGTTTATAGCCAATACTTAATTACAAGCATAAAAAAAAATATTGTAAATATACTGTGATGATTAACATAATACTAAAAGTATAATTGAATAATTATAATTCCGCGCTAACATACAAAAACACATTACATAAAAAAAAAGAATAATAAAAAAGCATTAACGTAATTTTTTTAATTTTCCCGCGAAAAACTCTTCCAGAATAGTTAATTATTATTTTATTGCACATTATCAAGGCTTGTAGTTGATAACCGGTGTGATGCCATCAGTTTCAATCATCTTCAACAAAATCCAAAGCGCATCCATTACCAAGAATTCTCGTTTCCTCCCAAACATCACTGGAGAATGACGACACAAGTGTCCCGTTTACTTTAATGCCGCTCCCGTGTTTTTATTATAATGTTTGGATACGGGAGAAATAGGGCAGCGCAATAAACCAACACTCGAACAAATAAACAAAGAGCCGTATCCATCTGCCTAAGTTATATGCACTTACGTCATTTATGGATGATTTCATAATTTTGGTCTACAAAAGTCTATCACAATAACATTGAGGCACGGCAACCTTGCGTGGTGACCACATGCTGCCGAAATGCTGGCGTTTTTTGTGACATTGTAATTATGTGGGAACTAGACAAGATATCAAGACAAGTATACCTTTCGAGTTTGAGGCGAGGGAAGTCATGCATCACGCACTGAGGTCGCAATTATTTTGCGGCAGACTAATGTTGAATTGTAGAATTGTATGTTGTTTTGTTTATGGGTTAGCTGTTGCCTTGAAGCCGGATAAACGGTTTGTACCTATTACAGCTTATTTGTATTTAGTACTAGCTGCGTCTCGCGGTTTCACCCGCGTAGTTCCCGTTCCCATAAACAAACATTCACGTAAACCTTACATATTTCCATACAAAATATCAGCTCCTATTTTTATTTTACGCTCGGGTCAAATTTTAACAAAATTTGAATGTCATATTTATTAATATCTAATCAAATTCAAAAAAATATTTTTCAAGCGTCTGGTTTAAAAAATTGACGAAACTTCCACACAAACTTTCATCCTCTATTTCAAACCTTACCACCCTTTTTTCGCCTTAAAAAGTAGCCTACGTGTTAATCCAGATTATAAACTATCTGTGATCCAAATTTCATCTAAATCCGTTCTGTAGTTTTTACGTGAAAGAGTAACAGACACATTCATACTCACAAACTTTCGCATTTATAATATTAGTAGGATAGTTAGCATCAAAATGCACTAAACATGG
Source organism: Campaea margaritaria (assembly GCA_912999815.1). Taxonomy (NCBI): domain Eukaryota; kingdom Metazoa; phylum Arthropoda; class Insecta; order Lepidoptera; family Geometridae; genus Campaea; species Campaea margaritaria. The sequence goes on along the minus strand of OU538789.1, from coordinate 11,358,766 downwards.
TTAAAGCTGTCAATGTACTATGCAAACTTATTGAAAATATATTTTCGGAGATTTTTGTTGCTGACTGTACGAGTGATGAAAATTGAACACAATTTCATATATTATTATTATCTGTACGTTTAATAATAAAACTCCATAAAGACAATCGTGCACTTCTTTCGTGTAGATTTTTCGGATATTGGATTTTATTATTAGTTGAAAGCATATACTTTCAGATTGGTCCCATAGAAAATTCATAAAAATCAGTTTAGTACTTTGATTTTTAAATCAAAATAACTATTATGTAATTCAAAAGAAACGAACACAAAACCGAAATTGCGTATTTTGCTTTTCTGTGACTTTTCAGTAGTGTTAATTAGGGACTACTGACATTTTAATTCAGTTTTTTGGATCAAAGTATTATCCAATAGGGCTATTTGCACTACTATCAAAAGTTTCAAAATCTTGTGTGTTTGGATTGTTTTAACCATTGGGTACGGTGGTGGTCATTTTCGAAGCGACAAAGTAAGAAAAAATGTATTTCGTTTCCATTTTCATTTTATAATGTAAAGATAAAAGGCCTAGTTATTAAAATTTATAGGTAACAAAATACTGACATATTAGCGGTAACCATTCTCGAGTTCACATCTTTGGATCTCAACATGATTGTAATAAAAATATATGACCGGATGTAGACGATGCCTACATTATAAGAGCTACAATTACGTCTTAAAATTATAGCCGTTTATTAATAAAATATGATTTTACGATGCGTAATTTCAATATCGTCCTTAAAATGAAATATTTTAGGTCAACTTGTATTAATTAATTGAAAAGTTAAATATATTTTGAAAGCCGTAAACTTTTGTTCATTTTGTACGATACAAAATTTATAGCCGCTGGTACATAACTTCTGTTTTCCGGATTATATGCAGGTGTTTATGGCATTTGATGGCAATTTCTTATTGTTACAATCTCGTCTAAATTTGATAACTTCATTTTAGTAATAATAATTAGTTATAGTCTGCAGCCCTAACCTACGGTTACGGCATGGGCCCCGCTACCGGTAGTACGCTAGGTTTCTTGTTTTAGATTATATATGCATTTTTTGTAAGTTTAATAAAATTAATAAAATTTTAGTTTAAAAGTAACTACAGTAAATAGCAAAACAAATATTGTTGCCAAAGGAAATCAATAACAGTGTTTACATACAAAAAAAATTGTGGTTGAAGTCCCTCCGCGTGGGAGAAGTGAAACTTCGTAACCTAGTTATGAAAATAGGAAGGGGTAGAAATTGATTTTTAGTGAAATCATATTGTTTCTTTAAGATAACCTTTATTAACATTGCTTACAATTCACAATTGATCGCATCTTTTAATTATCATTTTCCAAACGCAACAGTGCTTTCATACCCCTCCATGGTAGCGTTAAACGTTTGACGCAACCTTGTTGGAAGTCGCATTAGAAGTGTCACTTCAACTTTAGGAACAAACGATTGTTCTAACATACAGGGTAGTTGGCGACAATCGAATTAAACAAGAAGTCTTGTGCCTCGAGTAGCTCTTCTAGCTCCAGTTTATTATTTTCGTGAAATCTCATCACGTTCGGACCGCCCGCAATATCTATTCTTTAATTAATGGCTTGTAATAACTGCCCAAAACAATTAGTGAAGTTTTGCAACAAGTGTTAAAACGTTAACGCCCGATTAAGCCTTTCTCGCGGCCTCTCTAAATGAAAGGCGTCTACTGATTTAGGGTCTGTTTTACAAGTTGCTGATAAGATAAAAGCGGTGTTTAGGAAAGGAATTTCAGTCACGCTTCTTTGTTTTGTGCGATACATTCGGTTTTTTTTCTTATTGAGCCAAAATGGTGTAGCTGATTTTTCGTGTCAATGTTTTAACCAAATCTTGTGCTTTAAGGAAATAAAAATTCTATCGTAAATTATAAGTGAAACCTGAGATGTTCTTATTATTTAGATTATAGTTCTTTTATCAAAATTATAAGAAAAATAAAGAGAGAAAAAAAGAGAAAAAAGAAGAGAGAGAGAGAGAAAAAGAGAGAGAATAAAGAGAAAGAGTTTTCTATTCTATTTTATTCTATAAGTACGATAACGGACTGGAATTCAACCGAAGAATATATTAAAGTTTAAGTACGTGATTTCGTGAGCATTAATACTGCTTAAACTTTTATTATGATTTTAAATAGTGTCTTAACAAACTATTAATAAACAACTTAACTTCAAATTTATAGAAGAGTTAAATTTAACAGGTTACTGTTAACAGCTCTATAGACTTGCTCTTATTTTGGCTGGCCTTTGAGACTGAAGAGAATTATATCATGAATGGTGCAATACTTTCTACAGTTAGCGAGACGTACATCCGCTGACTTATTATACAATTGAAGAAAGTGCAAAAGAAAGCACTGCAACTAGTATCAGAGTCACGACATTACATTTCTCTGTGATTTCTGATCTAATAAAATGACCATCCAAGCGTTTGGACACTAATTGACGACAGACATGTTCGAAAATAGAAGGATGAAATAGGTGGATGGATGGATGATGGTGGTGTATAGATCGGTGGATGGATCATGATGGATGTGGGGGTCGGTGAGCTTGGAAGGATTACTGCCGGAACCGAAAGACAAAATCCGCCGCAACCAAAGGGCAAATTTCGCAAATGCCAAGATCAAGGGCAAATTATTGACAGTGTCTGTTTGTTGAATTAGATATTGCCGGCTTCTGGTATCAGAGTTTGTCAGGCCACCTATGAATCTCTGATTGCTGTCAATTGATAGCAATGAGGACAGCTAATGTACCCTCCGAAGCACGGAGCGAAGGAAATCCACTCAGAATTCAGGTCAAGGTTTCGAACGATATCGTTAAGTTACTGGCCACAATCAGTCTTATAATGATGAAGATCATAAATAAAGCTTACTACGCCTACGTTTTATTAGAAGCAGCAAAGTCTGCAGTGGCGATAGCATTACCCTTTCCAGTCCTTTCAAAACCCATTTTCCCATAGTTGCGCCGACGCATCGGCCCCACAATCTGTTAGGCAACGCAAAATGGTCGCCGTTACGACACTGGGTTGCCAGTGTTGCCAACTTGCCTCCCGCTGCTTGTGCCATTACTTTGGGAGATTATGTTTCAAGTTGGGTGAACTTAAGACCTGTTTCCAGAACGATGTTCTATTTGAGTCTTGTTCGACTTGCGCGTGGATTTCAGTAGAGATCTCGACAGTAAACACTCAAAATAGGCTAGAGATACTATTTGAGCGGCGGGTGTTTGGGAATAGGACCCTAAATGAAATAGAATTCGTATTAATTTGAAATTACCGACCTTCAAGAACTTCAAGTTCCATTCTTTGCATTGAGTTGAGTACAAGCTATGAACAATTTTAAATAATTGAAATTTAATTATTCAAAAAACGTTTAATTATTTTAACGAACTCTCATAATGTTTGATCCATGGCTAAACATTCCTTTTTATTACGAATAGGGGAAAATGCTATTGAAATTACTGATGCCCGTTGTGCTATATTTGGTAGACGATAAAATTTTTGGTCTGCATATCCCGTTATTCTCATTAAACTGCAAATAATATAATAACAATGCACCACAATCACCATAATTAGAATTTTCTTTACCCATCTAGGGAATTAGTTTCTGTAGCATGTAATAAATACATTTCTCTAAGAGTAGGTAGGTTGTTTTGTTTTTTATTCCTGTGGGACAACACTCATTGGCCTCCGTGGTGGATTATAACCTAACGCTCCTCACGGAAGTAAGGGGAAGCCTGGAGTCATACCATGACATCTTATACCGTGACGTCACGGTACGATTATGCGACGCAGTTCAGTTTAGGTCTTCAATTGAATCGCTATAAGATGTCATGGTATGCCTCCTGTGCTCAACAGTGGGACGATATCGGTTGTTGAAGATGATGAATACTCATTGCGGGTGAAACTGCGGGGTGCAGCTAGTCTTACAATATTTATTTATATTTAATTTTTTATTTATAAGTTCGTATAACGTGCGAATCAGTTCTTCCTCGAAATAGCCCAAATATCTGTTTATATATTTAGTCATCCTTTCCATTAGAGAAATTCAAACGGAACATCTCACTCTGTAAACAGCCGGTTAACATTTATGAGTCGGTAGTTTAACGGAGAAAACATGGCCTATTTCGTGTAATGCGTTATTGTATGACTCATGGAGTTTATGCATTTAGGTAACACGAGTGATAATGTTATCAGTGTTCATATTTATATTATTTTTTGGGTCTAAAATAGAATACGCACTAGATTTTCAGTGACTCATAGACTTTATCGTCTTTATAATATCTAAATGTGACCAACATAACACTAGTTTGTGATCTATTATATGAATGGAAATTCTATGGATTATTATACGGACGAAGTATGTATTAAAGATATCTAACTCATAGTTCTCAGAGAACAAGGAAAAAGGTATTATAGGAATAATAAGTTTATTTTCTGAGCAATTCGCTCTACGAGTATACCTATAGAATATACTCGTAGATGGATTCAAATAACTCAGTGAAAAACATAAGTTTAAGCCACGTACATGGTTCTGAAACTTTTCAGAGAATTCCTCTATTTTTTTTTCAAGAGACGAGCAAGTCGTTCACCTAATGGTAAGCGCTACGCCTGTCCATAACAGTTACAGTGCCACACATAACTTTGCATTGCATAATCCTGCGCGGCACTGCACTGCGCTCGTCACCCTGAGACATCGGCTCTATAGTCTCATATGCTCAGTAATTTCGCTGAAAACTCTAGTTCTATAAGTCTGCGAGAAAATACAATCGAATAATTCTGTAGAGATATAGATCTTTTATACCAGCGGATTAATTTAACCATGCATTATCATCTCATCATCATATCATCGGTTATTTAATGTCATTTATTCTTCGATCAGACATGTTGAAACACTTCGGCATTGCGCCTTTTGGTTTCGATGATGTTGGCTATTACCCCACTAGAATAGTTAATTTTAACGGGATAAAAATTATCCTACGTTCTATTCTAGGACTTTAGTATCTGTTAAATATATTTCATCAAAATCAGTTCAGCCGTCTTGGCGTGAGGAGAAAACAAAGACACAAACTTTCGCATTTCTAATATGAGTAAGATTTCTAAATTCTATTTGCATATTATGTACTTACCTAAAGGTGTTGACTTAAACTGTTATTTCGTATATAAACTGATATACATAATGTGAGATTAAGATAAGGCGTCTATTGCGCACATTGCTTTCGACGAATGGAAAATATCGACAGTATCAAAAGAAGGCGGAAAACATTTTTATCTCTGACATTGTCTAGACTGATAGGTTTACATATTTATTAGATACTTAGACATATATTTGAATAATAGTACAGTCAGCGACAAATCCGAACCGACAAATTTACTTGTATACCAAATTCTTAAATTTTGATATCATCATCATCATCATTAACCCATGACGTCCCACTGCTGGGCACGGGTCTCTCCTCACTTTCGTGAGGAGGGTTAGGCCATAATCCACCACGGGGGCCAGATCCCGATTGGTGAATCACATACCTACCTCCGAAATAATTCTCGGGTAGGTATGTGGGTTTCCTCACGATGTTTTCCTTCACCGAAAAGCGAGTGATAATTACGTACATATGTTTTACAAGAAACAAATTGGTACGTGCCTGCACTGGGATTTGAACTCACGACCTTCTGCTTGGAAGGCGGACGTTCTCCCACTAGGCTATCACCGCTTCTAAATTTTTATATACGCACGAAAAATGCTTGTGTTCAACTCAAATGTTTTGTATGCGTATGCCAAAGTTGTAAATTAAATTGGAAATAGAAATCAAAATTACCTGCGGCCTGTTGGTTATTTTGACTGTACCTACAGGCACTTTGATAACAAACTTCGGTTACCAACCAAATATTGAACTTATTTTATTTAAATTTGAGGAAATAGGAACGCAAAGTTTTTAGCTTATTGAAATTTGAAATTTGCCACCGCCGCGCCGCCGCTGACGTCCGCATAAAAATAGATATTTTAAATAGGACTCCACATTCATTTGTTGGCTCACTTCTGCTTGTTTGCCCCAAGGAAGATTGACTAAAGTAAAAGAAATCCATATTCAATTGGCAATGGTTACTAGTTGTTCACTTGTTTTGTTCACCAAACCGTCCACAAAGCTTTCAAGCCATGACATAGTTAATTTAGTAGCAAATAGACAACCTGACCGATCTTGTGGACCATACTTAAAATAAAAAAAAACATGGGAAGTTATCTGTTTCATTCACTCTCGTTCACACTGTATCACTAGTTGTGAATAAAGGAGCTGCCTTTATTCTTCCTTCTATAGCTTGTTTTTATTTTAAGGTTTGCCAAAACCACTCCTTCCCTAAAAATCTGTGCCCAATCTATGATGGTCAATACTGAGTCTCGGTTTGAAGGGCACTGTTTCCAGCGAAATTATTATATGAGACTTTAGACCTGATGTCTCAGGGTGACGAGCGCAGTGCAGTGCCGCATAAGATTATGCAAAGTTCTGGGTGCCACTGTAACTGTAACAGGCTATCGTAGCCCTAGTCGTGAAAGATCTCGTCCACACAGTGACATAAAAATCTATTTTTTTTTACTTTTTTTATTGAGCTTAGTGTATTTCCACAGAGACTAGATAAACTTAAATACGAGGGACGCTAGAATCATAACCCTTCTAATAGATTCACGGTGATTCTATAAAACCGGTGCCTATTAAGAGACAGCTGAAATTCCTCGAGTCACAAGCAACTAGTCCCCGACACCGAATTAGATTTATTTGCAGCTACAAAGCACCAACCTGCTAATGAGAGCCAGTTATCCATTAAAGCAGTAAATTAATAGAGTCGAGCCGAAAGTTGTACAATTGAAGCCGAATTTCGGTTTCAGATTCAGACGAAACGGATAGTTAAATTTAGATGTCATTTAATAGTTTTAGTAGGATTAATACAAAATCGTATTGAAGATTTGTATTATTTCTACTTGCTATATATAGAAATTAAAGATTTTAAGCTACTAATAAGTGAAAACGACTTTGCAATCGTTTCAGCACCAGCAGTTTAGCTGACACGAAAACAAACAAGCAGACTCGCAGTAATTTTTTTTTTATATGTAAAATATGTCAGAAACTTCTGTAAACATAATATAATAATATGTCCTTTACTGCTTTGTTATTAGCATCATTTTGGCTCCAGTTTTCGCTTGTAAAGAAGGTGGAGCGATTATTTTCGGCCCCCAAAACCGAAAAGTCTCATGTCGACAGTCCGACACTAATTAATAATAATTGTGCTGCAATTTATTTTAGTGAATGTGCAGCTGACTGTGTGGGAAGAAACTAAATCACAATGGAGGTTAACAAACAGTGGTTCGCGTGTATGACAGAATTTTGATAGAGATCCAAACAAAGGCAACGGAGAATTGGCTAAAAACCAACCTACCTCTTCATGATATGTACTTAACTACCTATTAAAGTAATTTGCAGTATGTACCTATATACTTATTATATTATGTACCTACGTACAAAATGTCCCTATTATAAAATGTACCTCTATTATCGTACACCTATTAAAGTGGTTTATGCCACTGTGCTACAAGAAATCGTTGTACTGCGGCTAAAATAGATGATCATTATTTGTTGTTATCTTATCTTATTATTAATTTGCAATAGCATTGCACCGAGCTCCAAGTAATTTTTTGAAGGTACAGTCAGCAACGAAGTGAAGTTAAGTTGGATATTACCTCCTTCCTATTATTAGTAATGTATCCAACGATATTTTAAAAAGTAAAAAAACTCGAATTATTTATTGCAAGTACACTTTTACAAGTCAAATATTAAGTCTCAGTTCCATAGAGAAAAATAAAAAAAATAACCACTTAATTATGATCTACAAAATTAATAATGAACTGATTATGGTTCGAGTTTGAATTTCCCTTTCAAGTGGTGATTTATGCCTCAATCTCGCACAGGAAAAGGAAACTCCATAAACTCTACCAGTGCTTCGGAAATACGCCCGTCATTTATGTACCTTATCTAATTATTATTGTTTTTGGATTGTACATATACCTATAGGCTAGGTATTGTTAATAAATGGTTTTACCAATACAAATAAAATTTTAATTGAAATGATAAGGAGTTGATATTATTATACTGCTTTCCGTTGGGATCGCAGCATGTGGTATGGTGTAGTCTCCGCCTATCCCAACGGGACAAACGGCGAGCCTGTAACATATGTAGGCATTTGTTATTGCCTGAAAAAGTTTAACTTATTTCCTTGTTTTTAAACTCCTGACTGAACAGGCTGACAACAGATTAGTGATCATATTAAATCAGAATAAACTAGTAAATGAAATTCCAATACTATAATCCAAACAACAATAGCCTTCGACATAGTTGCTATCCAAAGTTGAAACAAGTCTATAACAACTCAAGGATTTATCCAACAAATAGAATGAAAGAGCTATATAATGTGTGTGAACTTTTTGCGAAATTAACTACATTTTTTTGTCTTGTAAGTGAGACGAAAACTGAGTCACTTCCTGTGACATTGTAAAAGAGGCCCTGACTTTACATGTCACCTCAATGACATTAGGTGTAGCCACAGAGTAAACATAGTACATACAGAATGTCCACTCTCCACCCGCACCTCTACTTCGTAAGAACTGTCCGATTACCTGATCAGCGGGGCTATGCAGCACGGTGCGGATTCGTATTGAAATGACGAGTCCAGTGGCAATCAAACGTCAAAATGAAACGAACTCGAGCTGATCCGCACCGTGCTGCATAGCTCTGCAGTGCGTCTACTCGCCCTTTTCGGGACAGTCGATAGACTTCGAGGGAACAGTCAATATTACACTCCCAAATGTAATGGACAAATGTTTTGTATGAACCTTCTAACTCGTACTAGCGGGTTGTCTTTTGTTTTGGTCGCGTAGTATGTTTATACTTACACACGATGACAACGTCATTTATATTAATGGTCTGTCAACATCATCATCATCAGCCAGACGAAGTCCTCTGCTGAACATAGGCCTCCCCCATAGAACGCCACAACGAGCGGTTGCATCCAGCGGCTCCCCGCGACTCACTTCTTCCCCAACGGTTATCGGTTCTACGAGCTACGTGGTAATAGAATCTCTATGTTGTCAAATCAGCTTTTGTATGGAGTGTCTGGGTCGTGATATAGGTATTATAATAGTCTACCTAACTCCCGGCTACTGCATAATTGATATGATTAGTTTTAGCCTCATAGGTTTTTTGTCCTATCATGTTATTATTCATAATTGATTTACCTGATACTATTTTGTACCTTTTGTACCAGGTATCTGAAACGTGAAATCGTATCGAATAAGAAGGTCTATCTTTTAAAATATATAAGTATCTACCTACTATACTACTGTACTATGTATTCGGGAGAATATTCGGCCGAAGAGTAGTAGTGTGCCAGGAGATATAAATTTAACTTTTGAAGTATAACAAAACTACACCGGTAGAGAATGCTATTAGCATTAAGTACTTATGTACTTATTATGTCATGTATAAGTAAATATGTAAAATAAAATATGTAAAAACATAGTAGGTACATACAAGCTTATAATAAAATCACACTAAAATTATATATGCAAAAAGTTTGTGTGTATGTGTGTGTGTTCCGTTTTTACGCCGAAACGGCTGAATGGATTGTGATGAAATGTTGTATGCAAATACTTTAGGTCCTGGAATAGAACATAAGATACTTTTATCTCGTAAAAGTTAACGGTTTCTGTGGGATTATAGTAAATGCGGATGAAATTGCAAAAACCACTTAGTCAAGAACATAATGTATACAGCAGTGCCTATTGTTTTTATGAAAGTCAATGTTATGTTGGTTTGTGTACGCTTTAAAAACTCAAAAAGTTCTGCACCGATCGAGCTGAAATTTTACATCAATTCAAATTTTTACAATTTTTTTTTTGTTTTTTATAATCCGCATCAAGGATTGTTTTTATCTATTTTTTTCATCAGTGACATATCAGCGAATGTGCGAATGTGCTACAGCGAAGCGTGGCAGGGTACAGCTAGTAGTATATAAATTTTGACGCATTCATATTAACACCTTCACTGCTGAACCGCTATACTGTTTTTGCCTCTTTTTCGAATCTTCACACAACGTGTGTGTTTACTGTTTACTGGCGTTGTGTCGTCACTAAACACAATCAGCAGTGCGGGCGCACACAACTGGTGTGATATAATTGTCAATACAGAAGTGCGGGTTCGCACAAAAATTGTGAATTCGCTTATAAAAACACAGAATTGTATGTTTTCAGCAGTGAACGTGTTAAGAACAGTGTAGAAGTTGTCCTAATCAGGTAATATTGCGTCATGGCCGACGTTACTTTACCAGGTGAAATGAATGTTAAGTGTCGACCCATTTCAACTCAAGAACAAGATATTGCATGAGGTCATGCCTTACACATATCATTGTCATCTCTCCACACTGTTGCATGTATCCTACTTAAAATCTGAGTCAACTAGAATTTTGAAATCAAAAGTCGCTTTTACTCTCAAAAATGGGCCAAAACAAACAACTATGAAACATAATGATAAGTTGCGTCATGTAGAAAGGGTTTTATCCTTGCATAATTGTTTTATAGTAATCATTGGCAACCGATTCGGCAAAACGGACGATTATAGAATAATTGGTGTAATTGCATCCTTAGGTAGGAAGGAATAAGGAAATTAGGGAGAGAAACTGCCTTTAGGTGTTTCTATTATTCTTGTTACGTTTACCACTTTTACAGTATTTTTTTTTAATTTGTATTTAGGTTTGCGTTGGACCACTATCTCATTTAATAGGCGACGATGCGGTCTACGATGGTACACGTTTACCTAGAACTAACCTATTCACTCGCGACTTGAAGGCTCCCAGGTTATATCTATCGGGAAACAGACTCGAGGACTCTCGTGACGTTGGCGGGGAGGTGGAAAAATCTGGAGCAATGTCCAAGGATATCGTTGTAAGGCAAGGTACATATAATAAACGTAGAAGCAAATCGCTTCGTGCGTAGAGATGGAATGTCCAATACGTACAATGTTTTACTATTAACTAGGATATTTATTACAATTCACTACAATAATAACATTATGTAATGTACGGTCAGCCTCAAAAAACAATATAAATTAATTTGAAAAAAAGTTTTTGTACTAATAATAGAATAGAATAGAATAGAAAACTCTTTATTGTACACCAGAAAAAAAATTAAACACAGTACAGAAAAATTACAATAGGTAAACAAGGGTAGTACAATGGGCGGTCTTATCGCTGAAAGCGATTTCTTCCAGACAACCTTTGGATGGACAGTAAAAAACATTTTTCGATAGTAGGGTGGGTGGCGTACTTACAGTATTAAAAATTATGATACTATAGAAGATACCCATCGATACATGTCTTGTCGTATCATGCGTGTTCATGTTCTTGTTTTATGTGTGTTGTGTTTATTGTTTTACTTCTGAGGCTGACTGTACCTTAAACTTCTATTTATTGTTTGACAATAAGTAAAAGTTTTAACATCATATCGAATTTATCTAATTTACTACCAATATCCTAAAAGATTTCTAAAGTAAGCTGTAGACCGCGAAACGCTACGAAACAGCGGTGGTTTTTAGAATTTGTCCTTCACTGGAACGTGGAGAATACCTACCGTTTAAGAATTTCATAAAGGTACCTTAAGCTAGATTCACATTTGTCTGACGTGTCGTGTCATCATCCATCAGAAAGGTAATATGCATACATTTCACACAAGCCGTCACAACACACTGCATCGAAGAAACGTGAACGCTACCATACTAAATGTATGAAACCGATACCTTTCTGATGCATCACGACACGACACGTCAGACAAATGTGAATCTAGCTTTAGTGTGTTATGTAAAACAACGCATGATTAATACGTGTAAGTATAGGTATCATTAAACTCTAGTAGGAAACGATCGCTTACAAGTAACCGTATAATATTTAAATAGCCAATGCTAATCGAGACATGGTCACTGGTCGACCAGGTACTGTTCCTTTCAAGTTACCTTTCGAAACCTTGTCATTGTAACTTTGGATCAAAATGTGTTTTCAGAAAAAGCTCTGCAGTTATAGAACTTTATTGAAAATTAAAATGGTATCGATTTGACGTTTTCAGTAAAAATGTATCTGTAATTCGTGAAACTTCGACACCCAAGTCACTACGCCATCGCGCGATTCCCTTTATTAATCAAAGAATACCAAAGCCCGTTCAGAAGTGACAAACAACGCGAGTAGCCCATAAAACACAAAAACTTACGTTTTTATAAAATACAGAGTGGTGGTTAGTACATTAGATATATACAATACGCGATAAATAATAAGACACAATAGTGTGTTGCGGTCTGAAGGGCACAGTTTCCAGTGAAATTACTAGGCATATGAGACTTTAGAGCTGAAGTCTCAGGGTAACGAGTGCTGTGCGGTGCAAGATTATGCAATACAAAGTTCTTGGTGGCACTGGAACTGTTATGGGCAGGCGTAACACTTACCATCAGGTGAAAGACTTGCTTATCTCGTTGCTCAGTCAAATCCTTATCCTTATTCCTTACTTCTTCTTTCTTTATATTATAAATGCGAAAGTAACTCTGTCTGTTGCTCTTTCACGCCTGAACTACTGAACCGATTGAAATGAAATTTGGTACAGAAATAGTCTAGAGCCTAGGGAAGGACATAGGCTACTTTTTATCGCAAAAAATGCATTGTAAGGGTTTGAATTAGGGGATGAAAGTTTGTATGGAAGTATCGTCATTTTTGAAGCTAGAAGCTTGAAATTTATTTTTTAGGCATTTGATTAGATATAAATAAATTTGGCATTTAAAGTTTGTAAAACTTTACCCTTGAGGGCTAAAATAAATATAGGGGATGAAAGTATGTATAGGAATATGTAAAGTTTCGGCTTAACCACTGCACCGATTTAAAAAAGTATTTCTCTAATGGAAAGCTACATTGACAGCGAGTAACATAGGCTATATTTTATCCCCATATTCCTGCGGGAACAGGAACTACGCGGGTGAAACCGCGGGGCACAGCTAGTAAAATAAATAAATCTTTGAGAGTAAGTTGAAATCATAATTGTATTTATGTATCTTGTACCTAGCAATCCATATTTGGTTCGGAAATAGGGTTGCGGTGGATATTCGTAATGAAACCACAATACAATTGTGCTTGTGATAGTGACGTATTTCGGAATATTTATTGCGAGAAGTCTTAATATAAATGCAGTAGCATTTATTAAGAATTCTCGATATCACGGCGTTATGTTCTCGAATATAAACTAAATTTATTTCGGTCTAGTTGAGCCCTGCGGTTTAACCCACGTTGTTTATTTACTGAGTAATGAGACGTGCAAGTCGTTCACCTGATGGTAAGCGCTACGCCTGCCCATAACAGTTATTCTGCCACCCAGAACTTTGCATTGCGTAATCTTGCACGGCACTGTACCTACTGCACTGTAAACAGTGTCCTTGAAACCGGAACACAGTATTTTGTTCATATTTAATTTCCTTTTCAAGTTAAAACTATAACCAGTTAGGGACATAGGTAATTAATGCTGTTTTATTCTTTATAGACTACTAGCTGAACCCTGCCACGCTTCGCTGTGTCACATTCTCACATTCTCTGATATGTCACTGATGAAAAAAATAGATAAAAACAATCCTTGATGCGGATTATATATCATGCTAAAATTTCAGCTCGATCGGTGCAGAACTTTTTGAGTTTTTGAAGCGTACACAAACCAACATAACATTTTTATATATATAGATAAAATTTAAGAGTTTGACTTGTTAAATATCCATCTTACAAGTTACGAGAAATAGTTTACGTTTGTCGCATTGAACTTTGACTCTCATAGAGTGAGTAAGGAAGCAAAATGTGATCGTCATACATAATTGACACAGTTTCCAGTAATCCTATGATTCAACTGGCCACGTATCATTTGTTTCAATCCATTTCGAATAATGTGAAGAAATTGCTACGTCATTTAGGTTCCTACATTAATAATAACGGCACAAAACTTTGTCAGGACGTGATTTTTTTAATCAGCTCAAGGTACAAATATACTTATGCGATCGAATTGGCATTGATACTGTGAAATTATTGACAGTTAGGCGGGGCTCCACTCTTGGCTTCGCGCTTCGCTACCACTTACAAATCGGACTCTATATTATAATCTTAATTGGGTTCTACGTAATTTTAATGAGCTCTAAGGCACTTCTGCAAGCCAGAACAAGCGAGAGAGCAGTTTAAAAAAAAAGAACTCCCTAGGTTATTTTAAACTGTGATGATCAACAGGTGAGACCTCTTGTGTCCTATGCTGCCCTGGTACTTCTGATAAATATGTTTAAATCTATGTTAGCATTAAAACACTGTCAATATAATAATCCTTCTAATCAGAAGGAGTGTCTAAGTCGTGAGTTCAAATCCCAGTGCAGGCACATACCAATGTGTTTCTGTGTACGTAATTATCATTCGCTTTTCGGTGAAGGAAAATATCGTAAGGAAACCCTACCCGAGAATTATTTAGGAGGTAGGTATGTTATCCACCAATCCGGACCGGGCCCCGGTGGTGGATAATGGCCTAACCCTCCTCACGAAAATGAGGGGAGACTAAATTGTTATTCTTTGCGTTGCATTTGACAATGGAACACTTGGAAAACTGACGCGGTAGCGCCTCGAAAACTAGAAATCTGAAATGTCATTCACAAGGGCAAGCGCCTTAAGGTGAAATATACGAATAGGACGAAACTTTGAAAGAAAAATATTTAATTTTCAAATCCAGTGCTTCGGCCCAATAATTGGAAGAAGCACCTAGCAGGAAAATAGTAAAATGCTTATGATGTTGGCGACTATATTTATCTCTTTCTTCACTATGTAGGAAGTTGAAATCTATATACGCCTACTACTTCACTGCTATAACTAAATATAATATAAGTACGAGTACCTACTCACATCAATTCTCAGCAAAAGGTGAAGGCCACAACATGACGTGATGCAACTAATTGAAACGAATTTCAATTTCCTTCGTGCACCGAGAATTAATTTTAATAGCGATAGGTATAACATTCTCTTTAAATTGAAACTAAAAAAGTCCAGACGAGCCAAGCGGAACTGAACTGTACTGTAACCCCTTTGATGAAAACGCACACGTCTGAATATATTCCTTTTGCAAGCTTCTTTAATTTAATTTACTTAGTAATTATTTTAAGTT
Organism: Campaea margaritaria; assembly: GCA_912999815.1. NCBI lineage: Eukaryota > Metazoa > Arthropoda > Insecta > Lepidoptera > Geometridae > Campaea > Campaea margaritaria. The sequence continues at coordinate 11,343,479 of OU538789.1, read as the reverse complement.
TTCATTGTTCTATGGTATTTCAATAAACAGTTTATCTAGTCGGTGGATTAATGATCAGCGTTCTCTACCTTCAGCCAATGTTATGACTTTCTTTATTCGACATTATCCATTTATCTTCTCCTTAATCTGTTTTATACATGTCCTTATAGGTCTGCCTCTTCCTCTCTTCCCTTCTGCCTTCCCTTCTATGATGTTTTCTAGGATTAAGTCATGTTGTATAAGGTGGCCAAACATCTTCCATCTTCTGCTTTCTATTGTTGCTGGTATGTTCTGTTTTATCTTCCTTATCGTTATTCCTTCACATACTCAGACTTAAAAGTACCAAAAGAACTTGAGCCTCATCTATACTAATATATAAAGCTGAAGAGTTTGTTTGTTTGTTTGTTTGAACGCTAGGATCTCAGGAATTACTGGTCCGAATTGAACAATTCTTTTTGTCTTGAATAGTCCATTTATCGAGAAAGGTTATAGGCTATATAACATTACGCTATGACCAATAGGAGCGGAGCATCAATGAAGACTGTGGCAAAAACGGGGAAAATATATTGCTTTAAAGAGAGTTAATTAGGGAAAACTTGAATTATGCGGGTGAAACTGCGGGGCGCAGCTAGTAATAAAATTAATTTCCTTCTGTATGAAGTGCCTATGATTAACAATATAATCATTTATCAAAGCTTAAAGCATTTAAACAGATTAATGCGTCAGGTCAGCTTGAAGTTAAGCTGTGACCAAGATAAACGAGATTAGGCTATAAAAACCTTCAATGTCACTTCTGATGGACTGTCCATCATGTGTCGTGGCTTATCCTTGAAGTTAGCCAACTCTTTGTTTGAGAAGAATATGAAAAATGAAAGTTAGGTAACTCGGCTTTTCATACTGTATTGGCACAGATTACTGAATTTGCTGTATTGGTTCCCATTTCATAAAAATACATAAATCCTGGCCCATAACTAGGACTCCCTGTGTCTGGGGAACCTCGAACTGCGAGAACCGTGATACCACAAACATCTAGTCATGGAAAACACACGTGGTTCAAACAAATTTTTGCCCTGTGCGGGAATCAAACCCGCAACCTCACGCTTCCCAGTCGTCTCATCACCCATTACGTCAAGGAGGCAGATGAAAAAAAAATCTTCATCAGCAAACATCATCATCGTGATCATCTCATGATTAAACTTCTCATTAAAACATTATTAACCAAATCGACACCTAATATTGGAAATATAAAGATGTGCAATGTCCAAGAATAGAACAACTGTTGAATTAATGTAGGTTAAGGGAATTAACGTATGAAAACTTATTTTGGAGCACAATGGCTGGTGGATACTTGGGGACAACCCAAGACAATCCTGGACAAACCTATACAAACTGCGATTTGTTTTTCAAAATTGTACATCGGAAATTCCCCTATACTCCGTGGCAATTTTAATTGGGAACACATAAAATATGTTATTTCCTTTTGTGTTTTAATGCCTTTTAACTGCTAAATTAATCCTACAGAAACCAGAATTGATAGGAGTCAGTCCATAACTCCACAATTATATTATACACATATACGTGCCTACCTTAATAATTACGGACAAGTGTTTTTTTCCTCAGTTGATATAACCTGGCATTACAATGCGGAAATTGAAAAAAAACAAATCATTATCATACGCAACCTTTGTCCTCCCACTGCTGGGTATAGGCCTCTCTTTTACCACGCCATTTGTTTCGGTCCTGTGCCAATCGGATTTAGGTTCGACCGGCGATCGTAGTTATATCGTCGGTCCATCTTGCTGCTGGATGACCGATGCTTCGCCTCCCCTGTCTCGGCCACCACTCAATCACTGCCTTTCTCCACCTGTCATAACTTCACCTTCCCATGTGCCGACGACGTCCTGAACTTCCTTATCTTGAATTATTTTAACTGATAAACGAGTCACATAAAAGTCTGGATTGATAGAAAAAGATCGGTTCCAGATGAAGATAGATGGGAAAGCGCTATTTCATATCAGAAATTCAGAAGGCCAGTCTTGCTTAGGGTTAGTGAGATATTATAATATGTTGTCTAGGCTACGCTGCTGAAAACAAGAAGTGGTCATTATAATATACTAGTTGCGCCCCGCGGTTTCACCCGCGTAGTTCCCGCGTAGAATGTCATATTTATTTATATCTAATCAAAAGCCTAAAAATAAATTAGAAGCTCCTATCTTTAAAAATGACGAAACTTCCATACAAACTTTCATCTCCTATTTCAAACCCTTACAATGCTTTTATCGCATTATAAAGTACCCTATGTCCTTTCTCAGGCTCTAGACTATCTCTGTACCAAATTTCATTTCAATCGGCTCAGTAGTTTAGGCGTGACAGAGTTACTTTCGCATTTATAATATAAGTAAGGATATAGGTAGGGATTTCACAGAGATATGTTATGTAAAAAAAATAATTGTACGGGTTCGCTTCTATCTCACTTGATGTTATGTGACGATGCGATCAACGACGGTGCACGCATACCCAGAAGTAACCCTTTCACTCGTGACTTGAAGACTACCAGATCGGGAAACATAGACTTCGGCAAGGAGTCCCCACTCCTTTGCAGCTAGTGTTTTAGAACCTTTTTGTTTTTAGAACCATGTATCATGTATTTTAGTTAGAGTTGTAAGGTTTATGTTTCTCGTTTCTTATTGCTGATAATTGGAATATTAGAATCAGAAATCGATGGTTACTTCCCAAAATCCCCAAAACCCTTTTGTACCTTAGCTCCCAGAACCTCTAAAACAATTGAAATATATATACAGAATAGTATTTTTGTTCCCAACGATGTCCATGTATGGTTAAAAAGAAAAGCATTATCTAATAGGTACATACAATTTGTTCGGAGTGGGACTTGCTTTTTTCTTTTTCCGAACCGGGTATTTGTTCCATTCAAGATCTACCACAAATAATGCTAGATGAAATACAAATGATTATGGTTATATTCCACAACCAAATTACAACAATATGCATTAGATATAAAACAAATGCTGAAATCCGACACAGGCCGATAACCTAATTCTGCAAAGGCGATTGCAACTTCCTTCCTAAGATAACTAGCCACAGTGTAGGCAGAGTAAAGTCAGTAGGTAGGTATATGAGAATGAAGTCATAATATGAGGTTACTATGAGCTACATTATGCATTCGAATTAAGAAAAACAATTAAAAAAAAAATTTGAAGGATTTTATGTTGCTGTTCTGTAGAAGCATGGAAAATATCAATATAACAATAATTTATATAGCTGATACAGATTGAGAAAGTGGTGAAGGCTAGACACTAAAGTCTTGAACATGGGTGCAAAGCTACCAGTCTTCTACATGATACTACGAGGGAGTGCGATGGATTGGCACAACGTAATTCTTCCATCTTCTTTCCTCCATCGAACAAATATTATTTCTATTCGCAAAAGCATGCTCCACCGTCAACCGCGTCATCGCTTACCATCAGGTGAGACTGCGATCAAATGCTTAACTATTCGTAATCAAACATATGAGAACATTCGACGTTTTATAGCTGAATTAGTCTGATCTGGCGGTTAATTGTGACATTCGGATGGAGATGGAGGAGCGAGGTCCAGCGTGGGACAGTATAATTAAAAAAAAGAGTTAAATTGATTATAGCTTACACTTATCTAGTAGCATGATTTAGAATGTTGTTTTTTTCTGCAGCTACGCGTCGCATAATTTTTTCGGCTTATCAGTGTGATTTTAAATGTTATTAGTCGCAAAGAGTGGAAGTTTCACTACTGCCAAGATTACTCTATGGTCGACTATTTGGTCGTACCAGGCGGCGGTACCTATGGTAGTTAACAAACTTTGGTAATACTAAGATAACTTTGAAGTCCAAGCAAACATTTCTTGATCCACTCTTCCTGGATATCTAGCTGATGCGGTCAGCGCCGGCGTGCGTCATACAGCCTTTTGCATCGTGAGAATTGGTGCTGGTGCGGCGCAAACGACGGGAGTTGGCGAATGAGTTCAATGTCAGTGTGCTCTATTTTCAAAATCTGTGTTATTCTTTAGTTTCGGTGATAAAAAATGGTGTACGCGAAAGGGTGTGTGTTTGTAGCGACAGCGACTCGTGAAGATGCAAGCTTTTAGTTTAACTTTCATTTGTTTCTTTCCATTTTGTATGAACTGCTATTACTGCTACCGCTATGATGGTCTTATTATTAGTCAATTTTATTAGCTGTTTCTGGTTTTTATTTTTTCAATTTATGTGAAGGGAGACTTTTGGTTCTGTTATGTAGGTATGTCACTATCTAAAACAATAGACTTCCGAGGCTTGCGTCAGATATTCCAACGGTTTTCAAACCTCGCGTCGCGTCACGCATTACTGACGCACGCGTCTGACGCGATAACCAGAGTTTACCTAAACGCTACCTCTTCTTAATTGCTCCAATACGATTCAACAAGTAACTTTCAAAATAGATCATTAACTAGCGTTTAGCGCTGTCACGATTGCGTGGGAGTGATCCGGCGTGATTTGCCGTGGATTATACTAGATGTTATTGTTATCAGCTTATAGGAGTATTGTAATTGGATAAGCGTTATCAGGGCAAACATCAAATCATATGGACTTGTACTTGATTGTATACTTGGCCTTTAAGAGGAGTTAGTGGATCACTGGCAATGTGTCTACGCTTATAAGTACAGACTATGGCTTTGCTAATAATGGCATTTGAATGGAGTTATAATATATAGAATAGAATAGAATAGAAAAACTCTTTATTGTACACCAGAAACAAAATTAAACACAGTACAGAAAAATTACAATAAGTAAACAAGGGTAGTACAATGGGCGGTCTTATCGCTGAAAGCGATTTCTTCCAGACAACCTTTGGATGGACAGTAAAAAACATTTTTCGATAGTAGGGTGGGTGGCGTACTTACAGTATTTAACAGTCACAATACATTTAATACTTATGTTTTAATAATGCACATACACACTATACTCAATAAATAATAAAAAAAAAATAATAATAATAATATGAATACAATAATAATAATATACACATATTTATAATATACTACACACATGATATTTGTTAAATTAAAGTTAGATTGGAAAAGAAAATGTTGAAAATATTATGAAATACTTGAATTATTTGAATACTTGACACTAAAGGTATACACATATCTTGCGAAGCGACATTAAAAAATAGGCTTATGGGTTACGTCACAATTGTTTGCTGTTAGAAATATCGACTGAAATGGTAGAAATAATTAAAGTTTTCATCAATTTACTTCCGAATCTGCTTTAACTGTTAAAGCAAATACATAAAATAAGAAAACAAATAATTACGCTAAATTTTTTATGGTGATGAAGACGCTTTACACTCAGGCCAAAATCAGGACGTCTTTTTAAGATAATCTGCTAACCTGCTTTACTTGTAAATTACATATTAATTTGGAATTTTTTGTGAGTAGGTATGACCTTAATAATAATTATCTAAATAGAAAAGGCAATCAAAATTATCTACTGATGAATAATATGTTTTGCTGGTTTTACAGTATTTTATAGCAAAAGAGTCATCGGATTATCCGTTGGTAATTAAATTTAAATACTTATCTAGCTTTCTTGGGCAAAATTACATGTGAGCTATTACTCTTAGCTTACTTATTGTCAGCTTACTTAGTTGGAAGACTACACAGGTAGCGATAAGACCGCTGGCTAGTACAACGTTGAATATCTTACTAGCTTCACTCGCGGGTTTGCGTGGACATTAATAAAAAGTATTGTAAGTGTTATTTTAGTATGTCAAATTGCTATTTATTTAGAAAATTTCTTTAAAATCCGATCGTTGGTTACGAAGCTGTCATTAAAAAAGCCCGAGTAAGAAACTTACTTAACATATTATAATATAAAATTAGTATCAAATTTATTACACTGTCTGCAATCAAGATTTCATTGTAATTTACGAAAATACTAAAAATGCCCATTCCTTCCTCGTACTCAATAAATAACTTACGCCTACTCTATTTCCTTATCTGAAACAAAACTTTTACTTATACAACGTCTACCTGCTAAGAAAAGGATACAGCCCTGTTAAAGAAATCGGTGCTTAGAAAACGAAAGTAAATTTCAGTAGACGGAGCTTCCGTCTGCCCAATATGGCCGGCAATAAAAATTAAGAAAAGAATAAAGGCTACCGGCTAGCGACGCATAACTATACAAAACATTCACTTTCACATTTCTACAAAATATGCTACAATTATGCAACGACAAAGACGGGGCCCTTTTGTAGATATCGGAGCCGAAGTCATTGTTCTAGAAGAATGGGCTACAAAAATGGAGGCGTTGTAATAGATTTTTTTCGGTCATCAGCTTTTGTTTTGCTGTTTTACTTTTGTGTGTGGTGATGTCATTAATCGCTACTAGTTTCAATGGCGTGTTAGTTCCCTTAGACGTATTTGTTGTATCGCTTATGGAATAAATAATAGTTACTCATTGGTACTTATGTTTTCTTTTTTTTTGGAAATGGGCTGGGTACGTGTTTCGCATATGAGATTGGTGATGATCAACCCAATCGAACCCGGAGAGACCGGCCGGTGGTAGAGGTCGTGACCGCCCCTGAAAATTAACCGTCATGATCTGCAGCCGTCTAATGTTACTCCAATGAACATGGAAATGGAATTAATTTGACGTTTGTAGTAAGGACATAATGTCAAATTAATGTCATTTAAATTTTGAATGGAGTTGCTAAATAGGGTCGCTGTTTGTCTTTTCAGCTGAGTAGCTCCAAGCAATTGAAATAAGGGAGACTGTTGTCGCCCAGCATGGGTATACGCCGGGTAGAAATACCTACGTTTTTATTTGAACAGAGCTCTATCTTTGTGACATTAAAGTTCGATCGACTTAAAAAGTGGCTGAACATGATCATATTATAAAGTTTGTTATTCTACAAAAAAAAATGATTTTGCATGTGTAAAATTAAATTGGAAATTAGTGCGTGTTTAATCCTACATCTGAGGCCGACATTACCGCCACTGATAATACAGTTTTATAGGTGGTTATCATCAGAATATTATTGTTATTCTCTGTTTTGTTCGATTCTTCACAATGAAACCCAGTTAAAGTAACTAAATACCTAGTAGAAAATTGGGTTATTACTTTAGCGTGGCGAGATGTGGATGTGAAGGTGATCTAGTATTAGGTACTTTGATCATTCAATCAACTCCGTTTTGACTCTCTCTTGTAGGTACTACATAGGTACATACTTGATTGTGTTCATTTCAAATAAACTTAATCGTTTTTAGGTACATTAGTCCAGACTAGTTAATTTATTTTCTCAAGGACCACATTTAAATTTGAACTTCGTGAGTCCATTAGATTATTTACAATCGTAGATTTATTACCTAAATTAACAATAATAATATAATCTACAGGAAAATAGGGGTTTGAATATTTAGTATCCATAAAAATATAGAAGTTGACATGACTCTAAGTAATTGCCTGCTTATTATTGGTTTTTGCAGTCCCGAGAAGCGTGAAAAATCACTAGTCGTTTTAACTTTCGATTTCTTTTTACCTTTTTTCTGTTTCACCGAACTAAGATACATTATTAAAAAGCAAAAGTAAATTAGCGTCATTGGTGCAATCAGTTTCACTTTTCTGATCCCAAGGACCACTCATAAAAGGATCCAACTGCGCGACAACACAAACAGATCATTGTCCAAACATTACGACATAATTCCTCCTTTGTCATCGCTTTTCGACAAAAGAATATTGGATCATGTGCGACAAAAAGTCGGGCGATTTTACGGCCAGTTTATTAGTGCAAAAACGGTTCTGGGTAGGTACGGTCTACTTTACGATCGTTTGTTTTCGCCTTTTTAGACGAAGAGGCGATCACCGACAAAGTCAACAGCGTCAGTAATCTTTTCGTATGCAAATAAGTTACAATGAACTCGTGTCCGAAAGGACCGAACGCATGTGTTTTCAATGTCAACGCGAAATTTTGCCGCTTTTTTGCTTAGAATCGGATCGGCTCCTTTTTTGGACAACAAAATGAGCAATTTTATGCGATTGTGAAACCAACAAAAGAGTTTGTTTTAGTACTTTTAGTTGACACAACATTAGGTTGGATGTTAAGTTGTAGGCAAATATTTTGAAAGGGTTTTTTTTTCGGTTCCTGTTAAAGTAAAGCATGTAGATATTACGTTCAAGGCACTATTTTTCTTGCTGTAAGAATTTTTCCAACAATGTTAGAACAAAATTTACAAATATATGTATCGTAAACCAATTCATTTTATTAAATTGTGGACAGTGTCTACAATAAAGTCAAAGCTAAAAATGTCTATTGTCTTTGAGAATGCGGATTTTAGGTTTGTTTGTGAGTTATCGTAATATTTAATCTGTGATGCTAAAATGAAACTTTTTTAGTAAATTTTTTCTGTTAAGATAAGAAATTATTTTAGACGTGTGAATGGAAAATACCAAAGCAAATGATTAGTAAGTAAGGTCTCAAATCCGCGTACCAAATAAACTCCCATTCAAAATTTAATTACACACTATCGCAAACTCCGAGTATTTTTCTCATCATCAAAATTAGCATCGGCTTCCTATAATTAGCGAATTACGGCCCAACTATTTTAATTATCAAAGATTATCTAAAAACCTAGCTCCACGATACCGGAACTAGAAATCTCATCGGCAGCTAGCGTGACCTTTTCGATCGTGAAGAAGATAATCCTCACAATGGGATATTCACGAGTACCACCGGTAGAGGTACCACTCATTTGGTACGTTCACTTTTGCATCAGCTTTTTTTGGCGTTACCGGCGCGGCGTCCTCGGTCGCATCCGTGTTGGTCGCTGGAAAACTAGAATTTGCGATTTGGCTGGTTTTTAGATAGATATGGCGATTAGCTCGGCTTGCGACTGAAGGTTAGCTGTATGTCCATTAGTGGGTTCCTACGTTTTCGAATCGCTTAGTGGTAATCGATGCTTTATTTCCCATTTGCACAAATCTCCGGTGCGGTGGTAGCCTAGTGGGAGAACATCCGCCTTCCAATCAGAAGGTCGTGAGTTCAAATCCCAGTGCGGGCACGTACCAATGTGTTTCTGTAAAAACATATGTACGTAATTATCACTCGCTTTTCGGTGAAGGAAAACATCGTGAGGAAACCCTACCTACCCGAGAATTATTTCGGAGGTAGGTATGTTATCCACCAATCCGGACTGGGGCCCCGTGGTGGATTATGGCCTAACCCTCCTCACGAAAGTGAGGAGAGACCCGTGCCCAGCAGAGGGACGTTATGGGTTGATGATGACGCGAATGTTTTTGCACTCAAATATAATAATACTAGCAGCGTCCCGCGGTTTCACCCGCGTAGACTAATATCCCATAAGAACCGTAAATTTTTACAGGAAAATTTTTTCACATATTCTATTCCAAAACCTAAATTACCTATCTACAAAAATTCATCAAATTCCGTTCAGCTGTTTGGGCATGAAGAGAAGACAAAACACTAACACACACACACATACTATTTTGCATTTATAATATTAGTGAGATGATATTTTTGATTACAGAACAATACAAGCAGATGATGATGATGATGACAAGCAGATACTTATGTTATTATTATTTGGGATTTCTAATTTAAACCCTTAAGTAAAGAGGGCACAGAGTTTCTTCTGGAATGATAACATTATTTGCAACTAATATTTAGTCATGTCATAAGGAATTTGGTCGCTGACCAACAGAAATACATCTAGTAAATTTTTAACAGATGCATTATCTTGTAGCATCATTGCATTATTCCTATTTGCTATTGGGTTCTCCCAATTGCGATATAACATCGACAACGTTTAGGAAATCAAATTCCCTACACTAAAGTGAAACGTTAATTACAGTCCGTCCGTTTGTAAGTGTAGCTTTCACGTCCAAACAATATTAAGAATATCACGCTTGAATGCACGTGGTATTTGAGTACCAAAAACCGAATAACTTTCGCTAGTCAACCCGCCAGCTTCAAGGAAAACCGACATTCCGCTTGGACCTAATTTAGCCACCCACTTGTAACTCATTAATCTAAATAGCATGCTATATAGACACAGGACATGCCTCCAGGTAATGAAGGTTCTGCAATTATATACTACTAGCTGCGCCCCGCAGTTTCATCCGCGAAGTTTCTGTTCCCGCGGGAATATGGAGATAACATATAGCCTTTGTTACTTGCTGTCAATGTAGCTTTCCATTAGTGAAATATTTTTTTAAATCTGTGCAGTGGTTTAGCCGAAACCTTGCATATTTCCATACATACTTTCATCCCCTATATTTATTTTACCCCCTCAAGGGTAATTTTTTACAAACTTTGAATGCCAAATTTATTTGTATCTAATCAATACCCTAAAAAATAAATTTCAAGCTTCTAGCTTCAAACATGACGAAACTTCCATACAAACTTTCATCCCCTATTTCAAACCCTTACAATGATAAAAGTACCCTATGTCCTTTCATAGGCTCTAGACAAGCTCTGTACCAAATTTCATTTCAATCGGTTTAGTAGTTTAGGCGCGAAAGAGCAACAGACAGCCAGAGTTACTTTCGCATTTATAATATAAGTAGGGAAGTAGGGATAGCTGCGCCCCGCTGTTTCACCCGCGGAGTTCACGATCCCGTGGGAAAAAGAGGATGAATTATAGTTTATGTTATTCGTTGATAATGTAGCTTTCCATTGGTGAAAGAATTTTTAAAATCGGTTTAGTGGTTTAGGCGTGAAAGCGTAACGAACAAACAAATACATATTTGCATTTATAATATTAGGTAGGATAGGATTTAGTAGAGTTTGTTTAAGGCTTAGGTCTTTTAGGAGCAAACTTTGGCTGAGCTCAATCTCAACTTAATCGGGTTTAAGATTGAGTTTAATTTCACTATTTTATAACTCTAAAATGCGCCAAGTTATTCTTCTAAAAAACACAACTAGAATTTCTTATTCTGTGAACTGCGTGTGCACCCGAAGACACATATAAGTTAACTGAGTTTATGTTTTAATTATATAATTTTACAAGTGAGACACAAATAAATTATTTGAGCATATCTTAATCAAAATCAAACAGTGCACAATTGACAATAAAATTAAATTTCGTTTGCATAATTTAATTTTTAAAATTCAATAGATTATGTCTAAAGTACGTGACATTCGCGATCACACGTACAAAGCTATACTATCGCTGGTCCTTTGTTGAATACAAAACGCATAACTAATTGGACCCAAGAACTCATTAGCAACCTTCACACTTATGAATAGAGTTGAATTTGGAATGTGGGTTATAAAAGCATTAGACTTTTTTTTTGTGAAAATGCAAATGTGTGCACCGCCTCACGGTTAGACCTTGGCAGGGACGTGGAACAGTATCATCGGTGTTGCCTCAACTTCTAGTTTTTCACCTTCTCTCCCTGGCTTTAAAGATTATTTTTGTCAATCAGTTTGAGGTGGTTGTCATGTTTCACTTGTGAGAGAGGTTGTCGAAGTTAGAACCTTGACTGAAGTAGGACGTTACTCTGTTACCACATAGGGCCTAAGTGCAGAACAGTAGGTGCTCTGTCGTAATGTTTGAGATGCAAAAAGTTTTGTTGCTAAGCACCTAGTGGTGATTGCTTAGCCCCTATTCACAAGTATCGGGTAGTTTTCTTAATAATACGTGCAAATAATAAATACATGGATTGAGGTTATGAAAATATCTCCTTTTGTACAGTTAGTTGCCTATATCATATTTTTAATTTATCTTTGCATTACCAAATAAGTACTTGATCGCCCTACAAAATCGTTATTTCTAACAATATGTTAATTCGTTACGTATTAAAAGCATATTATACAGACAAAACCCAAGACATGATTTCTGCAGTACATTTAACAAAGCATAATAAATAATGCCAATAAAATTGCCCTTATAACCACACAGCGACCAAAATTAATTTCATATTTTCATACGCTATAAATAACTGCTTACAATTAGGTACAAAATGCTAAACATCGTCCGATGTACGGTTTCAATAAATTTATATGACAGCTTAATTATTCAGCCTCATAGATACAAAATACAGCTAATTCAGCTATAGAGTTTACATGTTAATTTAAACAACGTATTATTAAGTATTTTGTGCGTGGGTCTAGAACACATTGTTTTAATGATGTGGACAGGCTAAGTGGTTACCCACTGGGTCGAATAGTTGCCGATTTGCAAGCAACTTGCAACTGATTCTTTGATTTCCTAGATACGGAGAATCCTAGTTAGGGGGTCAGGTTCTTGTGTATGTGATCGTAATGAGTTTTTTTTAAATAAAAATGCTTTACGCACGCAAGACTAAGTAAGAGAGTAAACTGGTGAATGCGTTACGGAAAATGTGATCGGGCGAGGCGAACGGAAGTTGAGAGGGAGATATAAATTAGTGAAGATGCAAAGAAAGAGAGTTACGTTTCGTATATTTAAAAAAATATATTTTGTTTTTTTTTTGTTGAAGTTTTACTTCTACTGTGTGTCCCAGCAAACATTTAGTTTTTTTAATAAGCATACATTTGACATAATCAAAAACAGCTTAAGTAACATTCAACGAGCATGAGCATGGCATCAAATGAGGTAGTGCCAGCCCTAGGCTGCCCTAATGCTTCGGGCACGGCTGGACTGCTATAAATCTACACATGGGACAGCTGCAACGTGCCTGAACTTACCCTGGTCTATTCTTGAAGTACGAGATATTTTTACAAATTAATATAAGAATAGAATAGAATAGAATAGAATAGAATAGAATAGAAAACTCTTTATTGTACACCAGAAACAAAAATAAACACAGTACAGAAAAATTACAATAGAATAAGAATCAACAAAATTAATTAGGTATAATCAAAATACCTACAGCCAAATTGAGAACGTCCTCCATTTTGAAATTAATCAAAACAATTATCACTCAGTAATGTCAATTTCGATTTCACTTCACTTTCCTTTCAGAGAGCTTTAATTTCTTTTCACTCAGATTCTATAGGTCATTTCACGTGACATTATCTCACGTATCGCACTTAAAAGGTCGGTAGGCTAATAAATGATAGCTATAAATTACAGCTAAGTGATGCTGTAATCAGCTCTAAAAGATGCCATTTCAGATAGCAAAATGTAAGATTAAGACGTAACGAGATAGCGTAAGCTTTAAACCACTAGAACATTTGCGAAGCTGAACAGTGGTATGCCTTGTTAGTTATTGAAATAAATAAATAACATCATACTATAGAACCTGCCCCTAATTAGAATTCCCCGGGATTAGAAACTACGAAGACTGCATGGTCCTACATAAACATAAATTCAAAGCACCTGTGATTCACTAAATTGCCCTGTTTGCGAATCAAACCCGCAACTTCAATTTCGCAGACGACTGATCTCATCACCCGTTGGCTAGTAATTGGCAACAAGTTGCAGCAACAAACTAACCCAGTGCGTACACTCCACCGGGGAATCATAAGCACTAATTCCCGCACTGGACACCTAAACAACACGCACGTAGCTTCACAGGTGAATGGTTAATTTTGTATGTCCAATTACTTGCTGGAGCCAGCAATTATTACTCGGTGAGTATTGTTGGGACCTTCGCTGGTTAATCTATGCACTGATTTTACTCGTGTTTTCTACTTGGCTCGTAGAAAACAATGAGCTAATAGCTCGCATCGATTTAGTATTGGACACAGTCATATAGATAACTCTATTTTTCTTTTTTTTGTGTTTTTTTTATAGTTCAGAAAAAAGAAAGAAAAGTTCATTTTTGACACCATAAAATCACATTCAGGGTATTACTAATAAGCCTGCTGCTTAGTGGTCTGCTTAGAACTGCCCAACTATACCCAACCGACCAATCCTACCCCACCTCACTCTTTTGGAACCTATAAATTAGTGTTTTCTTTTTGACCTGTGATTTGTTTTTAATCGACTTCGTAATGGAGGTGGCTTTCAATCCGAGTGTAATATATGGGATTACATAATAATGTTCGGGATTATATTTATAAAAATAATGTTTCATACAATATACACCCCCCATCCGCGCATGTCCCCACGACAGACCACTTTGTATCAAAATGCGCGAGCGCCCGCATAACACAACTTCTGCCTTAGAGTAGTATTTTACAAACATCTTTAACACGTTCATTGCTGAAAACACAGACGTTGTATTTTTTATAACTTTACGCGGGTGCGGGAAAACACACCTGTTGTGTTAGCGCAGCTTACGTGCCGGCTGTACGGCGAAACACAGATCCGACAGTGTGGCTCACTCAGACGACACGCCAGTGCTGGAAAACACACACGGTCCGTAACGGTGCCCAAATGTAAAAACTGGTTCAGCAGTCAACGTGTTAAAATTGTTTCAGTCAGCAATTTTTTACATAAAATTATTAGAGTAAAAATCTCCAGAACGTTTCAGCACAGTAACCACCATCTATCCTGAGTCCTAACGGTGGCTGAGACTGGATTAGACTACTGGCTATTTGTCAGTTTTTTTTATAATATACTACCAGGTAAAAAAAAATGAGTAATCTATCTATTATCTAGGATAGCTAGATCAATAAATACATTTATAGATGCCTGGATAATTTATTAGTGGCGGCATGCCCTTCGTTCACAACCTTACCGCAGCTATCGGATTTACTGACCGCATGGTTACACCCACTTTTCTTGTTATTATTATGAACTAGATATTATCATGGACTTCATAATATTATTATCAAGGAGAGTTCAAGACAGATCCCTATCAACCACCGCGCTTATCTGGGAGAACTAACCCCATGAGCTCAGATGAACACTCCACTAAGATCAACACTCCACCGTGCGTGTTCAATCTTTTACTTTATAAAGTTTCTTCTTTTACACTTTTTCGATCCAGCAAAGTAGGACCTGGATGAGTCTAGATGAGTTCTAGAGTGGAAACCGCTTTAAAGCAAAACGTGGTGTAGGACGCCCGTGAAAAATGGCTGGCAAAGACTGGATGAGAAAAGTTGATTTTCGGGCTCGGTGGCGTTCACTAAATGACGCCTACGTCGAGCAGTGGACGCATATAGGCAGATGACGACGACAAAGATTTAGAATAAACGACCCAATCAAAATATAAACCTGAGTAACGTGTAGTGTTAAACTACTTCTGCAGTATTCAGCTAGAGAAAGTAACATTGGTGCCATATATTCATCCCCCAACTGGACTTATCCTCAGACAAGCGACCTGTTCATCTCTTTGCTCTCAGATATAAATAAAAAGTACCACGTACGCGTATGAACGTTTTCATCACGATAAAATAATATCCAACAAACTGAAGCCTAAACCTTTCGGAAAACAAATCATTGAACTGTTGAAATCGCTCCATTTTCCTTTGTCCTCCAAACCGACCGCACTACCGCAGGCTGTACGTGCATTTCAAAGACATCGTAAACTGCCGATTGCGTCACGACTCATGACTCATCTAATCTCGATAGTCACAAAGGATTGTGAGAGCCAAAAAAGAGTAGCAAAAAATTGGCATTTGATGGCGACGCGGAAAGCTTAGCTAATCAGGTACTGTCGCAAGCGGAGCCTAAGGAACTAGTATGAGCTGCTGATAGCATCTGCAATGACAACGGTGTAGTAGCTAGCTACTAAACACACATATGCATATGCATTAATGCATTTCCAATTACCGACCTCAAATATGAATTTGATAGCTTCCGTAGGGGTTGGTGATGATCCCTCTACGACTGTGGATTAGATTTCAGCACAGGGTAAAAATTTGTGTGAAGCAAAGGACGTATTTGTTCTGAGTTTGGGTATTTGTGGGTCCAAGACTCTCGTAATTTCCGATTCCCTAGATCTAGGTTGTCATCCTAGTAAGGGTCAAAATCTATGTACGTATGTGATCATGATGGGATAATCACGTGATAAGAACGTGTTATCTCCTAAATACTATATTGGGTAAGACTTACTCATAAATACAAAAGAAAAGCCCAAACGCAATATTTTTTTATGAGTAATTAAAGTAAATTTTAAAGTGAGGAAAATAAATAGCTATTTCTCATACTAACCAGCAGTCACGTTGGAAAAACGTGATTGCAGCAAACTGCGAATATGCCATTAGACATTCTACGGAGGTTGGAGGTGTGCCGGGTGATCTTATGTTTCTTAGTAATGGCGATCTGCTAGATTATTTTCTTTACGACTTTATTATTATCTATTTAGTATTTACATAGGTCACCTAGCTGTTTGTTTCTGAGATAAGACAATTGAGGACAAAGCTGCTCTTGTGCTGTTTATGAATTGGTACCACAGAATTATAATTATGTTTAGTACTAGCTATGCTCTATAACTTAGGTCTAATTCCAAGACTTTCAATATTCTATCAATCATCAAACTTCATTCAACCTTGTTAAATTTGTAGGATTAATTACGCCGTTCGGGTTACAGATTTTCTTATTTATCAGCAAATATTTTTCAAGATAAACTTCAATATAGCAGCCCACATTAGCACTGTGTAAAATTCCAACAATCAATTCCAGTAAAATCAGTTCCAACTAAATTGTAAAAGAAACAGACAACGTCTCAGGTTCGCATTGTATTATGTTTATTTAAATGCAGGCAATGACCTGCAAATTACGCTATTAATAGTATGAAAAAATGAAAATAAACATAATGATAATCTATACAAATAAGCAGTAGAAGATAAACAGTATGTAAATTGAATTTATTATTATGACCACATTGGTCTTGGCGAATTTAAGTAACCTATATAAGAAGAATGCAATTAATTTTTTTAAAAACGTGCCGAGTTTTTGATTTCGCTTAACGTAAAAATTACCGAATCGATTGAAATGCGGTTTTCACTGTTCAGTAGCTTGAATGTTTAATAAACTATGACAAATATAAGTTACATGTAAATTCATCAAGTAGAATCTGAGCTTTTGATTAAAATAACTGTTTGAATGACCTCTCTGTCATAAGCCACCGAGGTTTTGTGGGACCTTGTCTTGCTATAAAAACACTGTGAACGAAATCGCGGATAACAGCTAGCTAGAAATAAAATGTAAACTAATTACAAATGCAGCACAGCGCATAATTTGGAGTGCAACACACTCGCAGCGGTCGAATTAAACAAAGATCCTGAATGCGAAATTAACATGATAATATTAACCGAAATTTCATCGCCCACTTGTAAGTATTGTGCTTGGTTCCCACTGAAAGCGAAACTATTTAAATATAAAATAAGTTTTTAATAGAGTTTTAAAATCATTTTAGTTTTTGTTTCCCTGTAATTCTAGTACTTTAGAAAAAGTTATTTCGCCATTGTAATTAGGTCTCAGTACTTAAAACACTTCAAAATAAAAACACTAGAAGAATACTTTCTTCAACTTCAGAAGTGGCATTTTATGGTGCTATGATATTGTGTACAATAGTGTCGATTTATCTAGGCCATCGTGAAGTTAGCCGCAGACAGCGTCCAAGTATTTGTGTTTTGGAAGCGAGTTAGGATTTGGACCATTAGGGTTGGTCATCTGACATTTCCCACCTACTAAGAAAAAGGCAAGGCACACTAAAACATTTCTTCGTGACTCTGCATGTGCAAACTTTCCGAGGGCCTATGTTCACGTTGGCCTAGCTCCGTCGACATCACTATACCTTCATGAACATCTAATTTTTAAGTAGTATCACAGAAGAAATAAGGGTAGTATGTACATAGTTACTATCGATGGTCTAAAAATTAATGCTCAGGATTTTTTTATATTTTTCGCTTCCAGTAGATTACTAGCACACCAAGAGGCGTGGGCCGAAGCAATTGTCCATCCAGTATTCAGCCACAACTAAAACCACAAGGTTCCATTTACTGCACTAATTTCTCAATTCAAGCACCATGTCTGACTTCAAGTTGGCAATGTCATAGGATAGTTTTTGTGGCCGCCCACACGGCAGAAGAATTTGACTTAGAGTCCAAGGTCGGGTCTGCATTGTCTTTTTTGTGTGAATAAGATGTATTTTACCTATCGCACTGACCTGTGTAGGTGTGTGTACCTGGCCAGGTAGGGTCTAAATGTCTAGATTCTCGTGTTGTATGTTTGAAAACATTTAAATGATTGGAATTGTTCAGAGAATTGGTTGTCTGGTCGGGAGAAGGTTTAGAATCAGCGTTCTGTTAGGTAGTGTTTTTTTAATCTACGTAGATGTATTTTATATGATTAACGCTTTGTTGGCTCTTGCAGCATCTCCGTCTTCAAGAAAACGGTTGTTTGGAATAGGAAGTCTCAAAAGCTCAAACAAAAAAAAAGTGGTTTAAAATTTGTCAAGTAATATCCCATCAATATCCTAGATATCTATGTCTATAATTATCCTTGCTGTTTAATATAAGGTTCGTATCTGTAATATGCATACTTTATAATGCTACACCTTAACTAATAGATAAGATAAAGTTGTCTAAAACAATATTATTACAGAAGCAAATTCTTCCACTTGCGTAGGTTTTCTCCTTGACACATTATCTACCAGAAGCACCGCCATAAGCCAGCAAAGTGCAAATGTCAAGACGCACGGTTCAATGTCAGTGACAGTAATTGTCAAAATTGACAAAGTAATTTCGTGTCTACCGACGTAATAGCAGATATTTTTATAGTTACCTAAATAGATCTTACCATGCAAATTTGGATTTTCGGAAGCTGGATCTGCAGATTGTGGAAGTTTGTGCTGATGATTTAGTCGAAAGTGGGATAGTGGGATATAATGTCAGTGGAATGGGATATCCCATTGATGATTAGTACAGCATGGGCTCATTCGATTCGTTGGCACAAGGTGTGATCGCGGTAAACACAAAAGGCTGTGCACCGACCTTCCTCTCCATTCCGTGGCTCACAGTTCTTGGTGTCTGTACAGACAGACACACAAGCCATAAAGTTTTATTTATTTATTCATTTTTGTTTATTCCATATGAGCAAAGTAGGTAAGTTTCCTACTGGCAATACACAACATTGTTGGTTTGTATTTTTGTTGATTTCTATTGTTTCTTTGTTATCACTGTAAAATGTTGTGTAATGACAGTTTTTCATTTAATTTCAGCTTATTATTTATATGAGAAATCTTTTCTGTTTACTAATTATTCTTCTCTTTTCATTCTTTATTAACAATAGCCAACTTGTTTATTAAGCATTTAATTACGTAGAGTTATGTTTTTTAACTATAATTTAGTTTTATATGAATATTTTTATTCAAACAAAGTAAATATAACTAAAACTAATTTGACAAGCCGCTGCCAATATTAGCGTTTCCAAAATACAGGTACAACTTTTACCATGGAATTCATAATTGTCACAGGATAGAAAAAAGGGGTTCATTTAAAATTACACTTTCGCATTTGCCGTCAGAGCTTCATCCCATGATTTTTAAGTTTTCATTGACAAAGTTGAGAAAGAGCTAGACTTTATGATAATCATCATAATCAGCCGAAAGACGTCCAAGAACATAGGCCTCTCCCTTAGAACGCCACAACGAGCGGTTGCGGGTAGTTGTAGATTTTTTGATAATCAGATGTATATCTTTAGATGGTTTGGACATCTAGAGAGGATTGCTGAAGGAAGGATCTAGTAACAATGGCCAGGCGATAGGGGTCAACGTAGGCAAACGTACCTCGATGAAATCGAGGACGTACTAAAGAACAACCAAATCAAAAGTATTTATAACCGGCGTACATGTATGAAGGGACTTATGAAAGTGGAAGATTCGAAAGAGGTGTGTTGGAATCATGTCATATGGAAAGATGTATTCGCTGTCTACCCCAACGGGAAAAATGCGTAAATGTATGTATATCTAGCAACTTCTAATAAAGTTGCGATACTACGAAAGTTTACGACGCAACCTTACATCATAGAAGCTAATCATCAACGCATGCTCTTTCGCTACTTTCCAAAGGCAAATTGGTGTTCCATAAAAGAATGATATTTTCTTACACACTGAATAATGTCATAACTTTATGACATACAACCGATTATCGGTTGGTTCCGCGTCTTTTAAAATTATAAAAAAACTCGATATGAACTTAAGAAAAATGCCATGTCGTTTGAATTTACATTTTACTGCTACTGGTCGTAAAGTGTATATTTATGATTTGATTTTATTGCTTCATCTATTTATTGATTCATAAGACTAATATAACAGGCGAAAGGAGGATTTGATCTGTAACGAGTCCTTCAAAGTTTAGGCGGAAGTTATTCGTAGAGGCAACAATAAAATATTTAGGATTCCGTAGTCAAGGTCTCTTGGCCCCTGTTTTAGAAACATCTGTCCATCTAAAACTATGAATTCAAATAAAATATACTAAAATTAAAGTACTTCGGTAAATATTACCGCCTATTGTGATACTAATTGTTAAATTTGTTTTGTTTCAGTTTTTAATTTATCTTTGTTCTGTGGTGTTTATAAAGAGTTTATCTATCTATTACGTTCCTTTTAATTATCAAAAGACTGCAATAATTATATTCTATTGAGTACAAGCGTTTTACGCGTTTTTGTTTTTTCTAGCGTGCAGGCACGTACCAATGTGTTTCTGTTAAACATATGTACGTCATTATCACTCGCTTTTCGGTAAAGGAAAACATCGTGAGGAAACCCTTATTATTACCTGAGAATTATTTTGGAGGTAGGTATGTTATCCACCATTCCGGACCGGGCCCCCGTGGTGGATTATGGCCTAACCCCGAAAGTGAGGGGAGACCCGTGCTCAGCAGTGGGACGTTATGGGTTGCTGATGATGATGACAAGCGATTTTTATATATCTTATCATTTCCGTCTGATTTTGTCAATCTTAAACAAATTCTGTTTCTTCTGTTTATTTTCAACGGTATTTCCAGGAACGCGCTAGGGATTCCTCGCGAAGGAAATGTGGGACCAGTCCAGAAATTATCCCTTTTCAACATACACGTGCCCAAGTGCAAACGCGTCATAATCTTGTTTAATAGGGACATCACGATTTTAACGCTTTCTGCATTCTAGTCTGTTAAGTCAAGTACTCGTTTACAGCTTAGAGATTCCGAGCTCATCTGCGGTACGCATCATCGATGTCTTTAGCTGTAGTAAGGAACTTGAAGGCATGCAAATGAGTCAAGTATTAAAGTTGTAATTGGCAGTTATTACAGGGTCTGATTGACTGACTGGACAATAAAAGGTACCTGCAGTGTTAAAAGCAATACAGAAGTTTATAGAAGCAGATCAAAGTTAACAAAATTATTTACTGGAAAATATAGAATGCCAGAAAGTAAATACGATTACAAGAGACACATGCTATGTACAACATAAAATAGAAAGTGTAAGCTTCCATCACGAAACTAGATTTTTTTTGTGACAAATCATAAAAACTATGAACAAGAAATCAATCAACTGATTGAAAGATTGCATGGCAAGTGCGAAAATATTAATGTAAGTGTAATTCAAAATAAGTTGGTCCTTCTATTTTGACGCCGTAAATTGACACAAAACAGAACATCAGAACATTACCTAATAAGGGAGAAAGAACGGGTCTGTCAATATAGAGTCCTCAGTAGTTAATAGTTCTGAGGTGGGCACTGTCCTTATACCTACAATACCTACATGTGTACAAAATGTTGAAAATGAAAGCTTTACACCAATGGTGCTAATTCTGTTGTTACAGACTAGTCTAAAGTTTAGTTAAGTCCTGTCAAATAATTGGTTGTCACTTTTCAATCTTAAGAAAATGAAAGAGTCAACAATAACTTTACAGCTGTCAAATCAAGTTAGTTTAGTTTTTATCAACAGAACTGGCAGATACTATGATTACGAGACTAATTAAGCAGCAGCTCTAAGCTAATATCTCCAAACAATAATTCCTTGTAAAAAGTAAACCTTGTACTGCGTTGTTAGAAGATCTAATAGAGATTCTCGGCTCGGCTGTACACACGCATCACGGCGACTTCACACGACGGCGACCTTGCCGATATGGAGCGACGTAATCGCTGTAATTGTGGTATGAGCGTAGGAATGCCACAATCAATCGTATTCTGCGCGAATGAATAACTAAACTTGTTTTTGTTTGTAACTTAAAGCGGGCTTTCTTGAACGGTCTCTAATTTAATTGACTTTAAATCATTAGTGTATTTCCTGTTGCTTTTAGTTTTTTTTTTTACTTTAAGTTAGATTGTAATGTTATTAAAAACAGTGTCAGGTTTTAGTGCCGATATAATCGGTTTTAGTTGCAAGCACTTTTGATGATCTTACTTTAGAATTATTATGTTTTTATTAGTGGACGAATTTAATCGGCTTGAACGGTTGCCGGCATCTGCTGCATGTAGGAAAACCAAAAAAACAAAAAACCAAAACAAAAACAAAAAAAAAACAAAACCTGTAACAAAGTGGAGCCCACACAATGATAGACGACGCCGCGTCAGGCCCAGAAGGAGATGGCGGACCCGGCTGCACGTCTCTGGAAGGACTGGCCGCAGAAGTCTATAAGACAAGAGGAATGGACGGAGGGTAGGGAGGCCTTTGTCCTGCAGTGGAACGACCATGCTGAACAATAATTATAATAAGTAAATTATTTACGGAGCGTTCATTTTAGTTTATTAAGGGCTTCAAGAGGACTTAACTGCCTCTACCGCCGGAGTTCGGTGAGAGGAGAATCGGCAAGAAACTTGATAACAAAGTTTTTTAAATATTTTCATATTTCCAGTAAGTGTATAGGGACAGTCAATTCACATCAACCTTAATCAACGAATGCCTTGTAGGAACTCAGAAATTAACTTTTTTTTTTGGATTGGCCTAACCCTCCTCACGAAAGTGAGGGGAAACCCGTGCTCAGCATGGGGACGATATGGGCTGATGATGATGATGATGATGATGAGGATCTAATACCATTTGGTGTAAAAGAATTATGAGGTTTAATTCGTCTAAATCTCGATACCAAAACGTTGTTTATTTGTAGTAAAGTTATAACATCTCTCTTTACACTGTGTTCGCTGAGGTTTTTGCGTATCTTCATGTTATGCACATAAAATAATTCCAAATACAATTTGATATAATACGATGGAATGGAACTGTTGCGGTGTCAAATGCCAAGGTAATGGCTGTCTTTAGCATTGAGTTTATAAAGTAAATTGTTTATTTTTAAAAGCTTTTATAGCTTTTGTTTGACTTATTCCGGGAATCCAATTTGATAATCCATGCGAAGGGCATTAAATGACAATTTTTCCAGAATATCTATCTCTTGGCCTGATCAAAGCATATTATACCAAGTTAATCAAAAACAAAAGAGCATAGACAATGAAAGTAAGAAATAAAAATAAGAACAAATTTACTATATCTAGTTATTAGATGTTTTCATATAGTAAGCTGACTTTTTTGTGCAATTAAAATATTTTCCTGCTGCGTTTACTTACGTTAATAGTTATTTGTACATAAATAGCTATTTCCCCAAGCGCTATAGATCACCAAGAAATACAAGTTTAATTAATGAATAATCCGAATTCTCGATTTAATCAACAATTTATTTACTTTAATGGACATTAGAAAATACCTACATTTACTTTGTGTTATGGTGTTTAACGTCATTAAAGACCTTTTTAATGACATGTCGTTCTTACTGCTAAGTATTTACTATGGTTCGTTTCTGTTATGGCGGGAAATTTAAATTTCAAACAGTTTTTTTCGTTTTTGAGCTACACCGGGTCACTAATACAACCAAGACTGTATTTCGCGCAAACCGTAATCCATTTTTTTCGTTTTTATGTTGAAATATTTTGCATTAATGCATCGTATCGCTCAAATTTGTAAATAAACACTGAAATCATCAGTTTGATGGTTGATATTTTGAAATTTTCCGCTTTAACAGAAATGAACCACCTTAAATGGTCTTACTACTTAGGAATATCTACTGCAGATCAGCTCGCTGTCCTCATGATACCGTATTGTCATCAGATCATGACCAGCATCAAAGTTTCGTCTCAATCTGTTGAAGATATTGGTTTCAAAATTGAGTTGCAAGATTCCACCCGAACAAACATAGTTACATACATATATTACATACATACATACATACATTGCAAGCAAAATAAAAGCTTGTAAAAATAATATCGAGGGTGCGATATGTCATTTATTGATTTATATAAGTCATTCATAATTAACTTTAATTGAATTGCTAAGCGTAAACAGTTTACGTCTACGCTTTAATAAATCTTGAATGGCAATATTGCTATTGCCATTGCGAATTCGCAATCATAACAATCTCAGAACAGTTGAACAGTAATAAAGTATTATTAAATGTATTTTTAGCAGCGTTGCTAGACGTCCTGATTTTGGCGGGACGTCCCGATTTTTAAATCAAAATTAAATGTCCTGCGAGGGACAAGTTCGGTCCCGCTTTTCGGCGATAATTCGACCGACAGTATTTTTTTTTATTCAGAAGACAAATAAGACTCTTCTATTTAACGATAGGGTAAATCTGATTTAAAATATTATATTTTTATTTAAATACATTTTCTATGGCAATTTTTGCTTTCTATTGTCACCTAAACGTAATTTGAATTCAAATAAAAAGATAAATATTTAAAAACTTCGGATTAAATTTACAGGTTTTTTTACTATGTCCCGCTTTTCCGCTTTTTTCACTCAAATAGTACCAATATTCCAACTTAGAAAAAAAATATGTTGACTTATAGCCAGTTGAATGGAGAATATCACAAGGGCATAGTGCTTTTAGGGGATTGTTTACTTCATGACTGCGAAATCGTCTGTCAAAAGTTCCAAAGGAAAAAGTACAGCGCGTTGATGTCTTCTCTACCAGCAAACATTTCAACTTAACACAAAGCAGCACCGAGATTGACTCAAAATTACTCGCATCTCGAAATTGATAGACAATTTACTCGTCAGAAATAACTATTCAACTAAATGACTATAGTAGAAAAAAACCCTTGACATTTCAGAAAAGTAACGTCGCGGCCTCGGCTACGTAGCGACCTACCTAACATACCCATCTAACTAAGAGAAGATATCTTGGTAACATTGTAATTAGCGGTTATATTGCAGATTCAAGATGAACTGTACACTCTAGGTACTTCCTTGACACGTTAATGTATGTTACATGATTGGTTTATAGCTGCTGGCCTTGGAGCTGCCTGACATTCCATGCCCTTTCTTCCACCTTGCTACTATGTCTTCTTGCACGGTGATTGCATACCTGATTTTTTATTAATATGCTACTGTACATCGACTCCTCAAGGCCGAGTCTATGCAGTCTTCGATTTGAAATACCTACGCTGAACTTAATTTTAAACCTTTTGTAGTAGGCATTAAAGTCTAGTTTATTTCAGTTAGCGCCAATATAATTTGGGCGGGTAGTACGTGATTAGAGTGTATTCGGCGCCATCTGGTGCCCAAAAATGGAAAGTGCTGTTTAGGATCAATTTTTGATTTATTCGCTTCCTTGTTTGTCTCACTGTACACAATAGGTGTAATAGATAACATTTTAATGTAGATACTAAGTTATCAAATTATTAAAACAAAGAATATTAAAATATGTACAGTGTATATAGGTAATAGGTATACAAAATGATAAATGATTATGCTATTGTCATTTTTCTGTACTGTGTTTATATTTTTTCTGGTTTGTACATCAGAAAAAAACAGTATTCTATTTTATTCCATAATTTTTTAGTACGATTATGTATGGTAAAAACTGCCACGACATAATTTCTAAAATAACTGTTGGGTGTTTTTATAATCTATTAAATGCCTACATAACTAAGAAGAATACATTTTTTTTATTCGCGAGAAGCCTCTAACTTTCATTAGTGGATTTTAAAAGGACACAATGAATTCCAATGTTTTCTTACAATCCAGAAACTATGAATAACGTTGATTTACGACATAATATTACAACTTACAAACAATATATTCATCTCGTTGCCCTCAATAAAAACCTTTTGCAACACACCATTCATAATCTTGCTAAATTTCAGTTTACATGCCATATAGTATCTTAACGGATGAATAGGCAACTAATTGCTGTTCTGTTCAAACCGTAGCTCTAATGTGCAAATGCTAGACAAGGTCCTTAATGTTTAGGCACATTGCTGCCTTTGTGAAGTCGGCTTGAAACTAGTACCAACACTGGTTATGTGAGCACATAAGACGTATAGTACTAAATACAGAATAGACACTCTCCACCCCGGCAATACGCTTCCCTGCACCACGACCCGCAACTCAGGGGGAAACCGGGAGGTCAATAGTACACGCCCAAATGACAGACATACGGGTTGGTATGTACCTTCACACTAATGGGTTGTCTTTTGTTTTGGTCGCGTAGTATCATGGAGTACTTACAGACGCATGTGGCGCGTGTAAAGTCATACGTATGTGTCATTTAAGGTCATTTTTTTTCGTATGTGTGAAATGTAAAATCAATTGTTTGTATTGGGTGTCTGAGTTCGGATATGAGCTGCAATAACTGTGTGACAATTTTGTCTGTGGCTCTGGATTTCGAGCAAATAGAATAAGTTTTATTGACAAGCTCAAATAGTATAAGTTTTAGTTTTTATGAATACCTTCTAGACTTATAATCAAGCTGCGCCCCACCACTTCTTGCTCTTGGACACGTTTTCGCACTTTATCAAAAAACGCTGGAGTATTTCGTTTTTGATTTCTATCGAATAGGTAAAATTTCAGTTTTCATAGATTTATCTTCAATTACGTAGGAATTATCTAAAACTGTATGATAATTCCTTCCTATTTAAATATACATCCGTCATTAGAGCTCCTTTTATGATTAAGTACTCATAGACGCTGATCAAATCATTTTTAAATTTCCAATCAAAACCTAACAATATAGTATTTATTATTCTGTTGTAAAAGTTTTCACTGTGGGACTTTTGTAGTAAAAAACAAGTTATCTAGTAAGAATCTAAGAGGTCTTGCAACGGCACTTTTGAATAGGTAACTACTGTTGGAAGCACTTTTATTTGAATGAGGGAGACTAGCACAGGGGCGAATAAGGGTTTATGATGATGATGATGAAAGAAGTTTAGTATTATTATTTTTGGAGTTGGCGTTAACAAGGCCGCAATAGAACCGCTCGCAGGGCTAGGTCCTAAAGTCTCTCATAAAGGTGCGCCCTCGATCCTGCGTTGTTTAAACTCTGCGACACACAACGCACAAAGGAAGGCCTTGTGATGCGTTAACAGTTCGTCTTAAATTAGGCTGCATGCCCTGACTGGCATACATAATTTATCTTTGTGAAATGTAGTGGTGCGTTTTCGGTCGATCAGAACCAAGCTTAGGTAGCTTTTGTCTAATAATGGCGTCGGTAGACGAAAATAGTGTTGGTGTAGTAGCACTACTTTTTAGGCGATGATGACGATATCGTGTTGAGAGTAAGCGCGTCTGTGACGTAATGGTTGAAAATAGTTAAGCTCCAGTTACGTTTGTAGCGGTATCTACCTTCAAAATAATAATTAAGCGAATCAAGAGCATGGCCTATCCACTACATCCTGGATCTGGTGGATCTAGTCAATACCTAGAATTCTTGTCTTTTCTTCTTTTTCTAAAAGAAGATCTAAGCACAAACAAAGAGAACATGATGATCCTATATTTCGAAGACAAAGTTCTAGATAAGATTGGACATTACCTAGACTAACTTCACCCGGAAATCAAATAAGGACAACCATGATCATGAAGTTATAAAATAAGAGACTTGTCATACTTGGAAGAACCTTCAAAAACCAGCACCCGGGATTCCACCATCCTTGACTTTTGGAGAACGTATCGACGAGGATAGGTGAGAAATTATATCACTCTTGATCTTTCTTCGGGGAAATTTTGAAGGTAGCTGTATTTGTCCTGCTCCTTACCTGATTTAAGTCACGTAAACCACTTGACGTGATATTCAACACAGAAAGATTTCAAAATTGGCCCGAAAAATGAAAATGGCGTTGATGACTTTACTAGTATAGTGAGGGAATCTTAGAACCTGAATTAATGATAATTAGTAATTAGAACACAATACTATAGTACATTTGTTTGACGTCAAACCGTCTATGAATTTACAAACGTGTCTATTCTTCGTCACAAAGAATATAACTCAACAAAAACAATCAAGGGCAAAGCCGTAAGGAAATAGAGAAGATGTTTTCTATCCAAAAAAGGGCAGACGACAATTCTTTTTTTACGACGTGCCTTTCGCATGTACTCGTACACATATGTTGTGCATGCCGTAGTCTGTATCTAATTAATTGTTCCAAGGTCGCGGCTTTGTCTGAGACTATTTGTTACCATCGACTTTATGGTTACAGGCGGGAACAGGGCACGAGAACTAGCGAAAGCGATTAGTAATTTATAGTTACTGTCATTGAAGGCTTATCTTTCATTTCACTGCTGTGTAGATTTATTCTATTTTTTTTTTTTTTAACTTCTTTGTTTTTATCTTACGCTGTCCTTTCTCTATTGGTACTGATAACCATTGTACTTCATCTTCCACTATTAGGTCTGCTGATATGTGTTCTGTAACTTTAATCATTTTTATGCAGTGGTTAACACTAGAATTGGAGTGAGAGAAACCTTTTATATGTAGAAATTCAGCACTTATATCAAATTATCTTTTGTTTATGCAAAAGATATTTTGGCAGTATGTTGAAACACCTTGATATTTTTAGCTTTTTTTATTCACGGCTAAGCTTAAGTCATGGTGTCAGTGAAGGTGCTACTAATGCTGTACTATTGATTGTCGACATGCAGTATTAAGCGTCTTCTCTAACTTGTACCAAATCGTAATGATTACATTACTTTAATAGGTTTTAACATTATTTGCATACCGAGCTTGCATTGTATTGTTTACGATACTAGTTTGATGTATTATTTCGGTTTAATTGCAGTAGATATCTAACGAAGAATGACACTAATTTATTACCTTTCTAGCTAAATCTAAGATAGTATTTTCTGTCTGTAAAATCTGTCTCTAAGACCTTTTTGGGGTATTCTGGCAGTCTCTTTCAATGCTTATCATGATAGTCACTTTCGAATCCATCGCCACTAAGCATCCGGTAAGATTGTGGTCAAACGCAATAGAACAAAATACAACATTATTATACTTAATTAGCAAGGCCATTTTAGAGGATAATTCGCTCTAGTTGACTAGGACAACCTACATAGGAGTCGTTACATAACACACTACTGGCCTCTAAAAAGTACAAAGCCTCTATCTTTCTACCAGTTGGCAGCGTACCTAGCTTTTCAATATTTTTAATTAGTAATTACTTATTGGCAGGATATAAATAAATAACCTTTGAAACGACTGGACCTTAAAAGCTTTCAACTATAAAATGGAAATAAATATAAATACAACGTATATATATTTTTTTTACTGACTGTATGAATGTCAACATACATAAACTCTTAATTGAAACACTACAGAACAAAGAAATCTCAATTATAATATTTTTTTCTTGACATGTGCAATGAAATCCTAATGGATTTCCTAATGAGGTTTAGATGTAATAATTTACATCTAAACCTAACAAACATAAACCAAGTTATTTATTAAAAAAAAAACTGTTCGTAGCCGGACTGTGCTGGATAATCCTCCGGGTTTGAAGGGATGTCTTCTAATTTAGCTAGTCAATTAGTGACAGCTAGTTAATTTATAAATCTACCGCTACTGCCATGACATAATCTTTAAATACACTTGCATACCAAAACAGGATTCTCATATCATTCCATTGGTCCGCATTGTACGCCCAATTTGCATTCAATCGGTTCGCATATTTGAATTGAATTCAAAGTTTAAACCATGGCATAAAGTGCGAAGCTATTTTATCAATCGTATAAAAGTTTTTATTTGCTATTTAAGCTATAGATTTATCTGTTATATTTTTTTATAATACTATTATAAAAGGTAGTTTCCCACCAAAGCCCGATACAAAATGTGTATTATCATATAGCACGGTTTTTATTTATCTGTAAGACTGAAATGTAATTCTAAGTTACTAAATACGAAATCGCATTGCCATTGGTTTAGTATTTTTTTCGGACGTTCGGATAATCGACGTTCCACTGTACCTACCCGAGAATTATTTCGGTGGTGGGACTTTTATTTATTACCAAGCCGGATCAGGCCCCCGTGGTAGTTTATGGCTTATCTCCCATAAGAAAGAGAGGAGAGACCCGTGCTTAGCAGTGGGGCGGTATGGGTTGGTGACGAAGACCACCACTCGCGTCTGTCTATCGCGACATAACATTAACCACCACGGGGGCCCAGTCCGGATTGTTGGATAATATACCTACCTCCGAAATAATTCTCGGGTAGGTATGTGGGTTTCCTCAAGATGTTTTTCCTTCACCGAAAAGCGAGTGATAATTACGTACATATGTTTTACAGAAACACATTGGTACGTGCCTGCACTGGGATTTGAGAACTCACGACCTTCTGATTGGAAGGCGGACGTTTTCCCACTAGGCTACCACTGTTTCCTCACTCATTTCTAGTTTACTAAGCCAATATAATATTGTTACCATTTGGTTTTCTATGTACGTATTATTAATTATTAATACGCATTGGGCGTAAGACAAGTTTATAACGACGGTAGCTCTTAAAGTGCTAATGGCTGTTTTAATCAGCATTATACGTTAGTATGATTGATTTCTCGCGATTACGTGCAGATATTGAAACGCGGTATGTCATTATTATAGTGTATTGGAGGGATTCGTGGAAACTTATAAAGGTTTTAATTTCTTATTTTAATTATTTATTCATACTATAGCACACAGGACAATGATCAAGGTGGACTTAATGCCTAGTAGTATTCTCTACCAGTCATTGTAGATGTGCAAAACAAAATAGTGGCAGTGAAGCAAAGTAAAAATTTACGAAAAATGATATACCGATGTCTCAGGGTGACAGGCTCAGTGGCACTGTAACTATTATGGGTTGGTTAGCGCTTACCATCGAGCGAATGATTTGCTCGTTTCGTAACTCAGTTAAATGATAAAAATACAGCTATATAGTAGTTGCTAACTGCGATTCTACTTGTTCTGTTTAGATCTAACCTTTAAGCATTGACATCATCATCAACCCATATACGATCCCCGCTGAGCACGGGTCTCCCCTCTCTTTCTGAGGATCATAGGCCATAATCCACCACAGGGGCCCGGTCCGGATTGGTGGATGAAATACCTCAAAAAGGATTCACGGGTTTCCTCCTGATAACCTTTAATCGTTGCATAATTTTTTATTAGTATAATTATCTATAAGTAGCTTTATCCGTGTCAACTATTATCCCACAGGAACCCTTAACTTTTATGGGATAAAAAGTATCCTATATCATATTCCAGGACCTAAAGTATTTGTATATTAAATTTCATCCTTATCCGTTCAGCCGTTGGAGTGGGAAGAGAGGACAAACACAGAAACATTCGCTTTTATAATATTAAGGGTGGTGATATGATAATTATGATAGACAGTGTTTTTTTTTTTTGTTTTTCCGTACTGACTAACACAGTTGAAGTGCAAAATTATTTGCTATATTTATTCGATTTGTTTGTAAAATAATCTATTAAATTCACTTTGAAATGCAAAGGACATATTCAATTAAACAAATTAATAACACCTTTTTTCACGTCACATCAAACGCGCCAGGGCCGGCGCAGGCGCAGGGCGGTGGGCGGACAATTACAGAGTATGCAAACATCTGTGCCCACCTCAAACCCGTAATTAATGATCGCGAGCAAAAACAATGTGCAGAACGATAGCGACTTGTCCTTTCTGTTGCCACCATCATTTTGAACATAAATGAAGAACACAGCCTAGTTGATCCAAGAATAGGGCATACATAACACACATAATTTACCTAGAGTCATATCGGCGTCACAACATAAATGAAGAACACAGCCTAGTTGATCCAAGAAAAGGGCATACATAACACACAGAATTTACCTAGAGTCATATCGGCGTCACAACATAAATGAAGAACACAGCCTAGTTGATCCAAGAATAGGGCATACATAACACACAGAATTTACCTAGAGTCCTATCGGTGTCACAGTCTAGCGAATTAAAAGTATTTGTAATAATTTTGTGGTGTGTCAAATAAATCGTTTACTCTTCTTTTTCTTTTTACAACTCAATCAGTCGTATTTGTGCGGCTTGCAAAATCACGAAACCAGGTTCAAAACGAAATAATTTCATAAGTTACTATTATAATTGTCGAGTGTGTGGGTTTCCTCACCATATTATCCTTCACCGAAAAGCTAGTGATAATTACGTACATATTTTTTTATTTAATTAATTTATACTTTGAATCTCCAACAGAGATTACACTATACATGGTATTAGTATGTTCTAGGTTGTGTTTCTCTAATTATAGGACACCACATCAAGCAATACAGTTTCGACTAAACTATTAACTACGAACTATTTAACTGTGTTATTTAAAAAAGGATAGCTTGATTTGTTCATAGTTTTATAAAAACATACCCCCCCCCCGTCCTCCCGTGGCGGAGGGGATAGTGCAACATATTCCCCCTCAAATATAGTTTAGTTTCATAAAAACCATAGCCACCCCACCGTTTTGTAAATCGTAGGAACACCTCTTTGTCGATGTACGTGGGCACTGAAGTGATTAATCGACAGGCTCAAAGCCTTTAATTGCTTGTTTAGTTAACTAGTAACTTAACTACACAATGGGATATTCATGTGGGACCCCACGTGTGATTATAATGATTGCCTCTGTTAACTGTTACTTTGACTTAAATATTCATTTAACACTTTGACTGCTGAGCCGTTTTGCTTGTCTAGCCACGGGTGCGGCTCTGCACGCGTCGTAGTGTTTTCCCACACAACAAACACAACAGTTGTGTTTTTCCGTACTCGTGGCAAGTTATGAAAAACACGACAGTTGTGTTTTCAGCAGTGAACATGTTAAGCCTTTACGGGACTAACATAGTCGTAAAGCAGAAAATATTTACATTCGTCCATATTTTGTCCAAAAACGCTGAGCAAAGACCTCCCTTACAACTTTTTGACGGCTTCTGCTGTGTAAGTCGACTGCGAAGCGTGGGGTTGCGAGTTCGAATCTAGCACATGACAAAATATCCCCTATCTTAACCCGACTGCACGTATGTATGTAGGTATATTTAAGAGTTATCTATCTATCTAACAAACTATATTTCTTTGGTATGCTTTGCAATGGATTTTACATTGAGACATGTTGTTAGATTTGTCTTTATTGTGAAAGTGAAACTGGGTATATGAGACTTATAAAAAATACGAGTATAATAGCGGATTTTTGGTGTCAAATTATGTCATCAAATTTTTTTTCTTCGATACCGTATTGGCTTATACGGATTAACAAAGGATTTTAAAAAAGGCTTACAATAAATATAGAAAACTTATTATTTAAATGCAATTTGCAATGAAAAGTACTAAAAAAAGTAGAAAATAAAATATATGTTAAAAATTAAAACCTGACTGCGAACAAATACGAATCGTGAAATGCAGTTGTGGGCAATGCAGTGCAAAGTTGAATTACAATGGTGATGCGTCTGACTGCATTTCATTTTTTGGTTGCAGCTGGGTCCCTATTTCACTATGTTGGTGGTTCAAAATAAAAAAAAACACTTATTTTTTCAACTTGGCACAATAAAATCGTTCAATATTCTACGACATTTGTTTGTGTATTTTCGTTGTAAGATTCTGTTGTAAGCTCTTTGAAAGGTGCATGCGTATGCGCTGCTAATTGCCCATTCAGTATCAATAAGGGATGTGACTTGTTCATAGTACAATATTATCGATATTGCTGTTAAAAAATTCTGTCGATAAATGATTATAATCTCGTCTAATATATTGTTAGCAAAAGAATTATGGTTTAGTTGATCTTTATAATAATACGATTTATTTATTATTATTTTAATTTACAAAAGGAGTTAGCAATTAACCAAAATAAATTCTTAGTTTTATGTTTTTTTCTTGCTTTGTATTAATTTTCATTTATTTTTGCAAACTAGTGTACAATAAACCATGTTTTATTAGTTTAATACTATTCTAATGTATTCTATTAAGTTCTATAAAACCTGTACATTATAGTCATATTGGTTTAAATTGATTCCAAATACAGATTGAAAAAAAATTGCCATCGGATTTCTTGCCAGCACTTCTCGGTTGAATGTAATCCGTACCCGGCCGAACTAATTTAAAAAGCTTAGACTTTTTCATACGGGTCTTGTAAAGTTATTTTGTTGCCCTCACTGATACTGAAGCACAACACGATCAGCGTGAAAATATCGATAAGAATACAATACTTTTGTTAAAGTTATCGATATGGCATTGATGACATCCCTAGTCGCATCTGACCGCGATGGTATCTACAACCGGTCGCCATTCACACTGCGACTGTAATTCACACCACACAATTATTTGTTGGTATAAATTAAGTGAATAATGATGTTAATTAAGCACATGTGAGTACTTTATCTTGCTATAAATTCATCTTATTTCAGGTGGTCTAAAATATCTCTAAAATAACGGTAGTTGTAATTGAACAAAACAAAGACTGTGTTTGGTCGGTTTTTACTTCAATTTGGTTTTAGGAAATAGATAGAAAGAAAGGAAGAAGAACATTTATTCTGACATAACTGCGCACAACCAAAAATATGTACGCATTGGAAAACAAGACAAGATAATGATACGACGAAGAATACGAAAGAACGAAGATATATAAACTCTTTATGAAGCTGTCTCCTTCCTTTTTTTTATCTTTACAATTAAAACGGGACCAAAAACCCACTTAACAATTTCATAGTAAAAGTTTAAAATTTATTTGTAGTTAAAATCCCAATTAAAACATGCATAATCGCATTTAGTTGAATAATCCTGTCTAAAATATATCACCTCATCTCATAGAACAATGGCCTGATCATTGTTATGAAAGCAACAAAACATGAAGCGGTGGTAGCCAAGGAGGAAACGGCCGCCGAGGGTCGTGAGTTCAAATCCCAGTGCAGGCACGTATCAGTAAATATCTTGAAATTACATATGTACGGTATTATCACTAGCTTTTCGATAACCCACGTATCTACCCGAGAATAAATTCGGAGGTAGCTATGTAATCTTACGAAAGTGTAGGGAGACCCGTGCTCAGCAGTGGGACGATATGGGTCGATGATAGATTATTAAAAAGGAAAATGTCACATTTGAACAGTTTAAGGTTTTAAATTCCTACTCTATACTATCCAGATGCACGTGCTGCGAATAGACCTATGTGTTAATAGGACTATGTACACTAGGTCCTTTGTTTTATTACGTTCTATTGTTCCTCTGTGCTGTGATCGATTCTCGAAAACATGTGTGTTGTATCTACCTATCTAGCTGTATATATGTTACTAGCTAGATGTAGCCTCTGCCTATCCCAAAGGGAGAAAGGCGTGACTTTATGTTTATGAAATCCTAAATTGTAAAGGATACATTGTGTGTATAACTGAAAATACTAATATCAATGTTATTGGTTCAACTAATAAAAAAGCCCGAAATAATATGTGTAAATTTTCTTGAAAATTATATTCTTACAAATAAGCTTTTATACATTAAGTTTAAGCACTGCAAGCTGACCGCAATGAGCTTTAGCCTCATCACTCTACTGTTAATCACTGCGAAGCTCCTGTCTACCTCCTGTCTCTGTCTTCACCTCAGCTGGCTGTCACAACAATTGTCAATGGAACTTGAAAAGCATGCAAAATTTCAACTTGTTTGTACAAGGGATCCTAGCTCAAAATTGACTTGCAAAAGTCCCAAACATACTTATTAATGAGTGAAGTTGATGATTATGAAGCTTGTTGTATTGTTATTCCATAAGGTCATAATTGAACTTCGTTCTATTCAGATATCGCTCATTTGCGACAAGAACGTGTTATCTCCTCAACATGGACGGGCAAGTCGTTCACCAGTCACAGCACCACCCAGAACACTGCATTGCATAATCCTGCGCGGCACTGCACTGCGCTCATCACCCTGAGATATCGGCTCTAAAGCCTTGTCGTCAATGAGCGATATGTCCGATGGACCTTATGTACTTTCTGAAAAAGTGTTGAGTCTACATTACAGACGTACCCATATAAGGATAACAATATGTATAGTCTACAATAACCTAATCTACACCAACAAAGACACAAGCCTAAAGTACCTTTAAAATCTATAAAGAAGAAAAAAACGTTTTATCGTATTTGAATCACGCACGAGGAAAATATATATTCAAGGCCCAATGAAATTTGTCATTCAAGTGGCCGCGGCCAGACGGCGGACTGCGTGTGCGCAACTAGAATAGGCGGTGTAAAGAATTTTCTTCTGTGACACACAGAGAGCGTTTATTTTCAAATATAGAAATTAAAATATAAAAAGCCTCATTAAAACCATCAAACCCTGATCACCTGATCTGTAACCTTAAAACCATTCCAAGAACCTCATGCCGTGGAAACTGCTCAAAGCCGCCATCAATTAAAAAAGAACTGATGATCTTCAAACGGCTGCAGAGATTATTTTAAATCATAGCTAAGAACACTTCCGATCAAATCACCTATAAAAAAACTGAATCAAAATGGGTTCATCCGTTTGGGACCTACAATGTCACAGACAGACACAGATACACACGTTCATCTTATAACACACCTCTTTTTGCGTTGGAGGTTAAAAATGACAGGACCGATCAAAATGTCACAATTCAACCTGGAAGAGTAAAATCCAGATGTAACTAAACAAAATCCAGATAAATCTGTAAAAAAATCTTAGATGCAGCTGGTAAGCCCTGAAATCCAGCGGGGACACTGCAATGAAGCAGTTCAGCTGTCCAAGGTCCGTCGGACGTTTTTGGTGTCACGGGGAACGTTTTAACGACACTGCAAGAGGCTCTTGTCTAGATCCTATAATATGATGATGGAAAATGATGACTAGTGGAATCTGTGTTTTAGTGGGACCATGGTTCTTCTAGTTCCACATTCCAGATTACAGAGAATCCTGGTTAGGAGGCCACTATCTATGTACATATGTGTTCGTGAACCGTAATTTTCATCAGAGTGAAGCAATAAACCCAACTAATTATCATAATATACACAAAATACGCATCAGACGAAAAAAAAACCCAAAAGCATTCCTTTGCAATATAAAGTAGAGGTCACTTTTTAAGTCTAGACCTCAAACATGTTCCGAACTGTCAGTTTTGACAGTACATTTCAAAGGGGCTAATTCGCGGCCACAAAAAGTCTGAGTACATCGCGGGCCTTACAAGGAAGGCAGATCAACACGTCGCTCACCGAAAATTGCCTGCGTAAGTCCGCGTTGTGAATTTTTAGATTTGCTTCCGTATTCCTGGTGTCTCAGGGTCGTGCGGTAAATCGCGAGTACTTTGATAGGCTTCGGATGTTATGGGAAATGAGGATATTTGGATTTAACTCCTTGTATTGTTGTAGGCCATTACATTTTCAACACGCTTCTGTTAGCTTCATATGTAATGTTAGTATGTGACGGAAATTTTGGACATAATTTTGACCCCCTTCCAAACCTTGAATTAAATCGAAATTTTGCACACTTATCAAGGAATGATGACAGTGCAATGATAAAATTAAAATAATTAAAATAAAAAACTTATGGTTAAAAAAACTAAAAAACACGCTTGAATAGCAAGCCGAAGTAAAAAATAATATTAATTTTATCGTAAAAATGCTTAAAAATACTTTTTAGTTAAATAAGATAATACTTTGATTATTAACTTAAGTACGCTTGATATGTTAATATTTTGTTGTATGTACATATTTTGAGTTACAATCCAGATTTTATACTACTTTGATTAACTCATAAGTTACAACGATTGTAATTTGTTTTGTGCTTCAAATAAATAAAAAAAAAAAAAAAGAACTGTATTAAAATAAATTATGAGGAATATGATAAAATTATACCTAATTACTCGTGTGTTAATGTATATAGTAAGTAGTTATGAGCTAGTTTCGCCAAAAAACAATTGCAAATGCGAAGTTTCGATAAATTTTCCTCCATTAAAAAGGTATTGCTTATTCGTTTAAAATGGAAATACAGGCAAGTTACAATTTCTACAGGAAAAAAACAATCGTTTATCGAGGTTGACTTGGAAAGGTCGCCACATATTTCCTATTAGTTGAACCTGTTTTTCCTTTTCATATAAAAGTATTTTAGGGAAACGAAAAAGACATTGAACTCAAATACTTCAGTTTCCTTCTGTTAGTTTAGAGGAAGTTAAACGTAATGAGGAAATGTAGTAATTATCTACCTTATTTTCAAATGGGACGTTAGGCCTGGTGTTGGGGTGTTCTGCACCACAAGCGGTACGCACTGTGGTGCAAAACGATCAAATAAAATTTTTCGTAAAAAAAATTATTGCGATAAAAAAAAAAATTATAAAAAAAGAAATAAAAACATTTTTATGTATTTTTTTCTTAACACTGACTAGTCAATAATGAGTTGTCTATCTATCTACGTACCATATTTGGCTGGCAAGGCGGTAGAAATTTCTGTGACGGCTTCTTGCACAACAGTCTTTACCTAGGAGGACAGTACCTAACCATCCTATGTAGAAAAAGTTAGTTAGTCAACCGATAGCACCAGAAAGGTATGAACTACCATGAAATTAGCTTCAGAAACAATCTCTTAAACTAATTATAAAGCTATGACGTAACGCTCTCATTTAAACTACAAATGAAGTGTCGAAAGTGAAGCAAAGTCATTATTATCATTAATCTATTTTCAACTGAACCAAATGGTTTTTTAATTGATTGGGCAGTGGCGTGAAATAAGGAAAAAACTTCTATTTAGGTACCTAACGTTTTGTCTCGTAAAAACCTTTGGTTTATTTATAAAGAAATTGACCTTGTTTCAGAGTATTGTCCTCGTCCGTCGTAAATGGGAAAAAGGTAAGGTTTTTCAACTTTTTACCTTCAGCTAATAGTTTCAGGGTTAGTACCTACTTGAGGTGATAAAATACTTGCAATATCGTGCAATATCGTTAATTTCGTGCGCCCGCCAAGTCGAACAAACAAAGTCACAGCCGTACCATCCTTCTTTCGAAAGCATTCAGGACATTTTCAACCTCTCTGTAACTTTGTTGTTAATAAAGTTAGAAGTCTGAATTGCCAAGTCATTATTTTTTCTTTATTTCACTGAGTGACGAGACGAGCATATTGTTCACCTGATGGCAAGCGCTACGCCTGCCCATAACAGTTACATACAGCGCCAGCCAAAACTTTGCATTGTATAATCCTGCGCCCCGGCCCCCGTGGTGGATTATGGCCTAACCCTCCTTAGGAAAGTGAGGGGAGACCCGTGCTCAGCTGTGGGACGTTATGGGTTAATGATGAATACTTCTAATAAAGCCGTATACGATAAAATTATGTACATTGAAAAATTATAAAAAAATGGTTTAGGAGCGTTTCCCATCGGGCCCACTAAGCATTTTAGCAGTGGGCCCGCTGGTATAACCTCTAATGATTTCACACTACACCGCTACACCACATGTAGTACGTAGTATGTACTATTGGTCATATTCACACAAATGGTAAAATAGCAACGAGATGACAAAATTTCCTAACTATCGGTGGTTGACTGCGAGCCTTGTGGCCGCTTGCAAAACGATGTGGCTATAAGAGCAGTCTTAGAGGTTTGTATCAGATGCAGGACTTTGGTAACCCACACTGGCACACGCGTTTACTGGGACATCTCTTGATGATGAATAATTATTACTCTATGGAACTCCTTGGTGATTTCTTCTCTGCTTACTTAGCTGAAGACCTCCATAACTCAACCAGCACTATGCTTTTTTTTATGTTACGAAGTAACGACATGTGTAGTTTTTTTTTTCTCGTTTACTCATAACAGTTGCAGTGCCACCCAGAACTTAAGTTAGGTGAATCCTTTTTCCCCGCTAGAATAAGTCCTACATCTGCCGATAAAAAGAAAATCTCTTCATCACTTTCTATATTATGATTACATATATGTAGTAGCTGCACCTCACGGCTCCACTCATAAGAAAAAAATATTAAAAGTAGGTAATAGATATCCGTAGTAGGTAGGTATGTTATCCACCAATCCGGACCAGGTCGCCGTGGTGGAATTAAGGCCTAACACTGCTCATGAATGTGACGGGAGACCTGTGCTCAGCAATGGAACAATATGGGTTGATGATAATGATG
Organism: Campaea margaritaria; assembly: GCA_912999815.1. Lineage (NCBI taxonomy): Eukaryota > Metazoa > Arthropoda > Insecta > Lepidoptera > Geometridae > Campaea > Campaea margaritaria. The sequence continues at coordinate 11,303,280 of OU538789.1, read as the reverse complement.
ATCAGGAATAGATATCCGTACAGGACCCTAACCAAAGAAACTAAAGGAATTCATTTAGTCGTTACTTGCGCTGCTCCAGGAGAGAGCTCCAGGTATGAGGTCGAAGTAGCAGCTCTTATTACCGTAGACCAAGACTCATTTTGGGTCGTTGCGCCATCCCAGTTAGTTAGTTACAGGCGTGAACAGTGACAAACATACTTACACATATCTGTAAAATGGATAATTGAAGTTGAAAACTGACCAACTGACAAACCTTGCATTCTTGCGCACTGCGCCACCTCTATACCTTAATTATAAAGAACGTTTGTGAATGCGTATATTAGATACTACCGATTCCCGCCTCTTACTAACGCCCAGTCATTAGAGAAAGCTTTGTTACTGTCTCAGTAGAATACTAGCTTTACCATAAGCTTTACATATAAGGCTTGCGGGCCATGATTTTGCGAAATTACACCCAAGGGGCAGGGATTAGGTAACAGAGGTCAGTACCTTGTGATGTGCAGAATGGGCTGTTTTCCTTTGTATTTTATCTATGGTAATTGCAGCCTTTACGATGTGGGATGTTGCAGGTAGATAAGACACTGAAGGAGGATGATTTGAGCTTAAATTATTAAGTTCCTATCCTTTATGGTTAGCTGTTTTAAAGGTCAAATTTGAATTATGCATCGAATTCTTAGGTACGAGTAGGTGAGGACCTATTTGCTCTGAGTTTGGGTGCGCGTAATTAATTTATTCTCGGATATAAACTTTGGTATAGTCTCGTAGAACTATTTTCATGATTATGTAGAAATTAAAAAAAAAACATGATTATTTTATTGTAGTTTAATCGGAAATCTTGAAGTTGATGAAACTTAGGTTGAAAGATTACTTTACATACCACATACACATAGTTACAGGTCAAGCTAACAAAAGTATGTTAACACAAAATAAAATGAGAACTTCGAAATATAACCAATCTAATAGTTATTATGATAATGTAATCTTGATGCAATAAAAGATAATTTACTAAATTATGAACCTATTAGATTGCGGGGAAAACAAAGTATTTTATATCTCTAAAGGTTGCCAGTATGTTTATATGCCCAGAATACCCAGAACATGGTAATTTATAACTAATAGCGGCAGTATGATTTTCAACAAATTAAGATAATGATTACATCCTGTTAGCGCGGCAGCTAAGCTATATAGGCTGAGCGCGCCTCCAATGGCGGGGGGAAGGATGGCTGGTAGAAGAGTAGTACAAAGGAACTTGGCGACTAACCTGGTCTCCATGCAACTGCAATCACCTCGGTTCGGGTCCGTCTCCAAGCTGCTTGTTCCTTCAGGATGTTATGACGTTCGATGTAGTGGACTGTATTTTTGGCGGTTGGTGCGTGTCGGCAAGGAGCGTTTACGCGGCGGGTTTATAGCGGGTTTTGTTTATATTTTCGCGTCGAATTCACGTGGACCACCACAGAGGAGCAGCAGATCCAGTACTTTGGATTCGGCGAGAGCGGCAGCCGCGAAGGACGAGGGTCGATCGCAGACTACTTGCGGCGGCAAGCAGTTTTCTCGTGGATACCACGATATGAGCGACAGAGATAGTCGCCAAGAAATGATAGGAATAGGAAGGTAGGAAGGTATTATGAGTGCCAATGTAAGTGGCGCGAACATTTGCCCCCGGCCTAAAAACCATTGGTTTTTAAAAGAAAGCGGGAAATAAAAAAATATAAAAATAAGAGTTAAACTCTTAAGCCGTCAACGGGTTAAATATAACATAGCGGTTGACCGGGGAGCAAGGGGTTAAATTATTGGGTAGGTAAGATACATAAACGGACGACGGGTCTCTGGTAGACGCCGGTCGCCGTTTTTACTGACGCTACTCGACAGATGCCATCGCCGCCGACATGAGTGGCCACGACGACGCCGAGAGGCCAGGATAGCGGGGGAATATTATCAGTGATAATAAGAACAATAGAACCTATTGTAATGGGATTCGAAGGTGTATTCCATTTTCCTCTAGATTGAAGTAAGTGAAGATATTCCAACTTCCACCGTTTGGAAAATGATTGTACCATTTGATCCAATAAAGCGTACCGTTTCAATAAGTGTCCAGGTTCATCGGGAACCGTGCAAGCGGGTAAATGCTTCAGCGGTGCGGTCATTAAGAAATGTGAAGCACTCAGCGCGGTCGGCTCAGACGGATCTTCGCTCAATAACGTTATAGGACGAGAATTGATAACGCATTCTATCTGTGTGAGTACGGTTAACATTTCCTCATAGGTGAGTAACTGTGAACCGATCGTCTTATGAAGATGACTTTTAAACGCTTTCACATATATTTCATAATTCCCCCCGAAGTGAGGACTTCGCGGTGGATTGAATTTCCAGTGTATGCGATTAGCTGATAACTCATCTGAGATAGACTTCTTATATTCGTCGGAATTTAAAAGATCCGTTAACGCATTTTTCGCATTTTTAACGCATTCCGTTAACGCAGAGACGGGAAGGGAGTCAAGGAGCGCGGGTGAGTTACTAGCCCATTTGACGAGATCGAAGCTCCCGGCCTTGAGCAACTCGCAGAGATCGTCTCTGAGTTGTAAACAAGCAGACAGAGTAGGCATGGAGTAGCACACGTCGTCCATGTATGTGTTGTCGCTGATAAGAGATGCTGCGAGTGGGAAGCGGGCACCGTCGGCGGCGCACAGCTGTCGCAACACTCGCATCGCAAGGAACGGACTGCTACGTAGACCAAAACAAACGCGGTTGAATTGGTAGGTATCAAGCGGAAAAACGGGATCGAATCGATACAGGAATTTTTGATATTTGCGTTGGTCCTTATTTATCAAAATTTGTAGGTACATCTGTTTAATATCGGATGTAAAAGCGATTGGGTAGTGGCGGAAATCCAAGAGGATTGTAAAAAGATCGTTTTGTAAATTATCCCCGGTATATAAAACTTGATTCAAGGAGAGGCCTGAGTCAGTTTCAGCACTGGCGTCCATCACCATACGCCATCGAGTTGTTGTTTTTTGTAGTCTCGCAATGGCGTGGTGTGGCACGTAATATCCAGTAAAAGGACTATCATTGTCGATCAGTGAAATGTAACCCTTCTGAATGTACTCTTTGATTATAGCAACGTACTCTAAGCGCAGAGCAGGTATCGCGGCGAGCTTACGTTCGAGATACATGAAGCGTTTTTTAGCGATAGGGTAAGAATTACCCAGAGAGGTCGCGGGATCGCGGGAGAAAGGTAACGCTACAGAATAGCGTCCCGTAGGATCGCGGGAAACGTTATTTGTAAAAATGCGTTCACATTCTATAGCGTCTGGGCTCAAGGTCGGCGTGCATTGCACCTCTTCAAGCTGCCAGAAGCGTTGGACAAGATTATCTAAACGTGGTCCTTCCGTAAAGGTACAGAGGGAAATATGAGAGCGGCATCTATCTTCAACCAAGGGGTCAGTGATAGAAACAACGGTTCCAATATGAGCGGGCGTAACATGAGCGGGAGTAACATGAGCGGGGGTAACGGGAGCGGTCCCGATTACGATAAAACCAAAAATGGTTTCAAAAGCGGTTGGAGTACCAGGCGGACCAGCGGCGCGGCCTGATAGCAATATTTCAGAAAAGAGCGGCGCGCCTATAAGTATGTCGATCTCGGAAGGCGAAGCGAAACTGTCGTCTGCCAGAGGCAGGCAGTTCAGGTATGAAAGGCAGGATACGTCAATTTTCACTGCCGGTAAATTGTCTGTTATGCGGTCGATAACATAGGCGTCAATTGCAATAAAATTATCATTTAGGCGGGAAGATAAAGTAGCAGAAACTGCTCCCTTGATTGGGTTAGATGCGGAACCTATCCCTTTAACAACGGTGTTCGTCACCTTATTGCATTTTAAATTTAATTTAGCGCAACATTTTGAAGTTAAAAAGTTACTTTGGGAAGCCGAATCAATTAAGGCGCGTACTACATGGCGGCGACCATTTAAATCCGTAGCATAAACTTGTACGGTTCCCAGTAAACAAGTAGTGTCATTAGGCTGCGAAGCGGGGCGTATATTACACAGCGACACCTGTTGTTGTGATGACTGATAAGCAGTTGTAGGTAAGTTCGTCAGCTGAGCGCTAGCGGAGCCCGCGACGGGCGGCGGCGATGCCGAAGGCGGCATGTGATCCCCGGCGGCGGAGAAGTTGCCAGTTCGCGCGCGCGGAGGCGGCGCGTGCGCCTGTGACGGAGCGCTAGGGTACGGGCGATTGTCTTCACGGGAAGATGATACTTTGCGGCATAACATAGAATGATGTTTACATCCACAATAACGGCAATTAAATTTAGAATTGCAAGCAGTATTTATATGCGTAGTGCTTAGACAATTAGTGCAACCTTTGCTTTGTTTTACAAAAGTGTACCTGTCGTCGATAGAAAGCTTATCAAATGCAGGGCATCTATATAAGTTAGCGTGATCGGCTTGTTTGCAAAGCGGACAGTGAGTGACGCATGATGCTGCAAAAGACTGCGTAGACCTTGCAGTACCCGGCCTGTTATCACTGCGGCTAAGAGAAACGGTCGTAGTGCGTTCCAATATTTTGCTTTGTTCGCGGATGAATTTTAAAAGTTCATTGTATGTAGGCATAGATTTACCTCGCATGTGCATTTCAAACGACCGTGCAGTACTTGAATCTATTTTCTTCAAAGCGAGCGATAGTAAAATAAAATCAGACACGTTATCGAGCTTGAGAGACTTCAAACTTGACACAGCCGTGCAGAATTTATCTAGGAATAATTCTAAGTTTTTATTCGTCGCGGTGTTAAAAGATTTAAAATCAAGCATTTGATCAAGATAAGCGGAGGCTAGGTTACGTTTGTCGTTATACTTATCGACGAGCGTCTGCCATATGATCGGATAATTATCAGCGTTAGGTACGATACCAGAACAAACTGCAAGGGCCCGGCCTGACAATTTATTAATTAAATATTGGACGCGTTCGTGATCAGTGAGATCGGGATTTTCGTGAATCGTGCGTTTGAATGACTCATAAAATATCCTCCAGGTCATCGGATCTCCATTGAAGACCATCAAATCGAGTTCAGGAATTCTGATGGATTTACGTTGCGGGGCAACATTGAAATCAGCGGTTTTTAAAGGCGGGTTAAGTTTATTATAAACAAACTGACAACGGCAAAACATATCTTCGAAGACGTTTATAGATTGGTAGTTTACCGTGTACGAAGCGTTGAGAGTCAACTCGGTGACATTTAATTTGTTCACAATTTCATTGAAATCGGAGCGTAAGCGGTCTAACGAGATCATTCCACATAGAAATAAATCCTTATCAGTATCATCAGTGAAAGCCTTTAAAGATCGGTTAAAAATATCTTGTAAGCGGGAAAATATAATGTCACGTTTACCTATCAAGGTCAAACGTTCGACCTGTAACGTATCGAGCGCCTTTGCGTCCTCGTATACTTCACTATCTTTGTCTTTTGAACGAGTAGCCATAGCCATCTTAACAAAGTATAAAAAACTAGATAAAGTATGAAATTCCTAATTTACTGCAACTGCCTACAGCATTTACCTGCCGCGCGCGCGGCGTATTGAATACCCACGCGGAGACGCACGGGCGGTCGTTAGGAATACCTTCACTTTTTAATAAAAATTAAGAATTACGGAAAAATCGTTATTTTTACTATTTAGGAATGCGGAATACACGAAATAAGTATATAAGAGCGTAGTAGGATAGTACAGGGTACTATCTGAACTGTAATTGCGGGCGGGAACACGATAATTATAGGAAATTATCGTTGGTAAAAATACCAATATAAAATTGCGGGCGGTTATAAAGAGGACTAAGAGGGGCCAGAGAATAGCGGGAGGACCAGAGAAGATCCGGCGGCGGAGGACCAACAATATGTTAGCGCGGCAGCTAAGCTATATAGGCTGAGCGCGCCTCCAATGGCGGGGGGAAGGATGGCTGGTAGAAGAGTAGTACAAAGGAACTTGGCGACTAACCTGGTCTCCATGCAACTGCAATCACCTCGGTTCGGGTCCGTCTCCAAGCTGCTTGTTCCTTCAGGATGTTATGACGTTCGATGTAGTGGACTGTATTTTTGGCGGTTGGTGCGTGTCGGCAAGGAGCGTTTACGCGGCGGGTTTATAGCGGGTTTTGTTTATATTTTCGCGTCGAATTCACGTGGACCACCACAGAGGAGCAGCAGATCCAGTACTTTGGATTCGGCGAGAGCGGCAGCCGCGAAGGACGAGGGTCGATCGCAGACTACTTGCGGCGGCAAGCAGTTTTCTCGTGGATACCACGATATGAGCGACAGAGATAGTCGCCAAGAAATGATAGGAATAGGAAGGTAGGAAGGTATTATGAGTGCCAATGTAAGTGGCGCGAACACATCCTAATGTGCTGGGAAATGATTACTGTCATTATTTAAGAATGAATTAAAAACATATACGTCTATTTTTTTTTTAAATATTACGGCAAGCGAAAACTCGCATATCGTGCGAACCTGCGCTGCTGTATTGACACTTTTATCCACCAGTTGTATGCGCCTGCACAGCTGATTGAGTTTAGTTACTTCGCAATGTCAACAAACAGTAAACACACACGTTGTGTGAAGATCCGCAAAAGAGCCAAAAAAAGTATAAAGGTTCAGCAGTAAAGTGTTAAATCAAACTTACTACGATTTTACTTTGAATCGATGCATAAATAAGACATTCGTATCTAAATCAGAAAAGGCTTTTATTTTTCGTGTTCTAAATTACCAAAGCTTTGAGAAACTTTACGGGGATGTAATTTTCACCTTTATTACCCTTTATTATTTCAATCGATAAATACACAAAGCCAAACATAACATTGAACGTAAATTATTTCGCTTGGTTCATTAGATAGTTGATTGGATACCCTGTGAAGGCTGTGTAGCGAACTTTGAACTGATGCGCTGCATCTAGGCCATCGTGCATTGTAAATATATGCTCAGAAATACATACCCAATAAACAACTTTATCACACCAAAAAGCTTCAACGATCTCTGTGAAATTAGAATAACATTTTCAGTCGTTTTACTGTGCCAAAGTTGTCCATTGTGCGGGTTAGTCGAGGCATCATACACATGTAGGTAGTTTAGCAACGTCCTTTTATCTTTGAATTATGTTATTCAATGGATAATTTAATTTGATGCGTCGGGTTAATTGCTTTTTGTTCATGGCTTGAGTATGTTCATAGGTTTATTGTGTTTATAAGTTCGTTTTGAGAATTAATTTGGAGCTTTACAGGAGTAAAAATGTTAGGCGTGCCGTTTTGGTTCTTCAATTGGAGAGTTTATGTTGGTTTTAGATGTTTAAATGTGTCTTGCATCTAGAAGTTTCTGGGTAAATACCTATTTCAAAATGAACGGACATTAAGTGTGGCCTACTGTTGGCCTGATTTTGTAAAGAGCTTGTGCTATAGCTTAGTAATATATTCTTAAATACCACACTCGTGATTTTGGAAGACATAGATTCCCCATCTTACTTTGTTTTGTTAGATTTTTTACATTCTCGCGGTGGAGGAAAACGTTGTGCTACTTAGAATACGAAAACTTCTGAGAACTTAAAGAAATGTGTCACTTTATTTTTAGTTTTATTTTTATATCAACTGTTTCTGCATAACCAGAATCTCTGAGGCTTTGTTTTTTTTTTCCAAAAACTCCTGCATTCTAAAAAATATAAATTATGTGTTTATTCATACTTTATGGGAATTTACATTAGGGAACCAACAAACATGTTTTCATGTATACAGTTTTACTAGTTACGCTTTGCGCTTTCAGCTATATAATTCACGTATACCCGCAGAAACTGCAGTTTCCTGGAATAAGACTTATGAGTCAGGAAAAGAGTAGCTTTCTATCTATGAAATAAATTTAGAAACGGATTAGTAACAAACAAAAAACAATATTTACGTCTATTATATTATTTTAGACTAGCTGCGCCACGCGGTTTCACTTTAGTTCCCGTTTTGTCCCACGGGAACATACTATAGGGATAGAAGTATCCTATTACTCAGTCTTGGTTATAAACTATCTGTGTTCCAAATTTCATTCGAATCTGTTCTGTAGTTTTTGCGTGAAAGAGGAACAAACATCCATCCATCCATTCTCACAATCTTTCGCATTTATAATATTAGTAGGATAGGTATATATGTGTGCACTTTGATATCATAATTAATTCTGAGAAATTTAGCCTCTTTATATTTGCCCTAGGGATATTATTCTAACATTATTTTATACTAGATGTGCCCTTCCACACTTCGCTGTGGCACAATCGCATATTCGCTGATATGTCACTGATGAAAAAATAGATAAAATCAATCCTTGATGCGGATTATATATCATGCTAAAATTTCAGCTCGATCGGTGCAAAACTTTTTGAGTTTTTGAAGCGTACACAAACCAACATAACATTTTTATATATATATATTTCAGTAGCTAGTAGGTAATTTAATTAGGATAAATGTTGCCAGAAGGTTTGAACTTTCCTCCTTATTAATTGTGTTGACTAGGTTCAGGTGAGGTCAAGCAATCAATATTCCTACACATTTAAATTGATCATTTACTAGCAAAGGATAAGTATATGCCTCATAAATTTTTATACATTATACGCACAAGATGCTTTTTTTTATTAATATAAGTAATTACAATGGTAATCTAAACCAAAAATAAATTTTACTAGTCTGTGTTGGCAACGTTTTCAAACGCTGGCAGCATTGCCACGTTGTATGACAATGCTCAGTCTTTGTCCAAAATATAATAGAAAATCAAAAGTTAATTTCAAACGCCTAAGTACCTATTTCATCAGTAAATAAAACAGACGCAAAAGGGCATTTCATTCTGATTAAAATATAGGCAGGTCTATTTGAAAGGATATGCCAGATATTTAATGGTTAAGCAATAGTGTCCAAGCATTACTGTGTTCCGGTTTGAAGGGCAATGTTTCCAGTGAAATCACTGGCGGAAAGAAAACACGAGAAGGGCACAATAGAGTTACGTAAAGTGCATATCAATGATAGTAGGTAGATAAATAATAGTAATAGAGAATTTCATTGGAAATCGTGGTCTAGAAATTGGGGGAATTGGCAGCGAATCGCGATTATCGGCTACAAGCTATCAAACATGTCAGAAATGGAGTAAGCCAACGGTATTTACATTTCTCGATAGATGTCAAAATGTCAATGAATGGTATGACAAAGACAACGCTCTACAAAACTGAGGCGCCGCCATTTGTAAGGGAACATCTCACTCTTGACCCGACGTAACTTCTGAAAGGCCGCGTACTGTATGTACTAACTAGATCCTTAGTTGCCAAAGTGGTTAAGGCGGACCCCAGGAGTCCACGGGAGACTCGACGGGGGTCTACGTTGGCGTGACAAAAAATAATATATGACTGAAAACAAATTGGAATAGCTAAATTACGAAAGTGGTCTATGAGAAAAAAGTTTGGGAACCTCTAAGTTAGACGATATTAAATCCTAAAGTGTCAGTTATGACCCAAAGTGGGAATCCCAATCCAACCAGACTTCGACTAATACCAAACCAACTATTAAACGAAATTACTAAAAAGGGCGGTCAGGAATCCTGATTAGGAACTTCCGGCGATGTGATTTCAGTCCTAAAATAAAAAGGAAAGGTCACCATGACCTGCGCGTGAGTCATTTAGTGCATTTTAAAGGTGACTTGATATAACATAATGTTGTGGAGAACGGATGCCATAAAAGGTTTGAAAAAGTCAAAAGTGATTGTTAATAATATAAGTTGTTTTGTTCTTTCTTGCCATGAGATACAGTTTATCACAATAAAAATAATTCTTAGCCCTTTTCCAAGATTTGAACTATCTTCTTACCAAATTTATTAAAAATCGGTTCCGTCGTTTAGTCCTGGAAAGGGATCAAATGGACTGAGAGACGGTAACTTTCGCCTTTATAATCATAGTAAGATACAATGCAAACTCTGTTGTATCCCTTTAAACATCTAGGTATCATTTCAATTGCAGATTTCAATCCACATCAGTCGATGACTTCATTCGAATATTCAAAAACAGGGAAAATCCTTTCACATGATGCGACTGACATATTTATGGAGAAATATGTTACTCAGCTACTAAAATAGTTCTCAGAATTGATGATCAGAAAGATAAAAGATGACTCTTCAAAGTCAATACCTTTTTTTTTCATTATTTTTAAGATAAAGATAAGATAAATATGACGCGGAGATACCGATAGATGCTTATCAATTCTTGGAATGAATATGCTTTCCACCAATTTTACATACTAAGACAAATATTTTTAAACAAGTCCTCAAGTTCAATGACGTACCTTCTCTAACGAAGGCGAGGAAAGGAATATCTCATTGAACAATTTTACTAATAGGCAGATGCCTGATACAGGCAAAACAATAAAACAAAACGATAAAGACAAACGGAATCAGATCAGGATTTTGCAGATATTAATATAAGGATACACATAAAGTACCACGTAGCCTTGCCTGATGAAAGTGCGTCGCTTTGGCACCACAGTTCACCAACAGTTACCGCCCTACCATCCTAGCCTAGGTCTTAGTAATACGCCTAAGACCCGGAGGCTGTAGATTAGCAGTCAGTTTCTACGACTAATGCCTGGTTAGAGCCGCAGATTAGCCATCAGTTAGTACGGATATCTGGTGGTACGTTCGCTAACTTCGCCAGTTCACTTTCTAACGACCTTGGTTTCGCATTGGGCCGAAACTTGGAAAAGGCGAGAGACTGGGCTATCTAGGCCGCGGTAAAACGCCTCTTGTATGTAGATGTAAACTAGAATTAGACCCCAATAGTAAACCAATATTAAAGGTAGTACTAAGCAAATTTTTAAAATTGAGCTTTTTGGGATTGGAGTAAAAACGGGGATGCGTGGATTGTGCCGCAAATTGCGATAAAGAACAAGTCATGAGTAAAAAAACATGTGGGAAAACAACAAAAAGACTGTATGGCTCGCAAAATAATTGGTCAGGGAATCAATTTAGCTCATATTATAAGTCTATGAGAAATATGTTAATATTCACCTACTTTCAAGAAGAGGGAGAGAGACTTCGAGAGATGTCTTCCAACATAGATGCGATAACATCAATATTATAAACCTACAAACACGATTTTTGGAGACCTTGCTTTAATTATGCGCAGCTTTTTTATTGGAGATGGAGATAAGTGGTACCTAATTCTAAATTTACAGCTTATCCTGATTATTTACGTTCATATGAGTGACTGTCAAAGTTCAAATATCTTTATTCACATGGGCCCAAAAGGAGACCCACGAAATTTAGTCGAATCTATCACCGGATTCGGAAACATCTATTCGAGAAGAAATTCGACGGCGAAATATTTAAAAATTTACCTTCATTTCCAAGATTTGTAACATATGCTTCTTCTATTCTTAGTTCCTTTAATATAATTGTATTCAGTGGTAAACCTAAAGACTTCAAGAATGTAAAACGAGAATATTTATGTATCAACACCTTCCCGGCTTTTGTAAAAGTAGCTTCATTTGCAAGTCTACTTTCAATAGTAACCTTGAGTGCTCGTGCGTAAAAACGCGTAAACATTGGAGGTGACTTCTTATTTATTTGTAAAACCCTTCTAATTTTACATACCAAAATACATTGTATAAACATTTGAAATGATTTCTGTGAAACCATTAACATTATAATTAACACTGTTTAAAATGTTTTTCTTTCTTTAGTGAAGAAAAATTTGGAAACTGCTAAAAGTTCTGTAGGTAAAAGGTAGTAGGTAAAATATGCAAATGCTGATGCAATGATGCAATGATGATGGCAATGATGCTGACAATGATGCTGACAATGATGCTGACAATGATGCTGACAATGATGCTGACAATGATGCTGACAATGATGCTGACAATGATGCTGACAATGATGCTGACAATGATGCTGACAATGATGCTGACAATGATGCTGACAATGATGCTGACAATGACGATGACGACGTTGCTGATGATATTAATGGTTTTGCAGAAAGCTTGACTATTGAAAATGAGGTCACTAATAAAATACTTCTTAAGTGAAAGTCTTGAGAGAGTACATATGCCTAAGGGCCCTGTTTTCACGTAATATTTGTTAAGTCTCTATAATTTCGCACTTGCGTTAATGATCATAAAATTATGACTCTAACTTTAATTACTGACCATGAAGAAGCCAGAAATAGCAAACGATTTCGAACGACCACATTGAAGGCTAATAAAACATAATCATTATATCTAAGAACCACCTAATTGCAATCCAATAAAATAAATCTATAACGACTCTTTAGTATGAGTGTATCAATCAAAATAATTCCATATTGTAATAACAACTCAAAGACGCAATTACAACGAAATTAATATCTTCAACGTTGTATCATCAGCATTTTCCCTGAGGCTAGATCAAACAAGCGAGAAAACAATCGATTACGTTGTGTCACAGTATAAGCAGCAGTAGTGTGCTTCAAGCGCGTGCGAAACCGAAAAAATGGTCCACGCGAACCGTGAAGAAGATCAGAGAGGGATAGCAATATAACAGAAAGTTGTGTAAGTAGTGCGGCAGCCTGTGTGGTTTTTATTAACGAGTTAGATTTTGTTCTATTTCTAGAACGGAAGCAGAATTGTGATTTATTACTAGAGTGAAAGTCTCGACTCGATAATTAAGACCTGGGGAGTAAGAAAACTACACAGAAGAATTATTAAATATAGATATTAGAAGCTGGAGCACGCATGTCGAACCGAATAAGGCTCAGTCATGTCGAACACTCAAGTGCTACGTGCTGATGATGACTCTACCACTAACAAATAATTAAAATGATCTCACGTATGACGTATTCATGGAAGTAACAGCAATAAGTGACAGCTTTACATTAAGTGGTCTGCTGTTTATTTTCATAAGATCTGTCACGACTAATCTAAGATTTAGACCAAGATGTGCTAATATGTTTGACATCATTGACTCCCAAACTACAGCGTTAAAGATGCAGAACCAGTTAAAAAACAAAACGAGATAGCAGTACCCGCAACTGAATTGCGAGAAAGAGACCGCCAACCAAGAGAAAGACAGGGAGGAGAGTGAAATTGCCGTGGTAACTTTCGCCGCGCTGGTTTCAGTTACGTCACTGCGCTGGCGCACGTTATGTAACCTCGTTGTAAAGATTATGACTGTATGACACTGATTTGAATGATTGCTGGAAGTAATCAATTTCTTTTGGATTTGTTTCCGGTGTAGATTTCGAGATACTGAAATAGCTTCATTTACATTAAGGCTTTGATGGACTTGTAATATGTTAAGTAGTGTTTTTTTGCTCTATTTTAGATTAATCTGTAGTGAGAGTTGTAGAAGTCAGCAATTGACATTTAAAATGCATTGAGGTAGGTTAAATTGAGTTCATAATGAATTTCAAACATAAAATTCAATTCTAGATTTAATATGCCCCTAACAGCATTCTAAACGTTGATTCAAATTGAATAAGTCCTTTACGATGTATTGTAAAGAAGACTGAAGATTGTTACTTTATGGCATTCGAATGCTCTATTAACTCACAACTGGCTGTTACAGTTTCAATTGAAAGGAGCTTTGAAGCGATCTGCTATCTAAACCATAACGCAGATGGTTAGCAAAACGTTGCTAAACACGGTTACACATAACTTTGCGTCAGGTTGCCTTGTTTTGCTTATTTGCCTATTTGCTTAATCGTCTTTTGATGATTCCAGCCATTGTGTCACTCTATGGTCCTCAACTTTATACAATTTACCAGCAATTACACGGTTCTTACTTTCACTATTACGTAGAACATGAGTACTATCACACCCTATATTATTATGATATAATTTCGTGGCCTTAGCAATCAATTTGTTCGAATTAATCCGGCACGTGTTTTGGTCTACACTTCTTCATTGATATGAAAACATAAAACATTTTAGTAAAATTGAAAAAAAATGCAATGATTTGTGTATAGATTTTTGTGTAGTGTGTAGGCCCAAACACGGGCAAGAGACACGGGTTTATGGAAACATTTCGAAAGACCATGTTCCGGCTGTAGGAAGTCGATTTGCAAAACACAGCAATTTCCCTGCTTATGCAGGATGCCAGTTGCATAATGTTCGATAACACTTTCTTGCCATAGCATGTCTCTCCAAATTGTAATTTAAGTATCGTGAACTGACACTTACTATTTCCTACTTCTTCGATATGGAAAAAGAATTAGGTAAGAAAGTTGACTTAGATTGACTCAAAATTGAGATGGAAGACCTAAGAAGTGGGAAAAAGAAAACGTTTGCAGGAGCTGGCGTGTGTTGTGTATGATGAAGGCGATGAACTGACATTATCCAGCGCTAGTATATTAAATTTGTTCTCAATGACATTTCAAAAACACGAGGTTTTCTCAAAAGGTCTTCCTATCAAAGACCCAACTGATAATATAATTTCAAACTGACCTGGTGATGGCGATGGCACTTGTGTTATTTAGAGTCTAATAAAAAGGGCTTGATAAAGCTAATTGCTTCATCCATAATCACGCGTAAAAATGTGTCATGTATCACATGTGATTTCGAAACCGCGTTCTATCTCATTAATCATTTTCACATTCCTATGTTTAATTAGAACAAGGCGGGAATGGTGCCCTAGATCTTAAATGATATATACGCATCTCTTCTCGCTCTAATGCCGAAGTACAATACGGTTCTGTCACTTACACATTCGCAAACCGTACACTTTATACCTAATAGAGTCACATGTTGTACATTCTCTACGTCTATGTGTGCGTCATTTAGTTCCGATATCTTGGCTAACTCCAATTTATCTATAGATGCAGTAGACCCAAAACTGATCTTAGAATTCCTTGCCTCCAATAGAACTATGTTATTATGCAAATATCTTTCACGTATTCAAAAGCGTTTGCGTGTATTGGTGGCATTCGTTCTACATTCACATTTGTTTCAATGTGCTTGTTTTAGTTACATGTGTTAGTGATTGTTGTGTTGTTATAGTGTATGGTTGGTGAGTGTGTGTGGCCTGCGTTAGTGTGGGTGTAGTTTAGCGTTCACAATGAAAGTACTCGGCGGTTGCGCCGATTTGGGTCACAGCACCAACTTTGATTATAAAGATTACGAGCCGTGTGAATCATCGCACATCTTCTGGGTCCTTGGTTTTCTTGGGTCTTGTTCTTGGAGAGCTTTGACAAGTGCATCAATAAGATTAACGTCATAGTGAAATTGTTACTACCCAATCCAAGTTGCTCCCGTTATTCTGTTATTCCTTTCCACGGGCTTTCGTCTGGAAATGTGACAATTTTGTTGTTAGTTTTTTGTTCTAGTTTTTACTTTTATTTGTTTTATAGCGCTGCTGTTAGAAGCTTATTAATCTGTCTATAGTTTGATTATTATTTTTTATCAATTAACCCAATGCGCGAAGGTTCAAGATTAGTTAACATTCAGTTGATATTTCGGCATTTATACCATTACTCCGCAATATATTTTTTTTAAAACGTAAATTTTAGAGTGCGTTTGTGGCGGCAAATTTTGGAATTAATATATTCGGCTCGGTATTAATTCCACCAAGTAATAAACCATCGGAACCGGTCAGAGTTATCTTGAATCGTATTTAATGTAGTTTGTCCGATTGTGAAAGTGAATCGTAAACATTTTTACGCTCACACACTCCGCGGGTAGGTATACCAAAATATCGCGATGATGACACAAGTTGTATTTCAGAAAGGTCAGACATCTCGATTAATATTAAAATCCTACGCAGATCAACATACAAACGATTTATCGCTGTCAAAATTAAGAATGAGGATGAAAAATAAAATCTTATTGATAAAACTTCCTACTTTGCCTATTTCCAGGTACGTCTAGTCTAGAGTCAGTCTAGAGTCGCACATTATAGATATTTTCAACAAAATAACTCATAATAACAATAAATTAAGATAACAGCTTCCTTGTTTGACAGATTCCGTTCAGCAGATTGGCTCATAACATGATCGTAAAAGAGAGGTTGTGGTCCATGTACTAGAACAGTATAAATCATTATTTATTAGACAACAACGGGTCAATTTGAGCACATATTAATAACAAATTATCATTAAGACAAACCTTTACGTATCCATCAAGTTAGATTGAGCGTGAAACCACGCAAATTCGTTGATTTGCGAAAGTTTGACCAGTGGCTGAATCAGATTTGTCAATAGATAAAAGTATAATATTAAACATATTCCGAGTTTTGATGTCAGAGATAGGTAGGTATGTGGCTTTCGTAATCCCCGATCATCTTGAAGCAATTGTAAAAGGCTATAAATTGATTGCTATACTTGTAATTTAAAAGCTCAACGTTGTACTAAGTGCCATTACTGTGCCCCTTGTGGCCAAGTAATAACTATTACAAGTTACAGTTATAGCTTTTTAATGTATTTTTAATATTCCAAACGGTGGATTCGTCATTCACAATTCATGAGTTATCTCCAAGGGGATTGCAAATCAATTGAAGTAACACGTGGGCACCTATCTCCCTAAGAAAATAATAGCCCAAGCTCCAAATAACTGTTTATTGGGTCAGCCCTACTCAGGACGTCTCAAGGACCTTGTATGATACAAAAGGTAAATAGGGCGCTGTACAATGCGAGAATACGAGCGTCGAGATCCCTTTTAACGCCATATGCTCATATGTATTTCGTCACTGACAGAAATATTTTATGTACCCTACTTAGCTTCCTTCTTGGAGAAAGCAGTTAACAACTTGAAAATTTTCAATGAACTAGCGAATTGGATTGATGTTTTTGATTCGATACCAATCCTATAAGAGTTACCAATCTTGAAGAAGTTTGGCGCAGAGAGAGAGGCGTAAATCCACTCGTTAGTCGTAATCCACTGCCGTCATTAGTGAAGAATACAGCTCAGAAGAATATATTCTTGACTTCTAAAACAATAGAGTTTGTAGAAAATTACTTAAATGCTCTTAGATTGCGATCGAGTAGGGAATGAAGCTACGAATACTGGCGGTGAGACTTGGCTTTCATTTCATAACTTGGGTTTATCATTTAGGCATAGATTAGGCCAGGATAGAACATGTTTCGCGGCATATTTGCCGTTGCTAAGCATTGCAGAAACTTTGTATATGGCCATAGGATGCAAGATAACTTTGTGTACACGGCTTTTGAATGTTTTGGTGGCCTTTATGAATGTGCCGAGCTGGATTTTGTAACAAAATTTTTATGAGTTATTTGATTACCTACTTAGGAAAGACGGCTGATTGGAATTTTGTTCAATCTTTATTAGTTTCGCATAATGAAATGTGAAGATCAAAGGATTATTATCCTTGCTTAGTTGGTAATATTATGATTTATGGTTATGGAACATTTTAGTGTAAATATTCCAGTCTTTCCAGTATAACTAGATAGAATAGTGTAACAAGTCCACTTTTGCTAGCGCTAAATTCCTAGCTCAAACAGTTCAGCTTAACAAGGTTTTTAGGGTTTCGCGCCCAATGAAAAAAACGGAACGCTTATAAATTCGTCGTCAACTGGTTCATCGGTATGTCAAAGTCATTTCACTTGGAGACTGTTGGGACTACGTAACAAAATAGTTTAAAATAATTAGGCAGGCAGGTGTAAGAGAAGATCTTCTGTAAGCAGCTATACAATCGTGTAGTGAAGTCACGAAAGAATAGAAGTGGGATACGTTTTGAATACGAGAGACGAACAATTTTTTCATGCGTAAGGTTGTGTGTGGTATAGAATAAGTCTTTAAAAATAACGCAAAGGTTCCTGAGTCACTTTTTTATTTACGCACGTATATGATGAGCTAAGAGCATTTGTGTAGTGTAGCTAACTTTCCAACCGTGCTATTTAATATTGCACAGACGTCTAGTTTTGTAGAGAAGGACGTATCAACGGAAATTCTTTTAAATAAGAGGAATTTATTGACGGAACCCACGCAAGATTGCATACGCGACACGCACTTGGCTGTGTTCAAATTTCTTGTGCTTACAGATAAATGTTACCAATTTCCAAGTTATTTAAGGTAACCTTGCATGTTACTTTCTTGGAAACACCTGACAAGAAACATTTTGGAGTACATAGCTATTGACACAGTGGAACGAGCTAACATTTTGTTCAAATATTATAGTAGAATGTGTGAAGGCTGACCCAAGGTCGGACCAAGGGACAGATTTGTGAACCATTCGAGGTGTAGCTATTTGATTTATTTAGCTATTTAATATGTATAGCTTTTTTAGTATGCACTTAACCTTAAACGTAAATGTGTTGATGGTTTTAATTTGTTAGAGAATATTTTATATTCAAAAGTGATTGATTTTTTAAATTCAATTTCAATCGGATATTTAATATTTTAAATTAAATGTATATGTATTATGTCAAAGGCAGCAATATACATACATCAATTTAAATTTTAGCTCAGTTGTCATAAAATATTTCATCGTCAGCAACCCATATTATTCCACTACAGAGCGCGGGTGTCCCCTATCTTAAAAAAAATAATTAATACAGCTTAATAGTAGGTAGGTAAGATACGACTAAATCAAAAGCAACAGCACTCCCCATACAATTATTATTAAGTGTACCGAATAGCTATAGCAAATATTCGATTCTAAGCAACCTTCCAACCTGAATCATGACCTCATATTTATAAAATGTCACAATCACACAAAGGTACATGCGAAGGTAAAACTTTTTTTTGACTCGCCTACCTGCCTTTGTGACGGGGGAAAGTACGTGAAAGAGAGCCGGACAAAAAGTTTGATTTCTCCGCTCTGTCTATTTTTTTTATGACCCTTAAGAATTCCTATTTGGATCAAGCGATAGTTTTTGTCAGCGCACGTTTCGACATAATGGTAGAGAAAAAATAACGCTTTTTTCTACTACAGGTTTCGCGTGTGGATTCGGATCAAATGTGTATTGTACGCGGATATTGTTAAGAGAAGTTCTTTCGAAGGAAATTGCACAAGGCATAGTAAAAAGTTACTGACAGGTGGTGGTGTTGGTATGGCATCAAATTGTGGCACTGGTGAGTCGAATGAAAGTATCAGTTTTGGATCTTCGATACCAAATCTGATGTTAAGACTAATAAAGGTAGGTAAGTACAAGCAAAACGCTGTAAGTTCTTAAATTATTTTTTGAAGTGTTTTCTAACTTGCATGAAAATCAAACAAGAAACCAAAATTCTAACCTAGTCTAGTGAGGGCTACCTACTCACCACTTTCATGGTTTGTTTAAAAAGTGACAGAAGAATTATCACTCGCTTTTTAGTAAAGGAAAACATCGCGAGAATACCAACATACCTACCCGAGAATTATTTCGGAGGTAGGTATGTTATACACCAATCCGGACCGGGCCCCCGTGTTGGATATTGCCTTATTCTCCTCTAGAAAACGAGGGAGACCCGTGCTCAGCAGTGGGCCGATATAGGATGATAATGATAATTTGAAAAGTGCCATCTTAGATCCTTTCATGACCCAAAAACACTTACTTAGCCTTTCAAAAGAAGAACGCTGTATCATCGCATCGGCTAGCTGGTAGGTAAGTATACCTAAATTATCTTTCCAAAAAAATACTTTATTCCAACACTCCTGTACCTAGTATATAACAGACACAACAAACACTTACACATCAAGCAAGTAAGACCGAAAATGTGACATACAACGAAACGAGGCACTCTACGATTCTCAATCAATTTACTCTTAAAATCGACCGCTAATAGAAAGCAACGCAATTTAACCAAAGAACAATGTCGAATTTTCACTCGGATCATTTGAAGCATGACAGTTTAAATGGAGAAAAACTGTCGCTCGTCATTGGCGTCGAAACTAAACGAAAGTTGCGCGTGCGGCTCCACCACACTGTCACTCTATCACTGATTAGGGCTTACACTCACTGAAGACGTTCACATTTAAATAAAAAAGTACCTGGATGACCGAGCTTTGCTCGGTAGTATTATTATTCGCCAATAGATGTCAGGAAGAGTCATATTATTCAGTTTAAATTTGGACTACTCAAACGCCTCCA
The DNA here is from genome assembly GCA_912999815.1 of Campaea margaritaria. Classification (NCBI taxonomy): domain Eukaryota; kingdom Metazoa; phylum Arthropoda; class Insecta; order Lepidoptera; family Geometridae; genus Campaea; species Campaea margaritaria. The sequence goes on along the minus strand of OU538789.1, from coordinate 11,283,241 downwards.
ACGCTTTGTTATTTTTCTTCCAAGTTTATGTTTAATTTGATATAACACGAATAAAATGACATTTTTTAAAAATGATTCCTAGCTAGATCGATTTATCGCCCCCGAAACCCCATATACTAAATTTCATGAAAATCGTTGGAGCCGATTCCGAGATTCCAATTATATAAATATATACAAGAATTGCTCATTTAAATATATAAGATATGCGAAACGTAACTCTCTCTTTCTATATTCACTAACTTTGTATCTCCCTCTCAACTTCCGATCGCCTCGCCCGATCACTCTTTTCGTAACGCTCTCGTCGCGCATTCTCCAGATTACTCCCCAAGTGAAGAGTGCGTTAAGAAGTTTTACTTCAATAAATAATGCGACACGATCACATACATAGACCCAGACCCATAACTAGGATTCCCTGTATCTAGGGAATCAGGAACTGCGAGGGCCGTGGTCCCACTAACACCCAGACTCAGAGCAAATAAATGTGATTCGAACCCACAACCTCACGCTTAGCAGTCGGCTCGTCACCCACTTACGTCACGGCGACGGTTGATACCAATTCTATTAGGACAAACCAAAACTTAATTTGACAGCTCTGAATTTATTGCCATCCCTCTCGTTTTCATATAGTAAAAAAGTGACAACAAACCATTTGACATGTCTAAACCAAAATTTAGTCTAGTTTGCAACAACGTAATTGGCCCCATTGTCTATATGAGAGCTTAAGTAAAACTTAAAGGTGACTTGAGTCGTCTTAGCCAGGGTAAGCAGGCGAGAATTAAAACTGTTTGAATCCAATATGATTGAACTTAACAAATGCCTCAAATTAGAAATGTCCCAATAACTAAATATATTTTTCATTAATAAGTACATTTGACCACTATGACACCCGATGTTAAGTGACCGGCTGTGAGTGAGAAGTGTTTGGGCGGCTTGCCAATCTCTGACATTAAGCCGGCACTAAGTAACAGAAAAAGAAAAAAAAAAACTATATCTAGGACGCTAATTTCAAACGTGCCGTACCTCTCAGTTAAAATTACTTACCACACTCTACACTTAAGCCACATATATAAAAGACCCGTTTTTTATGTCTTGATCATTGCAAATTAAGCCATCATCTAAAACGAGTCCAGTGAGTGTCTACCCTTAATTGGAGTCAACGAATTGCACACGACACCGAGTAAAAACTGAAAGAAAGTGATGTTACGACAGGGCGTTCTTGTAAAAAAGCGGGCATCATTGTTTTGTATACCCGTCCCTTTCTATTCCAAAGAAATTGTGTCGCCATCTCATGTAAAGAAAGTGCGCGCGCGCATCCAGCTGAACAGATTTACGTCATACGTAGAGTATGGAAAAATAACAGATGCAGCATTCTTTTGTTTGTGTTAGGTCAAACAACGACACGGTTTATTTTACTATTTTATAAATATTGGGAAAATGGTTTTGCATTGTTTGTTAAAGTTGTACTTGTTACGCGAGACGGAGGTGAATGCGGAGGTGATACGAATTATTGCGGAAATTCCGCATTTGCAGAGGCGGAGGCGAGGTTCCGTTACACCTCTAGTTAATCTTGATTATCGCTAGAGTTGCTAAACAGACTGCTTTGCCGTAAGAATACAACCGAACTGCATAATTTTATTTATGGCTTTTTGATAGTTACATATTAAAATGCCAATCGGGTGAAAAGTCGAATATATGTTTTTGGACAATACGTCGCCAAGAATACTATTCAAACTTAAAATTACTAAAAATATTTCAATCAAACTTTATTACAAAAAACACACGCACATTTATTTTCATTTTGCAATTGATCTGTAATTTTTGCATATACTTCTATAGATAGTGAGAGTGAAAGATGACGTCGAAAGTGGATTCACTAGTGTGTGAACGAGACGGCAACACCTACGGCTGTAGGAAAGAGAGGGATAGACAGTTGGAGTGTGGGAGTGTGGGAACACGTGCAGGTAATGCAATAAGCTTGGGGTTTAAGTTTTTGTGTGTTTTGAGAGATTTGTGAATAAATTGGAATAAATTGCGTAGCCTTTGTTTTTTCCACAAGGTTTATACGAAATGGAGCATGGTCAGTAACGTTCGGGTTTTATTAGAAAAAAATGTTTCCAACACTCATGAATTGTGTATTTGTGAATAAATAAATCCAATATTATGTTGACATGTTTTCGATCCCGATTTGATTACGTACTATTGAAAACCTGGAGTAAGTATACAAAAAATATTTGAAACTGTTACAATTTAGAATAACTTTAACATCATAAATTCATCCGTGTTACTTGGATTCTTCGTCCTCTGAATAAATAAAGCTTACTATTAACAAAAAAACAAATTACAAAGCCGTAAAAATCACATAATTCCATCCAAAAACTCAACGGCGAGAATCGAAGAAAGTAAAAATGTTCTCATATTTTTTGTGTGTGCGCACAAAATCTTTTGTGCCGTCCAAACAAAAGTTTTGACAATGCGTTGCGCAACACGTGTACATAATCTGCGCAGGTCATGATTTTTTTGCAGCGAATTTTGCAAAATATTAAGCAAGAGGTAGTCAAGTAGTCATATGCGGACGTATTTCGGAGTACGTTGGACATAATTCGTTCTGATTTTTTTGCTTATACTGAACTTAGCATAGGTTACATCTAGGTACATGCAGCATTGTCGACAGCATCTTCACTTAACATCAGGCGGAAAGCTTATTTGTACAACAGAGTAGCGAAACAAGCAGGTCGTTCATCTGATAGCAAGCGCCACCCCTGCCCCGAAAGTAACGCAATCCTATTCCATATAAAAAAGATTACTACAGAGCTTTGGGTTTAAAATAGTAAGGTCTCTACTTACCGGTACAGGCTACATTTCTAGTCAAATGTTTGAACTCTAAGTAATTATTAATGCAGCACAAAAACTTTCGTATATTATTAAAGATAACCTAAGAACCTTTAAGAAGAACCTTAAGAACCTTAAGAACCTTTTCTTGTAATTCTATAAAAAGAAACGTAAGAATGCGAGGCATCTTTAATTTTTTTTCAACTACGATCAATGAACTGAAGGTCAAGTAAGTGATAATATGCACTTGCAATTTGGACGGTCAATGACCCGCGTTCTTTGTTCCACTACCACAGACTATGCAGTAGTACCACCTACCTACTGCCCTTGAAGAAAATAGCCACGGGGACATTTAGGTTACAGAAGCTAAATGGTTTTTTTGAGGTTGACATAATGACAAAGATAATTAAAAATACCGCCAGAAACTTTTTATTAAGTTTGAAATCCTTTTCAAATTTGAGAAGAGTGATCGTGATTAGAGGGTGTTACGACACTAGCAAGGTCGATGTTGATCGATGCTATCGATCGATAGTTGACTTCGATCGACAGTTACTACAACATCAAATCCATCTGTCGATCTCTCAAGTTTTATCGTTTCGACATCCATTGATGACAGAATGACTCTCGTGTAGCAGTTCCCTTCACCGTCAGATAACCTAGTGTATGAACATAGACTCAACATCGATCGATCGTCGAACCAGCTTCGATCGATTGTACTGGTCGATAACCAGTATCCGTCGATCAGCTGAAGTTATCGCCATCAATTGTCTATCGCTGCGTGTGGTAACACCCTAATGAGTGTCTTCCAAAAGTTAAGGTCTTTATGTAGATAGGTGGTACATATCGACGCTAGAAAGCGTAAGCGCTGTAACCTTGAAACGCAAAATTGCTCACCAGAGCCAAAAAACTTTATTTTTGTTGAAAAAAAATTTTAACTCAATATCTACTCGACCTAAAAACGTAAATTTTTGATATTTGGTGTGTTGCATACAAAGCTACAATACTGCTACCTTGGTTATATCCTAAAGTTCCTAGGGGACGTTGAAATGTGGGTTACAGCGTTTGTTTCCAAATATGTAAAAAAAGTATTTTCGGGTCGGTCAAAGGGTTACACCGTTTACGCTTTCTAGCGTCGATATACATTAATATACTATTTAATGGATACATCCTATTCTATACTACTAATCTTACTAATATTATAAATGTGAAAGTTTGTGAGGATGGATCTTTCACGCAAAAACTACCGAACGGATTGGAATGAAATTTGGCACTCAGTTTATTATCTGGATTAAAACATAGGAACCTTTTATCCCCTTTAAATTAACGATTTCGATGGGATAGTACTCAACGCGGGTGAAACCGCGGGCCGTAGCTGGTCATTTGTAACACAAATCGAATCACAATTTTTAGAAAAGTACATACTTGGATATGCTACTGAAAATTAAGATAGTTTACATTTCAAAGATTGTGCTTACTGTGCGAAATTCAATGAAAATTGCCTCTAAAACTCGTTGGGTTATATTAACCTATTAGAAACCTTATCGAAATAGATTGCACATTCATGAAAAATGCAGAAAATTTCACCTTCACATGGCACAAAATCCACTCAATAGACATAACTCAGACAATGTTGCACCGATGTGAATATGCCGTTGGATTTTCTGTTCTCATTACAATGCAAATGCCTGTTATTACCGACCCAGTGTATTTTGTCGCAAATGAGAAGTCTTCTAGAGAATACAGTCGCCATTATAGGCCCACATTCAAATGCTGAAACTATAATCCCACTGAAATTCTTAGCCTGACATTCAAAGCTTTACATGAAAATGAATTTTCAAAAGCTGACGCTTGACTGTCTTCACTTTTTTACTCTCGGAAATGCCGCATCGCGTCCGTTGAATCTAACTTATTCTATTTCTTTTATAATTTGATTTAGAACTAAAATTAAACTCCGTCTCTACTCATATAAGCTCTATCAAGATGGAAAAAACAAAAGACAAACGCGATAGTAGTAAAAATTATACAAACAGGTATAAGAAAAAACAAATCACGGTTAGCTATTCTAACTTTGAAACTTGACATTGGATTAATGCATGAATCGTGTTAAGCCAAAATATAAAAAAAGAGTCGCTACAATTGCATTAAAATTGTAACTGTGGTCAATTCAGCTCATACAATTTTTAGTTTGTTATTTATTCATGCCAGTTCTGTTTTGCGATAGAATATAATAATCTTAAGTCTTAGCCTAATTGGTTTGCTATCATTGATTCCGTAGTATTAGTTTGTAGTATATAATTTCTTGGATTTGTATTTGATGGTAAGTTGCAGTAATAACTGAACGCTATGTTTAATGGATTGGTCATTCTATCAAGGATTAGGTGTGGTCAGAATGAAAATAGACAAAGTAAACAAATTATTTTATAATAATATACTCGTAAATCGCCTGTGTCAGTTTTTCACGTTGAAATTTAAAAAAAAAATCTAAAACCCTATCACCTCAAATCAAAAATTTAAAACCAATTAGTATGTGCCAAAATTGTACTTTTTTGAAAATGTCTTGAGAATAACATAAACATAATTCACATTATAACAAATATTCTAATAAAAATGAAGATCAAATATTTGGACAAAATTCGTCGTCGAGTTTCTTCCTCGTTCTTCTCGAATGTACCTTCGTTCCGAATCCGAATCCAGCGGTAGAGTCAGTTAAATTGCAACATAAACCAAATTATTAAAAAATAAAAATTACAGTCTTCTTATGTTTTTTATCAGATCTATCGAAATAGCGGAAGCTATATTTAATCAGTTACCATAGTACTTACAATAGAATGGTTGAAACATGTTTATAGGTTATTGATAAATTCGTAGTTACTATTGTTTGATGTTGAGGATACCACTTACGTGCCGAAGTGTGTTGATGGGTTTGTTGAGTTTCTTCTATTATTTTTGTTAAAATTGATGTTGCTTGTATATGTTGAGATCGAGTCGTGTCGGGCGAGCAATGTCTTGTAGCAGAGTGAAGTTGTCGAGTGATGGGTGAATTATTGATTGATTGATTGATTTTGCAGATGGCACTGACACTGACAGTGACAGCCCAATGCACTGCTACGCATTATGTGCGTGCGCTTGTATGGGGGAGTGTTGCGTTAACAGGCTCCCGCGGGTGGAACATCCTGTTCCACGGAATCATAGATAGGTAATGGGCAGAGTCGATTGTATGCCCGCTTCAGGATTCCCGTTGCTGTGTTGACTTCTGCAATGCGAGTACAACCATCGGAACCAGGGAACAATTTGACTACTCTGCCAAGCAGCCAGCGGTTGGGTGGGAGGCGGTCATCCTTTACAACCACCATTTCACCGAGTCGTAGTTGACCATCTTGTCGTTGCCACTTGGCACGTTTCTGTAGCTCTGAAACGTATTCTTGGTAGTATCTTTTCCAAAAATGGTTAGCAAGCACCTGAGCTCTCTTGTAGCGTGGCAAGGTGCATATCTGAGTCCTGTCGTCCAGGTTACTCGCTGAAGATGGCAGCATTGTGATAGTCCGTCCCAGAAGTAGATGTGAAGGTGAAAGGCATATAAGGTCGTTAGGGTCAGACGACAGGGGGGTTAACGGCCTAGCATTTAGAATGCCTTCTATTTGTATTAAAGTGGTATTCATTTCTTCATATGTTAAATGAGTCAGAGATAAAATTCTCTTTAAATGAAATTTGCAGGACTTGACTGAACCTTCAGCTAGCCCATTGAAGTGTGGACTATAAGCAGGAGCGAATTTAAAGTTAATAAGTTGCTCTGCTGCATAAGCACTTATATCATTGCATTTTGATTTAAGGAATTTAGAAAACTCGTGAAATGTACCCACAAACATGGTACCGTTATCTGAATAAATGTTTATTGGTTTACCTCTGCGCGCTATAAAACGGTTTAAAGCAGCAATAAATGCTTCAGTGCTCAGTTCAGTAACAAGCTCTATGTGTACTGCCCTTACAGCGAGGCAGACGAATATGCAGATGTAGGCCTTGATTAGCCTGCAACCTCTACCTTTTCGGTCGGCTAACATAATGGGACCGGCATAGTCAACAGCTATATTACTAAATGGATATTCAGCATGAAGCCGTTCCTTAGGGAGGCTGCTCATTATCGGTTGAATAGACTTTCCTGAGAATCTACAACAAGTTATGCACTCATGTGTGACCTTTCTAGCAAGATTTCTCCCTCCTATTGTCCAATATTTATGTCGTATGATGGACAACAATAACTGAGGTCCAGCATGCATTAGAATTTTATGATAGTACCTGAACAATAGTAATGTGACATGGTGGGATGAATGCAGTATAATCGGATATTTAGTGTCAAAGTCATAATTTGAGTTGCAGAGTCTCCCTCCAACGCGTATAATTTTGTCTAACATGAATGGGTTTAGTTTAAGTAAGGGTGATTTATTTGGTATTTCCCTTGTGTTGTGGAGACTACTGTATTCTTTAAGGAACTTGTCAATTTGGACGATCTTGCATAAAGTTAAGTTAGCTGCATTTAGTTCTTGTACCTTTAGATAAGCTGTATATTTGTTGTTTGGAAACCGACAGTTATGAATGAATCGCAGCATGAATGACAATGTGCGTTGCAATTTATTGTAATCAGAAAACTTGTTTATAAAGTTGTTTTGCTCACTTGCTAGGTTACACTGGAATTTGACTTCTGGTAAGTCAATAGTAATATTATTGGGTTGTTTAGGCCAATGATCTTCAGAATCCAATAGGAATGATGGACCTGTCCACCATAGGTTAGAATTTTTTAATTGTTGTGCATTGCATGCCCTAGAGCCGATATCGGCTGGGTTTAGATTTGTAGGCACATAAGCCCATATATTTGCTTCTGTATTTTCTGTGATTTCGTTAATCCTATTCAGAACGAATGACTTGAGACTTGCCTTTGGAGTCCTAATCCAACCTAAAACAACGGTGGAGTCACACCAAAACCGCCATCCGTGTATGTCTAGCCTCAATGCGTTTTTTACTTTGATTGCTAAACGAACTGCCAATATGGCTCCACAAAGTTCAAGACGTGGAACTGTCATGCTCTTCAATGGCGCAACTCTGCTTTTAGCAGTTATTAGATTTACATGCTTGCTACCATCAGACGACAATGATTTTAAGTACACACATGCGCTATAGCTAGCTAGCGATGCGTCGCTGAATGTATGTATTTCTATGCGTGTGCATGAGTTACCCAATACATGTCGGGGTATGGCAATTTCATTTAGGTGTGAAATTGAATTTATAAACGATAGCCATTCATTCTCAGTTTCAGGAGGTAGTTTGTCATCCCAAGATAATTTAGAAGCCCATAACTTCTGCAAAATAAGCTTGGCTTGAAGAATGCAAGGACTAATAAGGCCCAGTGGATCGAACACTTGCCCTATTGTTGACAAAATTGACCTTTTGTTTATATTGTTGCAGTCAAATTTTATATTTAGGGAGAAAAATAGTGTGTCTGTTTTGCATGACCATCTTAATCCTAATGTTTTTGCATTTTCATCATCAACTAGTTTTAAGAGATCCACCTGAGGATCATCATGGATTTGTTTCAATACTTGTGGGCTGTTTGACCGCCATTTTCTCAAATGGAATTGCCCTTCTTTGAGTTGGCTAGTTACCTTTTGGCAGATACGGACTAGTTCCGATTCTCTTTCATGTCCACTTATGTAATCATCCATATAAAAATCGTTTAGAATTGTTTCCCGAACTACTAGGTCTGGACATTCAAGTCCTAGTTGAGCTAAGCAGCGGGTTGCTAGATACGGTGCTGATGCTGTGCCGTATGTAACTGTGTTAAGTTTGTATAATTGAATTGCCTGGGAAGGGTCAAATCTCCAAAATATTTGTTGTAGGCACCGTTGTTCTTCAGCTACAAAAATGCAACGATACATTTTTTCACAATCGGATGTGACCACATATTTGTGTTGTCTAAATCTTATAAGGATGCTTATGAGATCATTTTGTATAACCGGTCCAACATGCTGTATTGAATTTAATGAAAAGCCTGAAGTGGTAATGTGTGATCCATCAAAAACTGTTCTCATTTTTGTAGTTAAATTTGATTCTTTCAAGATTCCGTGGTGGGGCAATACATATGAGACTGCCTCAGTATTCTGTTCATTTACAGACATGTGACCTAAATCTAAATATTCTTGCATGAACTCACAGTATTTTTCTTTGTAGGATGGATCTCGCTTAAATCTTTTCTCTAAAGAATAAAATCTAGTCAATGCTTGCTGATGTGAATCACCCAAAACTTCTGGGGATTTTTTAAATGGAATTTTTACTACAAAACGACCGTCATTGAGTCGAGTCGTTGTTTGTAAGTAATGCTGTTCACACTCATTCTCTTCTTTTGTTGTTGTGCGAGAAGAGGGAACAGATTCAAGTTCGAAAAATTTATCAAGTTGATGCTGCATCTGAATGTCATTTGAGAAATGACAGTGGACTGTATTATTGTGTGTTAATTTCTTGTTTTCCTTTTGTGTTGGTACAATACCAGACACTAACCAACCAAATTTAGTTTCGTTTAATGTTGGCTTGTTTTTTCCTAATGAAATGCAACTGCTTCCTAAAACACTCCAGAATATTTCAGCATTTAATAACAAGTCTATTTCGGATGGAGTGTGAAAACCTGGATCAGCCAGTTGTATGCCTGGTGGTATATTCAATGAGGTAACATTGAGTTGTGTCGTAGGAAGCAGTTGAGTTATTTGTGGTACTACAAAGCAATCTATTTGTTTAGCAAAGGTTTCAGTTCGAGAAGATAACTTTACCGTTGAACGTTTGTTAATGTATACCGACTTGCAATTTAGACCTTCCACTGTGGTAGAAGCTGAGCGGATAGGCAACTTCAATTTTTTACTCAAATTTTCAGTTATAAAGTTAGTGGTGCTACCATTATCGAGTAGAGCACGTGCTGTATGCGTGGCACCATGACAATCAACTATGTTGATGAGTGCAGTGGATAGGAGGACGCAATTATTGTTGGTAGTGGAAGATAGAACAATTCCACTATCTAACGTCTGCTCCGAAGAAGGACATGCTTGTAGTACCTCACTAGTGGCTAACGCTACAAGTTCCTTTTCAATTTTGTTTGGTGTATGTGCCACCTGTGTATGAATTTCGTCTGTGTGTAACATTGTGTTATGCCATTTGGCACAAATTTTACATGGACCGAGTTTGCACTGTTTTATGTGGTGTCCTAACCGTAAACAATTTACACACAGGTTTAGTTGTTTTACTTTCTCCAGCTTTGCCGGTTGAGACAGCGATTTGAATTTAGTGCATTGGTAAATTGGATGATCTTGTTTGCAGTAAGGACATTTGTATGATTTTGATTGTATAGTTGAATTTGTGATAAATGTCTTTGCTCTAGTATTTGCAGGCTCACTATATCTGCGCTTTACATTTGAATGTTCTACAGTTTCCAAAAGTTCTGCACGGCTCTTCAAGAAATTAATGAATGTGTAGAGCGCAGGCAAATCCTTTGAAAAGTTAATGTGTTCTTTCCAGTTCCTACTGGTAGCTGAATCTAGCTTGCTCGATACCATATGTATAACCAGTATGTCCCAGTTATCGGTATTTATGTTTAAAGAATTGAGAGCCCTAAGATTTTTATTTATAGTATCAATTAAATTTCTCAACGCTGAAGCAGATTCTCTTGGAATTGATTCAATATCAAATAACGCTTGTAGATGGTTGCTTATCAAGAGTTTATCATTGTGGTAACGTTCGCATAAAAGTTGCCATGCAACATCATAATTGCTGGCGGAGAATTCTAATGAACTAATTACTTGTTTGGCACTATCTTTTAAGGCAGATCTCAAGTAGTGAAATTTATTTATGTTAGGTATGCTCAAGTTAGAATGTATCAACGAAACATAAGTATCATGAAATTCTAGCCAATCTTCAAACCGTCCCGAAAAGGTAGAGAGCTGAATAATAGGTAATCTTAAGCTTGGCCCACCTGCTGTAAGGACAGAACCTGTCACTTGGGATTTATCCTCCACTGGCTCCGCAGAAGGGTGCCTGCTCAACAGCTCACGGGCTCTGGCCACTGTTGCAAAGTAGCAGCATTCAAACTCCTCACGTTCCTGATATTCACCTGACTGCTCACTGTCTGAAATTTCAGTTTGACCTTCTAAATGTAACTGTAGGCAGTCATATTCACTATACATTTCTTCAATTTTAGGCAATCTTACATTAAGTTCAGCAATTGACGTGCTATTTATTGCATCGCTTGGCGTTATGCGTTCCAAAAAGTTTTTAAATTGTGTAAGCTTTGCCTTATAAGAAGAGCGCTTCTTCTTCAAGTCTTTTAAGTTGGTTGCCATTTTTCAAAGCGTTAGCAAATGCAAATGAAAAAATGCCACAGTAGATATTGATCAAAGTGCAATGACAATAATTGTGTATAGTTAAAGAACACCTTAATGCTTCTATGTATGTCCAAACCAAGCAGAACTATCTGAGCTAGGAACTTAGGTCTAATGCAAATTTTAGCGCACCCTTTACCTTGCATATGTGCACTTATAGTCTCACACTTCATGCAAAAGCTGAGAAATTATAGAAATATTGTTCAATAGTGTTTGTATACGGATAATAAAGCCGTTATGAATTTGTTCAGATAGTAGGTTAGTACAACAATTTCTAATAATGTTTCGTAGACTCTGTTGTACGGAAACTTGACCACTGTCTGACCCAATGAAATACTTAACCGTGTTCGGTATAAGTATATGAATGTATAAAGAAAATGGAACGAACTCACAAATGCCTTGATGTTTGTGCCGGTTCCTGGGTATTCTCTGCCACGTGTCCTTTTCGCATCGACGTTTATCGTATCGATGTAATGACGAATGGACGTAGTTGTATCTTGTGATTATAGTCTCGCTGCCGACGACTCTGGGTACACTTGGTGCTTGCCACGAAGTAGTTTCCACGATGCCATTGGACGAATCCTTTTGCATCCGACTCGGAGGACCAGCTTGTTGAGGATACCACTTACGTGCCGAAGTGTGTTGATGGGTTTGTTGAGTTTCTTCTATTATTTTTGTTAAAATTGATGTTGCTTGTATATGTTGAGATCGAGTCGTGTCGGGCGAGCAATGTCTTGTAGCAGAGTGAAGTTGTCGAGTGATGGGTGAATTATTGATTGATTGATTGATTTTGCAGATGGCACTGACACTGACAGTGACAGCCCAATGCACTGCTACGCATTATGTGCGTGCGCTTGTATGGGGGAGTGTTGCGTTAACATTTGATATTGCAATTCTGTAGTTATATTCTTGAGTACAGTTGACCAGGAATTCCACTGTAAATGTGGTATCGTGATGTTTATTAAATACGACTCTAGTTGTAACGTACTTAACGCTTATAAGAACAATTTAATCCAATATGACACTTTTATTAAAATCCAGTTTGGAATGGGCGATACTCATAGCAAATATAAAATATTTTTTTAGATATTAATATTTGCCATTTTTAATTCAAGGTTACATCATTATGAACGTCGGGGCTTCCCGAGATTTCCTCTTGTTAGTCAAGATTGAGAGATATGCAAACAATTACTGTAATAGCTAATAATTTTCTTTTGCATGAGTCATTGTTGTTTGTTGTAAACTTATTTCTTGGAGTTAGAAATAACACATTATAATTAGACAACTTATATCATAGATCAGGAACATATTTAATATGTCCATTTATTTCCAAATTGTTTTTTTATCTAATTGTCTTTGAGCAAGTTAAATAGTCATTAAGTGGACTTAGGGACTTTTGCAACTGGGCCGTCCTGTAACTAGGAACAAACAATAAGTCCCGCATTAGGTTAGTAACATGGATACACAAACTCTTTGATTCATAACTAAATCACATTTCCACGTTTCTACTTTCACCATAGTCATCTTTTGGCAGTTCGTAATCGAAAAATTATTTGTTATGCATTTCTATAAAACTATAAAGTAATCGTTAATCTCTAGCACTTAGCAGTGACATTTAGCACACAAAGACAGCTCTGTGCGCGTGAGTTTGACCACGTGCGCCTGTGTATACAACGATGTGAATGTGTGTATCTGAAACTGTACATGCATTCACACTCACACTCACACTGTGTGTGTCTGTGTGTTAGGACAGTGGGCCTTTATGCTTCACAGGATATAGGTCAGCGTGTCTTCCCCTCCAAATGCAAATAGGATATAGAGACTAGTTATTAGAACTAATGGATGTTTACATTAGTATGATTAGATAGCGGAGTCGGAAGTGTGAAGTTATTAGATCTAACCGTCATGTAGTTTGTGGAAAAGAGAACTTTTTTTTTAATAATAATGGCGCGTTACTATTATATACATAAACCCTGATCCCTTACTAAGATTCCCTAGCTGTACCTAGGCAATCAAGAACTCAGACTCAGGTCAAAAACTTGTGGTTCACACAAATCAAGAAAGAACCATAGGAGGTAAAAAAGTTTTCTTTTTTATTAGACTGAAGGATGCGACGAGAAGTCATTCACCTGATGGTAAGCGCTTCGCCTGCCCATAACAGCCACAGCACCACCCACAACACTGCATTACATAATCCTGCGCGGCACTGCACTGCGCTCGTCACCCTGAGAAATCGGCTCTAAAGTCTCATATGCCCGGTAATTTCGCTGGAAACAATGCCCTACAAACCGGAACGCAATAAAGCTTGCAAACTTCTGCTTAGCGGATTACTGCATAGATTCTATAATATAAGGTAAGTCTAAGGTATTCATGATTATGATACCATGTAATAAAATGTAAACGATACCCTCATCTAAAACCAAGCTTTATTACCTACAATACCCATATTAGTTTAACAACTTAGCATCTGATAAGTTTATTTCAATTAGATCTTATTTCTTACTTTTTAATTGGGCAGCGAACATAAATTTCATTGATTTTAATTTTTTTTCCATTATCTTACCGGTCTCATTAAAACCTGACCTTCTAAAACCATCTCAAATTTCAATAAGAGATAGGTCTTTGGCCGAAACAAACAGGCTGACTTTCAAACGTTCTTACAACATGTGAAATTACTGCCGCTGCGGTTTCACCCGTGTTTTCCGTTTTTTCGCAGAAGTTCTAAATTTTCCGACATAAAAGATAGCCAAGGATCATGTAGCTTACCTACTATATGCGGAAAAAAATGTAGGATTTGATCAAATACCAGAGACCACCTTTGCCAGATATTCATCCGCCAAGCAGTAGTGTGCAAACATCACAGTGTTCCGGTTTGAAGGGCATTGTTTCCAGCGAAATTACTGGGCATATGAGACTTTAGAGCCGATGTCTCAGGGTGACGTGCGCAGTGCAGTGCCGCGCAGGATTATGCAAAGCAGCGTTCTGGGTGGTGCTGTGGCAGGCGTAGCGCTTACCACCAGGTGAACGAATAGCTCGTCTCGTCACTCAGTCAAATAAAAAAGACTAATTCTGGTAATTATCTTCTACAAAGAAAATCGCAAACCAACTATAATAAACTTAAAACTAAACTAAACTTAAACTTAAACTCGCTTAAACTTTTTTGTTCTAGTTTATAATATTGGTGTAAATGTGATATTTTTCTTTTAGGTTGTTAGACCATTACGTATTATCAATGTTATTAGTAATTTGATGATAGTTTTTGACTTGGTTGTTTTGCGATAAGGGCAAAATTCTTGTTTACCCCAACGTCCTCTGTTGTTCGAAAGGATGACCGAAAACAAGATATTGTTTCTTTATTTTAATGGATTGCGTACGATAATATAATATTATAAAGGTTGCATAAGTAAATAAGCTTATGCCGTGCGCTCCGAGAAATCGTCTCACTTAGGCTTTAATTTTTTTGAAAAATATTATTGAATTGTTTCTATTGATCTATTGATGTAGGGCACGAGGGGCATGGCAGCAGGTGAATAGCAAAATCATTCCACAAGGGCTTTACAAATTTTGTTAAAAGTAGATACAGTGGGTAGCGAGTGAGTTTCAGACATTAGAGCTGATGTCTCAGGGCGACGAGCGCAGTGCAGTGCCGCGAAGGATTATACGATGCAAAGTTCTGGATGGCACTGTAACTGTTATGGGCAGGCGTAGCGCTTACCATCAGATGAACGACTTGCTCGTCTCGTCACTCAGTCAAATAAAGAATAAAAGAAGAAGCAATTAAAAATATGATCTTTCTAATTAAATTAGAAGTACTAGGGTAGCATAAAACACATGGAGGCCTCACCTATTGGGCTATACCGTATCGTTGTGTTTCAGGGCTTATCAATTCTATCAAATACACAGGTATATCTTAGAAAGAAGCGAATACATCAAGATCAATGAATACGGTGACCCGAGGCGAAAACAGTCATATACAATAGCCTCCAGATTTGGGCAAATTTCTGGGCCGTTTACAAAAATATGGTTGTAGCACGATTTGTCCCAATTCGTTGGCCCATATGACGCAATGGAACCAACCGCAATGGCCGAATGGGGTCGCAAAACTACGCACGAGTCTTGCGTTAGATATTTACTGAAATGTGCGGAGAGATAGATAGTGGATGAATGACATTCCGTGTCGAAACTCAAAAATCTAATAGTACACAATCTTTTATTGTAAGGCCAATTCTATTTACATACAAGACTTAATTGTATTTTAATTCTGTCAAATCCTCTTGTCACCAGCAGCGTCAACCATCCGAGGAAATAGTTGCTAAAAATTTTTTTTCATATTATCGTATTTTCAAGGACCTAAAGTTTCGAAGTTATTTTTTGTTATAATTATTATTTGATTTACTTAATAAAAATTTGATCGCAGGTCAGGTTGACATTAGGCTCGTATGTAGCCTACACTTCTAGGTCATCACCCTTTCCAAGTTCTACGAGTGGCATTTAAACCTTGATTAGCATACACCGGATTGCGTGCAATTGGTATGTCATTGATTTTTATCAGTTTTGAACTAATTCAGTAGTTTTGATTTTAATAAACCTGTCGTTACTTTATGGCCTAACCCTCCTCACGAAAGTGAGGGGAGACCCGTGCCCAGCAGTGGGACGATATTGGTTGTCGATGATGATGATATGTGTGATATGTATCAATTTAATTTTATTTACAGTGCAGCTGAAGTAGAAATGACCACAGAACTTAAGTGTTTAATTTACGTGCTTAAGTACATTAAGGCTCAAGTATAATATCTAGTGAAATATTCACTATCATTCCTTTTAAAGCCATTAAGCCCATGTTTAATTTGCATTTCCTCTACTTAACATGGTCACTATAAATCAATCCTATAGAAAAACTGCCGTCTTTACTGATTATATCGTTTAAGTCTGAGGCCTTTATTTCTCCTGTAATTCTTTGCATATTAGAAACGCGCTTCTAGTGAGGAAGTCATAAAACACGTTTAATTGCAATGTAGTCAATTACAATTGGAAATAGAAGCGGTCTTAGCTGAATTCGGATCTAACTTCATTACGTGCGTTGGCCATGTAAATTAATCTATAATTGGTGGCAATAAATATCACACCAAGAATAAAGCGTAATCGAGGCATCATAACTTGCTATTAGCTGAAATAATGTTCTGTCAATATACTGCGATAATATGTGGAAATGAAAATAAAGAATTAAATAATAAACAACGCGTTATGATCATAAATTACGTTTGCATATATTTCAGGTTTAAAACTAGTGAGCTCTGTAAATAATTTGTGCAAAAGTTTATAATATTTGTTTGTTGGTGAGTTTGTCCTTTCTTCTAAATGGATTTTGATGAAATTTGGTACATAAATAGAACTTAGAACACAGTTTATCCCGTAAAAATCAACAGTTCCCACGTGATAGTCTTGGCGGATGAAACCGCGGTGCGCAGCTAGTATATTATTATAGTATATAACTGTACCCTGCCACGCTTTGCTGTGGCACATTCGCACATTCGCTGATATGTCACTGATGAAAAAAAAATGATAAAAACAATCCTTGATGCGGATTATATATCATGCTAAAATTTCAGCTCGATCGGTGCAGAACTTTTTGAGTTTTTGAAGCGTACACAAACCAACATAACATTTTTATATTATAAAAGTATACTAGCTGTACCCTGCCACGCTTCGCTGTGGCACATTCGCACATTCGCTGATATGTCACTGATGAAAAAAATACATAAAAACAATCCTTGATGCGGATTATATATCATGCTAAAATTTCAGCTCGATCGGTGCAGAACTTTTTGAGTTTTTGAAGCGTACACAAACCAACATAACATTTATATGTATATATAGATTATGAAAATATTGCTCTAATGGTATTGACTATAAACTATTTATAAATAAATGTATTGGTTAACTATGAATTTAAAGTTCGTATTAGGTAATGTCGTATATTTTCGATTACTCAAATCAATGTGCCATTTTCCTAACTGGTATTGTACTCGTATATTATGACCTTAAAGGCCGTATGCATACATCTGCTAACCTATTTTTAGTCTTAGAAGTAGGCCCCATACATATGCCACTATGTGCTGCACCTGTATTTGCCCATAACGAACATTTGGTATGTATTATTTGCCAATAAAATTGTATTATTTATGCTGTTGATGCATTTTATGTGCGTAGTTTTTTTAATTAACGAGTAAAGAGCATAATAATTGATTAGGTTAATTTAGAAAGAAAAGGCGCAGTCATTAATTGTTATTGATACGATATCCTTTTGTGTCCAGAAGATGTTACTGACATAGAATATAATATATGGTTATCGTAATATAATTGTGGAAAACTGGTTAAGTTGTATCTCAAGTTTGGATGACGTTGTCGATATTGTAGTGAGGTTTTTTTTTTGTACTTATCTATGTTTTTTTTCTTTTTATTGGATTAATGTTTTCCTCAAACTTGTGTGTCTTTGGATGCCATTTTGATACTTGAAGATATTTTTAACCGGCTTCAAAAAGGGTGGAGGTTCTCAATTGAACTGGTCGTTTTTTTGTATGTTTGCTATATGATAACTCTATTTTAAACCAATTTAGAAAATTATTTTTTTAGTTGAAGGGAAATATACTTTCAGATTGATAATTGTGTAGAAGTTTTTGTGTAGTGTGAAGTCTGTAGACTTAAACGAGCGCCGGAAACCCGCCTCAAAGTAGAACAAAATTTGTTAGTCTCGGTGTGATTTACAACTCGGTAAGCGCCCTTGAAACGTATCCTAGTCTAGTTCTATATTTCATTGCTTGACCTATTTTGAAAAGTTTGTATTGTTTTCATTAACCTTGTATAAATTGTAATCTAAATGACAATACTGTTGGAAATCGGTTGTGATGGACTTTCACTTGACTGGCGCTTTTATAATTTTTAGATATGAATATGAATAAATATTGTTTAATTAAAAACAATATTCATATTTTTAAATATTTTATATACTCACATTTACAAAAATGAAATTGCTCTACCATTATTACTAGTTCTTTTGTGAATAGTTTATTTCTGTTTTTTCAGAATTATGCAATGCAGAGTTCTGGGTGGTGTTGTGACTATTATGGGCATGCGTAGCGCTTACCATCAGGTGAACGACTTGCTCGTCTCGTCATTTAGTCTAATAAAAAAAAAATGTGTGACCCAATAATCTGACTTTAAAAAATCCTATAAAGTAAGCGAGTTCTTGACTTTTCTTTAGTTTTGAGTTCGATGCAAGTTTCATTTATAACTTACCTATTAAAAAGTCTCTGCATTATCCTACTTTTTATTTTTGTAAGAAATTATACTCTGAGAGGTTCGCTGTCCTTTGAAGGTTACATTTCTTGTTGACCGGAGGCGAGGCGAAATCATTTCTCCGCAAGTGAAAAAATAAAGTTGGAAAGGCATGATATCCGTCCAGTAACCAAAGGTTCCGTACAATAAATATGTGAACATAACTGTATGTTTAACTTTTGTGAAAGAATCTAAAATAAGTAACTTAATTTGATATTATTTAACATATTCTTATCACTGTGTGTTCTGATTAAGGTTATATATTAAAATAATTGGTTTAAAAAACTCATTACCCTACATACACACGCGTTATGACGATGCACGAAATATTTAGCCAACTAATAATGCGAATAGTGCGAATTCTGTCCACATAAACTAAACTAAAACTCAATTTGACAGCTCTAAAGTTATTGCCATCCCTTTCGTTTCCATAAGGTTGAAAAGTGTCAAGAAATCATCTGACAGGACTAAACAAAAATTTTTACAAATTAGAAAAATAGAATTGACAAGAAGAAAAATAGAAACAAAATAATCGTGTAGCCTACACTTTCGTCCACGATCTGATCACTGGTAGATTTCTTAATAAAAATACATCTTCAAAAACAGCTCTCCAAGGTTCCTTAGTTGGCCAAGTAAACCACGGAACCCTGGAATCGCAATTCTCTCGTGTAAATGTCAATGAGTTTCGATGCTGTGGGAATGGGCGGGTGTGTACACCTACGCATACCTACATTACAGGGAAAACGGGTTCGGACACCTATTGAGATTTCTCAACTATTGCTTCAAACTTGCGTTTTATGAACTGGTTCAAAATGTATCTTATTTTATTTTGTTTAAATTATAAAACTACACAAAGTCGAAAGCAACTGAATAATTCCAACGCTCAGACGAAAATTTTCGTTTAAAAAAGGTAAGTATTTACATAATTGAGTGACACTTCAGTACTTCTATCTCTTCTCTCCCCACCCCCTCTCTCCTCTCCTCTCCTCTCCTCTTTTTTCGTTCGAAAGCGAAAAGATGAAATAGATGAATGGTAGAGAGATCTTGCAATTACTTATCTATTCTTTTTTTTTCCTATCAAACCATATTTATTTAAATACGTTGGTACATCTTTTAGTAATCCATAATTTTCAAACGATGACAAATGTTGTTTTGTCGAAACGATGGTTTAGTATGACCAGATAGATAGCTTTACTAAAGTGGGTAAAGGCAGAGCAACATCTGCTGGACCAGTAACCCCATTCACAAGTGTCGGAAAGTTTTCGAATCCGATTCTGATGAGTTCAATCCTGATACGACGTATTCGAAATACATTATTCTCAAATACTGTCAGAAAGTCGTTTTTCGATCAAAAATAATTTCGGCGGAATCGGATGCGAGAACTTTCGAACACTTGTAATTAGGGTATAGATAGTCCGTTCAGTATAAATCTATTAGGTAGAATAGACTAGAAAATCATTTATTGCCAAACACACCCCATTTTTGTAGTGGGAGGCCTCTTCTGCAAGAGACCGCCTGGAGAAGTACCCACACCTTTGCCAGATATTTATCCGCTAAGCAGTAATGTGCAAACATTACTGTGTTCTGGTTTGAAAGCCACTGTTTCCAGCGAAATTACTGGGCATATGAGACTTTAGAGCCGATGTCTCAGGGTGACGAGCGCAGTGCAGTGCCGCGCAGGATTATACAATGCAGGGTTCTGGGTGGTGCTGTGACGGTCATGGACAGGCGTAGCGCTTACCATCAGGTGAACGGCATGCTCGTCTCGTCACTAAGTCAAATTAAAAAAAAACATTAACACAAACACTAATGAAGCAAAATTTTTTCAAATGTTACGGTAAATAATTTTAAAAGGATGCGTGACAGGTGGTGATCCCTGTATTGGTGGCAATATGCACACCAAAGGCCTGTAATTAGCTTTACAAAGTTGTATTCACATGTACTTGTGACAATGTTGCTGAAAAAACGGGTAGTATAGGTTACAAGGGAAGAGAGATCATATATTAAGCATTTTTGAAACGGTCACCTATATTAAAAATAACAAAAAAATCTCAGAGGACGGCCCAGAAAGTAGAAATATATCAGGAAAATCGATAAGACGACTTCTTAAAAAAGAGAAAGAAACGGTGAAACACACCGTGACCACCGACCGGAAGACGTGGCGTAAGAGGGCCCCCTACAAGGCGGATCGACAACTTGGTGCCTAGAACCTAGTGCAAGTCACGGGGAGCCGCTGGATGGAAACAGCAGGCCACCATCCGTTGTGGCGTTCTATGGAAGAGACCTTTGTTCAGCAGTGGCTGTATTCCAACTGATGATGATGATGACAGCGTTATAAAATCGCTAACTCTCTTCTCTTATGATTCCGCCCTAGCCCGTCGTTGGAGGCTGTCGGTCGTGCATCCTCTGGTACCGGATGACGCGCCATCTGCAGTTCCGGTGCAGGCTAGCTAAAAATAATGTAATTTATTGCGCACACGTGATGAATGTAGGAGGTGCACGATCATAAATAGTAGCTGTAGCTGTATAGGGTTAACAAGGGTTTTCTAAAAGGGTTAAGATGTAGAATATTCTATTACTTTAAGCCCGTCACACACGTAGCTATAATATGTATTAATG
The DNA here is from genome assembly GCA_912999815.1 of Campaea margaritaria. Classification (NCBI taxonomy): domain Eukaryota; kingdom Metazoa; phylum Arthropoda; class Insecta; order Lepidoptera; family Geometridae; genus Campaea; species Campaea margaritaria. The sequence continues at coordinate 11,262,047 of OU538789.1, read as the reverse complement.
TGTGACGGGCTTTAGGCTCACTAAGTTAAGTCACTTATTTTAAGTTTTTCTTTGTTCTGTTGTGTTTCAATAAAGATCTATCTCACTAATTCTCGTATTATAAATGTGAAAGTTCGCATGTTTTTTACCCAATCACGCAAAAACCGCTGAGCGGATTTGGATGTAATTTTGTGTACAGATAGTTTATTACCTAGATTAACACATAGGATACTTTTAATCCTGTAAAAAAATCTGTTTCTGTGGGATAATACTTATGACGGCCCTACTATAAAATATTCTATTCCAAAGTATGCTCTAAATAATATACTGAATATTACAAAGAATACTCCAATACCGTGGACACAATACAAGTCTTCTGACATTTCGATTCTATGAAATATTACTACAACTTTTCTAGTTTTCCACACATTTACTGGCAACCCTAAGGAACACCTGTAAAACATGGTGGGACCACCTTCTTATTTTTATTATTTTATTATTATTTTACCGTAAAACCGTATAAGGTGATGACAGCCAGCGAATGACAATTAGATAGTAATATCGAACATATGGAGGTATTCTTGGTTTAATTTATCTTGATACTGCACGAGATAGCTGGTAATTGGTTACTATTGATAATCTAAAATAATAAGATGAAAATGAGCTTATTATGTAAAGTATATAAGAGCGAGTGTTGTTTGATAGACGAAAGTATAATTAAGCTCTTATTAAGTTTTTTTTTATTTGATTGGGCGATGAGACAGGCTAGTCGTTCACCTGATGGTAAGTGCTACGCCTGCCCATAACAGTCACAGCACCACCCTGAACGAAGGACAAATATTCAACGTGAAAGAAGGACAAACATTCAAACACACTTTCACAATTATAGAGTAATCCTATAGAATTCACTTCAAAATAATTAAAAGAAAATTAAAATGCAATTAGCATGCTCATTGAAAATAACATTTTTGTAATTCGACGAGAATTACATAAACCGATGCTATCTCATTTAACAAACGTAGATACATTAAAATACATTTAATATTTTCCATTGATGACGTGCATAGAATTTTAATAAGTTGTACCAGGTGTCGTCAACTTTTTCCTGTGAAAATAGAAAAAAGTATTAGCTGTCCGAAATTCAAACAGCCACGGACCTCTTTCATTGTATCATCAGCTTTTATCGATCTATTGGATATAGGTATCTTTTTTATGCCCTAATTTCTTCGGTTCTGAGTTACCTCAATTTACGTAGCATTGCTTACGGACATACTAGAAAAGTAAGATGCTGAAACAACGGTGTCTATTTTCAAATATAACCAGTAAAACTTCCTGAAAAAAGGGGATTAAATTGTATTATTTACTATTACTTTTGTAAGTGTTAATTATATGTTAGTCACATTTTTCAACTCACGCTCTGATATAAAACTTATTATACAGGATACTTTTTTGTTTCTTACTAAAACTGAAACTATTAGATGAACCTGTAAATTATACTGCGTCGGCCGACGTTGCGGACAGTCTGTGGCTATAATAGACAGGTGGACGACACTTGTTGAATGTAATTAACGGTGGATAAGATCCAGGCAATCTGGTTTTCAGAATGATAACGTGGAGGATGTGGGAAGATGCGAATGTGGCATTGCTGTGTTATAAAAGTGGTAAATAGTTCATCATCGTCATCATCAACCCATATCGGTCCACTGCTGAGCACGGGTCTCCCCTCAGTTTTGTGAAGAGGGTTCGGCCATAATCCACGGCGGGGGCCCGGTCCGGATTATTGGATAACATACCGAAATAATTATCGGATAATTAGTGGATAAATTAAAATAAAACAAACTGAAATGAATAAAAAAACAATTAGAATAATAACCTAAAAATCATCATCAACCCATAACGTCCCACTGCTGGGCACGGGTCTCTCCTCACTTTCGTGAGGAGGATTAGGCCATAATCCACCACGGGGGCCAGATCCGTATTGGTGGATAACATACCTACCTCCGAAATAATTCTCGGGTAGGTATGTGTCCTTCACCGAAAAGCGAGTGATAATTACGTACATATGTTTTACACAAACACATTGGTACGTTCCCGCACTGGGATTTGAACCCACGACCTTCTGATTGGAAGGCGGACGTTCTCCCACTAGGCTACCACCGCTTCTAACCTAAAAATAGCCTAAAATAAAACCTACACTAATCTAATAAGCCGCAGTCAGTTGGCGTCGTTCCCAGAATGCTGGCAGCATCGCCAAGTTTTATGGCAATGCTTAATTTTTGGGCAAAATGTAAGCCAGCATTTTGGCCACGTGTTGCTTCGACCAGCCTCCAAGTATGGGAACTTTAGATACAATGTATACTGAACCTCCACACCAAAATCATTGTACATCTTCGGCAACATAACGGTACCACCGGATGCGGAGCCATTGGCATCCATATTTCAAACAAGAACAAAACAATTAATAAATGCACCCTGCCTATGCCTGCTTGTCCTCAGCGGTTCCACGCAAACCACTTACTTATGTTTATATTTTCCTACACGAACATGGATTATGGGTCTTAGTAGGTGTACATTCCTATTGACGCCATTTATAGTGTCGATGGTTAATATAATACTGTTCATATATATAACTAGTTGCGCCCCGCGGTTTCACCCGCGTAGTTCTGTTCCCGCGGGAATATCGGGATAAAATATAGCCTATGTTACTCGCTGTCAATGTAGCTTTCCATTAGTGAAATTTTTTTTTAAATCGGTGCAATGGTTTAGCCGAAACCTTTCATATTTCCATACATACTTTCATCCCCTATATTTATTTTACCCCCTCAAGGGTAAATTTTTACAAACTTTGAATGCCAAATTTATTTATATCTAATTAAAAGCCTAAAAAATAAATTTCAAGCTTATAGCTTAAAAAATGACAAAACTTCCATACAAACTTTCATCCCCTATTTCAAATCGTTATAAAAAGTACCCTATGTCCTTTCCTAGGCTCTAGACTATCTCTGTATTAAATTTCATTTCAATCGGTTCAGTAGTTTAGGCGTGAAAGAGCAACAGACAGACAGACAGAGTTACTTTCGCACTTATAATATAAAAAAAATAGGAAAGTAAGGATTGTCAGTGATGTTGGCCTAGTGGTAACTTTCACGCTTTGCAACGCAACGAGCCCTGTTTGCAACCGTTTGGTCGTTAGCCCGCACAAGGATATCTGTCAGTTCGTGCTTTGGACGACACGATAAGCTGTAATATGTTGTTATTGATTGATAACAGACGTTGTGTTACATCAGAGGCCCTAGGGCCATCAGAGAAACTATGACATCAGAAGCTGACCCCAACGCATTCGCCAAACAAAAACTTCTAGTACCTTAATTTTCTATAGAAAAATTTGGGTTACAAACAGTTATAATATCTTTCAATAAATGATAGTGGTAACTTTATCATTACTGCTATATCTGTATACTGCTATATCCATAGGTGAAGCCACTGGCAACAGCTAGCTTAATAGTATAATATTAATAGATCGTGTCAAAGACATGTGAAGCCTCACGTAATTGAAAGGAAATGGGCGATTATTTGCGGACACTTGGCAGTCAACATCACTTATAATAATCATGATAATCATGATAATCATAATAATCATAATAATCAGGATAAGATTATTATCGGAATGAGAATCATAATCATTCTTGGTAAATTGATTTCTTGTTCATGAGAAATTTATGTCAAATTTTATCGTGTTAAATTTTACGTATTAATGAGAAATTCCTCCAGTGCATACCAATTCAAATTTATGTTTTTTTTTTTGTTATTTTTTGTTTTGATAATGTTGTTTTAACAAGCTTAATTTACGGTTAATCTAATGTTATGTATTTTTTTATTGTAATTGTTATTAATTTAGTCGTTAAAAATAATGCCTACCTTAGTCTAGCAAACCGCTACCATAGCCAACAGCTTAAGTATGATAAAGTGCAGAGGATATACCCGCCTAGTTATTATCCCAGATAATACACAAAATTATCTCACCATGCATCGTATAGAAAGCTCCACTAACCCATTACAAATCCGATATTAAATTTAAATTGGCTCCAATACCTTCGTTTCCGTCGGAACAAGTTCTGTATGCAGTTCTGAATGCAATTACGATAAATAATGTCTCTTGCATTCTGATGAGGCGTGCGCAGGGGCAAGTGAAATGTAGATAAAAACCGCCGATCAATCGTCTGAGATCGGGTATAGGCTTCCCACGGGTCTGTACACCTGTGGAGGAGAGGCTGTGAAGGATTGAAGTCTATGCGGTTGGCTAAGAAGCGACTTTTCTATGATATCAAAAAACTCCCCAAATCCTTTATCAACCTATTCTCGTCCACTGGTCAACATAGGCCTCTTCTAATGAACGCTTCTGAGCTATGAACTAGTTTCAGTGTCATCGTTCAACAACGGCGAAGGAAATTTTCGTAAGAAAATCGGTATATCCAGGAAAAGTTTGAGATCCATCTAACTGCACTGGGCAAAGGTAGAGTGGTAGAATAAGCCACTCTCTGAGAGAAGACTGCTGACTTTCAACCGTATTTAAGCTGCACGCCGCTGCTTTACCCGCGTAATTCCAATTCATTTTCCCGATCAAAAGCGATGAACAACTGAAGATCTCAAAAAAAAAACAAAAGTAAAAATAAATACTAAATCGTGAGTTCATACAAAAATACTAAAGAAAAAAACACTTTCAGTTTTTCCCAAATATCTCAATTGTTTTGGCAAGTTTCCAAATTTTTCTTTCTAAACAAACTATTCCAAAATAAAATCAGCCAAATCAATAGGATCATTTTCGAGCTTTTTTAATGTTACATATATGGATTTTTCGATATATTTTTTTAATACAATATCTTCGTATTACCTAGTCAACGCTTTAGTTATACCACAGACTAACTTTTTAGTTCTATACACTCCGATTGTAGTTTGGAAAAACCAGGGTTCTCACAATACTGTAAAAGAAAGCTAAAACCAGAATCGCAGCTCATTTAACCGTATAAGCATTAAAGAATAGCTGGTGGACGATGCAGAATTAACTGCAATTATAAGAACAGTACGGCTAACTCGAAGCCGCCCTTCCAGTCAGGGTAACGGTACTGGAGCTTCTCAGGGACGTTCAAAGCTGAAGAGCAAGTGGTACAAGTCAGGGGAACTAGCGTTTTGAAGGCAGAAACCGTGATACGCGGGCGCCCGCGGGTTATCAAACAAAAGACGCTCGCGCCTGACCCCGCGTATGAAACCACGCAAGCGCCCGCGTAACACAGTATCAGCCCTAATAAAAGAAAAATGAAATAAGGACAAGGCGATAAAATTTCACGCCTAATCAACTGGTAACAACAAGTCTGGTGGATGATGATGTATTGTCCTCCTTGAAGCATCCGTTTTCTGAATTTCAGAAAAAAATGGCATGTTATCCTTCTCTTCTCTTCTCTGTTCTCGTGTCTGGTTTCCTTAGTTGATGTTAGTTAGTTAGTTATTTAGTAGTAACTCAAGGTTGTTAGATGTTACTAATCATAGAAATTCCAATCTCTTATTCCTTAACCCACTTCCATACAAGTTCAAGCAAAAACTAGATTTTGTCACGCAAACAGCATCAAGGCACAGACGGATGCAGCGGTGCTGCTAACCATTAATTGGGCTGCTTTTTCATTTCTTTTCATCTTTGCAAGATCTTTTTTGTATATCTTTCCAGATCTTTTTTGTTTCCTTTTTTCTTCTATTTTGATCTTTGTAATTTCGTTCAGTCAACTTATCTGGTTGTAGCATCGGCATTTGCGTGCTCTTTGGATCCCGTTTATTAATATGAAGAAACGTTTAAGCTGTTCGTGATACTCGCGTCTGAGTGTTTCTGTTATTGGCTTGCATGTATAATAGGACGAGTAAAAATTGTGTATATTTAAATTGATGGAAATTATGTCAAACCTTGAGGGCGCTACTGATGTTGGTTTTTTCTTATTGAAATGGTTTAAGCCACTTCAAGTTGGTTTCATTGTTTGATTTTGCTGTAATTTTGTGTATAATCAGTGATCTACATTGTAGTACTAGAAGTACTGTCATGGGCAGGCGTAGCGCTTACCATCAGGTTAACGAGTGACTCAGTCAAACATCCAAAAAATTAAAAAGAATAAGCTGGGTCCACGTAGACTCCCACACACCACACACACACAGGTCCTACAGGAACCGTACATTTTTACGAGATAAAAAGTATCTGATGTTCTAGTCCAGGGCCTGAAGTATCTATAATATGTATAAATTTCATCAAAATCTGTTCCGCCGTTGCGTTATTAAGACATACACACATACAAACAAACACACACACACACATACACCTAGAGACGTTCGCACTTATAATAAAAGTGGGATTTTATATAATTTCATGAGGTCCAAAATGAAAAAAGATTTAACTCAAATAGGTACTTTATAATATAATAGAACCTTTAAGAATGTTTCTTACATTTCGAGTCCAATAAAGTTAATTATGTTCTGACAACCTACAGCCAACTGTATTTATAAGTCACATCGTAATTAATGACCGTATAATAATTCAAAGGTTAATTTAAAAAGATTAATGTCTTTATTGGTGTGAGAACATAAGAATTAGGCCTTCGTTGGGGGATCATAAAGTTGGTATTGAGAAGGAAACAAGAAAATAAAAAATAAGTTAAAAAACCTCTCATATCCATAAATTTAATTCCACTTTTTTTTACAAATGGATAAAACTCTAGAAACACCACAGAACAAAGTGGTGGTTTTAGGTATGGTAATAAAAACGAAAATACTGAAATTTTTACGTTTTGCTTTTTATTATAATAATAAACTAGCTACCTATATTAAGCCAGCTAATAATTTAAAAGGTATCGTTATCTTTTCATTGACGCAGATGCATAGATAAGTTATGATTAATTAATTTAAATCAACGCAATCGTGAACAATATAAATAAAATGTTTTATTTGAATAATTATTCAATGAAATGAATTAAACAGTGCAGCAAATGTACCTTACATAGGTATCTATAGATCAGCAACGCGTTTGCAGCAGTAGTGTTTTTTTTTTATTTGTCTTAGGCACGAGAGCATAGGCTTGAGTGGTCGCAATTCAAACCTTTTCCGTAATCGACTTTTTTCCATTGGATAAATTAAAAAGTATAATAGATACTAGTATAACATTGGATTAACTAGATCCACGTAGGTTCAAGACGACTTGGAATAGCATATTTTTTATTGCGGAATAGGCAAGCATTTAACCGCAGTCTCACCTGGTGGTAAGTGTCGACACGGTCGATGATGGAACATGCTTGCCTAGAAGATTCTAGACCTATTCACTCTTGACTTGAAGACTTTCAGATTATAGTTTACAATTAAGTATATTGTACTAGCTGTACCCTGCCAAGCTTCGCTGTGGTACATTCGCACATTCGCTGATATGTCACTGATGAAAAAAATAGATAAAAACAATCCTTGATGCGGATTATATATCATGCTAAAATTTCAGCTCGATCGGTGCAGAACTTCTTGACTTTTTGAAGCGTACACAAACCAACATAACATTTTTATATATATAGATTGTTGTTGTTGTTTAATATGTTGCAAACGAGTTTGAAGACTATCCTAATCAAATTTAACTCTACAACCTTGTTTTAATTTCATAGATGTTAAACATTGCTAACAAACGTGTCACTTCGATTTTGCACCTTATCGCTCCGAAGCTTAAATCATTTTTCGCTTCAATTACTATCTACCTGCTTTTATGGCGGCCTTCTAAACTGTATTTTTATTAATCCAATTTGCATCTTACCGCTTTACTATACAGTCCTAATTACTTTTTATAAGGTTGTAAGTACTTTCACAATACACACCGATCGTGACCTACCTCATGCCATTCTTTGTTGTGAATCGCCATTTTTCATTGATCGATAAGGACTCGATCACACAGTGTGTAAAGGAGACTGGCAGTTTACCATACAACCGTTGGCCTGAAATGTAAAGCAATATGATATGCTGATTTAGAATAAGTATTACTATCCTTAAAACTTGTGTTCAAACTTTTATCCTAGAACTTTTAATTATGAAAATATATTTATACGAATAAAGGAAATACAAGCTTATTGGCTATGTATGTACTTTTAAGCTTATAATCTTGACGTAATTAAGGAGATACGTCATACATAAGGAATAAAAGACATAGAAAAAGAATACGTTAAACATTTATATGAAATACTTGAATTATTTTACTATTTGACACTGAATGCATAAACAGTGCGAAGCCACGACATTAAAAAAAACTGGAATGGGATGCGTCAAAATTGTTTGCTGTTGGAAATATCGGTCTACAATATTAAGGTAGTTCGGGAGCCTATGGATTCAACACGAACTTGTTAAATTAATTAATGTCAATAAACATATTTGTATTGTTTCGTAAATTTTAAGTAAGCACGAGCGTGCGTGCGTGCGTCCTTTGATTAGATAGTTCAAAGCTGGAGAAATAGGGTTGCCTGAATTTTTCGAATCGCAAAAGAATTCTTCACAACGCATCTGACGCTATTACAACGCGTTCTTACGAAAGTTATCCGCGTTTGATTGCCACGGGGCTCGTCGTTACAATACGAATGATGAGTCCTGTCGCAATCAAACGTCAAAATGAAAAGAACTCAAGCTCAACCGCACCGTGCTGCATAGCCCAGCCGATCACGTATTCATTGGTGATGCAGCCCCTCGTAACCAAGATACTAACATAATCGTCTCGCTATTAAATTTAATACGGGCGGAATAATTAATGCTATTACATTGTCCTTGCATACGATTTCTATCATAGTAGCAACAAAGAGCTGAATTAATGGCATGCAAATGCAGTTTAATGAGTCTGCCGCTTCCGCACATTGAAAGTCATAATATGAGAAAAGAGGCAATTTTGCAATTAGATTGTATACAATGAACTGTTGTTTTTTAGTTGACAAGAAGTGGTAGAAAATACAGGTAATAAACATGTATTTTTTTAATTTTAAGTGCTAATAAATATGGTATAAAGAGGTAACACAAGAAGTAGAGTCAATTATGTTACTTCTGGAATTGGTTTTCTATATATATATATATATATTTCGTTTTACGATTTAAAATGCTGTAACTAATTGGCGATACATTTAGAAATATAGACGGGTAAAGATCAAAGAAAACAAAAACACAATAACGAACATAATTATCATTTTCCATAATAACGGCTACTGGTAGATTTTTCAACAATAAAAAAACTTGTGTTAAGGAAATATAAAAAATTTAGACAAAGAAGAATAAAAAAAATAATTAATTTTTACGAAAGCTAATGAGATTTTTGAGGATATTTTTAATACGACACCGGTATTTAAATAAAGATGCGTCAATTTAAAGCCTTTTTTTACATAACACGTTACTCACACCTACCTGACCCTCTAGTATTCCCCATATCTAACAAACACCCAGACTTAGAGCAAATACTAGTAGATAATACTAATATTTGACCTGCGCGGGAATCGATCCTGCAACCTCACGCTTCGCTGCCAGCTCATCACCTACTTACGCCACAAACAATAAACAAACTAAATCTCCAAGTCAACCTTGCTCTTAGATTTCGCTCATCATAATCGGCTTAGACGAGCCTACGCCAAGCAATTTGTGTCACTTGAACAATGGTTGAGAGACGCGAGCATCGGTTGAATATGTATGACAGCTCGTTATGAACCTCTCGATTAATTGCGATCTTGGTGCTTTGAGGTGTACTTGTCATTTTCACACCTTGTTTATGAGTCGCAGGGTTGGCAAAAAGGTCTAAGTTAATGAGACATTCCGATAATAATATTAACACGTTCACAGCTGAAAACATGGCTGTTATGTTTTTTATAACTTGCCGCGAGTACGGGATGACACAACATTTGTGTTAGCGCTGACCTGCGTCTGTAACCGTGGCTAGACGAGAAATTCCACGCCAAATTGCATCCAAATCCGTCGAGCCGTTACAGCGTGAATACACAAAAATACACTTTCGCATTTCTTTAAGAGACCTCAAATATTTTTTTTGCTAATTTAAATATTTTTTTTAATCCGATGGATCAGATCTAGATCAACGCTAACCTTACTTTTATGAGAAACGTTATATATCATTTTATAGTTTTTAAAACATTCTTGAATTTCAAAAAATATTTCAATGGCCATGATGTAATTAGACCAAATATTTCCTGGACTTTTATTGAACTAGATAAATAAGTATACCCGCAATTACTTGTTTATAAAACATCATATTAATCAATAGTTACCAATTAATAACGCTATTGTCGAATGCGTAGACATGACAAAAACATGCGTAGACCTGTAACATAATGGACGCCCAGTTAACAAAAAGATAAGATAAATCAAAATCAATTTCAAATCACGTCCCCTAAAGCGTGGTCTTACAATATTAAGGCGTGGCTCAGGACCAATTAGTTAGATCAAAATTGATTAGTAAACAGCTTCAAGTGGTGTTGATCACGTGTCAAAATAAAATCGAAGGCTAAGTGTCTGTTCACATCATGTTACCGATCGTATGGACCGCCCCGCTTCATTAACGACATCATTTCGCTTATTTGCCACAAGAAGGTATTTTCTCCTTAACGGTATATTAAAAATATTCACAACATTTAATATTTACATACATTTCCCGAAAACTATAATCTGAGTCTTCAAGTCGAGAGTGAATAGGTATCTACTAGGCAAGCATGCTCCGCCATCGACCGTGTCGACACTTACCACCAGGTGAGACTGCGGTCAAATGCTTGCCTATTCTGCAATAAAAAAAAAAGCTTTTTCAAGTCGTCTTGAACCGGTGTGGATCTAGTTGATCCAACGTTATACTAGTATCTATTATACTTTTTAATTTATCCAAAGGAAAAAGTCGATCGGAAGGTTTAAATTCGCGACCACTCATGCCAACATAAGTGTCGAAATTTTTTCATCTACCGTTTTAATATCCTTCAGAGGACGCGTTTCTCGTGTCGTGTCTAGTCTCTCTCGTGTCTTGTATTTCTTGTTTAATTTTATCATAAGAACATGCTTTATTTTAAGCCAGGTAACCCAGAAAGGCCCAAGGCTATGACTGCTCTAAAAATATTGATTCGATAATTAAAGGCCATGTATTAGAAGAGCTAATTGGTTAATTTTAAAGATCCAGGCGAAGAACTTTAGCATTGAACTGCCTTTTAAACATGACAGATAAGTAATTATCCCGATTGCGGCGAAGCTAAGGGGTTATTTTTCTGTTGGCTTAGATGTATTGCCTGTTATCCTAGTGTAGAGGAACTAATTCGTTTGGCGCATGTTAGAAATGAACTTGCTGAAGCAAATAAGAAGAAAAAGATATGCGTTCGTCAACATTGATCACATAGTGGACCAATTAGTTTAGATTGTATTGTTATTGGCGATTATCGATTCGCCGTGGCAAGAGACATCTCTAGCGGCGTTACTCTATGGCCTATGGTGACGCCAGAAGCAACTGACAGTTGACAGTTCGGTTTACCAAAAAGGAAAAAACTTTGCCGCGTAAAATAAAAGTGTGCTATAAAATATTTTCATGTGTATAATTAAATTGAAATGCGTAGCTATAATAAAATAAATGAAATAAATTGAGTAAAGAACTTCAAAAAAAGTCTGCCTTCTAAGGAGAATGACATGAGTTCAAATCCCAATGCGGACACGCACCAATATGTTTGTAAAATGCATACTTGTACGTAATTATCATTCGCTTTTCGGTGAAGGAAAACATCGTGAGAACATACCTAGCTAGCTTTCTTTGTTATGTGGTGTTTCAATAAAGAGTTTATCTATCTATCTATCTATCTATCTATCTATCTAGCGGAGAATGATTTCTGAGGTAAGCATGTTATCCACCAATCCGGACCGCGTCCCCGTAGTGAATTCTGGCCTAATGCTCAGCAGTGGGACGATATGGGTTGTTGATGATGATGAAGTAAAAAAAGGTAAGAAAAGTTTTCTTGGTAACCCTAGCTCCACACTAGTAGGAGGCAAGGATAATACCCACCATCTAATGGTAAAGCATTAAGGTCTCCATTGTTAGATTTACGAGGTAATCACTCACGACGGCCCTTGAAGTACCGCGGAAAAAGTACGCATTGATTATGTTGTACGCACGACTTTAGATGCAAATCGTATTATTGTTTGTCTTATCTGGGTATCTGAGATTGGTTTAATTGCTTCAAGTTTCGGTTTTTGTTTAGGAATTTTGTTAGCAGGATGTGTTTGTTTGTTTCCTTCTTTTCTGCATTCTGAATTGACGGCCTCCATCATGCTAAATGGATAAGTCCCAAGTGCTTCTTCTTTTATTTTTAACGTCACGATTACATACATAGATCCCGGACCCTTAACTAGGATTTCTTATATCAAGGAAATCAGAAAGTATCAGTATACAGATCAGAATATACAGTATCAGATATGTTAGGTCCTGGAGTCCTGGAATGGAACATAGAATACTTTTTAGCTCGTAAAAATTAACGCGCGGAAATTAGTCTGCGTGGGTGAGACCGCAGGGCGCTGCTAGTGGTACATAAAGAAAGATACGTCAATATGAAACCTATATTTAAAATTAGTTACGCGTCATTTACAATCGCATACTTAGATTCTGCCTGATCCCTAAATAGTATCCCTGTTTCTAAGGAGTCCGGAACTATGAGGACCATGGTCTTAGAAAGACCCACACTCAAAGCCCTGTGGTTCCCTCAAATCTTTGCCCTGTGCGGGAATAGACCGCACAACCTCACGCTTCGCAGTCGGCTCACCGCCCAGTACGCCATGGAGGCCGTCAAACTTTAATCCTATTTTATTCGGTTTTGTTTCATTATACGTGTCATTTACTTAAGCACTACTTGTGAAATTGTTATTTCATGTTGGGATTCGTATTTGAACTTTTAAAGGACTTAACTACTTTGTTGCTTGTACAAAATTTATTGATAAATCCAAATTCTTACTAGAAATTTCGAAATCGGTTTTCTCAGAGGCAATCAATTCTCAAGAAAGACAACATTAGTTAACAACCAGGAATTTAGAAGAGCGTCCAAATTACGCAAGGCACCATTAGTCCATCGCCTTGGATCGCTATCGTCCAAAAATTATGGCATCTTTTATATCGGAGCTATAATCCGAGGTGAATTCGAACCTGGAATGCATTACCTAAGGTTTTAGCCATTTAAGGACCGCTGTTTCTAAGAAGCGCCAGCAAAAAGTTAGGTAAATTCACCGGACGCCGATTTTTTCTTGCTAAAAAGTCGTTCATCACACTGAAGGTCACTGGCTAGACATACACAAAGAATGCTTGTGTGTGCCTGTTAGTTTTTACTCGATTTTTTGCCAATGTCATACGTGTTAGGTACTTTTGGAGTCGCGCTAAGGTCGGATGTGTTTAGGCATAGATTCGCACATTTGGTCGCTTTGAAAAAAGGAGCGTCGTCGTCATGGTGCATTTTGTGGGTGCTTTTATCACGGTTATCTGTCTGCCAGGTTTCAACTTTTTAAGATTCATGACTTCGTATTTGAATATTTTAGCGATTTGTTTTATTTTTGTGTGGAAGGCTGTTAGTTCGCTGTACTTCATATTCAGTAAATGTAGCTTAATGTATGTAATAAAAAAGAAAGGTCTACTTCCCCAGGAAGAATTCCAACTTCCAGTAGAACTCTACCAGCTAAGTCTATTGTCTTATGCCGTAACTCTGTCTAAATAAATATTGCCTACTAAAAAACAACAAGCTAGGTTTGTAAATGTAATCCAACCCAAAATTATGTAATCCATTGTAATGTGCACCAAAAACTACAAAATGACGCAAATTTACGTGAAAATATTGTAAATCTGTATAGTTTTTATCACGAATCTAGTTTCGCAATTCGTCATTGACAATCGTAGAAGTTTACTTTTTATTCGGATCATTATCTCTGACTGACCTTACTTAAATAGCACAATAATTTTGTTTCGCCGCATGTCCGACTTTTTCTCACGGTGCCGTGTGTGAGATTAGTCCGCGGAGACAAGGCATTGTCCAAAGTGAACGACAAACGCGACAATACTACGCGATGCGACACAACACGACATAGTGCGAAAAGCCGTACCTACACGTGGGCTACGTAATTTAGTTGCGTAGAGGCCTGCCACGTCTAATTTTATTCAGTTATTTAATTAAGCAGTGTCGCGTCGCATGTCGTCGCTTTGTCGCGTTTATGTTCATCTAGGACAATGGGTAAAGCTTGAGAACTGTTTTAAGCAGGGTCTCCATATTGCTTCTTCGATTTCACCATTTTGGGGAAAAGTATTCGGGAGCTTTTGGGGACATGGAAACCTGGAGAAATTTTTGGGGAAGAAGATTTCAGTTCTTGACGTTAAAATTGGGTGAATTTATTACGGTGCGACAAAAATTCAAAATGTAGTCCCTCATTTTGATACATGGAGGTAGACGAGAGCAAATCTATGGGAAACGTTATGTCGGTCCAAAACTATGTAAATAAAGATAATGCAAGTATTGCGCTAGTTAGCCAACCTTCCTTGAGCGATTTGGTTGTACCTTATTGTCTCTTGTTGCATACAAAAATATACCTACTTAGGTGAAACAGAAGAGATATAATCTAGTGTGAGATTAATGTTCCAAAAACTGGATAAAACCTTGGAGCCGAGAAAGGCGATTTCCTCAGCACTGCTTCTCCTTACCAAACCTTGCCTGACCTATTCCGGTGAAAAGTCAAGCTTATCTCGTCTTAATTCATAAATCAACATAATTTACTGACCACCTGAGGCAGGCATAAGCCGGATTCCATACGTGAAGGGTGCCGACAGACGAGTGGACAACTGATGCTATCACAAACACATACAACGCCGTCAATCACGATTGAATACTTTACGACCATTTACAACACACTCGTGTGAACATACCCTAACCATGAACCGAGACCTCTTGTCACTCACATGGCTCTAAGATTCAACGGGTCTTTTAGAGCTGGATTTTATCGGCTGGTTCCTAAAGAACCGCGGTGTCTAGGTAATAAAAGCGTGAGCGAGGTCAGAGGAAATTGGTTTATGTTTGCTTTATGTTCAGCTAACCTTGTAACTCTATCTGGAAAAGTAAGAGGCACATTTCCTTAGTGCGTCTTCATATTATACGAATGATTGGAGATACTTATCTAAAAATTTTATATTTTTATTTAAAAAATAATCTTAATTAAGTATGTAAGTACCTATTAATTTAGGTAGGCACAAATACTAATTCTACATACCAAATGCGTCCCTATCCTATAATAAAATAAAATACACCAATTAATACTGTGCACTTAAATGCTGTAAGTTTGTACATTTAATACTATTGCTACTTGATATAAATCTACTGCCATTGGTAAGGTCAACTATTAGTATTTTTTAAATAGTAGAGAAAGTATCTATTCACATGACTTAACGTATAATTAGAACATTACTACATCTTATTACATACATTTAATTTTTACACATACAGGTATATTAATATAAGCAATATTTTTTTAGTTTTAAATAGCGCCATCTAGCATCACTTGTCAGAACTACGTCATCGCCACAATAAGCAGGTTGTATTGCTTGTGCTTACCACAGTTAGCAAGCGCTATTATAGTTTAGAATGATTATGATAGATGGCGCTACTTTAACCTGCGAGTAAGGCTTTCTATTTTTTATCCTGTACAAGACTTTTAATTAGGACATTTAAACTATTTGATAAGCACGTAACAAAAGGAAACTTAAGAGGTTTCTATATCTCCTTATTCCCTTAAACCTATATACCTTTGAAATAAAGCTTCTAACTAGAAATTTCACAAGCCAAAACCAACTTTCCCCAATCCTCATTTTGAAAAGTTTTTTAATAAATCTTACTTACAACTTGGACCAATTCTTTCATACAGTTTAAGTCTCACGGGCGCTGCTAGTTTCACAACGTGGATAATAAACTAAAAGCCTTTGAATTTAAGCTCACGAAGAAAGCTTATTTCAGTTATTAAGTACATTTAAATTTGTTTACGAAGCCATGGTAGGTAATATCCTGACACTGTGTTGCGAAGTGTCTCGTCTTTGTGTTGTTTAATCTATGAGCAATTTTAAAAAGATTTTCAGCCACTATTATTTTTTAAAAAGAACTCATATAATGAATTAATAAAGAAAATTAAAAATAAATTGAATATGATTGACGTAAACTAATGAGTAACTTATTATGGTTTGAGTTTGCTAAGAGAAATTTTTCTTTCAAGTGATTCATGGCTGAATTTCGCACAGGAAAATATAACTCTATCAGCCATATTACCTCTACCAGTGTTTTATTACATGATAGGTAAAATATGGTTCTTTGTTTGTCAAATCAGAGTGGCGGCTCCGTCAGTAGGCCTATTTTTCAGCCCGCCTAGGACCTAGGCCTCCGACATGGCTAATTGATTGCAACAATCAACAACAAAGATTTTATAAGACAACAACCGCAATCGACGAAGTATGGCGATGAAAATCAGAGCGGCGGATGGAACCCGGTGTCGTTGAGTCGTAAAGCGTACAGATTCCACTCTGCCATCACCGCTTCAGGTTTTATTTGTGTGTGGGTGTGCGTGCAAGCGTTGTGTGCGTGTGTGTGTATCCGTATCGCCGTGAAGAGAGGACACACACACAAACACACACATTTATAATATTAGTGAGATAAGAATTGAAAATGATTATATATTGTCCCCTTTAGTGTAGAAGTGTAGGAGTAATAAAACCGCATCATTATAATGCCAGACTAAAAATAAAAATAAAATAATGTTACCACCCTAAAGTGCCAAATATTAAAATTAGAAAATGAAAATCGAGTCCTCTTCGCGAAGTGAATATAAAAAAAAACCCCGTAAGATTGACATCAAAAGGCCCTTAAACGTTTTCGCGGATTCTTTGACAAATTTAATGTTACCTCAAGCCGTTTGAAATACAAAATGTTTACATGCCCCCGACAAGTAATTTATTTTCTTTAAGCCATCAAAGAAATTCTGCGCAGGAAAGAAATCATATTGGAACTGTGATGTTTTAGATGCTTCAGGTAATTTTGGGGTCGCCGCTTTTAAGTTGTTTGTCAATAGGAGGGTTACTCAAACTCCAAATTCAAATCACTTATTGAGGCAAAAAACAGAATTTATTTTTCGTTCACCTGATGGTGAGCGCTACGCCTGCCCATAACAGTCACAGCACCACCCAGAACCCTGCGTTGCATAATTCTGCGCGGCACTGCACTGCGCTCGTTACCCTTAGACATCGGCTCGAAAGTCTCATATGCCCAGTAATTTCGCTGGAAACAATGCCCTTCAAACCAGAACACAGTAATGTTTGCACACTACTGCTTGGCGGTTGCCTGATGATTACTAGCTTAGTGGGAGAACGTGAGTTCAAATACCAATGAGTGGGCACGTACCAATGTATTTATGTAAAGCATATGTACGTAATTATCATTTGCTTTGCAGTGAAGAAAAACATCGTTAGGAAACCCATATACCTACCCGTGAATTGTTTTGTAGGTAGATATGTTATCCATCAATCTGGACCGAGCCCCCGTGGTGGATATAGCCTAACCCTCCTCACGAAAGTTAGGAAACACCCGTGGCATTAAGCCGATATGGGTTGATGATGATAATGAACAAATAGCATATTTACAAGTCGAACACTTACCTAAGTCTCAACTCTCATTAACAAAGATAAGAATAAACACATAACATAAAAATTAATATGATTAACTAAATTCAACTGAGTATGGTTTGAGCTTTAAAAAGAAAATTTCCCTTTCAAGTGCTGATCCATGCTCGAATCTCGCACAGGTAAAGGAAACTCCTTACTCTACCGGTGCTTTGGAAATACGTCCAAGAAGATAGCATCACGAAACTTTATGGGGATGACAAAAAGTCTTGATTAAAATCCACGCCAAACGCATAAACGTCCCACCGTTAAAGTCTGTCGAAAATTTTACAATTTTTCCGACAATATCGATAAGTTATGTCGGTAAAAGCTTTTAAAGTTTAAACGGTTGGTAAAATTGAATTGTTTTTGGGTTTTCGAGCCAAACCGCGTGGTAAAAGCGTTGCGGCTTGCGGCATGTCACGGAAAGGTGGCCCTGAAGGTATACAATGACGCAATATTGCAGTGTTGCACAGTGTTTATAGAATGTTGATTAATTTGCTTTTTCAAGTTACCGCAACCGCATAATTCAAGTTTTCCCGCAATAAACTATGGTTTATAAACATTATTTATCTATCTAAATAGTGTATATATTTTATTATAATCATGTGTGTAGTATATGATATATATGTGTATATTATTATTATTATTTTTATTATTTATTGAGTATAGTGTGTATGTGTATTATTAAAACATAAGTATTAAATGTATAAAATACTGTAAGTACGCCACCCACCCTACTATCGAAAAATGTTTTTTACTGTCCATCCAAAGGTTGTCTGGAAGAAATCGCTTTCAGCGATAAGACCGCCCATTGTACTACCCTTGTTTACCTATTGTAATTTTTCTGTCCTGTGTTTAATTTTGTTTCTGGTGTACAATAAAGAGTTTTTCTATTCTATTCTATTTTCTATTCTAAATCTCTTAAAAGCAATATATTTTCCCCGTTTTTGCCACATTCCTCATTGATGCTCCGCTCCTATTGGTTGCAGTGTGATGTTATATAGCCTATAACCTACCTCGATAAATGGACTATTTAACACAAAAATAATTGTTCAATTCGGACCAGTAGTTCCTGAGATCCTAGCGTTCAAACAAACAAACAAACAAACTCTTCAGCTTTATATATTAGTATAGAAGTATAGATTCGACTTAGTAACGAGACGACCAAGTCGTTCACCTGATGGTAAGTGCTTCGCTTGCCACACTAATATTCTTCATAGTCAATGCCTGCCCATAACAGTTACCGCACCACCCAGCACTATTGATTGCATACATTTGCGCGGCACTGCACTGCGCTCATCATCCTGTTGCTAAAGTCTTATATGCCCAGTAATTTAGCTGAAAACAGTTTCCTTTAAACCGGAACACAGTAATGTTTGCATACTACTGATTGACAGATGAATTTGTGGCAGAGGTGTGGTAATTCCCTAGGCGGTCTCTTGCAGAAGAGATCGACCACTACAAAACTGGTTTGTGTTTGTCTATTTACTTTCTTTATAGGTACAGGGTTCAGTAGAAATATTTTGCAGATATTTGTGTTGTGCTATAATCTATTTTTATTGTCATACTAGCTGTACCCTGCCACGCTTCACTGTGGCACATTCGCACATTCGCTGATATGTCACTGATGAAAAAAATAGATAAAAACAATCCTTGATGCGGATTATATATCATGCTAAAATTTCAGCTCGATCGGTGCAGAAGTTTTTGAGTTTTTAAAGCGTACACAAACCAACATAACATTTTTATATATATATATATATATATAGATTTACAAGTAACGTTTATTTATACATTTTTTTCCAGGTGTCAGAGAGTTCGTGTACTGCTTTCCGCTGGGATCGTAGCACGTAGAAAGGTGTAGTCTCTGGAGTTGGACAGAGTCTACATCTTTCCACATAAACACAACAGGAGAAAGGCATATCTGTGTACATGTCTTTAGTAGGTATACACAATATATATTTTTTCTATTTTCAAGGCACCTCAGTTTTTCTATGTCTAGTTTTTTGATAATACATGTGCCTCATCATCATCATCATCAACCCATATCGTCCCACTGCTGAGCACGGGTCTCTCCTCACTTTCGTGAAGAGGATTAGGCCATAATCCACCACGGGGGCCAGATCCGGATTGGTGAATGTCCTGCCTACCAAGATGTTATCGTAGCATTTTTATATAGAATTTTATTTACACCAATTTGCATTACGATTTAAGACGATTTACTTATAAAAGGTACGAAACCTACTATAGAAAATTTTACCATGACTATCAATATACACATTATTGTGACACTAATTGTAAAACTTGTTTTTTTCTAGTTTTTTAAGTTTTCTTTGTTCTGTGGTGTTTCAATAAAGTGTTTATCTATCTATCTATCTATACTCATGGCAGAAAAATAATAGGTATTGCGACGAACTATAATGTCCTTTTATAAAAAAAAAAAGAAATAATTTAAATAAATTCTATTTCATAAAACTCTCGAACGATCCATATTCCCGTTTCCGATTCGAAATTGTTCATTTCCTCGTATTCACACATTTCGTTTTTGTCCACGCAGCTTTGCGTTCAAATTATTTGCATCTGGCGCTAACGGCCGACTGTGCAGTGTTATTGGGCATGTGTAGTTGTTCTTTTTTTACGGAATAAGCTTTAGTAGGGGACTTGGGTGCTTTTGCATTTTGCAGGACAAAGAAAGAGAGAAAAAAACTCTTATTCCGACACTAGAAAAAACACTCACACATCTAACAAAACGAATAAAGTATAAAAAAATTGGTTGTTTGTAAAGTTGGTTTACGGACAATAGTTTAACGCGAAAACGTCATAACAAAACACCGATGAAATGATTGCATACTTTTATGAATATGATTGCATATTTTTTAATAATAGAAGAATAAATACTTGAAATTATTCTAGTAATCAGATTTTTAAAATGCAAGAATAATTAATAATTAGCCTTAATTTCCGAAATCGTTGTTGTAATAATAAGCAATGAAAACCACATTCACTTTTCCCTTCACTTTATAAACAGTCGACGAAACAGTTCACGTGTAGATGTAAATTGTGTACTGCCGCTGTCTTTCTTCTCCTCGGACGCATAGGCCAATCGAGTAAAAGAGAGATAGATGCGGCAAACGTACAATGAGCGTAACGGGACAATGTGTCATCTTTTTCGTGCATGGAGCCGGCGTTCATCGATTTATAAAAAAATTCAAACAACTAACTTAATTCAACTTTACGTTCGCTAATTACTATGAACATTGAAAGCGCCTAATTTAAAAGTCTTCCAACATTATCAAATGGCTTTGCCCGTGTGAACGGTCATACCACTAGAAACAACCCTTTACGGAGCAGAGAGCGGCACTTGAAGGCGTGAGGGCGGCAATTAAAAACGAAGAGTCGCTTTGATCTCGCTCATCAAGTGCGCTTGTAGCGACGCTGGTTGGAGTGGAAAACACGCTGTAAAAGTTGCAAACATTACCTTGTTCCAAAAGAATGATGCTGGTCTATGGAGGGACACCAAATTAGTGCAGTGCCGCGCAAGATTATGCAATGCAGGGTTCGGGTGGCGCCGTGACTGTTATGGGCAGGCGTAGCGCTTACCATCAGATAAACGATTTGCACGTCTCGTCACTCAATCAAATAAAAAAAGGTCTTTTTTAAATAGAACTAGCTGCGCCCCGCGGTTTAACCGCGTAGTTCCCGTTTCGTCCCACGGGAACATACTATCGGGATAAAAAGTACCCTATAATCAAACCTGGTTATAAACTATCTGTGTTCCAAATTTTATATATTATATTTCATTCCAATTTCATATTCCAAATTTTATATTTTATATTTTATATATCCTTTCAGTAGTTTTTGCGTGATAGAGGAACAAACATCCATACATTCTTACAGACTTTCACATTTATTATGTTAGTAGGATGTTTTTCCCTTGATAGTAGAACTGCCAAGCATTTTACTGTTCGCCTGGACAGCCACTACTCCTTCTGGGGGTTCTGGTAGTCGGGTCCAGCCCTTGAGATCCAGTTCCAGTTTACCAGCTTTGACCACAGCATCACTTAACCTTATCGGATCATTGTCCAAACTGATAAAATTTGGTGGTGAAGGTGGTGAATAAGCTAAGCTTAGAAAGGGGCTGGCTTGCAAGAACTGACGCCGGAATATCCTAAAAGAAGCTGTGACTGTTTTTCAGTTAGACCCCTTGATGCTTTTAGGGTTTAAATTTGATTGACACCGTTAGTCTACTTCTGATAAGTGGAGTCAGTTATAAATATTACCTCCGATTAACACGACTACTCGTATAGGCTTCAGTAATAAACATCTTAAGTGCCCAAGCTACAAACACCACTTTTAGCTAACCAAACAACAGTTGGCAGCCACAAAGGAATGATAAATCGGCTAGAAGCACGCGATTCATATGCAATTGCGATTCGTTCCAGTCTTTGTTAGTGACAAACCTGAGGGTAATTTTAGTTCAAGGGATAAACAAATAAATAGCTAGGGAAATGAGTCAACAAGAATCTTCAACAAAAATCTGGCTCCCTCCGATTCCTAGATAATTGTATTCCTGGCTTGTCCAACATTTGTAATAGAAAGATTTGAAATAACACTTCCTTGTCGCAATGAGCGATATACCTATAGTGCCTATATTACTGTGTTCCAGTTTGAAGGGCACTGTTTCCAGCAAAATTACTGGGCGTATGAGACTTTCGAGCCGATGTCTCAGGGTGACGAGCGCAGTGTAGTGCTGCGCATGATCATGCAATGCGAAGTTCTGAGTGCCACTGTAACTGTTATGGGCAGGCGTAGCGCTTACCACCAGGTGAACGGCTTGCTCGTCTCGTCACTCAGTCAAATAAAAAAAAAGTAGATGGCAGGTGTATTATTTTATCACTACTACAAATAAAGAAACATCAGAAAATGTTGTGAATTATAATAATACAGTCCCTGTAGTGCGATCTATGTGATGCAGAATCAAGATTCCTAAAAGCTTTTTATCATTATAGGTTTTCTTTTTAAAACGCGAACTGTTTTCTATCTAAATTTTAAGCTATTCGATATCGTACATAGATTTCAACGGCTCATAAAGACACCGTGCCAAGCCAATAACGCCGTAGACGTCGCCACAAGCCAGTTTTTCAACTGAATGGCCCTCGCTACAAAAGGAGAACTAATGCGCTACTAACTATCAATAGGAAAGAAATTTATAGACGTACTATCCCCTCTTTGAGAAGAAAATATTGGTCTTACGAAGTACCCAGACGTGGTTTGTGAATGCCGTCTTTTGTGGGAAGTAACAGGGGTGCGCGACGTCTTGTGGATCCGGTTTAAGGTGCGAGAGAACGGCGGTTGATTGTTAATTTTTTATGGTCGGATTTTGTATCCAATAGCTCTAATTAGGACCGGAACAAGTGGCGTGATATAGAGGAGGCCTATCCTAAACCCAGCAGTGGGTGGATACGGACTCATAGATAGATAGATAGGTCTAATTACGTACATAATGTGATACCGCTATTTATCTGTATATCAGACTTATTCTGATTTCGCCTTCACGTACGATGTCCAATAAATTGTAGTAAAGATAAAAATTATGTGTGAAGCTTTTGCTGACCGTACCAACAGTGACCTAGCGTCAAGCTATTACATTTTCAAGCTATTTTTTACAAATGCTTGTAGGCGTCACGTAAAGAGAGAGTAAGTACCTATTTGCGAAGTCCTTATTTGAGCTTTACTAACACAAACTTTAACTTCTTTTAACTATTTTCCTATAACGTTTTTAATATAATTGATTTATTAACACAACACAACATTTAATACGTTCACTGCTGAAAACACAACTGTTGTGGTAACGATACGGGAAAACACAACGGTGTGTGCAGATCCGTAACCGTGGCTAGACAAAAAAATCGGCTCAGCAGTCAAAGTGTTAACACAAAATTGTCCTAAGTTAATATTTTCAGGAACACGTATCCTTTCTTAACTTGGACTTCAGTTCTAAGAAAGTTCTCCTGGCATTGTAAACATGACTACTTTCTCGAATCGCACAATTGTGAATGATGCCAAAAAAAAAACAAGTCATTCGTGTTTGTCAATTGGTTTATTTGTGGGCAAAGTTTGACATAAACCCTTCTTTTTATTGACTCCTGCAATGTTCGTGAAAAACATGTTCTGTTCATTTATATTCAAGAAGTTCTAGTAACGAGCCTGGTTCGGCGTAGAAGTCTGAGTAAAAAGTTTTTGCTTGCTTGTTTTGATGCTGGTAAAAGTCTACTGGTCCAAAACGTGATATAATTTTATTCTCCATTTGATAGAAATTGAAGTATTTGATACTCAAATATCCAAATTACGATCTCATCATTCGTTACACACGATACCATGAATTCGTTCGCACATCTACATTGGAATGATGCTGTTGATTGTGTCCGAATATAATTGGATTTTGGCATTCCGGTGAAATGGTGGGATTAAACGCTGTGCACACGCAAATACTTAATTTTCTGATTGGCTCCAGTTTTCATCACGCCTTTGGTAAATCCACGGACGTTACGCTTTTTGTATGTCAAAAATTCTAAATGTAAATATCTATATTCATACAAGGGGGTACTCATGAAAGCTTGCTCTAGCAGTGGATACGAACTGCTCAAACGTACCTCTACCATAGTACTATAATTTTAGAAACACTGTAACGGTCCCGAATTGGACTCGCTACATTTCACAAAATAAAAATACACATTTGTCAATTTTGGCAGAATACTGAGATTTGCATTGACAGATTAGTGAGATTTTGGCTACACATTAATATTGCATTCAATCGAAAAAAAAAGCTAATTATTGCAAAGGTAGAAACTTAATGGTAAGAGATTAAAAGGTCAAGTCGTATCGTAAGGCGGAAATGGAAAACGGATCAATAAAATAATTAATTATGAAATTCGAAGGGAATGGTTAAAAGTACGGGAAGGACCTCGCGATGTTGGTAACACTGCAAGGAATGGGCGAATGGGACAACAGGATGGTTAGAAAGGGAGGACAGAGAGGTTTAAGCGCGAAAGTAGGAGTTTTAGCGGGAAAATCAGGGACGGTCCCGTAGGAGTCCTGGAAGTGAGCGGGGGTCGCGGAGAAAAGTGAAAGAAAATGGTGAAGTTCAGTGGAAAGTAGGAGGTTTAGGGGGAAAATCAGGGACAGACGCGTAGGAGTCCTTGAAGTGAGCGGTGGTCGCGGAGAAAAGTGAAAAAAAATGGTGAAGTTCAGTGAAAAGTGCTTAGTAATATGGGCCGTGGATCGTCGGGTCTTTTCCTGAAGAGATTTAGTAATCTTTAAAAGCTGTGCTGGGAAGATGGGAAGTGATAGTAGGGCCAGGGTTTGTATGAGTGGCATTGCGAAGGTTCAGATTCTTACTGACACTGATAGGGCGCGTCGGATGGCGAGTTGAAATGGTGCTAGCCATAGGAGATTCGTAAGTACCTGTGATCCGCCTGGGTTATAGTGTTATCGATAAGAGGAGCTATCCACAGGAGATTCGTAAGTACCTATGAGCTAGTTTATAGTGTTAACGATAAGAGATGCTAGCTGTAGGAGGTTCGTATGTACCTGTGAGCTGCCTATGTGATAGTGACATCGATAGGAGATGCTAGTCGTAGGAGGTTCGTAGGTATCTGTGTGCTGACTAGGTTATAGTGACATCGATAAGAGATGCTAGTCGTAGGAGGTTCGTAGGTATCTGTGTGCTGACTAGGTTATAGTGTTATCGATGGAAGATGGTGGACGTAGAAGGTCCGTAGGTATCTGTGTGCTGACTAGGTTATAGTGTTATCGATGGAAGATGGTGGACGTAGAAGGTCCGTAGGTATCTGTGTGCTGGCTGGGTTATAGTGTTATCAATGGAAGATGGTTGCCTTAGAAGGTTCGTAGGTATCTGTGTGCTGGCAAGGTTATAGTGTTGTCGATTGGAGGTGTTAGTCATGGGTAGTTCGTGGGTGCCTATGGGCTGGCTGGATTATAAGAGAGTGGGGTCACACACACACACAGCACACATGTCTTTAGCATGGGGTTCTTTGAATAGGAGGGAATTAATGCTGCAAAGCAGGAGTCACCTTAAACTATAGGAAACTACATAAAATCAATACAAATGTAAAACAAGCACTCGGGGACATTAAAAGTTTAATACTATGACAAAGAAATGAACTGGTGAAACATAAACTTCTTTGGGAATCAATTGTAATACTACAGACTATATTGTAATAGATTTACAGAGTTATTAGGTCAAACATGAACAAGCAAACATCTAAACAATATTATGCCCGGCAAACAAATTGATAAAACTAATCATTAAATATGTACCTACTTTGAGTGAAAGAAGTTGTAATACAGTTTAATCATTTTATTATACATCATAACAATGCTATAGAGCCTAAATATAACTTTACATACTCATAAAGTAAACATCTGGGGAAACAATTAAGAAATTAATATAATTTGTGACTGAAAGAAAACGAACGATGAAAACTAAACATAACTGATAAATAATCAACTAAATCACAATAAGTTAGGACTGTCTGTATATATATATATATAGTTAGATAGTTACTGAATGAAACTACAAGGATTAAATATAACCTACCTATAAATAAAGTAATAATCTGGACAAATTAACTATAATTTAACCTAGGCTTGGTTCGGAAAGAATAATTCTGATTTCAAGATTAATTAATTGCACAAAGGCACTGGACGACAGATATGACTAAGTTTGTCTCTTTTGGATTGGCTACTTATGGGCAATGACCTATTACCTTCCCTGGATTTTCTTATGACTAAAAAAGAGTGAGATTCTCCATAAGGCTCTTCGAAAGTCACTAACTGAGGCTTACTTTCAACTTGAATCGCTCCAATGTTGAATCCTTCCATGCAATAGATATGGTATTAACTATGGCACTAGAATTCTTAGTGTTTACAGAATTATCTAGAAGAACTTTCTAAAAATCCTCCGATAGAGAGATAACCTGAAATCAACAAAGAATTGACATTATACTTAATGGAAACTACCA
This sequence comes from Campaea margaritaria, assembly GCA_912999815.1. Taxonomy (NCBI): domain Eukaryota; kingdom Metazoa; phylum Arthropoda; class Insecta; order Lepidoptera; family Geometridae; genus Campaea; species Campaea margaritaria. The sequence continues at coordinate 11,235,293 of OU538789.1, read as the reverse complement.
TCAAACCTTAGAACAAGGCTTCTTAACATACTATTTAAATAAAACTAGTACTACACCAGAAAAATGGTTCGAAAGGAATAATTCTGTCCTTAACATTAATTACAAGAAACAACGAACGACAAATATGAATGAGTTCGTCTCTGTTAGATTGACTACTTATGGGCAATGACCTATTACCTTCCCTGGATTTTCTTATGACTAAAAAAGAGTGAGATTCTCCATAAGGCTCTTCGAAAGTCACTAACTGGGACCTACCTCTGACTTGAATCGTTCCATCGTTGAACTCTTCCATGAATATATATGGAAAGAACTACAGCTCCACACTAGAAATCTTAGTGTTACAGAATTATCTAGACGAACTGTCACTTTCTGGAATTAAAACAATTCCTAGGTTTTCCAATGAGAAATAACCTGAAACAATAAATAATTGTTGTTACCTACACCTAAAGGAAAAATATCCTTAAACCTTAGAACAATGCTTCTGAAATACTAACTAAATAAAACCAGTATTATTACAACAGGGGAAAATATAACCTCTTACCACATAATATAATTCTACAAATAGAAACCTGGACAATAGTCCCATATTATGCTAAATAAGCTAGGCGTATGTACAGATGGGTAAATAAAGCCTAATGTATTATGTAGTTGCTCCTAGTAGGTAGAGCTAGGATAGGTTTAACGAGATTTTAGATCTCTAAATATTGGGGCCTCTTTCCCTTTTGCTAAAATAAGTAAGTGGGATTGAGGAACCGCATGAACTAGATAAGAAGGATGGAAATTCGACCATGGCGGGGGTTATGTCCGCTGATAACCCTTCATCCTCGTTGAATCATGAATGGAGGTTGTGAGATTGTTTACAAACCGGGTATGAATGAGATCGAACCGTGAATACTCTTTAGATAAAAGAAAAGAAGTCCCTCTTTATGAAGTTCTCTTGCTTAGATATACTAGACTTATAGTAATAGGCGAGTTTCACGGTATTTTCTAGCGATAACATAAAGATTTCACATCTGTTTAAATGAGTTCGGACGGGTGACTTTGACAAGTAAGCTTATTGTCATGGAGCGATGTTAGCTGCTGTCAGTGTCATTTGTCCTGTGAGAATGACGGATAATAGAACGATGAATTGAAATTTGATGGAAGACCACAGATAGACAAACATAGTAAATTAAATGAAAGTAAATACTTTCCGTCGAGATTTCGTAACTGCGAGGCGGTACTTAATCCCGACAAGCGGTGGAGAATATCCAAGTCTGGTCCGACGAAATTCACAACTTAGGGCGGGGCGGGGCTCTAAGTCATAGCCGCTGTCATGATCGTAGATTCAGAATGGAAGTTTTAATCATAGGCTCTCGTGATAATTACAAAACTATAAGGTCGAGCGAAAGGTTGATGAGTTACGAAAAATGTAAGGTTGATGAAAAGTTGATGGAAGGTTGACGATTATTAATTTATAATTTTGAATGAAAGGTTATATATGGGACAACGAAGGGCTAGGATTAAGATCTACTTTGTCAGATATTTAGATAATACGGATTTGATGAGAGGTAGAACGGAACGAGAATATTAGGTTGAGTTTATTTAGGGCTGCCTTATAATAGTTTAGGAATAGTAGAAAACAAATTGTATTACTTCAGCGAAATCTAAATTCAAATAATTATCTCTTTTGATATTGACTACTGACGGATTGCGAAGCCATACTGACCACTCAAAGAATTTAGGTTGCTACACGCGGAACACAACGAAGGGTTACTAGACGATCATCGGGCCAAAACAAAGTAAAATAAAGTAAGCAAAGGTAAAGTAAAGTAGAGAGTAGAGTAAGGTAGGTGCGGAGTTATACGGAGTTGTACTGAAATGTGTACGGGGTTGTACTGAACTTATTATTATAGTACTGTACTGTAGTATCATGATTATTATTAGGAGAGAGTAGAAGAGAGTAGGGTGAGACGAGGAGTTTAGATGATTAGTTTAAGTTTAAATTAAGTTAATTTAATTTATTAATTTGAAAAATTTAGTATGAGGTAGAGTATCTACAAAAAGGGGAGAGTAGAAGGAAGGGGGGGGGGTTACAATTGGTGCCGTGACCAGGATAGTCGAAACTAGAATAGAGTGACCAGGATAGTCGAAACTAGAATAGAGTGACCAGGATAGTCAAAACTAGAATAGAGTGACCAGGATAGGCAAAACCAGAATAGCGTGATCAGGATAGACAAAACCAGGATAGTTAAGACCAGGATAGGTAAAACCAGGGTAGCTTAAAATCAGGATATTTTAATAACAGGATCGTTTGTACTTATGACTAGCATTACCTTATTGGTTATGATTATTATTAGTTGCAATTTAGATTAGAATCTTTAAAGGGAAATTATTAAAAGATAATTAGGTTCAGTATAACTTCGTCTTCGGTGACTAAGTAATTAGTCACAATTGTTGCCGTGAAATAGGATGGTGTTCGGTATGGCATTGTAATCCGGAAGGTGGTTGATGTTTATGGAGGGAAATATATTATTCTAGATTAAATAGATAGATAGATAGATAGATAAACTCTTTATTAAAGCACCGCAGAACAAAGAAAAATTAAAACTAGAACAAAACAAATTTTACAATTAGTGTCACAATGGGCGGTCTTGTCGCTCAGAGCGATCTCTTCCAGACATCCATGCACGGAGAGGAGTAAATAGGACATCGGACGGTGGCTTTCTTTATATACGTAGATTAAAATAAATAAATAAATAGATACATATTATACACAAAATAAACTTAAATACATAGTAACATAATAGATAAACTTAATATATACCATAATATAATAAACAATTAGGGAAAGGGCAAAATAAAGGGCTGACTTAAAGGATACACAAATCTTAGTAAGGAAAATAGGCAGGCTATGGAAACAAAAAAAAAAAACATTGAAATTATAAGAGTAACCAGGAGGGGAAATGTCGGGGGGTTGTCACCATCTATAAATACGATTTGGTGGTAACTTATCTAACTTAACTGTTGCAGGAAATATAAAATTTTACACGGATTAGTTATAATGAAGAAGAAATATAAACATAAAGAGAAGAAACATAAATGTAAAATGGAATAGAAGATTGTAAAGCAGACTTTAACAACTTAGTAATAATTGTCTAACAAATATTGTTTAAAAATATAATTATTGTAATGGATATAGAAAGGGATCATAAGAGCTGATGGTAAATAAGATTTAATAAGATGGAAGCGGTGGTAGCCTAGCGGGAGAGCGTCCGCCTTTCAGTCGGAGGGTCGTGGGTTCGAGTCCCAGTGCGGGCACGTGCCGGTGTGTTTCTGTGAAACATGTGTGCGTGGTTGCCGCTCGCTTTTCGGCGAGGGAAAGCATCGTGAGGGGAGGGGCCCGTGCCCAGCAGTGGGACGTGATAGGTTGATGTTGAAATATTGTTTGAAAGAACTCTGTAAGAAAATAATATGAAATAATCATAAAAACAAAAAAAAAAAAAAAAATATATATATCTAGTTTTATTTGAAAAAAATTGGTAATTGAAAAAGGTATTGGTAACTGAAAAAGGTAAAGGTAACTGAAAAAGGTGGTAAAGGTAAAGGTAATGGTAACGGTAATAAAACGAAACAAACATAATAGAATACTATTGCATAAACTTAAATTCGGGGAGTTGTTTTACATTGTTGAAATAAATTCATAATTCGTGTCTTATAATCCGTGCGGGTTTGGTGCTTTGCTTGAGTAGCGTGAAAACCGATGAGAGTTTACGTTCTGAAAGGTGTGCAATTATTTTGAAAATGAAAGCTGTTTGGAAGGGGGGTTGCTGAGAGATTTATGAAAAGGATTTTAGTCGAATGAAGGGCTTTAGTAAACCATCGACCTGGGTTTGAGACGGTTTGCCACGATTTGACTTCAAATCGACACACTACACTTACAACGTTTCTTTATGAAGGAGAATTTGGTGTTAGGTTAGATCAGCTGATAAAAATCATCGGTATAAGCCGATTTCATAAAGAATCCACTCTACGTGCAAGTCCCGGGGCTAAGACCAAGGCACACTACACATGCTCTGAATCATAAGCTTTACTATCAAGAATTCGGGAGTGAACTGGAAAGTTGCGAACATCGACAATTTATGTACCTTAAGCCGGGCACGGCATGTCCGAGTTTAGAGGGGTAATGTAAGTATGTATCTCTTATATCGAAAAATAAGTAGATTGGGGGATAAGCGCTTACATAATATCATTAGGATAGAGACGCCTCACAACCGTCTTTTCTTCTGGGCTTTGGGATGTCCAGGTGATGAGAGCGATTTTTGGGGATGTTCAATGCGGGGAATGTTCACGTACTGGTTCTAATAATAAAGTTTTAGGATACAGTTTAAAAACACAAACAATTATTTATCTATTTATCATATACACAATTGTACTTGTTACAATATATGCACACACACACGATTGAAGTCAAATACGAGCAAATTAGAATGAATAATAAGTAAGGGGGCCTTTTAGTATTCTTATGTTTGTAAAACTGGTACTGTGGTAATTCCGGAGAGGAAAATATTACTCCGGTGATATAAATAAACGCACCTGCGAATATTTTGGGGGTTGGCTGTAACGGTCCCAACTTGGACTCGCCACATTTTACAAGATGAGGGTTACACATTTATCGATTTTGACTGAATAAAAGATTGGAAAAATGGGGGTTGTTTGGTATTCTTATGTTTGTGAAATAATTACTGTTGTAATTCCAGAGAGGTAAAAATATTACTTCGGTGATTTAAATAAATACACCTGCGAATATTTTGGGGGTTGGCTGTAACGGTCCCGAATTGGACTCGCTACATTTCACAAAATAAAAATACACATTTGTCAATTTTGGCAGAATACTGAGATTTGCATTGACAGATTAGTGAGATTTTGGCTACACATTAATATTGCATTCAATCGAAAAAAAAAGCTAATTATTGCAAAGGTAGAAACTTAATGGTAAGAGATTAAAAGGTCAAGTCGTATCGTAAGGCGGAAATGGAAAACGGATCAATAAAATAATTAATTATGAAATTCGAAGGGAATGGTTAAAAGTACGGGAAGGACCTCGCGATGTTGGTAACACTGCAAGGAATGGGCGAATGGGACAACAGGATGGTTAGAAAGGGAGGACAGAGAGGTTTAAGCGCGAAAGTAGGAGTTTTAGCGGGAAAATCAGGGACGGTCCCGTAGGAGTCCTGGAAGTGAGCGGGGGTCGCGGAGAAAAGTGAAAGAAAATGGTGAAGTTCAGTGGAAAGTAGGAGGTTTAGGGGGAAAATCAGGGACAGACGCGTAGGAGTCCTTGAAGTGAGCGGTGGTCGCGGAGAAAAGTGAAAAAAAATGGTGAAGTTCAGTGAAAAGTGCTTAGTAATATGGGCCGTGGATCGTCGGGTCTTTTCCTGAAGAGATTTAGTAATCTTTAAAAGCTGTGCTGGGAAGATGGGAAGTGATAGTAGGGCCAGGGTTTGTATGAGTGGCATTGCGAAGGTTCAGATTCTTACTGACACTGATAGGGCGCGTCGGATGGCGAGTTGAAATGGTGCTAGCCATAGGAGATTCGTAAGTACCTGTGATCCGCCTGGGTTATAGTGTTATCGATAAGAGGAGCTATCCACAGGAGATTCGTAAGTACCTATGAGCTAGTTTATAGTGTTAACGATAAGAGATGCTAGCTGTAGGAGGTTCGTATGTACCTGTGAGCTGCCTATGTGATAGTGACATCGATAGGAGATGCTAGTCGTAGGAGGTTCGTAGGTATCTGTGTGCTGACTAGGTTATAGTGACATCGATAAGAGATGCTAGTCGTAGGAGGTTCGTAGGTATCTGTGTGCTGACTAGGTTATAGTGTTATCGATGGAAGATGGTGGACGTAGAAGGTCCGTAGGTATCTGTGTGCTGACTAGGTTATAGTGTTATCGATGGAAGATGGTGGACGTAGAAGGTCCGTAGGTATCTGTGTGCTGGCTGGGTTATAGTGTTATCAATGGAAGATGGTTGCCTTAGAAGGTTCGTAGGTATCTGTGTGCTGGCAAGGTTATAGTGTTGTCGATTGGAGGTGTTAGTCATGGGTAGTTCGTGGGTGCCTATGGGCTGGCTGGATTATAAGAGAGTGGGGTCACACACACACACAGCACACATGTCTTTAGCATGGGGTTCTTTGAATAGGAGGGAATTAATGCTGCAAAGCAGGAGTCACCTTAAACTATAGGAAACTACATAAAATCAATACAAATGTAAAACAAGCACTCGGGGACATTAAAAGTTTAATACTATGACAAAGAAATGAACTGGTGAAACATAAACTTCTTTGGGAATCAATTGTAATACTACAGACTATATTGTAATAGATTTACAGAGTTATTAGGTCAAACATGAACAAGCAAACATCTAAACAATATTATGCCCGGCAAACAAATTGATAAAACTAATCATTAAATATGTACCTACTTTGAGTGAAAGAAGTTGTAATACAGTTTAATCATTTTATTATACATCATAACAATGCTATAGAGCCTAAATATAACTTTACATACTCATAAAGTAAACATCTGGGGAAACAATTAAGAAATTAATATAATTTGTGACTGAAAGAAAACGAACGATGAAAACTAAACATAACTGATAAATAATCAACTAAATCACAATAAGTTAGGACTGTCTGTATATATATATATATAGTTAGATAGTTACTGAATGAAACTACAAGGATTAAATATAACCTACCTATAAATAAAGTAATAATCTGGACAAATTAACTATAATTTAACCTAGGCTTGGTTCGGAAAGAATAATTCTGATTTCAAGATTAATTAATTGCACAAAGGCACTGGACGACAGATATGACTAAGTTTGTCTCTTTTGGATTGGCTACTTATGGGCAATGACCTATTACCTTCCCTGGATTTTCTTATGACTAAAAAAGAGTGAGATTCTCCATAAGGCTCTTCGAAAGTCACTAACTGAGGCTTACTTTCAACTTGAATCGCTCCAATGTTGAATCCTTCCATGCAATAGATATGGTATTAACTATGGCACTAGAATTCTTAGTGTTTACAGAATTATCTAGAAGAACTTTCTAAAAATCCTCCGATAGAGAGATAACCTGAAATCAACAAAGAATTGACATTATACTTAATGGAAACTACCATCAAACCTTAGAACAAGGCTTCTTAACATACTATTTAAATAAAACTAGTACTACACCAGAAAAATGGTTCGAAAGGAATAATTCTGTCCTTAACATTAATTACAAGAAACAACGAACGACAAATATGAATGAGTTCGTCTCTGTTAGATTGACTACTTATGGGCAATGACCTATTACCTTCCCTGGATTTTCTTATGACTAAAAAAGAGTGAGATTCTCCATAAGGCTCTTCGAAAGTCACTAACTGGGACCTACCTCTGACTTGAATCGTTCCATCGTTGAACTCTTCCATGAATATATATGGAAAGAACTACAGCTCCACACTAGAAATCTTAGTGTTACAGAATTATCTAGACGAACTGTCACTTTCTGGAATTAAAACAATTCCTAGGTTTTCCAATGAGAAATAACCTGAAACAATAAATAATTGTTGTTACCTACACCTAAAGGAAAAATATCCTTAAACCTTAGAACAATGCTTCTGAAATACTAACTAAATAAAACCAGTATTATTACAACAGGGGAAAATATAACCTCTTACCACATAATATAATTCTACAAATAGAAACCTGGACAATAGTCCCATATTATGCTAAATAAGCTAGGCGTATGTACAGATGGGTAAATAAAGCCTAATGTATTATGTAGTTGCTCCTAGTAGGTAGAGCTAGGATAGGTTTAACGAGATTTTAGATCTCTAAATATTGGGGCCTCTTTCCCTTTTGCTAAAATAAGTAAGTGGGATTGAGGAACCGCATGAACTAGATAAGAAGGATGGAAATTCGACCATGGCGGGGGTTATGTCCGCTGATAACCCTTCATCCTCGTTGAATCATGAATGGAGGTTGTGAGATTGTTTACAAACCGGGTATGAATGAGATCGAACCGTGAATACTCTTTAGATAAAAGAAAAGAAGTCCCTCTTTATGAAGTTCTCTTGCTTAGATATACTAGACTTATAGTAATAGGCGAGTTTCACGGTATTTTCTAGCGATAACATAAAGATTTCACATCTGTTTAAATGAGTTCGGACGGGTGACTTTGACAAGTAAGCTTATTGTCATGGAGCGATGTTAGCTGCTGTCAGTGTCATTTGTCCTGTGAGAATGACGGATAATAGAACGATGAATTGAAATTTGATGGAAGACCACAGATAGACAAACATAGTAAATTAAATGAAAGTAAATACTTTCCGTCGAGATTTCGTAACTGCGAGGCGGTACTTAATCCCGACAAGCGGTGGAGAATATCCAAGTCTGGTCCGACGAAATTCACAACTTAGGGCGGGGCGGGGCTCTAAGTCATAGCCGCTGTCATGATCGTAGATTCAGAATGGAAGTTTTAATCATAGGCTCTCGTGATAATTACAAAACTATAAGGTCGAGCGAAAGGTTGATGAGTTACGAAAAATGTAAGGTTGATGAAAAGTTGATGGAAGGTTGACGATTATTAATTTATAATTTTGAATGAAAGGTTATATATGGGACAACGAAGGGCTAGGATTAAGATCTACTTTGTCAGATATTTAGATAATACGGATTTGATGAGAGGTAGAACGGAACGAGAATATTAGGTTGAGTTTATTTAGGGCTGCCTTATAATAGTTTAGGAATAGTAGAAAACAAATTGTATTACTTCAGCGAAATCTAAATTCAAATAATTATCTCTTTTGATATTGACTACTGACGGATTGCGAAGCCATACTGACCACTCAAAGAATTTAGGTTGCTACACGCGGAACACAACGAAGGGTTACTAGACGATCATCGGGCCAAAACAAAGTAAAATAAAGTAAGCAAAGGTAAAGTAAAGTAGAGAGTAGAGTAAGGTAGGTGCGGAGTTATACGGAGTTGTACTGAAATGTGTACGGGGTTGTACTGAACTTATTATTATAGTACTGTACTGTAGTATCATGATTATTATTAGGAGAGAGTAGAAGAGAGTAGGGTGAGACGAGGAGTTTAGATGATTAGTTTAAGTTTAAATTAAGTTAATTTAATTTATTAATTTGAAAAATTTAGTATGGACGTCGAGTATATATTAAAGAGGGAGAGGAGAGAGAAGAAGAAGGGGGGGAGTTACAACACTTATGTATTATAATAAGTACATCATTAAAATTACGATCTAGCCTGAAAGACTAATGAGTAATTTGCGTTTAACATAAATTGTTAAGTAGAGTTATTGCTAAGATTGTGTCTATTAACACATTTCTTACTGTCTCTATTAAGGCGAAGGCACTTTGTTAATGTGTTCTTTACTAGTAGATTTAACCAAACTACACTTCACTGTCACATCACTACACTAACTTATGTATTAATTAGGTTTAGTATTATATTTATTTATAGCAGTAGTGTACAAACATTACTCTGTTCCGGTTTGAAAGGCACTGTTTCCAGCGTAATTACTGGGCCTATGAGATTTTAGAGCCGATGTGTCAGGGCGACGAGCGCAGTGCAGTGCCGCGCAGTATGCGATGAATAGTTCTGGGTGGCACTGTAACTGTTATGAGCAGGCGTAGCGCTTAACATGAGGAGAACGACTTGATCTTCTATATAGTTTACCAGTTGTCCCCGCCATTGGTCAGGCCTGTGTCGCGGGAGACCGTTGAGAATTTTCTAAATTTAAATTATAACGTTATTTAGTTCGTTATACGTTGAAGCAGAGTTATTAGTTATTTACTATAGATAAATATTATAGGTATGATTGTTAGACTAAGGTCGGTTTATTACATTGGGCCGAGTGGGTAAGAAGAGTACCAAATCAAATTATGCGTGAAACGTGACGCGGCCAGTTTTAATATCATTACTCAAATGTTTGTGTTCATTTAAATTAAATAAACAATAAATTATTGGATTTTGGGGACGTTAAAGTTTGCTGACTCTATTGACTGTGGAATATTGGAATAAGCGAAACAATTAAAATACTTCGACAAATTCAATTAATTGTACGTCTGTTTGTTTGTATACACTCTAAAGATTTTCTTTCTTGAGCTGTGAATGTCACAGACTATGATCTATTTTATAAAACAAAGTAGGTACGTACGGATATAAGTAATATAAGATGATAAATAAGTACCAAATTTAGCACACTATTTAATTTCATTGATGCATGTATCAATTAAATGTTTCAAAAGTTGTGTGAATAATTTGATGGCATTGCTCAAAAACGGTTAAGGAAAACGTCGAGAGGCAATCGGTATGATGATCCACCAACCCATACTGGGCTATCGTGGTGACTTATTCTCTGAAAGCAGACCTAGGTCCTTGCAAACTGAGAACGTGATAATGATGCTAGTGATAATGAACGATGATAGAGAATGATGATAGTTATAATGAACGATGATAGTGAATGATGCTAGTGATAATGAACGATGATAGTGAATGATGCTAGTGATAATGAACGATGATAAGGAATGATGCTAGTGATAATGAACGATGATAGTGAATGATGCTAGTGATAATGAACGATGATAGTGAATGATGCTAGTGATAATGAACGATGATAAGGAATGATGCTAGTGATAATGAACGATGATAAGGAATGATGCTAGTGATAATGAACGATGATAAGGAATGATGCTAGTGATAATGAACGATGATAAGGAATGATGCTAGTGATAATGAACGATGATAAGGAATGATGCTAGTGATAATGAACGATGATAGTGAATGATGCTAGTGATAATGAACGATGATAGTGAATGATGCTAGTGATAATGAACGATGATAGTGAATGATGCTAGTGATAATGAACGATGATAAGGAATGATGCTAGTGATAATGAACGATGATAGTGAATGATGCTAGTGATAATGAACGATGATAGTGAATGATGCTAGTGATAATGAACGATGATAGTGAATGATGCTAGTGATAATGAACGATGATAGTGAATGATGCTAGTGATAATGAACGATGATAGTGAATGATGCTAGTGATAATGAACGATGATAGTGAATGATGCTAGTGATAATGAACGATGATAGTGAATGATGCTAGTGATAATGAACGATGATAGTGAATGATGCTAGTGATAATGAACGATGATAAGGAATGATGCTAGTGATAATGAACGATGATAAGGAATGATGCTAGTGATAATGAACGATGATAAGGAATGATGCTAGTGATAATGAACGATGATAGTGAATGATGCTAGTGATAATGAACGATGATAGTGAATGATGCTAGTGATAATGAACGATGATAAGGAATGATGCTAGTGATAATGAACGATGATAGTGAATGATGCTAGTGATAATGAACGATGATAGTGAATGATGCTAGTGATAATGAACGATGATAGTGAATGATGCTAGTGATAATGAACGATGATAGTGAATGATGCTAGTGATAATGAACGATGATAGTGAATGATGCTAGTGATAATGAACGATGATAAGGAATGATGCTAGTGATAATGAACGATGATAGTGAATGATGCTAGTGATAATGAACGATGATAAGGAATGATGCTAGTGATAATGAACGATGATAAGGAATGATGCTAGTGATAATGAACGATGATAGTGAATGATGCTAGTGATAATGAACGATGATAGTGAATGATGCTAGTGATAATGAACGATGATAGTGAATGATGCTAGTGATAATGAACGATGATAGTGAATGATGATAGTGATAATGAACGATGATAGTGAATGATGATAGTGATAATGAACGATGATAGTGAATGATGATAGTGATAAATGAACGTGATAACGAGGCTAATTATGATGGTGGTGATGGGTTATTGAAGACTGCGTTTAGGCAAATGTAGCGTAGGACGCCCGCGGGCAAGGTGGAGTGACAACTCGCAGAAATCGGCTGGCAGATATCTTCATCCAAGAGAGCCGAAGATAGGGCTCAGTGGACGAATATAAGCTGATGATGATGATGATGATGCTTATGAAAATCATAGCCACGAAATACGTTCATCATCGAGATTGTTCGATAATATCAAGTAAGAGGCGACCATTTACTCCCTAAAAGACTCCTTTAAGTAGGTACTTTGCAAGCCGTTAAAGGGCTTTCGCCGTACTTTTCTCTCAAAGTAGTTCAGTCTAACTACCCCGAACAGTGATAGCGGCAGCGGTGACATAGTACTATGTAGGCAAATTCGAGTTCCCGAGTCGAAAAACTCGGTTATCTGGCGAGCGGCGAAACGAATGGAGGAACCCTGTACTCTGTAAACTTTATTATGCCAGAAGTTTGGTGGAGTACGGTCTTCGTCTTAGATACTGTTACCCGATTGTCGACGGGTACCAGGTATTTCGAATCTGTGGTAATATGCAGCCTAACCGACTAGATTTGGGATTTGATTTTTTGTGTAAGTTGAATTATCACAAAATTATTGACAAAAAATAAAATTATTGTTCGAAGAATAAATTTTTTTTTTATTCTCATATCGTTTTTATTATATAGCTTTAGTTTAGTACTTTGTGCTGTACGCTCGATATGTTAATATTTTGTTGTATGTAGATATTTTGAGTTACAATCCAGATTTTAAACTACTTTAATTAACTCATAAGTTACAACGATTGTAATTTGTATTATGCATCAAATAAATAAAAATAAAAATAAAAATAATATAAAATAAATTTTCTGCTGCTCCTATATCTATTTCTCAGGACTTTATAAAATCTACAAACAGTAGCAATTTTCTGGATAAATCAATTATTTGTTTCTATTACGAACTTAATTTCAGTATTTAAAAATATAAAGGAGGAATACCCTACCTACCCTACCCACCACTTACTTCACTACTCCCTACCTTACCTACCATAGGCACCACTCAACTACCTGAGTTAGGGAAAAACTGTAGCCAAAAAATTTAACTACTATGCTATTATTAATTGCACGACCTTAACACGTTGATTGCTGAACCGGTTTTTAATTTTGGGCACCGTAATAAACCGTGTGTGTTTTCCAGCATTTGCGTGCCGCCTATGTGAGCCGCACTGTAGTTGCGCCGCGTTAACACGTTGACTGCTGAACCGGTTTTTAATTTTGGGCACCGTAATAAACCGTGTGTGTTTTCCAGCATTTGCGTGCCGCCTATGTGAGCCGCACTGTAGTAGCGCCGCGTTAACACGTTGACTGCTGAACCGGTTTTTACATTTTGGGACCGTTACGAATCTGCACACACCTTTTGTTTTCCAGTACTGGCGTGCCATCTGTGTGAGCCGCACTGTAGTACGCTTTTTACATTTCGGCACCTTTACGAATCTGCACACACCTTGTGTTTTCCAGTACTGGCGTGCCGTCTGTGTGAGCCGCACACATCTGTGTTTCGCCGTATAGCCAGCACCTAAACTGCGTTAACACAACAGGTTTTCCCGCACTCGCGTAACGTTATAAAGAACACAATCGTTTGTATTTTCAACAGTCAACGTGTTAAATACGCATCTTATTTTTTTTACTTCATGGTTGTAGCTAGCTAATTATTTTAATGTTCAACGTACAGACATTAACATAAGTCTTCCACGCGAGTGTTACACACGGAATCATGTTACCGCAGGCTCGGGGCGAACTGTCTACCGCATGTATATATATTGCGTACTACGAATACCTAGTACGTACTATTTGTGTACGTATCTGGTATAACAACTATTATTGGGTAAAGCTCTGAAGGCGGTTTTACGTCAACATAATGTATTCAATTAGGCACTAAGCAAAGTGAGGTTAAGATGAGCGCGAATATAACTTCGTAAACCTTGTTGGGCTTCGTATAATGTATGTGCGGCAGTTCACCTTGTCTAATCAGAGTGTAGAGTATACTTTATGCTTTACCAAAGATTGTTTCTGTTTAGGCTTCGCATAAAATAAAAAAATAAATAAAGCGCACACCCTCACTGAATGCTTTTAAGCGTTATGTAAAATATGCTATCATTTGCAATATTTGATAGAATTGCTATGTAGAAATTCTATCAAATATTGCAAATGATAGCAAGTGTAAGCCCAGCCGTAGTAAGCCCAGTTCTGTTCCAGTATAGTCCCAGTGTTTGGGGTGGTGCTGTGACTGTTATGGGCAGACGTAGCGCTTATCATCAGGTGAACGATTCGCTCGTCTCGTTTCTCAGTCAAATAAAAAAAAACCCATATACTATTGGTTATGTAAAGTAGGTATAAATATTTGTATTAGTATTTATGTTTATTGTATTAGCTGTACCCTGCCACGCTTCGCTGTGGCACATTCGCACATTCGCCGATGTGTCACTGTTGAAAAAAATAAATAAAAACAATCCTTGATGCGGATTATATATCATGCTAAAATTTCAGCTCGATCGGTGCAGAACTTTTTCAGTTTTTGAAGCGTACACAAACCAACATAACATTTTTATATATATAGATTATTGTATTACATTTAGTTTATCTACCAACCATTTACCTAATGTTTTTTCTTCTTCGCTCTTCCGCTTCCGAACAATACTTTCAACAAATAAATAATTTAGTAAAAAAAAGTACATTTTCTCTTCGTAAAATTACATTGATATTCTCCAGGAACACGTGTTAGGTCCCCAATCTCACATCGTTTGCTTCCGGTGTTTGCTTCGTCTCTTCCGGAGGTAGTAGAGAGACTTGTTTGTAAACTGCTGCTTTGCGAAAAAACACCTTATAACTGAGGAACAAGGCGGTCGTCTTTGTGAGACAATGTTTGATCGGAAGGAGGTACTGGTGTAGTCAAATTTTGTTCCAGTTTTACTTGTATTTACGACAAGTAAAGGACAAGTAAAGTAAAGAATATAAGGTTATATAAGAAGAAATTAAGAATAGAATAGAATAGAAAAACTCTTTATTGTACACCAGAAACAAAAATAAACACAGTACAGAAGAATTACAATAGGTAAACAAGGGTAGTACAATGAGCGGTCTTATCGCTTATATATAAGGTTATCATTGTTACGATGTGGTTGAAAGTGGTTAACATGCTCAGTCCAGAATGGGACTATCGCTTAACACTTTCACTGCTAAGCCGATTTTCTTGTCTAGCCACGGGTGCGGCACTGCACACTTCATAGTGTTTTCCCATACAACAAACACAACAGTTGTGTTTTTAGCACTGAAGGTGTTAAGTACCGCTGTTGGGTCAGTCGTTAGATTTCCTACTAAAATGGTAGCTAGATGTTAACTATATTTTCCTTCATCGGAAGCTCATGCTCATTTTTTGCGGTCGGCTGTCTTCAAACCTATGTCTTGCAGCGTTCGATCGCAAGGTGTAACCAACTAAGCAATAATTTTTGCATTTGAAAGGAATGCCATATTAGAAAAAGTTCAGCTGGTGAGCACAATGGACTTTTTCCATGGTCTTCGATGCCCTGGTCAGATGCTTTTCTTTTCCTATGTCAAGGTCAGTTCAGAATCAATACACGAAAGCGAAAATAAGTTATTTTTGTAACAGAAAAAATAGGTAGGTAGTAACTTAGTTTTCAATAATCGTTATTTAAATGCTTGTCTAGTGAAAGTGTTATATTGTTCTGTTGTTTAGAAAATATAATTTGATTGGTAGCTCTATGGTTGATCGCTTCTTTTTAAATACCCTAAAAACTAAAGGCACCAACACCGTTCTTAGTAACTGTACGTTGGAAGCAAGATGTTTTCTATTACGTTGTGTTTGAACAACGATATTGAGAGGCGCTGCCTCATGAATGGCAAACACGGCAGTTCACTCGATTTTTATAAATTAACTTTTAAAAAATTCAAAGCGTATGAAATTGTAGAAGATGAAATAGGCGATACCTATTTCAGATAGAGATCATCTCAGAAATATAATAATAGAAATAAATATTGTGGTGGATTACTACGTACTATGTATGTTACATACGTTCTTAGAAGAAACGCATTAGTACGTGCCTGCAGAGGCACTTGAACTCACACCCCTCTCCTTGGAAGGCGCTTCTATGCCTATACTATCGTCCAATATGTCTCTACTGGCCACAGTACCTGATTAATCCATACATTGTCACCGCAATGTCCATCAACCAGAAACATAGGTTATGACAATGTTTGGCATACATTGGCATTGTTTCGGGAAAATGGAGTTTCGACCTGTCTATTAGCAATCATCTGCAACTGACAGGTTGACGTATACGATGTGTGTTATATGTAGCTAGGTTGTGTGGATTGGCTTGTTGCCACGCTCTTAGTTAGGGTTGCCACGATCGAGAAACATTAGCTTTATATTAGAATAGGTGTCTCAGACGCGTCGATAATATTCATTGGGGTGGAACCCTTAAGATTTAATAAAATCGTTCTGTGATTTTAAAAACGTCTTTGATAGACTGTCTTCGTAGTGTAGTGGATGAATCTGATGGCCACGTTTCAATTATAATATATAGACCATTTTAAAATTCAGTATTGCATATCGATGCGAGAGAAGAATAATTGCTTACCGATTTAAATTAGGTGGCAACTATGTTGTAGTATATGTTACATAATTTATAAGTTATACACGTGTCGTATCGTCGCATGGATACTACTTTTAGATTCTAAAGATGACAATCGTATTGCAATCGGTACACTAGTTTTTATGTAATACGGAAACAGGCAGACAGACATTTAAAACAGACAGACGTACAACCAAGTGATCCTAAAAGAGTTCCTTTTTTACTTTTTTAGGTACGGAGCCCTAAAAACGCTATTATTCTTATTCGGTGGCTTATTTTAATTATTATCAGAGACCATTCTATAACTAGCTGTTTCACATGCGTAAAATTTTATCCCACAAAAAAAGTTAATATTTATGGGATAAAAGAATTTTATGTTCTGTTCTAAGACCTCATGTTTTTTGTATCATATTATAATAATCAAAATCCGTCAAAGCCGTTCTGGCGTGAAGAGAGGACAAACACACAAACGCGCAAATACACAAAGTTTTGAATTTATACATTATCCCCCTTATTTATAAAAAGTTATAGAACGTCACTTAGTACTGCGCAGTACAAATTTGTAGTGCGCGATTTTATGAAACGTCACATAACTTTTTATGAATAAGGGGGTTAGTGTTTACTGTGGTGTATGTATGGTTGTGTATGTGTGTGTAGGTGTGTGTATGTGTGTTTGTGTGTGTGTGTGTGTCATAATAATATGGATTTTAGTTTTCGTTTTCAACTATTTGTACAACAAGAGTTTTCGTATTTTATTGTAGATAGGTTAAAGTTTTAACACTTTATGATGTTTTACTTTACTTTGTTAAATAAATAACGTATTATAAAATTCCAGTGACATCCTCACAATACAGCATCCACATTTTGTAACCATAAGTCATTAGCACCATAAGGGTAGGTAGTTATTTGGCAGACAACAAGGGGAGGGTTGCACCGCACCCTCCCATTAGGGTCTATAATAATACCTAATTGTTTCCTAAACAGACAGCAGGGGGATAACTTCATTACGTCATAGGAGTGAAGGTTCATATTTGTATTTATACGTGTATAGGGCCACAGAGTAACTAATTGTAGAGATGAATTGTGGATTCTGTTTAAGTACGTAAACGTTATTTATAAAAGCTTTCTACATTTCAAGAAAAAAGTAATTCAAATAATGTATGGTTTTTAATGTTTGATTATGTAAGGTTTTTTTTTATAAATTATTATAAAAGGTTTAACAAGACGTAAAATCGTCAAAATCTATCAAAATGGGGTCAGTATTTTTTAAGTAAACTCCATTGAAATTAATTTTATATCAAACTGTACCTACTTAGTACGTGCGTGCGAGTTGCCTTATAAAAAAAAAAAATGTGTGAAAAATGTGTAAAATTTAATGGGGACAGCTCGCCTATTCGCGCGACATTATTTCATGCGAGACGACCCCCAAATAACGGTTAGCCAGTAAAGTTTTTCTGCCAACATTAATTCGCACTTAATAAACATTTTAAATAAACATACCTAACTCATTTATTTACCGTTTCCCGAAAATCCCGGAATACATAAAATCATTTGGGTTTCCGTACCCATTCTAATTAATTTAGGCCCATTGCTCGAGTATCCACTTTCACTCGTGCGTGAAAATCTTTTTTCGTTTATAACCTTTTGATAAAAAGGTTTCTGGTAGGTATGTACCGACCTTTACAGGGGAAGTTAATAAAAAGCCGGTCTAGTGCGTATAGGTGTGTGGGCGGAAGGGTTCCGTATAAAACTCTTTACACGTTTTGATGCTAATTTGGTTATGGCTAGATAGAATAGAATACCATTTGCTGACGGAAAATGGAGTGTGAATAAATGATAATGGGATATTGATACATGAATGATTGCTGTGTGTGATGATGTATGATGAAGTTGGAAATATATTATAAATAATATTTAATATCAAGCGCAGGATTATTTTATTTTATTTTATTTTATTTATTTGATGCACAAAACAAATTACAATCGTTGTAACTTATGAGTTAATTAAAGTAGTTTAAAATCTGGATTGTAATTCAAAATATGTACATACTACAAAATATTAACATATCGAGCGTACAGCACAAAGTACTAAACTAAAGCTATATAATAAAAACGATATGAGAAAAAAAAAAGAAAAAAAACTATTCGGCACATTGTCCAGACGAAATAAATAATAACAAAATAACAACAAAACTTACAGATGCCACAAGATGTTTGGATCATTCATTTGAACATACGATACTCCTTTTTATTAAAAATTCTGGGATTATGATATCTCAGTAAATTACAGTGAAGTTTTTTTTATGTATTAGCTAGATTCAGCATTACAACACACAATAGCCAAACTTTGATGGAAAATATTTGAATAACTATATTACTTACGTGGAGAAAGGAAGTTCATGACCGTAAAATTTGGCGCAATAAAGAAGACGCCTATGTCCAGCAGTGGATCGATGAAGGCTGGTGATGATGATGATTACTTAGAAACTTGTCGTTTGAGAGATTAGTTATTTTTGAGTTTAATTTTTAATTTATGTTTTGAGATTACTCTGCAACACAATTTTCGGGCTTTGGTTCTGACCTGTTACAAATATATAGGGAGACTAAAACAGGTTTCAGTTGCTTCGGAAAAAGAGCGTACGGCTTTGTTTTTTGTTTGTTTGTAGTATTTTAATTTTATTTTCATTAAATCACCGGAGTTTTTACAACGTGTTTTTCTCTTTCACCATTTCTTTCATGTCTTCAGTTGTTTCATATCATTTGCCATATGTAAATAGGGTTGAAACCTTTCACAAGTAACGTTACGGTACCCTAAAAAAGGACGAAACTTCAAAGAAACGTACGGGGCGTAATTTATGCGTAAGAAAAATGATCATACTGGGACACGTCCGACTTTTATTGTTCTTTCAATTGTACCGTACAAGGAATGGGCCCAGACGGCAGGACTACGGTAAAATATAATAGGTAACGTTTCTCGGGATAATTTTCGTATGATTTACTCTGAGAACTTGTGTTTCGGTCTTTATTTTCGGTTCAGTGAATTTATTCGGCTAGTATATTTTGTATGCCCTACTGTTACCGTACCGTGCCATTTGTATTTTGCTGTTTGAATAGTCTGCATTAGACATATGAGGCCATGTTATAGTAAAATAGGTACATCTTACTTCCTAAATTATAATTATATTGTCTTAAATAAATCTAACTTATATAATTATGTGTAGCCACGTTGAAATCTAGAAGTTGTTATTCTTCAATAAATAAATAATGAATAGTTGTTTTTCGTCAGAGTTTATCTGGCAGCACAACGGCCACAAACGTCGCGTTTAATTAATAAAAAAATGTATTTGTCATGATCTTTAACCCTGACCTTAACAAGGATTTCCTATACCTATCTACAGGGAATAATGACTCTAACAACTCCCAAATCAATAGCAAAACCTGTGCTTCACACAAATATTTTCCCTGTGCGGGAATCAAGTCTGCAACTCACCCTATCATCAATACACGCCACGGAAGCAGCCTGAAACTATGTGTATATCTCTGAGTTGACACCACAGGCAGTCAAACCGCCAATATTGTAGAACACTTCACCCATCTGCGACTAACTCGTAACACCCGTTACTGTAGCACACAATACTCCGCTTTGTAGCAAGCCGGTGCCAAATGGAATCCTTCGAAGCTTCAAGACCCTTGTCAGAGGCCAGTCGTCATTTCACGGGTATCTTGCCTCTGCAGCCAATTACAAAGTGATTGACCACCCACCAGCGTAACTTGGCACGTAGGGATCATCCTGTGTGGGGTGAGCGTTGGAACGGAAGAGATCTAATCTGGCTGGTCGGGCGTATGTACCATGCTTGGTCCAATGCCCTGTTTGATTGGGCCGCCTTTGCTCTGTGCGAGGTTTCAATAATGAAGTGATATATATATAGATACAATTTGGAAGGGTCATTTTCAGATAAGCTGTTTAACTCTGAACCGTGCAACTTCCACCGACAGAAATTAGTTTTTTCTTCTTGTAAGCTTTGCTAGAGTTTCTCTACTGGTCTAAACAACGGAGCTAAGGTTCTATGCTACATTAATCAAATATTTTCAAAAACTTGTTCGCTTAAATTAGCTCAATATCTTGCCAAAACCAAATAATAAACAGAATTTCTTGATAGATATCTTTTGAAATTCAAATCTCTAATGATATAACTACGGTTTATTAACAAACACAATGCATGGTTTATATCCCATTTCTAACTCTAATATTTTTAAACCAATGCTGGTTTAAAAACCATTGTACAGAACATCAAAATTATATATTTCAAACTGCCACTCTGAAAGACCACTTGAAGTGTATTTCTAGATTCAACAGAATCGCAGAATCAATTGTTGCATCACGGAAAGCTTTTCGATTTATTATTCAAAGCAATAGCTGAAGTGAAGTCGGGTAAGAAATCTTATAAAATATTCTTTCAATTGATAATAATATCTCTGTGGTGCATTTGTGACGTTCAATATCGGTTGCATTGCATTTTCAGTTGAGATTTATTTTGCGTTCCTTTTAAGTTATAGTTTCAATAAGTTATCTAGTTATCTAGCTAGATAATTTCTCACATTTTTAAAGTGTCGAGTGCTAGAGTGGAAATCGCGTTTAGGTAAACGCAGTGTAGGACGCCTGGCTGGGTGGAGTGAAGACTTGCGGAAAACGGCTGGTAAAGACTGGGTATATTAATTTACGAGTATATTAAATGGTTTGGTGAGTTTTTTTAATCGAATATGGGTAAGTAAAACAACACCGCCATTGGATTGCATAGTTTTTTTCAACTCAAAACTCAGATGGTATCTTGTTAGTAGGAAAAAATATAGCACTTTTACATGTCAAAAAATTAAGTCTCATATACATCATCATCATCATCATCAACCCATAACGTCCCACTGCTGGGCACGGCTCTCCCCTCACTTTCGTGAGGAGGGTTAGGCCATAATCCACCACGGGGGCCCAGTCCGGATTTGTGGATAACATACCTTCCTCCGAAATAATTCTCGGGTAGTTATGTGGGTATCCTCACGATGTTTTTCTTCACCGAAAAGCGAGTGATAATTACGTACATATGTTTTACAGAAACACATTGGTACGTACCCGCGTTGGGATTTGAACTCACGACCTTCTAATTGGAAGGCGGACGTTCTCCCACTAGGCTATCACCGCTTATACATAGAGATACATAGAGAGAAAAAAAAACAAATACGATCAACTAAAGTATGGTCTGAGTTTGAATGGGGAAATTTTCCTTTCAAGTGGTGATTCATATCATACTAACCTAACAGTTGTATTTTGCAGATAGATAAACACCTATTAGTTTAAAACAAAGGTCACGGATTACAACCACGTATCATGATACTTGAGCATGATGCTTGCAAATGTATCTAACACAATTTTGTGCACTAAAATAAAGCAGATAGGTATGAGTTAATAGTGCATTTGTAGTCACGTGGTGGGAGCTAAAAGCGGGGGTGGTTTGCACTCCCGGTAACAAGTTTACACTGCGATACCTTCGTTAGTGCGTCTCTGCGTGTTGTCGCTAGTTGCCTTCAGTGTGAGTCAAAAGCTTTGGATAATAGTGTCTGGTGTCGAAATGACAATCGCGGCTGGTTTGAATTGATATGACTGTGCCTCTGCGCCGCAGATGAATAATGACTAGATGCCGCAAGTATAAAGGGAAAGAAGTAATTAATAATTAATAATTGATCATCATCATCATCAACAACCCATAACGTCCCACTGCTGGGCACGGGTCTCCCCTCACTTTCGTGAGGAGGATTAGGCCATAATCTACCACGGGGGCCAGATCCGGATTGGTGGATATCATACCTACCTCCGAAATAATTCTCGAGTAGGTATGAAGGTTTCCTCACGATGTTTTCCTTCACCGAAAAGCGAGTGATAATTACGTACATATGTTTTACAAGAGACACATTAATAATTAGTCATTGATTATTAAAATCAATATTAATATTGTTGGGCCTACGTGCTAATAGGGCACAACTAAATAAAAGTCACTTTCACGGGGTAATGAAGACTTTTCGTGTATTTTAAGTTCGAATACTTTTTGTGAGGACGGAGCGCGCGCGGCCTATCGGCGCCGCAGTGGCGTTCAGTCTGTGAGATCGGGAAAAGCGAAGATGACCGAGTGCCTTCGCAAAAAGGTTCGGCTACTCGAGCGCGTGAGCACTCGACCATCGTGACGTACCTCGCTACCGATCAGCTGCGCGCGCCGTCCAAAATATATCACAGTTTATACAAAATATAATTAACAAAAGAATCTTAAAATTAATGAGTACAAGTAAATACAAAATGTAGGTCGCTACAATATCGAAGAAAATATAGGAGCACAATCCCATTTTTTTTAAATGTTATTAATATTATGATTTTTTTGATTAATAATTTTTTAAGGTTGAAATTAGTCCAAATCACTCCAAATGTGTATTCCTTTGTTGATATTTTATATTTTTGTTTATTGGTCCAGTAGTTATGCGATAAGAAATCAGTAAAACAGACGTTCTACTTGGTTTAGTAATCGTTTAAAAATAGTATCAGACCAAGGTACGTGCCGATTGGTTCCCTCAATTACGTCACTTTATGACGAAAACTATCAAATGTTTAAATTAGATGAAAGCTGCATATGATTTAACAGTAGCTTTTTTGAGTTTTGGGCGTATTTCACGCAGTTGCAATGAATTAAAGTTTATCTCTACCTACATTTTCAAATGCACTGGGAAGTACCTAGCGGTATCTATTCCATCAAATCTGTGGAGAAGTCTGAAGAGAATAATTCTGAAAGCCGAACCAAATATTGTAGGAATGATCACTGGGGTGGCTAGCATTACCCTGCTCGACACATTGTCACAATTTCTCCCACATGTAAAGAACTACCCTCGTATATTATTAGACTGTAATTTCTAACTAAAACCAAAAAGAACTTTGTAGACTTCAAAAAAACTTCGCGAAGTTTCTAGCTTCTGTTCACTTTTATTGAAATTTTCTAAGCAAGTTTATGTTTTAATTATTCCACATCCTAAGCACCTTCCTATAGTGATAGTTGGGCAAAAACAAGTGTCGCGTCGGCATCATTATCTTTTGCGCCCCATTTGCTTCATTATACCTAAACTGCAGACGAAATTGTACCTTGTATCTTGGAAATAAAGCTGTTTATTTTAATTAAATATGTAATTTTGTGGACTCCAGTGAGGCGTTAGTTGTTTTTATGGTGAAGGAGGTTTCGTGTCGCGCGGAATAGAAGGCTTTGTAAGGATTTTAAGGGTGGGGTTGTGATGCAAGCGTTTTACTGAGCCAGTATAATGTCACAATTTTTTTTTATTAACTTATACTGTCCCACTGCTGGGCAAAGGTCTCCCCCATCTCCTTCCACAGGTCGCGATTGTTCGCCATAATAAAAGCATAACATGCAAATAATGCAACGCAGTTCATCTGCCGCAAAAAGTTGTAAGAACTAATGTAAAACCAAGTTGGTCCATTTATTCATCTATCCGAGAACATTATCATAAGTTGTTACCTAATTAGTCAACTAACAACATTTTATAGTGACAGTATCAATGTTAGACATCTTTATTTCCATAACAACAGAATCACTTACCCCCAAATCAAGCATAATAACTAAAAAAATCACAGAACGGTCCTCAGTACGTGTAATCTTGAAGTTGGTGAAATTTACGTTTAAAGATTCCACTCATATATGTTTAGATAGTCGGAGATAGATAGCTAGATAGATAGATATGCCCGGGCACCCGGCGATCCCAGAATAAAGCTAGCCTTACCCAATCACGCGGGGCTCTGCTTGGGCGGACAGCATATTCTCTAGCTACTCGTGCGAGCGCAATGGCAAGCTCAAAATTTTTACACGCACACCAAAATTGTACGATTTTTTATGCTCCTCGTCAAGTCACGTTTCCCTAGCAGGCGAAAAGTGAACTACTAAAAGCAGCTTTGCTACGATGAATGTTAGAGGAGGCATGAATGATAAGATTGAAGAAGTACGCGAGATGATGAGTAAAATTGTAAAGTTCTTTGTGTGAATGAGAGCAGCGCAAAGGATGTGGCACCACCACGCATGGACCCTACACAGCCTATTGGTCTGGAGTTCCAGACACCAATAAAGGATGGTGGTGTATTGTTTCCCCTGGGATCGTAGCATGTGGAAAGATGTGGTCTCTGCCTATCCCAACGGGAGAGGCGTGACTGTTTGTATGTATGTATGTATGTAGAGAGATAGGTGCAGGTAGCTTATAAAGGCGCGTTAAAAAGTCGCTTATTTTGGGACTCCACCTCTGTGTATACAGGGGCAATGATAATACCAGCCGGTTCAGGGGCGCAGGCAGCTCGTTAAAAGAAACATTGACGTTCACAGTTTCAGATATAACGTGTATTTATTTTCATGAAACAAATGAGACAGGCCGCGGGGCGAAAGATGCGTAATTTACCCCTTATATTTGCCGTAAGGGGTAAATCGCGCATCTAGCAAGTACGAGTAAGATGAACATTAATACAACCAATGATCTAATAAAGCTTTGTTGAAAAATATCCAATCCAATTCCAGTCAGATTTCCCAATTTCTAAATTTTCCTGATTTTTTGTACGTAATGTGCTTATCCTAGTTAGGAAAACCAGGTCAAAAAAGAAATAAACTAAACCATTTAAAACCGCTAATAGTTTGTTTAAATAAATAAGTTTGTAAAAGAATCATTAATTCTATGAATAAAAAATAATCCTGATTATTTAAAACCCAACAAAATACTCCTAACATTGTTGAGTATAATCTAACTACCAATTACTGCTTACAAAGCGATGCGAAGAACGGTGCCAATTAATTTAATTAAATAAATCGATTTCAATTATTGCCGTAATTAATAATTTTGTCGCTCGTTACAAAATAATGATGGTACCAATTATAAACAATTCTGTTATTGTATGTACAGTCACTTGCAAAAGTAAGTGAACATTATCTAATTTTTTACTTCGTTTTTTTTTTTAATTTAATGTCATTTTCAGTTTAAAAAACAAATATATAAAACTAACTGCCTAACGTGGTTTCGAACGCTCCTGTTCTTTATCTCATAAAAAGATCTAACCTTATAAAAAAAAAAACATATTTATTTCACCGAAATTAGTCCATCCAAAGCACACTTAGCTGCCTAGTAAGTAAAATTGTAGATGCGAACTCACCAAAACGTGAGCTCATATTATAACAAACGACTCATTCCCTTCAGCTAATATTAAAATCACTTGGACAAGATTCAAAATCCTTACAAAGCGGGGCATAAAACTACAATGCTAGCCTACGATCATAGAAAAAGTGGATGTGCTAGAAATAATGCGGAAATGTATAGAGAGGCGGTATAATATCGTCGGGAATGTTACAGTTTATGCGAGAATCACGGACTGGTTCTAAATGCCTAGAAATCAATCGCGAAGATCTCATTTTCAGATCAGTTTTGTTTATTCAAAACACGGATTGTGGCAAGAAAGCCGGGTAATATTTATTTTCCCGATTAATTTTCTTTGCGCCGTTTCTTTTCTAACGCTTAACGGAAAATTATAATCGTTCACATCGTTTAGAAAATATTAAACAGATGAATATTATACACTACCTATTAGTTTTAAGCTTGTACCAGAGGAATGAACGAGCAGGTCGTATAGCTGATAGTTAATGCCATCGCATTTCGCCTGTCTATGACAGCTGCAGTAGGGCCTTCCAGAATTTTATAGTTTTAGATCGCACCATCACTGGAATATTAACCGATCTCACAAATTATTGAATTATCTGATATTAATAATTATTTATCTGCAAGTATACTGTGAATCAACGACAACACGTCTCTCCATTTCTATGATCTCTGGTAGACGCAGTCAGAGTCGGATATGAGCCCCATTTTACGATTATTGCTTCCTTTGCGCTCCTTGCGACTCGAGTGGCCACTGAACACTTGTTTTATTGTTTATTATTATATGAGAATAAGGTTTATTTTATTGGAGCTGACTGGAATTGTTATTTGTGACGTCAATTATTGTTATTCCAGAAGATCGAGTGTTAGGATAGATTTTAGAAACAAAAGCCGACCTCTTCCGCAACGTAAATAATATTCAGTAATCATTTTTTATTTTATTTTTTTGATGGTAAGCGCTACGCCTGCTCGTGACAGTTACAGTGCCACCCAGAACTTTGCATTGAATATTGTTGCGCGGCACTGCACTGTGCTCGTCACCCTGAGACATCGACTCTAAAGTCTCATATGCCCAGTATATTCCTTGGAAACAGTGCCCTTCAAACCTGAACACAGTTATGTTTGCAGACTGCTGCTCATTCATGTTGTTGTACCACTAGCATAAAGCCAGTAAGACTGGCTTTTGAAAAACTGGTTTTTGTAGATGTCATTAAAAAGCCCTCATTAGAATAGAGATGATGATAATTACGATTCAGAACACAGAGAGGACATGAATAAAATAAAACACCGAAGTGTCCGCCTTAAGCTGCTTAACTCTAGATTATTCGAACATTGTGTTTCGACAACAACATTTATTACGAAAAACAAAGGAGGCACGACAAATTGTTTACCTGTTGCTCCTTTCTGTAGGGTCCTATCATCACCCTGAACTGAAATATAACCCAAATTAATCCTTGTTATTATGAAATTAAACACAAATACACACATACTCGGTGTAAGGTCTAAGCCACGCTGACATGTTTGCAGCAGCAATTTGATACTATTTGACAAGGGTAGGCAATTTTCCATTATTTATTGCCTAACGAGAATTTATGAACGCCCCCGAGCCTTTATTAGTGGTGTCCGGACGGACTATGAGACCATGTAACTATGAATTAATGAGATGTATGACCTTAAGCAGGTATACAAGGCAGCAATGTTAGTCATATACGAGACATGACGATGCGTAGATACGTTTAATTTGAGACAACACGGAGCTCTTATTCGCCATGCCACACGAGATTCTAAACGCATCACGACATGGAATCAAAAAATGGTAACGCGCTAGCTTCCTGTACGTTACTTTGACGGTTCAAAACGAGCATGTAACGCGCCTAGTCACTTTTATGAAGTTTGACATTAGCTGATTACACGCACTAAACGTAACGTGGCCGCGTTACGAGTCCAGGTGGTCATAGCGAATAAGGATCCTGTTTAAACACATTTATTATGCAAGGTATGGATGTTCCACACGAGATTTTTGGCCGAGTTTCAAAACAAAAGTCAAAGATCTTCTGACCTATTTCTGTCCCATCATATAAGTACCTAAGAGTATTAATTAACAAGGACCTAAATCACAGAATAGATAGTACTACCCTAAATCTCTTATCATCAGAGTTCAACAAATTAACAAGTAGTTTCGTGTTTGTTTATATCATACATATAATTTTATCTTCTTAAATATGGGTCACGAGAAAGGTTAAGTATACGAGTCTTTCAACTTGTAAATTGTTGTCTAGATGGCCGAATATTACCTAATTTTAGATAGTCACAACTGTTTCCATTATCGGAACTGCTACGACCTCCCTAATAGAGCATTAAAGTTTCATGAGGCCATCCCAGCTCAGCTTAGCTAATAGTTACCACTGGATAGTGCGACCTATTACCCCGTAGGAAACCAAAGACTGGATGGCATTACCATTTTTATAGCAGTCTGTGTATTATGCAGATTGTGAGAGCGATGTTCTACGTGGCACGAATGATGGAAAATCGCGAGAACTTTGGTAAGAGAAATGCGAATGGGGACATTCGTCTAGCTTTAAACAGTGGCGGGAAATTTAATACATTATGCTTAATTGAACACCCGTTTTCCATGATAGACAGGGTACTTCCAGAAAAATATAATTCGAGCAAATAGATAATATACTTAATTAAGAGACGTTAAAACCATTTTAGATAAAATAGATAAAGGATGCAGTCCGTCTGACATTGCCGTCTGATCTTCTTGTTACTCCTCTCCGTGCATGGTTGTTCTCAGCGATAAGACCGCCAATTGTTGCACTAATGCTTAAATATGATTTGTTCTAGTTTTTAAGTTTTCTTTGTTTGCTGGTGTTTTTGTTTTTTTACATAGAACCTGACCCTTAACTAGGATTCCCTGTATCTAGGGAATCACAAACTACGAGGACCATGGTCCTACAAACACTGGGACACAGACTGGGAGTATATATTTGTGGTTCACACAAATTTTTGTATCAATAAAGATTTTATGTATCTAGCTATCTATAACTCAAACACGGACGTAGTTCCTTTGGCTCTTGGTCTTAAACCACCAGCTGTTTAGGTAATTACTTATTAATTTATATCATCAATATGATATGATCCAAGTGTTTTAGCCAGAGGACTACTGGTATCATTTACAATTCTTCTATTATCTGATTAATCAAAAACAGTCAACAGTGATTCAAACAAGGCCAAGTCAATTTCAGACTAAAAGCTTGCGAGGTTGTTTGAGGTTATTTGATAGCCTTTTTTGGGTAGCTTCCAGCTGGTAGAATTTCCATTCAGATTCCTATCTTATTTTTCGATCACGAGCTCGCTTGGAGCAAAACCTTGCGCCACACCCGAAATGTGTTCAGAATGCGAGCGCTTGCTAATCTATGCAAACCCGGTTTAAGATTGACTTGTTTGTAGGGCGCACTTGCCTGTGATTACTGCAGCTCTTGCGGGAACCAATCTATGGGAGATTGTGCAACGGCGTCGCATTTACTTAGTGGGAAATTGTGTGGTAGGATCGTACCGTAGCCTAAGTACATTTTGATATCTATCTTACTGTGGCAAGGTACTTCAACTGCATCAACACTGCTATGTCTTTATGCTGGTGGCATTTTCTAGTTTACTCTCTGAGAGAGGACATCCCAATTTTGAAGCAATGATTGATACTTGATGGGTATATTTTATCAGGGGTATTAAAGATTCTTTTTTTAATATGATCCATAGAAATCACTTGGTAAGTCAGCAGCATCATGCGCATTTTATAGGTTGGCAATTTGTTTGTCACTATTACATACATCTAGCACTAATAACTGATAAGTTTGTATTTCTAAGAAGCAAATACTTGAAGTTCATACAGATACTTAACCCCTTTGCGGTAATCGAACCTACAACATCATCTTTCGTCAAGCTCATCGCTTACTCACGCCATGGAGGCCGTCAATGAAAAAACGAGATTCAATGTTCAAATTCTCTCCTCATTAATTTTGACTAGAGGTTACTATTTCATCGCAGTTCTGTATGTAAAAGTGCATTTTGCATAACAGAACAGAAATCTATTACTGCAGCCAGCCAACCGAACCGCCTAGTCTGTGGTTCCAAGGTACCTGAATATTCATATTGTTGTCGGACAAAACAAGGTGTGCTGTGGGCTAAAGTTCTGACTACGATGTGTGGTCATGACTATACAATACATGTTATATTATGAAATTTACTTACAGCGAAAAAAATGTTGAAGATTAAAAAAAAAAAAAAATTACTATCGTCCTCGACATCATCATCACATTGCTGAGCACGGGTCTCCCCTCACTTTCGTGAGCAGGATTAGCCCATAATCCACCACGAGGGCCCGATCCGGATTGGTGGATAACATATAAATAACTCTGAAATAATTATTGGGTAGGTTACCACGTTACTTTTTCCTTTAACGAAAGCGAGTGATAGTTACGTCATGTTTTATAATAAACACATTGTTATGTTCGCAGTGGGATTTGAACCCACGACCCTCGACTTGGTGGACTGTCTCTCACTAGGCTACCACTGCCGACAGAATTGCTGAACATTCCGAAAGTTTTAACTTACTATCCTGCTCACAATTTGAGTATTTTGCGCGGATAAAGTTAAATTGGTAGTTGGGAATGTCATGTTCGCGGTTTCCGTCGCTGTATGTGTTTGTACTCACATGTTTAATGAAATAGTACTTGCGATATTAAGTTTCCTGTGAAAAATGGATGAAGAAGGGTGGATGCGTTATTTCTTTCTCCCATGAATGGAAAAAACCTGTCTCCTGATTCCCATTGCGTTATCTACAAGCTTAGATTCATTAAACACTACGTTTGCAAAAAGAAGTTTGATACGTGAGCTACTTTTATATTGAAACGAAAACGAAACGAAATTGCTATAAAATTTCAATGTTCAATTTTCATGTTCAAGTCGAGAGTGAATAGATAGGTACCTTCTTGGTGGGCGTGCTACACCTGCGGCCAAATCGTCATTTTCTATCAGGTGAGATTGTCAAACGCTAGCCTAGTACGTAATAAAAAAAAATTAAGAGTATTGAATTATTCCTATTTTCCTTGAAATTTGGAACAAGGTCCTGCCTACACTGCACGCTGACTACCAATGTTCTAATTCGTAGTCAACGTTCATTACTCTGTAATTTACAGTTCGGTGCTGAGCCGTGCCACTTAATTTATAGGTAGGATGTGGTTTCATTGGAATACGGCTGCTGTGCTACGTATATCGATCTCTATTTACGAATAGGTTCGTGCCTATATTGTATTCGTCAAATTCATTCACAATACGATTACGCAGTGGCGTCATAGTAAGTAGATTGGGGTCGGTGGATTGCATTAATTGGAGTAGTTTCCTTCTGCAAAGCTAACTGCTAGGGTTTCTCGAAAAACTCGTTTGTTCCAGCTAAATAAGGCTTTAGGATAAGATAGAAAATATGAACACCAAAGGAAAAAAGTGGGAAGCGACAGCTTTGTCTTATACCATGTCGGGTGTGGCGTGAAATTCTTTCGAAGAAATACTTTTCTTACTTTAACCTACTAGCTGCGCTCCATGGTTTCATCTGCGCTTAGTGTTATTCCTCAGCAACCGTTAATTTTAAAGGGATAAAAGTATTATATGCGTTATTCCAATAATAAACTATCTGCGTGCCATATTTCATCCAAATCCGTCCTGTAGTTTTTGTGTGGAAGAGTACATCCATCCATCTATCTGTCCTCACAAACTTTCACATTATAATATTAGTAGAATTATGTCCCACGGATGGGTCTCATTCATATATTTTCACCCTTCTCTTTCGTGAGTTAAGCCTTGCCAACCAACCTCCAATGAGTTCAAATCGTCACGCTACCTTTTTCGAAGAAACGCGTATGTAAAATAAGTTTTTCAAACTCTAAACAGAAGAACAATTATTAAGAAGAAGAAAACTAGCTAGATATACTGATACTCCACCGCGGATGGCGCTTTGAGTCTTCTCAAGATCAGACTTTTGGCTTCTCATACAGTCTTTTACAAAGATACTGTTGTAAAAATGACTGTACCAAACCATTCCTCACTTTAAAGTGTTATGGGATAAAATTTACTATAAAATTAATCCTTTCATGATTTACGCGAATATATTTCAATTTTATGACTTCATGCTTGCAGTTGCTACGGCGTTGGGCGGAATTTACATTTCCAATATTCTAGTAAAGTAGAAAACCTATTACTGTTCCTGATATATTTAACGTCTTCTTACTTTTGCTTAGTGATTTTTATTTTATCTTAATTACATCAGCTTATATTCGTCCGCTATTCGAAGTAGGTCTCTCTTGGTGAAGAAGTTCAATCATTGGCTCTCCATAGCCAGTCTCTGCCACCGGTTTTCCCAAATCGTCACTCCACCTAGCTGGCGGGCGTCTTAAGAACATTTGCCTAAACAGGGTCTCCACTTTCGAATTCGTTTACCCCTTTAGTAGTAAGTTCTTCTGGAGCCGGCGACCGGCCCACTGTTTTTTGCTTTTGCTTTCACCAATAAGAACTTAAAAACTTCAAGAACTGGACTAGAATATCCATACCCACACTGTCCGCATGGTCGTTTATACCCCACTTATTCTGTCTATGAGGCTTTTCCTTTTCACTTGTTTTTCTTCGTCCTGTGTTCTGTGCTGTAGGGGCGTTATAGGCTATTGATGATGATGATGATGATAATAATGACGAAGCTTAATACAGTCGTCCGTCTGAGAGACGTATAAGAAACGACCGTTCGTAAATACGAGCTAAATGTTCTCAAACGGAAATCCCGAAATCATTGAAGCGTCGTACCAGCACGGAACTGCTATCCGATACAAGTGCCCATATCGTAGCCACTCGATTCTAGTGCTGTCGAGGACCGTTATCGATAACATCCGAATGGAATCGATTCAGTGTTACTCGGCAACAACGTGCTGATGCGTGATACGGCTCTTCATTTGTATTCGGATACGTCTGCGATAGTAGTTAGTTAACTATGGGGTACTGTTGCGGTTAAAAGTGCTAGTCTCTAATTTATTTTTATTTTTTATCCTTTATAATTTTAACGTCTCAGGTAATTTAGACTAAATGTAATAGTCCCTTTTATTGTATTTTCAATATTTTTACCATATTACTATAGGAAAATTAATCTATGTGTTTTCATTATATACTAGCTTCGCTTCACGGTGTCACCCGCGTCATTCCCGTTTTTTGACAGGAGCTCTGATTGTTTTTTTTTTGTGTTTCATCTATAGGCTTTGTATTATCGTACCCAGAAATCATCATCACCATCATCATCAACCCCAATTGGCCCACTACTTAGCACGCGCCTTACCTGTAGACATGTAGAAGTCTGAAAACTCTAAATGTCATTGAGACAAATAAAATCATGATACGAAATTACAAAACACTTTTATCTCCCGCTGTACCTTCGTATCTTCACTAACTGATCAAGGAGGGAACTACAAAGTGAAACTCCAAAGTTAGAAGCAGTATTTCTAGGGCTCTTAGGCGAAAGACAAATCAATGCAGCATGGGGTGCGGCGCGCCGCGCGGTGCTGTCAATTTCATACACTTTCATCAATGTGACAGTGCCGCTCTTGGCCCTGCATTGATCTGTCTTTAGTCTAGTCTAATTTGCTGTGGATTTATATCTTTCTGGGGGGGGGGGGGGGGGGGGGGGGGGGGGGGAGGGCACGTACTTATTCTTATTCCATGCAGTTTATTACTGAACGGCCTAGATTGGACTCAAAAATATACTGAAGAGACTGAAAGAAAAAGAGAATGGGATGGATAGATGACTGAAACTTCCATAAAGACAAACAAATTGTTCCGATCTCTTTGGATAATGTCTCTGGTCGACTTATGAACGCTGAGCGATATTGGTGGTAAAGTTAGCAGGGCAGTTCAGTCTGGATGGTTTTAACTTTTCGTGGTGAGGCCCAAAATAAAATAGTGCTACATTTAAGATTTGTATTGCGAATAATCTACCATCAAAAATGTAGTAGTAGGTAGTACCTCCTTTTTGTTAAATTACGATAGAATTTTGTACTGTAAATAGTTACAGTTTTAATCCAATTAATAATTAGGGAATTATCAAGGACAAAACATAAAACATATAAAGAGTAGGGACTCTTTATATGTTTTGTGTAGAATTTATTTCTTTTTTTATTTATTTGTTGAAATCGTTATCGATACTGCCGTGTAAGCCTACACAATTCTACACAAAACAAAAAAAAATTGAATTGCTAAATATTTTCAGGAGTGAAGTGAAATTCAATTCGTGGAAACCGCTCTTCATGGATTGAACTTCAACTCATTTTTCCAAATATTTCGGTGGTAAGAATAAAAGAATTGGTATTTATGGCAAAAGTAAACAAATTGGACCACACAAATTGTAGAGACTTAGAGGTAACTAGAATAGAATAGAATGGAATATTTATTTATTTAATACTTTATTGCACAGATTAACTAACTAGTAGAAATGGCGAACTTAACGCTAAGAGCATTTAAAGAAAAATAAAAATAAAGAAAATTAAAGATCGAAAAAAATTTAAGAGAAAATAGAATGAGAATGAGAATTATGAATGAATGAGATTTAAAGAGAATAGAATAGAATGGAATGGAATGGAATAGAATGGAATGGAATGGAATAGAATGGAATAAAATAGAATAGAATTGAAAATACTCCTAAATATGTTAGGTACTGGTTAACCTGGTTTTGTAAAGTTTTCTTTGCACTGGGGTGCTTCAATGAAGAGTTTATTTATTTTTCTTACGTCCAAGACTAGACGCAGTAGATTATTGTTACCTAACATAACATTATATACTATACTAGCTGCGCCCCGCGGTTTCACCCGCGTAGTTCCTGTTCCCGCGTGAATATGGGGATAAAATATAGCCTATGTTACTCGCTGTCAATGTAGCTTTTCATTAGTGAAATATTTTTGTAATCGGTGCAGTGGTTTAACCGAAATTGTTGAAATTGATTAATTGCAACACTGGTTTATCGCCATCTACATTTTGAAGATGCTTCCATTGATTGTCTTTTGTCTTGTCTTTTGTCAAATATATTCAACAACGATTTTTGCTCAGCTCGTGTATTTTATTAATTAGATTATTAGTACAGGAATTACCTACCTAGATTCTTTCTCAAACTATCAGAAACCTTACATATTTTCATACATACTTTCATCCCTTATATTAATTTTACCCCCTCAGGGGTAAATTTTTACAAACTTTGAATGCCAAATTTATTTTTATATCTAATCAAAAGCCTAAAAAATAAATTTCAAGCTTCTAGCTTCAAAAAGGTCGAAACTTCCATACAAACTTTCATCCCCTATTTCAAATCTTTAGAATGCTTTTTTCGCGATAAAAAGAACCCTATGTCCTTTCCTAGGCTCTAGACTATCTCTGTACCATATTTCATTTCAATCGGTTCAGTAGTGTAGGCGTGAAAGAGCAACAGACAGACAGACAGAGTTACTTTCGCATTTAGAATATAAAGTAGGGAAGTAGGGATAAGGTATTAACTATGACTAGTAGGTATTAACTATGAATCAACTGTAATTCCCAAATATTGTCAAGCATATCTAATAAACATGTCATTTCTACCGAAATATATTTATGTTTACCGAAATTAATAACCCAATACTATTATAATTACATTTCGCATTCATTAACTAAACCTAGTTCGGTAGTTAATTACCGATCTCATAATACTATATCGGGTTTTCATATCATTATGTTTGTTTGGCCAAATTAAACTTTAATTTGTGGGAAATAGAGTCAGTTTTGATGTGGTTTGGTGATAGTGGCTTAGTATATTTTTATGTCATTCCTAATTTATTGCTTTAGGCCACAGTGTTGTTTATAATAGACAAACACACTTAAATATACGCACATATACGCACTTAAATTCAGATGTGGGGACAAATATATGCTATTGGTTTTTTTTTTGTTTATTTTCATATGAATTTTGATTCTGTTGTTAATTTATGGCTTTACTATTCCCAAGTGATATGAGATATATATCGTCCCACTGCTGAGCACGGGTCTCTCCTCACTTTCCTGAGAGTCCGTTCCGTATTGGTGGATAACATACCTACCTTCGAAACAATTATCGGGTATGTATGTGGATTTCCTCACGATGTTTTCCTTCGCCGAAAAGCGAGTGACAATTACATACATATGCTTTTACAGATATATATTGGTACGTGCCCGCACTGGGATTTGAACTCACGTCCTTCTCCTTGGAAGTCGGACGTTCTCCCACTAGGCTACCACCGCTCGGGTTAGTATATCATCGTCATCATCATCAACAACCCATAACGTCCCACTGCTGAGCACGGGTCTCCCCTCAATTTCGTGAGGAGGGTTAGGCCATAATCCACCACTGGGGCCCGATCCGGATTGGTGGATAACATACCTACCTCCGAAATAATTCTCGGGTAGGCATGTGGGTTTCCTCACGATGTTAGTATATACCTAGTAGTTATTTCAGTGAAATAGACACTGGAATTTTCCCATTTCCAAATGAAATACAAATCCATTTACGAGTTCATTCACCCATCGACACCAATACGGCTGTATTCTCAATTAGTTCCTTGTACTAATGGTTTGAATAGCCAATTAGGTCATTAGAGATCATTACGTGTCGTCTATTTTCATTATCTTATTTGTTTTAACGATAGGGAATAGCTGTATCGATTTGGAAAGCAATTTGATTGGATTTTCAGTTTCCTTGCTGCGTGCACTAGTTTGTTATTACTCTTTGTTGTTTGTTGTGTACTCTATTCTGTTGTTGTTCTGGAAGTTATGGAGGCCGCAGCTGGAGGGTGCGAAGAAACCCCAAATGTTCTTAAACTAGGTTTAAAAAAGTTAAAAATTACCTATCTAAATCCTAAGCTAAAAGTGTGTACATTCGGTCCGATGTTAGGAGCTTAAGTCACTTAAAATTACGGGGATTACAGTATATAGAGACATGCGACAGTTTTGCTGCGTCTGCGTTTCGCTGTTTCGCCGCCGGTAGCACGGTGTGGTGGGGAATGTAGGTCATCATCTGTCATCATTCTGGTCATCGGACGGCTACATAACATTGAGTTATGTTGTTTGTGAATTAAGTATTATTAATTATGCCTTGATGTCATGATATGATTGTATTGTGTCACGATCACTAGGATTTGCTGCATCTAGGAAAACAGGGACTACAATTATAAGCCAGAAAACATGATGATTTTGCTTGCAAACTATTAAAAATTATAGCGTTTAAATTTTATTTTATGGAAAAAAATAAAATCGTTTTTCTCCTATTTATCTTAGAAACTAAACGTCACTGCGTTTGATAGGGTTTATCGATAGACGCGCCTTTGAACGATAAGTCGAATGGTGTAAATCACCTGGTTTTTAAAATGGTTATATAAGTAATTGGGTTTACCAATAAGTAAGAAATAAGATAATGCCAACGCCTTATTCCATTAACTATCTTAACCAATAAGGGTAAGTTCTGTGTTGTGTTCCGTATAATATTAAGTTCTGGGTGGCACTGTAACTTTTGTGGGCAGGCGTAGCGCTTACCATCATGTGAACGACATGCTCGTCTCGTCAGTTAGTCAAAAAAAGTAATGGCGCGCCTAATTTTTTTACCACTCTTGATACACATTATGACATTTAAAATAACATCGCTAATGTAACTTTTTCCTAGCTAGTCGTTACTACAAATTCCTTAGCTAGCTAAAAATCGGATTGTCAATCCCCGTTCGCAGGTTCAATTTGCAGGTGTACAAAGAGATTCATTGTGGGGTGTGAAGAGATTTGCTTGCCAAATTGGAAGGTCCGACCGTCGAGTAATCGGCTTACGACTGACGCTTAGGTGTTTATACCTACACTCCTGTGAACTGTCTATTGAGTTTGAGGTCGTAATAAGTTTGGTATATTAAATGGTAATTTATTATCATTTATCTTAATTATGTTATGTCTCTTGGGACGAAGTTTCTTATGGCACTGAATATCCTTATCGGCGGATGTGGGCTGGGCGAGAAAAAGTGTAAAAATTTTCCATCACAACCCTTTCTTTAGTATAGACGGTTACTTAAAGCGCGTAAAAAATAGAAATTAAGTTAGTTAGAAAATAAATGATGGTAAAAAATAAAACAAAAAACATGCTTTAACGCGAAGGTGTTAAAACATGTTTTTTGTTTTGTTTTCAGCACTGAAGAGTGCTGAAAACACAACAGTCATCTTTTTCATAACTTCAGGGGTGGTCGTGGAAGCGCAATCGCGAGCCCGCGTCCACCCCAACATGCGGAGAGGAGAACATCCCGGGGTTGTTTAGTGGGTACACCCAGTCAGGCGCATCCCTAAGATGCGCACTGGCGGGGGAGCCCCACATAACCATCCGGCCTCCCCCGAGGTCGAGGTATGAATAAGGTCATTCCCCCGGGTTAAAAAAAAAAAAAAATCTTTTTCATAACTTGCCGAGAGTGCGGGAAAACACAACTGTTGTGTTTGTTGTATCGAAAAACACTATGGAGTGTGCAGATCGTGGCTAGACAAGAAAATCGGCTCAGCAGCGAAAGTGTTCAGAGCACAAGGATGACTAAAGGGCAAATATTTAGCACGCTATTCACATTAGATACACCTACAGAACATAGATATACGTAAACTGTAGAGTGGCCACATTCAATTTGGCTTGACGTAATCCGATTACGGAGTGTCGCCGACCTATTGTTCTGCGGATTAATTATGTAAATTGATGTTTTTGCTGTTCTACCGTGTTTATAGCTCTGGGGTGTTTATTTAGGCCGGTATATTGTTCAAATTGCCGTATGAGATATAGGTATGACACATGTTTTCGTTCCAAACTCAAACAAAACTTAAACCAATTACCCTAAGTAGGAAATAATATTGCACTTTTACAAGTCATACATTTAAGTCTCATAAACATAAAAAGAAATGGAACATAAACATAGGAAGTCCCAGAAAGCGATGACGAGACGATTTAGGTGCTTTCTTGAGCGACTGGCCACAAAGAGCAATGGAGCGAGATCAGTGGAAGGCGATGGGGAGACCTTTGTCCAGCAGTGGGATCATGGAATATGATCAATTTAATTAATAAGTATCTGATTATGCTTTGAGTTTCATAAAGGAAGTTTCACTTTCCAGTGCCGATTCATCGTATTTTAATGAACACAATATTCAAGAATTATACATGACTTCAAATTACTAAACATTTTTGAAGACTTCTGACAGTTGTACCTATATTTGTACTAGCTGCGCCACACGGTTTCACCCGCGTAGACTGGTACCCCACAGGAACTCTAAATTTTTATGGGATACATAGTATTTTATTTTCTATTCGAGGTGCTATAAAGTTTATTAAAATCCGTTCAACCGTTACCGTGGCGGCGGATAAACGAGCAAAACTCACAAACTTTCCCAATTATAATATTAGTGTAGTAAATTGCATGAGAAAGTACGTACTCACACTTAATAATCACTAGCTTTTCGGTGAAGGAAAACATAGTGAGGAAACCCACATAACTACCCGGAAATTATTTCGGAGTAAGGTATGTTATCCACCAATCCGGACGGGCCCCATTGGTGGAATATAGCGTAATACTCCGCACGACAGTGAGGGAAGACCCTTGCTCAGCAATGGGCCGATATGGGCTGATGATAATGATGATGACGAAAGTTCAGAAACTACCTAAAAATCCACAAAAATATACCGTAACTGAACAAGTTTATAAATCAACTTCCCTCAACATCTAATTTCACTCGAACTTCGCAAAAGAAGCCAATCAATAAATAATTTCCCCTCTTTTCAATTAGTATAGCAAATGCACCTTTAATGCTCAGCCTGCGGGAAAATCCGGGAGTTACCTTAAGCGATTGGGGGCTCTGCCACTAAACGAAATCTGGACTAATAGGGGACGAGGGTCGTCGGGAATAGGTAATGACGTTTTCATAAATCGTTTCGTGATTTGAAATTTACCTAGGATAATGTTATTACGACCTTTTATTTAACTTGCAATGTATAAAAATAATAATATGTATTAATACTGTAAGTACGCCACCCACCCTACTATTGAAAACCGTTTTTTACTGTCCATCCAAAGGTTGTCTGGAAGAAATCGCTTTCAGCGATAAGACCGCCCATTGTACTACCCTTGTTTACCTATTGTAATTCTTCTGTACTGTGTTTATTTTTGTTTCTGGTGTACAATAAAGCCACCAGCCCGATGGTCGAACGACCATGTCAAGTTAGTCGGAAGGCAGTGGATACGTCTCGCACAGGACCGGAATAAGTGGCGTGAAAGAGAGGAGGCCTATACCCAACAGTGGGTTGATATGGGCTGAGATGATGATGATGGTGATGTACAATAAAGAGTTTTCTATTTCTATTTTCTATAATGATGTATGTTTTTTCGGGTGGAACCTTGAAACTCAATTTTGACCTAGTTGCCATTGTTGAATTGAGTTGAAATTTTGCACGCCTGTCATGTTCCGATGACAATACAATATTATGGTACCAACGAGCTGGTATAATGATAGAGACGGAAGGTAGACAGCGGAACTCCTCAGTGACTAACAGTAGATTGATGGTGTTTGGACTCATTCTGACCAGCTTGCCGTACCGAATACGTATTTAACAAAAGCTTGTCTGGAATAATACATTTTTACTAAAAAAATATTTTTAATAATATCTAGCTACGTTTAGCGGCTTTACCCGTAGATGGAACTACATATTTCATGTGTCACACCAGGACATAAAATATCTATCTAAATATCAAATTTCATTAAAATCAGTACAACGTACGTAATCAGTACACGCAAAGTTTCGCATTCGCAATATTTAGTAGAAAAGTATAGGTTATTTTTTATTTCTCGAAAATAAATCGTCTTTTTAAATATTATAACCATTAAAAAATATAAATAAATTTGTACTCAACAGAGGAGGCAGAACAGAATCAATATCAAATACCGTTTTTTTTATAAAAGTCGATCGTGTTTTTGTACATACGTACACCCTCTTATTTTACTTTATCTGACCGAAAAATTTCATTTCTTCTTACAACATCGAATTTAAAAAATTCTGCCGCAGTCGCTTCCTCTGAAAATGACACGACCCTATTTTCAGGGAAGATATTTTCCTTGATATAAATCTCTTTTTTAATATTTCGTCGCCTCGAGAAAGTATCTCGTTTATTTACTAGTACTTTAATGAGCTCAGGCAGGCTTTGTTAGACCCTGTTTAGACGTACCACTTTCCGACCACAGTACAACCACTAAAAAGTGGTTGCATAAGCGTGGGTTGAGAATTACGTTCGATGTTTACAATAGAATTGTATTCTGACATTAACGTAATCCCAGACATAAGTTTGGACATCATTTTTTGGAAACAAAACTATACTTACACGATATCACATCGCATTTGCATCGCATTGTCATAAATTTCCTCTCATTTTGTATATTTTGTGTTACACAAAAATGATTTTCTTTCTTTCTTTCAGCTACTACGCAACTAAAACGTTACCATCATAATTATATCGTAAAGTAACGTTTTTACACTTATACAACTGCTTTGTAGTTGTATTGTGGCCGAAGAGTGGCACGTCTGAACCGGCCCTTAGAGTCTTATTCCGTGCTCAGTCGTTTTATTGGATGGAATTAAATATTTGAATGTAACTTGATTCTTTTATGAGACACGCGAGGCTGAATAGGTATAAAATTAAGGTTTTTGTGTTTGGTCTTCCTTTGAGAAGAGCCCAACAAAGTGAGTTTTATTAATACAAATTCCGACGTTACCTTAATAGTTAAACATTTTCAGCTCTTCGAAAATACCTGTTACATAATACTATTATCGAATAGAACGTAATAAAATGATTTTCAAGATGAAATGTAAGATAATCCATCTTTTATCTTTAACTTAAATAAGGGATACACATAAAAATGCTTAAATTCTGTCATAATTTCTCTTAACTGTAATCACAGTGGACAAAGTGAAGAACAGCGTGACAAGAGAACGATGTAGACTGGTAGAAGATGTGCTGATAAGAATAGAGAAAGGGATACTTAAATGGCTTGAAAATCTACAGAGGATGGATGAAGAAAGATTGATGAAACAGGTTTATGGATCGAGTATATAGGTC
The DNA here is from genome assembly GCA_912999815.1 of Campaea margaritaria. NCBI lineage: Eukaryota > Metazoa > Arthropoda > Insecta > Lepidoptera > Geometridae > Campaea > Campaea margaritaria. The sequence continues at coordinate 11,193,328 of OU538789.1, read as the reverse complement.
ACTCGGTATGGGTGACGTAGGCAAACGTACCACGATCAGGTCAAGGAAGTTTTAAAGAAAGTTCAAGTTAAAAGTACTTCTAACCCAGAGCATGTATGACGGGACTCATGAAAGTAGAAGAAGCAAATGAGATCTGTCAAGACCTTTGCATGAGGACAGATGTAGTCTCTGCCTACGCTAATGTGAAAAAGGCGTGACTGTATGTGTGTATCTTATCCAGTAAAACAATACAAAGCTCTATAAAACATAATTAAATGGAATTTGAAATAAATATTGCGCCCCTTGCGGTTTTATTCCAAACGATATTTAAAATCGTTACCGAAATGAATTGGTTTCAAAACTAATTATATTCATAATCACGAATTTCAAACTGACGTGGTAAATAGTTTAGCAAAGTCCCGCGCCACGCGTCGTTGTGGTGTCGGGTATAGTGACAAGTAATTACCGAAGTGGGTTGATGCTTTTTGTTATTCACTGGTGTAGCTTGAACCGGGATGTAAGTAGAACGGACGCGCGATAATGGGTGGATAGTTAATTAAAAATATTAATTAAAATGTTGATGGACACCGAACTTTAATTCCATTGCTCAAAAAATCGTTACAGGAAAATGTAGCCAGGAAAACGGATTTCCAAGAACCTCAAAATTGGTCAATTAAAGGAAATGTATTGGCCTACTGTGGTAAATTAAGGTCCATCATCCCTCTCTCTCTGAGAGAAATCCTAGCAGTAGGAATGTAATAGACTGACGATTTATTGATTATTTATGTAAGTTAGTGAGGCTTTTACTCATATGGGTAGATTTTAACTCTGCTATTATATCATTTGACATCAAGCGTAACTTTTACTAATTTGGCAAGCAGATTTGGCACTAGAAGTTTTTAAGCTTTCGCGTTCTGAATTCTAAGGTCTTATTCGCGCCTCGATTAGTATCAAAATATAATTTTTACAACGAAGTTTTAATTAAGTCGCCTTGACCGTGGTCACGAGAAGACTAGAAGAAGATTAGGTGCGTATAGCAGAAGTTTCCAGCGAAATTACTAGGCATAATTATGAGACTTTAGAGCCGATGTCTCAGGGTGACGAGCGCAGTGCAGTGCCGCGCAGAATTATGCAATGCAGAGTTCTGGGTGATACTGTAAAAAAAAAGCCAAGTTTTTGCGCAACAAAACCCCGCACATTTTAATTACGTATCGTTCGTCAAATTCCCGTCGTATACGTGTGGCGGCGCGTTTAATTCGAAACAAATGGAAATGTTACCGGGATGAAATGCAAATTTATTCAATTAATCCACCCGCCAGTCTGTATTGGGTGTCGCAAAGCCGTGATTGGCGTTAAGTCGCTCACCCGCGCGAAAGTGGTTTGCCGTTTACGTTTACAGAATAGGGACGCGGTGCATTCTAAATTGTGTTTGCTTATTAGTTCGGGAGCTGCGGAGATAGATTGGGTCACGGAATAAGAAATAGTCGATGAGAACATGTTTTTTTTATTACAGAATAGGCAAGCATTTGCCTCACCTGGTGGTAAGTGTCGACACGGTCGATGACGAAGCATGCTTGCCAAGAAGATACCTATTCACTCTCGACATAAAGACTTTGGATTATAGTTTTCGGGAAACAGACGCTGGTAAAGTGTTCCATTCCTTCGCTGTTCGGCTGTATTGAGTGTAATATTTTGCTTTGGATTGTGTACCCAGTAACTAGTTATTAATCTATGCTCCAGGCAAAAAGAGAGCTATTGAGCTTTGATTTGAGTTGATATTCAATGAGGGTGAATTCGTGGAAAACGCTGATAAGTATACTAAAGTGACTTCCTGTTAAAGTGCTACTAGACAGAATTAAGTAGATAGGTACACTCGTTATTGACACACCATAGAACAAAGAAAACAAAAACTAGAACAAACTAGAGCTTATCATAAAAATAAAAGCCAGAATTCAAGTAAGCTTAGATCTTGTCAAAAGATAATTTAGACTGTAAATAAATTTTATCTATTAAAATTAATAATAAATTGAACTTGGTTCAATTAATGTTTAATCGAACGTAACAGACTAAACACACACACACAAAACTGACTAACTGTCTAACTGTTCCACACTAAAATTATTTTTCAGAAGAATTTCACTCTGAAAGTTTCGACTTCATAACGTTTAACTGCAAATATTTGAGAGTAAAGGCGTCTACCACACGGGAAGCGGCGTGCGCTTGACAAACGCTCATCTTTTCGGGACGATTAAATTACTTTATTCACCTCTCCGCCCGCCGTGGAACGGAACAGTCCGGGTGCAATGTGAAGGAGACAGCGGGTTATATTTTTTATATTATAATTTTATATTATGGGCGCAGTGTGAGTGTTTCCTTGCCAAATGACAAGGCTGTGACCTACATTGTTTTTTTTATTTTTATTTAACTGAGTAACAAGACGAGCAAGTCGGTCACTGATGGTAAGCGTTACGCCTGCCCATAACAGTTATAGTAGCACCTAGAACTTTGCATGATCATGCGTGGCAATGTACTGCGCTCGTCGCCCTAAAACATTGGTTCTAAAGTCTCATATGCCCAGTAATTTAACTGGACTTGATAAAATTTAACATCCTAATAACTTAAGGTTTTGTTTATATTGAGGCTATCGCTTTTATAACTAGGGATTTCTTGTAACTATTAGTTATTGTAACTATAGAAACGCAGTACTCTCTTTTATTTCATCATCATCGTCAACCCATAACGTCCCACTGCTGAGCACGGGTCTCTCCTCACTTTCGTGAGGAGGGTTAGGCCATAATCCACCATGGGGACCAGATCCGGATTGGTGGATCACCTACCTACCTCCAAAATAATTCTCGGGTAGGTATGTGGGTTTCCTCACGATGTTTTCCTTCACCGAAAAGCGTGTGATAATTACGTACATATGTTTTACAGAAACACATTGGTACGTGCCTGCACTGGGATTCGAACTCACGACCTTCTGATTGGAAGGCGGACATTCTCCCACTAGGCTACCACCGCTTCTTTATTTAAATAGTGATTAATTGGATACTACTGTTAGTCGATTAGAAAGTAGATAGAATGAAATGAGAAAGAATGAGGATGATAGAAGTTGTTATATTGTCTTATCTGACCTAAATGTATAGCTTAATATACTCGGGTCAACTTAAGTACTGGTTTAGTTTTTTAACTAGATTTCTACGTTACGCTGGGAATCCACGACGTGAACTTTCCCACCAATCAGAAGCCCGGAAAATGACGATATAAATGACGCGAACCAATCCACACTTGCGTTCGCGGTCGTCATTGATGGTAATATATCAGGTGTGCATGTGGGGGTAATGGTTCGGTGAGTGTGTCTGTGTAATCGATGGCAGTTGCTACTGGAGGAGTAAGGGAGGTGTAACCTATGGCTAATTTTTGCAATAATTCAGTAGCGATCCAAACGCCATTTAGTCGCGATACAACTGCGATTCCGTCGCGATACAGTCGCGCGTTGCAAATGCAGCAAGCGGTCTAAAGTAGCGCGCTACTAAATCAGACGTGCGTTAATGAAATGGAATTGCAGCAAAAAACAACCGTGGGCGACCTAAGGGGTAGGCTTGAGATAACAATGATCCGCTACGAAATCGCTAGCGCTTTTCACTTCCACGGCTTCATGAAACTCAGACGTCTGCGCAATTTATGGCGTCTAACTCAGATGGACCTGTCCTTTTGTGGTGCGTACAACTACGGAATATTCCTGTACATATATTATTTCCGTATAACTCGAGTCGCGGTGCTTCATCCGTAGAAATCCAATATACTATTTTGATGTCTTCATACAAATTAATATAATAATGACGACTTGTTAACTTGTAGGTAATGGTTAAGACTTTTAAGTGTATAATCAATGGACAGAAAAACTACTACAAAATATAGTTTTGGTTGAGATAAATGAGAAATCCATTTTTATTAAACTTTATGTATATTGGTTACTTTATGTATGTTAGTTTTCTTTGTTCTGGGTGTTTCGATAAATAGTTTATCCATCTATTACTTTTTTTTAGAAAAGCTTATTTGAAATTACTAAGGGTTGGTTTGTGAAAAGTGATTTGATGAATGCTATTAAATAATCATTAGATTACTTCTAATTATGGTCACATACATAGATATTATCCAGGCTCCCAATTATGTGGTACAATTTTATTCTATACCCTAACTAAGATATAACTGCTTCTAAGACTCAGTTAAAAAGCGGTGGTAGCCTAGTGGGAGAACGTCCGCCTTCAAGCAGAAGGTCGTGAGTTCAAATCCCAGTTCAGGCACGTACCAATGTGTTTCTTGTAAAACATATGTACGTAATTATCACTCGCTTTTCGGTGAAGGAAAACATCGTGAGGAAACCCACATACCTACCCGAGAATTATTTCGGAGGTAGGTATGTGATCCACCAATCCGGATCTGGCCCCCGTGGTGGATTATGGCCTAATCCTCCTCACGAAAGTGAGGGGAGACCCGTGCCCAGCAGTGGGACGTTATGGGTTGTTGATGAAGACACAGTTGACTATTAAGTTAGTTCTCAGCTCATGCTTATACTCAGTAACGCATATCTATCTCGTCTCTAATGATGAAAGATAATAATATTACTGTAGTATACCAGTTGGTGGGTTGCTGGTAGGTAGGAGTAAGTAGCTGCTGAAGTTTGTAGGTAAGTTAATTAACTGTAGTTAAGTCATAAGTGCGCTGCTTTGCTGAGAATTTGTAGGTGGGTAATTGATGGAGCTTAATGGGGCAATGCAAAGTTCTGGGTGGCACTGCAACAGCTGTAACAAGCAAGCGTGGTGATCCTTTTTATTTTTTTTATTTGACTGAGTGACGAGATATGAGACTGGTCTCTGCTTCGCCAATGAATTGCCTACTTTCTGTTATGCGAATATCTCCATCGCTCTACTCGTTGTAGAAGGCACGTTAAGCCGTCGCTGGTCCGATTGCTATCGATTGCTATCACACCTTTGACAGATACTCATCTGCCAAGCAGTAGTGTGCAAACATTACTTGTTTCAAGGCCACTGTTTAAAGCGAAATTACTGGGCATATGAGACGTTAGAGCCAATGTCTCAGGGTGACGAGCACAGTGCAGTGCCGCGCAGGATTATGCAATGCAAAGTTCTAGATGGAACTGTAACTGTTATTCGCAGGCTTAGCGCTTACCATCAGGTGAACGACATGCTCATCTAGTCTTTCAGTCAAATAAAAAATGAAGTCTTTAAGCCACGTCAGAAGCATTTACGCACCTTGAGAATTTCTGACACCAGAATGATACTGCTTCAGTAAACAAACCGCATCAGTATTCTAGTTTTACACAGTTTTCTACAACTTTTGTGTGAGTTACGTGTACAATAAAGTCCCTTGGGATACAAAGGGCCGTATAAAACAACTATACCTTACATTTGTGCAGTCCTCTAGCGCTTGTTGATACAGATGTACTACAGCTGTAGACACATTCTGTGCTCTGACAATGTGGAAAGTTCATGGAAAACGCCGGCATTGGCGCACGCATACAGTCAAGTATACAGTAAATTCAGTTATTGGATAGTCAGTCAGTATTGGTAGTCAGTCATACAGTAAATTCAGTTATTGGATAATATTCACTGTTGTTTTCTTTTAAATGCCTGTACTTAATGCGTGTTTCCGGTGTGTTTTTTGGTCTACACACTGCACAACGAAACATCATTGTTTAATTCTCTAACGGGCGTATTTCCGAAACACAGGTAGAGTTAATGGAGTTTCCTTTTCCTGTGAGAGATTCAGACATGAGTCACCGCTTGAACGGGAAATGTCCTTTTTCAAACTCAAACCATAATCAATTAATCATTAGTTTCGTAGATCATATTTTGACTTATTTTTTTGTTTTTCTATACTTATGTAGGGAGATTGTTTTTGACGTGTAAAAGTGCAATATTATGCCTTTTTACAATAAATGATTTGATTTTTGTCAGAATAATTACAACAATGACTTGACTATTATATGATTTAATCACCCGAAAAAAATTTGTTATATTTCTGTATTTTGTTAAGATTTGGAGTACAATAAAGAGTTTTCTATTCTGTAGTTCTGTTCTGTTCTACAGTAATGTTTGAACACTACTGTATGGCCAATGACATTAGGTAAAAGTGAATAAAACTTCTTGAGGTAGATATTAAAATATATATTTTTTAAAGCTGAAAACTAGATTCAAGATTTCTAGGAAAACCCAGATCCACTAGAATTCCAATAATTGACGTCAAGCTAGGCAGCCCTTTGATATAACCCATCGGTTCCTTGAATCAAGCTTCAGTACTGGCAACATCGCTGTTCTGTGCATAACAGTATCTGTATGCAAATTCGGGAGTGCATTGTGCGTCCCGTGTCGCCTCCGCACAATAGGGGAGAGTTGTTTCAGAACAATTGTATAGATTCGAAAGTTAAATTGTGTTCGCGCTCACACTTTGTGCCGTGATTCGTTGGTGGGGTAGCCAGGTGAATTTCTGAATTACCCATGATTTGCAATTTTTTTAGGTATCGTCAAAACTATGAGAATGAATTGAGGATACCTTTTGGAAAACAAAGACGAAGTTTATATGGATTTACTGCAAAAGTGCAAAACCAAAGTTATGAAATTTAATTTAATCAAATAAGTTCAGGCAATGTAGAAATTTAATAAATAAAATTAAGCATCTCAAGATATAACTATATTCACACATGTGTCTATGAAATTCATTATGTCAATGTCAACGACAGGGTGTATCTAAAAGCTAAATTTTGTTTTAATTGGTACATAAACTTTGATATACCTACTTGGTTTATAAATCCACCTTATTATTTTTTACAACTCTTAAAGACTGTGTTTCAGAAGGAATTCAGCAAACAATTGTTTGAGTTACCATATAAAAAAACAACACAAAATAAAATAAATAAATTATACCCCAATTTTTCCTTCAAAAGGTATTGTCACGTAAAATTCCGCTTTCAACTCCGAAAAAACACCAATGTTTTTGGAAATTTCGCAATCTGGCAACATTGTCCGTTGGGTCGCCTGTCGGTAAATTAAAAAGTCAGGAAGCAGCGCGTCATAAACAAGGACCGCGCTTCGAGAGCTGTGTTTTTTTTTTAACCTATTTGTCCGTGATGTTTTAGCTTTGACTCGAGACTTGAATGGATGTCTAGTGCATACTGTAAAAAGCCGGTAAAATTAACAAATACAAATTTATTTATTTACATAAAGTAACATAATTATACAGTTTCTTTTGAATGAATAAGCTCCGGGACTAATGTGAACCGTGTTTCAGGAGCCAGTAGTTGCTTCTCCCACATAATATGTTCCATACGTGTCATCATCATCATCAACCCATAACGTCCCACTGTTGAGCACGGGTCTCCCCTCACTTTCGTGAGGAGGGTTAGGCCATAATCCACCACGTGGGCCAGATCCGGATTGGTGGATCACCTACCTACCTCCGAAATAATTCTCGGGTAGGTATGTGGGTTTCCATACGTGTACATCATAGTTATAAGTAAAAGCTATTCTACAACTAATAAAAACAAGACCAAATTAATTGCTAACAAATCAACTGACCCAATACCGACAACGGCCAAAATTTACACTTTTCATTTACAAAAATTATTAAAGCAAAAACGTTACGTACTTTAAGTTTTTTTTATTGACTGAGTGACGAGACGAGCAAGTCGTTCACCCGATGGTAAGCGCTACGCCTGCCCATATCATTTCCAGTGCCTCCACAACTTTACATTCCATAATCCTGCGCGGCACTGCACTGCGCTCGTCACCCTGAGATATCGGCTCTAAAGTCTCATATGCCCAGTAATTTCGCTGGAAACAGTGCCTTTCAAACCGGAACACCGTAATGTAATGACAGTAATGATTAAGCATTTGAAGGCTGTATCACAGTTTCTTTCTGTCAAATTAATACCAGAGTAACGAACGGGATTGCGTTGCAAATGTCAGGGGAGCCTGGAGACATGCCACGGTGTGGGTTATTTAAATATATTATACTCGCAGCACCCTGCGGTTTCGTCTGCGTCTAACAAATACCACAGAAACCGTCTATTATTACGGGATAAAAAGTATCGTATGTTCTTTTCCACGACTTAAACTATCCATATACCAAATTTCACCAAAATCCGTTCTGCTGTTTCGGCGTGAAGAGAGGACAGATACACTAACACACAAACTTTCGCACGCATATAATATTATAACTAGCTGCGCCCCGCAATTTCACCCGCGTTGTTCTTCTTATGTTCCACGGTAACATACTATCGAGATAAAAATAGCCTATTACCTAATCCAGGTGATGAACTATCTGTGTTCTAAATTTCATTCGAATCCGTTCAGTAGCTTTTGCGTGAAAGAGGAACAAACATCCATCCATCCATCCACACAAACTTTCGCATTTATAATATTAGTAGGATTGTGGTGAGATTGGATATTGCCTTCTTTGTTTTGAGTACGGTAGAGTTACAGCGTGGCGATGCTCTAAAACAAAAACTTTAAAATGATATACTCCATAGAATTATTTTTTATTATTCTTCTATGAAAACTGCAAGTTTTTTTTTCTTATTACGTACTACGTTTGACCACAATCTCACCCGATGGAAAGCGACGATGTGACCGAAGGTGAAGCACGGCCTAAGAGGTACCTATTCACTCTCGACTTGAACAACCCAGGGTTAAATTTAGACGGAAACACACACGAAGGCAAAGTCTTCCATTCCTTTGCAGTTCTTATAAGGAATGAAGAAGCATGATGCTTCGTTCTTAGAGGTGGTCTTAAAGTTGGAGTGCAAAATGCTTAAAACCCTTTGTTTTTGAAGTCAATGTTGAAACAAACTTAATTGCGAAATTGTACTAAATAAGATTGAATCAGTACGGTTTGTTGCAACGCATGCGAGTAAAGTCGCGAGCAAAAGCTAGTACTAATAATTATAATACTGAATTATAATGTTTACTATTTCTTATGATTGAATTTTTTATTATTTTAATTCACTGTACCTTTTATTACCTGATAAAGAGAAACGTTTGTTAGTTTCGGTGTTACAGTAGTCTAGTGTTGCTTGTATGTAAAAAAATGTGTAAGATATGGTGTAAAAAAATTGTTTTAGAGAAGTCAAATGTATGGATTTGACGAAAAAATATGTTTTTTTTTAATAGAAAACTAAAACTAATAATATTTAATATGTTTTGTGTAAGTTTTCTTAATCTTATATCTTTAAATGAGCAATTCTTGTATATAATTGGAATCTCGGAATCGGCTCCAACGATTTTCATGAAATTTAGTATATAGGGCGTTTCGGGGGCGATAAATCGATCTAGCTAGGAATCATTTTTAAAAAATGTCATTTTATTCGTGTTATATCAAATTAAACATAAACTTGGAAGAAATATAACAAAGCGTTGGAGGCGTTTGAGTAGTCCAAATTTAAACTGATAAATATGACTCTTCCTGACAAAGAAAATTAATTGTTTATTTATATTATTTGTGTTTTCTTAACGTGTTCACTTAAAAATGCCTAAACGATCTTGGAAAAAACGCTTATAAACAATCTACCGAGCAAAGCTCGGTCATCCAGGTACTATAAATAAAAATACATAACGTATGTTACATTCTTAAAGCGTTGTTCTCGAACAATGGCTAATATTTTCACAAATGGAATTTTTTTGATTGTACGATTGTTTTGTGGTTGATTGTGGCATAGCCTATTTATGCATACTATTAATATCTATATTCTACATACAACATTATAAAAGCTTGTTACCTTTACATTATTTGTTAGTTAAATTATTATAACAGTGACTAACAGTGGTGTTTTGATTCATATTGAGCACCGAATAATGTTGACGGAAAAAATACTTTTTAACAAAAACTTTTATTTTTACAGAACACATCAGGACGGCTGCTGGCAATCTATTATCTCCTTAGAGTAACAGTAAAGCTTCAAATACCGCTGCCGATGCCAATGCCAATGCCGATGCCGATGCCAATGCCGATGCCACTGCCAATGCCGATGCCTATGCTTCCAATGATAATAGAGTTCGATCATTCAGATTCAGATTCAAGTTCGGAAGAAAGGCGTAGAGAAGAAGAGGAGAGAAAGAAAGAGGAGCAAACGTTAAAAGAAGAAGAAGAAGAGGAAAGAAGAAGAAAGGCGAAGAAAAAGGACACTTTCATGGTCATGATGATACCGATGATGCCGCCACCGATGCCAATGCCGATTCCGATGCCAATTCCGATGCCGCCACCGATGCCGCCACCGATGCCAGTACCGATGCCGATTCCGGCACCGATGCCAATGCCGATGCCGATTGCAGCACCGATGCCAATGATGCCGATGTTAATGATTGGAAAACGGAAATAAAACACCTGTAAAAAGTGCATAATTGTATCTAGGATCTAATCGAATCTAAAGAAAATCGATCAATCGATTTTAATTTCTGTGCGCGAATTAGGTGAAAGACAGATCACATGCTTCTTTCGTCAGGCTTGCCACTAGACTCGTTTTTGTGTAGAAAAATTATAAAATATGAATTATTAAATTAAAATATTTGTAACAAAAATGTGTACATTAAGTAATGTTAGAATCCGTGAATTTTCAAAAATATTAAAATTAATTATTAGAGTTTTCTTTTATTTTGCTTGGGTAACTTATATTTATTCAACTCGTATCAATAAAATTCCGGTTACAGATACGGATACGGATATCTAATTGCAATATAAAACCAATGCCGCACGCGTCGGTGACGCGCGCATGGACATCTGACGCGTTGATTCCAACCGTTCCGAGTCTACCTAGTCTTGTCATTGGAAGCTACGAGTAGCATCAGAATATTCTATATAGATCAAGAGGCGAGATTTATATAATGCTTACTATAAAGGCACAGACACGGCGTCACTGACGCGTTTGTCTGACGCCTAACCTATTTTCCCCAGTCGCAAGAGGAGATCCCCATCCGCAACGCAATCTACCAGATTACACCGTGATTAGAAGCGTTAGACAAAGTTGCAGGTGCCACGGTAAACACGTCACAGTTGAGAAACTCACGGAGCGTTTTTCCCGCGCACCCTCTGCGCTTACGGGACTGTAACTGTTGTAGTTTAAGAAAATGTGGGTAAAATAGATTCTTGAAACTCTTGACAGGTTTTATGCCTGTTTGAATAGCATGGATAAACATACATACATACAGTTACGCCTCTCTACCATTGGGATCGCCAGAGACTACATCTTTCCACATGCTCCGATCCCAACGGAAAGCAGAACACCAATTCCCTCTACTGGTTTCTGGAACTCTAGACTAATAGGCTGTTTAGATCTATGCGTAGTCCAACATTCATCGTAGCAGTGGCTTTCTGTAGCATACTCTTCGCCCCGGATAGAAGTCACGCATAATATGGTTGTAAGTCCCAGAAAGGCAATCGCATTTGCCAACTACTACCATGTGGTCAAATTTCGCAAACTTACGCCCTCGTTAGTATTAAAATATGTTCATAAGCAACCGCAGCGAGAGCGGGTAAAAAACGCGCCATAAGTTCTCCACACTGCGCTATACTTTCGCTGTCTGCCGAGAAACGAGATGGATTTTGCGGATTGATTTTATTTTAATTTTTCTATTTTATGAGAATTATATCCTCCACGGAGAGAGTGACTGCTGAATGTAAAATCTCAGCATGATGTTAAAACCAGTATGATTTAACTTTTGAGTGAGCAATTGAGCATTGAGGGTTTAAAAAGGTAATAGAATGGACTATACTGGGTTTATAACATATGTACGTAATTATCACTCGCTTTTCGGTGAAGGAAAACATCGTGAGAAAACCCACATACCTACCCGAGAATTATTTCGGAGGTAGGTATGTTATCCACCAATCTGGACTGGGCCCCCGTGGTGGATGGCCTTACCCTCCTCACGAAAATAAGGAGAGACCCGTGCCCAGCAGTGGGACGTTATGGGTTGATGATGATGATGAAGATGATACTGGGTATAATACTGTATTAAACGTCTGTGTCATGAAAGCTCCTGAAGCTGCGCGCTGAAAATTGTATTAGGATCCTATGCATACTAAGTTCGGATCTGAACTATTTCCCAATATATTCGGGTCAAGCTCTAGAATATTCACTACTGAGAATATTTTGTGTCACCCCACGTCTGTGGACTGCTTGTGTGTTCACTGTCAGTAAAGATAGCAAGGAAGCTTGTGCTATCGTAAAACGGCACTGCAGTTTTCAGTTATCTACATATTTTACGTTCTGTGGTGTTACGACGTTTGAAAATGTCACCGTTAACTCTTAGTTGCCTCCGATATTACTGAAATATCTTGTCGTAAAAGCAAGTAATTCTGTAAGCCAGTAGCACGGTTTCTGGGTGGCAATGTAGCTGTAATGACAGGCGCTTACCATCAGGTGGACGACTCCTCGTCTCGTTACTTAGTAACAAATAAAAAATACTTGGAGGTTGTTCACTTTTACTATTCTTAATGATATGATAAATGTGTGTGTTTGTCCTCTCTTCAAGCCGAAACGGCAAAACGGATTTTGATGAAATTTAGTATATAGACACATTAGTTCTGGGAATATAACATAGGCTACTTTTTATCCCGTAAAATTTGATGGTTCCTGGGACAAAATAGTTAGCACGGGGGAACCGCACGGCGCTGCTAATAGTTAATAAAGGCTGTGATAAATAAAAAAAATGACCAAATGGTACATAAAAAACCAATAAAGTCACAAGATTTTCTACTTACGTACAATCATAAAGTTTTATTGCAGAATTGCTTGTGGGTTTTTCTCCAATGAATACCTTTCAAATCGGTGCTAGAGTCCGTTAACTTTAAGAATAAAGAACCCATATTTCTAAAAGACTATTAAAATAAAATAAAAACCGTCGAGATCGTCATAAAAGTACTCATATTGACAAAACATATTATTTAAAATTTCTCAACAATCTATATCGTCCCGCTGCTGAGCATAGGTCTCCCCTTACTTTCGTGAGAAGGGTTAGGCCATGACCCACCATGGGGCTCAAAAATGCTCTAAAAATCACTAACAAAGCAAATGAAACCCATGAGCTAGCAACACCAGTCTCTAGGCAGCGATTTAGCTAATACTCCACTTCAAGTCATCGGCGCAACGAGCCCCCAGAGGATGCTATCGTTTTCAACGGTAGCGGAGGTTACTTTGATTTGGTGGATTTTACTCGAGGAAAGTCGTTGTTTTTATATAAAAATAAACTAGCTGAGTCCCGCGGTTTCACCCGCGTAATTCCAGTTTTTCCGCAATATATCTTGCTTTTCTAGGTAAAACAACGATTTTACTTTTGAATAATTGAATCGCGAAAAAAACAAATGTCGAATCTTGACAAAAATCTCAAAGAAAAAATATTTTTTCTCAAATTTTACTATTTTCCATGCATTTTTTCTTAATTTTTACTTTCATAAGAACCTTTTTCTGGCAATAACAAAAAGAGCTTTTGGCTGAAAATTCCAGACAAACTTTTAGAAATCAAGCCAATTGACATGAGCATAAAATATTTTTATAGGTAAACATTTCCTTCAGTTGATATGAAATATCCAAAGTCCAATCAAATTCTTCGTTATATCTATGAAATTGTAGCCTAACTATTCGAGGCTTTCAAACTCAATAAAACGGAGTCAAAAACGTCCACTTTCCTTCCAACCGAAATCCAATAAACGAATTGCTACCTGCAATGTCTTCAGCGAGGAATGTGCGGAACGCCGTTCATTACTGCCTCTGCACATCCAACTTGTTACCTATCCTGTCTCATTGGTTCTAAACTTTAGTGCGCTGACCCCTCAGAAGCCGCTAGGCTCGGCTTTCAGTAAGCTTCGAAAAAAAACTACTTTATAATTTAAATTAAACTAGAAATGAACTTTTCTTATTGATTGTGCTACTTATTTTAACTTTTTGCTGTATTTCTGTCAGAGTTAACAATCTTTATACACATTTCTGTGTTATGAAATTCGCTGTCTCTGTCACCGTATTAGGAAAATATCAAACCGAGAAGAACCGGCAAGAAATTCGTAAGTAAATTTTTTTTAAATATATTTTTACCTATCCACGTTCGCACCTTCTGTAGTTCAACTTAAGGCACCTTAACTCGTTCCAAGGTCTCGAAGATAAAAGTTTGTGAAACACTGTTGAAGTCAATGTGTACAGTAGCTAGGTAGTTTATATAGTTAGCTATACCTAAAGTTTACGGTTTTGGACTGTTACCCGTTTCTATAGCAGAAGTGGCAAGAATGCGGAAGGGCGATTTATATGAAATTTCTTTCTCTTAGTGTCGATGAGAGGCTTGGTTTAATGAATTGGAGTTGGACATTATTGTATTTTAGGCCAATTTTACTTTGTTCAGATATACGAATTACGTTAAAACTGCTGCACGAATTGCAATGTGGTTTTCACTGTTTGTGTGCAAAAGGGGCTTTTGTGAACATAAACATTAAACATTTTTCAATACAGAAGTCGCCTTGGACGCCTAAATTTTTTTGCGAAAATGTAAATTTACATTGAATAGGACTTTGATAATTAATATGACAGGTTTGTTTGCTTTTATTGTGTTCAACACAACGCGGAAAAATATGCATAGTTATTGTGTTTGTATCCAATTAAAATTGTTCCGCATCGGTTTCGTTCGGAGACAGCATTTTTAACGCGCAGCAGGATTGAACTTTTCTAATTATGCCCGTGTCGCCCTCCCTCTCCCGAGTTTCATTATCGAGTTGCGATTATAATATTTTCTCCTTGTATACGGTTTTTGCAATCTCCGTATAAAAACGGAGATAGCGCGTATATTGCGAGAGCAAACTGCAAAGACATTGCATACGAATTGCTTGATACTGTCGTCATATTAGCAAAGAAATATGCAATCTGCATGTAGAGGGAAAAATCTGAGCTTTGGATTTTTTTATTCTAAACAAAATGGGAGTTCAGCATTCTGTAGTTAAAATCCGTGTACGTTTATTCTTTTTCATATTTTATTTTTCATATTTACTTGTATTCATATGTATTTGTTATTTTTTTTTATTTGTTTTTTAGAATAACTTGAGTTTTTCAAGGCAAATTGAATTTAAAATCAGTTTTAATAATAAATAGTGCAAAAGTGGAAGAAGTAGGGCGTAGGCAGTCGTAGTAGGCACTCCAGTTTCCCCAAGAATGTATGTAATCAATAAAATATACATTCATCCATAAATACACAAGTACACAATAACCGTATGAAATAATTTTACTGCCTAAAGAAACTTTGAAAGTACCCACTTGTTTTCCTATAAAATACCAATCGCAATTTTTTCACTTACATCCAAAAAAGTGAAATAAAACATTTTTATTGTTCAAACAGTCACATATGAGCAATTACTCATAACGACAGAAAATGAAGTCGTCAGTCGTTATGGAATACAGCGACTGATCTTCGTCTTTTCTTTCTAGAGCCAAAATATCAAGTCACCTTTCTCTGCGCTATCCTAGTTGGTTTCAGCACGTGATAACCAAGTTTTCTTTAATGTTGTAGTGGCATGGCAAACTAACTGACAGCTCATCTCATTCAATGCAGTTAATAATTTGATTGAATTAAGTAAGAATAAGTCTATAAGCAGTGGTAGCCTAGTGGGAGAACGTTCGCCTTCCAATCAGAAGGTCGTGAGTTCAAATCCCAATGCGGGCACGTACTAATGTGTTTCTGTATAACATATGTACGTAATTATCACTCGCTTTTCGGTGAAGGAAAACATCGTGAGGAAACCCACATACCTACCCGAGAATTATATCGGAGGTAGGTATGTTATCCGCCAATCCGGACTGGGCCCCCGTGGTGGATTATGGCCTAACCCTCCTCACGAAAGTGAGCAGAGACCCGTGCCCAGCAGTGGGACGTTATGGGTTGATGATGATGATGATTTAGTATATAACACCACCTATAGACACATGTAACCACTTGTGGTGTTGTTGATGCATTAACTACTCTGTGAAACATTTATTACTATTATTTTTTACTCTGTGTACTTGTGGTGACGTTGTGACATGTGACGACCCAGATACGTAGGTACGGTAGATAAAGGTAGTATTGAAGCTTGATTTGAAATTAGTTGAAAGTTAGCCGTACAGAATACATAGTTATTAACAAATCTTGACCACTACCTAAATGGTGCTAGCTACGTACGGATGTGGTGGACACGTCACCGCATTCTTTTGAATTTCATATTCATCCCAAAAAATATATCCAACTGTACCTCCGTACAAAGTAACTTTTATCAGAGTCGAGCGACTGTCTCTTTTGTACATTGTGTCAAAGAAAACGAAAATTGCTCAACGACACAAATAATGTGGCACAAACAACGCGGCAATAAAGATTTATTGCTGAGATTTTTTACTGGCTTTGATGTAAAGGAGCAAGTTAGGACTTTTGAGCGTTTTTAGTTCTATCCAGTAATTGGTTGTGGTTGAAGGAGAACCTGGTCGACAAGCTGTTAATTACTATTGAGTTTTCCGACTCCGATTCAACAGTATAACTCAATTCCATGAACTTATTTACGACGTTTCGTGAGCTTACTTGCTAGGAATTCTACATTACGTACTGCAAAGGAGTGGAACTCCTTGCCGGAATGTAAGTCACTACTAGGTAAGCGAGCGGCACCATCGACCAAACTGTCGCTTATTAAGTGAGATAGTAGTCTAGGGTGAATCTATCTTATCGTGAAAATAAAATTTAAAGCGGGATAGCGCATAGCTACCCTACTGAAGTTGCAATGTTTCATCATGTTCATATTAATTAGGCACCCACACTATCTCACTGAGAGAGTAGGAGGATCCTCAAAATCATTTGACGGTAAGAAGCGCAGCGTACCGCATGCCGCACGCCACACGCTACGCTGCATAGGTCCATCTTACGCTTTACACTCTTATATTAGTTGTCAAGGACTATCCTATCCTATCCTACTAATATTATAAATGCGAAAGTTTGTGAGAATGTATGGATGGATGTTTGTTCCTCTTTCACGCAAAAACTACCGAACGGATTCGAATGAAATTTGGAACACACAGTTTATAACCAGGATTGAGTAATAGAGTACTTTTTATCCCGGATAGTATGTTCCCGTGGGACAAAACGGGAAATTCGCGGGCGAAACCGCGGGGCGCAGTTAGTCACCACTAAAATAAATAAGTACCAGTTTGCACAGAAGAAAGATGTAACGGACACAAGTATCGATTTTCTATTAACCTATCTGTACTCTCATGGAAAGTCATACATTTTTTCATGGAAATTTTTCGCTCATATTTCATGCCATGTTACCTGACGCAGCTCATACAAAAAACTTAATGAACTGACGAAAGATGGCGCTAGCGTCGTCAAGGCGATCGTTTAGAGCGCAGATTGGGAAAAATGTCATGTGTTTTACACTGGGGGACTCCCCGGACACTCGGTACATAAGCTACTTTGACAACAAACACATATAAATGACGTTTGTAAGCTCCAAATGTGTGTGTAAATACAGAATCATACTACGCCACTGAAACAAAAGACAACCCGTTAGTATGGAGGTTCGCTCAAACGTTTATCTATAACGTTTGAGAGTGTAATGTTGACTGCCCTCCCAATTGACCTCCTAATTGCGGATGGGAGTGCGGGGAAGAGGTTTGCGGTGGAGAGTTTCCATTCTGTATATAGTGCCACAGACTATAATGTCTTCTGTGACTGGGGGGAAATTTTGGGTGAAGCCTTATAAAAAAATATGGGTGTGTAAATTTTTAGTCCCCTAGGCCGGGATTTCATAACAAAAATTCGGTTACGGACCTGCTCTAACTCTTTGTCTATGAGGATGGAAATGCCAACAACTGAGGTTTTTATAGGTTACCGATTTATATCGAATTTATCCCAGCATAACATTTCAACAATAATTTTAACGAAATTAGACAACTAACTGGCATTTCAATAAATTTAACAAAATTTGACAATTGCTTGACATTTAACCCCCGACACAACGTAAAACGACGACTACTGTAACGACAACGTTGTAGTTGGTTTTAAGCGACGTTTTGTTTAGTTAAACGAAGACGAGTATAACTAACTGATATATTATAGCGTCAGTAATACGAATTTCCACACAACCTACATTTTACGCATTCCCATGACATCCACGGTACTTTGTATACGTAAAACACGTAATCCGTCTTGTTATTGTAGCTTTACATGACTCAGACGGCCTTACCATAGTAGAAACACAAAAGTATGCTATCTTCATAGACCGTTACTGTACAGGCTAGCACACATTTGACATTTAGTCCTATCCTACTAATATTATAAATGCGAAAGTTTGTGAGAATGGATGGATGGATGGATGTTTGTTCCTCTTTCACGCAAAAACTACTGAACGGATTCGAATAAAATTTGGAACACAGATAGTTTATAACCAGGATTGAGTAATAGGGTACTTTTTATCTCGATAGTATGTTCCCGTGGGACAAAACGGGAACTACGCAGGTGAAACCGCAGGGCGCAGCTAGTATAATTATGTAGCGTTTTATTAAGTTAACATACTTTTTTGTTTCTACCATACCCACACAGAAGAGAACAAGCTATAGAAGGAAGATTCAATGCAACACCTGTCTCACAGCTCTCTTGTTCACATCTAGTAATACAGCGTACACTAGAATGAGTGAAACGGAAAACCTCATATTGTTTTATTATTTCAAGTTTGGTCCACAAGATAGGTTGGTCGGTTTGTCTATTAGCTACTAAATTATGTCATGGCTTGAAAACTTTGTGGACTGTTTGGTGAACAAAACAAGTAACTCATTGGGAATTAAGTATGGATTCCTATAACTTTAGTAAAACTTCCTTGGTAATATCTTGTTTTTAATCTGTACCCTGTGACGTTTTGTTAGAGAATGTCAACGTAATGAATAGCTAACCGTCGTAATCCTCGAAACGATGTTGAACATAGAGCTGTCCAAGGAAATAGGGTTAAACAAGAAGATCCCTTGTCATTTCAAGTTATAAGAATGGTCAGGGTTTTGGTTCAAAATATGCTTTTTAATAATCATTTCGTATTTGTAGTCATGGTCCCCCGAGACGAGCCAGTCGTTCACCTGATGGTAAGCGCTACGCCTGCCCATAACAGTTACAGTGCCACCCAGAATTTTGCATTGCATAATCTTGCTCGTCACCCTGAGACATCGACTCTAAAGTCTCATATGCCCAGTAATTTCGCTGGAAACAGTGCCCCTCAAATTGAAACAGTAATGTTTGCGCACTACTGCTTGGCGGATGAATACCTGGCAAAAGTGTGGTACTTACTACAAAACTGTTCAATACTACTGCCGGTTGAGTAATGATTTAATTAATACTAGTGCAATTTTGTCTCTCTATACTTACCAAAATGTATCTTCATAAAAAATCTACCTTAAGTGATCATAAGAAAAATGTTAAATCTAATATTCTATAGACCAAAATCGTAATTCATATCTCATAATCATTTACCTCCGACCTAAGAGTATTTTACTGCTTTTCCTCTCAGAAAATGTAGCGAATTTTTCGCTATATCCCGTATCGGAATCGTAAACCAATATTATGGGCGAGGTCACGCGCGTACGTGGGGTAATCTGTTAAATGTATGGCGGGGATCACGTTCTCGAACGTATTTTGATGTTTTTGAAAAGATACAATATTTCAGGTAACATGAAAAAACGTTTGAGAGACATGCTCAGAATATGCACCTATTTGTGAGCAACAAGCAATATCTCTTTGAAAACGACTTCATTGTAATTATTTTTTCAAAAATTACAATGCACTAGCTGTACCCTGCCACGTTTCGCTGTGGCACATTCGCACATTCGCTGATATGTCACTGATGAAAAAAATACATAAAAACAATCCTTGATGCAGATTATATATTATGCTAAAATTACAGCTCGATCGGTGCAGAACTTTTTGAGTTTTTGAAGCGTACACAAACCAACAAAACATTTATTATACAAAATATATATATCTATCTATGTATATATTATATATATATGTATCTCGCACCTAAAATGACGTTACATTGATACATTGCTGGATGTAAAAGATCTCTTGTTATAATGGACTAATATAATCCATCACTAGGGTACAAAGAAAAATTATAGTCCTTGATTTTTGGTTCGGGGAGTGTTTAAGACTGAAGATTAAGGAAGTCGTTATCAAATAAACGGGAGAAAATACATTTACTCGATAATTATTTCATATAATTTCGCACATGACAGACTAAACGATCAGCCAATAGTTAGAGCATTGGCTTTTGTTAGTTTTGGCACTGAAAACATTATATTATTTAATAAAATAAAATAAAACATAGCCTAAAACTTAAAAATCTAACAAAATTGTCTGTCCAATTGTTCAACATGCATGGTGCATAGAACTCTCCATTTACACATTGAATAGCAATTGCAATCGTTTGTCCGAGAAATGAGCTAGCCCCCTTGTCACCAGCAACGTTGACGAACCGGGGAAATAATTGCTTAATTTCTGAAGTTCATGTTTCGAAGGTTTTGTTGTCTGTGTTTTATTAAAAGTACAAGCAAATATTATAAAAGCCATCCCAAGCTTAAGACATTATCATTCTGTGAAGACACCATAACCATTATGGTACATAACGCAGATAGCACCCCTAATTATGCCCTTATCTGCTCATCCATATCATCTTCACAATTGAGACCCCTAAAACAAGGGGTTTAGGGGTCCGAAAGGGGTTAGTGAAAACTTAGGAGACGGAATTAATATAAGCGTCTGTTGCTATGGAATGAATGTTGGAAGTTGGAAATGAAGAGATGTGACACTTTAAATGTTTACGCTACTAACTTAAATGAAATGATTCAGTAATTCAGAGACTATAATGAAATATCGACATTGAGTTGTATTGTTATGAAATAATGATATTTTATATGTACCAGTAATATAAAAATACTTTAACACTTTCGCAACCTTGACGCGTCTGTGCGTTTTTAATCTTGGTATTACGAATTCTCGCCAACGGTATGCGACCCAGAGACACCTTATTTCATCATCGTCATCATCATCAGCCCATATCAGTCCACTGCTGAGCACGGCCTCCCCTCACTTTCACGAGGAAGATTAGGCCTTAATCCACCACGGGGCCCCATTCGGGATTGGTGGTTAACATACCTACCTCCGAAATAATTCTCGGGTAGGTACGTGGGTTTACTTATAATGTTTTCCTTCACGGAAAAGTAAGCGATAACTATGTATGTATTTTAAGAGAAACAGTGGTACATGCCCGCACTGAGATTTCAAGTCACAATCCTGCTTGGAAAGCGGACGTTCTCTCACTAGGCTATCACCGCTTTATTTAATATTACTCAACAACTAAAAAAATAACTGCTCTGTCCTTCGCAGGGCACGTCTAACCGTAGTTGGTTTCAGTTATAATCCTTTGATGAAATCCCTAGGCAGCTTGACAAACGCTGAAAAAAAAAGAAAGAAAGAGAAGAAAACAAAAAAAGGAAACAAAAAAACTTAATTACCAATACCAGGTATGAAGAGGAAACATTATTCTAATTTCAAAACATGAATCACAATAGCCGAATCGTTTTTCCAGTTTCACAGTGCGTATTTTGCATCGGCACTGGCTAATGCCTACTGTCCAAGACTGCCAAATCGCCGCTGGCTGCGTAACTGCCAACACGACTCGCTCCGGTGCCAACGGTACGTGCCAAATACTGGTGTGCTCACCCTAATGATCGAAAACGAATGAGTTTGCACCCTTGTTTTGTATAACGCGTTGGTTTTTGGCAATTAAAACATATCTGTCTTCTATCCATATCAATAAAAATGAATAGCTAAATGTGTTGATAAGCGCCATAATCATAGAAACAACTGAACGTCGCAAAAAACAATTGCCAAATCGTGAGTTAGTTCAAAATACTAAAGAAAAAACTTTTTTGAAGTCGATTACAAGCACTTTCAGCATATCCCAAATTTTCGCATTTGCCCAGAAATATTTAAAATGTTTGCTTCATAGCAACATTTCCCAGACAGCCTTGCAGCCGTTCTTGAGTTTTAAAAGCGGTGATAGCCTCGAAAAGCTGTGATAGCATAGTGGGAGAACGTCCGCCTTCCAAGAAAAGGGTCGTGAGCTCAAATCACAGTGCGGGCACGTACCAATGTGTTTCTTATAAAACACATGTACGTAATCTCTCACTCACTTTTTGGCGAAGGAAACCATCGTGAGGAAACCCACACCTCTATTTATCTATCTATTCAGCTCGTATCCACCCACTGCTGGGTATAGGCCTCCTCTGTTTCACGCCATTTGTTCCGGTCCTGTGCCAGTCTCATCCATTCAATCCCGACGTGCTTTGCGATGTCATCCGACCATCGGGCTGGTGGTCTGCCTCGCAGGCGTTGCGCTCCTCTTGGCCACCACTCCGTTATTTCCTTTGTCCATCATAAACACCCACACCTACCCGAGAATTATTTCGGATATAGATATGTGATCTTCCCATCCAGACTAGGCTCCGTGGTGGATCATGGCCTAGTCCTCTTCACAAAACCGAGGGGAGCCCCGTGCTCAGCAGTGGACCGATATAGATTGATGAAGATGAATTAAATAATCGACCAGACAAGTGATACTGCTAAAAGTATTCTATAATTCACTAGAATTATGTACCTATTAAAATCCCGTATAAACCGACTGTGAAACACGTATAATCTTTTTTCCAAAACTGAATACTGACATTCCCAATCGCATATAAAATTCCACATATCTCCATAACATAAGCAAATTAAGCTCACATTTATTCACCCTTCTGAATTGGTGCTAATAACCGCTTGGGGTCGGATCGAACCCCCCCCCCCCCCCCCCTTCCCTGCAGCGTCGCGAGTGACAAGGGACGTCTATTGAAAAACGTATTACACAGTTTTCATGAAAAGGAGACATTTCCATCCAGACGTGATGGACGATGTCGCGTTGTTTTTTTTTAATGTTTAAAGGGTGGATTTTTCATCTTATTTCAATGCTGTTAGAGTACACAGTGAGTGGGTAGTAGTGGACACGGTGATAAGTATTTCAAATATTGACAAAAGCTTATATCAAATGCGGGCACGTACCAATGTGTTTCTTGTAAAACATATGTATGTAATTATCACTCGCTTTTCGGTAAAGAAAAACATCGTGACAAAACACACATACCTACCAGAGAATTATTTTAGAGGCAGGTATGTTATTCATCACTCTGGATCGGCTCCTGTGGTGGATTATGGCCTAATCCCCCTGAAGAAAGTGAGGGGAGCCCCGTGCTCAGCTGTGGGCCAATATGGGTTGATGATGATGATGATGAAAGTCGACGGTGTATCTATTTGTGGTATTGCAGCTCCAAAAGGGATAAACCGATTTTGATTACGTTTTTTTATTAGAAAAGTGTACTATTTCCAATTTTCCAAAGAAAGCCAATTCAATTATTTGGAAATCATCAGTTTTTTCTTTTTCATTAAGTTTCTTTTGTATCAGCGATTTTTTTACATGAGTAGGCTAATTGCCTGATGGTATGCGCAATACCTGTATCTAGCAAATGCAGTGCTACCCAGAAAATATTTTTAACAGCAGAAGCAGGAGGTCGTGAGTTCAAATCCCAGTGCAGGCACGTACCAATGTTTTTGTTGTAAAACATATGTACGTAATTATCACTCGCTTTTCGGTGAAGGAAAACATCGTGAGGAAACCCACATACCTACCCGAGAATTATTTCGGAGGTAGGAATGTGATCCACCAATCCGGATCTGGCCCCCGTGGTGGATTATGGCCTAATCCTCCTCACGAAAGTGAGGGGAGACCCGTGCCCAGCAGTGGGACGTTATGGGTTGTTGATGATTATTATTATTATCAAAAACTTTTCCATTTCCTCCCAACAAGAAGGTGCCAGTTGTTTCAATTATGTCAGAAACAAACTCTCTCCGTTACAAACAAAACTTTTCCTTCCGCTGAAACTTTGCATTGAATATAAATAAATATGATTTATTCAAAGCCTTTGCAAATGAAAGTGTTGAATATTCCGATGCTAAGTAATTATTTTGTATCAATGAAAATGAATTAATTTTGATGGGTTTATTTTGGTTGGTTGCATACTGGAAAATATTGTTATAGCGGCATAACCAAAAACAGTTGGTTCGAGTGTTTTGTAGTGGGAGGCCTCTTCTGCAAGAGACCGCCTGGGGAAGTACCACCCAAGCAGTAGGGTGCGAACATTACTGTGTTCCGGTTTGAAGGGCACTGTTTCCAGCGAAATTACTTAGCATATGAGACTTTAGAGCCGATGTCTCAGGGTGACGAGCGCAGTGCAGTGCCGCGCAGGATTATGCAATGCAAAGTTTTGGGTGGCGCTGTAACTATTATGGGCAAGCGTAGCACTTACGATCAGGACAACGACTTGCTCGTCTCGTCACTAAAAAAAATAAAATATTATGACCACTCTCTTAGGCCGGCCCTGGACCCACAGTAACTACAAAAGTTACGCAATCGCTTTACGTATAAGAAATGAACATTTTCGAAGAACAGAAATTTTTCTAACCCTAAGATAAAGTTAATGGACGCGCGGGGAGACCCTACGAAAACCTCATTTAAGTGGGATTTAGACGTCCATAAACACTGCCCCTTGGTACCCAAAAGCTTTCTCCAAGCTTCTCTCGAAGCTAAAAAACTATTTGTCTACAAGCGCCTGGAGGTGATAATTTCCCAACGCCCATAGAAAATCAACGACTAAACTGAAAATCCCTACGACCGCCAACTAGGCACGCCTTCAAAATTAAGCCTTTTATTCACCACACGCCACACAAAAAATAACTTTAACCCCCCCAATAGAAGCATCAAAATTGTGTGACAAATGAAAAGCCAGCTACATTCTTGCTTGTTTTAAAAACCTGTTTACGATGTCATGGAATTTTACGTCGTAGGGCTTAATAGCTGACATGTGTTCTGTCTCTTTTCAGTCGGTAGCGGCTTCTCTCTCCCACGGGCATTCAATCCGACTTCCTTATAATCCAATACTGGTCTGGACAGACGGGATTTGTAAGAGTCCAGGAGATTTTCCGCTCAGAAATATTGTGGGAACGGCACGAAATTGGCGGGGAGGATTAGGACTGTGGAATTGCATTAGGGTGCTTTAAGCTTATATTTATTGAGCTTTAAAGTTTAGTAGAAATATACATATAGATTTTAGAATTTATAGAGCTTCGTATGAAGATGTCAGTTTTATTAAAAATGTTCACTGCATAGCTTTTTACGAACCGTAGCTGAATCTACGAATTGCTACGGAATAGAGTATCTTCTAGCACTCGTAGCTTGCTCGTAGCACTCGTAGCCTGGGTGTAACTACGTACTTATTCACATTCCATGCAGTTCATTTTAAGGCCTTAAACCGAACGGCCTAGATTGGCACCACACACTCATAATAAATGACAAACGTGACATGACGTCACTTAAAAATAGACTCAAGTGCTTAACGATATCGGTGGTGACAGTTAGCAGGGCAGTTCAGTTTAAGGCCTTAAACTGGATGGATTTTACTGTTCGTGGTGAGGGCCCCGATTGTAACCGTCATAGCTTGCTTGTAGCAATGCTACGCCACTGTTTGAATGGCATGCTACTTGCAAATCATCATACTTATAATTTAAATGGTAGTTACCTATAAAAAATATTATGATTCATTAAGAAAAGTAAGTCTTTCAGCTGCCAAGCTCTTTTGGGGTATTTCGGCATTCTCCGAGAACTAGTCCCAAGCTAGTCTAAATCATCACAGTAAACGTTATACTTAGAGCTTAATATTGAGAAATAAATATACCACAACAATTTCACGTAGGTACATACCAAAAAAAAAACATGTCCATCTTATAAGTAAGTTAAGTCTTATAACTTTAATGGAACTTTAATAAAGCGTTATTAAATCAAATGGGCTCAACGAAATTTCCCCAATCAACGTTCAATTCCAGTTTTAAACTGAAATTAAAGGCCTATTTGTAATTAGTTTGCGATATAATCTAGTAATTAGAAGATTATTCTGTCTTGCCCTGTTAATGCAGGGTAGTGGGTATAATCCTGTCAATGGTTGTCGCATCATGCGGGGATTAACGGACGCGTGACGTCGGCCTCTGCTCCAAGGTGTGAGAGATGGCGATTAAACAATACCTATTTGCATACTTGCATTATTGCATACTTGCATTGTTGCATACTTGCAATATTACATACTTGCATTATTGCATACTTGCATTGTTGCATACTTGCATTATAGCATACTTGCAATATTACATACTTGCATTATTGCATACTTGCATTATTGCATACTTGCATTGTTGCACACTTGCATTGTTGCACACTTGCATTATTGCATACTTGCATTATTGCATACTTGCATTATTGCATACTTGCAATATTGCATACTTGCATTATTGCATACTTGCATTATTGCATACTTGCATTATTGCATACTTGCATTATTACATACTTGAATTATTGCATACTTGCATTATTGCATACTTGCATTATTGCATACTTGCATTATTGCATACTTGAATTATTGCATACTTGCATTATTGCATACTTGCATTATTGCATACTTGCATTGTTGCATACTTGCATTATTGCATACTTGCATTATTGCATACTTGCATTATTGCATACTTGCATTATTGCATACTTGAATTATTGCATACTTGCATTATTGCATACTTGCATTATTGCATAATTGCATTAAAGACTTACTTACTTCTATTATCCGATACTTTGATCTATATAAGTGATCGTGATTCGATATTATTATTTTTTGCGTTAAGAATATCTATCTATTTGCATAGTTGCAATATTGTAATGTGGGATTACACTGAACACGTCATATTAAATACCTAAGTTAATGGTAAAAATGTAGTTTTCTAGACAATATTTTGTAAAATACGTATTCAGTACTGCAAACTGACCAAAATGAGTCCAACCACCATCAAATACTATTAGTCACTGAAAACACCTGAACCCTCGATTAGAAACTCATTAAAAAAACCAGAAAAAAAAACTAATACATCTTTATAGTGGCATAACATCAGAAGAACGAGTTTTTCATCATTAGAATAGCCGCTTTTTGGTTTAAAAATCGCACGTTTGAAAAAATAAATACACACGTGATATCTTACTACCAGACATAAAAGCGTTTTATACGAATTCATTACCACTTATGACTTGAACCTAATCATTACACCCAATGCTCGTTTGATTGATTTATCGCCGGGTTAGCTAACAATGCGCGCAATGGACACCGAATATTGTTTTATCAATCGGGATCAAACTATCATTGTGGTGATGCGTCAATGGAAAATTAGAATCGTGTTTGTGTTAACCTATTCAAAATACGGAACACCTAACACACACACAAACACACACACAGTCACTGAGGCACATAGTGGTACTATCATGTGTGTGTCAGTGTGTGTGTTCGGTGTTCCGTATTTTGAATAGAATACTTTCTATACTACGTGGTACTCCACGAAGTACTACATACCTACGTATTTACCTACCAAAGATCTTAACACACACGCTCACACACACACGATAGTACCACTATATGACACAGTGACTGTGTGTGTTTGTTGTGTAGTGTGTGTTAGGATAGGTAAGTAAATACGTAGGTACGTGGTTCTTCGTGCTACCCATGCTATGCCTACCCAAATATAGCTAACCTTTTCCTTTCTTTCCTTTACACTAAAATCCATCACTGATGTTAAATTAAGAAGTAAATTCATAGAAAACAAAAGAGGATTATAGGCGCAAACATCTATGGGCGATGTTGCCGTGTCAGATAACTGGGTTTGTTAGACAATACTATGTCGAAGCTCTAAAACAAGTGCCGTCAAAGTATGTTATATAATGTGGATGGATGGATGTGGATGGAATGTATAATTTCACCAAACAGCATTCAAGCTAAATAATCTCTAATCTTATCTACCACAGCAAGTGGTAATAGTTTTGATGCCATAATTGCGGTTCCGGGCTTAAGAGTTAATTTGGAGACAGTCCAAATTTGCTTTTATTCTCGATTAAAAGTAGAAATACAGTTAGAGATTGCACAGGCAAGGTTGTTATTCTAACGGCAAGCGGTAGAGTTTTACCTAATTTTATATTTCAGTTAATTTCACTAGGTTCTCCACAAACCTAGATTCAGTGACATCCACCATCATCAACAGCCGGAAGACGGCCCCTGCTGAACATAGACCTCCCATAGAACGCCACAACGAGCGGTTGCTAGCTGTTTGCATCCAACGGCTCTCACGATCATCTTCTATGATGAGCGTATTTCCGAAGCACTGGTTGACTTAATAGAATTTCTTATTCCCTGCAAGATTCAGGCATGAAAGAGCATTTCCAAACTCAAACCACAATCAGTTAGTCATTAGCTTAGTAGACCTTTATTTTTCTATGACTTTTAAACTTGCACATTATTTTTATTTTGAGTTTTTCGGTTATGAAATGATTGTAGAACAAACCTCCGCATACGAATACAAGTCGAGCGTATTTTAACAGATGTGCCAATTTGATTCCCAATTCAATTTATCACTGCCAATGCCAACGGAATATTACAAATAAAAAAAATTGCGTGACAAACAAAAAAACTCAACGGCCCAAATTAAACTATTTATACAGACTGCACAAAAACTTCAACCCAGGTGATCACTGCAAACAAACCCGAAAAATCCAATGCACAAAATCCAGCAAAGACTGAAATCGTTCACCGAGTGCATTGCAAATAAAGTCGAGCGATCCCAACAAGTTTTTGCGAATAACGAGTGGCTTACAGAATAATCCCCGAGCTGTTTCATTGGGCAGAACGGGTAGATTTGTGATTATGGTTGGGTTCTGTATTTTGAAACATAAAACGGAAACCAGTTTATTCGAATGCCACTTTCTTTTTTATAAAATGTATGGTTAACAAGCGTGCGGCCTACCCGATGATAACACCACCGGTGGACATCGCAACCTATGGACATCTGCAACGCCAGGGGCATTGCCGGTGCGTTGCCTACCAGTGCTCCCGGTTTCATGAAACGTGTCATTTAATTTATTCTTACACAGTATCTATATAGAGTTGTTCTATCTCTATTATTTAGTTACTAGCAGCGCCACGCGGTTTCACCCGCGTTAACAATTATCACACAGAAACTGTTAAATTTTACCAGACAAAAAGTATTCTTTGTTTTATTCCAAAACCTAAAGTATCAATATACTAAATTTCATCAAAATCCGTTAAGCCGCTCCGGTGTGAAAAGAGGACAAACACACAAACACACAAAATTTCGCATTTATAATATTAGTAGGATATTATGGAACGTTCTGACTCTAACGCAGTTCTGAAAAAAAATATTGTACTACACGGTAATTAGGTACGGAATCCTCAGCGCTTGGAATGCACTCGCTCTTGACGTGTACAATTTTATTCGAAGCGAAGCACTAACGAGCTCAGATATTATTCTCGCTCAAAAATATGATACGGATGTTTATTATATAAAGTGCAACGATTCTAGAACAAAATTTGGTTAGCAGTAGCAGATGCGGGGAGAGAAGCGAGCGTGGCAACCTGAAAATATAATTTTTAATGATAGGAAAGGCGTGATAGAAAGTAAGTTACATTTTATTGAACCCAATCAGCGATAAAATGACAATCACAACATAATTATTATGTAAAATTAGGAACTAAAGGATTACAAAGTCAGTTAGGTGTTAACGGTAACGTGCGGGGCGGGTGATTGTACGGGAGGAGCGGTGATGACGCTTGACGTTGTCCGCACGCTCTTCAAATGGCGCTGGCGGACGCATTATTTTGGCGGAAAGTAACGGCGGCGGCGTGGCATTGGTCGGCTGGTTCGCAGCGTTAGCGCGAAGATTTATAATTGGAGAAAATACTTAAACGGCTGCAAGAGTGAGCGCTACAAATTTTATTTTTACGGTAAACTATGTACTTGGTTTAGATTTTTTCGTATACATATTTATTTCTACTTTAACTTTTCCTCTTATTGTCTTTCTATTGCTAAAATGTCGTATTATTTATGGACCATCATGAAACCATAATGTCTCACTGCTGAGCACGCGTCTCCCCTCACTTTCGTGAGGAGGGTTAGGCCATTATCCACCACGGGCGCCCGCTCTGGATTGGTGGATAACAAACCTACCTCCGAAATAATTTTCGGGTAGGTATGTGGGTTTGCTCACGATGTTTTCCTTCACCGAAAAGCGAGTGATAATAACGTACATTATGTCTTACAGAAACACATTGGTACATGCAATGCAATGGGATTTGAACTCACGACCTTCTGATTGGAAGGCGGACGTTCTCCCACTAGGCTGCCACCGCTTATGGGTCTATGTGCCTGAAATAAAAAAAAATATATTTTTATACATATTCTCTTCATATATTTTCATTCATGAGTTTAATTTTTCTACAATATTTCTTCAAAATCAGACATATTGTTTTGTTTTATGACTGAGTAAAAGGACGAGTAAGTCGTTCACCTAATGGTAAGCGCCACGCTTGCCCATAACAGATACAGTGCCACCCAGGACATTGCATTCTAAAATCTTGCGCGGCACTGCGCTGCGCTTGTCACCCTGAGACATCGGAAGGTTTCAAATGCCCAGTAATTAAACTAAACAAAAATATAATAATAATAAAAAAAATACTTAAGATTGAAAATAAATGAAGAGAATAATAATAATGATTAAATTAAGACATAATCAAACAAAAAGAGCAATTGAACAATTACCATTCAAGTTAATGATTGCTAAAGACTATAATATAGAACTTAGTGAAATTGCTTTAGCCACTGAGGTAAGTAGAATTGAACGCTTGCCAAAATTGCGGAAAAATCCTGCCAAGTTGTAGTTACTACGACATAATCTGTGCTTTGGCTTATTTTGAACCTCGCACAGCCAAGCGGTGGAAATGAATTTTTGGTTTAAATTAAGCGGTTAGGTTATTTTCAGTAAACAGTCTCCCTGGCCGTTTAATTTTCCTCGAAGCTGCACATAATTTATAATTAACGTTTTACTTTCTAAGCTAAAGTAAGAAAGTTTTGTACATGTTTCATTATGTTAATGAAATTCAAATCAAAGCATAGAAAATACTTTAAAAAGAGAAACAAACCGTTTGAATCACACGTTATATTTGCTCTGAGTCTGGTTGTCTGACGAATATGACCATGGCTCCAGTGGTTCATGATTCCCTAGTTTTTTTTTTACTGAGTGACGGGACGCGCTAGAATTTACCTGATGGTAAGCGCTACGCCTGCCCATTACAGTTACAGTGCCACCTAGAACATTGGATTGTATAATCTGCACTGAACTGCGCTCGTCACCCTGAGACATCGGAAAGTCTCATATGGCCATTAATTTCACTGGAAACAGTGCCCTTTAAACTGGAACGCAATAATGTTTGCACACAACTACTTGGCGAATGAATATCTGGCAAAGGTATACAGGGAATCCTAGTTAGTGGTTGTGTTTACTACTGAATAAACATGATTCAAGAACATTTTTGTATGCAAGTGGCATATCCATCCGCCGCCATTTTTTTTATTAATAGTTTCCGCGCATTTTTAAAGTAGAATATATGGGTTGGATTCTTTAAGTAGAATATAATCGTTTAGGAACACTTCTACAAACAATAAATGTTATAAACAAACCTGGTAACTAACTAATCACGCCCACCCTTTCACCAAATGAAAAGCTCTTTACGGAAGCAACCTAAACATAATAATATCAATTCCATTAAAACCGAAAAATGCAAGCTACGAGAATTTAAATAACAATTTGAGTCGGGAACGCAATCCTTCGGCTAGTACAAACAAATCTGTTCAAACTTTGCTTACATTAAGAAAACAAGAATAATGTTATTATTCGCAGAGGGCCCGTCGAGGATCCTGCATGGCAGAGGTATAATGCTACGCTATCAATATATTCATCCGCCAAGCAGTAGTGTGCAAACATTACTGTGTTCCAATTTGAAGGGCGCTGTTTCCAGCGAAATTTCTGAATGCTTGCGCAGTTTAATGCCGCACAAGATTAAGCAGTGCAAAGTTCTGGGAGGCGCTTATCGTCAGGCGAACGACTTGCTTGTCACGTCAGTCAGTCAAAAAAAACATGGATGCGATAAAAAAAATATAATAAAAAAAACAATTCTTTAAACGCAACCAGAAATTTCCGAGAGAGCACACACAATCTCAGCAAAACTGTCAAAGCGTTTTACGCGCGAACAAGTCTCTATGAAACTGCAATATTCAGTCTATTCTTAAAACAAACACCGGTACCTATCATGGAATGGAATTAAAATTTCCATCAGACTTGTTTGTGGAGCGTCAGCGAACTGCGAGCGGAATCGTTTCCTAGGCGCTTGGAAGCCGAGGCACACCCAGGACACTCCATACAAAAGCTTATTTGACAACTCACATATATAACATGATGTTTGGAAATGCGTGTAAAGGTATGTAAGTACTGAAATATACAGCGCGTCAAAAAACAAAAGACAATTCACTATTACGAAGGCTCATACCAATCTGTTTGTCTATTACATTTGGGCGAGTAATATCGGGTGGCACCCAATTGTCCCTCTGATTGCGGGTAGAGGTGTGGGGAAGCGGATCGCGTGGAAAGGACTGTCTTTTCTATATATAAAAGTACTATAAAATTTGTACTCTTTGGGTGAGACACAGATTAAAATATTAGTAATGGTTTCATAATAATTCAATTAATATTAGGAAGGATTGGTGTCAATGAGGTGTTACCAATGATATCTATATTGCTTTCAGCGGCGTAAATCTATGGTGCAGGATTTTTTTCTGTCGGGAATCCAAATTGTCATCGGTCCTTGAAAGTGTCTTGAAACTTTCTATTTAATCTGACGTTTTGAAAGGGGGTCAAAATCATGTTCAAAGTTTCCGTCACATACATACATACATACATACATACATACATACATACATACATACATACATACACACGTATGCAGCTAATAAAAGCGTGCTTAAAACTGAAATGTTGCCTTTGTCTTACAAGTAACTTTCAAATTTAACTATGATGTGAATCGCAAATATTTTGTAAATGCAAATTACTTGCTTAATAAACTCAAACTTTACCTCCTTTCTACATAAAAACAAATTATTATCCCCGCCGAGAATCTCATTACTCCATTCCAGCGCAAAATAATGCAGCGGCTAAACTTATAAAAACCGACTTCAAATCAACATGCCCGAACAAAAACCACATTTACATACATACATTATTTTCTCTGTGCCGAGTTTTTAAAGAATAAAAGTTCCACTGTGCAGTTTCTTGAATGAATAAAAGAAGTTTAATAGTTATGAAACTAAATTAAGAGGTTGAAAGATTTCAAAATTATTACGTCTACTACCATGTTAGTCTGTTGTAGTGGGAGGCCTCTTCTGCAAGAGACCGCCTGGGGAAGTACCACACCTTTGCCAGATATTCATCCGCCAAGCAGTAGTGTGCAAGCATTAACCGGAACACTGTAGTGTTCAGGTTAATCCTAGTTAGGGGTGAGGGTCTATGTATGTTATTATTATTGTAATTTTTTTATAAAATCATGAAACTTTATTTAAAAGAATCAAATTTCTCCATCCCTTTTATTTTATTCAAAACAGAATACTGAAAAGTGGCAATCAAAATAATAATTGAAACTACACAATTTATGTAAATAACTAGCTGTACCCTGCCACGCTTCGCTGTGTCACATTCTCACATTCTCTGATATGTCACTGATGAAAAAAATAGATAAAAACAATCCTTGATGCGGATTATATATCATGCTAAAATTTCAGCTCGATCGGTGCAGAACTTTTTGAGTTTTTGAAGCGTACACAAACCAACATAACATTTCTATATATATATAGATTAATTATGAAGACATTTTTTTTATTTTATTCATTTCAATACGGCAAAGCTATTATAGCAGATTGTTTGTCAGAATCCTAAATTGCATGAATCGCCCATTTCTAATAACATAGAATTTGTCGGAAACATTCTACACATTGCCTTCCCACTCACTAGGGCGTATACAAATACCTAATTACGTATGTGCATACCAATAGCAATTAGAATTCCAATCAGTTGTTAACACCTGCATTGATATATCAATGGAATGCGGAAGTGCCCAGTCAACTCAATTAGTCCTGAGGGACGACAATATCAGTTGATGTCTATAGCATGGCGACGATGAATATAATATGCAATTTGTACCCGGTGGTAGAGTTAGAACTTTCATGAGAGGTTATTCTTATTTTTCTGATTTTCGGGGCTCATGTGAATAAAGAATTTTGGTTTGATTTGATCTCATTCAACACTCCCATATTTATTTGTTTTATTTTTATTTATTAAAAATCAACCACAAAATTAATGCTGTACCTAAGCACCAGTGCCATGTTATGGTGACCGTAAAATTCATCACTTAATATCTGATACCACATTCCAAAAGGTTCGGTGATGAATAATGCCAACTTACCAAATTTTCATTAAATTTATCCAGAAATATGAATTATTCGATTTAATGACTTTTTGAAACTGTTAAAATGTTGTACATAGCTTCAACTTTAGAGTTTTTTTATGTAGCTTCCTGTAAAATTGGCAGTAAAAAAAGATTTAAGCCTAGTGTATACTATGGCTTTAAAAGCTCAAAGCGTACCCTAGAGCTACCTAAGCTTGTAATTTCCATAACGCTTATTATATTTTTCATAACGTTGTCATATTTCCACGGGTTGTTGTCTCGTTGTTTCGAAAGGCATTTTAATTTGTGCCACTAATGAAGGAGGACTAGGCATTGAAGACGCGACGAGACGAGGCGCAATTTCCGGTTTTTAGTTTCAAAGAAGCGCTGTCGGCTTCCTACCTTGGCTGTAGTTAAGGGGGTTACTACGTGTTCTCGATTTGGAATCGTATTTTGATGTCTTACGCGGGAAAACTGAGTGACTTTTAGGAACGGAATTCGATGGCGGACTGATTTTAGATTTTCTTTGATGTTTTTTATTTGATTTTGTCTGTTTGGCTAGTTGTTTGCATACAGAAATATTTTATTTGTTTCTTTTTATAATAATGTTGTGTAAATCAGTTTTTTTTTGCTTTTTTAGTGTGCGCGCGACACTTAGGTTATTATATAAGACTAGCGTCCGTATATTTCAATCTTTGACAGCCTCCATGGCGTGATGAGCCGACTGTGAAGCGTGAGGTTGCGGGTTTGATTCTCGGACGGGGCAAAGATTTATGTGACCGACAAATATTTGCTCTGAGTCTGGGTGTTTGTAGGACCATGGTCCTCGTTTTTCCTCATTTCCTAGATACATGGAATCCTAGTTAGGGGTCAGGATCTATGAAAGTGATCGTGATACGTTATTATTATTATTAGATTATAATTAAGCAGTTTTTGACTAGCTTCATTCGAGAACCCATAGTAACCCCCAGGAAGCACTTTGACAAACACGGATGAGCTCGGAATTGGTTCCGCTGTTTAGTCGCTAGATTGCTTCTCATTCCGGCTCCTTATTTGGCGGATGTAATAATGTAACATGACGTCTTTTGTAATTTATTGAGTACACTGAGGTTTAAAGTTACTGAAAGTACCTACTTACTTCAATTCCTATCTTATCATCAGAAAGGGCATAACTGAAAAATTTGATGCAATAAAGATTAGGCCTATCTCAAGCAGTAGACCGATAAGGGCTTACAATGATGGTGATGAAAGTAAAGAAGTAACATATTTCTATCGCATTTCCTTTTTCGTTTCTTTTTTATATCAGCGATTATTGAAGTTACTATTGTTATAAATAGTGAAGAGACGAGCAAGTCGTTAACCTGATGGTAATCGCTACACCTGCACATAACCATAATAGTGCTACCCAGAACTTTGCATTGCATAATCCAGCGCGGCACTGCACTGCATTCATCACCCTGAGACATCGGCTCTAAAGTCTCATAAGTCTCCCAGTCCCGGCTCTAAAGTCTCCCAGCAATTTTGCTGGAAACAGGGCCCTTTCAAACCGGAACACAGTAATGTTTGCACACTACTGATTGTTGGATGAATATCTGGCAAAAGTATGGTACTTCCCCAGGCAGTCTCTTGCAAAAGAACCTCCCAGTACAAGATAAGTCTGTACATTCATATCTAGATATATTTGTAAATCACAGTTGCTTTCAAGTACGCCACAAAATCAAATAGGAGCCGGATAAAAGTCCAGTAATAAGAGAAATGACGAGGATTGGCAATATCTTTGTTTTCCATTTCAATCTGTTGAAGGAAATCGATGGCCTCAAGGCATTGTCAAGATTACAATGCAGGGGTGCTGGCGAATCGGGTAGGTCACCCCCGTTTTTAATAAATGAGATGGCTGGCCTAAGGGCGTAGGGTGATACTTTAGGCACGGGGACTATAGAGAGAGTTATCAGGTAATTATATTTTGCCCGGATCATCATCATCATCATCAACAACCCATAACGTCCCACTGCTGGGCACGGGTCTCCCCTCACTTTCGTGAGGAGGGTTAGGCCATAATCCACCACGAGGGCCAGATCCGGATTAGTGGATCACATATCTATCTCCGAAATAATTCTCTGGTAGGTATGTGGGTTTCCTCGCGATGTTTTCCTTCACCGAAAAGCGAATAATTACGTAACTACATATGTTTTACAAGAAACACATTGGTACGTGCATGCACTGGGATTTGAACTCACGACCTTCTGCTTGGAAGGTGGACGGTCTCCCACTAGGATACCACTGCTTCTTCACTGCTTTGCCTGGATACAAATTATAAATTACCGAGATGTTTTTTGCTTACGTCTCTAGAGGTGGCGAAGAGTAGGCAACAGAAAGCCCCGTGCTACAATAAATGTTGGACCACGCACGGACCCTACCTGTGTAGGGTCCTGTGTTCCGGCTTAAAGAGCACTGTTTCCAGCGAAATTACTGTGCATGTGAGACTTTAGAGCCAATGTCTCAGAGTGACGAACGCAGTACATTGCCGCGCAAGATTATGCAATGCTAAGCTCTGAGTGGCACTGTAAATGTTATGGGCAGGCGTAGCGCTTACAATCTGGTGAACGACATGCACGTCTCATCATTCAAAAAATATTACCACGGCTGTGTCGAGGATGTTTTTCGCCATTAGATAGATAAAAGCCTAAAAGTCCAAATGCAATTAGTTCCGTTAAAGCCACTCAAAATTATCACCATAAAATTAGGAGGTCCAAACCTCATTCTGAAGATCGTTATTTGAATAAAATTTGATTAATTGAATAAATTAACGTTATTAAATATTTTTTCCAAGACCCCCTTGACGCATCACTAGGCACCCAGTAAACCGAACGGGCTGTATTCGGAATTTCATTAAGCAGAAAGTAAATGGAAACCGAATTTTACACTCGAAAAAATATCAAAAGAATCACTTGAAATACTGAATATTGCGTTTTAAAAGAGA
Source organism: Campaea margaritaria (assembly GCA_912999815.1). Taxonomy (NCBI): domain Eukaryota; kingdom Metazoa; phylum Arthropoda; class Insecta; order Lepidoptera; family Geometridae; genus Campaea; species Campaea margaritaria. The sequence continues at coordinate 11,155,805 of OU538789.1, read as the reverse complement.
AACCGCGTAATAAATTGTGTTTATTGTGATACTGTGTAAAGTTTGGACTTGTGCAATTATTATTATATACATAAGATCATATATATATAATTATAGATATATTTGATCAGTTAGAGCAAAATTAATGAGAGTAAATAATTGAAACACAAATAATTATAATAATTATAATTTATATAATATATAATATGTAATAAATAACACTTATTACTCTATGATTATAGAATGAAAATATTAGTTGTATTTTGAATATTAAATCTCTCCTCGATGGAGTTTTCACTTCTGTCTTAAAATATTTAAGCACATGCCGTTTTCTTTAACCCCATGACTTGCATAGTGTTGGGACACTTTTCTCAGAGAGGTAAAGACTTGGCCAGATTTCATTGCACAAAATGTCGAAAATTTTTTTTTAACTATCGATGCATGTTTTTATAATTGCTTAGCTCAGCGGTTGAGTCTATATACTTTCCTTTCTACCTATCACTTTCTTTGATGGAGAGTGGATTACCACAGCTCTCTATTTTCTAAGAAGTTAATAAATCCTAATCTAAGATTTTTTTTTTTATATCTTATTGGGAAAACTTACAAGCTGAAGAGACCTAACTAAGTAGTCAACCGTAAGCAAAACAATGTTATAACAAAATAAAAGTTTACTTAAATAAAAAAGTTCCTACTTTTTGTATTCACCTTATAGAAAATAATACTCTTTCAATGTACGTAGAGTATTATTAGTTTCTACAGAGATGGTTTCGGATAATGGAGTCGCTCAAGCGTCATGAACGTGTGCTCATAAGTAGGTATCTAAAAATAGATTCTGATTTATGGCATTTTCAATGAAATTCCAACGAAAAACACGTGAAAGAATATTTTATCACATCATCAATCATCAACAACGTAGTAGTGGGAGGCCTCTTCTGCAAGAGGCCGCCTGGGGAAGTACCACACCCTTGCCAGATATACATCCACCAAGCAGTAGTGTGCAAACATTACTGTGTTCCGGATTGAAGGGCATTATTTCCAGCGAAATTACTGGGCATATGAGACTTTAGAGTCGATGTCTCAGGGTGAAGAGCGCAGTGCAGTGCCGCTCAGGGTTATGCAATGCAGTGTAATGGGTGGTGCTGTGACTGTTATAGGCAGGCGTAGCGCTTACCATCAGGTGAACGACTTGCTCGTCTCGTCAGCCTGTCAAATAAAAAAAGGTATAATTATATACTCAGTTCCCCTCTGAAGGCTGTCTCAAAATAAGCTAATGGTAATGAAATAAATATATCTATTAGTTCGGTTTTTAACACATTGAGCCAATTTTCTTGTCTGGCCACGGTGACGGATCTGCTCTCATCGTTGTGTTTTCCCGTACCGCCAACACAACAGTTGTGTTTTCAGCAGTGAACGAGCTAATATCTAGTTAAAAGGTAAATTTCATGCTAGACCCTATTTTCACAAGTGGGTAACATATTCCCGTGTTCATCCGAAAATAAATCCCAATGTAACCAACTACAAAATAGTTGGATAACAACAAAGTTTCGTGCGGACTTCGCTTGGCTTATCCCAACATTAGCATATAAGAAGTTGGGAAAAGAGAATTTTACGGAAACGGCGTCATGTGTTCGCCGTTTTTTTATGAGTTCCGAAGTGATGGGAAAGAGATTTGTTGAGTGGAAACTACTGGAAACAACAAAACAAAGGGGTTTGCGCAACATTAAGTTTTAGCTTTTTACATTACACTATCGGATGTTTTTTTTATTCTCGTATTAGTTCAGCACGATTAGCCAGTTTTTTTTTTTATTTTCCATTGTTGATAGTCAAAATTTCATGTCCAAACTCAGTAGGTAGTCTCGTCAAAGCCAAGACTCAGTAAACTGGTCGGTGCTTTACTGAAACTTTTAGGGAGTTTTGAAGACAACACGAAACGGCACGTTTTTTGGGTTTGTAGCATTTTACATAAGTGTAATTAACGCAAGTGGCGAAAATCTATTCCGAAATGCTTACGTCATTTCAATTTAATCAAAATGAGCTAAGCACCCCATTAATATACAAAAGAACTAAACTTTGTTCTTCTAAATAAATTACGCTGTGAATTCAACGGGTTTCTGAAAGCGAAGTTCCTGTTAACTTGTTATTATAATTTGTAATATTTATATAAATTGAAACATTATAATTCAATTCAAACAACACAAACACAAAACGGTCCAAAATTGTTATTTCAAGATGACGGGTCTGGAATAATTTAATATAGTAACTCTTTGCTATAGAGTAACATCTAAGCCGTATTTACTCCTGTTTATTAAATCATCATAATCATTAGTGTCATAGATCTTAATATTTTGACTTATTTTTTTTGTATTTCTATATTTATGTATGAGATATTATTTTTTTGACGTGTAAAACTGCAATATTTTGCCTATTTACAATAAATGATTTGAGTTTGAGTTTGAGTTTGAAATAGATAGATAGATAAACTCTTTATTGAAACACCACATAACAAAGAAAACTAGAACAAAACAAATTTTACTATTAGTGTCACAATGGGCGGTCTCATCGCTCAGAGCGATCTCTCCCAGACAACTATGCACGGAGAGGAGTAATTAGGACATCGGACGGTGGCTTTCCTTATATACATAGAATCATCATCATCATCAACCCATAACGTCCCACTGCTGGGCACGGGTCTCTCCTCACTTTCGTGAGGAGGGTATACATAGAATAAAATAAATAAATAAATAGATACATATTATACACAAAATAAACTTAAATACATAGTAACATAATAGATAAACTTAATATATACCATATTATAATAAAGATACCTACTAATATAAATGTATAATATGCAGCAACTAATAAATTAATTCAAAAGATAATAAGACTATAGAATAGAATAGAATAAAAAACTCTTTATTGTACACCAGAAACAAAAATAAACATAGTACAGAAGAATTACAATAGGTAAAGAAGGGTAGTACAATGGGCGGTCTTATCGCTGAAAGCGATTTCTTCCAGACAACCTATGGATGGACAGTAAAAATCATTTTTAGATAGTAGGGTGGGTGGCGTGGGATTATTCAATTATAATAAGTAATAACGATGATTTCTAAGCATTTATTTCATCTTGATGGCCATCAAGGTCAGGTTGGTGAAAAGTTTGATTAATTTCGATTCTTGCACATCGGCATTGTGTGTAAATCGCAAACTTTTGACGAGGCCTTCTGGTTTTTTTGAGGTTCCATTGTCCTCGTAGTTTCTGGTTCTCCAGATATGGGGAGCATTAGTTAGTAATTAGGATATTAAATTTTTGTATCTAATCGTAATATGTTTAGTTAATTTAATATTTTTTATAATTATTTAATTTTACGAGTATAATTGTTTTATTAGGCATCTTCGTTGTTACGTATTTCGTTGCTGTACATTTTTATATATATTTTATTTAAATATTCGATTTATCTTAAAATTACCGAAAATTGCGTTAGGTATAATTAAAATTATTGCATATAAGATATCAGGACATAAACTATCTAGATACTAAGCATCAAAATCCGTTCAGTAACCAGGATTATGCAATGCTTTCTGGGTGATGCTGTGACTGTTATGGGCAGGCGTGGCGCTTACCATCAGGTAAACGACATACTCGTCTCGACACCTATTCAAAAAAAAAAAACAAACAAACATACATACATACACACATACACACAAACTTTCAAAAATAATTTTAGCAGGTAGAAAGGAAAGAAAATGAGTTTAATACTTTCACCAGCACATGTCCCATTTGTTTTTCCTCTTTACCACCCACCACTGGCTTCAAACGTCAGTCTGTCACCGGAAGTAGTTAGAAGGCGTCACATAACCGTCAGTTCCGGTGGCGATAATGGCCACGATACGGCTGTTTCTTTTAATATGTAATGAGCGTTAACCGTACACGTGATGACATTTTATAACTAGCATTTTTCATAAGAAAAAAGAAATTGGATATTACAGCTAAAGTGGTGGAAATTGTAATTTGAAATGGTAATCGCAGTGCGCTATTCTCCCTTTGCTTGTATTTTGGTTTTATGACCGACTTCGAAACAGGAAATAGTTAAGAATTCGGTTGTATATTATCTGTAAATATCTCTACAGAATATCGTAAATAATGATGTACTCTTGAATTTGTACCCGGTTAAATGTTCCCCTTAAGAGACATCATCTCAATTTATGTTAAGGTCAATGCAGCCAAAATCGACACAAGTACTTACCCACTAAACTATTTAACACTTTGACTGCTGAGCCGATTTTCTTGTCTAACCATGGTTACGGATCAGCACACACTGTTGTGTTTTCCCGTACTCGCGGCAAGTTCTAAAAACACGCACCAGTTGTATTTTCAGCAGTGAACGTGAATTATATCCATCAAAATGATGCACTAACAACGCGTAATAAATTTTTCTTTTTTTTTTAATAATACTTCTTTTGTAATTTCCAGTTTGGGTAACAAATACAGAAATCCAACGACATCTCGCCAAAAAGCTTTTCGAATCTTTAAATTTTCAACGCCAATCTAAAGTATTAAAGCTTTTATTTACTTCGCAAAACTAACTTTAGCTGTCAGAATGAATTCCAAGCAAGTAAATTGTGAGTTCTTCTTGAAAATCTATAAAGCGCCAAGTGGTAGACGGATGACCTGGACCTTCGTGTTTCTTTTACACAACTTTAAACTTTACTGATGTTAAAATTGAGTCTTAAATTTGTTGGGGTGTGTCTGTAAGATGTTGTTTTTAGTTTCTTGAGGTGGAGTCTGAGTAAATATCATTACCGTACGTCCACAACAGCACTTTGCTTGGGTTTTATATAGGCACTTAGGAACATTTCTATTTATACCTGTACCTAGAGCTATATGTACAGTCGAGAATTTCAATTGATAGAGCATCATTTGTTCTCAAAGTGTTCTTTTTTTTTTCGACTGATTTTTATAATCAAGCAAACAAAAAATTTTACAGTTAAACTTCGGAAGCAATTTTCATCAAATGTTTACAGGATAGGATGACCACTCAAGAAGTTATATTAATTTATTGTAATAAAAAACCTTCATAATTGATTTCAAAATCCCGGACGTGTGAGGTAATATTTTTAGCACTTTTCTCTCTGAAAATCAAATAATATCAAGATTTTAAAAAAATGGATGAAATCGTATTAAAGTTATTTTTTTGGTATTATTTCATACCATCCAATTACTTAGATTCTCTCACTAATTAAATAATTAACGCAGTATGATTGCAAATCTGTTTAACAAAACTAATGAACAATTAATGATGTTTTGCGGAAATCAATCGACATTAATAACTCACACGCGGACATTGAACGCATTATGAATTCATAATTTGATTACTTAATTAACTTTGAATGTTATTCGCAATTGTATGGAATATATTTTTGGTGTTTTAAATTGCTGAGCACATGAGACTTTAGAGCCGATGTCTCAGGGTCAGTAGCGCAGTGCAGGGCCACGCAGGATTATGCGATGCAAAGTTCTGGGTGGCGTAGCGCTTACCATCAGGTAAATGACTTGCTCGTCTCGTCACTCAGTCAAATAAAAAATAATATATAATTATATATTATATACCTATATATAAAAATGAAACAGTGCACAAGAGTGACTCCCACAGTATCAAACTACCCGCAATATCTCATGCCCCCAAGACAGTGACATCATCAAACAAGGGCGCGTCATTGATGAATCACTGGCCACCCTACTCCCGTTACCTTAGGCACACCCCGGACACTTCATAAAAAAGCGAATATGACAACTAACACAAAACATTTAGTTTTTTTTAAATATCACTGAGTGACGTGACGAGCAGGTTAGTCATCTGATGGTAAGCGCTACGCCTACCCATAACAGTTACAATGCCATCTAGAACTTCGCTATGCATAAATTTGCACAGCACTGCGCTCGTCACCCTGAGACATCGGCTCTTAAGTCACATATGCCCAGTAAATTCGCTGGAAATAATGCCCTTCAAACCGGAACACTGTAATGTTTGCACACTACTACTTGGTGGATGAATATCTGGCAAAGGTGTGACACACCCTACATGCGTGCGTAAGTAATTACACATACGCGATCAAAACAAAAGACAACCCTATTATCGAGGTTCATAATAACCCTTTTGTCTATTATATTTAAGCGTGTGAAAATTGACAGCCTCTCTATTGCCCTCCGGATTGCGGGTAGAGATGCGGGGAAGCGGATCACGCGGGTGGAGAGTGTCCATCCTATGTCGACAATGTCTAGGGGTTGACATATTTGTACTGATATACGATAGCCGAGGTAATGCAGTTGATGTGTGGAGGAGTCGGTAATTGCAAGCTACTGATTGTGTGTCTGTTAAGGTGATTACACACATGACGGAGACGAACGTGCCGAATGCTCCAAGAGAAACAGAATTATTTGTATGAAATGTAATGAAACCTCGCACATGTACAGGAAAAAATCAAAAGGAACGAAATCCTCGTAGAATTCCGATAATGTCATCAGAAGCGATACGCACGATGCGCCGGTATCAGACGGAGTGCCTGACGTCTGGTTTTCTTCCACTGTACACAATTGTGCGACGTCGAAATGAATTCGGCGCATTTGGCGCGTTCAGCTCCGGCATGCGTACGATCGCACATATACAGGAAAAAATCGAAAGGCAACGAAATCCCTGTAGAATTCCGATAATGCCATCAGAAGCGGTGCGCACGATGCGCCGGAATCAGATGGAGTGTCCGGCGTCTGCCTTTCTTCCGCTGCGCACAGATGTGCATTCGGCGCATTCGGCGCGTTCGGCTCCGGCATGTGTACGATCACCTTAATAGTCAGTTTCAAATTACTCTATGGCCTCCATGGGGCTGAGACCGAGTGAGGTTTATTTAATTTCTAAAGAATATAATATTAGAATAGAACGTGTTATCTCCTTGTATGTCACATTTCCAGAAATAATAGATTCTTAATCGTTGCCTGGCAGGATTCTCGACAAAACATACAATGTATCAAGCTTACAAGAAGTTCTGTCTTTCTATGAATGTAAGTTTTTATGATGTAACCCACTCCAGCAAAAGAAAATAATACAATGGTATTACTCCAATAACAGACAGCAAGCCATGATCACCACAATCAGAATCAAAAAACATATTTACTGTTAAAACTGCGTATACAAATATGGTAAATTATAATTTTGTGATACAGAAACAACTACTTATCCATTTTGGATGTACGAGTGAAATATTAAGGGAAATTATTTATTTATCAGAAAAACAATTACTTATTTAAATTATAAAAAATGCCACCTAAATCAATAACTTATAGGTACCTATTGTACCCACTCAAAACTTGAGTTAATTAGGAGTCTGTAACGGTTTGTAACTTTCTATATATTTTTTTATTATTTGACTAAGGGGCGACACCAGCAACTCATTCACCTGATGGTAAGCTCTACGCCTGCCCATAACAATTATAGTGCCACCAAGAACTTTGCATTGCACAATCCTGCGCGGCACTGCACTGAACAAAAATAAAAAGAATTTTTTTTTAGACTTCGTTACGTCAATAATAAAAAGTATTGTGGTATTGTATTGCGTTAATAAAGGCATTTGTCCGTTAAAAACTTCTAAAGCAACATAAGTGAAATTACTAGGATTATGCAATGCAGGGATCTGGGTGGTGCTGTGACTGTTACCATCAGTTGAACGACTAGCTCGTCTCGTCACTTAGTCAATTAAAAAAGTATTCCTACATAAAAGGTAGGTGGTGACATGCTAGCATGATTAATCAGGCATGTCGGTATTCAGGTCACCGTACCACATAAATACGGAAAGCAATTCACTTTTAATCCACTTCCCGCAAAACTTCATTTCCATTACCTACAAAAACGTTTTAAAATGCAACGTCATTGTAATGGAACGCTTTCACGCAATACTTTTAAAGAAAACTCGAGTTGAAAGCGTTTAATAGAAGGTTACACGAACACCGTTTCGATCGCGGGCCGCATGATAAATAGTGTGGATGATTCCTTTTACTTCCAGCAGTGGTGGGAGCCTTATGTCGGAATTTCAGTTGCACACCATGAAAGATTTTCGGCTGAAACATTTTTGGAGTTAAACAACTCTTTTTTGGTTTGTAAAATTATTAGTATTGCCACATTATATGGCAATACTTAATCTTTGAGCTAACAAAAGTAGTGGGAGGCCTCTTCTGCAAGAGACCGCCTAGGGAAGTACCACACCTTTGCCAGATATTCATCCGTCAAGCAGTAGTATGCAAATACTACTGTGTTCTGGTTTGAAGGGCACTGTTTCCAGCTAAATTACTGGGCATATGAGACTTTACAGCCGATGTCTTAGGGTGACAAGCGCAGTGCCGTGCAAGATTATGCAAAGTTTTGGATAGCACTGTAACTGTTATGGCCAGGCGTAGCGCTTACCAGCAGGTGAACGACTTGCTCATCTCGTCTCTCAGTGAAATAAAAAAAGAAGTAAAGAAAACCACAGAAGACATATCGTACATATTATGTATAGTAAAACTATAGATTAGTCTTACATACTCTGTAACAAACATAACAAATTTGCTTTAAGTAACAGGGCTTAGCAAGAGCTCAAAAGCTTGTTGTTTCAAAATTACTCGAATTTACTCCACGATTTGCCAATACGGTTAAATAGGCTTTCGAGAAATCGATTTCAAATAATATTGCTTATTGATATTTTGAAATAATTACTCGTTAGTATTATATTAAACGTTACGTATACATGCTACACTTTTATCTTAATTTGGTTGCAAATTATGTTGAAAACAAGCTTTTCGTTAACATACTCGTATTTATGATTAAACATAATAATTTTTGTCCTACAATTTCGAACATCAACATGCCTGCCGAGTGGAATAATATCGATTCTTAGACTACCGCTTACTTACATTTGAGCATGTTAATCCTCAGTTTACTAAAAATTATCCAAATAGAATATAACTGTAGTTGAAATATTGTTTTAGCGTTGGTAAACTTCAGCTTCAGCGGCAAGCCACACTGAAGAGGCGCGGCGTGCGACGTGCGGCATGAAAAGCTCATTCCATCATCGAACAACCAGACATACGGCGATGCGCCAACGTTACATGGTAGATATTTCACGTGTACGTACGAAGCTGTTTGCCTCCAAATTTATTATGCGTACCGCAAAGGAGTCGAACTCCTTGCCTGAGTCTGTGATTCCTGATAGTTACAACCTGAGAGTCTTTAAGTCACTAGTGAATAGGTTACTTCTAGGTAAGCTTGCACCATCGTAGACCGTATTGTCGCTTATCATCAGGTGAGATAGTGGTCAAACGTGAACCTTATTATAAATATAAAAAAAAGACTTTACTTTATGCCTTCTCATACAAAATGCGTCAAAGCGATCTGTCTCACGCCGTCGAAGGCAGAAGCGCGGCGTGCGGCGTGCAGTGCGGTGCTGTCACTTGGATAAATTTTGCATGGAAAAGTTTTCGAGTAACGTCATGCAGCGCGCCGCGTGCCGATCGCTGCCAGCCGCGCCGCATTGATTTGTCTTACGCCTAAGGGCGCGTTACCATGGTTCTACACACACACATACTCACATTTATAACCTTCAAGACTGAACAATTTCCTGTAATTATAGATTCCCTGTAACATCGGCGGTGCGAACAAAACATCAAAGAGCTTTGATCTCCGGCGACAATCAGCAATGAGTTAATTAACGTCAGTTAACTGGCTCCAAGATGGATTCGTTATTAAATGTTTGGGGACTGGAGATATTGGAAAATGAATCTATGGCTTAATTTTGATTGCTTTCATCTGATCAAATGAAGTGTCCTTGGTAGCTCTAACTGCCAGTGTCGATGCCTAGCATAGTTTTATTTAATTTCATTTAAATATTTATTTCCAAAACCAAAATAAATTCTATTATAAAACCAAATTAAAGAAATACAAAAAAAACACCATTCTTTCGAGGTTTTGAACCCACTGCCATTAGATCGTAAAGCGCACATGTTACCAATTGATCGCCACAGTTCAATAACAAAAATAACCGCGCATTTACCAGTAGTACCTTCTGCTATGCAATCAAACATCGGACTTTAGAACCAATATTTCAGGGTGACGAGACCAGTGCAGTGCCGCGCAAGATTTTGCTATGCAAAGTTCTGGGTGGCAATAACTGTTTTGAGCAAGCGTGGCGCTTACCATCAAGTGGGCGGCTTGTTTGTCTCGCAACTCAATTACATAAAAAATTACAGCTTCAGTATAATTGAAGTAGAGACTTGAAGAAAGGTGTTCCAAATTCTCAACAATTCATATCAATTCATTAATCCATGCTAAACCTAACTGCAGCATTTAAAGAATGCCACCCGTAAACACAGTATATCTTAATTTCAGCTAAACCACTGCGGTGGGGTCTAATTAAGTAATTCCTTCTGTTCGTCCCTCAGAGCTTTCACTTAATGACAATTTAATACGAAGGATACTGCTTAAGTGTTATCTCGACCCCTTGGTCGATTCCACCTTGAGATTTCGGTGGTGCCATTCTTTTGGAGATAAGTGACACTTTTTTTTTATTTAACTGAGTGATGAGACGAGCAAGTCGTTCGCCTGATGGTAAGTGCTACGCTAACTCACATCAGTCACAGCACTACCCAGAACTTTGCATCAGATAATCCGGCGCGGTACTGCACTGCGCTCGTCATCCTGAGACAGCGGCTCTAAAGTCTCATATGCCCAGTTATTTCGCTGGAAACAGTGCCCTTCAAACCGGAACACAGTAATGTTTGCACACTACTGCTTGGCGGATGAATATCTGGCAAAGAGCTGGGTGACATTCCTAGGCGGTACCTTGCAGAAGAGGCCTCCCACTAGTATTTTTCTTATAACATCGGTGTCATATTACTTTCACACTATATGTGGAGGCTTGTAAATGGCTTTTCTTAGTTTTTAAAGTCAACTGCTTTCTTATGATAGCTGTAACCTCCCTTATACAATAAAATAATAATTAGTACTTTACAGTCATTATGTATTAAAGATATTAATACGAGGGTGAATCAAAAAATTCTTGGAATCAATATTAAAAAATGCAAAGATTTAAATAATAATATTTTATTTTTCTACATAATCTCCCTCCAATGCAATGCATTTAAAATAACGCGTTTCTAACTTCCTTATTCCTTGTGAAAAAAAATTATTTTCTTGACTCTCGAAAAAGTCCTCTACGGCAGCTATAACCGCGTCATTATCGTGAAATTTTGTTCCACGAATTTCCTCTTTTAATTTTGGAAATAAGTGAAAATCACTTGGGGCTAAGTCCGGAGAATATGGTGGGTGGTCAAGGAGATTGAAGCCAGCACAGCGGATTGCGTTGAGCGCAACTTCCGATCGATGAGCAGGAGCGTTATCTTGAAGGAACAACACGCCCAACGACAGTTTTCCACGACGTTTTTCTTTAATCGCTTCACGCACTTTCGGGATTAAATTTGCATAATAGGGTCCAGTAATCGTCTGGCCTTTTGGCATGTAATCAATAAAAAGGATTCCTTCACTATCCCAGAACACAGAGGCCATAACTTTGCCAGCGGTTGGAGCAACTCGAAATTTCTTAATGGATGAAGAGGATGGTCGTTTCCAAGACATGCTTTGTCTTTTAGTTTCAGGATCAAAATGGTGGACCCACGTTTCATCCATGGTGACAAGACGACGGCAAAAATTATCCGAATCACGCTGGAACATTTCGAGATTACGCTTGGAAATTTCCAAACGTCGCTTTTTGTTTTCGTCGGTTAACATTCGTGGCACCCATCTTGCAGACACTTTTTTGAACCCCAGTGAATCAATTAAAATGGATTGAACGCTACCAAAAGATATCTTTAGGATCTCAGCTATATGTTTTATAGTCATTCTTCTGTCTTCCAAAACCAGATTCTCAACCTTTTTGACATTTTCTTCTGTAACGGAGGTTGAAGGCCGCCCAGAATGCGGGTCATCTTTACAGCTTGATCTACCTCTTTTAAATTCAGCCGCCCAGTACGCAACCGTAGAATAGGGTACAGCATCACCCCCTAATGTCTGCTGAATGTCCAAAAAAATTTCCTTCGTAGACATTTTTTTCAAACTGAGATATTTTATCACCGCACGTAACTCACTTTTATCCATAATTTTGACTTTTTAGCAACTCGTTGCACAAAAAAATTTATTACATGCGAACGAACTGACAAAAACAAGTGACAGTCTGCATAAATATAGTGTGATAGACACTCTTTAATTTGAATATCGAACTTGATCCAAAAAGGTTTCATATATATGCACTTCTAAGAACTTTTTGATTCACCCTCGTACAATTTACATTTTGTATAATAATTTTCTGTTTTCTTTAGATGGCTTTACCCTCAACAGCTTCTCTACTTTCCCTCTCACAATTTATCAAAGACAATTATTTTCTTGACTTCGTGACCTAGTTCGGTCCAATCCAAAGTTGCGCGATTACGTCCAAAAATTGCAATAAGTCATAATTAACGTTTCATACAAAAAAAAAAACAGAAATAAAAATAAATCTTTTGACACAAACGTTTGTTCAAAGTAACATTTTGGGGAAATTGTAACTTTGCCTCGTTAGGAGAATTGTAATTTTTTTTCTGATTATCACTAATTACAAGAAGGGCGGGTCGTTTGCGATTTACAAACGGAATTGGGGGGTGGTACGGGTCGATGACCTTAACGCCTGCGGATTGACGTGACGACATCATGACGAGGGTACTTTTTAAATTGATGAGGACTTTACTCTTACAGCTTTGTTTATGATGTTTTTTCTCGACAAGCTCGGAGTGGCTAACCACCACCAAATGACCTTTAAATGTAAAGGTATTTTAAAAGTATCCTAGAATTATGAAAATTAAGCCAAACTTGCCAATGGCAGGACCTAAGGTAGTACAAACGTAACTTATATTTTATAGCAACAAAAATCGGATTTATTCAAGTAAAAAAAATTCAAAAGTATTGTAATAAACAAAATTTATTCTTATATAATTACAAAATCAAAAATACTAAAAATTCGGTTTTGAGTAAATCGCTACCAATTTCAAAAACGGACATAAAGGCTAGAGACATATTCTGATACAAAATAGGGTAAAACCACCAGTAAGGTGTCAAGTGACGCCGTTGCTATTGCTGTATCGATGGCTGTAACGGGCTCGATCAGTGCGTCGGAAGATAAATAGTTTCATTATGACCGGCGTTTGGTATTCCGCGAAGCCTTGCACAGTATAAGCTGATTTATCAAAAACAGCATTTTTTTTTCAAATAAAATAAAAAAGTATATTTTGTAAATAAGTATTGTATTCTCATGACGAGAATCAAACTTCCAGTAGTAGCTATTATTGGGATGTTTAAAAATTGAGGTAATAAAAAAATAAATGTCATGTTATATAATTAAAACGAAATTTTTAATTATCCAGATTATGACTTAAAATACTCTTAGATTAAATACAGTTTTAAACCATAGAAAACATATTGGTTTCGAAAGATTTCACTGTCGTAATAATAGTATAGGAAAAAAGAAACATCCAAAATTCTCCCTTATACAAGCTGTAAATAAAGGACTTGCATACCAGACGGGAGTCATTATTTCGCCAACAGATGGCAGCGCAATCGATTCCGGCCCGCCTCGGAGCGAGCGGCGCAATTTGCGATCCCCTCGCCCGTGAAATCTACTGAAATGAATAAAACTATCTGAGAATGGAACACTTGACTAGTTCGAGGTTTTTGCTTTGCAATTGTCTGCGACGGTTCGAAGATGTTTTGGTTCAAATCAGTGCCGTTTACCCTGTAGAGTGGAAAGATTGTTATTTATTTAATATTGTTTAACTTATTTAATGACAGTAATAAACGTTTTGTTTAGTTACTTATATAGTAGGAAGTGTTTATTGATTCAGTGAAATATCAAATGATCATTTTAGTAGGTAACCCTGATAACCTAGAGAAACTTATAGTGGTGGGTAAGATCGACGATAAAAGACCTTGTGGTCGATCACCCAGGCGATGGACGGATCAAATAAAGACTCATGCGCCCCGTCCGTTTGTGGTCCGATATAGCTCTAAGAATTACCAAGCTGAAGTGACAGTGGGCAGGCCACGTGGGTCGTAGAACCGACCACCAAATGGTGGTTGGTTTCGGAGAACCAAGCGTAGGACAGTCTCCACGACATGGACCAACGACCTGGAGCGAGTCGCGGGGAGCCGCTGGATGCAAACAGCTAGCAACCGCTCGTTGTGGCGTTCTATGGGGGATGCCTATGTTCAGCAGTGGCAGTCATCCGGCTAAAGATGATGATGACGACTGGTCTACTATTACCTGATGCCATAACAGAAGCCGAGGACAGAACATGCTGGAAGAGTAGCAAAAAAATAACTTAAATCGAAGGTACTTTTAAACAGCTTAGTTTCATTTTAGAATGACATCACATCGGATGACGTACATGGCTTTTAATTTAAAACCAATGTCCGATGTATCATTATAAACCAATCACGGACACCTTTCAAAAAGCCAGTCTCTAATCCGGATGAGGTCCCCGTGATCGGCTCGCATTAGTCCGTGGTGCGAGTGCAAGCGGATTTGTATTTATAATCAAAATAATAAAAAGGAAACTACCGCTGAAAATAAATTTGGAAAAACTGATTTTGAAAAGGTTCCCTGGCAAAAACTGTCGAAATTGGCAACAATTGACGCTACGATCAAAATTGAACAGCTACCTTGTAGCCAAGGCAAGAGATGACAATGAAAGGATTAACATCACGTCACTCGACCGTCAGCAATCAAAACATCGTCAATTATATAGACCATGAATTTAATTAAGGAAAATGATTAAGGTTTTAAAATAAAAAAGTGACACGCGAAAGAGTACACTACTGTAGTAAAGCGCGCGAGTACTCTTGTGATATACTTGTGATGTAATTTTAATCAGAAATATAACAAACTAGCTGTACCCTGCCACGCTTCGCTGTGGCACATTCGCACATTCGATCATATGTCACTGATGAAAAAAATAGATAAAAACAATCCTTGATCCGGATTATATATCATGCTAAAATTTCAGCTCGATCGGTGCAGAACTATTTGAATTTTTGAAGCGTACACAAACCAACATAACATTTATCTTATATCTTTAAATGAGCAATTCTTGTATATATATAATTGGAATCTCGGAATCGGCTCCGAAGATTTTCATGAAATTTAGTATATAGGGGGTTTCGGGGGCGATAAATCGATCTAGCTAGGAATCATTTTTAGAAAATGTCATAAAAAAAAAAGTACCGAGCAAAGCTCGGTCATCCAGGTACTATATATATAAGATTACTTCTAAAGTCGCTTACACTATGACCGCGCCCGTAATCCTAATTGGATACAAAGTACACCGGAGGCGCGTAGTCGACACACGTATATTGAAACTCTGGAATTGGCTATAACATCTACATACATGTTCGTGCATCCAGTTAGTAGCTCTTAGTCTGCAAATGTAGGGATTTACTGGTTATTGCGCCTAAAGCCGCGTGGACGCCATTTTAAGGCACTATTTCCAGAAACGTCTCTTTTAAAATAATTCAGACGAGATATTGGACAGAATAGCTGGCTTTTTTTAAATCTGGTTATAAACAAGCAGGCGGCTTAATTGGTGGTAAGTGGTAACCATCGTCTATTTGCAATACATAGCCACTGGGTTGCTTACCCTTCTCAGAGAGTCTGTCTTCAGCCCTTCTTTTGAAGATGTCTCTATCAAACGTCTCACAGGCTATAGCTATATAGCCGCACGCTGTCATATACCTTAACTTAATTTTAACTTAGTTTAACTTCAAGTTAAACCTTCACAAGTCAATTTAAGTTAGAACTATAAAGTTTGTGACATGGAAACATTGGGCAATCGACTTGGGTGTATGGTATTGACAGGTTAAGAGTCTCGACAGGGAGTTACCAACAGAAGGATAACTCTTGCTTAGTTTGGATAGCATGTCTAGTGGAAACTATCTGACAAGTATATGAGTTCCTTTATTAATAAGAAAATAACTTATATGGACTGTTAGAAACAAATTACTTATTAGAAAATTTAAATAAATAGTCTTGCATGTACGATTAGTGACGTAACTCTTAGAATCTATTTCAATCACAATTCAAAGTCAATACGATTCCAATGATATCTCAATTGCGATTTAACGTGTTCATAAATACCATCCAAAGTATTGCAGTCCGTATGCGTTCGCCACAGATTATATATTTACTTAGTAAAGCACCATAGAGTTCCACTTACAAAATCCATTAAGCACTGGTTTTCTACGGAGGTTGCACAGAAATGTCCGCTTATCCCCGCTTACTTTGTAACGGAGGTACGGTCTAATTTCCTGCGAAACGTTCCAACTTCTCGCAACGTCAACTACTAAACACTACGACACATTTAACATCCTAAGCGTTTGTCAAACGAAATTCCCATAGGATTTAATTTGTCGCGTATTTACATAATAAATGAGCGCCTCTTCCTCGAAGCGGTGTAATCCGGTTTAAGCCGGTGATATCCGCTTTTAGCCGCCTTTATCTGGTTTTATCCATCATTGAGAGACTTGATTCTCGATCGGGGCACGATTTGCATGTTATTTCGTGTTAATACTTCAATAGTGGGAGTGGAATGTAATCTGGTAATAGCGAAATTTGCATATTGATTTTGTGTGTTTTGTATGATTTTGTGTTTTGCCTTTATCTTATATTTAGCAGAATAGATGGCGAGTAAAGTAAAATTTATTACATCTATTTGTCAAGTTAGTGAGGGAAAATACAAAGGTATCTTATTATGCAACACATTGCAACAACAACATAACGAAAACATATAAAATAGTTAAGAGATGAAAATATAGTCTTTTTACACTTTCTTGAACTTTTGATGAGCATTTACTCTTCTGATAGGCAAAGGGCGTGTCTCCTGCGCTTGATTTAGTCTACAGACTACACAAAACATTGTTTCGAAACACATTTTTGTTGATGAAAATGTTTGATATTTTCATATCAAACAGCATACGAAATTTGCATAACAATTAAATGCGTTTTGTGAAGAGCTTTATGTGTAGTGTGTAGACCAAAGCAGGCGCAAGAGAAACGCCTTTAGGACCACTTCAAAGAAATAAAAGTAGACACTGTGCTGGTGAAGGTCCGTACAATTTTAAACAGACATCAATAAATATGCCAATACTTACACTGTGCCTTAAGTTAGTTGTCAGTTGTTTCACTTTATTTTCAATTGCAACGTATTTTTTCCAAACTAGTACAGAAAGCCTAACTACTGCAGTTTGTTACACTGTGGTACTAGAATGCACCAAATTGCGATAGATATAAGAAACATAATCCTGTATGGTATATTGGAAAAGAAGAAGTAACAGTGACGACTAAGCTGGATGAAGTCTAAGCCTTATCCCTGGCAACTTTGTTCTTACTTCTTTGCAATTTACTCTCACACTTATTAAACCAGTTTAATCTAGTTCATAATAGACCGCATAAAAGTTTCATATTTTTCTTTAAGACCGTTATCTAAGGATTTCCCGCGGTGAAATTAAACTTTCCTAGCGAGTTTTCACAGCGCTCTAGCGCTTTTTATGCTGGAACTTTAAGTAGGCTGAATATTTCTCTAGGTTTTACTTTTCTTTTTTTTTCTTATTTGTTTGGCTCAGTGCTTAGTTAGGTTTTGGAGTTGTCGTCGACGTCGTGATCCGCTTCGGCGATGGCATCGACGTCGTCATTGGCATCTGCAACAGATCTGATCAGTTTCGGTGCCTGCATTGCTACGTTACTACTTAAGTAAATATTGCATTAGTCCAAAGTTGAAATCCAATTGTGATGCCTCTGACTGCATTTATCAATTAAATTTTGTTCGGAGAAGTTTTTTTTTAATTTTTCTTCTTTTTAGGTCATATCATTCTAAATTAAATTTAAACATAAGTTGATTAAATATAATGTTGTAAGCCATTTTTAAAACCCTTTATTTTGATACCCGCTCGATAAGTTTTGAAGACACATAATTTAACAAAAAAAATCTGCAGAATTATTATTTTGAGATATAGGTAGTGAAACTCTCACCATTATTTTTAAGATGAATCTAACGTAACCTCTCAAGCTAAAATCCATCAAGCTGTTGGAGCTACAGAACGTGTCAAAAATATACACACATACCCACGAAAAACATAACCCTCCCTCTGGCGCAGTCGGGTAGCTACAATCCGATTTTTTTATTATTAGTCTTTTTTTAATTTTCGACTTTATCATTGCTATGTGCGTACCATCTCAACATCAATTATGATCCTCGCCGGTAACTGTGAAATAATCTGTACTGCAGGCGCCAAAAATCTTCAACAATCACCTAGAGTAGGTACACAGCCAACGATAATTAAACGCGCAGACGTGTAAACAAGGGCTGTCCCCATAAGCTAGTCGTCAATTCGCCATCGACTCCCTGTTTCCCTTCCGCTGGCCCCGATTCAATTAAACTTTAACCAACTTCTCGTAAACAACAAAATTAAACACAACACAGCCGAAACTAAACCCTATTGTGTTGGGGGTAGATTTATCTTCCGTTGAGGGATGGAGATTGCGTCTATTATTGAAGTGATTCAGTTGTTTTGACATGGTGTTATTATGAGGCATCGCAAAGCGGTGTCGTTTTATCGGATCAAATGGGAAAAGGCTCGTTAAAGATACAGTGAACACCGAAGACAAAACGAGCATACCTTTTAGTGATCAAGCTTGAAGTCGTAGGAAGGTTTCTTTTCCAAGAGTCCACTTGGGGAAGTAGCACACCTTAGCCAGATATTCATCCCCCTAGCAATAGTGAGCAAACATTACTGTGGTTCGGTTTGAAGGGCACTGTTTCCAGCGAAATTACGAGGCATATGAGAGTTAAGAACCAATGTCTCAGGGTGAAGAGCGCAGAAGATTTTGTATTGGAAAATTCTGGGTGGCACTGTAGCTGTTATAGGCAGCTGTATTCTTTTGTGTCATAAAACAGTGCATATGAAAACTGGTTCATTATTTTTATGCCGATTGAGGTAATAATATAATTTTATAATTTTACGGCAAGCGAAAACGGGCCTGACGTGCGAACTCGCACTACTGTATTAAAAATTATATCACAACAGTTGTGTGCGCCCGTAAAGCTGATAGAGTTTAGTTAAGACACAATGCTAGTAAATAGTACGCACACACGTTATGTAAAGATTCATGAAGGATCCGAAAAAAAGGCAGGAATCAAATGAACGTGTTAAAAATCTTTTCAGCCAGAAGATACGTTTCAACAGTGTCGTCAAAAGTTGTCTCCACCGAGAATTTTGTGACTGTGACCATAAAATACTGAATAGTGCTTAGTCTAAGGTCGTTGCTCCACACAGCTCGGGTAGTATAGTAAAATTTATGACACCAACCACCGTGGCCGCCATCAATCCCGTTTAGACCCTAATAGCATTGCAAGGCATTTGTCACTCAATCTGGTGGAACCTGTTTTATATTTCCCTATAGTTTACCACGATTTTCCTGTCAGATTTTAGAACAGTACTTACCTATCTATGTTTTTAGAATCTGCCTTCATTTTTTATCAACAATGTTTTCGAGAAATTAGAAGACGGTTTAGTGCATGTTCATAGTTGTTGGAAAGTTTTGAACTAAAACTTTTATATATAGTTGCAGTGCCACCACCAGTAGCGCTTACCATCAGTGATAGATCTGCTCGTCTCGTTACTCTGGTAAGTATACCGAATAATTAGAATAAAAAAGAATTGCTTGAATAATATTTCAGCTTCAGTTTGACAACACCAAAACAAGAAAAGTTACACCTAATACAGTCCAAATTTTTGCTCACTGGTCTGTACTTATTTATTTCACGCATGCTGATACCTATTATCATTGTCCTTAACTATTTTCGCTCATGCTAGTACCTCTCATCATGTTAACCGCCATACCTTTTCAGCTCATGCTTATTCCTATCATTGTTATTGTTGTACTCTTTTCGCTCATGCTGAATCCTATCATCATGTTAATTGCCTTACTTTTTTAGCTAATGCTTATTACTATCATTATCATTGCCGTACTCTTTCTGCTCATGCCAATTCCTATCATCATGTCAATCGCATTCATGAGAAACTAGCTCAAAATAATGAAAGCCAAACCTACCTCTGCCGTAACGTTTTCAGTTCTCATCTCTAGCCGTAAATCCAGCGATTCGCATAAACCGAGCGCATTCCGCTGCGACCACTGCGCCGCAACACCATCGCAGTAAATACTAATCCAAACAAAACGTGCAATGTACAGTTTACGAGCGCAGCGTCTCTATTTACGAGTCGCGTAATAGAACGCGAACTAAACTTCGTTATTTGTGGTACGTTTTAAATGTTTCCGAATTGAAATAATAAATTTATGATGTTGTTCGTGTTTTCAATTATCTTACAAAATATTATATTGGTGAATTAGGTTATTTCTTTTATCAATTTTTTTCCATTTTGTTTGGAATATCACTTCTCTGAATTATATTTCAAGTCAAAATAAACTGACATAACTAAACCGTCAATAATAAATTCAAATAAAGTCTAATTTATGAATAATTTTATTGTTAAAAAAAATATAACTCGAGTTATATTAAATAAAAAAACAAACGATATTACCTTATCAAACTAGCAATACTTATACTTAGCAATATCCGAATGGGATACAATATATTTTTTTAATTTGCTGCATAATTTAACAGGACAATAAGTTTAACTGCAACTGCCTACAATATAAAAATCACAGTCGTTTGATAAAACACAGGCAACCAACCGACAGATATAGCTATTTGCAAATATTCGCACAATTTTATTACTGACAAAAAAAAAAACAATGAGCCGGCCCAAATTTTGCTATATCACTCGTGTGAGAATGGCATTTCAATGGCATTGTAATCAATTGTTATACCGATGTCATTTGTTGAAAAATATTTTTTCCAATCAAATTTTCAACACTTATTATGTATTGCAAGATCAAAATGAGCCCAAGCAGCATCAATCCATAGCAATTTACTAAGAGGTTCCGTTGTCTGCTTACCATCTTCATCGTCAGATGAGCAAGATGTAATCATAATAATTATATTATCATCAAGAAAGGAAATGACAAAACGAAACAAAACAAAACAAAATCGAATCTATACTAATATATAAAGCTGAAGAGTTTGTTTGTTTGGTTGAACGCTACAACCTCAGGAACTACTGGTTCGAATTGAAGAAATCGGTTAGTGTTGAATTATTAATTCATCGAGAAAGGTTTTAGGCTATATAACATCACGCTAAAACTAATAGGAGCGAAGCATTAATGAAGAATGTGGCAAAAACGGGAAAAAAATGTTGCTTTTAAGAGAATTATTGCGGGAAAACTTGAAATATGCAGCTAGTCAAATATATATTGGAGCACAAATATTATGGTACATGCAAAATTTCAACTCAATGAATTAACAAGAACGGTAGATTTTCAAAAATAACTACGTGTATAAAGTTACTACCTCATAAACGCATCGCCTCGTTAAACAATAGTCCAAACTGGGTCAAAAGCGTAGAATATCAAAGGAAAAGGGGGGTAAAAACCGGGAAAAAAGGCATTCAAAATTTTATGGCACAAAGAAACTAAAAGCGTACGTGTTGCCTTCAGAGAGGCTCCGAGCGGACCGGAAGTTGTGAGCACTAAAGCTTCTCTTTCATTTCCGGTTTCATAGTGGAATAATGCAACGTGAATTTTTAGATACAAACTAGTAAAAAACCGACTATCATTTTAATGTTATTAAAATAAGTTCGTTATTACGAGTATTATGAATTAATTTTGCTGCAATCCAGTTTTTTCTTTCATACCCAGCTTTCATATCATATCCAAGTGGTAACTTACGCGCTTTGCAACCCAAATAATTGAAGAAATTTCAGTTAAGCAATAAGGCCGCCCATTGTACTTTTAGTTATAAGATGTTTTTACTCTTGCTTCTATGTCTTGGAGTGCAATAAAGTATTGTTATCTTATCTTATAATTACTGGGCATATGAGACTTTAGAGTCGATGTCTCGAGCATAGTGCAGTGAAAATGAAATTAAATGTTATGTGGAGTCCCAAAGCAATGTCCAGCGCAAGAAGGATACTTAAATCCTAATTCTCCGCGAAAAAGTTTAACACTTTTATCTGAGAAGCCAACGATAATAGTAGGTCAACGTTGGTCAACGAACCGGCTCAAATGGATGACTTGGCTGGAACACAAAAACTCGCATTACCTTCTCCCCATAACAGAAATCCACCAATCCCACAAAGGAAATTAACCCTTATGTTACCAAAAATAGCATCAAACATACCTTGGATAAAGTTCTACATATGACGTTTGAAGTTACCTCAAAAGTGGTACATTAAGAACACATGCCACAAAGGTGAGAGAAGTAACGCAAAGATTGTTTCGAGACAAGTCTTTGAATTGCTCTCCAGTGGTCTGTAATGAAGGACGATAAATTGTGTGTCAGTGTGTTCGTGAGATGTATGGCTGCAATCAGACTTGGGTAGTTGTGGAATCCTTGGACACAGTCTCGGTAACATTGCAAAGGTTTTCATATAGGTAACAACAGCGCCCTGCGATTTCCCGTATTAACTACTCGAAAGTAACACTTTCAGTTTAAACAATTGAAAACTATTTAATTTTATTTTTTATTTTTTATTACATATTTGAGACTCACGTCGGCTTAAGGTGGACTTTCGTGCATCGCGGCCCATGCGAATTACGCGCGTGACAGTTAAATGTAAAGAAGCAGTGCAATACATTAGACATATCGCACGCATTTGTCACGAGCGCGTCTCTCGCGACCCACGAAAATATACCTTTAATATACATTTGAAACCCCATTACACTCCTGTAGAGGTTGGTTTTTACAATATAAAATACTCTATGTTTCGACCTGAAAACCTCCATTAAACTATACTATCTTACTTTGGTTTCTAGTTTATACGCCCAGCTACATAAAACAATTCAATACTTACCATGTTAAGTCTTATAAAGGTCGTAAAGTCATCTGCAGGTGGTCCAATAAACGCTACTTTATGAGAACGTTATTTTTTAACGCCGTATGTCACACAAATCGTGGTAAATTCCATCCTTATATCAGTTTATGGGTTCCTTAGTTCCACAAGAAGAGATATTGAGTTAGTCGTTTAATTGTAAACCTGTAGTTGTTAGTATTATATCAGGTTTCTTTATTTTTCAGGGCTCTAGACGGACAGCTTAGGTAGTCGTTATAAAATCATTATTTCAATAGCTCAATGAGTATCGCAGGCAGTCAAACAAGATTGAGCTGAACGCGAAAGTAATAAAGTCTAAAGTGTATGTTCTAAGACCCCGTTCCTGTTATGTATTTGGTACAATAATGTATTGACCATTTTACATCAACCTTTCTAATTAGAATAGCGAAATTACCAGAGTCTTTGTTTCCCTATAGCTATACGTATAATCTGAAAGTCTTCAAATCAAAAGTGAATAGATATCTTTAAAACAAATAAACACACACTTAATATCTTTTAAATATACTTTTCTCTGCTCGCTCTTTTTGCCACACCACCACCATTTCAGTTACACCTCCAGGATGACTGGTAGAGAATGCTACTTAGCATTAAGTACTCCTTGTACTCCATTTGTGTGCTGAAGAATAAATAAATAAATAAATAAATGATAGATATCTTCAATGCAAGCATGCTCCACCGTCGAAACTGTAACGTTACACCCCTTTACCAATTTTGGCAAAAGAGTGTAAAGTACACGTTATCAAGGGCTACCTCCCTATCCCTATGAGAAGGACCCAAAAGGAGGAAAAACAAAGGAGACAGCTTAAAATATATATATTAAAATAAGAAATTAGAATTAAGGATTAAAGTCTTTGATGATAGAAAGAGTAAAAGTAGTCACACGCGATAATTAACAGGAAGTTGTCTTTAGAAATAAATGGTTAGAAATAGTCGGTCTAGAATGTAGCACTGTTAAGACGATAAATACGTAATGTTCTTCATGAGGATACTTATGAAGAATGACCCCAGGCTAGGGCAGGCGAGGTCTGCGGCAGAAAGCTGGTGTCCAAAGTCGGGGAGGCGCTCGTGGAGAGCGGCCTTCACCGGAGGGTTATAGGGCTCCGATGTTTTAAGCTTCAAGACTTCTTCAGGACTCACAATTAGGTAAAGATTTAAAAGTGCTTGAGGACTTCTTCATTCAATTTTCAAGGTTTAGAGGCTCAGACCAAAGCCAGACCAGAACTCGAACTCGACTCGACTCGACTCGACCGTCAGCCGTTTTTTCAGGCATCACTTCCAAAACTGTCAATAAGTAATTCTGCAATTTGAATATTTGAAAAATTAAGAAAGATAAGGTTTAAAGCTGCCTGATACAATAAGATAAATTAAAACTAAAACTGTATACAAAATTATTGAATTGTACGAGAATACAACAGAATTTAGAAATAAGATTATAAATGACATTAGTAAAATTAGACATCTTTCAGTAATGTTTACAAACAATATAAAAATAGAGACATAAGAATTTAGAATTAATAAACGAATAAAAGTAAAGAATAAGAAATAAATAGTGGCACGCAAGGACTGGAGTAAAAGAGATCAAGGGTTAAGAAACAGAAATATATGAAGAAGTATACAGAAATAGAAAACCTTACAACACATACCATCAGGTGTGACTGCGGTAAATTATTGCCTATACTGCAATAAAGAAGAAAAAATCAGGATACGCTCACTTCGTGACTGGACCCCAGGTTAACACTTCATGATTAGCTTTAGATTGGTGAAATATTTAAAGATTGATGGATTACCTGAAGCATCGATAGAAGGAGTCGCATTTCGATGAATTTCATTCCACGGCGATGATCCTTTAAAATTAAACCACAGGCGTGTCCAGTCAGGCAAAGAAGTCGGTTCTACTCAAATAAATTTCATGAAATTTATAAAGCAGTTTACTAATAAAGCTATTAAAAAATAGGGATTTCTTTTGAGTTGTTGGTTTACTTATTAAAGTCTTTTTAACAGTAACAATTCCAATAACAGCTATTAATTCTTGTTATGACGTAACAACTACGCAATTTTCAATGTCTTCTTTTTTTCCCTCTTATAATGAACGGTTTTGGCATTTTAACTTTTATTGCAATTGGCTCTGACATCATTGGCATTGGCATAGGAGGCGGGGGTGGCGGTGGCATCGGCCCTGGTAATGGAACTGCCATCGGTCCTGGCATAGGTGCCGGTGCTAAAGGCACCGGCATCGGTGGCTGTGCCAAAGGCATCGGCATCATCATTACTATGGTCATTTCTGAATTTTTCTTCTCTCTTCTCTTTTTGTCATCCTCTCTTTTTCTTTTCTTCTCTCGTTCTCGTTCCTCCTCCTCCTCCTTTTGCTCTTGTTCTCTTTTTTCTGCTTCTTCATCGTCTGTTGAGTCTGAATCATCGATATTTATTACAGTACCGGATTGTATTATAGGCATTTGAAACATTGGCATCTGCATTGGCATCGGCATCGGCATCGGCATCGGCATTGGCATTGGCATCGACATCGGCATTGGCATCGGCATTGGCATTGGCATTGGCATTGGCATTTGGAGCTTCACTGTTACTCTTAGGAGAAGAAAAATTGCCAGAAGCCGGCCTGATGTGTTCTGTAATAAAGATGAGATTTGTCTATTTAAAAATTGTTTAAATTCGGCAATACGAGTAAAAGGTCCTTGTGTTTACCTTTTGTTTGATTAAACTGCAGTTTTGGTCTACGAATTCAACGATATAATTTGCTTTGGTGTCAATGAGACATCAAACGATACCTAATTTCTTTTTAATGTGAAATCATAGTAGTCTTGGTGCTACAAGAGAACCTAAGAAACCTAATATTTATGTAGTTATTTACCCTTAAACATTCAGAACTGCAAATTTTATAACTCTCTTTTGCCGTTGCTGGGTATAAAGCCCCTGTTGACCATTTGGAAAAACACTCGTCATTGGCAAAACAATTCAATATGGTTCTAAAAAACGTTTAGTAGTAGAAAATATTTTTATGTACTTACTAAAAACATTTTTTTTCGACAAAGTGCTACATTTGTTCTTGCTGAAACAGGTTTTTATACATTTTGTATGAGTATATATTTGTCCATAGAAATAAGCCTAATCTAGTGAAATGCTGATTTATTTTTCACCTTTATTAAGCCGTAAAAGTTTCAGTAAGTGAAAATCATAAAAAAATATCGTTCAATCGTAATAAATAATGCGTATACTTGTGTTATACAAATCCTTGTTTTATTAATTGTGTTTTTATGAGAACCGGTACTACCTACTTAAGGATAAGGTGTCCCACTAGAATAAATACTTTTCTACAAATTCAGCTGCAGCCGTAAATATTGGACTATGGTCCTTTTAGTTTCTGATTCCCTAGGTACATGGAATCCTAGTTAGTGTAGGAACCATGTATGTAATCGACACGCGTTATTTATTTTTTAAGGGTGTTCATTAAGGAGGAGATTCTCAAAATGGGGTTTAATTTTTTTTTAATTTGTGACTTCAGAACTCCATACTTTTTAGTTTGAATGGATAATATTTTGATCCCATATAAATTTCATCAAAATCAGTTTAGTAGTTTCGTAAAAAATGTGTCATCCAAGAAACCAAAAATGTGTATTGACGTCAATATTTTTGTTAAATTTTTGTTATTAAAGCTACTGATTATGACATCGATTAAGTCCTCATAGCATTAAATTCCATAGTATTTTTGCAACAAGAGTCGTTAGATATCAAATCGGATTAACTGTCAATTTAATAAACTGAATGTTTTGCAGTGCAATCAAAATAATCGCTTTACGGACCGATTGAACGTTGTCGCTGTGAAAAATAGCTCTGTGTTTCATGTTAATTGAATTAATTCGAAGCAAATTGAACTGTTCGTATTGATTTTATTTGGTGTTGGAATTATAAATGTGTAAAGGAATTTGTTTTCCCTTGGATGTTGAATGCTAAACCGGTTTATTTTATTTGGTTCTTTTGCTAATCTTCACGCAACGTGTGTTTACTAGCACTGTCGTTGCGTCGTAACTAAACTCAATAAGCTGTGACGGGGCGCACACAACTGTTGTGATAAAATTGTCAATACAGCAATGCGGGTTCGCACGCCAGGCGTGTTTTCGTTCGCTGTAAAATTATAAAAAACAAACGTGTGTGTTTTCAGCAGTTAACTTGTTAAGTGTTCGGTTTATTTTGGACACATTTAAGAAGGAAGTTTACTAGTGAATTAACAAATCATCTCAATTGGACACAGTTAATTTAAAGGCCAAGTGCGGTTCAGGGAGAGGTCATGTTTAAAATATCTGATATTGGAATTAATATTCAAACAATCCCGCTGTATATAATATCGTATTTTTTTTAACGAAAATAGTAAATTTGTAAGATTCCCAACCGTAAACATCTCAATTTACCTTCCCAAAATCCCTTATAGACACCCCGAGTCTTTAAAAGTCGACCCCCAAGCATTGATGTGAAAGTAATCACCGTATCAAAGCGAAATTTGTCAAAAACACTGGCTTGCGTGCACTTCCGTCAATTCTCTTCAATTAATAACTTGCAGCTCTCTCTTTTATACTTATTCGTTTTGTATGTAGTTGTCTCGCTTTAGTCCCCTTGTTTGAGGAGCCCCGTGGAGATGGGATATTGCCACTTTGTCGCGCCAGGCTCCCGCAGGCAGTTTAAACATAGAGTAGAAATTGCAATATTTCGAGAAAAGGAAAATATCGAACAGTTTAAAGTCTGAAAATGGACTTCAAAGGATTGGTTTGAAGTAATTATGGGAGGCAACTCTTGTCTCTGATCTATTGACTTGTTAAACTACAAGAACTGTTATTAAAATGTAATTCTGCACTTTCAGAATCAAAAAAACTGCAATTTGTTAAAGCATGTTTTAGAAGGCTCTGAAAATCACACTGAAATTAGAGGATGGTGGAGGAATACGGAAGAGAAATATTAATAAAATATCTTCTTCTACAAATTTTACACAAAAAAAGTGACAAAACTTTATAAAACTATACCTAGAACTAAGGCAAGTCGCTTACAGATACTTTTTGCAGCGATTCAGTAGCGATACCATCGCAAAACGACCGCGATACAGTAACGATGCTGTCACTGGTCATATCCCTTCACCCACGTAACCACGAGTTCGCATCGTTACAGATGCGATGCAGCACATATACAGTTGCGATGCAACATCGATACAGTTGCACGTTGCAAATGCGACAAACGGCCATAAGTAGCGATGCAGACGCGCTTTAACGAAATCCGCTATTATATCACTGAAAAAATTAGCCCTGACCTACCTAAGATAGTAGAAAATCAAAGTTAAACGTTGTTTAGTATGCGATATAGGTACAAAAATAAACCTAGCATCTTTATTATTATAACAAAAAGAAATTGCTCTATAAAATATTAGGCGTTGCTGGCAACATACCAAACTAGAAAAGTGTAATTTTATTTCCTCGCGTTCAGTTGATATTCTGAGCAAGTGGTATCGATAAACTATCGACGCCTTGGGAATATCGCTGCAATTCTGTTATGTGTTGGGCAATTTTGTAAAGATAGATGGAAGAGTGAAGTTTTTTTATTCTTCAGAGCAACAAGAAGAACTTCTCTTTTACTATTGGCTAACAATACTCCTGTTTATAATAGTTGCAGATTTGCGGTGTTACCCAGTACTTTGCATTGCAACATTTTGTCCATAATTATGTAGCAAAATTCTATTCTGAGCTCGTCACCCTTGACATTGCTTTTTAAATCTCATATAAAAAACGTTGCATTTATCTGGAAACAGTGCCTTTTAAGCCAGATGAGTTGCACACTTTTGAAGGTGCTGTACAGTGAGCCTTAGAAGTAACTGAACTTGTCCTATAGAATTTTAGTATACGTAAGCAAAATATTTTTTTGGTTGAATAAGAAATTTAAAGTATAGAGATGTTGAACTATTTTAACACGTTCACTGCTGAAAACACAACTGTTGTGTTTGTTGTATGGGATAACACTATGGCGCGTGCCAAGCCGCACCCATGGTTAGATAACCAAATCGGCTCAGCAGTCAAAATGTTAAAGGCCGACTGTACTACAAGGTCTCCAAGAGTCTCCCTTCTGTACAAGAAGGCTGGTTTTCAAACGCGTTCTTCCTCAAATCAACAGAAACGAATCTCGCGAAGATCAGATTAGTTTCCAGCTAGCTACCGACCACCCTAATACTTGAAAGTCTGTCGCCAAGCCCCATTTGGGTGTTCCAAAAATAAACCTTAAGAGTCATTCCCGTTCTAGGCATAGCGTGTTCTTCACCTTCAACCACTTCTTCAGCTTGTCGTCATGTTGCGTAATCTAGCGGTATTCTACAGTAGTTAATCATTTTTCATATTTATTTTGGTCTTCATTATGTTTCACTAACGTTCCTTTATAAATTAAATCCATCACAAGCCATAAAAAGCTTTTCCAAGAAACAGTATAGGTACTTAACATTACTGAGAAAATGTTAATGAAACTCGTGAAACGTGTCTCAATTACAAATTAATTACGTAAGTAGCCGCCTTAATAACCCAGACTCCTATTACAGGTACCAAAATAGAGCTTTGAAATTCAGGTTCGTGAGCTCACTAATGATGCTAATTTAGCAATTTTAGCCATGTTTTAGGCAGATAATGTATTGCTGAAAATTCTAACGAATACGAATGTAATTGCCAGTTTCATAGTCGTAGAATTAAATCAGCAGTACTAGCACAAGCTTAATGCTAATAAGGTTGTATTGTATTGAACTTTAACAAAAAAAATATATTCTGTTCGGTAAATGTATCGAATTTTAATGTCGTGTCACAGAATACAATAATAGTACTGAGCAATCTTATTTTTTGATATAATCCATAACTATCGATAGGTCCATCCACAGGTTATCTGGGAGAGATTGCTTTAAACGATAAGACCGCCCATTGTACCTTTTGTTTAGCTATGTTTTTTTGCTTTTTTTTGTATTTTTTGTGTCCATAAACAGTTATGTATCAACACTTTAGGATTGTATAGTGGACAAACATTTATTTTCATTTATCTAGATAGCAGTTTGGTTTCAAGAGCATCTCCATCATTTTATTTCTACCTTTCACATAGTACCTTTTTTATGTTACGAAGTAACGAGATGAGCAAGTCGTTAACCTAATGGTAAGCTCCACGCTTGCCCAGAACAGCTAATGTCACAAAGAACTTTCGATCACAAAGTCTTGCGCAGCACTGGACTGCGCTCGTCACCCTGAAATCGGTTTTAAAGTGTCTGTTTCGTACTGAAACAGATTTATTTTCTTTTTATTTTGAGTCTTTTCGAACGTAACTACACAAAGACAATTCCGTTTAATATTTTGTGTGTTGGTACGAGAGTATTATGGCCCATGTCTTTGGGTTGGCCAACCTGACGACAGTCGTCCTTCAAATGCGCGTGCAAACACTTGTCGCGTCCCGGTGTTTTGAGCTTTCACCGGTAGCTCCATTTCGTGGACGCCATTCCCATTCTCGGAGACGAGCTCCAGGATTCAGTGTAGTGTGGATTGTCTGGTCACACTTCTATCCCGGAGGAAGGTGATACGGGATCAGAAAAAACCGCCCCATCGGCGTCCTATGGATATATCTCTCTGTGCACCATCATCCCCCATCTACCCCGAAGACAGCGCTGATTACACACCCGAGAGGCCATCGACGGATTTCCTAAGTAAGTTCGTAGGCCATAATATCTCCCCGTAACAGTGTCACATACCCAGTAATTTTGCTGAAAACAGTGTCAAACCAAAACAGTAATGTTTCCACACTACGAAATATTTGGCAAAGGTAGTATAAGTAAAGATGGATAATAAAATAACAAATGAATGATCTAATAAACCTGTAATTTTATTTTCTCACAACGTACCCAATAACTCTGTATACAAATAAACCAAATAGAAAGTTAGTATCCGCAGTTAATCTAATGTAACTTCAGGGGAGTGGCGGGACCATTACAGTGCTGATTTACTGCCCGTAACCGAACCTGAAACTTTCAGTGTGTGACCCTGTTTCAGTGGGATTTATATTTGGTTGGTGGATTACCTATTATTAAATGTTGAGTGGCTTTAACACGTTGACTTCTGAAAACACAGACGTTTGTGTTTTTTATAACGTGACGCGAGTGCGGGAAAAGGCGCCTGTAGTGTTAGCGCAGTTCACGTGCCTGTGCGGCGAAACACAGACGTGTGTGTTTAACGCGGCGCTAGTTCAGTGCGGCTCACACAGACGGTATGCCAGTGCTGGAAAATACACAAGGTAAAGGCACTGTACCAAAATATAAAAACCGGTTCAGCAATCAACGTGTCAAAATGGTTTATTATTGTGCTATTCTGATATTTAGCGCTAGCTAACACTTTTTTTTGACCGGTAGTGTCCCACTTCTGGATAAAGGTCTCCCCCGATTATTTGAACTTGTTTCAATCCTGGACTAGTTTCTTCCACTCATTTTCATAAGAGCCGAGCTCGTTGCGCTAACGTCTCCTAAGACGCTCTCAATGTCTTCGGCTGTCTAGTAACTTAAAATAAAACAATAATCTATTGTAAAATAACGTTTTTAATTATTTCGTTACCACATATTTATCATTGAAGCAAATATCGATTGAATATTACATACATTTACTTACAATACTAACAGTTATTTACTTAAAACTAACATTTAATTTCATTTAAACACATATAATCACATTCGTCTGGCACTCAATGTCATATAAAATGAGACACGTCCTCCTTACACACCAGAGTTAAACATCATTAATATCAAATGCTAAATTGTTCATCACAAAACATAATGATTAATTTTTCATTAAAATAGTTTTTTTTTAAATCCCACATTGAAAAATTAAGAAAGTTTAAAATACAATTGAATTGATGAGATTTGTGCATACAATTGTAATTAAAAATCGTTGCCAATAATACAGCGCGAGGGTATGATAATTAATACATTCGATATAAATTATTATTGAATAAGTTATAACAAATAACATCAAATTCTTACGCTCGTTATAAACTGGTATACACGTATTCGATACACATATTTTTAATGAAATTCATCTTAACTATAAGAAAAACGACAAGAAGCACTTTTCCTTACCGCTTATTAGTATTTTTATGCATAAAAAGACGAATACTACAAAGACAATAACACAAAAAAAGGGATACAGCAATATCAACATCCATTAATAATGAAACTCCAGAACAAAACTCAAGTCATTTCAAACATTAATTCAATGTAATCTTTTATTCTATACGCAACAGTTATATTAAACTACAAACTACCAAAATTATCAATTAATTACATTACCAGATAAATTCAAAATCCACAGAGAAGTTTTAGCACGAACATTCTAGAAAAACACGACATCGATTTCACGAATTAGATAACACCAAATAGAAGCTAGATATACAAGAATAGCAATCACATGGCGTTATTTGTCTACAACCAAGTCCACATCTGTGACCGTGTCACAGTACTTGCTATGCTAAACACGGTCGAGTGTTGTGACATTTTACTACGGCCGCACCAAGAGGCCCCTGAGTGGATCGTCGCGTGACATTAGGTCGTAACACCATGACCTTCCTCATTTGTGTTTTGTCACGCGTATTTGTCACAGTCACGAAGTCACGGTCACGGTCTTACATGTGGACCCAGGCTTAGGTTTTCCGAAGTGAAAAGGGTACAGAATATACCATTCGGAATAGTTGCATCCCTTTCTAAATACCAAATACTCGAACGCAACGCCATGTTAAGTTTTGCTATAAAATACGAAGAAAGCGCAAACTAGTGTTCACCGCACTGTGTCTAGAAAACACCCTGTTTGAGCCATAGCTTCATTTTACAAGTAGATATCATAGTTTATAATTAGAGAGGTGTATTCGTTACAATGGATAGGATTTAGATTGGAAAGGTAAGACAAGGTAAGGTAAGGTAAGACGAGACAAGACAAGGTAAGGTAAGTCATGATAAGGTAAGGTTGCGAAATAAAGATGTCTTATGTAACAGCAAAACGTAAAACATGGTTAGAAATATCATAATAAATTCAAATTTAACAGAAACAAGAAAAGTAATAAATACGATTACAACATTATTAAACTTGTAAAATTTGAAATAAAATGTGCTGATATAAATGAAAAAAATTACAACGTGACAACGTCACGATGGTAATAAAACTGTATTAACTGTGTACTTTCAACATATTTATAAAAGGGCTAATACTTAATAAACAAGAAAATAAAATATATTCATAGCAAGCATTGACATTTAGAAAATCAGTAGGAGCCTAAAGCCCGTTACACACAGTGGCGCACGCCCACGATTACGTGTACGATTTCTTTCAACTAACGCCAAACATACAATTGACGTCATTTTTGTTAAAAATAATGCTCTTTGCCGTTGCCGTGCGGCTCTATGTATGTCAGGCTTAATGATTGTATAAAATAATGTATTTATTTGGTTAAATAAATTGGGAAATAAAAAACTGTGGGAGGTGATGACATTTGTTGGAATATAGACGGGACTTAATTTTATAATACATTTTAACTATTTTATTATTCATTGATTCAATTTATTCTAGACATAATATTTGACTATGATTACATAATAATATGCAGTATACATAAATACAACGTTTTATTATAATAATTGGGTATAATAGACATTTATTTCATAGTTGTTGCGATATCTTTTTGACTTCAAGGAATTTGTCAAGACTTAAACACTGATATTAAGATGAATATTAATAAATAACTATAACAGGTTTTTTTTTTAATAATGTTATAAAATTAGTAAATTACTTATAGTTTTTTTTTTTAACGGCGTTTCAATTTTACGTGGTAATCAATAAACATGGATGTAGCTATATTTATTGGGATATCTGTAGCTATTTATTTACCTGCTTAAATATTTAAAAAAACATCTTGCACATTTCGTAAGAAAATGTATCACCAAAAAGTTTGGTAAATAAAAAGTTTTTTTTCACGTTTTTTCATCAAAAGCTCAAGATGAATAAAGTTAATTTCGAATTAATTTCCATAGTCGTAGGGTACAAATTCGTTGAAGCCCCACCGCTAACAAACTATGACTAACTACTGTTTTGGTGTTTGATCCTTTTAGTCTGCCTGGACGGACTGATGTCCTCAGGAACTCTAGCCTAGTTTTAAACCTAAGCCTTAAATAATTTCCTAATCTCCTGCTTTTTAACTCTTAGCATTCTTAATTAGACGTAACCCTAAATAAGTAACTAGGTAAGTAGAGCAAACATTACTAATATTATGATAAAAAAATAGTTTAATTAAGTATAATTTAACAAAAGAGAAAAAAAACTAAAAATTTTGCTCCAGAAAAGTGGCAAAAATCGAGTTACAAAACGTCACTTGTAATCATTATTTCGGAAAATTATGGTAACCTGCCTATACGCACGCCTCTCGCATAATGCAAGTTGGCCTTAGATAATAGCGCCACTAGCGACAGTGCTGCAATAGATATAATAATGTTTATTTTTTTTAAATGTGTACTAATTTTCTATTTAAAAAAAAATCT
This sequence comes from Campaea margaritaria, assembly GCA_912999815.1. Classification (NCBI taxonomy): domain Eukaryota; kingdom Metazoa; phylum Arthropoda; class Insecta; order Lepidoptera; family Geometridae; genus Campaea; species Campaea margaritaria. Next base: position 11,121,137 of record OU538789.1, on the reverse strand, counting down.
GACTTTGAATTTACTCCTTTAATAGCAAAGATAACGAGATTAACGTCTGTCAAAAGCTTGTCGTGAGATCCGTAATAACGCCCCCACTTACTACTGCCGATTAAATTTTATACGTTAACACGTTCACTGCTGAAAACACAACTGTTGTGTTTTTTACAACGTGTCACGATTACGGGAAAATACAACTGTGGCGTTAGCTGTATGGGAAAACACTATGGTGTGTGCAGATCCGTAACCGTGGCTCGACAAGAAAATCGGCTCAGCAGTCAAATTGTTAAACACTAGTAATCACTATTCCAAAGGTGTTAAGTGCCGATGTGGTCGTAGGTGACAAGCGTGCTAAGTTTAGGACAAAAAAATCTATTTTTTTTATGAGTTGAAGCTTTTTTAGCATTTCATGCTTCATCTATTTCACCGTAATCTATAAAAAAAATCACGAATTTATCAAGCCACGTAATTAAATCTTAATCTATAGCCTTTTAGCTTTTCTCTTAAAACTACGTTAAATTCCTCTTTGCATCGAATAAGTTGTTATATGTACAAAATATATTATGCTATTATATGACTATCATTTCAATATTATAAATTATGGCAAGACATACATACGATCTTATTCATAAACATTAAATACAAAATTTTAAATGTTTATTCACACTTTTATTTTTATTAAAGACACTAAACATGAGTAGATTTCTAAAAAATACATAAAATAATTTTGAAATTTATAAAAATCTTTTATGAAATTTGATTTATGTGGATTGACTTTATTTTAAATGTCTTTAGTACGTACTGTATTTGTAAAATTATTACTCTGCCAAATAGCAGAAACATTTAAAAGACAAGAAATATTGTATTATAGCGTAATCCTAATAAATGTATCACGTTTCTATTATAATAATACACTCCGCTTATTATAAACGACTTTTATAATAATTACTTAATACTTCAAAACGTTTAGATTGTAAAAATTATGACCTATAAATTGTTAAATTTAAATTGAATTTACAACGTTTATTTGCATGTGCGTCTTTACAATATGCAGTATTATTCGCTACACCTACAAAAATATCTTTAAATAAACAATGTAACGCTTATATAATTCACTTTGCTTCTTTGGTAGGCACTTTGGTAAGTTGAAGAAGCAGAAATATAGTGCCAAGATATTAAAAGACAAATTCATTTAGATAGACATGAAAATTACGTCTAACCTCGCTAAAAAGTTCTCGTGTATCGTGGCCTACATAGTTTGTTTTGAAAACATTTACTTGCCTTAGTTGCCATCAAAACATGGTGTGGAATACATAATAGCCCATTTCTTTCATAAACAGTACGAAACGACCACTTATAATGATATAAAACTCACGCCATCTTCATTAGGCATCGATCGATAGATGGTGTGGTAGCTTTGGCTCATCGAGTAACTGTCGATCGACATCGACCAATCTCATTCTACCATAGATCGACGATCCGTCGAATTGAATTCAATACTTCCGAGAAATCGTCATCACCGTTTTGATTGCGATACTTGAATGCAATTAAGTTTTGGTCATGTTAAGGTAAACAGAGCTTTACGAGTACGATATACAATCCAACGTTGCAGTCTCATCAAATGAAACTTTATTCTGTTTTGGCTTGTAGTATAGTTCAGATGTAAGTACTGAGAGCTTGCCTGAAGTCATGTAGAGCGGCCAAGAGCTGAGGAGCAGTAGGTCGAGAGTTGTGTGGTACAGTCCAACACCATGACATGAGGCCGTACCTGGTGATAAGAAATAATACCTTTGTTAATAAATTTGCCTGTATTTTAGTCGTCCTAGGTAAGAGTACACCTGGAACACATCCGCCTTATCCCGATTTTCAACTGCCAAATATTACTGCGTTTTGATTTGAAAAGCACGGGCCTGTTTTAAAAGTATTTACAGGGTGTAAAAGCGTACAGACCAATCAGGGCAGTGCAACACGACGCGAGTCTTTGCTTATTAATGTTTCGGGTAGCACTGGAATTTTCTATTCTTGATTTAATTCCAGCTCCTTCAATTCTCATTCGTGTGCATAGCAACGTATCCTTCGTCCTTAATAGTTAAAGTGAAATTGCAATGCAGTAATAATGATATTAATACGTTGACTGCTGAACTGGTTTTTACATTTGGGCACCGTTACGTGTGTTATCCAGCAATGGCGTGCCGTCTGTGTGAGCCGCACTGTAGTAGCGCTGCGTTAAACACACACGTCTGTGTTTCACCGCACAGCCGGCACGTAAACTGCGCTAATACAACAGGTGTGTTTTCCCGCACTTGCGTAACGTTATAACAAACACAATCGTCTGTGTTATCAGCAGTCAACGTGTTAATAAGATAAACGTAGTTGAATTTAATTGAAGCTTTAAAATAATAAATAGGGTTTTACTTATAAACACTTGAATATTTTACACCCTTTTGAACAAAACTCAACTAGTAACAAGTTACTTAGCGAATGGCTTCGAAAGTAAAATAGCCAGGCTATGTCCACGGAAAATAACCAGTGCTAAGTCCACAGACTTGAAATTGGATCAATTCCGAAGTGAAGCAAAATGTCTTTTAGAGAATTGGATTCCTGATAGTGCAGTTTGCTACCGTGTCTATGTGCCTTTCGAGGCAGATTGGTATTAGGTAACTATGTTGCAGTTGAAAAGAGGTCTACGTAAGATGGTTACAAGGTTATCGTAAGATATTGCGAAAAATCCTTCTCTGGAAAATTTGACTGAAAATATATAGGTGTGTAGCTATTTTATGGATCCGGATTGGTATTTAACATATCTCCGAAATAATTTAATTTATAATACTTTAATCTGGAAAAAGTATTTTTTTTTTAATTTTTAAGTTATTATAATATTTTCAGAACTTAAATAACAAAATAAATAAAAGGATAACTAACTAAAACTAAAAAACTAAATCATTTAATAACTAAATAATTTTCAAGCTTCCTCACGATGTTTTCCTTCACCGAAAAGCGAGTGATAATTACGAATATATGTTTTTGTATAACACATTGGTACATGCCCGCACTGGGATTTGAACTCCAGACCCTCTCCTTGGAAGCAGCATGTTACTCACTAGCCTACCACTGTTTACCGCTGAAATATGCTAAAACATAATTTAATTTTTCCGTGGCTCCATCTCAATAACTTGGAGACGATGTAAATAAGAAAAACACCGCTTACTTATTTGAAATATTTGGAACTGCTGATCCCATTGCGGTAAATCTTTACCTGGTATGTACCCTGAAGATTCTAGATTAGCATAGACTCAACTTACAGTTCATCAGGACAGTTGTGAGGTTGCAAAGGCCGGTAACCTCCACTGAGGAAAGCGCCAACGTCTGCGGCATCTAGCTCTGACAACGGTGAAGCTCCAAGAGTCGCCAGCTCCCAAAGCGCTACTCCTAGAGACCACTGTAGAAAAAGCTTTAGGTTACTGCCACAAATAGACCACTATGACATGACCCGAGACTCTAAAAAGACATCTGTCTAAGTTACGTAATGTTAAGTTGCAGTTTTGAGATCATTGGCTTAGGAAAATTCAATTTAAGATCATTGAATACTGAAGTCTAAATTTAGCAGGTCTTATTAAAACTTGCCAAGTTGGGTTTGAAAATGTGTCAATTCCCATTTTTTTTTATTTTCATCCGGAGTACGCAACTTGGCACAATTTCATTTCAGTTATCACAGTCTAGACGACAAGTTGATATATTTTTAGCATGAAAGAAACGTCAATCTATCCTGAGACTATGAAGATACCTACTACGTCAGATGCCATCGTGTACTGGTTTTGAAGAAGCGTCTCTGGTGCCATCCACTTTACAGGCCGGTTCTCATTGTCTCCAAGGCAGTGGTAGTCATCGGGAAACAAGTCCCGCGACAGCCCGTTGTCCGTCACTTTCAGTCTCAATTTCTCGTCAACCCTAGACGGAGGAGACATAATGTACGGGGATAAAGGTAACGGAGGACTTCCGTCGGTTGCGGCCGATGCGAATATAGGTATGTATGGTTCCCGAAAGCGGCGCCATGCATTTGTAATGTAGATATTGCCAGATATTCATCGGCCAAGCAGCAGTGTGCTAACAATACTGTGTTCTGGTCTGAAGGGCACAGTTTCCGAAATTACTAGGCAGTGCTGCGCCGCGCAAGATTATTCAATGCAAAGTTCTGGGTGGCACTGGAACGTTTATGGGCAGGCGTAACGCTTACCATCAGGTAAACGAAATGCTCGTGTCGTTACTCAGTCAAATAAAAACAAATGCGTATTTGTCAACCGCGTCTGTCGCATCGGCCGCGACCCACAGAAGTTCACCTTTACATAGATTCACTTTATTGTTTTCAAGTTCAAATGAATACTTCGTGTTCTGATTAATTAGAGTGAGATTGGATGAATGGGTTGAGTCTTAGAGAACAAATCGGCTGATTTGTTAAATTTACATAGTGCTGCACAAATTTTCCTCTTTTATAAATACAAAAGAGGAAAAAACAAAAAAAAAAAATTTACAGGAAAATGTTTACAGGCAATTATAACCGGAAAAATGATAGGATATGTTACTTACACACAGTTCCTTGCGGCTACGTCAGCGTGCACTAATCTCTGGACGTGCAAGTACGCAAGACCGCAGGCAGCTTGGGCTCCTAAGTCGACCAACTCTCGAGTCGCAGGCGCCGCCTGCTGGCCCAGGCGACAGGAAGTCAGGAATCTATTTACAAAAATAACGGGTAGTTTGGTTTAACTATCTTATGACGTGTAAGAGAAGTCAAAGGTGGCTGATACGCTAAGTCTAAAATTGGAAGTTCTCAAAAACTGCTGACGGATCTTCGTGCCCCATGAAGTATATATGTTAATTGGAGTGCCTCGAAAAATAGGACTTACTAGGAGGCATTGGATTAGTTCCCCTAATTGGAATGTAGCTTATCCAACTATTGCATGTCCCTAGAAGTTAGTTGATTGTACCCTCACCTCTTAAGATTAGAAGAATGTGAAGCACAGCAGTAGACTAGGAGTGGTTTCCGCGCCTCTTCGGCACATGCTGCCATCGGCACCAGAACGTTGGCGTGGACCAACCCGTAAAGCCTTAGACCTTCAGCCACCAGCAGGGCTGCCTGCATCGCTGAAGCTGCATCTAGAAGGTTTTAAGGAGAAGTCCTAATCTAATTCCTGGGAGGCTTAACGATGGTGGTTTCAATCAATATACTCAATCTCTTGCCAGCAAAATGGATACATAAGAAGAATACTTCTATTCTTCTTAAGTTTTTTTTAGCTGATTACAGGCACTAAAATACAGGCAAATTATTCTATATCTATATGAATACGGGGTTGGTTACAGAAAGAGATACGCACGGCGCTGAACAGACATGCTATCCTATTTTTACGTAGCATCTTATTTGGTATCTTTACACAAACGACGTAGCATTTTTATGCTATGTGATATCTATATACTCTAATTAAAGAACTCAATGGCATTTACGTTAATTTTCACATGAAATATTGCATTTGTGAAACTTACCAGTAACTGTCTTTACCACAACCTCTTCATAGGTGTCCCCCTTCTTAAAGACCCCTTTGTAGACTCTGCCGAAGGTGCCTTCGTGAACGAGGATCTCCAGACGAATGTTGGCGCGAGGAGTGGTCAGGAGCCGGAGCTGTTCCGCCGGGTCAGTGATGCGGTCTTTCGTGATGGTTTGCTAGAAGAACATCTTAGTTTTTACCATCCCTAATTTAACTTCTAATAAAGTTCTAAATAAAAATAAATAAGGAAAACGAAAGAAAAATTAATTAAATAACTTTTCGGAAGCGTATTTCAATTATTCATACGCCACTAGAACCAGAACCTTTTCGGTTACTGTAACTGCTGTATAGTTGCTGTAACTGTTATGGCCAAGCGTAGCGCTAACCATCATGTAAACGACTTGCTTGACTCGTTACTCAGCAAAAAGTTACTGATTTAAAAAATAACGACAAAGTGTGAACTTTAGGCTGGTTTCAGCACTCCACCGACCGTCGGTGCGTACGTCGGTCGCGCTTGTCATTTGTATGAAACTTTACGAGTCGTTATAGCGCTCGACCGACCGTACGCACGCGTATATTGCTTACCGATGGTACGCACCGACGGTCGGTCGAATACTGAACCGGCCTTAGTGTGTTTAGTAATAATGCACTGTTTACCATTTTATATTAGCTTCTATAAACGGTATGCAATTAAGAGTCTAGATCAAAGAGATCGCACCCAACTCGATTAGCGAACCCGTCAGCCACTCGCAACTCAAAGCAATTATGTTCCGGTGCACCTACACCTAACTTAAAGCTTGGCTACTTTGATACTAAGTCTTACTACACTTTAGTTGTTGGATACGCTCTCCACTTATCAAACATGAGTACCGCTTCCTAGTTACATATCACTTTTTAAAAGCATAGAATACCTAGTAATATCCTGTCTTAAACGTTCCTACTTCTTGATTTAACAGCTTCAAGATCATAACCGTTAGGAAATTAAGATGGATACTCACATCTTAATTTCTCATTTATAGTTCGTATTAAAAATGTAAGAGCAAACGGTTTCAAAAATTGGTAAATTTTCAGTCCATTCCAATTTGTATTTTGTACGTCTTCTTACATCTATAGTACTTCTCTGTACCCTCACTTGTTTTACATTGGAATTTGCTGCTACGGTAAACAGAAAGCAGCCATACATCAAAGTCAATTTACAACTCGCAAACAAACCGCAATTGAATAACGCAAAAAGACTTTTCCTCACTAACTCCAAAACCAGCTAATTTTCAACTGTAGCATTCATTAACACCTCCCTTTCCAAGGATACTAATTCATATTTCCTACCCTTCCAAAGACCTCCAGCGGGGCGATAAATTTACAGACAAAAGGGGGTTGCAAATTAAAAACTCGGTTCCTCGTCCAATAATGAAGGAACTAATGATAACCTGGATGAGACAAGGGTTGATAATTGGGGATGTCAAGAGCGTACTACTATTTTATACCTATTTTGCGACGGTTGCAGTTGGACTTTTGAATTTTTTGAATAGAAAAGTTGCTTTCAGTGTTGTGTTCGGAGTTCACTTTCAAAGGTTGAATGCCCTTCATTTCGGTCGGGATATAGTAACTTGCCTCTACTACACCCTTCACAAAACTTAGAAAATGGGACTTGATTGCGGCTTGATTTTTCTAGAATTAATTTATTCTACTAACATCCCTTTTCCTACTAATCCTTCTTTATCCTAACTATCCAAACCAATATTATAAATTCGAATGTGAGATTGTTTGTTTGTTGCCATTTCACGTCTAAACTACTATACCGCTATTAAAAATTCTTTAACCAATTGTAAGCTATATTATCAGCGTATAACATAGTCTTTATTTTATTCCCATATTCCCACGGGAATGGAAACGACGCGGGTGAAACCGCGGTGCGCAGCTACTAATATTATAAATTTGAAAGTTCGTGAGAATGGATGGATGTTTGTTACTCTTTCACACAAAAACGGCTTAACGGATTTGGATTAAATTTAGCACACAGATAGTTTATTACATGGATTTACACTTAGAGTACTTTTTATTTCGTAAAAATTTACGGTTCTTGTGGAATAATGCTCAACACGGGAGAAACCACGGGGCCCGAGTAGTTTATGATATTTGATTGAATAAGTGACAGCTTTCTACCTAAAAACTAAAGCTTTTTTGTGTTAAAACCATTGATATGAAACATATTTAAATATAAAAATATACATAAACATCTAAACCTATTCAGCCCTAACAATATCATTGAAGAATTGATTTGCTAAGTTTCTTCAAGAATCAATAATTGATTCCATTCTAAAAGAAACAAGCTTTCTATTATGGTATAGTCAAATTATTTTTGTCATTTCTCCTCATTTAAGAAATGTTACTCGAACCCGTTCCAGCGTCTTATCTAATTTTACATCCCATCTCAACACTTTGAAGAAGAACGCTAATTGCATTGCGTTTGAATCACCTGCAGGGAGATAGGGTCTCAAATTGGATCCCTGATGAGGTAAGACCCTCGTTTAATGCACAATTCACTCGCCCTACAGATTGTGAAAGAATTTCCGGGGAAACAAACCGTGACGCTTTAAAAGGCTTTGTTCTACAAAGTGGAAAATAATTTATTCAAAGGCATCTTGAAAGCAAAGTTGAAGTTGTTTTTGAATGCGGTCGGATAAAATGCCCGCAGAAAACAGTCGTGATTAACATAGGGGGTACTACTCTTTGGAATATTGACTTGTCGAGACAAGCTCAGAAAACAAATAACATCGAAGATACTTGACATTGTCTTGGTTTCGTAAGCGTGAAATAACACCAGTACACGACTATTTTTATTTATTTTTATTTGATCAAGTCGTTTATCTGATGGTAAGCGCTACGCCTGCCCTTAACAGATAAAGTGACACACAGAACTTTGCATTGCACTATCCAGCGCGGCACTGCACTGCGCTCATCGCCCTGAGATATCGGCTCTAAAGTCTCATGCCTAGTAATTTCGCTGGAAACAGTACCCTTCAAACCGGAACACAGTAATGTGACTAACACAATCAACGTTTGTAGGACGCCCTTTTATCCGCGGCAACGACTGACAATCGTCGGCTCGCTGCGAGTCGCACGTGTAGCGCACATTGCAGGTTTGCAAACCACCTACACACTACGTTTTTTGGTAACAGTACATACAACTGTTACAGTTACGGGTCACTAATGGGTACCCGGCTTAAAAAAACACACACACACATCCAAATTAAGTACTCGTGTATGGTATTTTCGTGGCTTAAAAATAGCATGAGTTACCATTAGAACAACGAATTCCCATGATAACCAGATCTACAAACATTACTAGTTAGTGTATGAACAATCACTTTCTCTACAAACTTTACAGCCTTCCCAACGAGGTGATTACTCTTTTTCAATATTAATAGCTGCACATTCATCCAGCCACAATCCCCGTACAGATTCCCCATACCTGAAACAATCCCATTAAAAGGTTACTTTGTGGGATTGCTTAACCAAAGATCAACGGAAACCGCGTAATGCGGGTTAATTTATCTGCGGCTGGCGCGGGCTTAAGTGAGGAGAGGTGCCGGTTACTTCACAGGTAATTTCTGTTAGATCATCATGATAGCACGCGTTGGAGGTGCTAAATACTACTGCAAAAATATAAGTCCGTTTTTCAAGTCTCAAAAAAAGGCGGAGGTTCTTACTTCTATTGGTTTTTTTTTTATGTTTGTTACCTCATAACTACGTCACGTTGCTGCTGCACAGATTGTTTTTTTAGTGATTTTGCTAATCTTCACGAAACGTGTGTGTTACCCGTACTGGCGTTGCGTCGTAACTGAACCCAATCAACTGGGCGCGCACGCAACTGTTGTGATAAAATTGATAATACAACACAACGGGTCGCACGCCCGGCGTGTTTTCGCAAGTAGATTTAAAATGCACATTAGTTAGAGATATGTGGACAAAAACTTGGCTATTACATTCTACTACCGAGATTAACACGTAAACATAACTTCCAATACACAAACAACCGAAACTAAGCCAAACTAGCCCACCTAACGTAAATATCAGGCCCGCAAAGCTACCGTTTACACTATATTCTGAAAACTGCCTCTATCCATTACAAACCGTCCCGGTTGTATAACTACAGCGTGGTCCGACATCTCTGCGTATAAACATATCCAGTACTGGACCTCACAATTTGTGGGCAAAATATGGTAGCGACCATAATTATGTCATCATCATCATCATCATCAACCCATAACGTCCCACTGCTGGGCACGGGTCTCTCCTCACTTTCGTGAGGAGGATTAGGCCATAATCCACCACGGGGGCTCAGTCCGGATGGGTCGATAACATACCTACCTCCTAAATAATTCTCGGGTTAGGTATGTGGGTTTCCTCACGATGTTTTCCTTCACCGAAAAGCTAGTGATAATTATGTACATATGTTTTACAGAAACACATTGGTACGTGCCCGCACTGGGATTTGAACTCACGACCTTCTGATTAGAAGGCGGACGTTCTCCTACTAGGGTACCACCGCTTCCGCATAATTATGTAATAAAAAATAATATATTCTATGATTGCTGTCTAAAAAGATGGATCCTGTAATTTCCTTTTTACTACAACCTACTCTTAGCGATCTATTTCTTTACTTGATATTACTCTATTACTACTTCTAATCTAATAATTCAAAGGATAAAATGTTTTCATATCACCAGGTTTACATTAAACAATATTTCTAGCCGGTTCCATTTGCGATGTTTCTCAAAATCCCAAATCAATACAATTCCAATTTTGTTAATGAATAAGCTTCCAAGTACTTGACAAACCAAGCTACTTGTTACTCTTTCTATTTATTGTGACAACATAATGACAACTCAGAACTTTATACGCACTACGCACACAGTTGACAGTGATAGTACTTAACCGAATGTCCTTCATCATGCATTATAGAAAAAATCGCCTCCCTTTTAATCAGCAAACTTTGCCAGGCCGCAGCCGGAGGATGCAAAGAAACCCCAGTTGAACTAAAATTAGGTGTATTATAGTTAAAAATTACACGTGCGTTCGGTCCAAAGTGAGGTACCAAAGTCACCTAAAATTAAGTGTATTGCAATTTACTGGGACGGGACACTTTTGCTGCATTTGCAAATATCTCTATTGCCACGCGACTCAATGTGGAACGCGTAGAAGTCGGACGACTAGGTAACACGCATGGCTAACATATTTAAACACCAACACATCCACACATATGTGACTCAAATACTGCCATCTGTTCAGTAGACGGCACTAGAGCTGCTTATTTATGATCCGACATATGCCCCGAGAGGCCGAAGTTTTGCCAAAATGTCTTCATTAGGTCATTTTAGGACAAAAATAGTACGTAGTGCAATAGCTCCAAAGTAGGCTATTTTAGGTAAATATATTGCTGTAGATTCTTTCAGTGGAATTTTGGAATAACGCAGCTGGTAAAAAAAATTAGTACCTACAGTAGGTACATAGTATTTAGTAAAGTAGAGTGTTATGTACCTATGTATTTTATATTTTAACCCCCTTATTCATAAAAAGTTATGTGACGTTTCATAAAATCGCGCACTACAATTTTGTACTGCGCAGTACTAAGTGACGTTCGATAACTTTTTATAAATAAGGGGGTAATTGTTCCTAATAGGAAAATCCATGGATTGATAACTTGACATTTAAACTTTTTGATAATATCGAGGAGATAACACGCTCTTGTCGCAAAAGAGTGATATTTGCACAGCAATATTTATGAAAATTATATTAAAGTATCTTCTGCTATCGCAGTCAGAAACATTAAATATCGTTCGTAATAGTAATGAGGAGAATTAGGCAATAATCCACCAGGGGGCCAGATTCGGATTTGTGGATCACTTACCTTCCTCGAAATAATTCTCAGGGATTATTTATCCTTCACCGAAAAGCGAGTGATAATTACGTACATATGTTTTTACTAGAAACACTTTGGTACGTGCCTGCACTGGGATTTGAACTCACGGCCATCTACTTGGAAGCTTCTACTTCTCCCACTAGGCATAATTATGCAGACATGTGAAGCTAATTTGTTCTCAAAAATATAACAGCCATTTAATATCACAGCCTGAATACTTTTACGATTATCCACGGCACTCTGTTTTACACCAGCACTAATGCCATGGGGAATACATGCATGAAATGTTAATGGTTTAAAACTTTACTTAGCTTCAGTACGGCTTTATGTAATTTACGATTACCTGTGAAAACGCGAAACCATTCAAATGTATACTTAAAAGTCTACGCAAGAAGGTTCTTGTTCATATTGCGTGACTCGGTTAAGGGGGGAGGTGTCTAAATTTTGCGAAATGGTCCTTGAATCATTAAGCAATCACGGTGTTCTGACAAGAAGCAATTACAACACTGCTTAGTTTGATTGTCTTAATGCCGTGGGAAATGCTGAACGGTCTGATTTGCGATTTCCCCAGTGTTCTATTAATTTACTTATTCAGCTTATTCAAGCGATTTATAGCGAAGCGATAGTGTAGGTTGAGAGCTTTGATAGCTATGTATAACAGTGGTAGCTATGTGGGACAACGTCTCATTTCCAAAGAAAGAAGCGTGAGTTCAAAATCAAATCCCAATGCAGTCACGTATCAGTGTGTTTCGTAAAAAAAACATTATCTACGTAATTCTCACTCGCTTTTCAGTGAAGAAAAACATTGTGAGCAGGCCCACATGCATACCTGAGAATTATTTCTGAGGTAGCTATGTCATCCACCAATCCGAACCGGGCCTCCATGATGAATTATGGCGTTATCCTCCTCACGAAATGAGGATTTTTATTTCTAACTAGCTGAACCTGGCCACGCTTCGCTGTGAATCATAATTTGTAATCATAACTTTTGCTTTGACATACTTTTCCCCTTTCCTTGAAAACTTCCGGATAAAAAGTATAACATAAAAGCACTCTAATAAATGCAAACGTCTAGTGTATCCATGGACCGCTTTTTGAGTTTTGCGGAAACAGCTGTAATGGAAGCTGACTTAACAAAATGTAAAGATTTGTACTTTTTTAAAATATCGCCCAAAATTATTTATCATATAAAACACTTTTAGCCCATAACGCAGCATACAAAAAATCTGAATTAAATTAGAACAAAAACAATTATAAAAATTATAGAATCAGCCAAGTCATCGCGGAGTCAGAACCTTCAAATTTCAGTATAGTGACAGTCATAATCTAACCTGAGAAACGTGCGTGACGTTCGAAGCTGCGTAGTAAGATACCCTTGATTCAGGCTTGGCGTACACATGCTCCCCGATATGTGTAGTCGCGTACGGTGACGGAGACCTTCTGCTACCTGTTACATATAAAAAATATAAGTAGCACAACTCAACAGAAACAATAAACGCCGTTCTTCATCTCCAGTTATCATTCTAGGAGCAGGATTCAAAGTTGACCAGCTATTGTATGCTGAACTGTGACAATTTCGGTGACAAAGCGAAGAAATAGACTTCACCTTATAATTTTGCTAGGGTCACCAGATTAGATCTGGATTAGATCGGATCTAGTCGCACATCAGGGTAATTTCCCTTATTAACAAAACCGGCTAAGTGCGAGTCGGACTCGCGCTTGTAGGGTTCCGTGCTTTGTTGTACAGGAGCCCCCTTAAATATTTATTTTATTCTGTTTTTTTTAGTATTTGTTGTTATAGAAGCAACAAAAATATATCATCTGTGAAAATTTCAACTGTCTAACTTATCAAGGTTCATGAGATACAGCCTGGTGACAGAAGACAGACAGACCGTGAAGATTTAGTAACAGGGTCCCGTTTTGCCCGTTGTGTACGGAACCCTAAAAAACCGACTCCATATAACCACATTGAAAGTCTAACCATTGTCGTCCCACATAAAAATACTGGTAGAATTTTAGAAATTGTTAATTTGCGTCAAGAAAGTGTTATCTCAAGTTCAACACGTTGAGGAGATAATACGTTATTGTTGCAAATGAGTGATATATTATCATCTACGGGTAGCGGTTTGTTAGACGAGATTTAGGTGTTAGTTCTAGATGTTCTCCTTCATCTTGGTTATTTGACTTACCAAATGGAAACTTGTGTAAACTTGCTATCGTAGCATACGATCCGGTAGAGCTTGGAGGTCGGCCGAGGGTTTCCAGCCTCAGAAGAACATTTTGATGACTGCCGTACGCCGCCGTCGTATACGATGTGCTAGACACAGAAATGTTCCGATTACTTTCCTAATTAAAACGTTCAAGTATCGTCTTTTATGCCCAACGGAATTAACTTCTTTATGTAGAAATTTAGTCCATGGCAAGTAGTACAATAATTTAATATTTAGCCGCATTTCTTCATCGTTGACGAGACGAGCAAATCGCTCAACTAATGGTAAGCGCTACGCCTGCTCATTAATAAATAAATAAATAAATAAATAAACACAGTAATATTTGCTTACTACGGCTTGGCGGATGGATATCTGGGACTTTTTCCCTCTTATAAAGGTTAAGGTTTTAAAGTTACATGGTCACTAAAACCCGTGATGGTTACCGCTCGTTTTATCTTTGGGTTTAGTTATGAAATCTGTAACTATGCTAGTAAATTTTATAAGTACACAAAGACGTCACGACTACTCCATTAGTTATCTATCACAAAATGTCCGTTCGATATCGTATAACTAGAATAATATTTTCCTTGTCTATGGTTAAAACCTTTCGTACCGCGTCATCCATCAAACGGACAGACTGAGGGTTCGCTGCTCCCCATTTGTTCAAGTAGTTTGGTCTAAGCTAAGAAATAAAGATAGCAAATTAAAAAAGTTACCGCACATACATTCTCGTACAAACGTGACTGATCTTGTAAGAGTTACGTTAATTTTATTTTTTATTTGTTAAAGTGACGAGATAAGCAAGCCATCCCTTGTACCCAGACAGTGCCACCCAGAATTGTGCATTGCATAATCCTGCGCGGCACTGCACTGCGTTCGTCACCTTTAGATATCGGCTCTAAAGTCTCATATGCACAGTAATTTCGCTGGAAACAGTGCCCTTCAAACCGGAACGCAGTAATGTTTGCACACTAGTGCTTGGCGGATGAATATCTGGCAAAGATACTTCCCCAGGCAATCTCTTGCAGAAAAGGCCTTCTACTGCTAAATTTTAATATCCATGTGTGGAACTCAAACAAAATACCTACCTATGTAAAACCAATGACAGAACATCTAATTGAAATGTATCTAAATATAGCAAGTTTAACTAGCGCGCCAACGATTTCACTCGTCAGTTGTTAAGGCCAGCTTACATTATACAAATCTCTAGGAGAGTGCTTTAGTTCAACTAAAAAGGTAAATGCCTTAGTACATACTAGAACGAGTAACGTTTATACGTTTCGACAAAAGCACTCTTCTAAAGACTTGAATAATATAAATCAAACAGGCTCACAAGCGTGCGTCACCTATTAATAGGTGCGTAACCTAGTAATTTTCTCTTTGCTGATCCTGTAGAGCCGAACAATCGACTCCTGATTGGAGTGTGGATCATTCTTCTTTTTAGACAGGAGGGGGAAGGCGCTGTGCCTTAAGCTACTTTCCACGTGTTGCCATCCCAGTAAAAAGCAGTACACCAACTCCCTAACACCCTTTACAAGTTTCTGATACTCCAGTCCAATAGGCTGTGTAGGATCCATGCGTTTTTTGTTTATCTGGGGAAATGCATTCCGCATACCACCCGACCCGAGAGTAGGACCAGAGGATCCATGCATGGTCCAACATTAATCTTAGCAAAATTTTTTCCTGTAGACCACTCTTCGCCGCCTCGGGAAAAGCGGTTGCATCCCATCGCGTTTCGCTACCCATCGTCAGCGAAACTGACGAACCACGTCACCGTCATTGCGTTCTGACGAAGACCTACTTTTATATGCTTAAATATTCTTTATTTTAATTGAAACATTCATACTCGTATGTACAATTATTATGATATTTGTGCCTTAAACATAGTCGCTTATAACTTACACCATCATGTGTACCCATAAGGTCAACTCAAACTTGATATTATGTGGAAATTGGTACACCTTTATTATTGAAAAATTTACAAAGGAAGGGTCCAATCTAGGGGCCCTTTTAGAATATAAAGGAAGTTCAATTCAAAGGACTTTATTGTGCTATTCAGGTGAGATAGCGTGATTCCCTCGAAGAAAGGCAATAAAACTGACTTACTCAATAATCCTCACTATCGATTCCCTTCCGTTCCATTGCTTGTCAAACCAAGAGAACTTATGAATTTTATTAATTAACGTTTGTTGATATTTGCTAGTCAAAAACGGGTGTAATTAGAGCAGATTCTAACATCAAAATACCTCATTCATACGTGTACCTCGACGTCTAAGAAATATGAATTAAATTTGCAGAAGTTTTAATACTCGCATGTACTTCTATTTGTTAAAATAACTTTACTAGTATGATTTTAAACCATCTAACTTAACCTTCAATACAAAATACTTGACTCAGATATTCTATGAAATTAATCTACTGAATTATATTCTACAGATTCATTAAAACTCCATCAAAAACTTCTATTTGTTTTTCCACTTAATCGACTTTTAAAGGGAATGATTGAATGCGAAAATAATACGAAGTCCTCCAAACTCCTTAATTTATTTTTACAAGGATATTAAAATCGAGATTTCTTTCGAGTTGGAGAGCACCGACAAACTTTGAGTGGGATTAATGTTATAGACAAAAAGTTTTCCTAATTAGTTGTTCTGATACTCAAAACTGTACATACACGAGGGTAGTAAGGAAAGGAAAATTTTATAAGCTCACTGTATTCATCGTCATCATTAATATAATACATATTTAACAGATTCTAACAATGACAGTGATCCATCAACGGAAACTTGACTGCAGCTTGAATTTGGAGAAGGTGTGGTTGAGCTTGTCGCTACCGTGCTAGTCTATACAGCCATCAAAGTAAGCAACGCAGAACACAGGAGTTGCTTAAATCGTAAGTCCTGGGTGACACTTACCATCAGGACCGCTATTCGCTATTACCACCTAGACGCGTAACGAAGCACGGTTCCATAAGTTGTAAGGTTCAGTATTTATGTTTAAGGCGCTTTAGGACACCAGGAGTTTTCGGCAAGGTATCTCATGTGGCATGGCAAATAAGGGCCCACTCGTTTATCCGTAACAAAGGCACCTAAAAAACAGATTTATGAGGCCATATATGTTTATGTAGATGAAGTTACTTACTGTATAGAGTCGTGATGTCGCGCCTTGCTGCCTCGTTTGTAAAGAGTGCCGGCAGCAGCCGCAGCCCCAAGCAAAGCTAATGCTGCCGCCGCGCATCCACCAGCTGCAAACAGCACGCTGTTGGCACCTCTTGAAGCATCGCCCGCGAGCCGAGCTGTCTCGTTGCGGGTCACCACAGTTGATAAACCTGGGACAAAGATATTAAATTGCAGCTTTATGCTTGAATTAGGCTTACTTTAGAAGGTAACCAGACGGCATAGAACTGACTGCACTGCTATTTCTTGGAGTTCCTTTGGAAGTAAATTTGGAAAAAAGCCTACGCAACTGTTTTGAACCCGGCTGGGAATACAATTTGGAGACTTTGGTAAGTAGCCGTTCTTAGGC
This sequence comes from Campaea margaritaria, assembly GCA_912999815.1. NCBI lineage: Eukaryota > Metazoa > Arthropoda > Insecta > Lepidoptera > Geometridae > Campaea > Campaea margaritaria. The sequence goes on along the minus strand of OU538789.1, from coordinate 11,103,954 downwards.
ACCATGCCTAATCTTAACAGTTGCAATGCCACCCCGAATTAAACATTTTAAAAACTTCCGCGGCGCTGCACTGCAATCATTACCCTGAGGCACTAATATGCCCAGTTAATTCCCTGGAAACAGTGCTTTTCAAACCAGAAAATAGTAAGCCACTAACGCATACACGTCACACACTCTCAAATCATAAATATATTTTAACACCTCCAGTGCTGAAAACACCACTGTTGTGTTTGTTGTATGGGAAAACACTATGGAGTGTGTAGAGCCGCACCCGTGGCTAGCCAAGAAAATCGGCTCGGCAATGAAAGTGAAAGTGTAAAACTACCCTCATAAATTACTTATAGATATTAAATACGTCGTTTCAAAGGACAGATCATAGTAGCGTTCGCAATCTATTGCTTGGCGGATGTATAATTGTCAACGGTCCGGTTCCCTCAGCAGGGCATACTTCTACATAAATATTGCTTGATCTGTGTACCTTCACACAGTGCTGGAATTGTAGCGGTAGTAGGTATTGATTTTCATAACAACTCATTGCTTCTCACGTGGCTATGTAGGAAGTTGGAGTAGTTTACAGAACAATAAACAACTTCGTTATGTACACAAGCAAACAAAAACATTTCATAATCAGGGCAAAGCCCAGAAGTTTTAGGGCACTCCATAAATCTGACAGCCCAAATTACTCCCTAAAACGCTTCACGGGCATAAAATTAGGGTGGTATTTAATAAAAACTTCCTAAGTGCCTACCTGTTCTTATTATATTGCCATTACCTACACCGTTGGGACAGTATAAAACTGAACAGTACCTCAACTTGCCACGTCAACGTAGAGCTCACTTACTCGCTTGCTCGTTTTGTCTATAGTCATATACTTTTAACTACATAGTTGACGGCTGAAAACACACACGTTTGTGTTTTTTATAACGTTACTGCAAGCCAAAACACGCCAGGCGTGTGAACCCGCCCTGCTGTATTGACAATGTTATCACAGCAACTGGGTGCACCTGCACAGCTGTGAGTTTAGTTACGACGCAACGCCATTGCTAGTAAACACACACGTTACGTGAAGATTAGCAAATTGGTGAAGGATTAGTGAAGGTTACACCAAAATAAGTCGGTTCTGCAGCCAACAAAATATTACACAAATAAAAAATAACGTACCTAATGTAATGAAAAAAATACAATTACTGATCGTAAAGAGTAAACATAAGGTACTGTATGAAAAAGTATATGTATTGCACCGTCTGTCTTCCCTCCCCTTTACGAATCGCGCAAGTTTTTTGCTATTACCCCTAATATTTCATTTAGTGGGTATCATCTAATATCATTACCTTGGAAGAAGGATTTTTATGTTCTGCGAAATGCTATTTCGGCTTTCATTTATATTGTTGAAAGGTAAAGTCTGTTTGAGGAATGTATGAAGTAAAACAGAATAAAAATAAAAATAACATAGGTAGGTACTTTGTGTGGTTCTAGGTGATGACTGTTAAAATGATAAACGATTCTTCTTATTTAATACAATTATTCAGAGAGTAATTTTGAAGTGTGTCTTAAAGTTCATTTCTCCAAATCAATTTGGACGGATTGCCATTCGTATGTGTTTGTATGTTAGTTTATCCGACGATGACTTTTGGGCCGTTGTTCAAATCTAAATGAGAGCATAGATGGTGAAATAAAGTTAATTTTAATGTTCTTTAATGAGCACAATCCGGTTGCGAAGTTGTTGATAAATGGTTTTAGAAAGGAAGAAGTATTAAATTTCGAAATGTGTCAAAAAGGATGTAAAAATGATTCGTTTGAACATTTTAAAACACTGATTAGTTTATGTTAATTTTCAAGAGACGTCAATGTTAAAAAAAATGCATATTTCGAGATCTCAGTTCTAGCAGACCAACAACAGGACAATAACACGTATAATTTTTATTACTTATAGAGCTGACGAAAGTGAAAGTTTTCCGAAAATACACCAAAGAGGACTACGCGTGCAAAGAACAAGGAAATTTACAAGTCAAATAAAAGTACAATGGAACAATCGATACTGTTGTAAACACATTAAAAGAGGGGTGAATATTGCCAGAGGCGAGACGTTGGTACAAATAAAACAGTATCTAAACTCGCAAAAAGTTGATAGACAATTCTGCGTGGTCACAATAGAACTTGATTTGGATGTTTATGATTTAGAGACACACACTACACAGGGTTTTTTTTTTAAATGTAATAATCTGGAAAAAATAATAATAATAACGCATCAGAAATTCAAGCTTGAAAATAGCGAAGAGAATTAAAAAAAAATTAAAGCATAATTTTTAACTTTATTTTTGATAATTATAAAAAAATTAAAATAAGAAAATGAAAGAAAAAGGTGAGTGCTTTAGACAACACGATAGAAGTGAAAAATTCATGAAAGCGAGGCTACTCGAGCCGACTTTACCCGAACGAGCGTTACATAGCTGAGCGTGACGGCTCGATCTCATTCCATTCCCAGAAAATAAGTGTTCAATAAAATCATTTAGAGTGCATCGTGACTGTGTGTATACACAGTCAACCCAACCTTGAAATTACTCTTTTTAAAACTAAAGTTAGGGTACTGTATAGATCTATACTATGCCGGGGGCACCCTTCGATACGTCTTCATCCCTTAGAATATCCTGTTGCGTCTAAAGAAGCGGCTACATGCTAATAAAGTGCGGGGGAAGAGATTTTTGGCCAAATAAAGCTGTAATTTGAAATCGGTGTTTACTGTTACGTGAAGAGTTTTCCTTAGAACCTTGGCCCCAGTTTTCTTTGAATTTGTTGTTTTGTTGTACAAGTGAATTTATATTGGAAAGGGATTCTCGAACAATGCTCATGATATAAAATGGTTATCTACTTATTTTACAATGCAAATTCGGATTTCTTAACAAGGAAAATTTCTGTGTGGGTGGAAGAAATGTGGCTTATGACATACAAACATGACTTTTAGATGGAACTTGATGAACGAAGTGATAAATAATTCATACAAGGACGCGCGCAACGGTCGTTTGCATAGGGTGATAATAGTTGGTTGACTGAGGGAATTTAACCGTCATCCGTGGATATCGCACCGTCTCCTGCGAGGCGGCGTGCTTGCTGGCGGGGTCCCCTCCGTGGGACCTGGAGGCGGAAATGCATGCCGACATGTTCGAGTGGCGCATGAACCTCCGCCTCCAAGGCGAAAGCCCCCCGCCAAGGGCGATTGAAGTGTGGAAGTTCCATGCTCGGCAGTCCTTACTCCGGAATTGGTCAGAAAGGCTGGCCGCACCTGGAGCGGGACTAAGGACTGTCGAGGCTGTCCGGCCGGTCCTCCAGGACTGGCTGGACAGGGCTCACGGGTCTCTCACCTTCCGGCTGGTGCAGGTGCTTACGGGGCATGGGTGCTTCGGGAAGTACCTGCACCGCATAGCCGGAAGAGAGCCGACACCCAAGTGTCACCATTGTGGCTGCGACGAAGACACGGCGCAGCATACGCTTGAGGAGTGCCCGGGCTGGGCAAGCGAGCGCCGTGAACTCGTCGCAGCAGTGGGGGCCGACCTCTCGCTCCCGACCTTGATTAAGTCAATGGTCGGGGACGAGAGGTCCTGGCAAGCCGGAGAAACCTTCTGCGAAGAGGTGATGTCGCAGAAGGAGGCTGCGGAGCGGGAACGGGAGATCACCTCCGAACTTCCCCTCCGCAGCCGGCGAGCGGGGCGTCGAAGAAGAGTATTCTTCAACGCCCTGCTCCGGCCCCCATAACAGAGGCTTGGGCGGCGGACCGGGTGTACGTCCGCCGCCCACTCGTATGCCTCGAGGCGGCGCGCGCGGTGTTCCCGCGCGCCACACTCACAAAGTTAGACGGAGTGGAGCACTCCTCTCCACTCCTACCAACGGGATGGGGTTCTCCCTGGAGGACCAACGCCGTCGGGGCTGCGGAAGTCCACTCTCGCACCCGTAGCCCCGACAACAAAGGCGTCCCGGTGGAACACCCTGGGGTTTAGTGGGTATACCCGTCAGACTGGCGGGGGAGTCCCACATAACCACCCGGCCCTCACCCGGGTCTGGTGGTATGCCTAATGCATTTCCCCGGGTAAAAAAAAAAAAAAAAAAAGAAAAAAAAAAGTACAGCCACAACTTATAAAGAACCACTTGGATGGGCGACCATTTAGTGCTTTATCATCTGAGCGTTCCCACACGTTGGAACGTCAATCCCGGTTGTTATTGAATGATAGCAGCAATTATTTTGAGCTGTGTCAGAGGCCTTTGTGCGATTTTTGGAAGTGAAAACTTTTTAGCCGCGATGAGAACTTTGTCGGTGAACAAAAAAATTAAAAAAAAGAGTGTTAATCAAAGAGTTCTTATTACAAATCAAGTTCTTCTTATAAATTAAACCTCATTAGAAAAGGCTGCCCACTTGATCATATACACTGCTTTACAAACCAAAAATAATTCGAAAATAATAATCTAATAGCTCGACGATACAATTCAGAAGTTACTTAGTTTTCACTTCTATCGGCAGTCCCCAAAGACTGCCCTTCGTGTCTTTTTTTGAGGGGGGAATGTGACATTCACTATCCATTCCACCACGGGAGTAATAGCAAAGGGGGTGCGGGTCTCGGACTTGCTAAAAACTCTCCTTTCCTCCTCTCCTGTCCTCTGCCACGATGGGGCAAAATAGGGCCACGCTAGCATTCACTTTCTTTCCCCGGAAGACTCTTGTGCCTGAGTCAAATTATGCCCACCAACACTCACGGCAAATAAATCATGTCGATCCATTACAAACTATACGCGGTCTATTAAAAAACCGCCCTCTATTGAATAACGGGCAAACTTATCACATTCGTATTCCCCTAAGACAAATTACTATATTGCCAATGGGTGCACTAAAACACATAAAATAAAGTTGGGAACACTTTCCCCGACTATGGCAATGACAATAACAGTAAATTGTGAGGGCGATAGACCGAGCTCGTTGGATGGGTAAATAATAATGACGCTACGCTTTACTACAGTCTCTGGATATCTCATTATTATAGACGAAGGATTAAATAGAGTTCAATAAACCTATGAGCTGTAGAAGTGGATCTAAATTTTACATTCTTCTGTAAATAGTTCGATGTCTTCTTTCGACAACGCATTTGCCACTACCTGTGTTGTCCATGAATTCTATACCAAATCAAGTCAAGGCACTGTTTCCAGCCAAATTATCGAGCATAAGACTTTAGAACCAGGGTGACGAGTCGAGCAAGTTGTTCACCTGATGGTAAGCGCTAAGCCTACCCATAACAGTCACAGCACCACCCAGAACTTTGCAATGCATAATCCTGCGCGGCACTTGCACTGCGTTCGTTACCCTGAGACATCGGCTCTATAGACTCGTATGCCCAGTAATTTCGCTGGAAACTGTGCCCTTCAAACCGGAACACAGTAATGTTATAAATAAATAAATGACTCACCTTTCAAACAAATCTTATTTCTCTTGAACATGAGTCGGACGTCCTTGTGCGCGCGGTCTGGAGCGGATATATTCAGCTGCATGGTGACTAGAATTTCCGCACTTCTGGAACCCGTGCATGGTAATCGAACTCTGATAGAAAAAAAAAAACTTTTTAGTACTACCTACCATATCAAGATAACAAAATAATATATGGTATCCAATTTTCCAAGGCGTCATCCTGACCCCTAATTAAATTTAGTTGGTAATGAGCTAACTGCTAAGTGTGAGGTTTCGGGTTCGATTCCATTCACACAGGGCAAATATTAGTGTAAACCATATTGGACCTCAATTTACTCTTCGTCTGAGGTTTTGTAGGAATAGTCCCACAAACTGGTTTTCGTTGTTTCTCATTCTCTAGGAATCCAAAAATACAGGGGCCAGGATCTAACGACCAACACACGTAAAACATATTGAATAGTTAAATCAGACTGGAGCATTCACCTGAAAGTTTGCAGCGTAGTAGGCACGAACCCTCTTTCTGATATGTTGACCTGTGGGGGTAACATGGCGCCTCGGCTTTCGTAGTCTATGCCCATGACGTATGGAAGCTGTCGGACAAAAAACCAACGTTTACTGATTTGAAGTGAAACTTCTTTACGCACGCTTGACTTGGGGAGTAAGCTGGTGAGTTCGTGACGATAGCGTTACGAAAAATGTGATCGATGAAGTTAAGAGGGAGATATAAGTTAGTGAAGATAGAAAAAGAGAGTTACGCTTCGTATATTACTGTAGACTGAACTGAAAACTTCTTTTTAAATTAAACTTCAGACTGGCTGAATAAAAAACCGTGCGAAAGAAAAAAACGAGTGTGCTTTAGACCACACGACTGAGGCAAATCTTCTTTAGCTCCATCTACATGTATGTATATAACTTGCTATTAGAGAAAGAGAGAGTGAAAACGTGTGCTCGCACCTCTCTCTCTTGCGCCTACAGTAATATAAGAAACTTAACTCTCTCACTCTTTCTATCTTAACTAACTTATATCTCCCTCCCAACTTCCGTTCGCCTCGACCGATCACACTTTTTGTAACGCTTTCGTCACGCATCCACCAGCTTACTCCCCAATTCAAGCTGCGTAAAGAAGTTTTACTTCAAAAAGTTATCTATCCCATTCACATTCAATTAAAACCTTTTTTTGACAAATGACGTAGCAGCAGCAACATGGCGCATCGCATATCGTCTATGACGTAAAACAGTAAACCATGAATTCACGAGCTCTCCAAGTTATTGCCTCGTGAATTGCATGCATGATCTGCATCCAGTTGGCATGAGAATCTGACACGTTTTGCGGATAAAATGTCGGATATTCTGTTTGTAGATCTAGAGAACTGTACTGACATAGTTTATAGTTTAAATAAAGTTAAGCTCTCGAATGTAGCATTTGCGTTATGAACAAAATTATCCAAAAAATTTCCCTTATGTGTAAGATACGTAGTTATCATGAACCCATATTGGCCCACTGCTGAGCACGGATCTCCCCTAAGGTTCATGAGGAGGGTTAACCCATAACCAACCACGTGGGCCTGGTCCAGATTGGTGGATAGCATACCACCGAAATGATTCTCGGTTGGGTTCCTTCACGATGTTTTCCTTCACGGAAAAACCAGTAATAATTGCGTACATATCTTTTCACAAGAAACATCTATCTGCACTGATATTAGCACTCACGATCCTCTCTTTGGAAGACGGATGTTCACCTACCAAACTAGAACACTGTTGCCAGCGAAATTACTTTGACACGAGACTTTTAACAACGCAAAAAAATTGTTCTGTATGGAACCTACGCTCGAACATGGAGCCAACTGAGCAATCGGTTTAATATAAAGCAGTGGTGTCCAAGTGGTAACTTGGGCGCTTTGCAACCTAACAATACCAGGTACGATTTGCGGCTCAGCCAATGACTTTTCTTAAGTTATATGCGAATTTTCATTGTTCCATGCTTCGCAGGGCACGCTAATTACATCAGAGGCCCTTAAGCGGCCTGGTAAAATCTGACACACAGACTGGCACTACTTCATTCGACAATCAAACGACTACATGCGTTCATAAAACAAGATAGATACGAGCACTAAAACAAAGCTTACATCAAAATGCCTCTCAAATAAAAACTGGACAGATTCAACTACAGTAAAGCCTCTTCCACCAGCCCCCAATCCAACTAAGCTGGTATTCGGCACGCAGTGCAAAACGAGGACTTAATCTGGCCCTTTGTTTTGGCAAATTAAATCGCTTTCAAGCGAAATTGGAATCGGTGTGACAGTAGCTGATAAAGTATGCTATGTAACTTGGTTGTATTCGAATGGACAATGTGTTTTTGTACTATCTATTTACCTTTTCCTACAAATTTGATGTCTAGCTTTGAAATGTAAATGGATTCTTGTTTTAACCTTACTAATGAAACTACTATAACTATAGTTTTATGGTTTTCTTTGTGTTGTGGTATTTTAATAAATAGTTTATCTAGGTATGTATTATCTTATCAAATAACTTTATAAAGTACCTTACTTTGAATACACATATTTAGCATTGATAACGACGCTTAAATTCAATTTCTTGACTCAGATACTTAATTTGTTACCATTGAGAAACAGAATAAAGATAAGGCGGAACGTTAATTTACTTTCCTTTATAAAATGTAAGACAGAAAGCGAAAAAGAACTAACACATTTTAACGTTTACGTCTATCGTTTCTACGTTCTTACGTTCTGTCCTTATATATTTTTATGCATCACTACTAGGCTAATATCTATATAATATCTTTGCCAATTCCTTCCACCTCTCTCTTCACCTCTTGATCTAGCTTCTTCCGTTTTTTTTCAAAAGAGTGAAGGTTGTCGTGCCATCGTTTTCGTGGACGACCTTGACGTCTTCGTAAATTGAATTTAAGATACGAGAACGATATCAAATCGAATCGATTCGGCTACCCATCGAGAAGTTCTGAATATGCAAGGTTTTGACCGCAGTCTTACTTGGCGGTAAGTGTCGACGCGATGGCGGAGCGTGCTTGCCTAGAAGATACGTATTCACTCTCGACTTGAAGACTTCGAGATATAGTTTTCGGAAAACAAAGACGCTGGTAAAACCGATGGGGTAAACGAGTTTTAGAGTGAAGACCGCGTTTAGGCAAACGTAGTATAGGCCACCCGTCGGCTAGGTGGAGTGACGACTTGCAAAGACTGGATGGTTGCTGGCAAAGACTGGATTAAAAGAGCTGACGATCGGGCTCAGTGGCATTCACTAGGTGAGGCCTACGTCCAGCAGTGGAAGAATATGGGCTGATGATGATGAATGACACTGGCAAGGTGTTCCATTCCTTCGTTCCAGCTGTGTAACTCACCGGTCGTCTGCCAAGCGCCTGCCACATAAATTCCAGGTCTGCTATGTGAGCCGGTACCGGCACTATGAAGCTAGTAGCGTAGGAGTTGACCACACCCTCTCGGACGTAGTATAACTCTGCTTCTAAACCTGTAACAAAAGATAAACAAAAAATGTTAATCATTAAATAAAATAAAGGTTGAGCTGGTTTACAGCTGGTTGCTGGTAAACCAAAACAGTCTTGTCAACATCGCTAGTCAAAAAAAGTTTAAATTAATCAGTTAATGAACAATATATTGCAGTGGCTGTTGTGAGGCACTTGCTTAGCGTAAAATCTTCTAAAAGCAACAAGTGTAGGTTACATCTCTTTTAACCAGAAGATGAGACCAATTCTTTGATTTTTACCGACAAGTATCTTACCATTTTTCTTAGTTTCCTTAGGTATCTAAATACTAAATCCGCCCACACTAAGAACAAGACACTTATACACCTCACAATCTATATGAATAAAACTTCTTTTTTTTACACTAATAAGACTTTGGAATAAAGACATTGGGTTTAAGAGATTCAATAACATCGCAGTTACGAGCTTACAGCCCAAATGAATGGAGTTTAAAACTCTCGAATTGAGAACGTCTGCGCGTAGAGAACATAGATACTGAGGGCTCCGCTGGGGGACAGCGATTCATCAAATTGCCTCGAGTGGTACTTCATATTCAGCCGTGCGGACTGTCGCCTCCTCGTCTAAATGCAAGTTGATTGGATCATCCGCCATCTTGAATTTTAGCATGAAGTATGGATTTCACACTTACCTATCGTGATTATCGCTTTATAATCGTTTCATTTATTCTAGCTAAATTAATCTTAGTATTGTTATAATTGATAACAAATTCAGTTGTTAGGTAATGAATTTGTTCAATATTTCAATGAAAGATTTGTAAAATTAGTTACACTTTTATTCAGAAGAGAGATTTGTAAATTTTAAAGGAACTAGTAATGTTCATATTTACGAAGTAGAAATTTAATATAGTGCACTCTTATGTTCCGCAAATAAAGTTACAATAGAATAACTCACGGAAAATGCAAGCGCGTAAAAGAAAAATCTGATTATTCTAATTCATACATTACGAACGATTGGGTAAGTAAGTACAGTTGGCGGCAGAAGTTTTACTGTGGACTTGGTTTATGGCGTCATCGCGGCATGAGCATTCAGCCAGAGTCAAATAAAAACCAGCCAAGCGCGCGTCAGCTCACGCACAGTGTAGGGTTCAATAAATAGCTAACTATTCAAACAGGTATTTACGTATTTTACTCTATCTACTTTTTTTGCTATGTTTCGGTCACTTGATGGTAAGCGCTACGCCTGTCCATAACAGTTACAGTGCCACCTAGAACTTTGCACCCTGAGACATCGGCTCTAAAGTCTCATATTATGTCCTGTAACTACACTTTGTATTGTATGTGTGGACTGTAATTGGAGAACAATGTATGAATGTATGAATGTATGTATGTATATGTAATTGACATAATCGTAGTTCCAATAACATCATTATCTTGAATTTTGTTAAAAAAAAAAAATTACTGCGACTATTTTGGCGTAACATTTTTGCAACCGATTGTACATTACAGCTGAACGCGCCCCGAACAGATGCGAGTGCGATTCCCGGGGGTGCAGCGGCAGCGGCGCGAATTATCCAACTAACTGTGTTTGCTTAGAAAATGGGGCGCTTCACCCACTTGGGTGGAAAATATGGATGGTGAAAAGAGTTGGGGATGCAACTTGAAAAAAATACAGTCGAATTGAGAACCTCCTTCTTTTTGAAGTCGGTTAAAAATACTTCTCCGTCGATGCTGATTATATCGATTTGGAAAGCAAATGACAAAAAAATAAATTGTATAATATTCTTCTGTTCTCCAGTTTAAAACCTTTGGTCTATTTTTTCGATAGGTTTACGCTTCATAGCGGGCTGATTAAATTTTAAACCGTTTTTCTTTTTTAACGCTAGACCAAGTAACTAATTTAAATTGTAATGGAATTTGAGACAATAGTAAATCGTTCTTTACGATATTCTATACATATATTTAATTCTATTATAACTTACAAGGACCATGGTCCCACAAATACCCAGACTCAGAGCAAAAACCTGTGGCTCATCACCAACCTACACAATAGAGGCCATTACTATATTTTCAAGACAATAATCATTCTATGAACCTTTAATGTAGATTAGTTATCATACTTCTTACTATAAATTCTCTTTGCAAAGTAAAATATTCACTTACCCTTAATCAAAGGGACTTAAATGTGCCTCAGGTCTTGTCTGGTCGGCCCAGACGCCTTAGACAAAGGTATAGAATACCTAAATAATATAATTCTCTATACTTAGTGTTCGCGCCACTTACATTGGCACTCATAATACCTTCCTACCTTCCTATTCCTATCATTTTTTGGCGACTATCTCTGTCGCTCATATCGTGGTATCCACGAGAAAACTGCTTGCCGCCGCAAGTAGTCTGCGATCGACCCTCGTCCTTCGCGGCTGCCGCTCTCGCCGAATCCAAAGTACTGGATCTGCTGCTCCTCTGTGGTGGTCCACGTGAATTCGACGCGAAAATATAAACAAAACCCGCTATAAACCCGCCGCGTAAACGCTCCTTGCCGACACGCACCAACCGCCAAAAATACAGTCCACTACATCGAACGTCATAACATCCTGAAGGAACAAGCAGCTTGGAGACGGACCCGAACCGAGGTGATTGCAGTTGCATGGAGACCAGGTTAGTCGCCAAGTTCCTTTGTACTACTCTTCTACCAGCCATCCTTCCCCCGCCATTGGAGGCGCGCTCAGCCTATACAGCTTAGCTGCCGCGCTAACATATTGTTGGTCCTCCGCCGCCGGATCTTCTTTGGTCCTCCCGCTATTCTCTGGCCCCTCTTAGGCCTCATATAGTCCTCTTTATAACCGCCCGCAATTTTATATTGGTATTTTTACCAACGATAATTTCCTATAATTATCGTGTTCCCGCCCGCAATTACAGTTCAGATAGTACCCTGTACTATCCTACTACGCTCTTATATACTTATTTCGTGTATTCCGCATTCCTAAATAGTAAAAATAACGATTTTTCCGTAATTCTTAATTTTTATTAAAAAGTGAAGGTATTCCTAACGACCGCCCGTGCGTCTCCACGTGGGTATTCAATACGCCGCGCACGCGGCAGGTAAATGCTGTAGGCAGTTGCAGTAAATTAGGAATTTCATACTTTATCTAGTTTTTTATACTTTGTTAAGATGGCTATGGCTACTCGTTCAAAAGACAAAGATAGTGAAGTATACGAGGACGCAAAAGCGCTCGATACGTTACAGATCGAACGTTTGACCTTGATAGGTAAACGCGACATTATATTTTCTCGCTTACAAGATATTTTTAACCGATCTTTAAAGGCTTTCACTGATGATACTGAGAAAGATTTATTTCTATGTGGAATGATCTCGTTAGACCGTTTACGCTCCGATTTCAATGAAATTGTGAACAAATTAAATGTCACCGAGTTGACTCTCAACGCTTCGTACACGGTAAACTACCAATCTATAAACGTCTTCGAAGATATGTTTTGCCGTTGTCAGTTTGTTTATAATAAACTTAACCCGCCTTTAAAAACCGCTGATTTCAATGTTGCCCCGCAACGTAAATCCATCAGAATTCCTGAACTCGATTTGATGGTCTTCAATGGAGATCCGATGACCTGGAGGATATTTTATGAGTCATTCAAACGCACGATTCACGAAAATCCCGATCTCACTGATCACGAACGCGTCCAATATTTAATTAATAAATTGTCAGGCCGGGCCCTTGCAGTTTGTTCTGGTATCGTACCTAACGGTGATAATTATCCGATCATATGGCAGACGCTCGTCGATAAGTATAACGATAAACGTAACCTAGCCTCCGCTTATCTTGATCAAATGCTTGATTTTAAATCTTTTAACACCGCGACGAATAAAAACTTAGAATTATTCCTAGATAAATTCTGCACGGCTGTGTCAAGTTTGAAGTCTCTCAAGCTCGATAACATGTCTGATTTTATTTTACTATCGCTCGCTTTGAAGAAAATAGATTCAAGTACTGCACGGTCGTTTGAAATGCACATGCGAGGTAAATCTATGCCTACATACAATGAACTTTTAAAATTCATCCGCGAACAAAGCAAAATATTGGAACGCACTACGACCGATTCTCTTAGCCGCAGTGATAACAGGCCGCGTACTGCAAGGTCTACGCAGTCTTTTGCAGCATCATGCGTCACTCACTGTCCGCTTTGCAAACAAGCCGATCACGCTAACTTATATAGATGCCCTGCATTTGATAAGCTTTCTATCGACGACAGGTACACTTTTGTAAAACAAAGCAAAGGTTGCACTAATTGTCTAAGCACTACGCATATAAATACTGCTTGCAATTCTAAATTTAATTGCCGTTATTGTGGATGTAAACATCATTCTATGTTATGCCGCAAAGTATCATCTTCCCGTGAAGACAATCGCCCGTACCCTAGCGCTCCGTCACAGGCGCACGCGCCGCCTCCGCGCGCGCGAACTGGCAACTTCTCCGCCGCCGGGGATCACATGCCGCCTTCGGCATCGCCGCCGCCCGTCGCGGGCTCCGCTAGCGCTCAGCTGACGAACTTACCTACAACTGCTTATCAGTCATCACAACAACAGGTGTCGCTGTGTAATATACGCCCCGCTTCGCAGCCTAATGACACTACTTGTTTACTGGGAACCGTACAAGTTTATGCTACGGATTTAAATGGTCGCCGCCATGTAGTACGCGCCTTAATTGATTCGGCTTCCCAAAGTAACTTTTTAACTTCAAAATGTTGCGCTAAATTAAATTTAAAATGCAATAAGGTGACGAACACCGTTGTTAAAGGGATAGGTTCCGCATCTAACCCAATCAAGGGAGCAGTTTCTGCTACTTTATCTTCCCGCCTAAATGATAATTTTATTGCAATTGACGCCTATGTTATCGACCGCATAACAGACAATTTACCGGCAGTGAAAATTGACGTATCCTGCCTTTCATACCTGAACTGCCTGCCTCTGGCAGACGACAGTTTCGCTTCGCCTTCCGAGATCGACATACTTATAGGCGCGCCGCTCTTTTCTGAAATATTGCTATCAGGCCGCGCCGCTGGTCCGCCTGGTACTCCAACCGCTTTTGAAACCATTTTTGGTTTTATCGTAATCGGGACCGCTCCCGTTACTCCCGCTCATGTTACTCCCGCTCATGTTACGCCCGCTCATATTGGAACCGTTGTTTCTATCACTGACCCCTTGGTTGAAGATAGATGCCGCTCTCATATTTCCCTCTGTACCTTTACGGAAGGACCACGTTTAGATAATCTTGTCCAACGCTTCTGGCAGCTTGAAGAGGTGCAATGCACGCCGACTTTGAGCCCAGACGCTATAGAATGTGAACGCATTTTTACAAATAACGTTTCCCGCGATCCTACGGGACGCTATTCTGTAGCGTTACCTTTCTCCCGCGATCCCGCGACCGCTCTGGGTAATTCTTACCCTATCGCTAAAAAACGCTTCATGTATCTCGAACGTAAGCTCGCCGCGACACCTGCTCTGCGCTTAGAGTACGATGCTATAATCAAAGAGTACATTCAGAAGGGTTACATTTCACTGATCGACAATGATAGTCCTTTTACTGGATATTACGTGCCACACCACGCCATTGCGAGACTACAAAAAACAACAACTCGATGGCGTATGGTGATGGACGCCGGTGCTGAAACTGACTCAGGCCTCTCCTTGAATCAAGTTTTATATACCGGGGATAATTTACAAAACGATCTTTTTACAATCCTCTTGGATTTCCGCCTCTACCCAATCGCTTTTACATCCGATATTAAACAGATGTACCTACAAATTTTGATAAATAAGGACCACCGCAAATATCAAAAATTCCTGTATCGATTCGATCCCGTTTTTCCGCTTGATACCTACCAATTCAACCGCGTTTGTTTTGGTCTACGTAGCAGTCCGTTCCTTGCAATGCGAGTGTTGCGAAAGCTGTGCGCCGCCGACGGTGCCCGCTTCCCACTCGCAGCATCTCTTATCAGCGACAACACATACATGGACGACGTGTGCTACTCCATGCCTACTCTGTCGGCTTGTTTACAACTCAGAGACGATCTCTGCGAGTTGCTCAAGGCCGGGGGCTTCGATCTCGTCAAATGGGCTAGTAACTCACCCGCGCTCCTTGACTCCCTTCCCGTCTCTGCGTTAACGGAATGCGTTAAAAATGCGAAAAATGCGTTAACGGATCTTTTAAATTCCGACGAATATAATAAGTCTATCTCAGATGAGTTATCAGCTAATCGCATACACTGGAAATTCAATCCACCGCGAAGTCCTCACTTCGGGGGGAATTATGAAATATATGTGAAAGCGTTTAAAAGTCATCTTCATAAAACGATCGGTTCACAGTTACTCACCTATGAAAAAATGTTAACCGTACTCACACAGATAGAATGCGTTATCAATTCTCGTCCTATAACGTTATTGAGCGAAGATCCGTCTGAGCCGACCGCGCTGAGTGCTTCACATTTCTTAATGACCGCACCGCTGAAGCATTTGCCCGCTTGCACGGTTCCCGATGAACCTGGACACTTATTGAAACGGTACGCTTTATTGGATCAAATGGTACAATCATTTTCCAAACGGTGGAAGTTGGAATATCTTCACTTACTTCAATCTAGAGGAAAATGGAATACACCTTCGAATCCCATTACAATAGGTTCTATTGTTCTTATTATCACTGATAATATTCCCCCGCTATCCTGGCCTCTCGGCGTCGTCGTGGCCACTCATGTCGGCGGCGATGGCATCTGTCGAATAGCGTCAGTAAAAACGGCGACCGGCGTCTACCAGAGACCCGTCGTCCGTTTATGTATCTTACCTACCCAATAATTTAACCCCTTGCTCCCCGGTCAACCGCTATGTTATATTTAACCCGTTGACGGCTTAAGAGTTTAACTCTTATTTTTATATTTTTTATTTCCCGCTTTCTTTTAAAAACCAATGGTTTTTAGGCCGGGGGCAAATGTTCGCGCCACTTACATTGGCACTCATAATACCTTCCTACCTTCCTATTCCTATCATTTTTTGGCGACTATCTCTGTCGCTCATATCGTGGTATCCACGAGAAAACTGCTTGCCGCCGCAAGTAGTCTGCGATCGACCCTCGTCCTTCGCGGCTGCCGCTCTCGCCGAATCCAAAGTACTGGATCTGCTGCTCCTCTGTGGTGGTCCACGTGAATTCGACGCGAAAATATAAACAAAACCCGCTATAAACCCGCCGCGTAAACGCTCCTTGCCGACACGCACCAACCGCCAAAAATACAGTCCACTACATCGAACGTCATAACATCCTGAAGGAACAAGCAGCTTGGAGACGGACCCGAACCGAGGTGATTGCAGTTGCATGGAGACCAGGTTAGTCGCCAAGTTCCTTTGTACTACTCTTCTACCAGCCATCCTTCCCCCGCCATTGGAGGCGCGCTCAGCCTATACAGCTTAGCTGCCGCGCTAACACTTAGGTTAGAACCCATTCATTAGTGCACAAAGTGGAACGATACATTCTAGGGCGATTCGAATTAACTATTCTGTTTTATTAACAATTGTCAACGTCCTTTGTGAAATTGTCTTTCTATATACAAAGGAATTTGAAACTAATGGTGGATAGGTGTACGAGTAGTAGAATTAACATTGAATTTACTTAGGTAGGGAATCAGCTACAGAGTTTTCGTAAACAATAGTTACCAGTAGGTAAAAATGATAAGCCCTATTTGTTTCACCGTCTGCAGTGTCTGCTAAATAAAAAAAAATAATAAGTAAATGTTAAAAAAGCAATGACTATCAGAAAAAAGAAGAACCTGGAATAGAAAGAAGAACCCAGAAGGAGAAAAAAATAAGAATAGTACTAGCTTTCGAGGACTGCTTAAACTGCGGTCGGAACAACCTGAATAATTTTTTTATTGATTGGTTCTGAAAAGGATTTGGGGACAAATTTTCTAGATGACAATGGTAACACTAAAATGTTCTACCACTTATATTTTAAATCGATCTTTTCCTTCAATGAGCGCTCATATTTTTTTTATATTACTAGAAATGTTTGTCATCACTAATTATTTTCAAAATACAAAAAAATCGATTAAATATCGCAAATTACGTAGGCCTCAGCCGAAGGATCCAAAAAAAACCAAAAATGTTTTAAACTAATTTAATTAAAAATTGAAATTATAATATAAGTTTCTAATACTAGCGAATGCTACCGATGTTAGGTTAACAATGCAATAAAATTGGAATACTAAACCGAACAAACAAAAGTTTCCGATTGCGAAAGGTTTCCGCGAAGTCTGCTGATGCAGCGCCTCGTTGCTAGTTGCGGCTCGGTGTCGCAATATCAGTAGGTATATCTTATGCAGCGGATTTGTATGGGCACGATGACGTAACACCTCCACCCTTAGAACGGCAACTATTTTAAAACTTTGAGTGAAAATGTTGCCGGAGCTCTCGATGGGGTTGCAGGCTTCTCGGCGTCCTCGTAGTGGTGTTCCTCAGCTTTGCCCTTTGGTTTTCTCTTAAGATGAATGTAGTATCGGCGTAGGATCAGGGCGGCTCCTAGTACCACAGCGGTGAATAATATACTGTAGATTGGTATCGTGGTATGGTATACGATATCAGATGAAATGTGGTCCAGTTGTACTGTCGGCTGCAGCATCACGTTCTCTTGGTAGTCATGTAGATCTCTTAGGTTTATTGAGTTTAATTTAATGTGCGGTAGCGGCGAAGTAGTTGATACTTCGACTTTCATGGAGATTTTCATAATGTTCAGTGGTTGTCCTTTGATCCTGTCGTAACTGTTACTGATGGTGAGTTCTTCTGTGTTCAGTGAGCAGCTGACTGGGATGGTGACGAGGAAGCTTCCTCGTACAGTGTCGTAGCTTTCGTGTCCGCAGATGGTGTGTATCTGCGTAGGACGAGGGAAAGAAATGGCATAATGTCTCTCGTCTAGTTGGTCCACAGCCTCCTTGGTTAGCTTGATGGTGGTCATCTCGCAGGTCGCGTCAAGTGATTGGTTCACGATGAGATTCTGGATGCAGTCCGCTTGTGCCTGTACTTGGTGAGTCAGGGTTTCTTCACAAAGGAACCTTTTACCGTACTTCGGACATTCTGTCTCTATGTACATGAATGCCTGCCTGTTACTTGCTATGAGAGGATATGGGGGTAAAATGGATTGGTTTAACTTATTAGGAAGGACAGCTAACCTGAATAAATCGTATTCTATGGGAGATACTATAGGAAACTTCAGTATTATAACTATACGTTTGCCTGAGAAATAATAACCCGGTTTAATTATATCATAGTATTCCCTTAAATCTAATCCTAGTATATGACCCTTAGGGTATATTAATTCTAATTTATCTATCATTCTAGCTAATATATCTACGCCTACTATAGAATGGTGTGTGCTCGATGCACGCACGAAACTTAAAATATTCTCTATTCTCATAAGTTCTGCCATAATGTCATCTGTGTTTTCAGAGATAATCATTAATAATTGAGCGAATCTAGCATACTTGATTAAACTCGTATCCTTATGCGCTTCGCGATCTAAAAGAAGTTCTAATGTGTCGTTTATTCTTTCCTGATTTTGAACTATTTGCGTCATGACTTTACTATGGTGGGCCATCCAATCTTTACTAATGCTGATATGATTATTAAATTCATCTGTTACTTTGTGTTGGTTACTTTCCAAAATCTTGATGGCATTATTAAATTTAATCGCATCTGAATAATCCAAATTACCAGTTATACTTTTGACAATAGAACCTAACCCGTCTATTAGACCTCTCTTGCTACGATTAGGCTCTAAGCTATGTAAATGATTAAGGATCCTTTGTAATTTAGTATTTAAATAGTCAATCTGTAATTCATATAAAGAGTATGTGTCATTTTCGAGTCTATTTTTATAGTCATAGAGTTGAGTCTGTACGTTATTAATTTGATTCTCAATATTGTCAAGTTCAATGTACTGTAAAAATGTATGGTAATGGGTTACTAATGTAGTCGGTCCCAGTCTAAACGGCAAAAGTCCAGGTCCTTCGTCTAAGCTCTCAAGTTTGATCTCTTGAGCTTCCAGTCTTGTTATCGCGGTCAGAGTCAGAAGTAATCTGCAACAATTTTGATGATTTAGGAACTCTCTTGAGACGGGCTTTAGCTACGGGGCCACGTTTCTTCGAGGTATAAATATGAATCGGTAAGTCAGCTAAAACGGTATCCTGCGTGTAACGCGGTGCGAGTTTTTGTCGAGTAGCAAAGGGGTTACTAATGTAAACCTCCTGATTCGGTTCATATTCTTCTTCGGGCTCACGGTTCTTATTACGATTTTCTATAAGGTGGGAACGGTTAGCTAATAAGGTCTCGTTAATCATCTCGTATACGGTTTTCATCTGTTCGCGGTGAGTCTGGGTATATTGTTGAAGTAAATGCTTAGTCAAGTCTATGTCAACTGGGTCTCTGGGGTCAAAATGTCCGTTAATGATGTCATAAGGTCGGCACTTTGTGAAACTATGAACGGAGCTGTTATATGCAAGGATTGCGTAAGGCATAAGATTTACCACGGGCTCGTCCTTCTGTTGTAATTTAAGGATACGAAGATGCTCTAAGATAGTCGAGTGGAGTCGTTCAATATTGCCGTTGTCATTGGGTGCATGGGGTAACGTTTTGTGGTGGTTAATCTTATGTAACTTAGTAAATTCTGAGAATAACTGGTTTGTAAATTCCGTCCCGTTGTCTGTCACTATCGTCAGAGGAAGGCCATGGTGAGTGCAGTAGTGGAGAAGACCTTGGATTATACTGACAGCAGTACCATCTCGAAGATGATAGGCTTGTGCGTATTTAGAGAACACATCTATGAAAGTTAAATATTTCTCAGATTGAGCTGTGAATAGATCTAAATGGACTATTTCAAAAGGTTTTGTTGCTGGCGGTACTATATTAAATTTTTGTTTAATCGGGTTCCTATCATATTTAGCTTGGCCACATAAAGTACAGTCATTAATATATTTAGTTATGTGCCAATAATATCTATTTGAGAGAGATAAGAAACATTCATTAATTCCACGGTGGTTTGTTTTACCATCGTGGTAATTTCGAATTATTTCTTGCTGCCTGAGGTACTCTTTAACATTTTCGACTTCCTTTTTGGCTAATACCAAATTCATTGCTGAACTACGAAATTTCTCTTGAATGATGGGAATTATATCGAACATTCGCCAGGGTGGATTTATGAAAAGGGCTGTTTTAACTTTGGGGTTAACAAATTCCTTTATAGCACTCACTATGTCATCCGCGAGGTTACTTTCAGAAATTTGTACAGAAGTCCTAGTATGTGTGTCAAATGGCTTAATCGCCGTCGGTCGTTTCTTTATGTCACCTACTACTGTCAAAATAAGTTGTCTGTGAAATCTGTTTAAAGGATCGTCAGTTATGGGTACTTCAAGTATTGGATTTTCAAGGCTAGTATGTGCTGTTAATGTAGTTGAACCACGAACAGAACTAGCCGGTTTATTTGAAGGATTTACGGCTACTGAGCTTATCTCCTCGTTATGAATTTCGACTCTAGAAAGTGCATCGGCGTTTGTGTTGGCTTTACCCTTTTTGTATATAACTGTGTAGTCATATTCACTTAGTTTGAGCCTCCACCTTGTTAGTCGAGAGTTCGGCTCCTTAAGGCTCATAATCCACTGAAGTGGTTTATGGTCCGTAAGGATCTTGAATTTTCGACCAAACAGGTACGGTCGAAAGTACTTGGTAGCCCAAACTATTGCCAATAGCTCTTTTTCTATTGTGCTATAGTTGACTTCGCTGTCATTTAGAGTTCGGGATGCATAGCACACAGGCTTATCTGATCCTATTGGGCCCTGGGACAAAATGGCGCCAACGGCCACGTTCGAAGCGTCTGTAGTCAAAATAAATTCTTTATTGAAGTCAGGGTACTGTAGTATGGGGTCATTGGTTAAAAGGGTCTTACATTTTTCAAAACTGTCAACGTATTGAGGGCTCATAGTTATTTTACTACCTTTCTTTAAACAGTGAGTGAGAGGTTTCGTGATTCTAGCAAAGTCAGGTATAAATTTTCTATAATAGCCAACTAAGCCCAAAAACTGCTTAATCTCCTTAGGGGTCTTAGGTATGGGGTAGTTTTGAATAGCATAGATCTTATCGGGGTTAGGTTTTATACCTTCTCTGCTAATGACATGACCTAAGTACGCAGTTTCTAACTTTAAAAATTCCGATTTATCCATCTGAATTTTAAAGTTAGATTCCCGGAGTTTTTGGAAGACTTTCTGGAGATTTATTATATGTTCCTGAAGTGAGGTACTGTACACAATTATGTCGTCTAAGTATACTAGACAAACAGTATTTTGGAGGTCTTTGAGGACATTATCCATCACACGTTGGAATGTGGACGGAGAATTTTTCAATCCCATTGGCATACGTAAAAATTCATAATGCCCATGTTCTACATTGAATGCAGTCTTAGGAATGTCCTCAGAGCTCATCTCTACTTGATAGAACCCACTGGCTAGGTCAAGGGTTGTAAAGTACTGACTGTTACCTAGCTTGTCTAACACATCAGTGATGTTAGGGATGGGATATTTATCATCTATTGTCTTTTCATTGACTTTCCGAAAGTCTATTACAATCCGCCACTTTACTTTGCCAGATGCATCGGCTTTCTTAGGGACGATCCATATCGGGGAGCTCCACGCAGATTCAGAGGGTTGAATTATCCCCTGCTCTAACATTTTACCTATCTGCTGTTTAACCTCGTCTCGGTGAATAAACGGGTACCGATAACTTTTCGTGTACACCGGTTCCTCATCGGTGGTTCGAATGCGATGTTTTATTTTATTCGTAAAAGTCAAAGGCTCTCCTTCTATATAAAAAACGTCCGCGTACTTAGCGCACAAGGTTTTTAAATTAGCGCGCTCTTCAGCGTTTAAGTGGTCAGTACGTAATCGCGATAAAACTTCGTCGACTCGCGCGGGCGATTGTTCGGTGCAAGTGAACTCAGTCGTATGAACTTCGGCCAGTATGGGGCGATCTATTGAAAATATTAAATCGTGCGGAGACGGATTCGCGATCTCTAGAATGCCATGGTTGTCAGTTACTACTGTTAAACAGTCCCGGATCACACAATTAGAAATAATTTGCTCAGGTATAAAAGCTTCTCCGTCATGAACGTTAATTGGAATTTTTACTAATTTTGATGAATTGGCGGGGATAACGTCTTCATATAAATTTACGTTTTGAGAGTTATACATTTGAATAGGATTCGTCGCGTTACGAGTAATAAGTACTTTGTTCTTAAGGTCAATTTTAGCTTCCCATTTTTCCAACAAGTCAAGTCCAATAAGTCCGTCAAAGTAATTATGAAAACGGTACACAAACAATTTTATAAAGTCAGGGTCCTGAAATTCCGTAAAACATGGCAATGACACAGAATAGTTATTACGAGTAGTCGCGTGCACATTGGTTACCTCAAAAGGATCAAAATTTAGAGGCATCTGTGGAAAGTAGTTTTCAATAGCCTCGGGGTTAATAAAAGACTGATTAGCCCCAGTGTCAATTAATAATTTTAAGGGAGGTTCGGAAATTTGTATATAAGGAAGTTGACGTTGGGTTTGGAGGTTGACTTCTATTTTGAACTTCGTGATGTCCGGCCCTTCTGAAAATCCTGATGGTCACAGCCACTAGTTGAGGGCTGAGGATCAGTCAAGTTGTCACTGTCAGTCTGTTCGTTCACATTACAGTCCTGGTAGTATTGAGTCTCATCATATTCATAGTTAGTCGGACAGTCATAGTTATAGTCATATTCAGGATAGCATGGATAGGCCTCGTAGTCCTGATAATAATATCCTTCGTAGCCAGAGCACTCATTGAGGTTAGCTTCGCGGGTTTTAAAGTAGTTACTGGGCGGCGGGTTTCCCGACTTCGTCCAGTCGTGTCTTGGCATACCAGTAGCTGGTAAGGGTCGAGACACATAATGGCTTACACCGCTCATAGGCTTAGGGCCTGTAAATTGCGGTTGTGGCCTCGGTGGCATTCTAAAAGAATTATTTTGAGCGTTATAATTCGGTGGCGTTGCACGGAACATTTGTTGAGTGCGTGAAGGACCTTGAGGAGGTCGGTTCATAGCGAAGTTAGGCCTCCACGGTTGTTGAGATTGGAATTGAGGCAATGGTCGCTGGAAGGGCATATTAAATGGCATGTGATTATATACGGGTGCAGGAGGAACAAACGATTTTTGTCCCGGCATAGCGAATGATTGCATTTGCATCGGTTTTGGTGCAGAATTAAAAGAGTTAGTTTTACGATCACTAACAGAATCATTTCGCTGTTGCAAGTACATAACATTTAGTTCCTCTTGTACAAATTCTAATGCTTTTTCCACACTATCAGGACGCATGCATCGTATGCGAGAGCCAAGGGGCTCTTTTAATCCGCGCACGAACGCTTGCATGGTCAGCTTTTTATAAAGGGTGCGTTTCGCCTCGATGGTGGTGGGAATCACCTCGTGCAGACTTACATATGTCATGATAGTGCTGAAGAGAGTTTGACAGCGGTCATAAAACTCTTGGGGTGAATTGTTGCCCTGAGTAGCAAGAGCAAGATCATTATAGAGGGCGGTTTCATCCCTCTGGTCAGAAAAGTTATTTATAAGTGCGGATCTAATGCCGGCCCAACATTCCGGAACACCATTTGAGTTTATAGTGCGGGCGGCGGGCCCGGTGATTTTATTAAGAATCCCGTTTAATAAACCAAGATTGGAAAGCTCACTGCCTGGTTCCGCGCTCAAATAAGTAGCACACAATTGGTCACATAATCGTATAAATCGAGTTAGTACGTTGGGGTTGCCATCGAATTCAGGCACCACACGTAAGGCTTTGAAAATAGTATCAAGGTCCGCCATCGTACCTTTAACTTCTTCTATCGTATCTAAGTATCTAAGTCTATCAGCTATTATATTACGAGATTGCCTACTCGATGCAGGCCTTAAAGATAATTTACGTGGGTGGAAAATTTTGGAATATTATAACACCACAAGGATTAAAATTAAAAGGATAGCAAGTACAGGAGCAATTCAAGTACTTACATATATTTCATCCTGGTTCCTTTGGAATCGATGTTTGGATTTGTCCTCCAGCCGCGGTCCTAGGTTCTTTCAGGATAAGGGCGGGTATGGGCACGCCACGACTCTTGACGCGACGCGCAGAGTAGAAGTAGTCGATATTAGAGCACTCCTAGCTAACCTACCCTATCCTACCGACTGCGCCAATTACGTAGGCCTCAGCCGAAGGATCCAAAAAAAACCAAAAATGTTTTAAACTAATTTAATTAAAAATTGAAATTATAATATAAGTTTCTAATACTAGCGAATGCTACCGATGTTAGGTTAACAATGCAATAAAATTGGAATACTAAACCGAACAAACAAAAGTTTCCGATTGCGAAAGGTTTCCGCGAAGTCTGCTGATGCAGCGCCTCGTTGCTAGTTGCGGCTCGGTGTCGCAATATCAGTAGGTATATCTTATGCAGCGGATTTGTATGGGCACGATGACGTAACACGCACGATACCAATCTAAATAAACAGACTGGGTATTTCAAACAAAACTTAAATAATTAATTCAAGCGTAATGACATGCAGTGTACGGGACCCCTGGGCGATTCCTTTGTATTAATTACTCAAAGGCGCTAATGCGGAACCCTACTTGCTTAATGAGGAGGTAGTGTATCGTAAAGGATGGTAAAGTAGGTATACTACGACAAAGTAACATCGTTAAGATTTTGTTCGAGGCTTCATTAGAGGCAATTGAAAGGGATCCCTTTCTCAATAAAAGTAATGTGAAGGATCTAAACTCAATTTCTTCAGTGATAATAGACTTTATTGACACCAAGATATTTGACTTGACTTTACTGATTTGTTTTAGTTTTTAAGTTTCCTTTGTTCTGTGGTGTTTTAATAAAGAGTTTATCTATCTATCTATAAAGATAGGTATATAAAAAACTGAAGAAAAAAGGTACAAAGGTCGGTCTTATCGCTTAGTGCGATCTTCACAAGACAACCTTTGGATGGACCACATAAACAGCAGAAATAGGGTTGGGTCGGTTCAGGGGTGGTCGTGGAAGCGCAATCGCGAGCCCGCGCCCACCCCAACATGCGGAGAGAGAACATCCCGGGGTTTTTAGTGGGTATACCCGCCAGCGGGTGTCGCAGGACGCGCGCTGGCGGGGGAGCCCCACATAACCATCCGGCCTCCCCCCGAGGCCGAGGTATGCTAACACATTCCCCCGGGTTAAAAAAAAAAAAAAAAAAAGGGTTGGGTCGATTGGGGTGCGGGCCAGGTAACCTCCACGAGTGCCCGGCTGTTGTTCGTCCCTCTTGATGCGTTGCATCCGGAGGGAAGGGCAGCAGCTGGGACGGTGCACCCTGGGGTTCGGTCAGCAATTCTCCTAGGGGAATTGGTGGCCGTAGCGAATAACCTGGCGAGAGGAGGTCCTTCGTGTGTCCCTCTGATCAGCAGAGGGCACAGCGAGGGACCAATAACGGGGACTTTTGGGCCGCGGATCGGGGGTCCAACGCCCAAGTTAGAAGTCCCGAGCTGAGGTGCGGCCCGTGTGTTCCGGGACGCACCCAGCGGAGAAAGAGGCCCAAGCCTCACGTGGCGAGCCCGGGATGGCGCCCGCAGAGGTGGTCGCGGAAGCGCCGTGCGAACCCGTGACCACCTCCATAATGCGGAGAGGAGAACACCCCGGGGTTTTAGTGGGTAAACCCCGCCATACCAGCTGGCGGGGGAGTCCCACATAACCACCCCCCCGCCCCCGGGGGCCGGGTGGTATGCCTAATGTATTTCCCCGGGAAAAAAAAAAAAAAAAAAAAAAAAAAAGGGTTGGGTCGGTTGACAGTGCCCTTCAAACCGAAACACAGTTGTTTGCCCTTAGTACTCTCCTCTTTTTTAAAGTTACTGCGTAACGAGACGAGCAGGTTGTTCACCTGATGATAAGCGCCACGCCTGCCCATAACAGTTACAGTACCACCCAGTAATTTACACCGTATAACCTTGCGCGGCACTGCCTTGCGCTCGTCACCCTGAGACATTGGTTCTAAAGTCTCATATGCCCAGTTAACAGTGTCCTTTAAACTGCAACAAAGTAATATTTGCACACTACTGCTTCACAGTTGATTATTTAGCAATAAGTTGGGACTTCTCCAGGCAGATCCTTGAAGAAGAACACAGATGAGGAGGTACACAAAGTACAATACACTATGATAAAGTCCTGCATTAGAAGACCAAACAATATTCAAGCCACTAAAGGATCGATAAAGTAAATTGCCGGTATTATGAGTCATTCCACCTTTGGCTGTCACTAGAAGGCATTAGTGGCATTAAAGCTGTCAGTAGGGTATAATGATTGGTTTCGACTTTAGTTCCGATAAAATGTTGAAAGGTAGTGATGCACCGAGTTGTGCTGTGCCGAATATGGCATTCGGCCGAAAGTTATCATCATCATCGTCATCACCATCATCAACCCATATCGTCCCACTGCTAAGCACAGGTCTCTCCTCACTTTCATGAGGAGGATTAGGCCATAATCCATCACGGGGGCCCGATCCAGATTGGTGGATAACACACCTACCTCTGAAATAATTATTCCTAATTTCATGAATATTTACTTTAACGGAGTTTGTTTAAAAAAATACAAAGAAATATGGATTGATCTGTTGAATCTCTAGGTGCGACCAAGATCTCTCATCTGAGTTTTGATTCACCGAAATGCAGTTAATTAGCAAAAGTAAAATAAATAAATAAATATAGAAAATACTATATTCAACCGAATTTAAGCTTTTGGAAATAGTGAATTCAGCCGGATTGTCAAAACAAAACAATTTGCCGAATTTCGGTATTACCGCATGTAAAGCCGAATATCGGTGCTCTAAACTACGAGTATTATAGCTTGCCGCGCTTATCGAAATCGAAATAACGCAGGCAGTGTACGACTTGCCTTACGATAAATACCTTTCGTGTATCTACACTACAGTCATAATTATTCCGTCGTGTTGGATATAGGAGTGGTTGACACCTTCGGCAACATCGTCACGTAACATTAGGTCAGTTGAAAGAAGTGAAATGATAGCCTATTTATGTACCAATAGTAGCATTGATGTGTCTGTCTGTAGTTTCGAAATAAATAGGTTCAAAATTCTGTTTATAATGCCTAATCATAAATTACCGTTTACATAATTTTGTGGTGAATTTGGCACGCAAATAGTTTGTTACCTAGATTAATACATATAATACTTTCATTCCGTAAAAGTGTGTTCCTGTGAAATATCAACGCGGGTGAAGCCGAGGATTGCATCTAGTCATCTTATATTGCCTAAAATTGCGAATTTCGGTTAATCTAAGGCCCGAATATAATTCATTTATGCCTGTTTAGGCATGTTAACGCCTTGTTAGACGTTAATAGCTATTCACACGGTCTGGTGCTTAGACATGTTTAGGTGTTTGTATTGAATATACGAAAATATATCTACGAATATCTCGTGATTTCGTGGGTTTTATTTGATAGAGAGCAAATTGTGCGATGGTTCGTAAAAACAAGTAAATTTTGTGTAGTTTTCTTGTGAATAATGTAATTTCTATTTCAAAACTTGTACAATTTTGAAACGTGGGACGATCTATTGATTTGGAATGAGGTTGTGAGGTCTTCTAACAAAAGAAAGAAAAGAAAGAAAAAACATTTATTCTGACACAACTGCACACAACGGCGAACAACGTACTAATTGAGAGACAAGACAAGAAAAAATTAAAACACACGATGGAGATAATAGTGTACGCTAATAGCCGGCGCGCAGTGATGTCAGACAAGGCCTGAGCTCAGCATAATACTGTGGTCAAACCACAACGCTGATTTTCAGCTCTTTCCTTTGGTGACACACGGACTTAAAAAAGATTTCAATAAACACAGCACAGCCTACAAAATCTTCCATCTTTATACTAGGGAATCGGGTTGCTAAACTGGTATCAACGGTATACAAGCCAGCCCTTCTAGGCACAGAAGCATTTACATCATATCCTAATAAATGATCACCCATCCAAGTATATGCATCTGGTGACGTTGCTTAACTTTCATGATCGATTCCACACACCACTCATTCATTCCAAAGAACGGCCCATTGTTAACAATATAAGTATACATACCTGTGTACTTTTATTTTGTTCTAAATGACGCCGCATTAATCAGGGTAGTACTTTGTAATGGTTTCCAACTGTCTTTAAAGGTTTTTTTTTTTTAATTATTGACTGAATGAAGAGACGAGCAAGTAGTTCACCTGATGGTGAGCGCTACGCCTGCCCATAACAGTCTCGGCACCACACAGAACCCTGCATTGCATAAAGGAAAAAAAACATAATATTTAACATTGTAAATAGTACAAAAAATTAAAATAAAGTTGTAGTGCAAAAGTGACTTAATAGAAATTAAAATTGTAATACATTTTAGAATCCAAAAAACGCCGCTAATAAAACGTACAGTGTTCATTTACCTCTCCAAATAACAAGGTTTTACCTTCATTATATCACTGTAACAATCCCATAAGGTAAACGGACCAGTAATGTCCATAAACAGACCGGGTTACGGTACGCACTCCGGTTTCAGGCACTAATGAACCATTAAAGAACCAAATTGCTTGATGATACCTCACTGAGGGGCAATTTTCAGTGGAAGGACCGACGTTGTCGACCACTGCGGTGGTGAGAAGCAAACCGATAGGATTGGGCTCTGACTGAATTGGGTCAATTAGATTGGCTGTTAATTTAAGTTTGGTTTAATTGATATTAAGTTGTTTTAATTGTAACAGTCAGATCTATAATGCTGACTTTTGAAATCGATATTATTAAAGTGTTTGAAAACGAGAATTCGATATATTTTTGAAAAATCTTCAGTTATTATTCTCTATTTGTCATTTGCGTGTGAATCTACGGGTGAAAACCGCACAACGCACAGGCAAAGTCCCCTGGCATTTCAGATGTTCATAGGCAGCGGTGACCACTTGCTTGGGCCACATGCTTGTTTGCCACCTATTTTCTATGAAAAAAATGGTATCCACGTATTTTTATAATAAGGTATTAAGTTTTTTTTTTAAGTATAACACACAAACATAGACCCATATTTGTTACGTAGTTTGTTTATAAAACTGTCTCTCACGAAACCTAGTCCCCACAAATTCAATTTCCGCAAAAAACATTTACGCAGCGGAAATAAAATCGCGCAAATCACACGTAGTTTTAGCGTATTCATACGAACACACGACCAATCATAAAGTTTCCTGTCTCCTGCTTACTACGGAAACTCCTTAAAGATAGCGCCTTTATTGCCTTTGGCGCGTTTATTTATTCTGTGTTGGTTCCGCGCACATTTATTAAAACGGTGATAAAGAGTTTATTTATTGTCGTAGAGTTTGGCGGGCACGCGAGCCTTTGACTTTTTGTGGGCGAAAGCTGAGTTGACACGATATGAGATAGACGGAACCCTGAATAATGGCATGCTGAGCGGTTGTTTTTGCAGGACTTTAGGCTGGTTTGCGAAGCGTGGCCGCGGGTCCGAGCGCTTTTATCGTGATTGGGTAGCGTTTGACTTTAACGTGTTTTTTTTTGTTGCAGGAGTCTTCTGAAAGAGTCCACCTGGGGAAGTGCTTTTGCCAGATAATCATCCGTCAGGCGTAGTGTAAAACTTAACTGTGTGCAGCTAAAATTACTGGGCATATGAGACTTTCTTTTTATATTGGACTTTTTTTTATAATTTTGACCGATTTTTTTTTTGTTTTTTTTTTTTTTTTTTTTATGTTGTGCTTATTTTTTCTTGTGTACAATAAAGAACCTAAAAACTTTTTGTCATTTACTGGTTTATTATACGTAATAGAGACTGAAGTATAATATACAATTAATTGCATATTTTAGCTGAATATCAGGTCGTGCGTTCAAATCCCAGTACGGGCATATACCAATTTGTTTCTTGTAAAAATATATGTACGTAACTATCACTCGCTTTTCGGCGAAAGAAAATATCGTGAGGAAACCCACATACCTACCCGAGAACTATTTCAAATGTAGGAATGTCATCCACCAATACGGACCTGGCCTCCATGGTGGATTATAGCCTAATCCTCCTCACGAAAGTGAGGGGAGACCCGTGTTCAGCCACTGCTGCACTTGTATCGTCCCAGGACGATGTGCTATGATGATGCTAAATTTACTTCTCTAATGTTCACAGTTACGGTAAATACGAAGTACTTCTAAGTATTCTGTTGATTTCGCCGGGATAGAAGCTAATGTGCAAAGTTTCAACGACGCCCTAGTCAGATCGATTCATTGTGTAGAACAAGAGATGGGTTAAACAAAGGTCAAGCGGCACCTATAGGTAGAAATACTCGAGCAGAAGTTACGAGAGTTCCAGTCCTATTCTACGTAGTTTTCATAAGGTAGAATTTCCTCTGGATTAAAATTAAACAGTTTGGACATGATTGCAATGTCGTAATTTAACTGCACAGGGTGGCCTGAACGTTTTAATAGAAGTAGTTTATACTAGTTATTCCCTGCAGTTTCAAATGTAATTCCTTTGATAAATAGTATCGCATGTGTTAATCGAAAGTACTATCTATATCCACATCAAATTTTATCCAAAACCGCTTAGCCGTTGCGGGCTGAGGAGGTAACAAACACATCTATTACTTTCAAATTTTTGAATTCATAATAGTTCATCATGATGTAATGGATTGATTGAATAAAATAATATAAGAATAAGAAGATCTAAGAGTCTAGAAAAAAAAAGAAGAAACACCTGAAGAAGAACAAAAGAAGAAGAACCGATCGATGTGAAGGTCTGCACCTTACAGGTATTGGTTAAGAGTATGGGTATTAATAGCACCATGGTCCTCATAGTTCTGGATTGGCTAGAAATATGAAATCCTAAACATCGATCTTTGTGTAGTTGTGTGCTTACACGCATAGTCATTAATTATAGCCAACCGCACCCAACATTGTTCAACTTCAGCGATTAGATGTGAACCGGTAACATAGCCTAGTTTATTATTTCACATCTTTACACTATGCCCGTATCTATTACGAGCTATGGATATTGGCGACTCAACTTTTTGGATCGCTGACAAAAACAAAATCTACGCTCAATAGATCTATTAACTCAACAGACCTTAATTTTCCAGAAATACATCCAAATATGCGAAAATGACTCAATAACGGCCAGCCCATAAACATTACCTACATCATAACACTTCTGAACTGGAACAATAAACAAACAAAACGGAACCGTTGCTTCATAAAATTACCGTTGAAAAAGTTATGATAATAAACGGAGAGCGAAGCAGTCAGAAGTCACTTTCAATTACCACGAGTAACAAGAAAGCGGAAAAGGGAAATTCGCGAAAATTTCGCGCTCCGATATTTCGCGCTCGCGGAATCGGCTCGAACAAACTAAAATTTATTGCCATGATAACGTAACTTTGAAAAGGAGGCATAAATTTCGCGGCCCAAGTATAAGTACATGGCAGGTTAGTATTTTGGATGGTAGATTGCCATAGCAAGGGATTGGCGTGATGATACTGGTAGGCTGTAGAACACGGAGTTTCGCATTTAACTTGGGTAAGAAATGTTCTACGTAACCTACATTTTTAAACGACTTCAAAAAAGGAGGAGGTTATCAAAACGTCTGTTTTTTATGTTTGTTTACCTCAGAACTTTCGACTGGGGGGTGAACCGATTTTGATGAGTTTTTTTTTATGTCACAGTATAAAAAATAATTTGATAGTTCGTTCTAAGATATTTCAATAATACGGGCACTTTCAACCCGAAAGCTTTTTCTTCTAGGGGAAAGTTCTTTTTTCTGTAAGTAAGTAAGTGTTTTAGTAATGAATTCATCAAATCTAATTAAATAACACTCAGTCATTAAAATAAAATATGTTTTTAAACTTAGATTTAATTGTAATTCAATAACACCATTAACATGTAAAGTGGGTCATTAATCACCATGAAATCAGCAACCGCAAAAAGGAAATGGGATATTTAAATTTTCCTGAAACGACTGAAATAATGTTGGAATGACGTCTCATCAGGCTTTTACAATCAGCCTCGTTAAAATTTACGTTTTTAATTATCGCCCCCTTTTTTTTTAATTCACCCCTTTGATGAGATTCACGTCATTATAGTATTACAGAGGCGGATATTTGAAAAGAATTTTATCTTTTATCTGATTCAGTGAGTATTTCTTTTTTGTGGCCTTTTACAGTGTTTTTATATTATATTAAAAGAGATTGTAGTATAAGTGTGGCCTCTTTTTTGGAAATGGTGTTATAATTATTATTTTCAAATTGATTGCTTTTTTGGGCATTCAGCAACAAAACTTGTTAAAGGTAAGCACCTACATTTTCGGTAAAGTTCGGATGTTATTTGTAATTGGACGTAATCGTTGTTAGTTTTATAATTAACTAGCGGTGCCCCGCGGTTTCACCCGCGTATTTCCTGTTCCCGCAGGAATATGGGGATAAAATATAGCCTATGTTACTCGCTGTCAATGTAGCTTTCCATTAGAG
This sequence comes from Campaea margaritaria, assembly GCA_912999815.1. Classification (NCBI taxonomy): domain Eukaryota; kingdom Metazoa; phylum Arthropoda; class Insecta; order Lepidoptera; family Geometridae; genus Campaea; species Campaea margaritaria. The sequence goes on along the minus strand of OU538789.1, from coordinate 11,071,398 downwards.
AAAATTAAGCCGAAACTTTACATATTCCTGTACAAACTTTCATCTCCTATTTTTACTTTACCCCATCAAGGGTAAAATTTTTACAAACTTTGAATTTCATATTTATGTATATCTAATCAAAAAGCCTAAGACATAAATTTCAAGCTTCTAGCTTCAAAAATGACGAAACTTCCATACAAACTTTCATCCCCTATTTCAAACCCTTACAATGCTTTTATCGCATTAAAAAGTACCCTGTGTCCTTTCTCAGGCTCTAGACTACCTCTGTACCAAATTTCATTTCAATCGGTTCAGTAGTTTAGGCGTGAAAGAGAAACAGACAGACTTTCGCATTTGTAATATAAGTAAGGATTTTGTTTTATTAATTTGTTTTTAAATTATGTTATTAAAGTTTGATTTGATTTGGATGTTTTTTTTTCACTAAACTGTTTTTTTCTAAATTCACAACAATTAGTTCATTTATTTTCAGGTATTTCTTTTAGAAACGCATTAAACATTCTTATATTAACTTTTATGCGGATAATATGACATGGAAATCGGGGGTTTGGCTATATTGAGAACAAAAGTTATGAAGACTTAGCCATTTTGAGAAATAAACATATTGCGTTCAAACTTGTACCGGAGGAAGTTTAATAACAAAGAAAGCTCAAAGTCATCCTGGCACTTGAAAACATAAATTGCACCGTGTGACGTCACAAAGACGTTGTGGGAAAGCGCGAGTGGCTCCGACGGGCTCCATTAGTCAAATATTCATATCAAAACAATAGCATTTGAACAAAGACTTGCTACAACCATTACTTAAACTGTTTAATGTTTAAAACTAAATTAACCTACTTGATTGAATTGATTCAAGTTATGATTAACATAAAACGTGTAAAAGCGACTTGAAAAAATAATTTTGGATCTTTTTTTTGTGTTCGTTTCATTGGTCAAGGTTTCAAACCCGCTGTCGTTGGGTTGCAAACCGGACAGATGGCGCTCAACCACCACCGTTTGCAAACCACAGAATGTTCTTCTCATTCATTTCATCATTGTTTAGAATCGTTACTCATTTGTTCACAATTCGTCTCCCTCCGTTCCTTGCTTCTGTAGAGTGCCACGTTGCCTGGCACTTCCAGCTGTTGTGACAAACCATAATAATGATTCATTAGAGAAGACATTCTTTTCTGAAGCGGTGGTAGCCTAGTGGGAGAACGTCCACCTTCCAATCAGAAGGTCGTGAGTTCAAATCCCAATGCGGGCAGGTACCAATGTGTTTCTGTAAAACATATGTACGTAATTATCACTCGCTTTTCGGTGAAGGAAAACATGGTGAGGAAACCCACACACCTACCCGAGAATTATTTCGGAGGTAGGTATGGTATCCACCAATCCGGACTGGGCCCCTAACCCCCTAATGGCCTAACCCTCCTTACGAACGTGAGGAGAGACTCGTGCCCAGCAATGGGACGTTATGGGTTGATGATGATTCTTTTCAGTAAAGCAAAACATCGAAGAAACCCACATTTCCGGAGAATTATTTCACAGGCCTCCAATTTGAACCGGGCTCCTTTGGTGGATTATGGCCTCATTCTCCTTCAGGAAGTGAGATGCGACCCGTGCTCAGCAGTGGGCGAATATGGGTTGAACATGAAGAAGACCCAATTATTATAAAAGGTAGGCACTAGGCTAGGTAGGTACAGTCGCCCTTAAAAGTAGCTGAACAAAGACTCTCAGTTTAATTTGACGAAAAAATAATACATTTTTCTCTAAAAAAACGAGGAGCCATTGAGTCTCTTGCCGCTTCTTCTCGGTTCGATGTATTCCGAATCCGGTGGTAGAGTCAGTGAACTTCCATGAGTGCCCTCTTGGGGCCCATGTGAATAAAGATTTTTGACTTTGTAAAATAGAACAATGAAGTTATGGACATGTTCTGCGAATTTTGGGATAAACTCATCAATGAATAGGATTATATACCTGCCTAAGACCGGAACTATTCCACAATATCAGCTAATATTGGTATGATATCGGATTTCTGGTTAATTTCGTCGCAAAGGTCGGATCTCCGGGATAACAATAACGTTAGTTCAGGGTTAAGTGAATTTCTCACGCACGCACGGACTGGGGCATTTGACAACAAAGGGGGGGAAATATTTGTTTCCGCAGTTATTCAGTTTAAGATAAAATATCATGAATCACATGGTAGAATTAAATTATCGAGATTGAGGAGTTAACCCACATAGCCAAGAATTATTTCAGAGGTATGTGATACACCAACCCGAACTGGGCCCCCTTGGTGGAATATGGCATAATTCTTCTCATGAGTGAGCCGATATGGGCTGACGGTAGTGATGAGGAATTATGGTGAAAATCAATCAATCAAGGTGTACTTTCACATATTATTATAATTACAAACTTGACAACAAACAAAAAAACAATTAAAGTGAAAGATAATAACAATTATTTTTAATATAGCAACTGAAAATATTAACAAAATTATCAAAATTTATTAATTGGAGCCTTTTCACAAGACGTTCCTACACTTGAACTCTCAGTAATGGAACTCATGAAACTCAAAATTCAAATAATTTATTGCAATTAGACAAGAATAATGTACTATTATTACAAGTCAAGTATTTAAGTCTCATATACGTACATAGACAAAAATAAATCAAATATGATCTATACTCAACTAATGATTAACTGATTATGGCTTGAGTTTGAACAAGGAAATTTCCCTTTCAAGTGGTGACTCATGCCTGAATCTCGCACAAGAAAAGGAATCCCCATCAACTCAATCAATGCGTTGGCAATACACCAATCAGAGAAGATAGCAATATCAATAGCTATACATATATGATTTGACTTTTAAAAGAAGCTTGATATTGTTTCACTCCCGAATTTCAAGATAAACGTTGATTTTCCGAAAAGTTTTACAAAAACTTCGGAGTTGCGTCGGAGTCAGAGCCGCTTGAAGGGTCGCAAGAATTATTTATTCGGCCTTCCTTCCGCCACTTGTTGATGCTGCCCGTACATTTTTTCATAAATATCTAATACAGCCTTTAGTGACGTGTTGGTTAAGGTTGCAAGTCCTAGGCATGTATTTTATTTATTTACTGAAAAAACAAAGGATAGGTATAAAACAAATTAAAAAAAACCCAAGTCTCTATTTTTTACTTGACTTAGTGATGAGACGAGCATGTCGTTCACCGGATGGTAAGCCCTACGCCTGTCCAAAACAGTTACTTTGAATGGCATAATCTTTCCAAATTTATAAAAAAGGCATTTTTAAGCGAAAAATAACAATTTTGTTCAAATATAATGTGACAATGCTTGTCCAAAGATATTTATCTATTAAAGTGAATCTATAATTTTCTTTCGTCACGTCATTGACCGCCCATTGAGACACTAATTGTAAAATTTGTTTTGTTCTAGTTTTAAGTTTTCTTTGTTCTGTGGTGTTTCAATAAAGAGTTTATATATATATCTATCTATCTATCATTACTTGAGAATTACTTGGCTTAAATTTGACTATTTTTTGTTTTAAAATGTTTGTAATATTATTATTAGGTTCTTACATTATTATATGAAATTGCCGTTGTGTTGAACTGGCCACTTTGATCTCAAATATCTGGCGTTTGCTTAGGAATTCCAAATTCAAATTTATTTTAAATGTAGGCTTATGTATTTGTGTTTTGAATTTAGTGATTCATTTGTTTTCGCACCATTTGATTTTTCTTTGACATCGTTCTTCTCAGAAAATGGAAAACTTAAAATATCGCATTATTATTTACGCAAGGCATCAGTGCTGCAGAAACTACTCGAAGGATTAATGATGTGTATGAGAAACTTGTAAATAATATGTATGGGACTTAGTAAGTTGTACCAAGTTTACTTACCGAACGAAAAGTAAACTTCTTAAAAATAACCACTAATAAAAACATATCACGTACTTTGAAAGCAATATTTCCATCAAGGGGCTACACTTCGGGACAACTTAGCGGATGCCATGAAGTACACCCGAGGCGCACGGAAGGTAAACAATTTTCGGATCGTTTACTTTACCCCTAAGTGTACAATGTAGATTGTTTAGGCAACGGATATGCCGTTAATTTATTGAAGAGGTGAAATTGTTTAAGCTGAAGAGTCGAAAAGGCTTGTTTTAAATTTTGCAAAATTAGAAAAGTTCTGTTGCCAATTATTATTACTGTGTTGAAAATTCATTTATTAACTGAATTATTTATTTTTGGTACTTTTATATACATACTAGCTGTACCCTGCCACGCTTCGCTGTGGCACATTCGCACATTAGCTGATATGTCACTGATGAAAAAAATTGATAAAAACAATCCTTGATACGGATTATATATCATGCTAAAATTTCAGATCGATCGGTGCAGAACTTTTTGTGTGTTTGAAGCGTACACAAACCAACATAACATTTCATTTTATAGTTCCATCGTTTCAAAAAGATGCCACCAAATCTTCACTTTCGTATTTGGCATCATACTGACTATAATTTTTAGGTTTATATTCAGCTCCTGTTATCTTCCGTGTATTAGTGTAAACCCAAAACAAACCCAAAAAACGCATAATTTCGTGTTTTTTCCAAAGCTCCCTGGAAGTTTCGGTAAAGAACTTCACTTTACTGAATCATGACGTTGACTCCGACTTGACTACTCCCTGATTCATTGGGACTCTATATTTTGACTTTTTTAATAGAGTTGTTGTACCTTAACTTGTATTATTACATATACTTGACAGCTAAATGCACAAAACATGAGAAGCCGAAACTTAAACATAGAAAAAAGAACCTCTTTTTCTACAAATATCTACCCATTACGTGACAAAACTGACAGCGGCATAATAGCACAGATTATCCATCAGTCACTTACCCACTGCTGTCCCTTACCTTATTCACGCCATAATAACGTACCATTGCGTCATACACGGAATAACACCACAGATGACACAACAGTTGTCAAGTAAATGACGTTTAATTTTAGAGTTTACGGACGCCGGGTAAACTGTAATTGCTAGGGTTGACAAACGATTCCTTATGTCGGGATCGACATGCAGTAGACGCTTTCTATGGAACTTTATATTTTATGAAATGTTTACGCTTTTGTTTACGGTGCCTCCGTTTCTTTTTGCAGTAAAATCGAAAGATATAATACATTTACAATGTATTATCTGTTTGTTCTCGGTTTCTATTTTTTTAAATTCTTTTAATGTCCGATTCATAGTAAAAAACTGATAAATGTAGTACCTATAGCAAAAAAAAACAAATTATAATAAACTTATTTCGTATGACTTGTTTGTGATAGTTCAGACCACAAAACATTTAAAAAACAAAAAAAAACCGTACGGGTAACAATATTAGTTGGAAATATCCGCACATGTGTGGATGTGTGGTAACCCTATGCCTAACTCAAAACGTTATCTTCCCAGTGCGTCGGATCGACAAAAACGGTGGTCAACGAAACAAAACCCGACAATTTGCGCGGTCCAATCAAACGGCTCCCGGTGGTACGAATACTCAAATTTCCGGCCAAAAATGATAACCGCTGAAATATTGCTCGCATTGTACTTACCAAAGTGACTTTATACCGGTACATACCGGTTTATACCGGTCTAGTTTATGGACCATTGGGAGGCATTATCTGATGTGTTGCCAACGTGAAATACGTTTTCGGTTTTATTGTGTCTGTAGTAAATAAAAATGTTTTAGTGTAAAATGTTCAGTCAATAATTGTCACACTTTTATCAATACGTTTTAAAGCTTCGGGCTTATGTATTGTAAAACTATAAAAGGTAAGCGATTTTTCGTTTGAAATATACCTATCACTTAAGTTTATTGTTTAGTCTCTACTGTCAACGTTAATACCTATAACATTCAAACCTATGATATCATTAATTTATACGCGAGTGTGTACACCACTCTTAACCCCCCCCCCCCCCCCCCCCCCCCCACTTTATCATAAAATGTGATTTATTACTACAGGCTCCGCGACGTCTTACAAAACCATTCCTTCTGAAACCTCTTTTTAAAAAATAACATAATATAACATCGAAACGTATGATAAAATCAATCTACATAACCAAGTTGAAAGACAACCTAAATCATACGCCCAAGTACTCACTCAGTAGGATCTTCATAAGCGGTGATGTAAGGATGTGAGACATGTGTTAAGTGCAGTCTTAACAAAATAAAATAGTACAAACATTATTCTATCAGCCTGTTTAATTTCAATTAAACAATACTAAACTTACATGACACGGGAAATATATTCACGCTCTCAATAACTGTTAGCAAATTAAACCAAATAAATTGTCTATCAAAGTAGCAACACCTCCAATTTAAAAGTGTCGGAGCTGAATTTGGAACCGGAGGTGTAATTTTAAACGGAAGTTCCGACTTGTCGGAGTCGGAGTCGAAGCTCCGTAACATCCTTACTACAAACACCCAGACCCAGAGCAAATACTGAGTTGTTCACACAAATCTTTGCGCTATGCGGGAATCGAGAACACACGTACTTAATACTTCAAAAACTTCCACATTATAAAGCAACAGAAATAAAATTTAAAATAAATTAAATCCTCCTAATATTAATTATAAATGCAAAATTTTGTGAAAATGGACGGGTGGATGTTTGTTTCTCTTTCACGCAAAAACTACTGAACGGATTCGAACGAAATTTGGAACACTGATAGTTTATAACCAGGATTCAGTAATAGGGTACTTTTTATCCCGATAGTATATTCCCGTAGGACAAACTAGCTAAATATAATAGAGACTATCCAGTAGAGGGTGTCAGGGAGTTGGTGTACTGCTTTCCGCTGAGATTGTATCACGTGGAAAGATGTGGTCTCTGCCTACCCCAACGGGTGAAAAGCGTTTCTGTATGTATGTATATATAAATAGACTTACATAACTAAGTTAAAAGTCAAGCTAATTTGCACGCCCTACGCATACAGAGCCCACTCATCATAAGCTGTGATATATTATAAATAGGTGTGGGGCCGGAACAACCATGAAAAACGACGTGAACGAAACCCGACCAATTAAAACGCAACGCGATACTCTTTAAATGGTCGGACATTAGTGTGCTTTAAGTGGCGAGGTGGTCGTTCGTTATGTTTGGGTGTTAATTAATTGATGGGTTGTTATAGAAAACTGTGTTAGTGTATGATTATTATGGTTTCCTACTTACAATAGTCAGCGATTGGATCCTTCAAATGATTTTTAACTCATTCTAAGACTAGGGTAAGGCTGAAAAGCGGAAAAGCGGAAATTTTTGTGATTTTACTCCGTAACGACAACATCGTAATGACGTCATTGACAATGTCAATAAGTAGAACAGTTATTATTTTGTCAGGGATGAATGAACATAATTAAAATGATGACATACAAAATGTTTTACTTATTACAAAATAATATGTTATATTTAAATTTTCGAAATCCCGCTAAGTAAACATCGTGTCTATCTACCGAACACATTATTCATATGTAACTACCATTAAGCTATTTGCACACACGGCGTCCAATTATCCCCATATAGGTATGTAGACAGGCGCTAAGACGCTTGCTGCTGCTACGCTTTTTGGAGAGATTGAAAACGGTATAAACCGGTGACTACACCGGACTACACCAGTGACTACAAATATTTGGCATGCACGGAAACCATCATACTATTCAGTTGGCCCATTGTGCACTTACGCCACGGAGGCCATCAATAAAGTAGTTTACCGGTTTTCTTAGGTTACTCAGTCCTCGCACTTCTACTCGTATGTAAGTATGCGATGCCAGCACCCCACACTGTGGCTCCCGCGATAAGAGCCTCCCAAATTGATGTTTGAACTGTCATTAATTCCCTGCCCAGATGTCGCTGCACTCAATTATTTTTGACACATACAACTGTCATTTGTCGTTAGAATGATTTATTTGTTGTGTTTATGAGCCAGTGGGTTGCTTTGATGAGGACGAACTGATAAGTCGGAATCATAAAATAATTTATCGTAAGCATTTGTTTTGTTTTTTTGCTGGATTTGTCGGATCGTTTACCTCTAAGATAAGTTCACCATTTTTAGTGCATACACAGTGCTTTTGTACTTAGTCTGGGTATTTGTAAGACCATGGTTCTTGTACTTCCAGATTCCCTAGATACAGGGAATCTTAGTTAGGGGTCAGGGTCTATGGATATGATCGCGACTTATTATTTTTTTGTTGAATTTTCCCGATGTTACTCTAAGCAAACCTTGTTTTATGGCTAGCTTTATCATTTTTTGGCATACCTACCTTTTGTTATAAATGTTTTTTACTGTCCATCCAAAGGTTGTCTGGAAGAAATCACTTTCAGCGATAAGACCGCCCATTGTACTACCCTTGTTTACCTATTGTAATTCTTCTGTACTGTGTTTATTTTTGTTTTTGGTGTACAATAAAGAGTTTTTCTATTCTATTCTATTCTATTCTACCTATTTAAACAAAGGACATATCATAGACAACTTCAACACAATTCCAATTTAAATACGAGTCCACACCTAACTATTCCAACAAAGTTTAAAAAACAATCATAAATAATAATCGTCACACTACGTTTTCGAAATTCTCTTCATCACAACCTTATAAAACGTGATGTCGCCAGCGATCTGAAATGAGCCTTAAGGTATGTTAATAAGAATCGCAACTAATAATCCAAGCTTACGTTCCCCTCTACCTGTCTCATTATTTTTGATCCCATTTACCCATTAAGCTTTACGAGTCAATTCTACGTCACATAACTGTATGCATTGCACGAATGTGAATTTCTTTTATCTATAATAACATTCCAATTCGGCTGGTCTGTCGTGAGCTCCCTAAAGTAATAAACTAGTAGTGTAGAGCAGAGACTGCGTCCATTGTGGGGTGCGACACGGTTTTCAAAGACGTCAAACAACGTTTCATCTTTAGAAAATATCGCTAATTTATTTATAATATAGTTTTTGTATATTAATTAATATGACATTAAAATGACGTGTTGTTTCAAATATTATGTTGAAAGCCACTTATGCGAACCAGACAATGCTCATTGCTGAATGTGTCATGTGTAATTTTTTACTTTATAATGCGTAAATGTGTACATTATTATTTAAGTTTAAATAATTGTTATATCACGGGACTGGCATAGTCGCTGAGCGACTAAAGTCCCTAAACAAAAATTAGATAAAAAAAAAAAAAATGTTATATACAGTTTTTATATAAAATAAGATAACAATATTGACAATAAAGAATTTGTGTTTTTTTTATATATTTTTATTATTACACTGAGTGACGAGATGAGCAAGTTGTTCACCTGATGGCAAGCGCTACGCCTGCCCACTTCTCCACTGTGTTTTTTCCACTGCGTACTTCTTTTTTAGACAATTGATAGCGCGTAAGCTAACTTTGGCCACTATATTATTTTTACTTACGTGCCAGTGCTCAGTATCAAGTTATCACATTGCACTCCCGCAACACCCCGAAAAGAACACACAATGACACAATGTTTGCCTAAGCAAACCATCAAACCAAACACCGGATACGAAATGACGTGCCGGACGCAGCAATGGAAGCACAACCAATTGCGTAAGAAATACGTCGAATTTGTAGAACAAAATATAAATGGTTAGGGTAGATCGAGGGTAGATAATTACATTTTTTGATCTTTGCCAACTGGGGATGACGGTGACGTCAATCCCGAGGCGCTACGTCTTTGTGCTACGTGTTTTGATAGTGTCAAAGATATGAGTTGTTTGTAAATAATGGTAGAATTGTATGGTAGCAATAATAGTGGAATATTTTGGCAGGGGTGGCAGCTATTGGTGCCACAACAAAATGGCATAATTTAAACGAAAACTAAAAAGGACAGAGTTTTGACGGCAAAGCGAAAATCTGACATAACAGCTTTTTTTATTTGGCGACTAAGCGAAAGTGTGACAGTTTTTTTACTGTCTCTTTGTTTGTTGTTTTCTAATAATAGTGAAGTATTCATCTTTACGTGTTAATTAACGTGCACGAGTATGAGCAAAGGTGACTAACTCAAAAAAACGTGTTATTCCGTGTTCAACTCTCAGGAAGTGTTATTAAATAAAAAACATAGACTAGACTACTGAATATCTTATTAGCTAGGACCTAACATTTAGATTTCCTACCTATATGAAAGAAAATCTTTATTCTGAAATATCTATAGGTTTACCTAATAAATACCTTCTTGACACTGCCAAACAAATACCCAAACTTCAGTAACTATTTTTTTCAGCAGAAATATAGCAGAATAAAAATATAACACTAGTTCACAAAATCCACAAGATACTTACAGTGAAAAAAAGGATAACTCAATCTACTGTGCCAGCGGATTTATCGCTAAAAGCGATCTCTTTCAATCAACCGACCGTCAAGCGTCAGCAATTCAAACTTTAAGAATAATGTTTCTTTGTTCCTATTATCTGTGAGTGGAAATAGGAAAGGGTAAGTTGTTTAGAGCTTAACTTAAACTTTAATTAAGGCAGACTCAAGAGACTCAATCAAAGTTAAAATATGATTCACCACTAGCGCTAACTCTAATGCAAAACTCGATACAAGTTCGGTTAAACACGAATCGATAGTTGGGAATTCAATAACTGGTGAAGATAGGGATGCAAAGGTAGTAAATTATATCGATAGTATTCCATTCGATTCGGTTATAGATTAATTTTCAATAGTGCCAACTTTACTGTGTGGTAAATCGATGTAAATGGTCAACACGTAATCACAGAATAGCTAAAGCAGATAAATAACAAAATATCATAGAATTTGATTATAGACTACAATCATTACCGATACTGTTCATTTTCTTGTAGGAAATAGACTTAATACAAAATGACCTACACAAAATGACGGAATAGCTAGTGAATATGGATTAATGTCATAAATGATAGAATAATTTTAGGGTGAGACGAAAAAATGAAGAAAAAATTTTTTTCTGTTAATCTTGGCAAAATAAGATATAATATAAGAAAGTGTGTATCTGATATAATATATAATACTTACGTTCACTAAAATAGTTTTATTTGAGTAAATAGATACATCAAATTATAAATCACAACTTAATTTATTATATTATTTAGGTAAATTATACTATAATAGTTAAAAAAAAAAACAACATTTTAAGCGAGCTTTTCTTATCGTAATATTGAAATATAATCTAAAACTATCGATATGCTCATGCCCCATCTCTATTAGAAACAGTTTCTAATCAAATCGAGACTTACCCAACAACTTCATTACTTCTGCCTGGCTGATGAGTACGTTCAGATGGCTGGTTGCCAATGGCAACGCCAGCCAGGCCGCCCAAGCGATAACAAGCATTTTAGCCGCCATTTCAGCCACTTCACTTCATTTCGCTGTCATTTAAGTTTCACTTTAAACAACATTATTCACATCTTCAAAAAAAACTATAGTCATGTCGTCTCCATTTTAAAATCTATATCGATAAAGTTGTTGAAACAACACTAATGTGACGAAATTGAGAAAAAAAAACCGATTATTAAATCACTATTTAAAAAGGAAAAAATCTAAACTGAAATGTAACTGGCAGTTAGATTTAAAAGTCAACACTATTCCGAATTTGAAACGTTAAAAACAAAATTGAACGTGAAAACGAGCGGACGCCGCTGAAATTCAAATTTGTTCGAAAATTCGAAAAGCAGTCGTGCGGAAAGGCGCGTGCCAGACGGGCCGGGACGCGGGACGAGTTTGCGGGATCGTGCCGCACTGCCGGAGAGTGTGGTGCGAGCCAACAAGTTACCGAGTGACATGCGCACAGACATAACCCTCTCGCAGTTTGAACTCGCACTTTTGAGGCTTTCTTTTTCTCGCTTTAGATGATAATTAATGTTCGTGATGTAGGAGGAGTTTCATGAATTATAGATATTGTATCCAAGTCTATTCCCAGAAAAACAACTTAATTTCATATTTAACATACATATTTGAAATAGGCTACGTGAATTTACACTGAAATTTCTCTCATTTGGAGTGTCAAGCGAAAAATAAAAATCTACAAATTAAACTATCCAAAAAATTTAGATTTTTAGCCGCAAGTTGCCTCCACTAATAGTACACGGCTAACTACTATCTTAATGCCAAAACGAATGAACGGATTTTGATTAAATTTAGTATTTAGACACTTTAGGCCCTGCAATAGAACATAGAATACTTTTTTTCCGTAAAAAATTATGGTTCCTGTGCGATCATGGTTATCGCGGGTAACACCACGGGGCGCTGCTAGTAATAATTATAGCATAATAAAACTCATAACTACTATGGCTTTCTATTGGTATAATCATTTTCAAAATCGGTTCAGAGGATCCAGAGATTACCCCTTACAACCTCACAAACTTTACCTCTTTATAGTATTAGTATAGATTATAAAACATTGAAAGTGACAGCTCCTATAGTAACTAGGTAGGTAGATACATAATATTAAAATCAGCCCGGTTGTCTCCCCGGCAGCCTCGATAACTCGATTCCAACTTCTCGCACGACGAAATACGATTAATGCGATTTAATCGAATTAGAAATATGCATCCGCCTTTCACGGGTCGTATCGAAAATGTGTTTAAATTTTAAAAGGCTTTCATTGAAAGGGCGCTGTTATAGATGAAACTAATTAGGGTTGTTAAGGATCTGAAGGCTCGGTATCGGATTCGGATACTGGTATTAAATTAATCGATTACAGTTTTCAGTTACGGATACTTATCGATGTTTTATTTTTAATTTTAATGTTTCGACTAACTTTCATTACGGGTTAAAGATCACAGTGCTTTTTGACTGATATTTTCCATCGAAATCGAAAAATCGTTCTTTTTCGATTTACAATGCCTTTGATTCTTGCTCACATACAAAGATTTCTTACACATTGCAAATAACATTACACGTGCACAATTCAATCAATTGAGGTCAATTGATTGATTGTCAATTGAGGTGATATTTTTAAATTCAACGGTATATTCCTTTACAGGTGTTTTTCGGATATTTCGTAGTTACGGTTACGGATATGAATATTTTGAACGTCCCTAGAGTTAATTGAGTTTGTCTCGACGGAGAGCGTTTCCGTTGCGCATTAGGCTGTTCGCAGTTGATAATGTAATTATTTCCTTTGGAAAGTCGGCTTCGATGTTGTTTCAAAAATAGAGTTAAGTATCTACTATACATTTTTATACGTAGGTCGGTGTAAGCGATAAAAGCGTGGTAGAGCAATATCTCGCTTTATCTGAAAATAACAATTTTAGAACTTTCAAGAGATTCTTATGAAAGTCATCAATCCCTGTGGGATTCTAAAAATACTGCAAAGCTATTTATTATATTATGCGTCATTTTTTTTATTGCATAAAAAAAACTTAAAAAAATAACCAAAAAGTTATGAGGTAACAGACATAAAAAAAATACAGACGAAAAAAAAAAACCTAAACCACCTCTTTTTTTTAACTCGTTTAAAAAAGGTATTTTTATGAATATAATCGTTTTGACTAACTTCGACGTTACGGTCAAATCAATAACACACAAATACATTAATATATAAGTATTTTCACTGTGTCCATTGAAATACAATCGAAGAATTTGATTCAATATGAGAATTCAGGCCCAGATAAAACCGCGGCAAACCAATCAACCCAGGCCTATAAAGATTAAAAAAAGGATTAATACCTATAATAATGTTCTACCCCTCGAAATGACTCACCTTTACACAGAAACGACTTCATACGCCATCCCTAATCTTAATCCACGACTTTTTCCCTATAATCCAAACATCCAAACAAAAACGGCAACCTCCTAATACATCAAAACACCGCAAGTTCCAGCATGTGGTAGCCAGGACCCTAACTAGGGAAGGGATTCAGGGGTAACCCCTGTTGACCCCTTTTTAATTTAATATTGTACCGTAGCTCATTTCGATAATGTCATAGAAGTGCAGTCAATCACCTTTTACAAAGAGTAATGTAATTTGTAATGAATAGACCGCCTTATTGGAACAGCGTTAGCCATGTCAAGGGGTATTAATAACGCAAATTATTAAAAAAATCATTAATGCCGATGTACCTTATATATTTGTTGGTTATGTGTTTTTTATTTCAAATTTCTTATTTTGACTGCTGAACAGGGGCCCAATTCTATAAAATAACTAACCTATCAATTGTGTGTCGGTAGTGTCTCAATAGGATAGTTATTGCCATTTGGTATTCTATAAATTATTATTTTTGCTAGCCACACTGGAAACTATTGTACTGCCACACAACAGCCACACCACAGGCACACAATCGACACACCACTGAGACACCACTGAGACACCATTGGAGTTTTCGCAGAATGCCAAATTTGCAACAGTGGCAATATAATGTCTGTAGTGTGTCGATAGTATGTCAATGGTGTGTTGCTTTACTCTAAGTTATATAATTGGGCCCCAGGTTTTATATTTGGGCCGCACTGTAGTAACACCGCGTTAGACACACACGTCTGTGTTTCGCCACACAACCGGCACGCAAGCTGCGCTAATACAGCAGGTGTGTTTTCCCGCACCCGCGTAAAGTTATAAAAAACACAACGTCTGTGTTTTCAGCAGTGAACGTGTTAAGTTTTTAGATCTCCCCCTGCCCGCAGTCCTCATTACGCCCATGTATGTGCCGTGGAATATGTAACAGTATGTTGGTGAGATTAAACGGCAGTGAATGTATAAGTAATGGGTTCGCAGCCCGCCTGGCACTGATGGATGAACCGCGTCGCTTAATAAGATAGTTTATACAAATAATACTTTTATATTTTGCCTGTTTCTTGTTTGGTGTTTGACCCGTTATTTTGTTTTGGCCATACATATGTTATCATCATCATCATCATCGGCCGGAAGACGTCTACTGCTGAACATAGGCCTCCCGCATGGAACACCACAACGAGCGTTTGCTAGCTGTTTGCATCCAGGTGGTGGGGGGCCATCCTACGCTGCGTCTTCCGATTTTTTCACCACTCGAGAACCTTTCTTACCCATCGGTTACTGGTTCTATGAGCAACGTGGCCTGCCCACTGCCCCTTCAACTTCCTAATTCTTTGTAAGTTTGCAGCAGCGCAGTGTGCAGGATTATGCAATGCAAAGTTGTGGTGACTTGCTCGTCTGCAGTCAGTCAAATAAATTAGAAAAAAAGGTATAATTTGGTTAAATCCTGTTTTTCCGTTGTACAGGGGACTTATATACTTTAGGTCATTTTGTCTTCATCCTCATCATTCACAGCTCATTACTGTAACAACGGTGAACCTTCTATTATTTCAAACAAATCGATTTGCTTCTTTTATTACGCGGACCACATAATAGTGGAATTCCTTGCCTAAGTCTGTTCTCCGATAGTTACAACCAAGGAGTCTTCAAGTCGCGAGTAAATAGGTTTACAGTACGCGCGTACCATCGTAGACCACTTTTTTGTTTTTTTACTATTTTTATTAGTAGCCAAGAATTTGAACACAGAAACAAAGAAGGTGCGATAGGATAGTGGTCATATGTGAACCTATTTATTGAAAAAAAAATGAAATGTGTGGTCGGACACATAGTAGAATTAAAACTTACTTACCTTCTAGCCTTATTAACCTAATTTACCTCCCAACTTCCGTTCGCCTCGTCCGGTCACATTTTTCGTAACGCATTCACCAGCTTACTCGCCAAGTCAAGCGTGCGTAAAAAAGTTTTACATCAAAAAGTCAACGCGGGTATCCCCGTACAGCACGGAAAGTTTTCACTTCAAGCTATATACAGTTATACACACATATGTACCAGCATGTTTGCATAAAACATATTACTTACGATGAGACACCGAGCAAGTCGCACCCTACAAAATGCAGTCTGGTGGAAAAATTCTGAAACTCACACGAGTATGAAGCGCGCTCGTCGCTTCGCATACTTTCTCGGTCTTAGTTTTATTTATTTTTTTCGCTTGAAATATAATTTTCATTGGCAACGTTTTAATAATATTTGTGAGCAATTTTTAAACCAAAACGTAACCCACTAAGTAAGTTGGGAATATATTTATGAAATGTGGTTAATGTTAAAGCTAAACATAATTATAAGCTAGAAGAAAGTTACCGTAGCCGAATTTGAATGGATGACTATTATTTTCAAGGACTTTTTGTCTACATTATTTTCTATTCAAATAATTTAAAAAGAAAGTACGCAATAGAAAAAAAAGGCGGAACAAAACACCTCCTTCTGTACCTTACCTTCCTACTTGGCGTAAGCAACTTAGACCACAGATCACCTAATAGAGTGACAATAAAGTGACTCCTTTTTTTCCAGATACTACATATTTCCATATACTACGATCTTGACACACCTCTTACGCTTCTTACACTTTCATAAGCCCCTGCATACATACATAATTGCATACATTCACTTGGCCAAATAGATAAACCATAAAATGACGACATAACCAAAATACAGAAGAAAATCTATAACTATAATACTAATCCTGTTATTATCTCATTGCCGCAAAGACAAAGAAGCTACGTGGATGGACGATCAATAATTTACCTATTTATTAATTAAAAAAAAAACAAATCCGGAGCGAAGCAAAACCGCCAACTCGTACAAATTGCGTTTGAAACGGTATTTCTAGCAATATCGTGGATTTTTTTTATCACGCGCGTGTTACGGTGCTCGCTTGTGCATTGAGTTTTATTAATTATTTTTTTGTATAGAAGTTCGAAAAAAATAACGTTTATTTTCAGACAAGTTCGGTGTTAATAATTCTATGAAAAAGCGCGGTGCGAGAAATGACCAAGGTAGCAGAACCGTCGTCTGTAGAAGGCATAAAGTCTCCTTTCCAAGACCACGCGTAATTTCGCTATATTTTGTACCATACAAATGTTTACTCAACGATAGTGAAAATAAGGTTGGTTTCCGCATAAGAATATGAATAAAATAGTATGCATAAATATCGTAACTCTATACTTATTGCAATAGAAATTGCGCTTTATGTGGAGTCATTGAGAATTTAAATTGTTTTTTTTTTTATTTTCCACCTGCTTTGAAACAGATTGAACTATTGACGTGGTACATTTTATTTCTCAATAAATAGGTACTCACCGCTATCGACGCCTGGGACAGCACTTCTATACACATTTTTTAGCCGCCAATTTTCTATATTAGCACTTACTCAAACCCTCTATAAATTCTGAAACTACAAACCAAACAATCTCATATTTCTACGAAGCCGGTTGTGAACGACCGTAGAAGCCTTAAATCTTTGTACCCGGTTACTTAAACCCGGATGTTCCGCCGGTCAAAACAAACAGATCGCAATCCGGATACAAGGAAATGGTAATGGATAGCTGTGATCGAGATAATTCCGAGGGTGATTATTCGGAGGGCTATAAATTTCAGATAAAAATAGCAAGGAATGAAGCTATAGCAAACACGGCGAAGGAAAACATCGTGAGGGAACCGATATATTCTAAAACCCGACAAATTGAAGGACGTGTCTTATCGACCGTCTCGCAACTCCAGTGAGGTCATTTACGGCCCATCTTGTCTCTCCGCGGTGATTCAATCTGATATCTGATATCTGTTACAAATCTAGCGGACAAAAGAGTGAATGACCTAAATTGAGTCTTAACCTTAGATAATAGACTGCGCCATTCTTCTCTGTCTTTCGTGATCTCCCGCCAAGCTGAAAGAAATGGAGCTCCTTTCCAACAAATAACTTACTAAGAAACTATTAAACTGTCCCATGTTGCAAATGTTATTGTTTTCTTTAAGCGCATTAGACTTAAGAAAGGATTAGAAACTTAATTACAAAATGTATTTTTTTTTATTCATAAATAGGTTCGTATTTAACCACTATCTCACCTGATGCTAAGTGGCAATGCATTCTGCGATGCGATAATCTATTCATTCGTGACTTGAAGGCTCCCAGGTTAGAATCATTAGAACTTATCATAAAAACGCCACTTGAGGAGGCCCCGGTCTTTCACCCCATACCACAGAACAGAAAACAATAAAACAACAAAGAACTACAATTCTTCCAATCCTATTACATAACAAACCGTCTGCGACTCATAATTAAATTCCATAACCATACAAAACTGAAACTTCAGTTTTCTAAAGCACAGGGTGTTGCATTGTTTTGCTTCTACCAGCCGCGGGCGAAGTTTGCCGAAGTTCACCGAAGTTGTCGAAGTTAGGTTAATCTTGAGCGGTAGTTGTCGAACCACGATAGTTGAGACTTCGCATAAATTCAGCAAGCGAAACAGAAATCGCAACTAGTGAAGTTGTTTAAAGTGGCTGTTAGGTACACGCAATTTCGTTGTAATATTTTTAGAATGATATTCATCATAATCATCATATCATCAACCCATATCGTCCCACTGCTGAGCACGGTTCTCCCCTCACTTACATGAGGAAGATTAGGCTCCACCACGGGGGCCCGGTCCGGTATGGCGAACAACATACCTACCTCCGAAATAATTCTCGGGTAGGTGGGTTTCCTCACGATGTTTTCTTTCGTCGAAAAGTGTATGATAATTACGTACTTACATATGTTTTACGAGCAAATCATTGGTAAATATCTGCACTGGGATTTGAACTCCTCGTAACTCGAACTCCTTGGAAAGCGGACGTTCTCCCACTAGGCTAGCACCGCTTATCACAGTTATATTAGGAGACTAAAGGCACCGCAGAATCCTGGAGTGGAAAAATTGGCGAATGCAACAAGAATCTAGTTTCATTAAATTAAATGCGACACAGTTATTTTATTATCTATTCATAAGTCAGATTCTGAGCTTCAAAATGGAGAAAATTGCATTCCAATTCGTTTTGAGTTGAGAAATTTAAAATCATTTTAATGTTACATTGGCATCGATAATTGACTAACTTACAAACGGAATCTACGGAAACTGCACTAAAAATGACTTGCAAGAAATAAACTTTCAATAAATCAACTAAATAAACATGCTAACCAACAAAATAAGCTAAAAAAAAAGCTTGTAAAAATAAAATTTCTCCGCCAATTCAATGTGAAAATGATCATGCATAGCCTCCATTCTGAAAACTAAACATGTATGTATAACTGTATAATGGAGGTATAATTAAAGTAATCACGAATGACTGAGCACAATATTTCATGGCTTAGCGCGTCATTATAAAGTCGTAAACCTAGAAACCGACAATCCTTTGGGGTTTGGAATGGTCCGAAGGAAAAACTGAAAGCGTTTCCAATAGCAACTATATACACCCTACCTACCTAATACAGCTATTCTATTCTGTACTTAGAATTCATTCTTGATTGTTTATATTACTAAGTAAATGGACGAGCTAGTCGTTTACCTTATGGTAAATGGTAGACGACTACCTACTCAGATATCTGATATAGAATATCCTTAGTCACACCCCTTAAGAATCTTATGTTAAGACTTTAGGGTGAAAGAGAGCTTTGAAAATACAATGAGATTGGGTGCAGATTCAATGGCCGCTTTTGCTTTTAACTTAGACTGCTCAACTAGGAACTACTAAAATGATCATAAGCTTGACTTTTAGACGTGAAAGTATAGTATTTTTTAAAAATAATGATAATCATGAACGTAGCGCCCAAATATGCACATTAATCAAAATCCACCCTAATGTTATTACCTCAAAAGAAGATTTCATACAAAAGATGTTCGAAGGTAAAACAAAAGATAACAAAACACAACAAAGACAAAACCCCAAGCTTACCACTTGTGCCGCTAACCTAGGAACTGTACCAAATGGTGGACAGACATGCCACTGGCCACCGTCCCGTAGCATGATGTCCCCACATAAACCAACTGGCTGGCTGCCGGATAAACTTGGAATTTAAACTTTTATACCCTTTTAATGGACTGCAGGTGTAAAACGGTAGAAATGTCGAGGTGACAGGTGACAACTCTAGTTTATTTAGGGGTTTATTTAGAAGATTCATGTTGTAGCGAGTACAGCAATGCGCGTGTTGCATGAAGTACATACAAATATAGATGCTCTGCCGCCCGCGGCGGTATCGCAACGTGTCCGTGATGTGCGGCGCCACCCGTGTCCCGTTTTCCAATGCAATAAGACATGCTAGATTTCAAATACATCTTTTAAGTCGGAAAGTCTAAGAATATTTTAATCTTTATGTATTAGGTACTAGCAGCGCCCCACGGTTTCACCCGTGGACCCAAAATTGGGACGAATTGGCCGCAAAAAACTTTGAACAAAGAAGTGTGAAGTTTAGTGAGGCCTTTGCCTTTCAGTGGGACTACCTTGGCTCAATAATAAAAATAGTATTTCAATTAAAATACAAAAACATACTACAAAAGCTTAAATCTAGAGTAACACCAGGAGTGTACTACAAAGTTTCTACACAAGCGTTACAAATGGTAGAGTAAAACCATAATTTAACAAAAACAACTTTCTCTTCAAATGTCTCTTCCGTAACCTCCGCTTCATCCACTTCACTTCGAATTTTAGTAATTTTCCATCCGAGCGAGTGAAAATTGAAATAATAATTGTTACGGATGGAACGCATCGCTGCACTTGTGTTTGTGTAAGGCTTCTATTACACCGAATTGTAACCAAAAATCGAATAGTTCCCTAAAATTTAACTAAATAATACTTGCTAAACTATAACCAGTCAATACTCATAAAATCTGTGTACCATAAAATGACAAATAGCACAATTGAAGCATAAAATCTGCTGATATTGTTTAAAATATCAACCCTATAAGCTAACAGGAGTTATAATTAAATTGACAAAAAATATAGGATTTAACTTCAAAGTGGAATCACATTATGTTAAAGAGCTGTCAATTGTGTTTTTATCTGTGTAGGCTTTTTCCCTAAGAGTCAGACTTTTTAAACCGCTATATTTAAAACATTAATGCAGCCAGCTTTACATAACAGTGTCACCGCGTCCACAATAAGCACAGTTTTAAAACGCAGCACAAAGGAAAGAGGTCTGAGTGGCCGGAATGGAGAGCAACTACCCTTTATGCGCAAAACGCTACGTTACCCTGTGCTATGCTACCCTATTCTACTTTACCCTATGTTACGTTACTCTGTTCTGTGTTACCCAATGCTACGTTTACTCTGCGCTAAGTTACTCTTTGTTCTTTAATTGGGAAGTGTTAATTGGCCCGTGGTTGTAAATACCGTACCCACCTTACACAGATAAAGAAAATTGTTTATTTCAGTTTCATATCATTATTGATTATTTTTTATTTATTGTTTTTGTTTATTATTATTTTTTGTTTTTTTTTTTGTTGTCTTAGTTTTTAAGTTTTCTTTGTTCTGTGGTGTTTCAATAAAGAGTTTATCTATCTATCTATCATTTGACTTTCATAATAATATGTATATGTATGTCCTTATCCATTGACCCCACCTTATATGTTAATTGGTAAAATACTGTGTTATTTTCGTATAACAATGACAGACAGACTATGTGAAAGCAATTTGAAGTGATCATTGATTTTCAAATATAAGTTAGAACTTAGAACAAATACAAACTCACGACAAACTTTCTAGAATTTCAACTTTTCCTATTTCTTTCATTTTTTGGAACATTCAAATCGTACAAATCGAAAAGCTCAACTTTCGTATGAATATAAAATAAACGTTCATTTTAAATTCAAACAGTAAAGTCTGGCAGAATGATTCCCACTTCTAAAGTTTCCCGTGCATCCACGGCACAGCTCAACGGCGCAGAAAAGTGAAACTATCCGTCGAAGAACCGACCTTCCGCTTAAGTGATAAGAGACTTGTAACAAAAGACTGTCCGCTTGATGAATTGGAAACAAGTTCTATTATCAATAGCTATGTTCGATGTCAATTCATTTGGACGCAAGTAGTATCTATTCTCAGAATGGAACCTTTATTTCGGAAGAGTAGGGTTTTTGAGTTTCCGACAAGATGAACAATTGGATAATTCGCAAGGTATTGTAAGTTGCTATGACAAAGCGGGTATTATTCTGGGAGCCTGTTTCTATGTTGACTTTGAAGTTCACTGTGAATTAATGTTTCTTGATTGTAATTCTCTGTTTATTATTCACTCAATGATGGGGCGGATCGAAATAAACAAAAAATACTGGTGGAATAGGATTTTTAACTAAAAGGAGACTAAAATGTCAAATACCTTACACAGGTTACCCGATTCCGTTCAACCAAATGACAAAAAACAGGCGTGAATTATGTTCTTTGATGGAAATATCTATCGTTATAAAAATTAGGTTGACCGTGTTGTCAAACTGGCGTCAAATACTTGGAAGGAATTTAGGTTCCTTTTGGTTGAATATTTGGTAACTATTTCAATCAATGTCTTGGACTACACCCCAACACAAGAATCCCGAAGGTTCGTGCAAATATTCCATCGGATATGTTGTTTGATCGGCGAGACATGTTTACCGACAAATATATGGGATATTATTCTTGTAAGAGCACTTTAATATCCACTATTTGGAGAATCGAACATTTTTTTCTAATAGAGAAGAGTTGTTGATGATTTTAATGGACCTTAAGTGATTGACAACGAATATCGTTTTTATGTCGATGTTGATTGTGTCGAACGAATAAAGAAGCTAAGAACATAATTATTGGCTCCCTCAAAGTTGTATGTTATTATGTTAATATAGCGGTTATTCTTCTGAGTATATAAATAAACATTGTTTGTCCAGTATCTCAACTGATGTTATTCGATGATGCGGTTGGCTATAGTGCATGCTTATCTAGGAGCAATCCATTGACCAACCCATGACTTGAAGATAGGTGTCCATCTGCTGCCTATAGCTACTCGTAATAAATTATTAAGGTTAGGGACCTTACGGCGCCAGCCTTCCAAGTCTTCCCTTACTACTTTTGTCCATCTTCGGCAATTGATCTTCGCCTCGCAATGCTCTTTCGTATTGTATGCGCTTTAGCACCCACCAGATTATTCCATTAAGATTTAGGTCTTCGCCCATTAAAAACAGTTTTTCCATTCTGGACAACTTCCCAGCATTGTTTATCTAGAACAAAAATGTAGGCTGCAGCCTCTTGGCCCACATCCGGCTCTGATTGCGGGCCTTGGCTGGCACTCTTCCAAATGCGGATGACAAAACCATACGGCAAAATTTACTCCGCAAATAGACCTTGTTAAAAATCTAGTAAATCTACTGATTTTTTGTGTGCATTATTTACATTGGGCTCCATGGTTTGTTTGATTGATTAAATTTTCTGACTGCAATGCCACATCAGTAGAGTCGAATTTGCAATGTCATAAACGATTCACTAGTTGATATTGCATGTAACAAAAAATCAGCTAGTCGCTTTGAATGTTTTTTCAAATAAAAATTTGTTAAGAACTTTTTCAGAAAAATAATCAATGACATCTCAGAAAATCTTTTGACACTCCCCAAAATGTTACAAGCTCGCGCAACTTCGCGTCAATGACGAAAAGTTGCGTAGATAGGCAATTTCATCAACGCTTCGACCGGTGTAAGTGGCCAAGTTTCCGAGTCACTGTAGACTCGATAACAAACCTTTTGGAACTGGTAATTGGGCTGCTAATGACCCTATTAGGCTGATTTAGGGCCTTTTTCCAGGGGCCTAAATGAGTTGCTAACTTTGAATATCCCCGTGTATCATAAACCTAAAGTTCAAATGTCCTCGCACCTCCCGTCAATGTTATCCTTGTTTGAAACATAATACCGTTGAGGATTTTGACCCAAAAAGAATTGGTTTGAAATAAGATCGTACATTGAACTTTTATTATTATTTTGCGGAAATATCGAGTATCGTACTGGAAAGTTTATGTACCATCAAAAGAGAGTTTCAAAACCAGGTTTAGCCGGTATTGTAATTTTTCACATGAGCATTTTTATGACGTGGGCGGAATTCGAACCCTTTTCTGGTAAAATTTCAGGCGGAGCTGACGTCAATCAATGACGTCAAAATTTTTATGCTGAATAGTGTATAGTCAACAAAGAGTGCTCGAAAGAAAAATAATACTGATTTCATGTATAAAAAAATTCTACCAGCTATTACGAACTTTGGCATTAGCCCACTGAATAAATCCTTTTCTACAGAGTTTGTTGAATGGAGGGACATATCCCAACGGAGTTGATGCAATTTGGAACCCATCAATAATATCGCTTCCTGTGCATTGCAATTACGCTAATGTGATTAGGTATGAACCGAATCATCTGTATTTTATGATACACATGGCTAAAAATGATGGCAAACTTGTTGTCTATTATAGTTGACTACTGAACGGATTTATGATGTGATAAATTAATGATTCCCTTGGTAGGTTGGTATTTTAAATTTTTTTGGCCAATCATGAATTGTGCTTTCAGCCAGTGTCATGTTTTATTATATTATAAGTATTTTTCGTCCCAATTAGGCAATCAGTCAGTCAATAGAGTCTTCTATGCTAGAGTCTTCGTCAGTCTTTCGGCCACCATTCAGGCACTCTCATTATCCAACTGCCGTCATTTCTTCTGGTCAGGTGTCCTCAACCATACTATCCGCTTTCACCCAGTCTTGAATACATGAATTATACTCACGTCAAAAGAAAAACAAACGACGCCGAACTATTTATCTAACATGTTGGATGAACAAGTCCGTCCAACTTGATGCTCAGTTCACCCGTTCGTGTGTCACCGAATACAGCCCTCGTGCGGCGTTGTTATGGTGCACGAGACACTCGACTAAATGGTAAAGTTCCTTTCAAACAATCAGCTTTTTGAAACTTAAACAAAGATTGATGGCATTCTAATGATGTTATTAGTTACCGAATCTTGGTGTTGCGGTAATTAGCAAGTGCTGAAATTGCTTCAGTGAAACTTTGTGTGAATGATGCAAGATTAATTTTAATCCTGCTAATTTTATGAATGCAAAAGTTTGTGTGCATATGTATGTTTCTGTTACGTAACGACTGAATGTATTTTGATTAAGTTGAATATACAAGTAGACTAGGCTCTGGAATATCACAGAGTACTTTTTTTCCGCGAAGGTAATTTCGGATGCAACTAGTCTGTAATAAAATCGATAAATCTTCGTATTTGTGTCTATGTTTAAACTATTTTAGGGTAGGTGTGCGTATGTAAATTCTAGCATAAGTTCAAATTCTGAGAAGGACATTTTAAGAAATACAATGGTTTATTACCAAAGTTTAGATGGTAACTTGAGATTAGAAAGAAAGTGCTTGTTTTTTTTTGAGTGAATGAAAAAGGTTAGAACTAATTTTGGAATACAAAAAGGTTAGCCCATATTTCGTGTAGATGGTAGTTAATGATATTCAATGCGGAAATACAGCCAGTGTTCTTGGCACCATGCCTTCTGGACACCAACCTTTTTAGCTTTGTAAGCTAGTTTAGATTTTACTTTAGATTTTTTATTTACTTCTAACTGTTCAGAATTAATTGAATAAAATGATTATGCAATTTTAAGTTCTGCGTGGCACTGTAACTGTTATAAGCAAGCGTAGCGCTTACCATCAGTTGAGCGACTTGCTCGCCTAGTCACTCAGTCAAAAACAATCATAATTATGCAATTTCACGTATATTTGCCTTAATTTGTGGGGATATAAAATAGTCGATATTATTAGTCTTATGGCTCCATTGATCCTAACATCAAAAGTCGGGTCTTTTCTCAGAAACGACGAATGTGAAAATTTCACTGATAACTGAAACTACAGTGAAAACTGAACTGAATCATCGAAGCGATTATTCCTATCGGCGCTGTTTGAATAGAGTTAACCCCCTTCCGTGATGGGGAGATGATTGATTTCTGTTTGCACGGCGTGGGCCGCAATATAATATCTTATTGTTAAACGCGATGGGGTTAGCTAAGGACCTGCGCGTGGTTGCGATACTCGTGATGTGGCGGCAACTAAATTTTGAACGCGTAAGCTAGACCTTCTTTTTTATTTTGCTTTGGTAATGCTCATGCTAGAGATAGCTTTTTTTTATTGGAATACCAACAGCAGATATTAAACTAATCAAGAAATTGATAACAACAGAATGCAATTTATAGGTCCTCACGGCTAACATCACAATAGCTATTATTATATGTGAACATTAGTGTGTGTGTTTGTGTTATTATAACTAATTAATAACTGTTAAATGTGTTGTAATAGTAATAATTAATCAAAGAACTCATCACTCAACTGCCGTCTAGTCGATGGATTACTAAAAGTTAAGTGATTGAAGATCGGGTCGAAAGTTCTAAAAAATAAAAAAATAAAATATGCCCTTTCTTGCAATGGATAGCTCTTTTTTGTGTAGATATTTTTTGTTTTGAATTTGAATGCAAGCCGTTGTAGGTGTTGTTTTTATTTTACATGAATAAGCTTAGAAAAAGTTTTTCAACTTATATAAATAGAGAAATATTAGAAAAAAATTAAGAAACCTCTGAATATTTATTATGACCACAGTATTTGAGAGTTATGTATAGAAAGCGAACATAAAAAATTTAATGTTTTGTATTGCTAAATATTATTGCAAGTGTACGTTCGCTATTATGTCCTTATTATAATCGTCGATTCCTTCTTAGTGTTGACTTAGACGCGCGCGTTTGCGTTTCGGCTCCACTGTTAATTATTGTTAACGTTTTGGGTTATTGTTATATGTTGTAATTAAAATTTGTATTGCTAACTGAAAGGAAGTCGACGGGAAAGTTAACGGAACCGCTTTAGTTTGCTTTAGTTGATTGCTTGTTTACCTGATAAAGCACTTCGTTACCCTTCGTAACTTAAAAACGTACCTTTGTTGGCAGAAAAGTGAAGTCTTAATGAACAAAAGTAACTTCGTAAACAAAGTATTTTCCTCGAACCTCTTTGTAATTTTTCAGTACTTATACCTGTTAATTCTTTGAACTGGAAACGCGACTTCAAATAGATTCACTGAAAAAATAGAAGAGAAAATAAATTTCATTATGAAACCACTTTAAAGGTCTACCTTTCAAATAATAAATTGTTACTGAAATCTGTTCAGTAATCCAGGATATAATAAATTTCTCAATCCAAAGCGAAGCAATCAAGGGACCACGTGGCGCTTCATACCAACTCTTCCCAGTCTCCAAAACGAAACTCTAAAAACAACGGTATAAGAAATCAATTAGTATCTGAGCTAGTTAAGTTTCCTTCCCATGAAGCTCTTCATCATCATCATCATCATCAACCCATAACGTCCCACTGCTGGGCACGGGTCTCTCCTCAATTTCGTGAGGAGGGTTAGGCCACAATCCACCGTTGGGGCCCAGTCCGGATTGGTGGATAACATACCTACCTCCTAAATAATTCTCGGGTAGGTATGTGGGTTTCCTCACGATGTTTTCCTTCACCGAAAAGCGAGTGATAATTACGTACGTATGTTTTTACAGAAACACATTGGTACGTGCCCGCACTGGGATTTTAACTCACGACCTTCTGATTAGAAGGCGGACGTTCTCCCACTAGGCTACCACCACTTTGAAGCATGAAGCTCTTAGTAATATAAATACCTTCGATTTTCCATTAAGCCCAGATGCATCTAATAACGCACTATAAATTTCCCAAGTATTCCCATAAAATAATGATTAAACATCACATATTCCCAAACAAACCACAGACTAAATAGTAGTTACAAACTTCCATCTTCCAAGATAGAGTATACGGAACTCTTCGAACTTCTTCCGTATAAGTAATTAAGGGTAGTTAAGAAATTTAAGACCTCACAAGTTGCAAGCGTTAGCGGCACTTAGTGAATTTACCTTGAATTTGTGCAGTACTTACCTACTTGTGTATATTATAAGTTACTTCAGTAACTACCTGAAGGAGTGAGAAGATCAAAGAGAAACTTCGTAAAAGAGAGAGTAACTGCATTTAGTATCTGCACTTTCCAATCCAAATTTAATGCTCCTAATTCTTCTTTCGAGCTGAAGTTACTTGTATTGGCGAATTCGACCATTCTTCTTTCATGACTATTCTTTAATTGCAGTGATAGGGAGAACGTCCGCAATCCAAAGGGAGGGTGGTGAGTTCAAATTCCAGTGCGAACGTACTACTGTGTTTCCTTCAAAACATAATTATGTATGTATTTATCACTCGCTTTTCGGTGATGGAAAACAGCGTGAGGAAACCCACATGCCCGAGAATTATTTTGGAGGTATGTGATCCACCTAGCTGAACTTTGGTGGATTATGGCCTAATCCTCTTTACGAAAGTGAGAGGGTACCTGTGCTCAGCAGTGGGACGATATGGGTTGTTGATGATGATCATAAATAATAAAGGTTCATATCGTAGAAAGAAAAAACAAAATGTACAAGACATTTTTAAAACATTCTTAAAAATAAAAAGTAACCTATACTAACCTGTTGAGGTAAATCCAGGCGTTATGCGCATGTTTTGGACTACTCACAACACAAAAACCTCTACACAAAACATTTTAAATATTGATAACATAATTATATTGTTTGATATGAAAATATCCAATATATACAAACAATTTACAAAAATGACATTGTTTTTGTGTAGTGTGTAGACCAAAACATGCTTGGAGATATGGCTTAACAAATCATCACATCGCTGTACTTTTAAAAATAAAGTGGCGTCAGTTCATGTCTTCATTAAAAATTAGGCACTAGAAATTCAAAACAAGTATTCCAAATTTAATCTGCTAATGTTGGTTGCAGCAACCGCATGTTACGTTGTGAACGTACCCACGAACGTCTGCATGTCCGATGCAGTCCTTATGCGGTTAGTTTCAGACTCCCATACTGCTAACCGCTTAATTCATTTGTATCTGCGCCCGAATGTTATTTAGGACATAATTACGCCTGGTGTACCTTTTTGTTCCATGTCCCACGTTTGTTACACACCGGCTTTCATCTGTTTTTTCGGTAGGTACAATTTTGTACTCGATTTTAAACTTACTTCCCAAGTAGCTAGAGACTTGAAACTTTAAATATTGCTCAGCACTGGGTGACAATTAACTTGAAAGTAGGAATATTTCATTTTCAATGTGTATTTCATTTGGAGCTATCTTGATATTTTGACAAATAGGTTGCTCTGGAAATCCATCACGCGTAATTTTCTTCATTGGCTAATTATTTTCCGTTTCCATTGTTAGGTCATGGGTTTCTCAGAGAGAGATGATAGGGTCATAATCAAATGTTCCAGAGGAAGTCATTGCTAGAGTATTAGCGCAGGACCGAGGTTTTGAACCGTGTATCATTGAATTGTAAAGCGCATGTAATCACCGCATTGACCGTTCTAATGGACCATTATAACAAAAGTTCTCATTGCTATAACAAATGTATCGAAACGTAAACCACATTTGGAAATTGGGAATTCCAATTCCCAATTTCGCCCAAAATATAAGCGATCCCACAAATACGAGTAATTTCGATAAAACAAAGCGAATTTCGGTTTCCAAGCGATTAATGCTGCGAGCGAATAGGAAATTTAATATTGAGAGAAAAACCGCTGCAAATATATGCATTGAGAGATACTAAGTCGAGGGGCTGCTTCCACCAACATTTATCTGACCATTATTATCGAAGCAATAATTTAATCATATTATAAAAAATATAGGTTCGTCCTATAGCTTATACATTACAAGCTTTATGGTGTCAGTTACGTAGTATGGCTGAATGGATATTTCATCATTTTTCATCGTTTATAAACTTGTTTGGAAATATATGTATCATTATTCTACAAAATAAATGTAAATGATCACTAAAATTGTCTTCCACTTGTTATATAAATTATATAGATTGATTAACTTTTAATTGAAACACCAAAGAACAAAAAAACTCACTACTACAACCGACCTTTTTTTCCATAATAAGTCGTTCATTCTAGTTAATAATAGCCTGCTAAATATTGCTTTACGCGAAAAATACTACCTTTTAATATTTTTGACCATGTATAAAATTCCAACTAAGATAAATCTCCTATTCGTGATAAGTACACGTATTATTATTATTTACAAGTATCCAAATGAATGACCGTCGTAAAAGATGCAAATCTATATTTTAAGATTTATATAGCTGCATAGTTCTAAATCTTTATATTTATTATTCCTCCGTTAGTATTTAGAAAATAGAGAAACAGGCCCTTAAACTACAAGGCGTGAGGATGCAATGCTTAAGCGCTTTAAGCGATTTAAGCCAAAGGATTTTACGGCCGACGGATTTCAGATATCCACGCCTCCGAACAGACTGACTGATGTTCTTAATACGTGTCATGGGAATAGGAGTTGGTAAGTTAGTAAGTAAGTTGGCTTTAGATTGTTATTAGAAATCTGCTTGCATTGATTTTTTCTTGTGATTCTTGTGAGGGATATACCTTAATATTTTCTAAGTAAAAAATCTCTCAATTTAGTCATTTATAAGATAATAGAATTGTATCGGGACTAAAACGTACCAGTGTTAAAAAACACCAATCAAATCAAACCTGCTACGGTTAAAATCAACCCTGTGCATAAGCTTTTACGTCTGCGCAGCTAAGCGCGACGTCGTAATTATATTTATTTTATTGGATAATTCTATATAAAATATCGTGTGATATTCCAGGACCTAAAGTATTAATATACTGTATTATTTAACCGATTTCAAAAAAGGAGGAGGTTCTCAATTCGACTGCTTTTTTTTAAGTATTGATGCGCCTTTTTTGAAATCCGTTTTTTCCATACGGAGCTGAATAGCAACAAATACACATACCTACTAAAATACACACATTCACACGCCTTTTCGCATTTTATAATTTAAGTAAGCAGGATTGCAATTAATTTGTCATTGCATTCTGAGATGCCATAAGGGAAAGATACGTAATAGCGCCGCTGTCGTCGCCTGCGGACAGAACGGACTGTTCGGCCGAAATTGCGAAACCGCGTGCGGTGGGCGCCGACGCGCTCGCCACTCCCTGTTGGTGCCAATATTGGGCACATTCACATAGAATAAATGGAAAAGGCCAAGAAACTATAAAAACGATGCCATTATACAGGTTGTCACAAAAATAATGTCAAAATGAGAATGTGCCTTAATTTTTGCAAATGGCGACAAATGTCGTTGTGCTTTGACAATTAAGTTGTAGACACATAGAATATTAGTTGACAACAAGCAATACATTGTTACACACCTGAATAACATAGAATTATTGTTTCCGGGCCAAGTGCTTTCCCCTTTTGAAGATGTGAACTAGCCATCCAGGTCGCAAGAGCTAACGGCGCCAGACTTCTTTCTTTGACGGTTTTTGACATCTCACGGCTATCACAATAAACCACAAACCTTGCAAGTCTTGAAAGCTAACATTGAGGAAAAAATTGCCAATATGGCCAAAAACGGACACAAATGTGAATTGCCTCGGGAGGAGGTCGTTTCAACGATATCATTTTTAAAAATTTCACATCTTCAAAAAAACTTTTCATGAAAACAGGAGTTTTTTTTTAAATTTTTAACAAAATTGTATCTAATTCATTCTAGGACATTACTTTTGCGCCACCCAGTATAAACCCATCTTGTAATGGGTGTAACCTTGGGGAGAGGTTCCAGCTCTCAAACCAATTCCTCACTACGAAAAGACCAGAACAGAAGACCTCACAATATACGAGAAGGAGGCAAAGCAATGGCGTTGTGTGTGCGTGTGTCTTACTATCAAAGTACGGTGCTTACCAGCATACGAAAGACTGACATTATTTTTACTCAGTTGTGTAATAAATATAATTAGCCATACAAAAACAAAAGATAAGACCCTGACACCACACTGTGATTCATCAAAATCGTTAAAGCCATTATAGATAAAGCCGCTATCGTTGTTAGAAAATTTAGGAACAGAAATTAAGAGAAAAACTCAAACGCTCTAGTCCCATGAACAAACTTACATTATAACATATTAAGCACCGTAAGCAGGATATTGGGAAAGCATAAATATCGCTTACAGTTTATGATATTTTTACGGTAAAAACTAGACATAACATTTTATGTCTTATTGTAAGCTTTTGATACTAAAAAGTAACGAGACAAGCAGGCCATTCACCTGATGGCAAACGCTATGCTTGGCCATAACAGTTGCACTGCCACCCAGAATATTTCATTGCAAAATATTACGCGGCACTGTACTGCGCTCGTCACTCGACATAATTTTTTACGCCTTACAACAGTAATATAACTGGAAAGAGTGCTCTTAAAACCGGAACGGAGTAATGTTTGCACTCTACTGCTTATGGCAATGGGGACTTCCCCAGGCAGACCTTTGTTGAAGATGCCTACCACGACAATATTGGTGAATCAGGCATAGGTTACTTCCTCAAGGGTAATAAACTCATCATCAACAACCCATAACGTCCCACCGCTGGGCACGAGTCTCCCCTCACTTTCGTGAGGAGGATTAGGCCATAATCCACCATGGGAGCCAGATCCGGATTGGTGAATCACATACCTACCTCCGAAATAATTCTCAGGTGGGTATGTGGGTTTCCTCGCGATCTTTTCCTTCACCGAAAAGCGAGTGATAATTACTTACATATTTTTTTACAAGAAACACATTGGTACGTGCCTGCCCTGGGATTTTTACTCACGACCTTCTGCTTGGAAGACGGACGTTCTCCCACTAGGCTACCACCGCTTACATAAACTCATATTAAGAACTTATTTATTATTATAGTAAAAAATCAAACTATACAAACATGATTTGTTAACTATTTTGGAACAAACAGTCAGTGAATCGTATTTACGAGCTCCATAATAATAATATAGATTTCGCAGTACAATAAAATGCAAAATTCAAAGCATAATTACGTTGCCAGATATTCATCCGCCAAGCAGTAGTGTGCAAACATTATTGTATTCCGGTTTGAAGGGCACTGGTTCTAGCGAAATTACTGGGCATATGAGACTTTAGAGCCGATGTTTAGGGTGACGAGAGCAGTGCAATTATGCAATGCAAATATTTGGGTGGCACTATATCTGTTATGGGAACGCGCAGCGCTTACAATCACGTGAACTACCTGCTTGACTCGTTACTCGGTCAAATAAAAGAAAATCTTGTCTCATCCAGATTATAGTAACTTTAACTCACAACTTATTGCCATGTGTCGAATCAAAGAAGATATTTTGCATAGAGCTTGGAGATCGTTTTGTGTTTGAGGATCACGTGTTTTATTTTGTACCAACCTCACTACTTAAAACCATCTTTGTTGTGAACCTAAACACACAGGCGATAGAGACTATTTTAACGGGTGAATTCACTTAAACTTCTACGTTACTAGTATCCGCGAAGCCTTTGAAATCAGAAGTTCTCTTACAACTCATAATGAAACTTAAATTGGATGTAATGAAATTGTTGAACAGTAATACTGTGGCTTCATCTTGTATATTGATTCTATAACAATTTGATAGAAAATAGTAGGTTTTCAATCCTGATAACTATAATATTATTATTATATTGTACTTTCTTACCGCGAAAGTTCAGTGATATATTTTTTATATTGATATTTAAATAATTTCTCAGCAGCTACGGCTTATACTAGCGCGCTACGTTCAAACGGTATTTAATAGAAAAATTAAAAAGTACAGATAACAATTTTTGTTTTTAGATAAATAAACCTTTATGGCAGAATATCATATTGTACCGTGAGCAGATCAACCTAAAAAAAAGTAAAAATAAAATAAAACCAAAGAGAAACAATCATGATAATAATTGTGAACACTCGCATGATATTACATGTTGAAAAAATTGCGTGTCCTAACGAGCTTCAAAAGTTAGACTGTTTTTTTTTTCAGATATATAATATCTTATAATGATGCTTGCTTGTGTCAACTTTTCAAGTTCCACCAACTCATTTTCCCGGCTATTAAAACAAGAATATCTTTTACAACCTTTTTTTCGACGAAAGCAATTATGAAAGAAAAAAATTAAGGTGTATTTTCCAGGGAAAGTGATTTCGCTTGAATAAAGAGGGTGGAAGGGCTCGCGAGGTGCACCCTTCGTCTGCTGGGGATGATATTAAGCAAAAAGTAAGCATTGGATGTCGACGGCTACAGTCATAATGTGGATATGACCTGAGGTTCGGTTATGACCAATGATGTTTTATATAAATAGGTAGGTATATAAAACGTCCTTGGTCACAATCAAACCTCATAGAGGATTATAAACTTTCAGGACCATTTACGCATTTGAACATGCTAACAAGAAATCTGTCAGTCACGATGGACGAGGAATAGGTCGACGATACAATTCACAACTTTTGACGCCTATCGGCAGTTCCGAAAGACCGCCCCGCATGTTTTTTTTTTGGTAGCCACTGAAGCTGTCCCGATTTGAAAACCAAAATCCCGATTATTTTAACCTTCCGTTCCGAAATTTGATACACTGCACTGGCAACACTAGTTATGAAACAGGTTATGTCACATGTGTTCAGCCCGCAAAGAGATGTATAAAATTATAAAAAATTGGTTGTCTGTAAAGTTGGTTTACGTTCGATATTTTAACATGACGTCTTAACAAAACATTGATGAAATAATTGCATACTTTATTGAATAAAATTGAAATTATACTATTAAACAGATTTTTTAAATGCAAGAATAAATTAACCTGTCAAGAAGAGAAGAGAGATAGCAGTGCAAGCGTACAATGAGCGTAACGGGACAATGTGTCAACTTGTTCGTGCATGCAGCCGGCGTTCATCGATTTATGAGACGTTGTCACGTCAAAATCTATTTGCTACAACTTATAGAGATGTATTGTATTACGCGTATCATCAACCTTGTGGAGCTTATCCACACTACACCCCCGGGTCTGTTGCTACGTAATGCGGGCAGAATGACAGTTTGATTCACTTAGCTCGTGTTACAGAGTATAAACGCGCTATCAACCGTCGTGGAGGGGTCGGGACACCTCGTTTTGTTGAAGGGTGCGTTTTTTAACTGATGTATTTTTGCCACACCTTTATGTCTTGGAAACGTGTTTTATGTCTAAAAACATTAAAAGTTGTTTTTTTTTATTTTATTTGAACTTTGTATAAGGTACAGTAAAAATAAGAAGCAGAAGATACGGGTCTGGTTGCTTTGGTCAGGCTGATACTCCGGCCCTATTCATGGTCGCAATCCCACTACGGTCCGATACGGGGACTTATGACTGCTGTGATTCCCCCCTCGCCCAGGTTCCCAGATTGTCTGTGTTTGTTCTCTCCTCAAGCCAGAACGGCTGAACGGATTTTGATGAAATTTAGTATACGGATGCTTTGAGTCCTGGAATAAAACGTAGGATTTTTTCCGTAATAACTGTCACTTCCCGTGGAACCGTGTGCTTCCACGCGGGTGAAACCGTGGGGCGTGGCTAGTACAAAATATGATTTTCTTGAGAAAAAATCTCAGCTAAAGATCGGAACTTTTTTATACAATAGAAAATCTTGACGAACATGTCATTCACCTGATAGTAAATGCAACGCCTGCTCATAGCAGAATGTTGGGCCACTCAGAACTTTGCTTCGCAAGATTTCTGTGACGCTGCACAATGCGGCCGTCACCCTGAGACATTGTTACCTCTACAAATCTAATCTATGAGCCGTTTTAACCTGTTATTCAACTCGAAATATATGCCCAAAAACATCATTGATATGAGTATATTAGTTAATGTAATTCACCTAGCCACACCACATAGAAAATACTGTGTGATGTCCAGAGCTACTTGGTCAGTGATTGATGATGCGATGTCGGCACAAGACTGATGCAACTGGGTCCAGCCGACCTCCAACCCGAAGATATTCCATCAGCACTCGCATTACCTTATTGGTGAATCTAATCTTGTCTCTTCTACTTTTCTTGGAAATTGGAAGACTCTCCGGACCATGTTTTGTGAAGCGTTTGCTACCTAGTTATAGCATACGTACGGCTAGCCCTTCGATTTTCATAGAGTTGCCTACAGGACAGAATTAGGAGTTACATTGTTACTAATTCTCAGCACAGAATAATATCTGAAACATTTTTAAAGGCTTATACAGACCTCATATGCACCCACGACTCTACCAAGGCTATATAAGATAGTTCCTAACACGTTCACTGCCGAACCTTTGACTTTTTTTAGCTCTTTTGCGAATCTTCACACAACGTGTGTGTTTACTGTTTACTGGCGTTGTGTCGTTTTTTTTTATTCGACTGAGTGATGACACGAGCAAGTCGTTAACCTGATGGTAAGCGCTACGCCTGCCCATAACAGTCATAGCACCACCCAGAACACTGCATTACATAATCATACGTGGCACAGTCTCATAAGCCGTCAGTAATTTCGTCGTAACTGAAATCAATCAGCAGTGCGGGCGCACACAACTGGTGTGATAAAATTGACAATACAGCAGTACGAGTTCGCACACCAGGCGTGTTTTCACTTGCTGTAAAATTATAAAAACACAGAGTGGTGTGTTTTCATAATTTTAGTACCTTTTAGAATTAATTACTTGCCTATGATCCAACTGTACCGGTTAATTACTCGTTTAAGGTCAAACTATAAAGATCTAATACATTAAATTACAATTTTCATCATCATCAACCTAAATCAGCACACTGCTGAGCACGGGTCTCCCCTCACTTTCATAAGGAGTATTTGGCTTTAATCCATCACAAAGGGCACAGTCCAGATTGGTGGATATCATACCTCTTAAATAATTCTCGGGTGGGTAATGTGAGTTTCCTCGGGATTTTTTCCTCAAATTTTGTTTTAACTAGTTTTTTTAGAAACTTTCCGTACCGCTCAGATTTGTCCGGCTTCTGATAAAGTCAGCTGATAAATCATAACGGCAAAAAGTATATTTTCTAAATAAGTTTCAAACTAGAGCTTCATAACATAAAATCAAAGTTTAATCGTTATCCTATTAAGTTATATCTTTGAACGGAGCGGGCAAGGACTTTTATACATGACGATGTATTACAATTAGCAAGAATTTAACTAGACTTCACAGTTTGACAGTCCTAACCTTTAATGGAAATAGCTTTTATTTATTTATATGTAGGTGATGTATGTGTTAAAGAAGGATTAAGAAGACAACTTTCTGCAGTACTTTGACCAACGAAAAGCGACAGGAATTAGAAATGGCACACCCTTCCAAGCTGATCT
This sequence comes from Campaea margaritaria, assembly GCA_912999815.1. Taxonomy (NCBI): domain Eukaryota; kingdom Metazoa; phylum Arthropoda; class Insecta; order Lepidoptera; family Geometridae; genus Campaea; species Campaea margaritaria. Next base: position 11,034,327 of record OU538789.1, on the reverse strand, counting down.
CCTGAAATTACGGCAAAAGCAAGCTGAAAACGACACCATTTTTGATTCAACACCTTTACAACCTAAGTCTCCGCGTATTATCGTGTCGTAAATCCTAAAGAAACGATGTTCCAGAGTAATTTAAAATGCATAAATCTCCTTGGCTCAGTCGGTGCGCAAACTGGATTCCCTCGAGTTTTAACTTCCTGTTTTATGAATTGGTAATCGCGTGCGATATGGTATCTGCATACAAGAAGTCTAGTACTGGAAATGCTACGCCAATAGCTGCTAGCATTGGGTGGATTTTCCAGAAGTGCCGAAATTGATTTTCCAGTGTACGTAGTGCTAGGAGAACATTCTAGTAGTGCTTCGAACGTTTTTCCAGTGGTGATGAAATAGTTTTTCCAGATGTGCTGAAATAGCTTTTCCAGTAGTGTTGAGCTAGTTTTTCCAGTATTGCATAAATTGCTTTTCAAATAGTGCTGAAATAGCTTTTCCAATAAGGCTGAAACCACTTTTTCAGCATTGCTGAAATAGCTGTTTTAATTATGCTGAAATAGCCGTTGTTTTAATGCTGAAGTAGCTTTTCTACTTGTGCTGAGACATCGCTTTCAGAAGCGCTAAAATAGCTTTAGTAGTATTGTTGCGATAAAATTTCTAGTAGTGCTAAAGTAAGTTTTCCACTGGTGCTGTCATGGTTGTTAGTGACGCAAGAAAGGATTATGAAGATATTTACTAGATTTTGAACTAACCGGATCGTGTCGTATGTAATTTTTCGGGAAAACATCCAGTAAAATATATCTTATAGCAGTGGTAGTATCTTATTTGAGATTTACTCGCAATTAGTCCAAACGATGCGGTACACAACTAATAAATCAAAGATATATGAAAATTTAGGATATGAAATATTGAACATTTGTTTATGAATATAACTTATCTTAACTTAAGATACCAAACTTAATTAAATGTAACCTACCTGGGGCCGAATTCTATAACTTAGAGTAAAGCAACACGCCATTGACATACTATCGACACACTACAGACATTATATTGCCGCTGTTGCAAATTTGGGATTCTGCGAAAACTCCGATGGTGTCTCAGTGGTGTCTCAGTAGTGTGTCGATTGTGTGCCTGTGGTGTGGCTGTTGTGTGGCAGTACAATAGTTTTCAGTGTGGCTAGCAAAAATAATAATTTATAGAATACCAAATGTCAATGACTATCCTATTGAGACACTACCGACACACAATTGATAGGTTAGTTATTTTATAGAATTGGGCCCATGTATTCCAGAGAAGCGACAAATAATCTTTTTGTTCTACAGATCGAAACAAGCAAGTCATTCACCTGATGGTAAGGTCTTATCCTTATTAGCAATGTCTTAAAGACAACCCTTGGGAGAGAAGTCAATTACAAAATTAGAACGTCTATAAAGAGTCAAAATTGAATGAAAACGTTGGCATTGCTGAACTATTTAGCTGTGTTAATTATGTTTGTATAATTATACTAATTTAAAATTATACAACGCGCATGATTTTGTTCAGCCTAAGATTGCAAAAACACAATATAGGTTTTGTCGTACCTATCATTTAATTAAATAAATCCTTACTAATATTATAAATGCGAATGCGAGTTTGTTTGTTTGTTACGCATTCACACGTAAACTACTAAACCGATTGTAAAAACTCTTTCACCAATGGAAAGCTACATTATCAGCGAGTAACATAGGCTATATTTATTCCCGTATTGCCACGGAAACGCGAACTACGCGGGTGAAACCGCAGGGAGCAGCTAGTAAATAATAAATATGTTTTAGTTAACGTAATTGAGACTTAATTTTATAATGCACTTACATAAGTGACTTAGTTATTTGATGGATTGTTGATGAAAAAAGTAGTAATGAACTGTCTTACCACCGCCCTCCATAAGGGTTTTTGGATATTATGTATGTACTTTATATTGGCCAGTCAACGAAGAATATTTTCGAATAATATAAAACATAATGCGAATATTATTGAATTTTTTTTCCCCACTCCGTGCATGGTTGTCTGGAAGAGATCGCTCTGAGCGATAAGACCCCTCATTGTGACACTAATTGTAAAACTTGTTTTGTTCTAGTTTTTAAGTTTTCTTTGTTCTGTGGTGTTTCAGTAAAGATTTTATCTAACTATCTATCTATTTGCGCAACCAAACGAAATACCTTCTTAAATCTTCCCCCTGTTTTACACTTCAAAATAAATCGGGCTTAGCAAATAAACAAATGGAAAAAACCCACTCGAGAAGAAATCCGTTGGCACCTATCCCTCCAATTCGTCACACCGTGTCAACAATCGTGTGAACACCCCCTATTTTACATTTAATTGCATTTCTTTGTCAATCTCCCTGTTAATCTGGATGCACCCTTAACACACCCCGGACATTCTGTACAAAAAGCTGACTTTACTACTCACGCATTCAAAAATCCTGTTTGTGCTCGCGCCAAATGTGTGTACCCAAACATACAACGCTACCAAAATAAAAGGTATCCCGCTAGTATGGAGGTTCGTACACGCCGTTTGTCTATTACATTTGGGCGTGCAGTATTGAATGTCCCGGTTATTGCGGGTAGATGTGCGGGACGTGGATTGCGTTGGGTGGAGTGTCCATTCTGTGTTTAGTACTATATTATTCTGTGACTGACTAAGCCAGTGTAAGTTGATCCACCTCCTCATCCATGTTTAAGAACTTTCAGGGGTTTGAACACGTGTCTACTATGGCTGGAGCTTCTTTTATGTATTTTACAGTGAGGCTGAGGTCTATGTTGGTAGAGACGATACGTATTTCTTGTCAAAAAAGTATAATCTGAAACAATATTTACGATCTCCTTAGTTCGGTAATAATTTTCAGTGATTTGGATCGATTTCTTTGAAATATTTTTCTCTCAAAATATATAAAAATTAAATTCAACATAATATATTTTACTACGTAAAATTGAATAAAATAAAAGAGCGAATACTTCGAGATTAAAAAAGCCAAAGCATTATATTAATACCAGGATTATACATAATACTTTCGAAAATACGAAAACTTCATTTCAAAAATTCATTTGCTCATTCAGTCTCTCGAAAAATATTTGTATCCAATTAATATAAAATTATCACATTTCTGAAAATGATTTAATCACTGCCTGGGGGCGAAAGCTGTTGATGCATTGCTTGATTGGACCATCGATAAATTGATCTACTAGTTGCTACCCGCGACTTCTCTCCAAAAGTCAATTTTACATGTCCATAAAAATAGACGCAAACAGTAACCTAAGTGCATATACGCACGTGAACGGCATACGTTTGTTTTTATAGTGATAGGTCTTTTTTGTCTTTTTTCCCGCCTGGGAAAGCACATAAGTAAAACAAGTATGTAATTATCACTCAGTTTTCGGTGAAGGAAAACGTCGTGAGGAAACCCACATACCCGAGAATAATTTCGGCTCGTATAATGTTATCCACCAATCCGGACCGGGACCTCTTAGTGGATTAAGGCCCAATCCTTCTCACGGATGTGAGGGAGACCCCTGCTCAGCAACAGGACGGTATAGGTTGATGATGAGGATAAATGAATACAGATTTGACTCAATTACTTTCGACATAAAGACAGTGCCAGCAAAGTTGTTATAAATAATATTTTACTATATTAACGGCTCCATATGAAAACTGTTATATTTAATACCGATTAAAACTCGATTCCAACACCATTGCCTGTTCATAGGAGATAGGGTAGTGAGGTTACGCCCCGCTGACCGTTTGTGGACCCTTTCATGCGTGGTTCAGGGACCCTTTTATAACTTTCAAAAAGGCCGTGCTTCTGTTTGTTTTGGTATCCAACCGCTATTTATAACCAGGAGTATTATGGTAATACATATTCATCGAAGTACTGAAACTTTCCCGAATTTAATTCATAGATTGATAGCACTTTATTGAAAAGGAAAACATAAAAACTGGAACAAACCCATTCATAATTCATGTATTGTGACTGTTAAATACTGTAAGTACGCATCAGTACTACTATCGAAAAATGTTTTTTACTGTCCATCCAAAGGTTGTCTGGAAGAAATCGCTTTCAGCGATAAGACCGCCCATTGTACTACCCTTGTTTACCTATTGTAATTTTTCTGTACTGTGTTTAATTTTGTTTCTGGTGTACAATAAAGAGTTTTCTATTCTATTCTATTCTATAATTATTTACTGGATAAAATAAATAGGTTCCGATAACAGGGTTCTGACATTAAAGTATGCGTCAATTAGACCTATTTTGTCTTGTATCTGCTATATAATATACCAATACTTAAAATAACACAAATAAAAAAAACAATATCCATTTCCAAAATAAAAATATTGGATTCTACATAAATTAGCAGCGCCCTGCGGTTTTCTTTGTCTATTATCATAAATTTGACACCTCATTTAACCCTTTTACTCTGTTCATTTGTTATTCAATCACGCTAAAACGCCTAAACAAATTACAATGAGATGTACAGATATCTTTGGCGTTGAAACCAAACATTGAACACTACATAATTATCACCATCGTTCACGACTCATTATTATAATGTACACAAATGAAGCCACAGGACGCTGCTGATATTAAATAAATTTTCCATAATTACGGTAAAGTGCGCTAAGACCTAATACCAGTACAGACTCGACACCACTAATAAACAAACTTTATTAAATAACGCACTAGAAACTTGTCCAGTGAGAATGTATTGTGAACATGGATGTTGGAAGAATAATGCGCGTAACTTAAAACACTAAAATCCGTGCCTTGTTTGTATTTATTTTAAGTCATAGTCCAATTACATGGCAAAGGTCTCCCTTCCCTCTTTCCAATACTCAAGGTTGTGAGCCTTTGTGGTCCAATCGTTGCAGAAGGATAAGTCCGTTCATTTTTAATTTATTTGCGACAGCCCTATTGCAACCATAATGCAACTACGTGGTTGTTATTCAGTTGTGTTATGGAAACTTCTGCTCGAAATCACCGGCGATGAGTTATAGATTGCTAGACACTAAAAAAGAACCCACCATAACGTAACCACGTGGTTGTGATGGAAAATTCTGTTTGAATCACTTGCATTGTCCCTCTGTGAATGAGTTATTCAGAAAACATATTGCAGCTAATTAAATTAGTTGATAAGGTTACGACGATTACACCCCGTCTGTTAACACGTCGGAGGCGATTGGATGGTCTGACAAGCTCTTTTTATATTGCAACATAATATACCAGGCTAATATAATAGTATAATAATATACCGGCGTAGGTTACTGCACTCCGTAGCCATTGTTCTTAAAAGTATAACCGTCCATACATTAGTTCCACCTATTCCACCCGGCGCCAAAACAATTCTGGTACAGTCAATAGCGAAACTGCAGCTTGTATATTTGTAAGGAACTCTATAAGAAGCTTCTGGTACTTTTGGTATATACCACATCCACAAGACCCATAATTATTAGAAGCATAATAATCTTCGTAGCACAACGTTGTGTGGGAGCAGCGTCACCTGAAGTTAGGAACTTCCTCGTAGCGTTAATACGAGCTAACTTCCCTAGGAAATTGAATTTTACGAATACACTGAATATTTCCTCAAAGTTATTAACATAAATTGCTAATAGTTATAAATTCTGCGATTAAAACTAAGCGCTATTAAAGTTACGAGTAAGTTTTGAGGACGTTGTAGCTTCGAATATTTGAAGAGTCGTAAAAGTGGAGTCGTAACGTTTTAAAATGTTGTAAGTTGACGACCGAGTTGGAGGTCACGCTATATCGATTTGCCACAGTGTAGTAAAACTGCGGAAGGGTAGTAAACAGTAATTCATACAGTATTTTCAAGTTGTTTGCTTTTCAAATCACGTAGTGCCGGTCTTTAATGTTATATTTTCTCAGGCCACTGACGGGCATCTGACGTAGCCCAACGACCAATCGAGAAAAACCGGAGACTAACTGGAGCACGGAGCGACGGAAATCTGCACGTAACTGAAATTTAAGTCATTGGTGAAGGGCCGAGCTTTTAACCCAGTGTCGTTGTGTTGAACAGCATACAAGCTTACATTCGGCCATCATATGTCATTATTATTCCATGATTGTTGTTGCTTTTGTATAGTCACGAAAAAACCCGTTTTTTTTTTCAATTTAATTAAAAAGTTTTTTATGCCGTTTTCTGTCCAAGCCACAAACGTTCCTTGAGCCAACGTGTCATTCAATATCCTGACAGGACTTCACAGGATGTTCAACAACATTTCCCATTCCATGACATTCAGCAAATTCTATCTACATAACATCAATGAAGCTAAAATCACAATGCAAACGTACTACAACCTGGACGAGCCGAACTACACTCACGCTTCAAAGCTCCACAGTCCTAGCACTATTCCAAGTGGTATGGACATTGTGCTCAGTGGACGAGGCACATTGGCCTCGCAGTGACTAAATATTTGCAGTCCACGTGTTACACCTACTGGAATAACACGGTTGTTGTGCCTATGTTACGAGCTAGCTGCGGGACGTTGCTAAAAATAACACCCTGTTTAGTCGGTTATGGCACAACTTGGCCGGGAAATGTTGCAACTGCAATCACAGGCTCCACGATATCTTATCAAAATAGTACATTTAGGTCTTAACGGTTGAAAAATTAACACGAAGGAAGTTGAAATTGTGAAGTAGCCGTTTCCAGAACTCTTCAAAATAAGCTTCACTTTGACTGCTAGCACTTGGAAAGTGCAGTCACTATGTATTTCTCAATGATTCCAATTTTAATTCACTTGAGATAAAATATAGACGATTTTAAAATCATAGTGATCGTTTTCACTAACCGATGAGATTCTTGTCTTGCAAGTCTTGTGACACCCGCTAGAAGAATGAGGCACAAAAAATACAACAACAGAAACTAATTACGCCAAATTAGAAATCTAATATAAACAACGATTGCGATAACTTTTACTTTTGCAACTGTACTCGCCATGCGCCTAAACTTTGCACTGGCTTAATTTCTACTGTTATACAAGAAGCAAGCAGTATGGATATTTCACGTATTTTGTTCACGTTTTTTTGTTTTTGTTTTTCTGTAGACGTAATAATGATATAATTATTCCAAAGAAATAATATGTCGCAGCATTGATCTATTTTCTCTATCCACAAAATATTATACATTTCCAGCAAAGCACTGCTAGCCTTCTGGATTACACAGCACCTTTTCCTGTTTATCTTTTTTCCAAGTTTGACGTCAGTCATCAATTAATGTCTAAAATAGCTTTACTCTACCTTTCAACTTTCTCTTGAAACCCAAAACTCAAATAATTTATATCAAGTAGAAAAATAATACACTTTTACTAGTCAAACACTATCATCATAATATAATAGAGAAAAATCAATCAAATATGATCAATAATCTAATGAGTAACTGATTATGGTTTGAGTTTACAAAAAGAAATTTCCCTTTCACGTGCTGATTCACGAGTTCATAACTGAATCTCTTGGCAACCATTGTGACACGATTTTCGATATAAATCCTTTGAAATGACATTGGTCATGTAATTTGTGATTTTTATGTCTTGGTGTGAATAGAGTTTTTTCCTTCCATATTAACATTGTATATCTGTGTATCCATCGATCTATCTTTAGTAAGATTTGACTGAATTCATATCGTTTCATTTGATTTTTTTCATTTGATCGTTTCATACCATATAACCATATAATATGTATACGTAACCGTATATGTACCATATCATGTCTGCCCATACTGTTTGTAAAGTGAGTCATTTGTTTGCATCAAAATGTAGACGCGACAAAACGCCTATGTCGTTTGTTTGCTTGTTTAGTACTGTAATTACTGTACTGTCATGTTATGAGACTTTTTGAGTGGTGGTTTGAAAATGCGTTTTATTTTATTAAAATACTTTTTGTGTTTTTTATATGTTTTGTTTATGTATCATATAAAGTAAAGTCAGCCTCTGGTTTTTCAGGCTGCCCAAGGGCCTCTAAAGTTGCTTAACGGCTGGTATCAATCTATAGCAATCGGAATAGACAGTCATAACATTGGTCTGTGTCAAGGTTTCGACCCTAGTGTGGTTGAGTTACAAAGCGCACAAGTTACCGCTCTGCCATCACCTTCTCTACAACGTGTATCACTAGATTAGTACCCCAACTGATTAGAACTCTAAAAATACATGTTAATATACAAAACGCGAAAATAAATATCTGAATACAACTGATATATCAAGACAAACTAGAAATTCAAAGCAAACAATTGTTCTCCACAAACATCAAATCACACAATACAGAGCTATTCAGAATCTAACCCTGTCATAACTTAATTCACACGAATCAATTTTATTTCCATCTCAAATGTCGCTGTCAGAGCAAATCCTCACAAATCCTACAGTGGTACCAGTACCTTTAATACTCGAGTATTTGGTTGATATCTATACTCTTGTCTGCAGTATTCGATATTTTAATTTAATTGATACCTTTTTGTATTGGTCTTCTTTAGTAACAATCTCGAATGTGGTAGAATAAACTGATAAAGTTCCGGCTCTCTCAAGTTTATGTTTTAAATTGAAATATATCGGGTTTTAAATCAATCAGAAGCTATGTACTTAATATTCATAATTTGACGAAAGTAACAAATAAAACTTAATGCTATTTAATCGTAGCGCTTACCACCAGGTGAACGACTTGTTCATCTCGTCACTCAATCAAATAAAAAAAACACAACAGGCTTGAACACCTAATAAAATGAAGTCGTGATCAGATTTCTGGTACGCGATACCCAATTATCCTCTATCCATACTTGTTACTTTTTTGAAATAAATACTTATTGGTGCCTAACGAGTATTTTGTATCGATACTCGAGACCGACACTCCAAACCATACTAGTAGTTGATCTACTCGCGAGTTCACTGTGTAGAAAATTACATTCGTAAATCCTTACATAACCTTTAGCATATTTTTATTTCAGGTTCAGGAGGCCTACCATGACGTCTTATAGCGATTCAGTTCACGACCTAAACTGAACCGCGTCGCATAATCGTACCGTGACGTGTTATTTTTAATGTTGCTGCCATTTTCAACCTAAATTGGATCCAGTTAAGGTTGACAATGGTAGCAACCTAAATTGAATTGCTAATAAGCCATTTTCAACCTAACCTATATCCAGTTTAGGTTGAAAATGGTAGTGACATAAAAAATAAGACGTCACGGTACGCTTATGCGACGCGGCTCAGTTTAGGTCCTGAACTGAATCGCTATAAGACGTCATGGTAGGCCTCCTGTTGGGAGATTATAATTTGGATTGGTGAATGGTGGAAGTGATATCGCGTCGTGATAGTTTAGTACCTATATAAATACTTTTGATGATCTTGGAATATAACTTAGATGTTTTTTTTTTATACCCGTAAAAATTGACGGTTCTTGTGGGATAATATTTAATACGGGTAAAACCGCGGCGAGCTGCTAATAGTACGTAAAACTAAAATCATATCGACCATAAAACTACTCAGTTTCTGTACCGTTCTTTACTGAACGTACAATTTAGTTTCTTACCCTATCCAAGGGTCTCTTAAGGGGGACGTTTAGAATGTAATTTCCCTGACAAAAACCCCCCGGGCATTACGCCAGTGGAGTGGCCAGGAGTGCTAGCGCTGTTTGAACCTTTAAACGAAAATATTTAAAGGTAAACGATAGTAAATTGAATAAAATAGGGCTTAAGTAATGTAGGATGGGGTACGCTGGAAACCAGCCCTGTGTAGAATTGTAAACTAGTCTGCACAGTACAGCTTTAAGCTTACCCCAATTAAAAATTCCCCAAAAACTAAGATTACCCAAAAGAAGTGTAAAATTTCTTATTAAGTCTGGGTAATTTCGGATGACGGGCCATCGCGTCCTAGTAAATGACAAAATAACTTTATTTAAATCCATTGCGTACTCTGTTTTAGTGAAATGAATAAATAACGCGTCACGATTACAACCATAGATCCCTAAAATAAAATTCCCTGTATCTTGGAATTTAGGAACTACGAGAACCACGATCCTAGTAACAGCTAGACTCGGGACAAATATCATGTGAAAAACAAATATCGTTTTACCAAGTGCCGGTAAAATAAGAACTTTTTTCAAGAACAAACATTTTGTTCTAAGACTGAAAACAAATTCAATATTCAGTTACTGATCTGTCCAAACATTTTGTAGTAGTGATCCACCTTTTGGGTAGACAATTATTATGAAATAATCTTAGTAGCAATTATTTACGGCTTCGGTAAAATAATTATAGTAATCATTCTGAACACGCTATGGATATATTAACACCTTCGATTTTCTATCATTAAGGTAGTCACACACCCTTCTCCATACCACCTCGATGCGACACCTAGTACATCCGTCAATGAAGGCAATCAGGGCTATTGACCCCTCAGGGGTGCCTGATCAATATTTTGGCTTTTGACAGACGCATTGTTATGTCAAATTATGGAACATGCGGTTGGGGTAACCATTAAACTATTCAAGTGAAGGGGTGGAATCAGACTATTGAAATCTATATAAACTGTAATGTGTATGAACCCTTAACCAGACACTGGTCGTTTTTTTTTTAAATATTATTAGATGTAATTTTAATATGTATTGTACAATGTTATGTCTATTTGATTCAAGTCCGTACGTCACCGATGCAGCCTAATAATTTGTCGGCAGCATTATGCTGAGCTCTGCCTTTTCTGATATCATTGCGCTCCGGCTAACTGCGTACACTATTATCTTCATGGTTTGCATTTTCTTGTCTTGGTTTTCGATGTGTACGCGTTTGTTGTTGTGTGCAGTTGTATCAGAATAAATGTTTTTCTTTCTTTCTTTCATCACAACCCATATCGGCCCAGTGCTGAACATGCCTCTAATATCACTTTCGAGAGGAGTAGGTAATATACACCACGGCACCCAGGGGCCTCACCACGAACAGTTAAATCCATCTAGTTCAAGTCCTTAAACTGAACTGCCCTGCTAACTGTCACCACCAATATCGCTAAGCGTTCATAAGTCGACCAGAGACATTTATCCAAAGATATCGTAACAATTTGTTTGCATTTATGGGAGTTTATATAGCTCTATCTCTTTTTCTCTCATTCTCTTCAGTAAATTTTTGAGTGACGTCACGTCACGTTTGTTATTTATGAGTGTGTGGTGCCAACCTAGGCCGTTCAGCTTAAGGCTTTAAAATGAACTGCAAGGTATATGTATAGGTAGGTACGTGGTTACTCCACTGGTCCTTAATCCTGGTCCTAGAATCAGCTTAAACCATTTTAAAATGGCACCCATATCGCTCTTTATTGAGCTACTCAATATTGAGGAGATAATACGTTTTTGTCGCGAATGAGTGATATTTACCATCCCAAAGTTCTTTCGTTACTTATTTGAAATTTGCGGAATGCAAGCTCATCTTAATCGTAATACCTTTAAAGATACTGTTCTAAGAATGGTGGTGGATATAAGGATTTATGTGGCGATTAGGCAATTAAATCATGATTATGTAATCAGTTAATTGACCAGGAGGCCTACCATGACGTCTTATAGCGATTCAGTTCAGGACCTAAACTGAGCCGCGTCGCATAATCGTACCGTGACGTATTATTTTTTATGTTGCTGCCATTTTCAACCTAAACTGGATATAGTTAAGGTTGAAAATGGTAGCAACCTAAATTGAGTCGCTAATAAGCCATTTTCAGTCTAAACTATATCCAGTTTAGGTTGAAAATGGCAGCAACATAAAAAATAATACGTCACGGTACGATTATGCGACGCGGCTCAGTTTAGGTCCTCAACTGAATCGCTATAAGACGTCATGGTAAGCCTCCAGAACTTATCCTCGCTCCACCAGAAAACTCCATAATAATCAGTCCAGTGTATGAAATTACAGGAAGTCCATTAACGGTGGAAGTTTCCAATTTTTCAGGCCATTAAACTGTGCTATCGAGCTATTAAGTAATTAAATCATTACTTGATTGTCCAGAATTTCTGATGAGACCCACGGTGGTGTTATCGAACCGCTTTCAAATTTAAAATTGGGTTATCTGGATGGAAGTTGATGAAAACATTAATGTTTTAAGTGACTTTTTTTGAGGGGGGTAAATGCTATCGCACTATCCCCTCCGCTACCGGGGTGTCAGATGGGGGTGTGTGGGACACGAATCCACTAAAACCCGCCCGTGAGCAGTCCTCCGCCGAGATGGGGCAAGATGGGGTCGCGCTAGCAGTCACCATCTTGCCCCGGAAATATTTAACATTTGGATTGGGTTTTTTTTAGTCTGGCTTTGGGTGGCGCAAAAGTATTTTTGTGGTGCTGTAGGAGTGATTTATATTATACACCCCTAGACTTGTTCGTTGAAGAAGGCTTTTAAGTACCGACAAATATTTTGAATACACGATTTAAGATATCTTATTTGGTATATGTGGAGGATTTTGAATATCTCCGTTTAGCCTTTATGGAGCTAAGTGGCGGTTGTCACACATAGATATAAGTGGATATTTTCCTACTATACCCCATAATACTTTTGAATGTGTTTTTTTTTCTTAAAACTAATTTAGAGATGGACTATAGGAAAATTAAAACAATATTATGGATTTGAAATAATGCGCAATGGAATTCAAACAAAACTGGGTAACAAATCCAATAAAACACTAACAGAAGAAAACTATTTATCAACCCATTGTTTTTTTTTTTTCCCCAAACAATGTCAATAAAGGAAAATTTAATCTCACTGTTTTATTTAAACTAAAAGCTCTTACAGCCCTAAACTATCTATACAGGGTGGTTCGCACCCCCAACCGATTTACTTCAACGTCCATTCAAGGGTACTCGAGAGATGTCGTCACCCTCAAATGCTCCAACGACCATGACAGATTTCAGCGTAGTTTCTTTTTTGATGGATTTTCGTAATTTATCGCCCTGTACATGACATAATAATATTAAGTTTGCTTTATTTGTAATTAGTTATTCTATTTTTTGCAATTTTACTTAATTTCGCCGGAATAACCATGAGTCTAATAAAAAGAAAACAAAAATTGCTGAGTAAATCTATACCTTTTTTTTTAAATTCTTTCTTATTCACTGTTAGCTCTTTTTATGAATGTAGTTTTCATTATAAACTTATTAAATTAACTAGCTTGTACCCTGCCACGCTTCGCTGTGGCACATTCGCACATTCGCTGATATGTCACTGATAAAAACAATCCTTGATGCGGATTATATATCATGCTAAAATTTCAGCTCGATCGGCGCAGAACTTTTTGAGTTTTTGAAGCGTACACAAACCAACATAACATTTTTATATATACACGCTACTCTTTTATGCTGATATTTGCGTGAAGTTGTCGACTTTCTCGGTAATGTTTTGCCACTTTATCATCTCTGCTAACTTCTCGCGTAGATCCTCATGATTTATGCACCAGCAAACAAGGTCGTACATCTGGTGAGTTTAGTTGTATAATAGTTAATTGTTTATCTTATGTCACAATTTGTTAAAGAACGTATTATTCAAAATATATCCGAAAACATAACGAGTTTAATTTAAAAAAGGGTGTGTGTACGTACACACGTAAGAAGTAAAACTATTTCTTCTTATTTGTCTCTCTAATTTCAACCATTCAATGTCCGTTATGCCTTGTCGAGCCATAGTGAAAGCAGAAAATAAAACATGAAATACTCTTTTGATTATGGTTGAAGTCTGTGGCCAAACTGAGAACTGTGAAGAGATGTCATTACAAAACCTTTTTAAACCTTGGTGTACTCTGTGATGGCCTCTTACTCCCGAAATCTTTGTCTTATTTCATATTTCTTTCAATGAAACTTAATGTTAAAGTTACGTGACGGTAGAGCGTAACAGAAAAGTATAAAGTATAAAATTTCTCCCACACGTCGACAAAAAAGTTTCACTACAAAAATTGCAGAATCTACAGATGTAACACAAGCACAGAAGGCATATAGTTTGGAGCACAACATACAGAATGGCCACTCTCCGCCTCTCGCAAGTCACGTCCCGCACCTCTACCCGCAATCGAGTGGACATTTGGGAGGTCAGTCCAAAAGTAATAGACAAACGGTTTGTATGGTTCTTCATACTAGCGGGTTGTCTTTTGTTTTTATCGCGTAGCATGTTTACGTACTCACATTAGACGCAAACATTATTTAAATACGTGAGTTGTCAATTCAGCTTATTTGTTTGAAGTTTCCGGGGTGTGACACGTGCTTTGCAAAGATTTTTTTATCCATAGGTCAACTATTATTTTATTTTATTGTATTATTTCCGACCCCAAACTTAACATTCTATTAACAACTCCAGTTTACTCCAGTCCGTTAAACAATGTCATGAAACCATTAATATTAACGACAATTCATGATCATAAAGTAACGTGATGACGTAAACAAACGTAACATTTTTATGACTCGTTTTATTTGCGCAGATGTATCGCGGTAATGGGTTTGTCTATTATAAGAAATTGACATTAATAAGTTAATGTATTTACCACGGGATTATGGTTCTACGTATATAATTTCGATTATTATAATAATAATAAATGATACACACCCTATATCTACTCCCAATCATTATGTTTATATTCAAAGCCAGCATGATTCTAGGAGAATTTGTGAAAAGAATCACGCGTAATGTGCAAAAATAAAAACTCTGGCTCAACCCTCCTTTCAAAAATTTTTACAATTTTTTTTTTAACACAAGTCTTTTGATTGATTTTCTCGTTAATGAAAAAAACAAAAAAATAATGTTTTAATTTAGTAACCTGTTACGTCATCGTGCCCATACAAATCCGCTGCATAAGACATACCTACTGATATTGCGACACCGAGCCGCAACTAGCAACGAGGCGCTGCATCAGCAGACTTCGCGGAAACCTTTCGCAATCGGAAACTTTTGTTTGTTCGGTTTAGTATTCCAATTTTATTGCATTGTTAACCTAACATCGGTAGCATTCGCTAGTATTAGAAACTTATATTGTAATTTCAATTTTTAATTAAATTAGTTTAAAACATTTTTGGTTTTTTTTGGATCCTTCGGCTGAGGCCTACGTAATTGGCGCAGTCGGTAGGATAGGGTAGGTTAGCTAGGAGTGCTCTAATATCGATCTACTTCTACTCTGCGCGTCGCGTCAAGAGTCGTGGCGTGCCCATACCCGCCCTTATCCTGAAAGAACCTAGGACCGCGGCTGGAGGACAAATCCAAACATCGATTCCAAAGGAACCAGGATGAAATATATGTAAGTACTTGAATTGCTCCTGTACTTGCTATCCTTTTAATTTTAATCCTTGTGGTGTTATAATATTCCAAAATTTTCCACCCACGTAAATTATCTTTAAGGCCTGCATCGAGTAGGCAATCTCGTAATATAATAGCTGATAGACTTAGATACTTAGATACGATAGAAGAAGTTAAAGGTACGATGGCGGACCTTGATACTATTTTCAAAGCCTTACGTGTGGTGCCTGAATTCGATGGCAACCCCAACGTACTAACTCGATTTATACGATTATGTGACCAATTGTGTGCTACTTATTTGAGCGCGGAACCAGGCAGTGAGCTTTCCAATCTTGGTTTATTAAACGGGATTCTTAATAAAATCACCGGGCCCGCCGCCCGCACTATAAACTCAAATGGTGTTCCGGAATGTTGGGCCGGCATTAGATCCGCACTTATAAATAACTTTTCTGACCAGAGGGATGAAACTGCCCTCTACAATGATCTTGCTCTTGCTACTCAGGGCAACAATTCACCCCAAGAGTTTTATGACCGCTGTCAAACTCTCTTTAGCACTATCATGACATATGTAAGTCTGCACGAGGTGATTCCCACCACCATCGAGGCGAAACGCACCCTTTATAAAAAGCTGACCATGCAAGCGTTCGTGCGCGGATTAAAAGAGCCCCTTGGCTCTCGCATACGATGCATGCGTCCTGATAGTGTGGAAAAAGCATTAGAATTTGTACAAGAGGAACTAAATGTTATGTACTTGCAACAGCGAAATGATTCTGTTAGTGATCGTAAAACTAACTCTTTTAATTCTGCACCAAAACCGATGCAAATGCAATCATTCGCTATGCCGGGACAAAAATCGTTTGTTCCTCCTGCACCCGTATATAATCACATGCCATTTAATATGCCCTTCCAGCGACCATTGCCTCAATTCCAATCTCAACAACCGTGGAGGCCTAACTTCGCTATGAACCGACCTCCTCAAGGTCCTTCACGCACTCAACAAATGTTCCGTGCAACGCCACCGAATTATAACGCGCAAAATAATTCTTTTAGAATGCCACCGAGGCCACAACCGCAATTTACAGGCCCTAAGCCTATGAGCGGTGTAAGCCATTATGTGTCTCGACCCTTACCAGCTACTGGTATGCCAGGACACGACTGGACGAAGTCGGGAAACCCGCCGCCCAGTAACTACTTTAAAACCCGGGAAGCTAACCTCAACGAGTGCTCTGGCTACGAGGGATATTATTATCAGGACTATGAGGCCTATCCGTGCTATCCTGAATATGACTATAACTATGACTGTCCGACTAACTATGAATATGACGAGACTCAATACTACCAGGACTGTAATGTGAACGAACAGACTGACGGTGACAACTTGACTGACCCTCAGCCCTCAACTAGTGGCTGTGACCATCAGGATTTTCAGAAGGGTCAGACATCACGAAGTTCAAAATAGAAGTCAACCTCCAAACCCAACGTCAACTTCCTTATATACAAATTTCCGAACCTCCCTTAAAATTATTAATTGACACTGGGGCTAATCAGTCTTTTATTAACCCCGAGGCTATTGAAAATTACTTTCCACAGATGCCTCTAAATTTTGATCCTTTTGAGGTAACCAATGTGCACGCGACTACTCGTAATAACTATTCTGTGTCATTGCCATGTTTTACGGAATTTCAGGACCCTGACTTTATAAAATTGTTTGTGTACCGTTTTCATAATTACTTTGACGGACTTATTGGACTTGACTTGTTGGAAAAATGGGAAGCTAAAATTGACCTTAAGAACAAAGTACTTATTACTCGTAACGCGACAAATCCTATTCAAATGTATAACTCCCAAAACGTAAATTTATATGAAGACGTTATCCCCGCCAATTCTTCAAAATTAGTAAAAATTCCAATTAACGTTCATGACGGAGAAGCTTTTATACCTGAGCAAATTATTTCTAATTGTGTGATCCGGGACTGTTTAACAGTAGTAACAGACAACCACGGCATTCTAGAGATCGCGAATCCGTCTCCGCACGATTTAATATTTTCAATAGATCGCCCCATACTGGCCGAAGTTCATACGACTGAGTTCACTTGCACCGAACAATCGCCCGCGCGAGTCGACGAAGTTTTATCGCGATTACGTACTGACCACTTAAACGCTGAAGAGCGCGCTAATTTAAAAACCTTGTGCGCTAAGTACGCGGACGTTTTTTATATAGAAGGAGAGCCTTTGACTTTTACGAATAAAATAAAACATCGCATTCGAACCACCGATGAGGAACCGGTGTACACGAAAAGTTATCGGTACCCGTTTATTCACCGAGACGAGGTTAAACAGCAGATAGGTAAAATGTTAGAGCAGGGGATAATTCAACCCTCTGAATCTGCGTGGAGCTCCCCGATATGGATCGTCCCAAAGAAAGCCGATGCATCTGGCAAAGTAAAGTGGCGGATTGTAATAGACTTTCGGAAAGTCAATGAAAAGACAATAGATGATAAATATCCCATCCCTAACATCACTGATGTGTTAGACAAGCTAGGTAACAGTCAGTACTTTACAACCCTTGACCTAGCCAGTGGGTTCTATCAAGTAGAGATGAGCTCTGAGGACATTCCTAAGACTGCATTCAATGTAGAACATGGGCATTACGAATTTTTACGTATGCCAATGGGATTGAAAAATTCTCCGTCCACATTCCAACGTGTGATGGATAATGTCCTCAAAGACCTCCAAAATACTGTTTGTCTAGTATACTTAGACGACATAATTGTGTACAGTACCTCACTCCAGGAACATATAATAAATCTCCAGAAAGTCTTCCAAAAACTCCGGGAATCTAACTTTAAAATTCAGATGGATAAATCAGAATTTTTAAAGTTAGAAACAGCGTACTTAGGTCATGTCATTAGCAGAGAAGGTATAAAACCTAACCCCGATAAGATCTATGCTATTCAAAACTACCCCATACCTAAGACCCCTAAGGAGATTAAGCAGTTTTTGGGCTTAGTTGGCTATTATAGAAAATTTATACCTGACTTTGCTAGAATCACGAAACCTCTCACTCACTGTTTAAAGAAAGGTAGTAAAATAACTATGAGCCCTCAATACGTTGACAGTTTTGAAAAATGTAAGACCCTTTTAACCAATGACCCCATACTACAGTACCCTGACTTCAATAAAGAATTTATTTTGACTACAGACGCTTCGAACGTGGCCGTTGGCGCCATTTTGTCCCAGGGCCCAATAGGATCAGATAAGCCTGTGTGCTATGCATCCCGAACTCTAAATGACAGCGAAGTCAACTATAGCACAATAGAAAAAGAGCTATTGGCAATAGTTTGGGCTACCAAGTACTTTCGACCGTACCTGTTTGGTCGAAAATTCAAGATCCTTACTGACCATAAACCACTTCAGTGGATTATGAGCCTTAAGGAGCCGAACTCTCGACTAACAAGGTGGAGGCTCAAACTTAGTGAATATGACTACACAGTCATATACAAAAAGGGTAAAGCCAACACAAACGCCGATGCACTTTCTAGAGTCGAAATTCATAACGAGGAGATAAGCTCAGTAGCCGTAAATCCTTCAGATAAACCGGCTAGTTCTGTTCGTGGTTCAACTACATTAACAGCACATACTAGCCTTGAAAATCCAATCCTTGAAGTACCCATAACTGACGATCCTTTAAACAGATTTCACAGACAACTTATTTTGACAGTAGTAGGTGACATAAAGAAACGACCGACGGCGATTAAGCCATTTGACACACATACTAGGACTTCTGTACAAATTTCTGAAAGTAACCTCGCGGATGACATAGTGAGTGCTATAAAGGAATTTGTTAACCCCAAAGTTAAAACAGCCCTTTTCATAAATCCACCCTGGCGAATGTTCGATATAATTCCCATCATTCAAGAGAAATTTCGTAGTTCAGCAATGAATTTGGTATTAGCCAAAAAGGAAGTCGAAAATGTTAAAGAATACCTCAGGCAGCAAGAAATAATTCGAAATTACCACGATGGTAAAACAAACCACCGTGGAATTAATGAATGTTTCTTATCTCTCTCAAATAGATATTATTGGCCTAAAATGAGAGACCACATAACTAAATATATTAATGACTGTACTTTATGTGGCCAAGCTAAATATGATAGCCGCCAGCAACAAAACCTTTTGAAATAGTCCACTTAGATTTATTCACAGCTCAATCTGAGAAATATTTAACTTTCATAGATGTGTTTTCTAAATACGCACAAGCCTATCATCTTCGAGATGGTACTGCTGTCAGTATAATCCAAGGTCTTCTCCACTACTGCACTCACCATGGCCTTCCTCTGACGATAGTGACAGACAACGGGACGGAATTTACAAACCAGTTATTCTCAGAATTTACTAAGTTACATAAGATTAACCACCACAGAACTTTACCCCATGCACCCAATGACAACGGTAATATTGAACGACTCCATTCGACTATCCTAGAGCATCTTCGCATCCTTAAATTACAACAGAAGGACGAGCCCGTGCTAAATCTTATGCCTTACGCAATCCTTGCATATAACAGCTCCGTTCATAGTTTCACAAAGTGCCGACCCTATGACATAATTAACGGACATTTTGACCCCAGAGACCCAGTTGACATAGACTTGACTAAGCATTTACTTCAACAATATACCCAGACTCACCGCGAACAGATGAAAACCGTATACGAGATGATTAACGAGACCTTATTAGCTAACCGTTCCCACCTTATAGAAAATCGTAATAAGAACCGTGAGCCCGAAGTAGAATTTGAACCGAATCAGGAGGTTTACATTAGTAACCCCTTTGCTACTCGACAAAAACTCGCACCGCGTTACACGCAGGATACCGTTTTAGCTGACTTACCGATTCATATTTATACCTCGAAGAAACGTGGCCCCGTAGCTAAAGCCCGTCTCAAGAGAGTTCCTAAATCATCAAAATTGTTGCAGATTACTACTGACTTTGACCGTGATAACAAGACTGGAAGCTCAAGAGATCAAACTTGAAAGCTTAGACGAAGGACCTGGACTCTTGCCGTTTAGACTGGGACCGACTACATTAGTAACTCATTACCATACATTTTTACAGTACATTGAACTTGACAATATTGAGAATCAAATTAATAACGTACAGACTCAACTCTATGACTATAAAAATAGACTCGAAAATGACACATACTCTTTATATGAATTACAGATTGACTATTTAAATACTAAATTACAAAGGATCCTTAATCATTTACATAGCCTAGAGCCTAATCGTAGCAAGAGAGGTCTAATAGACGGGTTAGGTTCTATTGTCAAAAGTATAACTGGTAATTTGGATTATTCAGATGCGATTAAATTTAATAATGCCATCAAGATTTTGGAAAGTAACCAACACAAAGTAACAGATGAATTTAATAATCATATCAGTATTAGTAAAGATTGGATGGCCCACCATAGTAAAGTCATGACGCAAATAGTTCAAAATCAGGAAAGAATAAACGACACATTAGAACTTCTTTTAGATCGCGAAGCGCATAAGGATACGAGTTTAATCAAGTATGCTAGATTCGCTCAATTATTAATGATTATCTCTGAAAACACAGATGACATTATGGCAGAACTTATGAGAATAGAGAATATTTTAAGTTTCGTGCGTGCATCGAGCACACACCATTCTATAGTAGGCGTAGATATATTAGCTAGAATGATAGATAAATTAGAATTATTATACCCTAAGGGTCATATACTAGGATTAGATTTAAGGGAATACTATGATATAATTAAACCGGGTTATTATTTCTCAGGCAAACGTATAGTTATAACACTGAAGTTTCCCATAGTATCTCCCATAGAATACGATTTATTCAGGTTAGCTGTCCTTCCTAATAAGTTAAACCAATCCATTTTACCCCCATATCCTCTCATAGCAAGTAACAGGCAGGCATTCATGTACATAGAGACAGAATGTCCGAAGTACGGTAAAAGGTTCCTTTGTGAAGAAACCCTGACTCACCAAGTACAGGCACAAGCGGACTGCATCCAGAATCTCATCGTGAACCAATCACTTGACGCGACCTGCGAGATGACCACCATCAAGCTAACCAAGGAGGCTGTGGACCAACTAGACGAGAGACATTATGCCATTTCTTTCCCTCGTCCTACGCAGATACACACCATCTGCGGACACGAAAGCTACGACACTGTACGAGGAAGCTTCCTCGTCACCATCCCAGTCAGCTGCTCACTGAACACAGAAGAACTCACCATCAGTAACAGTTACGACAGGATCAAAGGACAACCACTGAACATTATGAAAATCTCCATGAAAGTCGAAGTATCAACTACTTCGCCGCTACCGCACATTAAATTAAATTCAATAAACCTAAGAGATCTACATGACTACCAAGAGAACGTGATGCTGCAGCCGACAGTACAACTGGACCACACTTCATCTGATATCGTATACCATACCACGATACCAATCTACAGTATATTATTCACCGCTGTGGTACTAGGAGCCGCCCTGATCCTACGCCGATACTACAATCATCTTAAGAGGAAACCAAAGGGCAAAGCTGAGGAACACCACTACGAGGACGCCGAGAAGCCTGCAACCCCATCGAGAGCTCCGGCAACATTTTCACTCAAAGTTTTAAAATAGTTGCCGTTCTAAGGGTGGAGGTGTTACGTCATCGTGCCCATACAAATCCGCTGCATAAGACATACCTACTGATATTGCGACACCGAGCCGCAACTAGCAACGAGGCGCTGCATCAGCAGACTTCGCGGAAACCTTTCGCAATCGGAAACTTTTGTTTGTTCGGTTTAGTATTCCAATTTTATTGCATTGTTAACCTAACATCGGTAGCATTCGCTAGTATTAGAAACTTATATTGTAATTTCAATTTTTAATTAAATTAGTTTAAAACATTTTTGTTTTTTTTTTGATCCTTCGGCTGAGGCCTACGTAATTAACCCTCTTCGAATTTCAATAATAATACTGTTTGTAATCTAAAAAGTAAATACTATATAAAATATACATTAATAAAAAAGTTATTCACAGTCCCCCTACAATTCCCATTCAGTCCAAGTTCATATTTATCCAATAACCCAACATTCTTTCAAATAATACATTCAAAGTAGGTATTCTTAGAGAATATTTATTACCTAGAAAGTCCGTAAATCATTTCTTGGGAACATCGTTGGGCGTCTCTATATGTAGGGCATAGCCGTGGGAAAACGAATTCTTGTAGGTTGACTTTATCTGGTAACTTTACGAACTAAAGTTAATCGAACCTTCAGTTTCGAAAACCTATATTTATAGTGACTTTTTTTGGTATTGATCTGATATATTTTGGAAACCATAGGGTATTCATTGTAACAAAATCGTAATGGTTCATACGGTTCTACTTCATAATATTCTAGAGTTCGTGATTTTTATTTCACATTGAAGAGATAGTGGGGAGGTTCTGCGTTCTGTTGAACGCGAGGTTAAGAGAGGTGTGCCCCAAGGCTCAATTCTGGGCCCACTTTTGTTTATTCTCTATAGTGCAGATATAATTAATAGAATTCGTCATTGCAAGTTCCATATTTATGCCGACGACATTCAGATGTATCTATTCTTTAAGCCAGAAGACATTCGTTCCGCAGAACTCAATTTAAACGCAGATTTAGAAAGGATCCAGGCATGGTCTGTGTCTAATTCTTTACTGCTAAATGCAAAGAAGACTAAATACATGATATTAGGCACCAAGCAACAAACTCTGAAGATAGCACTATCTGCTCCACAATTGATAGTCAATAGTGAGAAAGTAGATCGTGTTTCCGTGGCTAGGAATCTTGGCCTTCTTCTGGATGAGCAGTTGAGGTTTGAGCGGCACATAGCTGAAACCGCAAGCAACTGTTTTTACAGACTAAAAATTTTATATAAAATAAGAAATTATATTAGTACTGACCTTAGGATAATTCTTGTAGATTCGCTTGTACTCTCAAAGTTTAATTATGTCGATTCGGTTTATGGCCCTCGTTTACTCTCTAAGACATCTCGTCTTGTCCAGAGAGTCCAAAATGCTTGTGATCGTTTTTGTTTTGATGTTCCGCAACGTAGTCACATAACACCTTTTTTGAATAATAGTAATATTTTAAATATGAAGCATAGAAGAGATCTTCATTTTGCTAGTTTGTTGTTTGGCGTGGTTAAGTCCGAGAGGCCCCACTATCTTTACTCTAAGTTAGTATGGGCTCGCGATTACAGTACGTATGCCACTCGAGGATCAAGTTTCTTAATGCGTACTCCACGCCACGGCTCGGCTGCGTTTCGTGGTAGTTTCCGGTTCTGTGCCACTAAGTGCTGGAACTCTCTTCCACCACCATTAAGAAAACTTAAAAGTAATTTCAGTTTTAGATATAAGTTCAAAAAACTATTGCTTGATTTGCAAAACAGACCTGAAACTACCCTCATTTAATAGAAGTAATGTGAAGAGCAAATAATTTTTATAATTTGACATGTAACTTTGTAAATTTAATCTATCTATTAATTTTTTTTTTTTTTTTTTTTATATCTTTATGTACTACAACCTCCTCCCCCCTCTCCCCTCCCCTCTCCTTCTTAGTATAGTTAGTTGCAATTAGTTTTTTTGTCATTTATTATTATTATTATTATTTTCTTATTCTTTTATTATATTGAGCTAAACTTTTTAATTTATTCGTTATTTATATTTTTGAAGTCTTTCTTAAGTCCGTGTGTCACCAAAGGCAAGAGCTGAAAATCAGCGTTGTGGTTTGACCACAGCATTATGCTGAGCTCAGGCCTTGTCTGACATCACTGCGCGCCGGCTATCTGCGTACGCTATTATGTTCATCGTGTGTTTTCATTCTCTTGTCTTGTCTCTAAATAAGTACGTTGTTCGCTGTTGTGTGCAGTTGTGTCAGAATAAATGTTTTTTCTTTCTTTTCTTCTTTCTTATTTTCCCCATATAGTAATTTTTATCATATTTTGTAGTTTTCCCAGTGGGTTTTAGTATTAAGATTTTAATGTATATTGAACGTATGTACATTTCAATCTCATGAATCCTTGCCGAATTCAAACACAATCTTTCAATCGGCAGACGTATTCATTTCCTGTTCCTCTCCCACTCGCACACCGGAAGTGCTGAATATCACGCTCCTAGCGCCCTCTGTAGCAGACTGCTGCATCCGGTTTGAACTTCCGCTTCACTTGGAATCGAAATTTTTAGTTTTTCTAAGTTATACGTCTTCTTTTATGGTTTGGGTTTGCCTTTTTGATGACAGACAGCAGCGGCTTGTACATTGCAAAAATACTTCACAGCTGAGCTTATAACAATACAATTATAGTAATTAAACAAATTGCATTCTTTGCTCTGTTATTTTTTCATATTCGAAAAATCAAAGGCCTTCAACTGCCAGCGTGCCATATTATTGATCCACGATGCATACTCGTACAGATGCTATGTTCGATATTTTTAATAATCCATTTAAACCTAAACTATAGAAAAACAATAGTAATAACGCCGAAATACAGCATCGAGGATATCTATAGTATTTTAAAAGAAATTCTCCCTAGCCGATGCATCTATATCTTTTATCTCTTTCCACCGCGGCCATCTTTAAAATAAACAACTTCCAATAAATAAAACAACGCCGGGAGAATATCAATTTCAAGGCGGATTTTTCCCGGGGTGCGCAGATATTAGTTCCGTCCGAGACGTGGCCAGTGATACCTGTGATACCTACCTGGACATGGCGCCGACATCTCTGTATACAAACTGGAAGCAGTAACTCATCTCCAGTGGTGCACTGTTTTTTTATACGTATCAGCTGGCTAAGGATTTATTTCCAAATGATGAACGCTAGAACGACTGAGGAGGACTGCGCACGAGGGGTTTTAGTGGGTTGAGCCCCACATCCTTCACCCCTGTGGCGGAGGAGATAGTACAAGGACAAACCCCCCCCCCCCCCCCCTCTCCCTAAAAAAACACTAATTTTTATAATGAAATGGAAACTAACACTACACACTGGTATTCACAAATCGATATTTTGGTACTGTTTCAAGTATTGCCGGAATTTTTCGAAGTTTGCATAAACACAATTAATGGCAAACAAACAGTTTCGTGACTATTCACTCTAGAGTCTAACAAGACTATACTGAGACTGAGGATGGCACCTTCAAATAGATCAAAATATTCATTACCCTCTGATGAATTTATTTAAAAAGCTCCCAGATACCAACTGACTGTTTATCCAGTAAACCTTTGAACCTGGCTGTATTTTAACAAACGCCTTCGACCAAAACGATTAATGTGACTTGAGTTACTGCATGAAGTTGTTTGTATTGTTTTCGTAATTTCCTTCGTCTGGGATTATAAATACAGAAGCCACGATACAAGATGATCTTAATGAGGTCCAGTGTCAGAATGCAGACATTAGAAACGGTCTTAACGGATGCAAGTTTTGATGCTCATGGTTTACAAAGCGAATAAAAATATAAAAATGTACAATGCCATAGGAGTCAAAGTAGGGACCATTTCAAATAACACTGACTTTGATGACTTAGAAACGTATGAAAATAGAATAGAATAGAATAGAATAGAAAACTCTTTATTGTACACCAGAAACAAAATTAAACACAGTACAGAAAAATAACTTTGGTGAATTGCTCAAAGGTGACGAAAACGTACCAAAACTGTACATTAGAATCTAAATTCGTCTTTATTGCCATTGAAATAAAGTTGGTTCACGCTAAACCCTTTCTAAAGACAATAGTCTCTTTACTTGTCAACTTAGTTCATGATTAGGTCATGATACAAAAATTACCATTGTCTTTTTTATATAGAACTGGAGGCCTACCATGACGTCTTATAGCGATTCAGTTCAGGACTTAAACTGAGCCGCGTCGCATAAGCGTACCGTGACGTCTTATTTTTTATGTGGCTGCCATTTTCAACCTAAATTGGATATAGTTTAGGTTGAAAATGGCTTATTAGCGACTCAATTTAGGTTCCTGCCATTTTCAACCTTAACTGGATCCAGTTTAGGTTGAAAATGGCAGCAACATGAAAAATAAGACGTCACGGTACGATTACGCGACGCGGCTCAGTTTAGGTCCTGAACTGAATCGCTATAAGACGTCATGGTAGGCCTCCTGATCGATAATACGTACAAGTATTTACAATTTTCGTCGAATCTAAGCTGGCCAGAATGATTCTTCTATTATTATTCTGTCTATCCCACACTACTGTCTTTGACTGCCTTTGAAATCCCAAGTTCTTCCAATAAAAACTGAAGTGCCTCTTAAATACACAAAGGTATCTACCATTATTACTTACGTTTCTGGGTAAAAGCTTCCGTTCAGAATCCTCGATACTCCGTAATCATGTTACAATGTGATCGAGTTACGTATTCGATCCGAGGTTGATCTCGGGTAAAGGCGGTTGAGAGTGCTTGTATAGTGGAGTTAGGAGAGATTTTGTGGATCGCACCTTCTTTGTTAGTACCTACTACCTCGAGCGTAAAGACATTGCTAGTCAGTGTCAGCTCAGTATTTGATACCGATTTTTTGGAGCCCAGTAAAATACTTCTTTAATTTAATAATTCTTAAAAAAACCCCTGAAGCCCAAATGAAACTTCTTGGAGAGCCGCTGTGGCGTAAATAATTGCGGCACATTTTGCATTTTTAACACTTACTAGCAGCTGTATTAGATGATAAAAGTGAAAATAAAAATCGGATCAATTTGACATTTTTAATATTGGCGAATAGTCAAATAAATCCGATTCGTTTGTGTTATTTAATACGGTTGCTGGTTTCACTAACTCTCGGCTTTTTCTAAATGCGTGGCCAGACACGCACTTGTTCGGTTTTTGATTTTCACTAATTGTACTGTATAAATGACAAAAGTATTATACATTGATCTTTGATGAATTAAGAAATTTATAAACCTTTACGCACGTGCTTAAAAATTGAGATCCAACTTTATTGTGCTTTCTAAAGCGATTTACACACAGAAGAGTTGACAATGCTTCCCTACAATTCAGAGCTAAAACCGTTTACACACCTCTGTCACATACCTCCCATACAAATAGAACTGGTTCTCGCTGACGCTTCCTCCCGATTTTTCAAAGCGCCAACACCTTGTCAACTCCAGGCCCTGGTAACGAGGGTACACATAAATTTAAGTAGTCGGACGGACGGAACTTGACAAATCCGCTTAAATTTCTCAAATATGAGGGCCTTTGAGATAGGGGTAGGGAAATTTGGGAAATAATCACGTTACTGGGCTTGAGTTTCACGGTAGGCCTCCTGTATCGGTTTTGCCGTTGCGTGTGAATAAATAATGCGGTGTGTGTTTATATCATCTAGTTTTCAGGGTAAATTAAATTGGGAAGTGGAAACTGAAACTTAGCTAGATTATGGTAAGAATAAAATTGCGTTAAGTCTCACGGTATATTGGAAAGAGGCGCTCCAATTTCACCTACCATCCTCCTTTCCTTGATTTTTTCTTTATTTTTCCTTTTCTATATCGCCAGCCTTGAGCTATGCTCTCTTTTTAAAATGAGTAAGTAGCTTTGTCTAACGCTGCTATCATAAATTAGATTCTGTGATTTGGAAGACACGGTTGAGTCTACTTTGTCATGAGCAAACAAATTACTTCAATAACTACTTAGATATTTATACAATGCTAACATTGATACTCATAAATCTACAATCATCAACCGCGAACAGAACAACAACTCTATGAAACACCTCTTTGTGAGGCACTATACTAATAAATCTCAAGAGTATAAAACAAAAGAATGTCGTATAAAGGATTTATTGTGGGGCATTACAGTAATGGTGAAAACACAGAAAAACTTTTTAAGGCTCGTCTCAGTAAAAACACCTCTTACTGTACGAGTAAGATGCGTAGGTAATAGGTACATAATAAAGAAAGTATCATTTATTTTACTTATGAAAGAATTATACCTATAGCTTTTCACATTTTTGTCATAGCGCGCATAGAGTTGAATAGAATTCAAACATGTTTACCGGGTCGAAAACCCGTCAAGTTTTCTTTACACCACATAATTTAGTTGAAAATATAAGCTCTCGCGAACCAATTAATTTAAAACCCTATAGCAAAGGCCGGAGCCTTTGAAATGCGATAGGCTTGTCTAACATGGAAACTACGCGAAACTCAATATAATTGACTTAGCGTCGCTCGTCGGAACGAGAGCAAACGTAACGTTATTATAAACGGGCTTTTAGCTGCCCCGGCCTTCTGTAATTGTATTAAACGGATGGAAAACGGCGGACCTGTAGGTTTTGTTTTATTTATGTGGTTTAAAATCAAAGGCTTGGATATATTTTGGTACGTTGATCATCCGTGACGGGATGGGTACGTTTAATTGGATGATCGCCGCATCGGCCTCACAATCAAATTATGAAATATTTTGTTCCAAATAGTCATGATTGTAGGTAAACTCTGCTTTAAAACTAGCAGACATATCTTAACTTTTGATTTAGGGTAAAACTGGAAATCTAACGTATGGATATGATTAGCTATTTTGAAGCCAGTTGTAATAGGGATTTTTTGTGATGAGGAAAAAAGGTGCAAAATTAATTTAGTCTCTTAATTTTGCCGAAACATTCGGCAGAATAAAAGCCATTATATCAACTGTCGTTATAGTATTTGACTACTGGGGTCGTGGGGCCCAGTCTGTGGGTCAGAAACTAAACCACAGATAACTTTTTTTTTTTATATTTGAGTCGTTGCCCGTAACAGCTATAGTGCCCACCCAGAACTTTCCATTGCAAAATCTTGTGCGGCACTGCTTTCCTCTCGTCACCCTGAGACATCGGTTCTTAAGTCTCATTTGCCCAGTAATTTCGCCTAACTACCTTAGACTACACACACACAGTTAACAATAAACGTATTCTATTCTAAACTAGCCAGCTCACAGCTCTAAAACTATTGCTGTGTCTATCATGTTTATAAGGTCCATTGTTATTGACTGAGTGGTGAGAGGAGCAAGATGTTCACCTGATAGTAAGCGGTACACCTGCCCATAACAGTTACAGAACTTTGCATTCCATAATCTGGCGCGGTAATGCACTGCGCTCGTCACTATGAGACATGACATAAAGTCTCCGCCGTAAGTCGCTTAAGGCCGTAAAGTCTCATATGCCCAGTAATTTCACAGGAAACAGTGCCCTATGGTTAGAATCAACACAAGCATTTCACTCTTCGAGTCTCCACTTGTTATAGTGTTATGATATCACCACACGAAGTTCCTACAAAAAACTCTACAGGAAGAAACAGCACCCGGAGTTTTTGCACTGTGGCTGTGGCTGGCAGCTGACAAGGGTCCTTGTTAGTACACGATTATTTGGCTGACCTCTCGAGCTTGATCCGAGGTAATTTCACCTCGAGGAAGTAAGGCTTCGGATGACGGAAGGGATAGGTCGAAATATGGGTGATGTTACAAGCGCTTGTTAACTTCTTGATTGGGTGTAAATATCAGAACGTAGGCGTTACGGTGACAATTTATTTGAAAATGTTGTGATAGTCAGCTTCTTAAATCATTATTCGGACCATTTTCAAAAAAATATATTCGAAATATATTTATTGGAACAGGCTTATGAGAACCAGGTATTTCATAGTTGTATGGTGATATTTTCCATTATCAGGATTCATTGAAGAAGTAGGCGACAGAACGGTTGTTTGCACAAACGAGTAGTTACAAAGTGATGATGTTTTTTTTTTATTAATAAATAGGTTGCACTTCACCACTATCTCACCTGACGTTAAGTGACAATGCGGTCTACGATGGTGCACGCTTACCTAGAAGTAACTATATACATTATAGTACTAATGAAGTTGTATTTTTTTACCATTCCATACCATACATTACCGTACATTTTTACCATACCATAATAAGAAACAGCCCAAAACAGATAAAAAAAAACCACGGAAAAAATCACTGAAACCAAAAAAGATAACAATCGAACGTTCCGTCTGTCCCAAATTCCTTCACTGCCCAAACACTTTATTATCCGTAATTCCAATAAACACAATATAGGCCACGTATTGCAATCCTAAGCCGCGATACACTGTGCTTCTTTGTGTGGGACAAAAAAGGGAATGGCTATATAAGACCGCGTTCACAACGCAAGCGTCATTCAATATCTTCTGATATCTCATTTTACCGCTCGAATAGAAGTGTGGAGAATGGATAGCGATTCGAGACCCTAGAGATTATTTGGTCTAAGTTATGGAAGATAGTTGTGTCAAATTGTAGATGGTCAGTATCGATGGAAATTTGTGTGTATTTCACAGTTATCATTAACTAGCTGTGCCCCGCGGTTTCACCCGCGTAGTTTCTGTTCCCATAAGAATACAGAGATAAATTGTAACCTATGTTACATGCTGATAATGTAGCTTTCCATCGGTGAAAAATATTTATAATCGGTTTAGTGGTTTGGGCGTGAATGCGTAACAAACAAACAATCTCACATTCGCATTTTTAATATTACTAGCTGTACCTGACATGCGTTGCAATTAAAATTATTAAAGCCGCCGCTTAAAGGTATTTTTTATTAATTAGATTTTTGGGCAGGATATCCTCGTGGGTACCACGACGCAAGTTTATTTAAAAAAAACTTACCACGGTTTTATCACACAAATAAAAAGGGCAAACATACATTCCTTTTTATTTCAATCTCTTTTTTAATATTTTTTATTAATTTCATTCATTTCATTCATGTCGATCATTTCGTTCTTCTCAGTCATGTAGGTCATTTCGTTCCTTCAATAATTTCATTCGTTTTGTCAATTTCGTTAATTTCATTCGTTTCGTTCGTTTCATTCGTTCCATTCGTTTCATTTGTTTCATTTGTTTCATTCGTTTCATTCATTTCATTCAAACGCTATTATCTCTTCTTTTTTTTTAATAAAACTGTAGGCATATTAAACAACACGTAGGATACTTTTAATTTCTGGCGGAAGTCGCGGGGTCGAAATAGGGTTTTTATAATATCACTTTCTTCTCTTAGAAACTTGAGCCCCCATCTTTGATGTCGCCGGAGGCTGCGGTCTTTTCCGACACTGAACATTGAATTTCGTGTCGCGATATATTTTTTTTAAAATATTGCTTCCACGACACCTTTTTGTCAGCTTGGTGTTACTCCGTAGCCGTGATTTTTGCCATTGTTTTATAGGTTGTTTATAAACTTAAGTTTGAATTCAACCTGGCCTATGTCTAGAATTTAGAGAAGAGAAACATTACATTTCTAACTACATCATTATTATTTCGAGATACTCAAACATATTAAAAATAAAGATTTAATAAAATTAACAGTCAACATTAAAGACCTCTTATCCTTCCATAAAAATAAAGTAAATCACAATATTCAACAAAACTTAGCATAGATTTCACAACAACAGAGAATTCGTTTCTGAGTGACGAATTTTAATAAAAAACACAAAAAAAATGTTTTGTTTTAAAAACATTTTATGGTGGGGACATTACAATTTTTATTACACATCCGTATGTTTCCAAATACGTAAAATTGTATTCACAATACCTTAAATATTGCGAAAAATAATGGCACTTTCCAAAGGCTTTACTACGATTGCGGAATCTCCAATCTCATTCCCATTAATCCTGCAGCCAGACAAATCAAAAATCACAAAGGGTTCACGAGTTTTGTGTTAAAAATAAATAAGGCCTGTTCTACACTGTCACCTCCAATCCACTTTCAATTAACGTGTGCGGAGGAGCGTTAACGTTCGCCCTGCACGCCGCGCCGCCGCGCCGCCGCCGCCCGCCCTAGCCCTAGGCTGTTTACATACGAGCTTTGTAAAAGGGGATAAACTGGTGACAGTTTTAAGAATTGAACGATATTAATTTGTAATAAAGACATTCTCAGATCAATATAATAATATGTCTTATCTGTCTATGAGAATTAAAGTCGGAAATATCTACCATCATATTTTACGGCATGGTGAAATTATGAAATACTATTAGCCTTTACCCGCGTCGGGAATTATCCCATGGGATTTTTTACGGGATAAAAATCCTATGTTGTAATCCAGGTAACAAATCATCTGTGTGCCATTTTACATAATATAAATCCGTTTTGTAGTAAAGAAAAGTAGAAAGAGTAATAAATCCTCATCCATCCATCCTCACAAACTTTCACATTTATAATATTAGACAACGGATTGTTCTGTTCAGGGGCCTCCTTAAACAACTTCAAAAAAGGATTAGGTTATCAATTCGTCTGTATTTTTTTTAAATGTTGGTATTAAAATTGCTCTAGGTTCCGTTTATTCATCGTTTCCCAACAATAATTATGTAGTAGGTATGAAACTCTGAAATTAACAACAGAAACAAAACAACGCAAATCGGAGGCAAAGTAGGCTCAAACCCACGCTGTAAAAAAAAACTATAGTAGTCGACTTAATACATAGCTACTGCCACGGATCATGTCTACTCTAACTCTCTATACTACATACACACATGAGGTTTTGTCCTGTCAAATCTGCTTTACATTACATGCGTTCTATAAATTAGCTACCCTTCTCATAGTTTCCGTGGTGTAGTGGTTATCACGTCTGCCTGACACGCAGAAGACCCCCAGTTCGATTCCGGGCGGAAACGTAATTTTTATAGATTTTTTACAAAATGTTAATACGAGTATATAGGTTTTTTAGTAAAAAAAACTTGACTTTGCAAATTTACTTGGGGTATTTCTTTACTTTGCAAATTGGGTAACTATACATTGGGTATGTAGGGTATCCACAGTGATTTGCAAGAGTATTGTATAATGTAACCCCAACCGATATTGTAAACTTACCCTCTAATCGGTCATAAAATTGTATGCCTTACCCAACCAATTAGATAACCAAACACAAACTGAACTATTATTAAACGGGTTAATCGGAATCGGTGATCACTTGACCGTAGCCTATTTCAAAGTCAAAATATTTGATGAAGCCCACTCGTCACGGATATTCGGGCCTCAATGTACCGCTAAAAATAAACAAGTTGGATACTTTATGTAAAATATAAAAACAGTACTCTATCTTAGGTAATATAAAAGTAACTTCAAACGGGTCCTAAATCCGACACGTTTTTTTTAAATGCGTGTAATCGTACGAAGATAATACCGAAATTTCTCTGACTCGTAACTTCGAATTAACTTATAAATACGATGCTATAATATTGTCATTAGATTAGATTATTTTATAATATTATACCTATTTTACCTATTGTGGTGTTATTGGAGTTTCTTTTTCCTGTGAGAGATTCAGGCATGAACCGCCATTAATTTGAAATGGAAATTTCTTTTTTCAAACCCATACCATAATCTTTTAGTTTTAGTAATTTTGGTTCATCATATTTATTTTTCAGTATGTGTATGAGATTTAAGTGTTTGACTTGTAAAGTGATTTATATTTCCCTTCTAATAATTGATTTGAGTTTTTTGTCAATCTCAGTAACTGTTTTACACAGTACTTGGAGGCGAATTTTCCGTTTGCAGACTCAAGCCGACTCCGGTCCCTTCCGGTCGACTAAACTTTCCATACTGTCAATACTGCCCTTAAATTAAAATTTGTTTGTGATGACGCTTGATTGGAGGGGATAAAAGTTTTATAATGAGCACGAAGTGGAAAGTATGGGTGAAATAACAGGCAAAATATTATTTTCGGACCTTTGTTTCCCTCTTTGGTCTCAATGGAAGTGTTTTGTTGGGATTTTCGACTAGGCTGTGACAATAAAAAATTGTTTTAAATCTCATTTTTAATGCAACGAAATTATAGATTTTACTACATAAGTTTTACAGTAAAGAGCACATGGAAATAAGTGTTTCTGTATTGTAAGGCACAGCGCCCATCTAAGTGACGTACCTTTTCGAATTAAACTAACTGCGAACTAACTAATTAAACTAACTACTATCGAAAAATGTTTTTTACTGTCCATCCAAAGGTTGTCTGGAAGAAATCGCTTTCAGCGATAAGACCGCCCATTGTACTACCCTTGTTTACCTATTGTAATTCTTCTGTACTGTGTTTATTTTTGTTTCTGGTGTACAATAAAGAGTTTTTCTATTCTATTCTATTCTAATGAAAATCGTATCATTCATAAAGAGTTTTTTTTTATTGCGCATAGTGTAACGGTCCCGAATTGGACTCGCTACATTTCACAAAATAAAAATACACATTTATCAATTTTTGGCAGAATACTGAGATTTGCATTGACAAATTAGTGAGATTTTGGCTACACATCAATATTGCATTCGATCGGAAAAAAAGCTAATTATTGCAAAGGTAGAAACTCTATGGTAAGAAAAAAAAGGTCAAGTCGTATCTATGATAAGGCAAAAAAATGGAAAACGGATCAATAAATTAATTAATTATGAAATTCGGGAGGGAATGGTTAAAAGTACGGGAAGGACCTCACGATGTTGGTAACACTGCAAGGAATGGGGGAATGGGACAACAGGATGGTTAGAAAGGGGGGACGGGGAGGTTTAAGCGCGAAAGTAGGAGTTTTAGCGGGAAAATCAGGGACGGTCCCGTAGGAGTCCTGGAAGTGAGCGGGGGTCGCGGAGAAAAGTGAAAGAAAATGGTGAAGTTCAGTGGAAAGTAGGAGTTTTAAGGGGAAAATCAGGGACGGACGCCTAGGAGTCCTTGAAGTGAGCGGGGGTCGCGGAGAAAAGTGAAAGAAAATGGTGAAGTTCAGTGAAAAGTGCTTAGTAATATGGGCCGTGGATCGTCGGGTCTCTTCCTGAGGAGATTTAGTAATCTTTAAAAGCTGTGCTGGGATGATGGGAAGTGATATTAGGGCCAGGGTTTGTATGAGTGGCATTGCGAAGGTACAGATTCTTACTGACACTGATAGGGCGCGTCGGATGGCGAGTTG
This sequence comes from Campaea margaritaria, assembly GCA_912999815.1. Classification (NCBI taxonomy): domain Eukaryota; kingdom Metazoa; phylum Arthropoda; class Insecta; order Lepidoptera; family Geometridae; genus Campaea; species Campaea margaritaria. The sequence goes on along the minus strand of OU538789.1, from coordinate 10,999,132 downwards.
AAATGGAGCTAGCCATAGGAGATTCGTAAGTACCTGTGAGCTGCCTGGGTTATAGTGTTATCGATAAGAGGAGCTATCCACAGGAGATTCGTAAGTACCTATGAGCTAGTTTATATTGTTGACGATAAGAGATGCTAGCTATAGGAGGTTCGTATGTACCTGTGAGCTGACTAGGTTATAGTGGCATCGATAAGAGATGCTAGTCGTAGGAGGTTCGTAGGTATCTGTGTGCTGACTAGGTTATAGTGTTATCGATGGAAGATGGTGGACGTAGAAGGTCCGTAGGTATCTGTGTGCTGACTAGGTTATAGTGTTATCAATGGAAGATGGTGGACGTAGAAGGTCCGTAGGTATCTGTGTGCTGACCAGGTTATAGTGTTATCGATGGAAGATGGTGGACGTAGAAGGTTCGTAGGTATCTGTGTGCTGACTAGGTTATAGTGACATCAATGAGAGATGCTAGTTGTAGGAGGTTCATAGGTATCTGTGTGCTGGCTAGGTTATCGTATTATCGATGGAAGATGGTTGCCTTAGAAGGTTCGTAGGTATCTGTGTGCTGGCAAGGTTATAGTGTTGTCGATTGGAGGTGCTAGTCATGGGTAGTTCGTGGGTGCCTATGGGCTGGCTGGATTATAAGAGAGTGGGGTCACACACACACACAGCACACATGTCTTTAGCATGGGGTTCTTTGAATAGGAGGGAATTAATGCTGCAAAGCAGGAGTCACCTTAAACTATAGGAAACTACATAAAATCAATACAAATGTAAAACAAGCACTCGGGGACATTAAAAGTTTAATACTATGACAAAGAAATGAACTGGTGGAACATAAACTTCCTCGAGGATCAATTGTAATACTATAGACTATATTGTAATAGATTTACAGAGTTATTAGGTCAAACATGAACAAGCAAACATCTAAACAATGTTATATCCGGCAATCAAATCAATAAGACTAATCATTACATATGTACCTACTTTGAATGAAAGAAGTTGTAATACGGTTTAATTATTTTATTATCCATCATAACAATGCTATAGAGCCTAAATATAACTTTACATACTCATAAAGTAAACATCTGGGAAAACAATTAAGAAATTAATATAATTTGTGACGGAAAGAAAATGAACGATGAAAACTAAACATAACTGATAAAGAATCAATTAAATCACAATAAGTTAGGACTACTGCAAGGATTAAATATAACCTACCTATAAATAAAGTAATAATCTGGACAAATTAACTATAATTTAACTTAGGCTTGGTTCGGAAAGAATAATTCTGATTTCAAGATTAATTAATTGCACAAAGGCACTGGACGACAGATATGACTAAGTTTGTCTCTTTTGGATTGGCTACTTATGGGCAATGACCTATTACCTTCCCTGGATTTTCTTATGACTAAAAAAGAGTGAGATTCTCCATAAGGCTCTTCGAAAGTCACTAACTGAGGCTTACTTTCAACTTGAATCGCTCCAATGTTGAATCCTTCCATGCAATAGATATGGTATTAACTATGGCACTAGAATTCTTAGTGTTACAGAATTATCTAGAAGAACTTTCTAAAAATCCTCCGATAGAGAGATAACCTGAAATCAACAAAGAATTGACATTATACTTAATGGAAACTACCATCAAACCTTAGAACAAGGCTTCTTAACATACTATTTAAATAAAACTAGTACTACACCAGAAAAATGGTTCGAAAGGAATAATTCTGTCCTTAACATTAATTACAAGAAACAACGAACGACAAATATGAATGAGTTCGTCTCTGTTAGATTGACTACTTATGGGCAATGACCTATTACCTTCCCTGGATTTTCTTATGACTAAAAAAGAGTGAGATTCTCCATAAGGCTCTTCGAAAGTCACTAACTGGGACCTACCTCTGACTTGAATCGTTCCATCGTTGAACTCTTCCATGAATAGATATGGAAAGAACTACAGCTCCACACTAGAAATCTTAGTGTTACAGAATTATCTAGACGAACTGTCACTTTCTGGAATTAAAACAATTCCTAGGTTTTCCAATGAGAAATAACCTGAAACAATAAATAATTGTTGTTACCTACACCTAAAGGAAAAATATCCTTAAACCTTAGAACAATGCTTCTGAAATACTAACTAAATAAAACCAGTATTATTACACCGGGGGAAAAATATGACCTCTTGCCACATAATATAATTCTACAAATGGAAACCTGGACAATAGTCCCATATTAAGCTAAATAAGCTAGGCGTATGCACAGATGGGTAAATAAAGCCTAATGTATTATGTAGTTGCTCCTAGTAGGTAGAGCTAGGATAGGTTTAACGAGATTTTAGATCTCTAAATATTGGGGCCTCTTTCCCTTTTGCTAAAGTAAGTAAGTGGGATTGAGGAACCGCATGAACTAGATAAGAAGGATGGGAAATTCGACCATGGCGGGGGTTATGTCCGCTGATAACCCTTCATCCTCGTTGAATCATGAATGGAGGTTGTGAGATTGTTTACAAACCGGGTATGAATGAGATCGAACCGTGAATACTCTTTAGATAAAAGAAAAGAAGTCCCTCTTTATGAAGTTTCCTTGCTTAGACATACTAGACTTATTATAGTAATAGGCGAGTTTCACGGTATTTCCTAGCGGTAACATAAAGATTTCACATCTGTTTAAATGAGTTCGGACGGGTGACTTTGACAAGTAAGCTTATTGTCATGGAGCGATGTTAGCTGTTGTCAGTGTCATTTGTCCTGTGAGAGTGACGGATAATAGAACGATGAATTGAAATTTGATGGAAGACCACAGATAGACAAACATAGTAAATTAAATGAAAGTAAATACTTTCCGTCGAGATTTCGTAACTGCGAGGCGGTACTTAATCCCGACAAGCGGTGGAGAATATCCAAGTCTGGTCCGACGAAATTCACAACTTAGGGCGGGGCGGGGCTCTAAGTCATAGCCGCTGTCATGATCGTAGATTCAGAATGGAAGTTTTAATCATAGACTCTCGTGATAATTACAAAACTATAAGGTCGAGCGAAAGGTTGATGAGTTACGAAAAATGTAAGGTTGACGAAAAGTTGATAAAAGGTTGACGACTATTAATTTATAATTTTGAATGAAAGGTTATATATGGGACAACGAAGGGCTAGGATTAAGATCTACTTTGTCAGATATTTAGATAATACGGATTTGATGAGAGGTAGAACGGAACGAGAATATTAGGTTGAGTTTATTTAGGGACGCCATATAATAATTTAGGAATGGTAGAAAACGAATGGTATTAATTCAGCGAAATCTAAATTCAAATTATTTATCTCTTTTGATATTGACTACTGACGGATTGCGAAGCCATACTGACCACTCAAAGAATTTAGGTTGCTACACGCGGAACACAACGAAGGGTTACTAGACGATCATCGGGCCAAAACAAAATAAAGTAAAACAAAGTAAAATAAAGTAAAGTAAAGGTAGAGTGAGCTAGGTGCGGAGTTAGTGGAGTTGTACTGAACGTATTAGTACTGAACTGTAGTATTATTATGATTATTATTAGGAGAGAGTAGAAGAGAGTAGGGTGAGACGATTAGTTTAAGATTTGTTTAAGTTTAGTTAATTATTTTAATTTCGAAAAAAGTGTTATGAGGTAGAGTATAAAAAGGGGAGAGAGAAGAAAGAAAGCGGGGGGGTTACAATTGGTGCCGTGACCAGGATTGTCGAAACTAAAATAACGTGACCAGGATAATCGAAACCAGAATAACGTGACCAGGATAATCGAAACCAGAATAACGTGACCAGGATGGTCAGAACTTAAATAACGTGACCAGGATAGTCGAAACTATGTTAGAATAACGTGACCAGGATAGTCAAAACTAGAATAGCTAGAACCAGGATAGTCAACACTAGAATAGCGTGATCAGGATAGACAAAACCAGGATAGTTAGGACCAGGGTAGCTTAAAATCAGGATATTTTAAAATCAGGATAGTTTAATAACAGGATCGTTTGTACTTATGACTAGCATTAGCTTATTGGTTATGATTATTATTAGATGCAATTTAGATTAGAATCTTTAAAGCAAAAATTTATTAGAAGATAATTAGGTTCAGTATAACTTCGTCTTCGGTGACTAAGTAATTAGTCACAATTGGTGCCGTGACCAGGATGGTGTTCGGTATGGCATTGTAATCCGGAAGGTGGTTGATGTTTATGGAGGGAAATATATTATTATAGAATAAATAGATAGATAGATAGATAAACTCTTTATTGGGGCACCGCAGAGCAAAGAAAAATTAAAACTAGAACAAAACAAATTTTACAATTGGTGTCACAATGGGCGGTCTTATCGCTCAGAGCGATCTCTTCCAGACAACCATGCACGGAGTGGAGTGAATGGGACATCGGACGGTGGCTTTCTTTATATACGTAGATTAAAATAAATAAAGAAATAGATGCATATTATACACAAAATAAACTTAAATACATAGTAACATAATAGATAAACTTAATATATACCATAATATAATAAACAATTGGGGAAAAGGCAAAATAAAAGGCTAAATCATATAATACACGAATCTTAGTAAGGAAAATATGCAGAGATTAGAATAAAAATCATAAAAAAATATATTAAATTAACCAGAGGGGAAATGACGGGGGGTTGTCACCATCTATAAATTAGACTTAGTAGTAACTTATTTAAATTAACTGTTACAGGAAATATAAAATTTTACACAGATTAATTATAATGAAGAAGAAATATAAACATAAAGAGAAGAAACATAAATATGTTAAATGGAATAGAAGATTGTAATGCAGACTTTTAACAACTTATTAATAATGTTCTAATGAATATTGTTTAAAAATATAATTACTGTAACAGATATAGAAAGGGATCATAAGAGCTGATGGTAAATAAGATTTAATAAGATGGAAGCTGTGGTAGCCTAATGGGAGAGCGTCCGCCTTTCAGTCGGGGGATAGTGGGTTCGAGTCCCAGTGCGGGCACGTGCCGGTGTGTTTCTGTAAAACGTATGGGCGTGGTTGTCGCTCGCTTTTCGGTGAGGGAAAGCATCGTATGGGGAGGGGCCCGTGCCCAGCGGTGGGATGTGATAGGTTGATGTTGAAATATTGTTTGAAAGAACTCTGTAAGAAAATAATATGAAATAATCATAAAAACAAAAAAAAATAATTATATATAAATAGTTTTATTTGAAAAAAATTGGTAATTGAAAAAGGTAAAGGTAACTAAGAAAGGTAAAGGTAACTGAAAAAGGTAAAGGTAAATGAAAGGAGGTAATGGTAATGGTAATAAAACGAAACAAACATAATAGAATACTATTGCATAAATTTAAATTCGGGGGGTTGTTTTACATTGTTGAAATAAATTCATAATTCGTGTCTTATAATCCGTGCGGGTTTGGTGCTTTGCTTGAGTAGCGTGAAACCGCTGAGAGATTTATGAAAAGGTTTTAGTCGAATGAAGGACTCTAGTAAACCATCAACCTGGGTTTAAGACGGTTTGTCACGATTTGACTTCAAATCGACACACTACACTTACAACGTTTCTTTATGAAGGAGAATTTGGTGTTAGGTTAGATCAGCTGATAAAAATCATCGGTATAAGCCGATTTCATAAAGAATCCACTCCACACGTTAGTCCCGGGGCTAAGACCAAGGCACACTACACATGCTCTGAATCATAAGCTTTACTATCAAGAATTCGGGAGTGAACTGGAAAGTTGCGAACATCGACAATTTATGTACCTTAAGCCGCGCACGGCATGTCCGAGTTTAGAGGGGTAATGTAAGTATGTATCTCTTATATCGAAAAATAAGTAGAATGGGGGATAAGCGCTTACATAATATCATTAGGATAGAGACGCCTCACAACCGTCTTTTCTTCTGGGCTTTGGGATGTCCAGGTGATGAGAGCGATTTTTGGGGATGTTCAATGCGGGGAATGTTCACGTACTGGTTCTAATAATAAAGTTTTAGTATACAGTTTAAAAACACACACACTTATTTATCTATTTATCATATACACAGTTGTACTTGTTACAATTTATACACACACACACACACACACACACGATTGAAGTCAAATACGAGCAAATTAGAATGAATAATAAGTAAGGGGGCCTTTTAGTATTCTTATGTTTGTAAAACTGGTACTGTGGTAATTCCGGAAAGGAAAATATTACTCCGGTGATATAAATAAACGCACCTGCGCATATTTTGGGGGTTGGCTGTAACGGTCCCAACTTGGACTCGCCACATTAACAAGATGAGGGTTACACATTTATCGATTTTGACTGAATAAAATAATGAAAAAATGGGGGTTGTTTGGTATTCTTATGTTTGAGAAATAGGTACTGCTGTAATTCCGGAGAGGAAAATATTACTTCGGCGATTTAAATAAATACACCTGCGAATATTTTGGGGGTTGGCTGTAACGGTCCCAACTTGGACTCGCCACGTTTTACAAGATGAGGGTTACACATTTATCGATTTTGACAGAATAAAAGAATGGAAAAATGGGGGTTGTTTGGTATTCTTATGTTTGTGAAATAATTACTGTTGTAATTCCAGAGAGGGAAAAATATTACTTCGGTGATTTAAATAAATACACCTGCGAATATTTTGGGGGTTGGCTGTAACGGTCCCGAATTGGACTCGCTACATTTCACAAAATAAAAATACACATTTATCAATTTTTGGCAGAATACTGAGATTTGCATTGACAAATTAGTGAGATTTTGGCTACACATCAATATTGCATTCGATCGGAAAAAAAGCTAATTATTGCAAAGGTAGAAACTCTATGGTAAGAAAAAAAAGGTCAAGTCGTATCTATGATAAGGCAAAAAAATGGAAAACGGATCAATAAATTAATTAATTATGAAATTCGGGAGGGAATGGTTAAAAGTACGGGAAGGACCTCACGATGTTGGTAACACTGCAAGGAATGGGGGAATGGGACAACAGGATGGTTAGAAAGGGGGGACGGGGAGGTTTAAGCGCGAAAGTAGGAGTTTTAGCGGGAAAATCAGGGACGGTCCCGTAGGAGTCCTGGAAGTGAGCGGGGGTCGCGGAGAAAAGTGAAAGAAAATGGTGAAGTTCAGTGGAAAGTAGGAGTTTTAAGGGGAAAATCAGGGACGGACGCCTAGGAGTCCTTGAAGTGAGCGGGGGTCGCGGAGAAAAGTGAAAGAAAATGGTGAAGTTCAGTGAAAAGTGCTTAGTAATATGGGCCGTGGATCGTCGGGTCTCTTCCTGAGGAGATTTAGTAATCTTTAAAAGCTGTGCTGGGATGATGGGAAGTGATATTAGGGCCAGGGTTTGTATGAGTGGCATTGCGAAGGTACAGATTCTTACTGACACTGATAGGGCGCGTCGGATGGCGAGTTGAAATGGAGCTAGCCATAGGAGATTCGTAAGTACCTGTGAGCTGCCTGGGTTATAGTGTTATCGATAAGAGGAGCTATCCACAGGAGATTCGTAAGTACCTATGAGCTAGTTTATATTGTTGACGATAAGAGATGCTAGCTATAGGAGGTTCGTATGTACCTGTGAGCTGACTAGGTTATAGTGGCATCGATAAGAGATGCTAGTCGTAGGAGGTTCGTAGGTATCTGTGTGCTGACTAGGTTATAGTGTTATCGATGGAAGATGGTGGACGTAGAAGGTCCGTAGGTATCTGTGTGCTGACTAGGTTATAGTGTTATCAATGGAAGATGGTGGACGTAGAAGGTCCGTAGGTATCTGTGTGCTGACCAGGTTATAGTGTTATCGATGGAAGATGGTGGACGTAGAAGGTTCGTAGGTATCTGTGTGCTGACTAGGTTATAGTGACATCAATGAGAGATGCTAGTTGTAGGAGGTTCATAGGTATCTGTGTGCTGGCTAGGTTATCGTATTATCGATGGAAGATGGTTGCCTTAGAAGGTTCGTAGGTATCTGTGTGCTGGCAAGGTTATAGTGTTGTCGATTGGAGGTGCTAGTCATGGGTAGTTCGTGGGTGCCTATGGGCTGGCTGGATTATAAGAGAGTGGGGTCACACACACACACAGCACACATGTCTTTAGCATGGGGTTCTTTGAATAGGAGGGAATTAATGCTGCAAAGCAGGAGTCACCTTAAACTATAGGAAACTACATAAAATCAATACAAATGTAAAACAAGCACTCGGGGACATTAAAAGTTTAATACTATGACAAAGAAATGAACTGGTGGAACATAAACTTCCTCGAGGATCAATTGTAATACTATAGACTATATTGTAATAGATTTACAGAGTTATTAGGTCAAACATGAACAAGCAAACATCTAAACAATGTTATATCCGGCAATCAAATCAATAAGACTAATCATTACATATGTACCTACTTTGAATGAAAGAAGTTGTAATACGGTTTAATTATTTTATTATCCATCATAACAATGCTATAGAGCCTAAATATAACTTTACATACTCATAAAGTAAACATCTGGGAAAACAATTAAGAAATTAATATAATTTGTGACGGAAAGAAAATGAACGATGAAAACTAAACATAACTGATAAAGAATCAATTAAATCACAATAAGTTAGGACTACTGCAAGGATTAAATATAACCTACCTATAAATAAAGTAATAATCTGGACAAATTAACTATAATTTAACTTAGGCTTGGTTCGGAAAGAATAATTCTGATTTCAAGATTAATTAATTGCACAAAGGCACTGGACGACAGATATGACTAAGTTTGTCTCTTTTGGATTGGCTACTTATGGGCAATGACCTATTACCTTCCCTGGATTTTCTTATGACTAAAAAAGAGTGAGATTCTCCATAAGGCTCTTCGAAAGTCACTAACTGAGGCTTACTTTCAACTTGAATCGCTCCAATGTTGAATCCTTCCATGCAATAGATATGGTATTAACTATGGCACTAGAATTCTTAGTGTTACAGAATTATCTAGAAGAACTTTCTAAAAATCCTCCGATAGAGAGATAACCTGAAATCAACAAAGAATTGACATTATACTTAATGGAAACTACCATCAAACCTTAGAACAAGGCTTCTTAACATACTATTTAAATAAAACTAGTACTACACCAGAAAAATGGTTCGAAAGGAATAATTCTGTCCTTAACATTAATTACAAGAAACAACGAACGACAAATATGAATGAGTTCGTCTCTGTTAGATTGACTACTTATGGGCAATGACCTATTACCTTCCCTGGATTTTCTTATGACTAAAAAAGAGTGAGATTCTCCATAAGGCTCTTCGAAAGTCACTAACTGGGACCTACCTCTGACTTGAATCGTTCCATCGTTGAACTCTTCCATGAATAGATATGGAAAGAACTACAGCTCCACACTAGAAATCTTAGTGTTACAGAATTATCTAGACGAACTGTCACTTTCTGGAATTAAAACAATTCCTAGGTTTTCCAATGAGAAATAACCTGAAACAATAAATAATTGTTGTTACCTACACCTAAAGGAAAAATATCCTTAAACCTTAGAACAATGCTTCTGAAATACTAACTAAATAAAACCAGTATTATTACACCGGGGGAAAAATATGACCTCTTGCCACATAATATAATTCTACAAATGGAAACCTGGACAATAGTCCCATATTAAGCTAAATAAGCTAGGCGTATGCACAGATGGGTAAATAAAGCCTAATGTATTATGTAGTTGCTCCTAGTAGGTAGAGCTAGGATAGGTTTAACGAGATTTTAGATCTCTAAATATTGGGGCCTCTTTCCCTTTTGCTAAAGTAAGTAAGTGGGATTGAGGAACCGCATGAACTAGATAAGAAGGATGGGAAATTCGACCATGGCGGGGGTTATGTCCGCTGATAACCCTTCATCCTCGTTGAATCATGAATGGAGGTTGTGAGATTGTTTACAAACCGGGTATGAATGAGATCGAACCGTGAATACTCTTTAGATAAAAGAAAAGAAGTCCCTCTTTATGAAGTTTCCTTGCTTAGACATACTAGACTTATTATAGTAATAGGCGAGTTTCACGGTATTTCCTAGCGGTAACATAAAGATTTCACATCTGTTTAAATGAGTTCGGACGGGTGACTTTGACAAGTAAGCTTATTGTCATGGAGCGATGTTAGCTGTTGTCAGTGTCATTTGTCCTGTGAGAGTGACGGATAATAGAACGATGAATTGAAATTTGATGGAAGACCACAGATAGACAAACATAGTAAATTAAATGAAAGTAAATACTTTCCGTCGAGATTTCGTAACTGCGAGGCGGTACTTAATCCCGACAAGCGGTGGAGAATATCCAAGTCTGGTCCGACGAAATTCACAACTTAGGGCGGGGCGGGGCTCTAAGTCATAGCCGCTGTCATGATCGTAGATTCAGAATGGAAGTTTTAATCATAGACTCTCGTGATAATTACAAAACTATAAGGTCGAGCGAAAGGTTGATGAGTTACGAAAAATGTAAGGTTGACGAAAAGTTGATAAAAGGTTGACGACTATTAATTTATAATTTTGAATGAAAGGTTATATATGGGACAACGAAGGGCTAGGATTAAGATCTACTTTGTCAGATATTTAGATAATACGGATTTGATGAGAGGTAGAACGGAACGAGAATATTAGGTTGAGTTTATTTAGGGACGCCATATAATAATTTAGGAATGGTAGAAAACGAATGGTATTAATTCAGCGAAATCTAAATTCAAATTATTTATCTCTTTTGATATTGACTACTGACGGATTGCGAAGCCATACTGACCACTCAAAGAATTTAGGTTGCTACACGCGGAACACAACGAAGGGTTACTAGACGATCATCGGGCCAAAACAAAATAAAGTAAAACAAAGTAAAATAAAGTAAAGTAAAGGTAGAGTGAGCTAGGTGCGGAGTTAGTGGAGTTGTACTGAACGTATTAGTACTGAACTGTAGTATTATTATGATTATTATTAGGAGAGAGTAGAAGAGAGTAGGGTGAGACGATTAGTTTAAGATTTGTTTAAGTTTAGTTAATTATTTTAATTTCGAAAAAAGTGTTATGAGGTAGAGTATAAAAAGGGGAGAGAGAAGAAAGAAGGGGGGGGGGGTCACAATAGACAAGCATTTAGCCGCAGTTTCACCTTATGGTAAGCGACGACAAATAACAAAATATTTTGATAAAATTTTCATTTTGACTCCTATGTTAAATGTACGAAACCACATAGCTCGAATTTTCAGCTCTCCTGGCAAACGATAAGAAAGTCGTCATTAATAAAGAGCAGTAGTGGTTTCTATTTATCTACATTTCCGAGTTGACCCTAATTAAAGCCAACCACCCGAGAAAGAACATAAATAAAGGAATTATCTACAACACCATGCTGTCAGGTGCTCGTGACCGACTTTTCAGGAAGTTTCCTAAGTTGTATAAATTAAGTTACACCCATTCATCTTCCTTCATATCGATTTTCCAAAAATCGTAACCAGATTACGACCACAAATATTCACTAACATAATAATTATGTTATTACTAAACCAATTGGAACTTCATACAAACTACGCACGTGTTATTTGTTTTCATTATCGTGGAAAAGAACGCGCTGTTGTTTCTAAATACCAACATTTTCTCTAACAAGTTATGTATCGCAACTATGTCCTTATCGTAGGGCGCAAGGAAAGCTATTTGACCCACTGACCGGCCAGTTAAGCCGAGTGACAGATGTGCCACTGCGAAAATTACGCCGTGGCACGCAACACGCGAGGACGCAATGAAATGTCAAATACGCATTAATAAGTTTGTGTTGATAAACATATTTTTTTCAACATACTTTTGTAATGTACGGATTCCGTACAGGAAGCTGATCAAAATGAGACCAAACATCGTCGATCTTCTGAGGAGTTCCGTTGGGTACCTTCAATCTATCATCAGATCAGCTCACGATTACCATAAGATTGTGTAGTTGTTATAACTTGGCAGGCGTTCAAAATTACAACATAATTCAACAAAGAGAACCAGGAGCCTCACCACGAACAGTTAAATCCATCCAGCTTAAGGCCTTAAACTGAACTGCCCTACTAACAGTTACTGTCACCTTCAATATCGCTCAGCGTTCATAAGTCGACTATAAGAGACATTTATCCAAAGAGATCGTAACAATTTTTTTGCATTTATGGGAGTTTATATAGCTCCATCTCATTCTCTTTCTCTCTCATTCTCTTCAGTAAATTTTTGAGCGACGTCACGTCACGTTTCTCATTTATGAGTGTGTGGTGCCAATCTAGACCGTTGAGTTTAAGGCCTTAAAATTAACTGCATGGAATAAGAATAAGTACGTGGTGACCCCCCCGGTCAATATTATTGACTTACGAGATTTGACGTAGACAAACATCAATAAAAAGTTATACCAAAACCTACTTACAGTCATACAGCCCAACAAACATTTAATAAAAGAATGTGTGCCCATTAAAATGACACAAATGAAGTGATATCTTACCCTTTTAATTGGGTTATTTTCTGGGGTCAAACTGAATATCCTCTTAACACGCAAGGTTCCCACGAGTTGACAAAGCCAAAACTACGAATTATTTAAAGTGAGTGGGTTCCGGGTTTTCACACTGTCTGCGAGAAGGTGTCTTTTGAAGTCAATTATAACGAATTAATTAATTTTAATTTTTCTGCTGAGTAATGGTATAAATGAAACGGGGGCTATTCTCGCGTAAATTGGTATTGACATGACGAATTATAACCATTTATGCCACTCTGTTTTCAAGTGCGTGCCAGCCACCCAGAAACCAAAACTTTTTACTCACAATGCCAAATTGCAAAATTTTGCGTGGTGATATCAAATTACGCTCTTCACTGTGATATTAATATTATTGTGTATTTTAATCTCGTATTATAACTTTTTAATTCGTTGGAAACAGTGTATTTTAAATCGAAACACAATAATACGAGCACACATTGCTGAGTAGTTTTATAATGAATGATGTATTTTTTTTTATTTAAAATTAATTTAATTATAATATTCCTATTCATAACACGAGAATAATAGGTTTGTCTATAAGGCGGTGCTCCCGAAATCATAACATGGTTATTGTTACTGGCAACAATAGGGTGCAAGCCATAACGAACTTTAAATTCTATTTGTTTAATAAATATCCTTCCTACTTATATTATTTTTTTTTTTAAATTACGTCACGTGTTTGGAATTAAAATACGTGCGTTTTATGGAGCCTTTCTTTGATAACGACGGCCGTTATGTAGACCGATACGGTTGCTCATAAAATCAATGTGAGGCATCGGACGCTGGAGAGAAACAATCCTACAAAATTCTTATGCCGCTATACCTACCGATGGTCATGTAGATAAATAAGTTACCTACATCTTATAGGTACAATAGGTACAGAAGCTAGTCTGCCACTCCAAAAAACAGTATCGTGACGACCTCGACACATAATACTTGTACCTATACCACCCTAAGGGGTATAGCCCCTTGTACATTTATTTTATTTGGCTGAGTGACGAGACGAGCATGTCATTGACCTGATGCTAAGCGCTACGCCTGCTCATAACAGTTACAGTGCCACCCAGATCTTAGCTTTGCAATTTCTTGCGCAGAACTACACTGCGCTCGTTACTCAGAGAAATCGGCTCTAAAGTCTCATATGCCCAGTAATTAATGTCACTGCTGTATTATAATGCTACGATACGGTTGGTCTTGCAAAATATACCGACTTGGATTCAACGAAATTAGTTCAGCGTAAAATCCGTATAAACAGACAACGTTACACTTTTTTATTAGGATTTCTGACAATAAAATGCTCACATAAAACTACCACATGTCGGATCTCACAGATCGTCCCTTCAGTCTCCCTTTATTGGTAAAAAGGTTTGTGCTTATCGTGGTATGGAGGGTGCAACATTGCAACTTGGAGATAGGCTGCGGGAAGCGGTATTTTAATTTTTTCCACTTGAATTCTGTTAGGGTAGAAGATTTTTGGTGGAAGTATAGAGTTTTTAGCGAGCATAATATCAGAAGAGTAAGCAAAGATAACAAAACTGTGCACTCCAAGACACATTTTTTTTTCGGTCAGTCTAGAAATTACTTTGACAATAATGGCTTGAGTGATTGCTTTCGTTTGGCATTTGGCTTGGTGTTTGTTTAGCGTTTGGCTCTCACCTTGTGTTAAGTTATGATGTGGTTGAAGGTGATAAACAGGCCTCTCGCGGACTCCTGTTGGAACATCCCCCACCTGCAGCCGATTTTTCAACTGTTTTTGCTTACTGTGATAGAGACAGGTAGATAGTTCAGTGCCTACTCTATAATCAGACTTTTCGATGATCACAAAGAAGAAAATGTTAGCAAGACCAGTAAAATTAACCTGAACTGTCGTGTGTACTTAATGTAAGCAGTTCACATAAATTAAAAAAAAAATCTTGTACCTTATGGCAACACTAAAAAGATCTCATAACGAAACATTGGAATTCGATCGGAAACACCGGAACTTTTATGTAACCATTTAACTCCCAATAAATACCTTGTTGCGGATTGTCCCTTTGGAAAAGGGGGACTTTTTGAAAGCCTGGCAAATAGATTTGAAGTTATAGTATCGGGCGATAAATGTATTCCATTTGTCTCTCCATGGACTAACTATAACCATGTGACGTTCTAGATCAGACTGTTTCACGTTGACTAGTAGACCTCAATCGCCACTATTCGACACCATTTTCAATTCATAGGAATTGATTTATGAACATAAAACTACAGACATCAGAAAATGGTCTCCTCTTGACCTTGGGTTTTTCATGGCCACCTTTGGCCTACCCAGTTGATCTTATTGCCTTGCCAAACGTTCTTCAATCTCAGTATCTCATCTCACTTCCCATAATAAATTAAAAATGCGAAAGTTTGTGTATTTGTGTGTTAGTATGTTTGTCCTCTCTTAACGCCGAAACAAATAAACGGATTTTGATGAAATTTAATATATTGATACTTTAGATCCAGTAATAGAACAAGGGATATACTTTTTAACCCGTAAAAATTTACGGTTCCTGTGGAATGATAAAAAATATGAGTGAAGCTGCAGGGCGGTACTAGTGCTAAATAAAACAGTCTGCCATCCCGGTGACACCTTCATACGAATGCTATTCTCATACACGAATTGAAACTTCCAATGAGAAGAAACTGTTGGATCTCTAGACCTAGAACTACCGAAATGTTCGAGCTGCGTCTGTAGTGGATAATCCTACTATCCTTCCTACTAATATTATTATAATAAATGCGAAAGTTTGTGAGAATGGATGGATGGATGTTTGTTTGATCCTCTTTCACGCAAAAACTACTATACGGATTCGAATGAAATTTGGAACACAGATAGTTTATAACCAGAATTGAGTAATAGGGTACTTTTTCTCCCATGGGACAAAACGGGAACTACGCGGGTGGAACCGCGGGACGCAGCTAGTCATCCACTATATCATTATATACCTCTGAGCTCTGAATCTATAGTTGTATTAATACATGGAGCCTCAACACGTCATCCATCAAAAGCGTCAGACAAAACGTTACGCCTGGACAATTTCACTTGCCAAAAGCATGTAGCCCTACAATTCATTTCCCGATGGGGCGATGGATCGTAAAGTAAATCCTCGTCAGTGAAGGTCGCAGGCTGATCCGTGTAAGGGTGAGTGCGTGATTTGTGTGCCAAACAGTAGGCCAAAGAGTTGGGACGGATAAAGTTGCCTATCAGTTTTGTGGGTAAATTCAGCACGACAGTTTTGTCTGTTGGGTTTTGGTATAATAACTCTGAGAATGGCGGAATTTGAATTCATTTAACTTCTTAGAAATCTATTTGACTAATTGCAAGATTTTTTGCTTAGTCTGTCTGTGTTGTCTCATTCTGCATAAGGCATAGAGATCGTTGATTTAGTTAACCGAGTTCTATACAAAGCTTGCTCTCAACGGGCTGGGGTCCTCCTTGGAAGACCAACGCCGTCAGAGCTGCGGAAAATGTTCTACGTACCCGTAGCCCCGACAATTGGCTTCCCGGTAACACCCTGGGGCTTTATGGGTATACCAGTAAGGCTAGCTGGCGGGGAGTCCCACATAACCATCCAGGCCTACTCTCGGGCTGGGTGGTATGCGGAATAATTTCCACAGAAAAAAAAACGATAAGAAGCTGGTGAGTATTTTTTGTTTGTAGAGATAGCTCAAGAGTGATTCCATTTTCATTTGAATTTGATTAGTTTGGTTGTTTTGGTTCATTTTAATCATTAACACCAACTATACTCGTATAAATACTTCAAGTGGGTTTTCTTTAAATCAGGGTAAAAAAACAATGTTACACTTTGCATAAAAAACTGACCCTTCTACGCTTTCCTTTCGCCGAAGTAGGTAAGAATTCCTGCAAACAGATCCGTGAGTCGTAAAATAATATTATTCCCTGTATTTGTTCCGTGGCCTTTGAAAATTGATTTCGTCAGAATTTCCCCAAGGCTCCTATCCTACGCTGGAGAAGGTTGGCCGATCGCATCGGATCCGATCCGAGATATCAATTTGTACTCTTTACATTTTCCTTAATTTACTGTTATTGTTTGTTCTGTTTTACAACTGAAGGTAGGCGGTAAATTATTGGAAAGATTTACTTTTGCACGCGGTAATAAGACATGCCTGAGACTGCTGTAGATTGTTTTACTGTAAGAAGCGTAAACGACAGATAATACGTTCATTCTTCTGTACCTACGCATAATGAAGGCGGACCTTATACGATATCGCCTACCGCTGTGGCATGCGAAGGCGGAATATGTGCAGCTCATCCTCGCGATGCAGATTTGTACCTGCTGTTCTTCTTGTTCGGCTGTACAGTGCCATATAATATGAGGATCAACGTATGTCTACTCAGCGATCCGCCCAGCCACGCGAATACGGCTGCCACGTGACATACGCGTAATGCTTGCACTCGAAACTCA
The DNA here is from genome assembly GCA_912999815.1 of Campaea margaritaria. NCBI lineage: Eukaryota > Metazoa > Arthropoda > Insecta > Lepidoptera > Geometridae > Campaea > Campaea margaritaria. The sequence continues at coordinate 10,982,208 of OU538789.1, read as the reverse complement.
GACCAGAAGCAATATCACAAAGGACAGTACCGTGCTTAAAGTAAATAAAGTTGGGAGTGAATGGAATAAATTCTATTGAAAGTAAAATAGTTTACTAACATCGCCATGGTAGGCTCGTCATTCGTTAAGTAGTTAGTTATGTCAAGATATTCAATCAAGGTACACATTTATTTAATTAAGAAAAGTACTTATCAAAAAAAACATAATTCCCGTAAGAGGAAAGTGGAAACCGTGATTGTATAGTATATTTTCCACAAAACGTTGTGTTACGGTTACAAGTGTGTTTTTAATTGTTTTCAGGGTATTTTCGGGCTTAAAATGGATTTACTGAGGATTTCTTTACTGTCTCTTGTGCTAAACGATTACGAATTGAATGCATTAACTAAATTTAAAGTATTTACCTACGAATTTGTTATACCTAACGTGTATCCACACAAGGTAAGTCTTCTCATTGTTTTTATAATACAAGAATTTAATTTCCCTTAAAACATTATTTAATAAATGAGATTCAATTGATGTGGCGATATTACTGGGCATATGAGACTTGAGAGCCGACGTCTCACGATGACGAGCGCAGTGCAGTACCGCGCAAGATTATGCAATGCAAAGCTCTGGGTGGCACTGTAACAATTATGGGCAGGCGTAGCGCTAACCATCAGGTGAACGACGTGCTCGTCTCGTCACTCAGTCAAAACAAAAAAGAGGAAATAAGAAGTCTAAGAAGTATGATTGCAGTGACTGATGGACATAGTGGAGAACAGCATGACAAAGGAACTATGTGGAATAGTAGAAGATGTAGCAATAAAAATAGAGAAAGAGATGCTTTGATGGTTTGGACATCTAGAGAGGATGGATGAAGAAAGATTGACTAAACCGATTTAAGGACCAAGTATGAATGATACGATTGGGATCGACGTAAGCGAACGTACCACGATCAAATCAAAGAAGAAAGGCCAAGTCAAAAGTACCTGTAACCGGCGAGCATGTATGAAGGACTCATGGAAGTGGAAGAAGCGAAAGAGGTGTGTCAGGATTGTAACATGTGGGACGATGTAGTCTCTGCTTACCCGAACGGGAAAAAGGCGTGACTGTATTTATGACTATGTACATTCAATTGTATGTTTACTCACTTCAAATCTAACGACATTATATTTAAACTAAGTTACTTTACTGATGTTTGTGAAACATTGCACGTAAATTCTTACCATGATACCGACCACAGTGGCCGAATGCTTTCAAATACCTACGCTTCTGAAAAAGCCTTATTACTACAAGATGTCTACCACATACATCTACAACGAAGACTTCATTATGGGTTTGATTGTGGAGACTTCCTCCTCCAAAAAGCTATCTTACATTGTTATTTTTTGTTACAGAATAATTTACACATCTGCACAAGTATCAAGATTCATGACCAGTTCAACCTAGGTCTGTAAAATTCTACTATCTACTAATATACTTATGTTTTTTTTAAATGAAAATAAGGCTTGTGATTCGCGACTATCTCACTTGATGGTGAGCGGCGAGGTGGTCTCAGATGTGACGCTCTTGCCTACAAGATAAACTGTTCACCTCTTTTGTTTTAATTATCGGGAAACATAATTATGGAAGCAAAGCGTTTTACTCCTAATGGAATTGTCTTCCGCTATTGGTATAAAGGTTTTTACTTACTAAAAATAAATCTTGTTTTAGTGGGTTTCGAGCCAATCGGTTCGATGCTCGGCGCTCATCAGATGCTGCTATTCGGCTGCTCTGAACCTAACTTCAATTACTCCGTTTGGTAAGTACTGGTAGGAAGGGAACCCCTGATATTCAGTGGGACGATCACGGCTAAATAAATTAACAATACTTACGTTTATCGTAGTATTTGCTATAACACCATAGTTTAACCTTTGCAGGAATTGTGGTGGGAATTTCGGACCATGCAGATCCTCATCACCATCGGTAAGTATAAAAAGTAGGGAATCTGGAACTTTGAAGTCTGTTTACTGTGGAATCAGGAACTTCAAGACTGTATGATTTCAGTTGCCCACAAAACGTTTTGTGGTCCAGTGTTCTAGCAAGAAATACCTTTCTTTTCTTTTTTTTATTACCCGGGGAAATGCATTAGGCATACCATCCGCCCCCCCCCCCCCCGGGGGGTTATGTGGGACTCCCCCGCCAGAACGCGGTCTGACGGGGTTTACCCACTAAAACCCCGGGGTGTTCTCCTCTCCGCATTATGGAGGTGGTCGCGGGTTCGCTCGCCTCCTGAGGCTTTGGCCTCATTCTCCTCTTGGTGCGTCCCGGAACACACGGGCCGGACCTCAGCTCGGGACTTCTAGACGTGGGCGTTGGACCCCCCGATCCGCGGCCCAAAAGTCCCCGTTATGGTGGCGGCTCTAGCGAGATGCTGCCCCGCAACATCTCGCGAGCTAGCAAGAAGTACCAAATCAAACGTGACTAAAACCAAAAACTATTAATGAGACTCTAACGTACAGTAAATAATATAGCTCTATTTATTATTATTTATTAATTTTATTTTATTTTAATTCTACTTTTTTCTACTTGAAAGCCTGAACAATCGGTTAGCCAAATCAGTCTGTAGAAACGCTGGTTGGATGATTTTTGTTATTTGACTTAATGACGAGACGAGCAACTCATTCACTTAATGGTAAGTGCTACGCCTGCCCATAACAGTAACAGTGCCACCCAGAACTTTGCATTGCATAATCCTGCATGGCACTGCACTGCGCTCGTCACACTGAGACATCGGCTCTAAAGTCTCATATGCCCAGTAATTTCGCTAGAACCAGTGCCCTTCAAACCGGAACACAGTAATGTGTGCACACTATTGTTTGGCGGATGAATATCTGGCAAAGATGTGGTACTTCCCCAGGTGGACTCCGACCATTTCATTGGTGATCACTAGGAAAAAAAGCTTTTGTCGCAAGAGGACGAAGAATCAACTAGCCCCATAGATTTTAAACGCTCATTTAGCAGATTCTAAGTCTATTTTTTACACCAACAGATCGTATACGCTTGGTCTCCAGACACACCGGCTCTTGATTTACCAAAAGGTGTTGGTTTCCGCGTCGGAGGGCATTCTGAGATCCAGTATCTTGTGCTGCAAGTGCAGTATTTGCGCCGTTTGGAAAGTAAATTGCATGATTTCGTATTAGCTTATACTTTATAGTCATCGATTATATTTTTAATATCGATATTAGAAAACCAACCAAAGTCAAGGATGAGTCATGCTTGCATAAAGGGCTGGTAACAGCTTGAATTTACTACACTTATAATTTTTATTTTTGTTTAGGTATTGCTTTATCTGTTTCGACATTTAATATTTTCAGAGAGCAAATATTCAATTCACGAAGAGGGCAATTCGGGGATTTCCATAAAGTATACGAGGCAAGAGTAAGTATATTTTGGTACATATGCAATTATTCCAATGGCAGTTTTTCACGGCCTACCCACTGATTTGTCCAAATGGATTATTGAACACTGACTTATTTTTGAGGGATCGATTGTACAAGTAGGTAACTGCTGTTGACGTCCGCTCGTCGATTTCACTGACGATCCCAGGTGTTCCGCAAGGGCCAGTACTTACCCCAGCCTTATTTTTACTACACATTGATGACCTGCTGCAATCATGTCAGAGGCCCTTGGGTGGCTAGTTAAACTCTTACGTCGTTTTTCACTTACAAACAAACGTGTGAACAGATTCTGAACGTTTTTAATTTGTATTTTTTCAGAATGCCTCTTCAAGCCGGTGTCATACTCCTAGAAACAACGAACGGCGTAATTCCGCCTAATGGCTATGCGTTTGTGGAAAACGCTTGCACTTTGCTCGTGGACAAAGTTATACATCCGTGGACGTATCGCACTCACACGCACAACCTTGGTATGTATAATTATAAAAACAAATAAATATCACGTCACGATCACACACACACTTAGATCTTTAGAGCCGTACCAGTTATTCCTGACTAGGATTCTCTGTATCTAAGGAATCAGCACCATGATCCCACAAATAGCTAGACACCCAGCTGGCCCCGTGCGGTAAACGAACCCGCACGCTTTACAATCCGCTCTTCACCCACTCACGCTACGGAAGCCGGTAGTGGGAGGCCTCTTCTGCAAGAGACCGCCTGGGGAAGTACCACACACCTTTGCCAGATATTCTTCCGCCAAGCAGTAGTGTGCAAACATTACTGTGTTCCGGTTTGAAGGGCACTGTTTCCAGCGAAATTACTGGGCATATATGAGACTTTAGAGCCGAAGTCTCAGGGTGCCGAGCGCAGTGCAGTGTAGCGCAGGATTATGCAATGCAAAGTTCTGGGTGGCACTGTTACTGTTATGAGCAGGCGTAGCGCTTACCATCAGGTGAACAACTAGCTCGTCTCGTCACTAAACATATGCTTTACAGAAACACAATGGTACGTGCCCGCACTGGGATTTGAACTCACGTCCTTCTCCTTGGAAGGCGAACGTTCTCCCACTAGGCTATCTACTACTTACGAAATTTTCAGGTGAAATGGTAACTGGTTACGTGGTCCGCCAAGGTACCATCGGCGACAAATGGAGCGAGCTGGGTAGGAAGGATCCACAGCTGCGTCAGATGTTCAACCGAGTGGCAGATAACGCTCCAATTCTACCCGGTGACGTCCTGGCCGCTCGCTGCACTATGCACAACCCTAATAGTTATGCAGTTAAGATTGGGTACCTACATTTTTACAAGCTTTTATTTAGCTTGCCTGTTTTTATCCCCCAATCTGGACCGGCCCCCGTGGTGGATTATGGCCTAACCCTCCTCGTGAAAGTGAGACCCGTGGTCAGCAGTGGGAGGATGTGGGTTGTTGACGTTGAATAATAATAATACTTGCAATGTATGTGTGTTTGTTCGGATGGAATCTCGCAACTCAATTTTCACCAAGTTCCTATTGTTGATTTGAGTTGAAATTTTGCATGCCTGTCAGTTCCGATGACAATACAATAATAATATTATGGTGACAATATTTTGTTGGAATGATGAAACTAACCTTAATTTTTTTTATTCACAGAAAATCGCTCATGGATGAAAAGTGTCAATTCTACCTCATGTACTGGGTCGAGAATGATATGCCGCTAGAAAAAAAATACTGCTTCTCACCTGGCCCACCTGTCTACTATTTTACTAGCGGCATCGAAAACTTTCAAAACATTCCTAGAAAAGAATTCAGCAAAGACGTCACACACAGGAATCCAAAATTTCAACTCCATTGAAAAAGCGGAGCGGCAAAATTTATTTGCAAGATTTGACTTGGCTAGCGAACAAACGACTACTATCTTATCATAAAGTTTACTTAATGTTAAACTTATCATACTAAGAGCTTGTAAATAAAAACATAATAATTTAATGATAAACTAAATTATAATAATGAAAACCATAATAATAAACGTAGAACTAAGTTAATTAAGTAGTCATAATAGTATAGTCTAACCGCTATAATCATAAAATCTTTGTTCTTAGTGCGCAATTTCATTAAACGTTATATAACTATTTATAAATAAGGGTAAGTTAATAGCACAGTCTAATATTTTTATTTATAATTGATATATTATGACTGTTATTTTTTAAAGGTTGTAAGTAGTTACCTACCTACGTCCCTTACCTAAGTTGTAAGTAAACTACGGTACGTAGGTAAGAAGTTTGTGTGAAATAAAAACCTGTTAGAAATTATAAAAACAATTTACTTAGTTAAAATAAGGCTACTGACTACCTGACTGATTGGAAGTCGTAATTTGGACCAGACACCTAAATACAAATAATTAAATTTATTGTCGAGCGGAACAGCATGATTTTACCGTCTGATATAAAAAGCAGAATGTGAAAATATTTTCCTTTCCATCGACGACGTCGTCCGTCATGTCATGCACGTTCACGACCACGATTCGATACACTTTTCAGCTTCCATGGATACAAAATAAAATAATTAAATATAGCGCCATCTAGTGCACTTTTATTATAACAGCTGACCAACTACAGAAGAGGCTTACAAATTTAGTGACCTTCAAGTTTTAGGCGAATTTTCAAAATTGAACATAGATGGCAATGCATCCAATTTGACAGATTTATGGGCAGAATCTTAAGAATATGTACAGAAACCATTGTAAGTTTTTGAACGAAGCTATGATACCATATCAGTAATAAACATATCCATCGATAAATGAACACCGAAAATTAAAATTAGACAAATAAATAATAAATAAAATAAAAATAAAATATATTTATTTCAGGTGTAAAATAAACCCATAGTAAAAAACAGATCACAATTTTGAAAGAAAATCACAAACACAAATACAAATTTTCAACATTAAATTAAATTTACTTTCGATTTGCACTCTGATGCACCCTAGCCCAGGCCTTAAATATAGGGCTTCCCAGGTAGTCACATAAACCCCGCAGTATACCATTGTTGGTGTTTCTCAACCCATCCCAGAAGGAAGCGACTCTTGATCTAATGACGGCAAAGAAGTCTGGAACCCGAGCATCAGCGAACATGCCCGACGCGCTGCAACAACGTGATTTTCTCATAAGAGTGCGAAAAGCATCATTGTATTGCACCCTTATGGTATGATATGACTTTCGGGTGTACTTAGTCCATAACTGACACGTGTATAAGCACAGGCAATAGGCTTTAAACAGGGTGGTTTTAACCTCTATACTACACCTGGAAAATCGGCGAGCGAGCATGTTGCACCTAATGGACAAGTTCCTTCTCTCTCGCTCCATATCCCTGTCGTCACTAAGATCCTCCGACATAATATGTCCTAGGTACTTAAATTGCTTGACAACCTTCACCGGTGAACCCTTCAAGTACACATTCGGTATCCTCTCCGGACCCCTTCCTGCTCTAAAAACCATCATTTCCGTCTTACCTACGTTATATAAAAGACCGTGTTCCGCAGCGTATGTTTCACAGATGGCAAGCAGCTTTCTTAGACCTCCAATAGAAGGGCTAAGAAGCACCATATCATCTGCATAACTTAAATTATTTACGCAAACATCACCTACGTGACAACCTACCCTGGTGCCTCTTAGCTCAGCTATCAGGTTATTCATATAGATATTGAAGAGGTCCGGAGAGGTCAACCCTCCTTGGCGGACACCGCAGTCCAGCCTATATTCGCTGGAAGTCGAGTCGCCCCATCTTACAACATTGGTTTGGTTTCCGTACCAATACCTCAGCAGATTCACGACATTTTTGGGAATATCGGAGTGGGTCAGTTTATTCCAGAGAATATCATAATTCACCAGATCAAACGCCCTACTTAGGTCCAGAAAGCAGGCGTACACGGAGGTGTCCCTGTTCGTGTAGTATTGAATCGTCTGCTTTAAACTAAATATCGCTGAATCCGTCGAGAGACCAGCACGAAAACCAAACTGAGCATCGTCAATTTTGAAGTTGTTCACCAGTGAAGGCCGCAACATTCGTTCAAATATTTTACCTATTACCGTTCCCAATGAGATGGGTCGATAATTCGCAGCATTACCCAAGTCACCCGTCTTGTTTTTGACGATTGGTACTACCACGGTCTTCATGAGACCACCCGGGAGGTAAGCATACTTACAGCATAAATTAAATAAACTGCATAGTTTATCGTAGATCAAATGACTCGCCCACTGGACGTGCTCGATGCTCAGGCCATCGTGACCTGGTGACTTGCCCCGCTTCATTTCTTTCACGGTCTTCATTACGTCCCTAGGCGTAAAAATAATGGGTTCAGCATAGTCACAGGCATCCTGAACCCGAGCATCAATCACGCTCAGTTCCTCTGGCTCAACCTTAAATCTCCTAGCAAACATCTCTGCAATTTTGCTGGGGTCTTGCTCGCCAGAGACCGCAACTGGTACTACTTTTTTATTATTTAATTTCTTTGTAGCGTTCCAAAATTTTGCAAAATTTTTATTATGCCTATGTTCTATCAAAATATTCATTTTAATAATTTCTTCATTCTTTTGACACCATTTAACTTTATTTTTGAACTGATTTCTACTTACTTTCATTTGGTTGTATATCTCACCAGTTGACGGTTTCCCGGCCAGCACCCAGCACGCAAAGTGTATTCTAGCTTCTTGATGTAATTCTTTAACATGAAAATTCCAGCCAACGACCCTTTTATGTTTATTTTTATTTTTACCACCAGAGTGCAAATCACTGCTAAAAATAGCAGCTTTTTGTAAAATACTTACAATCTCGTCATAAAAATGATCAATAAATTTAAAATGTACATACGTTTTCGTACATGGGGTTTCCTTAAGACATTCAGAGCAGTCTAAATCGTCACTAATATTTACTAAATTATTAAAACAATATTCACCATATAAATTTATTTGATTGATATCTCTTTCACCCCATCTAATTCCATTTGTGGAAGCATTTGCGGAACTATTATTATTGACAAGAGCGTTTCGATTCATACACATACCTTCAATATTGCATTCGACACGTAACGGAAAGTGGTCAGACCACATAACGTCGGTCATAACTTCGACGGATTGTATAGTATCAATCGCGGCTTCAGTTGCTACGCAGTGGTCTAACCACCTGCAGCTTCCGTGCGCTTCACTGAGATAAGTACATGTATTAGAGGCGAGACCTAATCTTGTTATATCAACACAATCCCATTTTTGTTCTTCACAAAAAAGTAATAGTTCCTCACCAAAATTAGAGCTGGGATGGGCGTTAAAATCTCCTACAATATATGCAACCTGTATCTGGCTCTCTTCAACAATAGCACTTATGTTACTGAGACAGTTCGTAAAATCTGGCAGATTATCTATATTATCAACAGGCATATACACATTAACAACCAAAATACTTAGGTCGTTTTATTCTACGTTGTTATGTATTAAAATAAATAATCCTGTCATTATTATGTAATTCTTCAGTTCCTACTATCTTAGCTGGTACCAAATATCATAGTTAATGAATATTTCCTATGCAATAAAATCATAGTAAGCGATGGTTGTTCTTGTAAAATGTAAAATAACTTAGCAAATCTAGACGGATTCAGTCAGTTAGTTAATGTCAAAAACCATCTTAGCTGTAAAAGGTTTTTTCACTCCGAATTACCTTTTACAAAATGGAAATTTACTAATCTGGCAACATTAGTTAAAAGTTCTATGACGTTCGTTGATGTATTGATCGGTCAGGACTATACGCCAAAATAATACAAACACAAGACGCAAAGTGCTTGTGTGGGATTATTGTGAGGAAATCAATCAGCCAACAACTTATATTAAAATTGCTTACTAATTCATTGATATATATTTATTTCTTTACAACTCGAATACAGCTACAGTGAGCACGCAGCATCTCCGAAGAGTTAAATATAATATCTTGAGTTAATTTTTTCATTAAAATGGATAAGCTAGGGTTCTCCTTGTTTCTTATGTTAGGCGTCTGCAGTTTTAATGTGCTGGCACATGAAGTGGACACCTATAATTTTCTAATGCCCGATGTTCATCCACACAAGGTAAGTTTTCCCTACCATATTCTTCTAGATTTAAAAAAAATTAGTGGCTTTACAGCTGTTCTCAAAGAACCAGGACTAATGGGTAAATATGCCCTCTGTAATACAGACAAGTGATATGGTACTGAAGGCCAAAGGTCAGCCATCCAAGTATGTGGGATATGGTCCGTTGCTTAACTTTGGTGATTGGCTAAAATGCCCCAGAGAAGACATGCCAGTAATATCTTCACTGTTTAACCAGTTTCATGTCTTAAATAATTTGTAAAACTTCTAGTTTAACACTGTGACTGCTGACCCGTTTTGCCTGTCTAGCCACGGGTGCGGCTCTGCACACTCCATAGTGTTTTCCCATACAACAAACACAACAGTTGTGTTTTCCCGCACTCGCAGCAAGTTATGAAAAACACGACATTTGTGTTTTCAGCAGTGAATGTGTTAACAGTCCCCGTGGAATAAAAGTTAAGGGAGAAACCGTGGGGCGTTGCTAGTAATAAATACAGCCTATGTTACTCAGAGATTAGCATTGAAAACGTGAAAGAATTTTCGAAATTGGACCAGTAGTTTTTGAGTTTATTCAGTACAAACAACAATACAAATCTTTTCTCTTTATAATATTAGTATAGATCTATATGATACAATTTAGTACCTTATCAGTATAAGCACTTAGGACTAATCTCTTGATTATCATTATCAAATGCCAATAAAAGAGTTGAGGACTATTTATCACACAGCTAGGGGTACCTAGTTTTAATGCCAAAGGTTACAAGATGTGTAGGTGTTGAATGTCAGGAAAATCAATGATTGCAGTGGGAACTCTGAGGTGGGAGGGAGAGGGAGGTTAGGTGGTTCGGCTATAGCATTCCGTGTAGTATTCTGTGTTTCTGTTCTGTATGTCAGTTTGTAGTATTCTGTGGCTATAAGTTAAAGGTCAACCAAATGGGCTATAGAATTTTGTGTCATTAACAGGGTGGAGTCTAACCTTTTGTAGATCATATTTTGACTTATATTTTTATTGTTTTTCTCTATGTATAAGAGATTGTATTTGACTTGTGAAGTTGCAATATTTTTACCAACTTGCAATATGATTTGATTTTTATGTTTTTGAGTACTCAAAGTATCTAGATACTTAACACTTTGACTGCTGAGCCATTTTGCTTGGCTAGCCACGCCGCACCCGTGGCTAGCCACGGGTGCGGCTCTGCACGCGCCATAGTGTTTTCCCATACAACAAATACAACAGTTGTGTTTTGACGTACTCGTGGCAAGTTATGAAAAACACGACAGTTGTGTTCTCAGCAGTGAAGGTGTTAAGGTAGGTATATAAAACAGACATTGTCAGTGACATCTTCCGGTAAGCTTTCAGTAATTGTTTTTAAAAATAGGTTTAGTATTTTATTTATTAAAAAACTGTAATAAATAAAACTAAACATTAGTACTAATTTGTATAGCACAGTGTGACCTAAACCCGCATTTAGGTCACGCTTTTCCGTGACTTAAATAGCCCATTTTACATGAAAAATGCAGGTTTATATCACAAGTGCTTTAAAGGTTAAAGGTCAAACTCAACTTTGCCATTTGGTCCCTAGACACGGCTATTGCACCAACCGCAAATAATAAGTTTGTAATAGTTAATTCGCTGTTTTTTGTTATTTAACTACCTATTTACGGTTTTCAGACTTTTTCCTTCACATATTATGCCATACCTAAGACAAGGTTCTTGGCAAATTTTATTATTGTAGGTCAACGGGAAGAACCCTATAGGTTTTAATACCCTTGTGAAAAAGTAAAATATGAGTCATAAATGGTCATATCTTTTGATCGCATTGTGGAAGAGATTGCAGACCCTTGTATTTGATATAAATTTCAACTTAATTCCTGAGAAAATGGGTCTTGACAGACAGACGGGCAACAAAGTGATACTATAAGGATTCCTTTTTCCGTTTGAGGTATCAAATACTAAAAAAATACTAAATAAAAATTTCATTTTGCAGGATGAACTTTATCTCTGCACGCCGATCAGGATCTCTCCTCGAGACAACTTCTACGTAGGTTTGTACACAACCATTTATACATATTATTCTAAATTTATTTTGGAACACTTGGCCGGTGTTATGACAACCCTATAGGTGCTTTGTTTCTTGGTCAATACCTAAATGTCCGGGCACATCCCTCCAAGCCTTAGTATCAAGGAATATAGTACTCTCTCTTAGTATCTAACAGGTTTTTTTGCCATTATTCATAATCTCCCCCATATCAATTTACGTCTGAGTGCCTCACTACTGGCACATTCTATCAAAAAATTATGTTATTAAAATATGAAATGCTAAAGCTAGGTTCATATTTGTCTGACGTGTCGTGTCGTGATGCATCAGAAAGGGTATCGGTTTCATACATTTACACAAGCCGTCACAACACTGCATCAGAGAAATGTGAATGCTACCATATTAATGTATGAAACCGATACCCTTTCTGATGCATCACGACACGACACGTCAGACAAATGTGTCGGCTGCTTAACAAAACAAACAAACGTCCAAACAAACTGCATAGTTGCTGCATGACTGAAATTGTTCTGCGCAAGATTGTGAAGTGGAATAAGTCTCCGGTTTCCATGTCAAAGGAAAACAAAAGGTGAAACACCCAAAAAGAAAAACTGTTTTTTTTACCTGTGGATTAAAGTTCCCTGTGTGTTGTGCCAAGATCTAAAGTTTATATCTATAAATTTTCATCAAAACACATTCATCTAATATGATAATGGACACATTTGCATACATACTTTTATATATTAATGATTGGTTAGGATTAGATATTAAAACACATGTAAAATTTTATGAGAGATCCAATAGGTAGTTGGCTTGTTTGTTCAATAAATAGCTTGTTTCTGTTTCAGTTGGTTTCAAACCCAATGCCTCAATGCACACCGCGCATCACATGTTACTGTACGGTTGCTCGGAGCCTGGAGCTACTGACTATGTGTGGTAAGAGGCTTTGTATTCTATACTTCTTTACTAATATAATTACTGTTTTGTAGTGGTAAGTCTCTTCTGCAAGAGTCCGCCTGGTAGTAAGTACCCACACCTTTGCCAGATATTCATCCGCCAAGCACTATAGTGCAAACATTACTGTTTCGGTTTGAAGGGCATTGTTTCCAGCGAAATTACTACGCATGACGAACCGATGTCTCAGAGTGACGAACGCAGTGCAGTGCCACATAAGATTTTGTAATGGAAAGTTCTGGGTGGCATCGTAGCTGTTATGGGCAGGCGTGGCGTTTACCATCAGGTGAACGACTTGCTCGTCTCGAATAGGCTCCGAAACGGCTCAACGGATTTCACACGAACTTTCCGAGCATGTTCCATTTCAGTATATGGCAGGCTTCAGAAGATATATATATATAAAATACTAGCTGTACCCTGCTACGCTTCGCTATGGCACATTCGCCCATTCGCTGATATGTCACTGATGAAAAAAATAGATAAAAACAATCCTTGATGCGGATTATATATCATGCTAAAATTTCAGCTTGATCGGTGCAGAAATTTTTGAGTTTTTGAAGCGTACACAAACCAACATAACATTTTTATATATATAGATTTGTAACAAGTAACATAGTACCTACTATATGTAAGCTAATGTTAACAGGAGCTGTGGCGAGATGCAGAACCGTGTACAGGACGATCTCTACAATACGTCTAGCCCATGCCGTTCTGGATCTCAGGCAAGTACAGCCACAGAAGACAGTATGTAGTACTCCATACAGAATTACCACTCTCCACTCCGCACTATCCACTGCCTCGCACCTCTACCCGCCATTGGGAGGACAATCAGTATTACACGCCCAAATGTTATACCCAGAGGCGTAGCGTGCCTTGGAGGGGCCCTGTATCAAAATTAGTTGGGGGCCCCCAAATGAAGGATAAAGATTTCTCACAAAAGAAACAGAAACGCGAGACTAAGTGACATTGTGCATACCGTTTTACTAATTTTTGCTTACCCTTGTAGCCCGGGGGCCCCGTATCATTGATACGACTGATACGGCGGTAGTTACGCCCTGGTTTTACCTAGACAAACGGTTTGTATGAAACTTCAATTAGCGAGATATCTGTTGTTGTTTAAAATTAAATAGAAAACTGAAACTTCAGTGTTTAACAAAAGGGCCCCCTTTTGTTAAAAAAAAATCTTTGTAGAAAAAAATCTTGGTACTATGTCTCATGGACACCCACCCGTCCATGAGCCATAGTACCAAAAATTTTTTCTTTCTTTTGTTTTGGTCTCTGCAGTTTGTTTGTTTTGTGTTTGTGGGAGCATGGTCCTTGTAGTTCCCTATTCCCTAGATACAGGGAACCTAGTTAGGGCTTAGAGTCCTACGTGATCGTGACGCGTTGTTTATTATGTAAATACTTATTTATTGTTACGGTTATTGGGCGCTTACCATAAGGAAATGACATGTTATTCTCATACAGATTTTCTTTGATATTTACTTACCTAAGTACCTACCTAGTTATCGCAGTATTTTCTCATCGATGCTGGTCAAGTGGTCACTCGTGTTAACAAAAATCGATTTATTTTATCGTAGTGACGCAGCGTGACGCGAAGAAAATCGATATTGACGTCACTAAAAGTACGGCTCACTACCTAAAGTATTAGATGGACTGTATCGCAATATTTTGTGTGGTATTCCCTTCAATGATCGTGAATCACTTATTATCTTTCTTAATATGGTAGGGTGCTAATTATATGAAACGTAGTTATTTTGTACAGGGTCTTCCCCACTCCCCGTGTTGGTGTTTGTTCGCGAACTCATTGCATAATAATTATCAGTATTATCAAAACATGACGTTAATTGCACATAACGAATAAATTATTAAGTTTCTTATTTGTCTGAGCTATACTAATAATAATTCTTAAACTCAATATTTTTAATTTAGCAGAATATTATCCATCTAATATTATCGTGTTATTATTCTTATCTTGGCGGATATTTATCCATCAAGCAGTAGTGTGCAAACATTACTGTGTTCCGGTTTGAAGGGCACTGTTTCCAGCGAAATTACAGGGCAATGAGACTTTAGAGCCGATTTCTCGGCACTGTAACTGATATGGGCAGGCGTAGCGCTTACCATCAGGTGAACGACAGCGTCGTCTCGTCGCTCAGTCACTAAAAAAATTTTTTTTTTTGTTCATATTGCTTTTGTTTTTCTATACAGTTAGTAGAATTGAAGTTCTAAAAGCCTAGAAGAAGAAATATATGGTCCGTATATGTTTCCCAGAAGACGAGTTTATTTATTAATTTATTTATAGTTTATGATGATGATGATGATGATGATAGGTGGGTTTAAAGTTGTTACCCTACATATTTATAATGCTTTTGCTCCAAACAGATCATCTACGCGTGGGCCCGAGACGCGCCGAGCCTCGACCTTCCGAAAGATGTCGGCTTCCTCGTTGGCAAGGATTCCCCTATCAAGTACATAGTGCTCCAAGTCCACTACATGCATCGTTTTGAAGGTATATATTAAAAATAAACACAAAAAAGTTTCATATCGTGTTCTCTCCAAGTCTTCCCAGGAAGTTTTAGTAAAGCATCTACCATTAATTTATGAATTGTGACGCAGGCTGCATAGGCAACATTTTGACACTCCAGTACAAAAAAATAATAATAAAAAAACGAACGAAAAGGTCTTATATAAAATAAAAATTTGACACTGGCTGAATGCATAAATTTGAAAGAAAAAAAAATATGGAACTTTTTTTTTTAAAACGTCGGATGTACTACCTACTGAATTTCTCGTGTTTTTTTCCGCCTTTGAACTAGCTAGATAATGAACTAGTAACTATAGCGTATACAAATTAAATAAAACTTGATATTGCCTGAATGCGTATTAAGTGCGAAGACATAACTTAAAATAAAAAAAAAAAACAATCCTATTTATTTCCTGTGTCGATTGACGTCTCGGCCGGTAGTACTGATTTAACAGTTTTTCACGTTTTCTTTCTACTTTGAACAAATAATAAACTACCTATAGAAAAAAGAGTAGAATAGAATAGAATAGAATAGAAAATTCTTTATGATACACCAGTTCAGAAATACACAAGGTACATAAAGAATAGAACTTATTGAAAAAGTACATAGTACAATGGGCGGACTATACTAGCTATATTCATTATATAAATTTTAATTAATTGTTCTTTTCGTCATCAACCCATAACGTCCCACTGCTGGGCATTGTTCTTTTACTACACGTATATTGTTTGGTTTTAAAAAATACAGTTTAGCCTCTTACAACATATGGTAGAACCCTGGCGGGTACTATAGAATTTTTGCATAAAGGTAAGGACACATTAGTTAACAAACATTAATATACAAAAACAAGACAACAAAAGGTACCGAAAAGAATACAGAGTAATTAGATTTATGTGTCGTCAAAGAAGTCTCGTGTTCAGTATTAGCATTTTGTATTGACATGTATTTTTAACAAGAAAAGTACACAATAGTACACAAATTGTTAAACACGGGATGTCAAATGTTATTGGTCACGTGTTTTTGAATTGTTCTATAATAAATGGGTACGATACGGTGTTGTGCCTATTGAACACTATTGTGTCCAGTAATAAATTCGCAACTCCGGTGTTATGAACACAACATCTTGTAATATATGCCTCATACATAATCCTGTTCATGTATAAATAACTGTGGCTTGACGAAACTTTGTTTTTAGCACGCTTATATTAGCTTTGCCTATATTATCTATGAAACGGAATTTTTGAACGGAATTTCCCCATCTTCAAGACGTTCGATTAACTTGAAAATTTGCAAAAGTATTTAGGAAGGATGACAAAAAAAATAAAAATCTGTGTGAATAAATTATAGCTTAAATAAATTAATAGTAAGCCAAACTAAAAAATGGAAAATAATTAATTTTACGGTAAAAAAGCGTTTCTCCCCTCACTTTTGTGAGGAGGATTAGGCTATAATCCACCATGGGGTCCGGGTTCAGATTGGTAGATAACATACCTACTTCCGAAATAATTCTCGGCTAGGGATGTGGGTTTCCTCACGAGGTTTTCCTTCACCGAAAAGCGAGTGATAATTATTACGTACGTATGTCTCTTGAGATGATATATTTTAAAAGGAATATTCTTTTTCAGAGGGGAAAACCGACAACTCTGGAGTTTTCTTGAAATACACAAAGAAGCGGTAAGTTAAGTACTTAGATAAAACAGCCTTTAAAATCTGATCAGTATTTCCATAGATTACCTTTTCACCCTAAAAAATTGTAAATGTATATATTTTTTCAGCATGCCCCGTCAAGCTGGTGTCATTATGATGGGTACGAGTGGCGTGATACCTCCAAAGACGGTGGAACACATGGAGACGGCCTGCACGTTGCGCGAAGAGAAGACCATCCATCCCTTCGCGTTCCGTACTCACACCCACTCTCTCGGTACGTAAAGCGACACTTAAATTGAACCCCAATCATAGCAGGCATATAGTCCTCTTTGCCTTGCACATTGCCCGTGTCTGTGTATTCCGTTAGTTACAACCTGGGCCCCTATTCACATGAGACTCCTTGCCGAAAACGCGTAATTTCATAACGCGCTTTAAACTTAAAATATTAGTAAGATTATTATTCGGAGGGTACGTCCACCCTTTCGATCCCAGTTGTCGTTAAGCCACGGCACAGTTCTCGGGCGGCCTTACATACAGATGCCAGAAGTCAGTCGATAAGCAAAAACTGTATGAACTCTTATTCTTCCAAGCTTAACCCCACCTGCCTCCGCTTACAGGTAAGGTGGTGACCGGCTACGTGGTCCGGCAAGAGGACACCGGGGACGTGTGGACCCTGCTCGGCAAGAAGGACCCGCAGCTGCCGCAGATGTTCTACCCGACGGCCAGCACGGCGCCCATCCGGGCCGGCGATGTGCTCGCCGCTCGCTGCACTATGAACAACACACGCGACCATGCTGTTAGGATCGGGTAAATATAATAGAATAGATTATAAAATCGCCTTCCAATCAGAAGGTCGTGAGTTCAAATCCCAGTGCAGGCACGTACCAATGTGTTTCTGTAAAACATATATACGTAATTATCACTGGCTTTTCGGTGAAGGAAAAAATCGTGAGGAAACCCACATACCTACCCGAGAATTATTTCGGAGGTAGGTATGTTATCCACCAATCCGGACTGGGCCCCCGTGGTGGATTATGGCCTAACCCTCCTCACGTAAGTGAGGAGAGACCCGTGCCCAGCAGTGGGACGTTATGGGTTGATGGTCATGATGATGATGAGATTATAAAATACCTTATTATACACCAGTTCACAAATACACAAGGTACATAAAGCTTTGTTCTTATTAAAATAGAATAGAATAGAATAGAAAAGAACACCAAAAAAAAACAGTACAAAAAATAACTAACTAATACTAACTACTTACTAATTACTAACTTTTTAATAGAACTATTATTCAAATATTTTTTTTTTAAAACTCAAACCATAATCATGTTCAATAAATTTTATATTTTTCTCTATGTATATGAGACTTAAGTCTCATAAGCAAAAGCAATGCACTTTACTTTTATAAGTCAAACACTTAAGTGTTGTAAAAGTGCATTATTTTTTCTACTTACATTTAATTACATTTACCTACATTTAATTTGAGTTTTGAGTTTTTTCACTGCTTCCAGTGAAACTACTGGGCAAATGATGAACGAGCATAGTTCAGTGTATGCAAAGTGCTAACACTAACTGTTATATGTAGGCCTCTCGATCACCTGATGGTAAGCGCTACGCCTGCCCATAACAGTTACATGGCTATCACGAACTTTGCTTTGCATAATCTTGCGCAGCACTGCACTGAGACATTGCTCGTAAAGTCTCAAACGCCCAGTAATTTCGCTGGAAACAGTGCCCTTCAAACCGGAACACAGTAACACAGACTACACACAAACACACACACACATTATTGTAGTCGGACTAGATTTATTTTGGTGTTGGTAAAGCTCGTGTTATCACGACGCTGACGAATCAGACATCATGACCCATTTCCTGTCATTACTTTTTAATGACATTCAAATAAAATTAAATGCTTAATGTTCGTGTCACCTAAAACCACCGGGTCACCTTCAATTTTCCTGCCAGTGAATGTGTGTTTAATAAAAATTAATGACTGCCTGTGACATGAAAAGTCTACTTCTGCCATTGGTGTCAATTCTGTTGTTAAAATCTGTAAATGTAGGCTGTTTTAATTATTTTTTGTCACTTTCAAACCTTATGAAAACAAAAGGGATGGCTATAACTTTAGAGCTGTCAAATTAAGGTTAAGTCATAGTAGAAAAATAACAGTGGTTTTCATAACACGATACACATATATACCTACGATATGCATACGCTCTGTGTATACGTATCCTGTAGAAAACACAGACGTTGTGTTTCTTATAATTTTACGCGGGTGCGGGAAAACACAGCTTACGTGCCAGCTCTGTGGCGAAACACAGACGTGTGTGTTTAACGCGGCTCTACTACAGTGCGGCTCACACAGACAGCACGCCATTGCTGGAAAACACACACGGACCGTGACGGTGCCCAAATGTAAAAACCAATTCAGCACTCAGCATTCAACGTGTTAAATTAAAATATAATATCTGTCCTCGTCATTTCCAGAGCGACAAACAAGGACGAAATGTGCAACTTCTACCTGATGTACTGGGTCGACAACGATACACCCCTGGAACAGAAATACTGCTTCACTCCCGGACCCCCTTACTACTACTGGAGCCGAGCCCTCGAAAATTTCAACCGCATACCCGACAAGGACGCCAGCGCTTTGTAGAATATATTTCCTAGGCCGAATAACTATCGCTTCCCACTCTACGAGAATCGATTCCCTTTTTATTCAAAACGAGGATTCTTTTCCTTATACGATAGCGCCGTCTTTGACCCGGACGTGATAAATGATTATTCGGTTATAGGAAGTGAAAGAAAAAATCGCGTTTTAATGAGCTATGTTGCTCTGTTCAATCTGTTCATTGATTTCGATTAATTTAAAAAAAATCACTCGTTTTATTGCAGTTGGCATAATTATGATCGAAAATAATTAAAAAAAAAACTAAAGCTTAATAAACTTATTTGATGGTATAAAAATGGTGTGTGGTATGTAAGCGTTGAATTGAATTTTATATTTTTATTGTAGTTATCGATGACTGTTAACTTACATTCCATTTATAGACTTGAAATAATTATTTATTTGTAATCTCATATTTGTTGGAATCTAATGTTAATTTGAATTTTATATACGTATCGCCATGTTCGTCGTCTGTTTATGATTTATTGTTTTTATTTTTCATTGTTTAAAGAAATTAAACCGAGCGGTGGAAATGAAAATTGTTTCATAATATTATCAGTTGGATAATATTGAGATATACTGTGTTAGAATGCTTCTAGTCAGAAATATTATGAATGACTTAATCGATTCTGATTATATATAATAATATATAACTTCCTAATGACTATGATATATATTTTTATCGTTAGAATTAAGAATTGAACGTAAATTGATACTAAGGTATGGAAAATGTTAAAAAAAAAATGAATTGATGTACTATTTTTCTCTGAATTCTGTAGTAATTGGTAATTAAAACCAACTTCTACAAATGGATGTTGACGATTCCAGTATATAATTATATGTTGAAAAAACGACTAATGCATGAAAATGGACTTTGAAATATAAATATTGTTAGATGTGTTTTAAATGTACTTAATAGTTGTAATTTAATTAAATAATTACATTTAATTGTTGAAACATTCCCTCTCTTTTTTTATAATAATTTATTTATGTACTACTTGAATGTGTATTATAATTATATAATTTTCATACATAATAATTTAAGACGTAACTGAAGATTTTCATAATATTTTGTTATTATGTTTCTGGTAATTAGTTATTTAATTGAAATATCTGAAAATTTGGTTTTACTATTAATTTTAAGAAGAAATTATTTTTGTCGGTAATTATTTATCTTATACCTACTTAGTTTTATAAAGGTACAGTCGCTTACAAAATCCGTTAAAACTTTCAATTTAGCTTCAAATATTGCAATGAATAGTAAGTTGAAAATTTGGAAATCTTAAGCAACTTTTGGCGGCGACTGTACCTTCCATACTGTTTCTCAATATCAACTGCAGTGTTCGGTAACGGTGGACGAATTGCAAAATGTCGCGAGGCGTTTCTCGTTACCGAATACTTAGTTGTTAAGTTGGATTGCCTTGTCAAAATGTATGGCGCCACTTCCGGACGCCATGCATTTGTATTGTCGCGCGCATTAGTCACGCGCGTAAGCCGCATCAGCCGCGACCCAAGGCAACCCACCTTTGTTGAGAGATGTTAAAGCCCGCGCACATTGCAGACAGATATCGGCTGAGGTGGTTTTCGAGCTGATAAAAGATCCCATTTAAAAGACGACCCTTTCACGCGCGTAAATTGCACCGGCCTTTAATTTACGACGACGATCTACTAAGAGCAAAGATTTTTTATCATATTATAAACTCTATGGAATCTGTAAGCATCTAACTTTGTAAACAAAAACTTCTGTCAGTTTTGGCGAGGGTCGCGATTCACGAGGAACTCTGAAGACACATTACATTAGAGCTTCCGAAAAACAAAACCGATTAAAATGATTGGAGATTGTTATTTTATTACCGGTATACGAACAGTCGATCATATAAGTTTGGCAGAGGGAGGGATGAGTAACGAGCATGCATTGTCCTTTGGTTGAACCGTTTAACACGTTGACTGCTGAACCGGTTTTTACGTTTAGGCACCGTTACAGACCGTGTGTGTTTTCCAGCAATGGCTTGCCGTCTGTGTGAGACGCACTGTAGTAGCGCCGTGTTAAATACACACGTCTGTGTTTCGCCACGCAGCCGGCACGTAAGCTGCGCTAACACAGTGTGTGTTTTCCCGCACACGCGATAAGTTATAAAAAACACAACGTCTGTGTTTTCAGCAGTGAACGTGTTAAGGCTAAAGAATGGATATAATCGTATCAATGATGACTTCGGTGGATCTTTACCCTAACTTACTATCCGATATATCTCTGCGATGTTACGAAGGGTCATACAAGTATTTTCCTATTGCGTGTTAGACACAGCTTTTCCTTATCAAAAGATCTGTTTAATTTACATTATTATAATCGAATTATAATGTTTTAGCGTAATATCGATTTTTATCATATCTCGTGTCTATAATGTAGCTGAAAGCGTGTATTTTTGGAATGTTTCCGAGGGTAGGACAGTTTGAGAGCAAATAGGCCATTTAAATGTATATGTACTTTTGCACACACAGTTTCCGTAACCGGTACCGTCTACGGTTTACTAATGTATGATAGTCTATGGGAGATTTAGGATGAGGTTGTAACTGTGTTTAACTTCATACATTATCCGTGACGGTGCCGTTTGTATGGAATATATGTGTGTGTGAAAAAACACTAAGGGTGTTATTTTATTATGAAACTGTTAGAAACAGATTTTTGAAGAATGGCGCATCTGTCAAAAATTCACCACTCACTGAAGCGTCGATAGTTGGAGGTGACTCGTGGCGTTAAAAATTAATCGAATTTCGATGATCGCCGATTGATTATATTATCGATGATTCAATAAGCTATTCATAGCTCACCCACCTCAAAGCGGTGGTAGC
The DNA here is from genome assembly GCA_912999815.1 of Campaea margaritaria. NCBI lineage: Eukaryota > Metazoa > Arthropoda > Insecta > Lepidoptera > Geometridae > Campaea > Campaea margaritaria. The sequence goes on along the minus strand of OU538789.1, from coordinate 10,960,015 downwards.
CTAGTGGGAGAACGTCCGCCTTTCAAATAGAAGGTCGTGAGTTCAAATCCCAATGCGGGCACGTACCAATGTGTTTCTGTAAAACATATGTACGTAATTATCACTCGCTTTTCGGTGAAGGAAAACATCGTGAGGAAACCCACATACCTACCCGAGAATTATTTCGGAGGTAGGTATGTTATCCACCAACCCGGACTGGGCCCCCGTGGTGGATTATGGCCTAACCCTCCTCACGAAAGTGAGGAGAGACCCGTGCCCAGCAGTGGGACGCTATGGGTTGATGATGATGATGATCTCACCTTTACATATCTCCGCTTCAGTGAAACAACAGCCGCCAACTACCCCACGTGTCCACATATGCCAAAATTGTTTTAGTATTACAAGAAATAATATTTTAAAGACATGCTTGGAGGATGTAAATTGGTCTAACCTGGTAAACTTATTGTGAACTATTGTAAACTTAGTAAATATATGTAATCGAAAAAGAAATATAAGTATTATATTTTAGTCTTGTTTTATTGTGCGTTGAAGAGTCGGGATTCGTCATCATTACAACCCATACCAGCCCATTGCTGAGCACGGGTTTCATCTCGCCGTCGTTAGGAGGTATGGGTTATATCCACCACTGACGCTCAGTCCGGATTGGTGGATCACGTTCTTCCGAAATAATTCTAGGTTGTGTGAGTTTCAAAGGTTTTTCGCTGAAAAGTCTAATAATCATTTATTGAAATACATTATTGGAAGCTTTTAAATATTCGATTTTTTAGAGCAACCACATTAGGTAATACTCAGCGATGATCACAAAAACTAGTCGAAGTCAATATTAATCCAAAGATAACTCCATTTATTCAGCCTTCGACATGACGTCGCTTTTAGAACGTACTTGGATAAATTGTAGAGCAAATTCATAAATTTGAAGCAGAGCTTATTTTTTTTATTGACCGCAGTCTCACCTGGTGGTAAGTGTCGACACGGTAGATGGTGGAGCATGCTTGCCTAGAATAACTGTTCATGTTCTTATAGATGCAATAGTGGAACCTAGTAGAATGGTACTGTAAAATCAAAGTCGCAAGGATCAATTGAGAATGTCAATTCATCATCTACCCATATCGGCATCCACTACTGAGCACGGGTCACCCCTCACTTTCGTGAGGAGGGTTAGGCCATAATCCACCACGGTGGCCCCGTCCGGATTGGTGGATAACATAGCTACCTCCGAAATAGTTCTCGGGTAGGTATGTGGGTTTCTTTACGATGTTTTCCTTCACCGAAAAGCGAGTGATAATTACGTACATACATATATATTACAGAAACACATTGGTACGTGCCTGCACAGGGAATTGGATTCTGACTGGAAGGCGGACGTTCTCCCACTAGGCTACCACCGCTTCTAAAACAGGTGTAGCTGGGTCTAATTTACCATCAAGCGAATTACCTAAGCACAATTCTCCAAATCTCCATGCATGGTTGTCTGGAAGAGATCGCTCCCGAGCAATGAGATCACCCCTTGTGACACTAATTGTTAGACTTTAATGTTCCAGTTTTTTAAATTTGTCAAAATTTGTATGATCCAGTTTTTAAATTTGTCAAAATTTGTATGATCCAGTTTTTAAATTTGTCAAAATTTGAAAGTTCCAGTTTTTAAATTTTTCATAGTTTCGTGGTGATTCAATAAAGAGTTTATCTACTTATTACCCGACTGCCAAAAGGAATGTTTTATATCTATCTAGTTACCTGCATGTCACACGACTAACCCAGAGACGAGGGTAGGGGGTCGCACGTTGTCACAACATCTGTGTATCCCCCGCCAGGCCGTGCGTGTGGCATTACCTATAATACGATACACTGATTACACGAGATAGCAATTTTGCGATTATGTCAGACATGTTACAAGAGAATTCATCGCGATTCCTGAAAAATAAATGACATACTTGTGTGGCGATCGTGACATCCTGTCACGACCGCCTCCTTTATTTTATATCATGTACTTATTTTAGGACTTATTTTATATTCTGTGGGTCGACACTACAACACTGGTTGGATAGCGCCGACCCACATCACTAGTGTCCGCGCGATTGTCAATGGACACTTCCCGCCCAGACATTGCACACGGCGCTCACGCACTATGCGCATTATCATCAGCCATGATGTGTATTTAATACCGTTCGGTTAATTACATGTAGCTCCCGCTCTATTACTTGTGTTTGTTTAACGTGTGTCAATATACCGCTGTGTTACCTACTTGCGCGTTTCACTATCGCCGGACTCACCTCACCTAACGAAGAAGCGAAGTAATCGAGGGACCACGGGACGCTTCGTCTATCTCCACTCCCTGGTCCCCAAATTGGTGACCCTCGACGCAAATCTACATAAAGATTGCACCGTCAACGTGAGGTGACCGCAACGGCCGGAGACGCCGTCAACCAGCACGAGTTGTTGACCCGGCGCGCGACGCGAGCTTTGTCAACGCATCGGGAACTACGAGCGACGGAATCCACTGCAACTCAGACACACAGCCGCGGACAGCGCGTACCGACCAGCGGACAGCGAGACTTCAGCGAAAAACTCAAGGTCATCGCGGCGTCATTTTCCGCATCCCGCCCGTCAGGAAGATGTCGGTAGTGCCTTAGAAATGATAAACAGTGCCTCCCGTACCTATCAAGTGCATCAAACCTACGTTTTACAAACATTTTCGTGAACATTCATAATCCAACAAGTTTGAACCTGTTTGCATCGTTTGTGCGCGTCTAACGGTCGAATGCGAACGCCCTCCACCGTCACTCGACTACAACTATCTTGGAGCCGTCACTGTCACCGTTAAAACTGTCATCGACTGCCACTCGGACTGACGGCCCGGTCGCTCGTGCGGTAGGCCCGATTCGACCTTTATTTACCCCGTGCCAGCCCACGCAAGTACTGTCTGACATTTTATTTATTCCAGTTTGAACACTTATTTACAGTACAAACACTAATAAAATCAGGATTACTAACTAACTCACAACGATTGATCCTTATTACTAGATTCAAATATCAATCTTGGATCGCTTCGTATGCACATAATTATCATTCTGTTTTGTGTTTAATGTTTGTGTTTATTGACCTGTCTCAGTTGGTATTTATTGTTTTGATCGGTTTACTCTTATCATAACTATTTTATTTTTACAAACTTTTTCACCTTAATCGCTAAACATTTTTACCAACTTTGATAAATTTACTTTTTATTTCTATGTGTGCATGTATGGCCCTTTTGGATTTTTTTATTTATCTTTTAAGTGCTAATTGTGTTTATTTGCCTGCTGAATTGGTTTTTGTGTGATCGCTGTGTTATTTACAAAACTTTCAAAATTATTTACTTGGAATTTTTGGTATTGCTCGGTTGTGTGTGGTATCTGGTTTAGTTTACCTTCTTACTATAACCCTTATCTGCCTACTCACATTGTTGCCATAATTATACTATGGATAATCAGCTGCAAGCACGCTTAGCTGCCCTCGAGGCCGAAAATTTTGCCTTGCGTGCCCTGCATGAACAGAATACTGCACAAACAACACCAGAGCAAACTAATGCACCTGCTGTATGCCGAGTGGCTGTCAAGCTGCCACCCTTGTGGCTTGACAGGGTTATAGTGTGGTTCGCTCAAGCCGAAGCTCAGTTTCATCTTGCGGGCATCAACACCGATGACACCAAGTATAGCTATGTCATTAGTCAAATCGATCACAAAATAGCAGGTGAAATTGAGGACATTATCATCAACCCTCCTGCAGCAGGGAAGTATCAGAAGTTGAAAGAGACATTAATTAGCCGCTTCTCTGCATCCGAAGAGCAACGAGTGAGACGACTTCTCAGTGACGAGGAACTTGGGGACAGGAAACCATCCCAGTTTCTTCGTCACCTTCGGTCACTAGCAGGGACTATGCTTTCTCCTGACAATATTCTTCGTCAGCTATGGCTTCGCCGCTTGCCTCAGCACGTTCAAGGCATTCTTGCAGCACAAGCCGAGCTTCCCCTTGACAGGATTGCTGAGATAGCTGACAAAATTGTCGAGGCTCAACCAGGTCCTGCGAGCGTGTACTCTGCTACCGTGTCTCCACTGACCACGATGATGGAAAGGATCGAGGATCTTAGTAGGCAAATTGCAGCTTTATCTTCTGCACCCTCTGTACCCTCTCGATCTAGGCAGTTTTCTCCGTCTACGGTCAGCTCGCCCTCGCGCAGCACCAGCTCCGATAGACCCGACAAACTTTGCTGGTACCACAGGAAATATGGAACTAAAGCCATTAAATGCATTTCCCCCTGCAGTTGGAAAGCGGAAAACCCCGCACGCAGTCAGTAGCGGCGGCCTCTGATTGCGACTCCAACCAACACCCAAGCCGCCGTCTCTTCGTCACTGACCGTGTCACTAAACGACAGTTTCTAATTGACACCGGTTCTGATTTATGCTGTTACCCCCGCTGCTGGCTCTCGGACCGGAGGAAACCCTCCGACTATGAGCTCAGTGCCGCAAATGGTAGCAGTATCAAGACCTACGGGAGTATTAATTTGACTCTCAATTTCGGTCTCCGGCGACAGTTCGTGTGGTCATTCGTTGTAGCCGACGTCACTACCGCTATCATTGGCTCAGATTTCTTGGCTCATTATCATCTCCTGCCAGACTGCCGAGCCAAGAGATTGGTTGACGGTCTCACTAACTTATCCACGTTCGCTCTCGCCGTAATTTCAAAACAACCAAGCGTCAAAGCCGTCGCTTCGTCGAATTCTGCCTTCGCACAAGTGCTAGGGGAATTTCCCGAAATTACTCGTCCTCCTGGCCTTCCTAGAATCGTCAAGCACAACACCGTGCACTATATTAAAACAACGGATGGGCCTCCTGTATCTTGCCGTCCTCGCCGACTGGCCCCACAAAAACTAATTTCAGCCAAAAAGGAGTTCGAGGACATGGTGCAATCTGGCACCGCACGACCTTCCAAAAGCGCTTGGTCGTCTCCGTTACACATGGCCTTGAAGAAGGACGATACCTGGCGGCCTTGTGGCGACTACCGTGCATTAAACGCCCGAACTGTACCGGACAGGTACCCAGTTCGGCACATCCACGATTTTGCCCACAACCTTTCTGGTGCCAAGGTCTTTAGCACCTTAGACCTGGTCAAGGCATACCATCAAATCCCCCTTGCTGAAGAGGACATTTCGAAGACCGCCATCGTTACCCCGTTTGGCCTCTTCGAATTCCCCTTCATGACCTTCGGTCTCCGCAATGCTGGTCAGACATTTCAGCGGTTCATCGATGAGGTCACACGGGGTCTCGATTTCTGTTTCCCTTATGTGGATGATATCCTCGTGTTCTCACCTGATGAGGCTCATCACCGGGAACACTTGCGGATCCTCTTTGGACGGCTCCGGGATTATGGTGTGGTGGTAAACCCTTCCAAGTGCGCACTTGGCATCCGTGAAGTCACGTTTTTGGGTTATCACATCAGCCCTGAAGGCACCCAACCTCCATCAGACCGCATACAGGCCATCCTGGATTTTCCCCCTCCGAAAACTGTTCAGGGCATGCGTCGGTTCCTCGGCATGCTGAACTATTACCGCCGATTCGTCCCACACGCTGCGCAGTTCCAGGCTCCACTCATCGACGCCGTAGTGGCTATCAATGGCAAAGGTGCCAAGCCATTTTTATGGTCACCTGAGCTCTTAGACAAATTTGAAGCCTGTAAAAGGAGCTTATCCAGCGCCACCCTATTGCAACATCCAATCACCGACGCGGCCCTTGCATTGTTTACGGACGCCTCCAGCGTTCACATCGGGGCCTGCCTTCAGCAACGAGTTGACAACGAGTGGTATCCTCTTGCCTTCTTCAGCAGGAAATTGACTCCACAGCAAACTCAGTGGCCGGCTTATTACCGTGAGCTATTGGCGGTTTACGAAAGCGTTCAACACTATCGCCATATCCTCGAAGTCCAGCATGTTACCATCTTCACGGACCATAAACCACTACTGTACGCCTTTTTACAGCGCCGGGAAAAGCTCCCACCTGCACAGTTGAACCAACTTTCATTTATTAGCCAATTCACCACTGACATTAAATATATTAAGGGGGAGGACAACATTGTAGCTGATGCGATGTCGCGTGTAGACGCCATCGGGATCGAACAGAATTACGAGGCTCTTGCTCAATCGCAGGAGGTGGATGAGGAGCTGGCCAACTTGCGCAACCAAGGCTCCAGCCTGCAGTTGACCAAGATCGTCATGCCTGAGAATGACATTTCCGTCACTTGTGATGTCTCTACTGGCAAGCCTCGTCCATACCTGACCCCTTCCTTTCGACGAGCAGCTTTCAACAAGCTGCATCAACTCAGCCACCCTAGTGCACGAGCTACAACCCGGTTGGTGACCGAACGCTACGTCTGGCCTTCTGTCAATAAGGACTGCAAGGAGTGGGCTCGCGCTTGCGAGGCGTGTCAGCGCGCCAAAGTGTCTCGCCACAACTCCGCTCCTCTCGGTAACTTCGACCTTCCTTCTGGTCGTTTCCGACACATTCATATTGACATCGTCGGTCCGTTGCCGATCTGCAATGAGTTCCGGTATTGCCTGACCGCCATCGACAGAGCCACTAGGTGGCCGGAAGTTTGGCCAATGCGCTCCATTACCGCTGAGGAGGTTGCTGAGACTTTTACACGTGAGTGGGTCCCGCGCTTTGGTGTCCCATCAGCCATTACGACAGACCAAGGCGCTCAATTTGAGTCTGACCTTTTTCGACGACTAATGGTACACTTCGCCACTAAGCGAATTCGGACAACCTCCTACCATCCATGCGCTAACGGGATGATCGAACGCGTCCATCGCCAACTGAAAGCTGCACTTATGTGTCACAACGATACTTGGGTTCGGTCGCTTCCGTGCGTTCTCCTTGGCATGCGGTCCGCCTTCAAGGAAGACTTGAAGGCCACGGCTGCCGAGATGGTATATGGCGAAACTCTCCGGTTGCCTGGTGAGTTACTGGTATCACTTCCCGGTTCCGACAACCTTGACGATCCTGCTGATTTCGTCGTGCAACTTCGACGTAAAATGTCAACTGTGCGTCCAATCCCTGCATCTCGTCATTCTGAACCGTCTTCCTTCATCTTCAAGGACCTTGCAGTGGCAACTCATGTATTCATGCGGGACGACACAGTCAGGCGCCCGTTACAGCCACCCTACACGGGACCATACCGAGTCATTGACCGCGCCAGCGATGGCAAGACTGTGACTCTGGACGTCAAGGGCAGACGCGCCACTGTCAGTGTCGACCGCGTCAAACCGGCATACATTGACCACGACATCACTGATAGGCCCATTCTCACTGACCTTTCAACACTGCCCATACCTGTTTTTCCTACGCCTTATACTAATGCAGATACCACCACAACCACAGCTGACAAACTGCCATACACCACAAGATCTGGCAGACGTGTCAAAATCAGAGATTTCCCAGATTTTTGTTAAATTTTTTCATCCCTCTCCGTGGGGGGGTGGTGTGGCGATCGTGACATCCTGTCACGACCGCCTCCTTTATTTTATATCATGTACTTATTTTAGGACTTATTTTATATTCTGTGGGTCGACACTACAACACTGGTTGGATAGCGCCGACCCACATCACTAGTGTCCGCGCGATTGTCAATGGACACTTCCCGCCCAGACATTGCACACGGCGCTCACGCACTATGCGCATTATCATCAGCCATGATGTGTATTTAATACCGTTCGGTTAATTACATGTAGCTCCCGCTCTATTACTTGTGTTTGTTTAACGTGTGTCAATATACCGCTGTGTTACCTACTTGCGCGTTTCACTATCGCCGGACTCACCTCACCTAACGAAGAAGCGAAGTAATCGAGGGACCACGGGACGCTTCGTCTATCTCCACTCCCTGGTCCCCAAACTTGTACATTTTATCGGAATATAATAAAATTTAGGTACATTAAATATTTTTTGTAATATTTTTTTTTAAATGTTGTGGATTTCCAAAGAACAATAATGTATGAAAGTTTTTTTCGACGACAATGGGCTGGGGTCCAATGGGAGGGCCCTAAATAAAAATACTAACTCAGCTATAAGTAAGCTTATGAAAAATTAAGTAAGTAGGTACATTATAGTGTGTAAACCAATTAACGGGTTTCATGTCCCCGCTATATTAATCACAGAAATATAAAAGTGGACGTAAATCTACATTCCACGAATGTTACATAACCGAGTTAGCTCATAAACTACGCATGCAACCCTCACACACCTATTACGAATGCATAAAGTAACATATACCTACTTAGTTTAATGGAATTACTTAGCTCCGTACAAAATTATGCAAATAAAAAGTGAGGCGTACCTATGAATTCTGATTTTTGCACTAGTATAAGAATTCATAGTAAAAAAAACAACAAAAATAAAGCAGATTCCCAACGAGTCACACCCAATTGAGTTACAGAATGACCCTTTGGGAATTTTTTCCCGATTGATCACACTGTGACACTGGGGAACACAAATAAATATAGTTTACCAATTTGTAACAGAATTTTTGCATTGATTTTCACTAATCCCAATTATTAAACAATTAGGTGAGCAGAATGCCAAACGGAATTAATGTGACATTTCTATGATTATTCGGAATTTAGGCACATTTGGTTTAGTAGACATGAGTGAGGAGTGAGGAGAATTAGGCCATAATCCATCACGAGGGCACGTAAATCACATACTCCGAAATAATTCTCGGGCATATGGGATTCCTCACGATGTTTTCTTTCACTGAAGAGCGAGTGATAATTACTTAGATGGTAACATTATGTTTTTACAAGAAACTCATTGGTACGTGCCCGCACTGGGACTCGACCTGGCGCTCAATGGAGATATAATTAGTCGTCTACCTATAACTGTGGTAGTGTGGACGTAGCTTAGTCTTAGTCTGGACGTAACTACGTCACACGTTAAGGGGTGACAGAGAGTTGATGAAGTGTGACATTGTGTGACATTATGTGACATGGGGTGGGAGGGTTCCTAAGTTTCGTGACGTCAAATTTCAAAATCTAATACATCTAAGTGTTAAAATATCAAATAAAACTAATTTCGAAAATTTAATGAAATCTAGATGTAAAATTGCAAAATATGTGACGTCTAAGGAGTCTCATAAATGTGATCAAGTGTGACAAGGACGGGAAAGGGGTTGAAAAATTACGAAATTAGTGTGACGTACTTTATGGATGACCCCTAAATAGGTATGAAGGTGTGATCAAATTACACTATACCAAATACTTTTAACCTTAACTACACTGCATGTGAAGTACTTCCTAGGTGAAGTGTGTAGATACTCCTGCGGAAGCCCATAAATAGGCGTTACACGACGTATCTAAGCCTATTTCTTGCTGTTGTACCTGTCTAAGACTCGGGTGTGCTGCGATTTAGGAAGAGAGAATAGGTGGTAAGATTAAAAATTTAATATACGACTGGTAAGACATATTCCAACCAACCAACGTGAGCATATACCCCATTGTGACCTGGCGACAGCATATATTAAAAAATAAATAAAATACCTATATAAAAAAAAAATATATATATATATATATATATATATATATATATATATATGAGATATTTTGATGCACGCCTACACCGTCTCTCCTTCACTATGGGTGGTTGACTGGTAGAAAATGCTCTTAGCATTAAGTCCGCCATTTGTACTAGTTAGTTAATCTGTGCAATAAAGTATTAAATAAATAAATAAATATATCAACAAATAAATAATATTATTTGATCCCTTGTTTCCATTTTTTTTAATAATTAGTACCGAACAATGATTTCTGCGTTGTGTATCATTTTCATAACTTTTTTTGATGTCTACGTGTTCTGGTGAGCAGTTTTGTTAGAATAAATGTTTTCTTTCTTTATTTATTTCTTCAATCATGGTGCTGAGATCGGAAAGTAGCGATAAGGGCATAAATTTCTAAGGTGACTTAATAATTATGTATATTTATATTAATGCCTAATGATTATGAATTTATTCATTTTACCGAATGTCTCACTAGTCACAACTCACACAGTTCAACAATAACATCTAAGGCCGGTGCCTCGACCGACCGTCGCTGCGTACGTCGTCGCGTCGGTCGCTCTTGTCATTTGTAAGAAAATTCACAAGTCGTGACAGTGCTCGACCGACCGTACGCACGCGTATACATATTGCTTAATTTTTATACAAATGACAAGCGCGACCGACGGTCGGTCGAGCACTAAAACCGGCCTAAACGTAAGCTGAGCCCGATCAGTATTTTGTTTTTCCATGGGCAATGTTATTGAAATCAATTCTAATGATAGATTTCTCGGGATTACTTGAAAGGTCATGTTTCGCAATTGCTTAGTTTAATACACTCGTGCATGTTACTGAGTGCTAAGACTGAAGTTCGCTAACATCTCAACAGGAGACTGTAGTTCACTGAACTGTAGTTGAAAAGTGGGTACATAACGAAATATCTACTTTCTTAAAGGTCCTACGTAAAATAAACAAAGCCACTTTACGAAACCTGCTAAAATGGAAAATTTAAACTGAAAAGCTCAGAAAATCGTTGCTATCTTTGATGTCTCTCAATAAATATCAGTTTCATAGACAGCTAGCAGCTCTTCCATTTTTTTTTCTTTTTTTTTCCCGGGGAAATGCATTAGGCATACCACCCGGCCCCGGGGGGGGCGGGGTGGTTATGTGGGACTCCCCCGCCAGCTGGTCTGGCGGTGTTTACCCACTAAAACCCCGGGCTGTTCTCCTCTCCGCATTATGGAGGTGGTTACGGGTTCGCACGGCGCTTCCGCGACCACCTCTGCGGGCGCCCTCTTGGGCTCGCCACGTGAGGCTTGGGCCTCTTTCTCCGCTGGGTGCGTCCCGGAACACACGGGCCGCACCTCAGCTCGGGACTTCTAACTTGGGCGTTGGACCCCCGATCCGCGGCCCAAAAGTCCCCGTTATTGGTCCCTCGCTGTGCCCTCTGCTGATCAGAGGGACACGCGAAGGACCTCTTCTCGCCAGGTTATTTGCTACGGCCACCAATTCCCCTAGGAGAATTGCTGACCGAACCCCAGGGTGCACCGGCCCAGCTGCTGCCCTTCCCTCCGGATGCAACGCATCAAGAGGGACGAACAACAGCCGGGCACTCGTGGAGGTTACCTGGCCCGCACCCCAGCTAGCAGCTCTTCCTGTCATCATGATGTTCTAACCTGTTTTTCTTCCTATTTTTTTTAAACCATTTTTTCCATAGATTGAGGAGAAATGCCATATTTTTCTCTTTTTCCCTACTGGAGGAACAAACCTTTTGGGGAGAAAGGCAATAACCCATATCAGGACACAATAGTAGAAACATCTCGACAAGAAAGATCAAGACCACAAACAAAACTAATATTCAAAAGGGAAATTAGTACCAGGAAAGATTCTCCACTTTTTAACCAACTCAAGTTACCTTTTGAACTGCCGCCTACATTCTTTCCTACATCGTTACGCTGCAGCGTAAGACGTCGCGTGTGACGTGAAGGTCGCGGAGCAGCGTGTGCCTTCACGCCACCAAGAACCCACTACACCATAATTGACTCAGAAGGGATTATATATGAAAGTGTTGTGTGAAAGCCGATTCCGTTGGCTTAGTGACGTAATCGTGTGAAGGTAAGGATTTTGAACTTTGACGTTGGATCTGGCTGTGGAAGGGTTGCAATAACAGCAACACTTCAGGTCCTATTATTATGAGCTTAGAACATGGGTTTACATGTTACTGGGCATATGAGACTTTAGAGCCGATGTCTCAGCGTGACGAGCGCAGTGTAGTGCCGCGCAGGATTATGCAATGCAGTGTTCTGGGTGGTGCTGTGACTGTTATGGGCAGGCGTAGCACTTACCATCAGGTGAACGACTTGCTCGTCTCGTCACACAGTCAATTAAAAAAAATACTGTCGTAACCTGAATGCCTTCATCATTATCATTCATTCATTGAACTGAAAAGTCATCCGAGCGAAGCACGACGCAAACAGTGGTAGAAGACGCATGCACCACCACCTGAGTTTATCCCACCGGCTGAGGAACTTCCTGCAGGCTGTGACTTGCCGTGGCCCACGTGGAAGTCTCTTAACAGACTCCGGACCCAAGTGGGCCGCTGCAAGAGCAACCTGACTAAATGGGGTTATCTCGCCCCGGACAGGTCACAATGTGACTGTGGCGTTTCTGCGCAAACGATGCAGCATTTGCTGTCGTGCCCTCAGTTCCCTAACACCTGCACCTTAACCGACCTCTATGAGGCTTCTGCCCCCGGCGTGGCAGTAGCCAATTACTGGTCCAAAACAATCTATCCGTGGATCATCGACACGAAGAAGAAGAAGAAGAAGATTCATTCATTCATTCATTTTTCTGTACTGTGTTTATTTTTGTTTCTGGTGTACAATAAAGAGTTTTTCTATTGTATTCTATTCTATTCTATTATCATTGTCGTCGCTAGTCGTATCTGCCTCATTGCTGAACACGGTTCTCGTCTCATTTTCCTGCTGAGGATTAGAGGATAATAATTCAAATGTGAATATGAAGCGGTGGTAGCCCAGTGGGAGAACGTCCGCCTTCCAAGCAGGTCGTGAGTTCAAATCCCAGTGCAGGCACGCACCAATGTGTTACTTGTAAAACATATGTACGTAATTATCACTCGCTTTTCGGTGAAGGAAAACATCGTGAGGAAACCCACATACCTACCCGAGAATTATTTCGGAGGTAGGTATGTGATCCACCAATCCTGATCTGGCCCTCGTGGTGGATTATGGCCTAATCCTCCTCACGAAAGTGATGGGAGACCCGTGCCCAGCAGTGGGACGTTATGGGTTGTTGATGAATTCAAATGTTGCTCATTTAAAGTCTACGTTTCTAACCATTTAGATTGTGAGCCAAGGATAAGTAATCTGAACAATTCAAAAATTGAATTGTGGTACAAATGGTGTTGATATTTGAATTTTTTATGCTATGATTGTGAAGTTAAATATCCCTGGAGCCGGGTCCAGATTAATGTAAAGCCTTAACAGGTAGTTAAACTTTCACGATTGATGGAATAAAAACGAAAAAAAATCTAAGCAAAATGAACAGGTAATTTATTTAATTTACTAGCTGATATCAATATATGCTTGAAAATGAGATATTCTATTCATGAATTTTGAATTGACGATTGTAAGTGTTCTCCAATCTTGTCCTAACCACGGTCAATAAACTTTAATAGAAGAGTCGAGATTTGTCAAAATTATAGTTACAAGAGTTTATAGACTTTATCTTGTAAATTTATCGGATATTATATATTCAAAAAAAGTTTAAAAGAGTGGTTAATATATAAAGTCCACTATAGTCTTAACAAATTCTTTGATAATGTCTATCTTAGAACTATGTCTCTAATAATTGTTAAAAAAATATATATTGTACATCCGAAATGGATATAGACTGTTGCTACATAAATAATTTTAAGAGCTTTATACACACAGTTTTATACAATAAAATTTATTCTTATTCTTATTCTTATTTTCAAATTTTCTCTCTTTTTTATTATTGTGTATTTTATTTCTCCAATTCGGTTGTATTTATTTTATTAGCATACACAATATAAAAAATCGTAATTACAAATATAATTTGTGGGTATATTGTCGTTATACGAATTCAAAGTCTCATAATTACTTAAGGGTAGGCTAGGCAATGTTTAGGAAATTTGCCTTTCATCTTCAGATGCTGGTCGAGGCGTTTCGCTATAAGGCCGTTCACTGAAACTATTATGAATCTATAATATTTAGTAGATATAAGTAAAACTTAAGCGGTGGTAGCCTAGTGGGAGAACGTCCGCCTTCCAATCAGAAGGTCGTGAGTTCAAATCCCAATGCAGGCAAGTACCAATGTGTTTCTTGTAAAACATATGTACGTTATTATCACTCGCTTTTCGGTGAAGGAAAACATCGTGAGGAAACCCACATACCTACCCGAGAATTATTTCGGAGGTAGCTATGTGATCCACCAATCCGGATCTGGCCCCCGTGGTGGATTATGGCCTAATTCTCCTCACGAAAGTGAGGGGAGACCCGTGCCCAGCAGTGGGACGTAATGGGTTGTTGATGATGATGATGATGATGAATTATCTTTAGATGCTGGTCGAGGCGTTTCGCTATAAGGCCGTTCACTGAAACTATTATTAATCTTTAATATTTAGTAGATATAAGTAAAGCTTAAATAAGTACAAATAAAGCTACTAACTATTAATAAGCTAGAACAAACTAGAATACTTGCGTGGACAACCTAGAAACCATTACAGGCTTATTAATTATTGCCAATCATCTATATAACTCCAACAACAAAATAACAGTAAGCCCTTGTAAGCTTTAAAAAAACGAATTAAATGTTATGAAACTTAATCCAAGCGCAAGCCATATAAAGTTAATGTATGACGTATACGCGTTTTGCATAATGTCACACAAACGTGGCAAAATGGCACGTTACAGACGGCTTCAATCCAGCAACAAGTACCAAACGCCACAAATACGCAAAGCCTACGCAAACCTTATTTAATTATTTCAAATCAAATTAAAACTTGCCTCAAAAACCGCACAATCCCGGCTTCCAAGGGATTTCGTCAATTGAATTTTGTAATAACACGTTTTGTTGTTTGATCCCGCCGTAACGAGCTGTCACGCGCAACCGATGTAATTTCACGTTTTGTCGAATGTTCCCGTATCTCAAAGGTCTCAATCTGACACAGTCCAATAGGTGATTGCCAGTGACGGATTTTAAGGATTACAAATATAGTAAGAAAAGAAGCACTGGTAGCCTAGTGGGAAAACGGAGTTCCAAGGAGAGGGTCGTGAGTTCAAATCACAGTGCAGGCACGTACCAATGTGTTTCTTGTAAACACATACGTATGTAAGTTTCACTCACTGTCGGTGAAAAAAAACATCGTGAGGATGCCCATATACCAACCAACCCGATGATTATTTTGGGAGTAAGTACGAACCGGGCTCCGTGGTGGATTATGGCCTAATCCTCTTCATGAAAGTGAGGGAAGATCTGTGCTTAGCAGTGGGCCGACACGGGTTGACGATGGTGATGACGAAAGAAACGAATGCCACCAGAATTGGAGCTTCTCGGAGAGTTGGGCCTTTTAGCGATTTTCCGCAACCCGTGTAGGAGAAAGAAAACGCCATAATCGAAGCCGAAATAAAGTGGCCGGTAGGCACAAGTCGGGTCTGACCCGAAAATGTCGCAGACTCCTTGTCATAGTAGGCCTCTTTTGCTAAAGTCTGCCATGGATGTACCACAGATTTGCCAGACATTCATCCGCCAAGCAATCATCCGTCTGCAAACATAGCTGTGCTCCGATTTTAAGGACACATTACGAGACTTTAAAACTAATGCCACGGAGTGACGAGCGCGTGGTGTGTGAAAGATTTTGCGTTGTAAAGCTCTGGATAATACTCTAGCCGTCATGGGGAGACTAGTCGTGCTTATCATCAGATGAACGGCCTGCTCGTCTCTATACTCATTGGGTTACCAATAATCCTCTAATGGTTTGGAGGCTGTCCAACTATTGTACAGTTTGTATCACGTTGTTATGTAAGTAAAAGGGCCTCAAGAGGGCACCCATGAAAGTTGTCTAACTCTGCCACCGCACCACAAATAGGGTTGCCAGACGTCCGGATAAAGCCGGATATAGGTAGGCTTTTTTTTGGATACCTGTCCGGCCAAAGTTCAAGGTGTCCGCCCTGTTCGGATTTCATTAGGCTTTTTATTTTGCCTCACGCTGACCGGACCATGCTGCGCGGTTCTTAGTAACGTGAGAGGTGAATGATGAAGGAAACACACAGTGACATGTCATTTGGCAAAGGGATTTTAAATTTTGTTTTCATTTATTGGCGTTTTGTCACAGTCTCTAAACATATTTATGTATCTGTGTGCGTAGTCATTCAGTTCAACTATGTTGTTATTATCTATGCCAACAATAAGAGATGTGGCCTTGAATTTATGAATGTTCGGCCTTTTCATTTAAATGTCCGGCGAAACAAAACGATAAGTCTGGTTTTCAGAATTTTACATCTGGCAACCCTAACCACAAGTTAGTACCATGCCACTACAAGTAAAGTAGTTGGTTATTGGTATTAGTTACGCGTTTTCCGTTTTCAGTTTTCCTGATTCCACAGATAGAAAATATTTGTTCCAAAATAAATAACCACTGTTCCAATAAAGAATGGAAACGTTTTATGAAATGTAACATAAAAATAAGAGGAAATTATAAAGAGAAATATTCACCTCTTGTTTGTAAAATATAAGCTTTAGTTCCATTTTTGAAGAGGAACAGACGGTCTCATTAACGTACATTTCCAGGGCCCTTGAGATTTTCGGAGAATCCATTTCTCCCCTAATTCCACTACTGGCGACACCTACGCAAAACACTCGGAGGCAACGGTTTCCACGTTACCTATGTATGTTACTTTATGTATGTTACTTGTGTGTGTTATTCTGCTTGGGAGAAATTGACTCGTGTTCATTTTATTGAAGGAAACATCTAGATGTTTCCTGTAACTAAAGTGCTGGCTCTGAACATGTGGGTTGGGGAATAATGTTTAATATTTATAGGCAAATACCTACAATATTTTTTTTAATTTATTTTGATGACCTCCGTGGGGTAAGTGGGTGATGAGCCGACTGCGAAGCGTGAGGTCGCAGGTTCTAATCCCGCACAGGGCAAAGATTTGTGTGAACCACAAGTATTTGCTCTGTGTCTGGATTTTTGTAGGACCATGGTCCTCGTAGTTCCTGATTTCCTAGATACAGAGAATCCTGTTAGACTGTTAGACTAATATCTAGTAATACCAGAAACATAATCTAGACAAAGGTACAAAATGACTTCGAACACACAAATTCAATTTGCATTCATATGAACGTAATAAGGCAGTATTTTACATGTGTGTATGAATGCATGTCACTTTGTCCAACGTTTGTTTGACGCAGGTAAACGAGTTACGCCACCACCCGACTATACACACGTCCTTGTATGGTGCAATTCGTAACTCGGAGAATTTGTTGCGTAACCTAAAAATACACTTTAAAACTGAAAATGTATGTAACAAACATACATACACAGACTGCTAAAAGCATAAAACCTTTCCTTTCTGGTTTGCCGTATTTGAAGAAAAAGTAGCACGAAACCGTAGAAGAATCCAAACAGAGTTAGATTACCCCATTCATTCTTAAGATTGTGAAGAATTTCGAACGCTCGTTCAACCCCAGACCATTTCATTATAAAATAATTAATCAAATACAGGCAGAAAATTACGTTAGAGGGAATTAAGCAAGAGACGTTTCGACGAAATCACGAAACACAATTTCGTGATTCTTGTGGCTTCACCTGAAGGTACACGATAAGATTTCCCTCAAGATACGTATGTTACGAAAAATAATGAGCTACACACTTCGCCCCGTGCCGGACATCCATTCAGGCACAGAAGACATATAGAGCTACATAGAGAATAGACACTCTCTACTCCCCGCGATCCGCTTCCCCGCAATTCGGGGACAATAGGAAGGCAATCAATATTACACGCCCCAAATGACAATAGACTAACGGGTTAACTAGTACGAATCTTCATACTAGCGGATATCTTTTGTTTTGATCGCGTTTTATCTTTGAGTACTTACGCAAGCATTTAGGTCGTGTACAAACTATATATTATTTAAATGTGTCATGTAGACATTAATATAATATTATTTATATTTTATGTGTCAAATCCATTGTTTGTATGGAGTTTCAGGATTGTGGTTCAGGGTCATTTATTATTATATAATTGATGAAAAACAAGATTTGTGCACATCTATCCTTTGCCTTTACCAGGCTTGCTCCTATTAGGATAGAAATTGTTTTCCATCTATTTCATATAATATATTATAATATTATAGTTATAGCAATATAGTTATGTATGGCAAATATATATTTTTTATGCAAATTTTCATCCATTAGGTTCTTTTTTCTTCCAATTTATTTCAGTGCTGTATTTTTGCCTACTTCCAATAAATTATTGGAGTTTTGAGATTGTTGAACACCCTTTTTTGCTTTTAGAAGTTTAAATTAGACAGACAGACTAGACGAGGCTCATTTTTTTTAGTTTTTTTTTAATTTATTGATTTTAGGACATTAATTGAGTTATTAGTAAATTATAGAAAAAACTTATTGTTAGCCGGCAACATTAGGTAATGTAAATTTGTTCTAACTAGCAACACAGGTACCACAAGCGTTGAGGAAAACGTGTAATTTTTTGCGCAAAACGATGACGGCAGCCGTTTACGTTCATTATAACGGGCTCACGAGGACGTTAAATGAGGTCAAATTAAGAAATAACGTTAAATGAAAACGTTTTTAGTTTTGCGGAGTAAAAAAAAATGTTTGCTTCTCGTTAAAAATTATTTAGAAATGGCGCTTTCTAAAATTAGCCATTTCAACTCACGACCTTATCTCCAGTCTTATTAACTACCCAAAACTCCCGAGATAGATCACCGCCCGTTACCTTTGGAAACTATTATGGTTACTAAACCAAAAAAAGTTCTTAGACAATTATTTTAGGCTCCAAAATTAAGAGGGTAACCATGAAAGTTCACTGACCGGTTCTACCACCGGGTTTGGAATACATCCAATTAGGAAGAACCGGCAAGAGAAACAATGTTTTTTTTAATACCTACCCCTTCAAGTTTATCTAACACACAAATGTATTAAAACTGAATGATGAGACGAGCAAGTCGTTCACCTGATGTTAAGCGCTACGCCTGCCCATAACAGTTACAGTGCCACCCAGAACTTTGCATTGCATAATCTTGCACGGCTATGCACTGCGAATTACGCACGTCATCCTGAGACATCGGCTCTAAAGTCTCCTATGCCTCGTAATTCGTAAGTACTATTCGTATAGTAGGTAGGTGGTTGAAAAGATTCCCCCCAAGCATCAAAGTTATTATATTCTATAACACAACGATCTCAGTTGAAAATCGTTTTAGCCAAAAAAACGTCACTTCACTAAGATGGAATCTGTAATACTTCCACAAATTTCCGTATAAAGATACTATGTAAAGTCCCTAATGATAGGTTTAATTAAAACAAACTAGGGAATTAGTGCTGCGTGTCTGTGAATAACATTGATGCGAGGCGCGTGCTCGCTCGCATGACGCTGCCGTGACGTCAAACCACCCCGTGTGTTCCTACCTAATTTAAACAAGAGGGGGTGGAGGGGACACCTGGAAATTTTAAAATGTCTTTTGTTTGGATAGGTCTTTTTTTTATACAAACTTAAGTCGGTTAGACATAGCCGATCGTACGATCAACAACGATAAAAAGTCCAAAACCACTATTTAAGTTACAGTAAGAAATGTTGTATGAAAAAGTTTAAAGCATGTGCTGTAATTTTTTCAGCTGATTAGCTGTCAGCTGTAGCTTTATTTGCGGTGTTTTTATTTTAATATTTTATCGGTATTAGAGTATCGGTAAAGCCTCTCTAGCCCGGCCGGCGCGGCGGCCTACTATGCCGATGTAGGCTGGCATTGCTTTTTCAAACACTTCTTTATTAAAAGTTCAGCCTTTCCCCATTGGATTTAAATGCAATTTTATTACAGTTTTATAATCATATTCTATGCTACTCAATAGCATATACCACATTGCATTTGGTTTAATAGTTTTTACGTGATGCGAAACCAACTGGCAAATATACAAAAAAAGCTTTTTCTGTAGCTTTTTTGTAGTCTTCAAGATAACTATCCTCAATGGGCAAGTTTTTGTCTTTTACTTGTTTATTTTAAGTATAGAATATAGACATATCAAACATGCGAAGAACTCAGTGTAGGTGTAAGTGCATCTCATTACCGTCGACTTCTATCTAAGTTTATTTCCAGGAAAAATATCAAATTGCAAACACTTGATAAATCTCGTATGTGCGTAGGTGTGTACTTGTTCATGTTTCTATATTGGAGTCTCATGGAGCACGGTTCCGAGGTAGCTCTATCGATTTTCCAGAGCGAAATCAAATACCTACTAGAAAAGGAAGTATAGTTAGCAGAAAAGTTCCGGATTTTCGCCATGTGGACTTCAGTGAGTGGGTTTATCAAAGCTTTTGTAACAGCTTTATTTCCTGTGAATGAGTCTTTTAATAGCTCCACCTCTTCATTCATATA
This sequence comes from Campaea margaritaria, assembly GCA_912999815.1. Lineage (NCBI taxonomy): Eukaryota > Metazoa > Arthropoda > Insecta > Lepidoptera > Geometridae > Campaea > Campaea margaritaria. Next base: position 10,939,807 of record OU538789.1, on the reverse strand, counting down.
CAAGTTAGTTAGTATCTAACAAGGGACGTATTTAGTCTAACCTGACGGTCAGATGGTCAGGTCAGGTCACGTTATGAGAATCGTGGGTGCATTTAGCAACGAACTGATCGCGTCTGCACGTTTTTGGTGGTAGCGGACGACCGACGTCAGTGCTGACCGTCAGGATAAGACTAAATATGGCCTCATTAGTTCCCTTGAGTGTCACACGCAGTTTAAACAAAAGAAAACAAAAACACTACACTTTTTATATAAAACACGCTACCGCTACCTAACGTTAGTCGAAAGTGTTAAACATGCCAAGATAGAACTAGGTCTAAAGAACTATTTGCACCACGAAAGGTGTTTAAGGCACGTTGACGAATTACAGCACCCTCGGAGTGTAAAATAACTAGAAATACTAACGTACTCAGGCATCGATGTCCAAACTCATTTACAAAAAAAAATAACTAAACCACACCGAACTATTTCTCTCTCTCTCATATACTCGTAAACAAGCGTATATCTGGTATGTGACTAATATAAATTTACTATACATAATGTTCTTCCTGGTCGTGTGGAGTTGTTAGGTTGAAGCTTGCGAGTTAAGCGCGTAAGGGCAGCGTGTTTGAGCTGAGCTATGAAGAGAAATTGCTTCTAAATTTCAAAGAAGGAAGATGGCCATAACCATATTGAGAGAGTTGTGAATAAATGTCTAATCCGCCATTTTGTGGCGGCTACCGTCTTGGACCGATTTTCTTCAAACATCTAAACTTCTAAGAATACTCCCAACTAATTCACATTTCAAATAAAAAAAAAACTAAATCAGAATCGGTTCATTCGTTCGGGGGCTACGATGCCACAGACAGACACACACACACACACACAGAGACACGTCAAACTTATAACATCCCGTCGTTTTTGCGTCGGGGGTTAAAAATCGAACGAGCTCGAATCAGCTTGACAAAGAACTTTATCACAACGAAATTAAAAATCTTCAAGCCCGCAGCACAGTTCCTAGGGCCAGACTTTTCCGGTCGACTCAAATATAGCCCTTAAGGGCGTTAACAATCCTAAGGAAATGACAAATATACAGTGATAAACTATCAACACCAACAGGATATATGTGCTCATGGCGACGAGTTTGCGTTCCTTCAGTCGTTTCGGCGAGAGCCTACCTACGTCACAGAAAAATACGAATTTGTAATTCGCGAAAAACATTTTAGAGTCCCGTCTTCTGTAGCCAAATTTTTTTGTAACTACTAACCAACAAGGAGGTTATATATGCAGCAATAATTATCATACTCCTTGGTGCGTTCGACACGCGTCGCTCGGCAGTCGATCAGCTGCGAGGTCAAGGTCTGCCGGGTCAATGCTGGGCGGGCGGGGGAAGCGTGGGCGTCCCCATGGCAACCGGCCTACGCCCGCCCACGGTAGGCAGTCAATCAATTACCGGTGAGAGCATATTTGTTGGAGTTACGGTAATGATGCATTTTCATGGTCGGAGATAACGATTTGTGATAACATTTTTACCTGTTCTTCGCAGTGGTTCTGTTTTTTTTTTATTAGTTTGACGCTTATTCGGCGCAGGCCTCGAGCGAACGGTATGCTCGTTAACTTTTTTACTAATAAATTCGTAACTTGTTGAAAAAATTGTGGATAATGTTTCTTTTTTTATATACGTATAACAGTGATTCTAAGATATTTGTTCTTGAACTTCATGCTAGGTAAAGAACGCAGTTTCCAAGATTTTTTGTTAGTTTCCTCTTATTGTCGGCATTTGCAGAATCTGATATTTGTTGTGTTCAGTACACGTACTTCCTGTAAGATTAGATGAAGTTGAGCAAATCCGAAATCCTCCTCGTTACACTGTACCTATACCATGAACGAACTCTTTCTATCGCTTAATTAAAAAATAAACGAACTGCCCTGTATCAGTGTCGGCATATTGTATAATTTTTCATTTTACAAATGGCGCCCAAGGAACTTATATACTGCGCCACGCGGTTTCACTTGCCTTTAAGGGGCTTACGGGAATTTTTTTACAAACATTGAATGTGATTTTTATTTTTAACTAACCAAAAGCCTAAAAACTTAGTTTCAAGCTTCTAGCTTCAAAAATGACGTAACTTCCATACAAACATTCATGCTTTTTTTTTTTTTTTTTTTTTTTTCCCCCGGGGAAATGCATTAGGCATACCACCCGGCCCCGGGGGAGGGGCGGGGTGGTTATGTGGGACTCCCCCGCCAGCTGGTCGGGCGGGGTTTACCCACTAAAACCCCGGGGTGTTCTCCTCTCCGCATTATGGAGGTGGTTACGGGTTCGCACGGCGCTTCCGCGACCACCTCTGCGGGCGCCCTCCCGGGCTCGCCACGTGAGGCTTGGGCCTCTTTCTCCGCTGGGTGCGTCCCGGAACACACGGGCCGCACCTCAGCTCGGGACTTCTAACTTAGGCGTTGGACCCCCGATCCGCGGCCCAAAAGTCCCCGTTATTGGTCCCTCGCTGTGCCCTCTGCTGATCAGAGGGACACGCGAAGGACCTCTTCTCGCCAGGTTATTTGCTACGGCCACCAATTCCCCTAGGAGAATTGCTGACCGAACCCCAGGGTGCACCGTCCCAGCTGCTGCCCTTCCCTCCGGATGCAACGCATCAAGAGGGACGAACAACAGCCGGGCACTCGTGGAGGTTACCTGGCCCGCACCCCAAACTTTCATGCTCTTTTTTTTTTTTTTTTTTTTTTTTTTCCCGGGGAAATGCATTAGGCATACCACCCGGCCCCGGGGGGGGGGGGGCGGGGTGGTTATGTGGGACTCCCCCGCCAGCTGGTCGGGCGGGGTTTACCCACTAAAACCCCGGGGTGTTCTCCTCTCCGCATTATGGAGGTGGTCATGGGTTCGCACGGCGCTTCCGCGACCACCTCTGCGGGCGCCCTCCCGGGCTCGCCACGTGAGGCTTGGGCCTCTTTCTCCGCTGGGTGCGTCCCGGAACACACAGGCCGCACCTCAGCTCGGGACTTCTAACTTGGGCGTTGGACCCCCGATCCGCGGCCCAAAAGTCCCCGTTATTGGTCCCTCGCTGTGCCCTCTGCTGATCAGAGGGACACGCGAAGGACCTCTTCTCGCCAGGTTATTTGCTACGGCCACCAATTCCCCTAGGAGAATTGCTGACCGAACCCCAGGGTGCACCGGCCCAGCTGCTGCCCTTCCCTCCGGATGCAACGCATCAAGAGGGACGAAAAACAGCCGGGCACTCGTGGAGGTTACCTGGCCCGCACCCCAAACTTTCATGCTCTATTTCAACTCCTCGCAACCCCTTTTTCGCATTAAAAAGTAGCCTATGTCTTTTCTCAGGCTCTAGACTATCTTTGTACTAAATTTCATTTAGATCGGTTCAGTAGTTTAAGTGTGAAAGTGTAATTAACAGACAGACGGACAGAGTTACTTTCGCATTTATAATATAAAAGTAGGAAAGTAGGGTATACATACTACGCAGTCGTCTGTTTGTAAACGCTGGCTGGTTTCTAAATGCGCTGTAAATTAAAATAAAAAAGAAACCTAACAAACAACACCGTAGCCTTTAAACTTACACGTGTAAATCGGGTTCCACCTAGACTGGTCGTTAAACACGTCGTTTTAATTATAAATACATACGGTCACGCCTTTTCCCCGTTGGGGTAGGCAGAGACTGCATCTTTCCACGTGCTATAATCCTGACATACTTCTTTCACTTCCGCGAGTCCCTTCATACATGTTCGACGGTTATAAAATACATAGGTACTTTTGTCTTGGCCTTTCTTTAGTACATCCTCGATTTGATCGATTTGATTATAAAACTGTGAAATTGTTGGTTTTGCAAACTAGCGAGTGTATGTAAAATTACAACGCATATTGTTACGCAATTAGCTACATCTACACGGCCGCCGTCGGTATAAAGCTATTAATTTTGCGTACTATGGCATACTTCGAGCGTGTAACTAGACTGCGCCATTGATTCTTGCTTCCAGCATACCTACACACATTACATTAAGGATGGCACAATCTAGAGCTTGCAATGGGCCAGTCCGAGATGATTAGAAAATCGAGAGAAATGCATTCGCTGCAAATTACAATCGAGTTTATAAATATCTCGTCCCCCGCTCGAACCATCAAGATGTTTTTCGATTGTTTCGAGTCGACTGACTCGCCGCTGCGCTCTTCGAGCCGAAAGAATCGCAGTCGGTGTCACCGCTTGCGATTACTTTCTTTCTTATGTATCAAAACAATTGAGATTCGACTGCGAGAGAAAATCGTCGAGAACATCGAGATAATGGAACAATCGAAACAGTCGACTAGACGTCTCGGAGTCGCCAACGCTAGCTAGAGCAATTTATGTCCTTCGTATAATGATACTTCGTAGGCGACACGTGTCGTCACCATTTAACTGTAGCATAATATTCCCTCTCAGGTACGTTTGTATCAAAATGCCGTCAGCGGGTTACCTTTACCGCGCTGTGAGGCGAGTGGCGTGAAACCCGTCACGGGTCACTGCCACCGTGCTCATTGCGCGTGAGATCGAAGCCTCTCCCATCCTTTATAGTGTGTAGGTAGGTACATGAACATAGCATTTTGCATTTCCACTGTTATAATTATTCGAGATGTTACACGGAAAATAACTAATTAAGTTCCAAGTATTCTGTACAGTTACCGCATGTACTGTACTCATAATTGCTCTGAGTCTGAATATTTGAGAGATAGTTTTCGTAGTTCCGAATTATCTAGATATACATACATACATACATACAGTCACGCCTTTCTCCCGTTGGGATAGGCAGAGACTACATCTTTCCACATGCTTCGATCCCAGCGGAAAGCACTACACCAACTCACTGACACCCTCTACTGGTTTATGGAACTCCAGATTAATAGACTGTGTAGGGTCCATGCGTGGTGGTGTCACATCCTTTCTGCCTGGTCTCATTCACACAACATGCCTCCTCCAACATTCAAAGTAGCAAAGTGGGTCTTCGCCCCCCTCGGGAAACGCAACGATATAGATATAAGGAGTAAATAACGCGTCATGATTATTCAGCACTGATAACGGCCATAAACTTATTAGAGGCAAACTCTGCCAGGAGCTGAGAGGTTTCAAAGCGGCAGGAAGTTTATCATAAGCGTTCAAAGACTCCATCCGTCGAATCAAGTGGTTCAGGTGGGTACGCTGGCGCTGTAGCTGCCGCCGTTACGTCTTTGTCGGCCAATCTTTAACGCTCCGCTTATCTGTGCAGGCCTGAAGTGAGACGAGTGGCTTGAGTGGTTCGGGTCATGACCCCAAAGACGAGGTAGCTGGTATTTGATCATTTGTATCAAAAGCTTCCAGACAAAGTGACGTGTTCTATAGAATCTTCTCGCCCTATAAGATGGTAAACGGTACGGTTGCTTCATTTTAACAGTTGCAAACTGTTTTCAGTTCCCAAAATGGGTAATTGCTCAAAGGAGTTTTTTAATTGATCTTTGTGGATACCTACATGTCTCTGTGTCCTTGTAGTGGGCGGGAGTAATATTATGGCGACTGAATTTACGGGAAAACATATATATTTATAAATATCTTCAGCTACCATTTTTGCTCGGTAACATTGTATTAATGTTATCATTGGAAAAGGCCGTGACTATTGGGAACTCTAAACAAACATGGCGAATATCCCGTTTCCAATGATTATACACACATCTTATTTTTATTGTGTACTTACAGTATTTTAATATATTTCGAACAGAGTACATAAGTTAAAGGAAAAAACATCAAATAAAATCGAATTCGCGTAATTACATACCGGAGTGGAAATTATGTATACTTATTTGTAAGAGAAATAATTATGTTCTTTGCTATTTATTTATATATTGGAATATTTTTGGTAGATGTCTATTCCTTGGATATTAGAGCGCGTCCTAGTTTTACCTTTCATTTCACGCGGCGTTACCAATGTCCATAGGCGGCAGTGACTACTCACCATCAGGTGGACGGTAAGCTTGTTTGCTACCTATTTTATAATAAAATAACGCTTTTGGAGTAGGTTTTTTGAATAAAAAGTAACTTTATGCTGTAAAAGCAGGTATGGACGTTTTTTTTCTCTGAATTTTATAACTATTTATTTAGCCATCTTGGTGTGATGGCGTAACAATAGAGTAGTGATATTGATAATTGAGATTCATAATGAGAAATATCAAGATAATTATCGAATCTAGAAAGCGTAAACGCTGTAACCCTTTGACCGACCCGAAAATACTTTTTTTACATATTTGGAGACAAACCCACATTTCAACGTCCCCTAGGAACTTTAGGATATAACCAAGGTAGCAGTATTGTAGCTTTGTATGTAACACACCAAATATCCAAAATTTACGTTTTTAGGTCGAGTAGATAATGAGTTATGACTTTTTTTCAACAAAAAAAAAGTTTGGTGAACAATTTTGCGTTTCAAGGTTACAGCGTTTACGCTTTCTAGCGTCGTTATGTATTTTACGCAGCTTATATTAAAACACCGGTTCAATGTATTCCATAGAATTATTAGATAACTTAGAGTCTTCCCACACTGTAATTTTGTATCGAGTACATGGATTACAAAAGAGCTTTTCCCGGAAAAAAAACCCGGAAATAATTTGCAGGGTCGTCAGTCAGCTCAATTCCTGCCGCCCCCACGGCACTGAGTATATAGGAACCAAAATTAAGCAAGATAACATAAAACACGTAATCCACTATTTATCCCACTGAGTTAATTTTTCCTCATTGAAATTATTTGAAATAAATTGTCGTAAACAAAGAAAATTATATCTTCATCTGTAAGATTTATTTTGACATAAATTTTCTCAACGAAGATATAACTTCACCGAGCTAAATGTCGATATAAAAATATATAATCAAGTGTAAACTTAGTCGATAAGAGAGTGAAAATTTATTTGTAAGTGTCAGCTGACCGGGATGTACTCAGATTTATGGCTTATTTATAAAAGTAGGTATTATGGTGAATTCTTATAAAACAAGAATGTTACACACTTGATAATTACATACATTGAAAACCTTATAGAACTAACGTGGATGCGACAACGATGAAAATCTTCGAAGTTGCATTTTCCTATGTAGTAAAGTTAACGACAAAAGTGGCTAACAACGTCTTAACTTTTAACTGACGTATACTCGCGCACAGTACAAAAACTTTTCGTTGAATAAATTATAATTGGAAGTTGTGGCTTTTATTGCTGACTGTACATAGGTGCCTTAGTTGGTTTCAAGCTTAAAGATTATTATTGTGTGTGTGCACTTCTGCCAGATGAAGAGTTCTATCGATTTGATGTATTAAGTTACCTGCTTAATTACATTTTAATCATTAGGCTTCTGTACGGAGATGTGGGTGGCATTCTTTGTGTTCAAAATGATTTCGATTATCCTATATTTGGTTAATGAGAAAGCGATACGTATCTAAAATGGTTTCGATAATGAAAGGAAATAGTATTTATCGGGATCTAAATGGTAAAGTTCAACGGATGGAATATTATCTGTTTGAACTTTAACATTTCTTAACTGCTTTATTTTTTTATGCGGAGGCGTTGCGAGACCTGAAAAGTGAAGTGATTTGAAATGTCATCACATTGATTCTTGAGATCGAAAGTGAGTCTGAACTTAATTTATACATTGCTATTTCTTTGGAAAATTCACGATAAAATCTGTCTTCAAGCTGATACAAGTTTGAAGCAATTTATCACGCATATGCATAATTATCAACATTTTAGAATGGAGTGGTTAGAAACACGCCAAAACACTAGTAATTAAATGCGAAAGGTTTTCATAAGCCCCTGAAATTTCATTGAAGCAACCTCGACCGTCAAACATTGAATATCAAGGGCAAATAAACTAAGTGGGTACCGAGCTCAGTTGCTTGGCGACACCACCCCAGCCTCTTTGCCCGGGAAACTCTGCTCTTCCTCGTCAATTTTCAACTTAATCGCCTTAAAAATAAAGCTTGATTTCCTCTGAAAAATACAGTTATCCGGCTCGAAGGCTTGCTAAAGTATTTCAAACCGTATGCTCCTATAAAAAGACGACTAATCTTAAATGCCCAAAGAATCGAGCTCCATCTTCGCTTGCTTTCAGTTCTCAACTGCCGCAAATTTGATCTTTATTTGTTTCTCGTCAAGATCGAATTTCCTCTTGGTTCTATTAAGTTTCAGCACTTGTTGATCCTCCGGAACGTGGTCGGCGAAATCGGTAAACAGCTGGGTCTCGTCCTTTTGATGGAAGTATTGATTGAGTGTGACGGATGCGCGAATTCTTTTGGGAGAAGTTTGTGATCCTTTAGGAAAAGTGTAAGTGAAGGTAAAATACGAATTAGTTAATAAAGATTCACTTAACAATATTTGGTTTGGCTATGGCAGTGGTTTTAGTGTGCATAAACTCGGAATCCCAATCACAAGGACGTGCAACCAAACGTCTTCGGCTTGGGCTGAGCGGTCTTCGTAATAACTGTAGAAACTCGTGTACAATAAAGCAATTTCTATTCTATTCTATAGATTTCATTTGCAAACATGGAATTATTTTTGTAGTAGGTGGCCTCTTCTGCAAGAGACCGCCTGGGGAAGTACCTTTACCTTTGCTAAATATTCATCCGCCAGGCGGTGGTGTGCTAACATTACTGTCCCGGTTTGAAGGGCATTGTTTCCAGCGAAATTACTGGGCATATGAGACTTTAGAGCCGATAATGCAAAGGATAATGCAATGCAAAGTTCTGGGTGGCACTGTAACTGTTATGGGCAGGCGTAGTACTTACCATCAGGTAAACGACGTGCTCGTCACGTCACCCAATCAAATAAAAAAAACGTTGTAAGTGGGATGTTTCCCACGTAATTTTTATTTATTGAGTTCCCAATATTTCGGCATTTGCGATGCTGTCACGGGTAAACTGATGTTTTTGCGTGTGGGTAGTTATTAAGGAACCCTCCCGTGAAATGGAAACATGTTTTAAGGGCAGACGTATCGATCGATCCCTTTTCTCTCAAGCTTTTTACTGTCGACCCTGGTACTACTGTTGATAAACTCACAAACCTTGGAACAAAACTCACAATGTATCACGAGATACCACACTGTAAGTAAAGTATATATATATATTATTCTACTGATTGACGAGACGATCAAGTCGTTCACCTGATGGTAAGCGCTACGCCTGTCCACAACAGTTACAGTGCCACCCAGAACTTTGCAATGCATAATCCTGCGCGGCACTGCACTGTGCTCGTCACCCTGAGACATCGACTCTTAGGGTTAGGTATTATGTTTTTAATGCTTTATTCCATAACTTCGCCACCACAACATATCTTACTTATTCCTCTCCATCCAAAGGTTGCCTGTAAGAAATTGCTTAAAGCGATAAGGCGCCATTTGTACAATATTTTTGTAGTGTTCAATAAACAATTATTGTATTTCTTAGTCCAAGCCCTTGAAGAAATACCTTTTAGTAAAAATAAGCATTAAGCGATTTGAAAGTTTCCATTAAAAAATAAAGAAAAATAATACGTTAAAACTTAATTATTAATTATTTATAGCTGGATAAGATTATAATTTCTTAGGAGTAAGGACATTCTCGCAGAAAATATTTTATCCCGTTTCCTGTTTGTTGTCAGACTGGGCTTAACGAATAATCAACCTATAGCTAATTGCTTTTCTTACGTAACTTTACAAGAATTTACTGTAAGTGCTTAGTTGTGGTGTCTCCCTTCGCTTTTGTGAAGAGGGTTAGGCCAGTGCTAAGTGACCTTGGAGATTTGTTATTTTCTCTTTTTTTACTTTTATTGAAAACACTTTGAAAACATAGAATAAACTTTAATTGAATTGCATACAAACTTAGCTTAGCTATTCATTATATTAAGCCACTGGTCTGTAATGGGCGAGTCAATACGACTTTAATAACAAGTCCGATACGTCAGACTATTTGAAAGGGGTAGCAAATTATAGGTTATGATCCGATATAATTATTTGATTTCATAGAAATAAAATGAGCTTTAAGAACATAATAATACAATCTATTGTTGACTTATTGAGTTTAAACTAATAAAATAATGGCAAAATTGAAAATGCTTCGACACGATTGAAGGTTTAAGAATTAAAAAAAAAGAATATCAGCTGATATTCTATTTTTTCGTTTAAAAGGTGATTCGATTGAGAGCTGCGATGCCACAGGCAGATGCAATAATAGCTGACGTGATATGATAAGTTAATAAATGGTCACCCATCAAAATTTGTGCCACAGGGGACGATGCTTAACTTTTGTGATCGATTAAGATCTCTCAGGCAAAAAAAATGCTAATGAACGCCTCGACTCTAACGCAAATATTAATTATTATTACAATAAGACATTCAGAATATCTTCTCGAAAGACTTTCAGGAACGCTACTCTACGTTGCTACTTAGGCCAAAGACCCTGTATGTATCAGTGGCAAGTTTGACTCATACAATGTAACGTGATATGCGCACAAGCAACCCATATACGGTCGTTATCGTTGACGCTGGCCAATCATAAGCGGCGAGCATCCCGCCCAACATTACTAGCTGTTTATGTATGAAGTTTGATTGCGGGAACTGTAATAGCATTGTACTATCTAGACGTGTTTTGTTTTTACTTCCAGCAGTTTTAATTGTGTTTCGGAAAGCACGTTAACCCATTATTGCCGGCTGTTATGGATTCATAGCTGTCGTTAAGCTACTGCACAGGAAAAAAAATTGTTTGAACAATTTTTTTCGAATGTGTGACGAGACGAGCATGTGTTTCACCTGATGGTAAGCGCTACGCCTGCCCATAACAGTCATAGCTGTCGTTAAGCTCTTGCATAGATAAAATAAAATTTTGAACTATTTTTTTTGACTGTGTGATGAGACGTACATGTCGTTCACCTGATGGTAAGCACTACGCCTGCCCAGAACAGTTACAGTGCCACCCAGAACTGTCCATTGCATAATCCTGCGCGGCACTGCACTGCGCTCGTCACCCTGAAACATCGGCTCTAAAGTCTCATTCCCAGTAATGTCGCTGAAAGCAATTACACGAGTCTGGGTGTTTTAATTTGACCTCGTTGTTTCTGGTCCCATAGAAACAGAGAATCTTATATAGGGGTCAGGATCCATATATATGTGATCGTGACACGTTTTTTTATTATGTCTAACAGAATTCTAGACAAAACATACGATTAGTTAAATACCATAACTTAATGATTTAATCTACCAATTGTTTGATCACCATCATCATCGTCATCATCATCAACCCATAACGTCCCACTGCTGGGCACGGGTCTCTCCTCACTTTCGTGAGGAGGGTAAGGCCATAATCCACCACGGGGGCCCAGTCCGGATTGGTGGATAACATACCCACCTCCGAAATAATTCTCGGGTAGGTATGTGGGTTTACTCACGATGTTTTCCTTCACCGAAAAGCGAGTGATAATTACGTACATATGTTTTACAGAAACACATTGGTACGTGCCTGCACTGGGATTTGAACTCAGGACCTTCTGGTTGGAAGGCGGACGTTCTCCCACTAGGCTACCACCGCTTCAATCGTTTGATCACCAATCAGCGTCAATTCCTGGATTATAATTATTGAAGCCAACTGCTACCAGACGTCAGGTGCAGTTTATATCGTCATAACAAAACAGCTTTGAGCACAGGGCGGTATTAAAGACTTTGGACAGGGGTATTCCAGCGTCATTTATATCGAAAATTATACAGCCGAATCTCTCTAATCGAATCGAATTTCTTCAATTAATATCACGAACTGTGTTATTTTTACCCCACTGAACAAAAGGAAGGAAGGCTATGTTTTAGGATAGAATATGTTATATAATACAAGCATGGTATGTATGTCGCTTTGGCATGTCCTACAGTCTAAAAGGCTTAATTGATTTTGATAAATGCGGTATCATTGGATTTGTCTTAATCACAACAGTGACATAGGCTACATTGGCAGTGGTGGTTTTTTTTATTTTTTGTATAAATATTCAATAGTTGGTTAGTAAAGCGTTATATATATATATATATATATATATATATATATCTGTTCGCGCCACTTACATTGGCACTCATAATACCTTCCTACCTTCCTATTCCTATCATTTCTTGGCGACTATCTCTGTCGCTCATATCGTGGTATCCACGAGAAAACTGCTTGCCGCCGCAAGTAGTCTGCGATCGACCCTCGTCCTTCGCGGCTGCCGCTCTCGCCGAATCCAAAGTACTGGATCTGCTGCTCCTCTGCGGTGGTCCACGTGAATTCGACGCGCAAATATAAACAACACCCGCTATAAACCCGCCGCGTAAACGCTCCTTGCCGACACGCACCAACCGCCTAAAATACAGTCCACTACATCGAACGTCATAACATCCTGAAGGAACAAGCAGCTTGGAGACGGACCCGAACCGAGGTGATTGCAGTTGCATGGAGACCAGGTTAGTCGCCAAGTTCCTTTGTACTACTCTTCTACCAGCCATCCTTCCCCCGCCATTGGAGGCGCGCTCAGCCTATACAGCTTAGCTGCCGCGCTAACATATTGTTGGTCCTCCGCCGCCGGATCTTCTTTGGTCCTCCCGCTATTCTCTGGCCCCTCTTAGGCCTCATATAGTCCTCTTTATAACCGCCCGCAATTTTATATTGGTATTTTTACCAACGATAATTTCCTATAATTATCGTGTTCCCGCCCGCAATTACAGTTCAGATAGTACCCTGTACTATCCTACTACGCTCTTATATACTTATTTCGTGTATTCCGCATTCCTAAATAGTAAAAATAACGATTTTTCCGTAATTCTTAATTTTTATTAAAAAGTGAAGGTATTCCTAACGACCACCCGTGCGTCTCCACGTGGGTATTCAATACGCCGCGCGCGCGGCAGGTAAATGCTGTAGGCAGTTGCAGTAAATTAGGAATTTCATACTTTATCTAGTTTTTTATACTTTGTTAAGATGGCTATGGCTACTCGTTCAAAAGACAAAGATAGTGAAGTATACGAGGACGCAAAAGCGCTCGATACGTTACAGGTCGAACGTTTGACCTTGATAGGTAAACGTGACATTATATTTTCCCGCTTACAAGATATTTTTAACCGATCTTTAAAGGCTTTCACTGATGATACTGAGAAAGATTTATTTCTATGTGGAATGATCTCGTTAGACCGTTTACGCTCCGATTTCAATGAAATTGTGAACAAATTAAATGTCACCGAGTTGAGTCTCAACGCTTCGTACACGGTAAACTACCAATCTATAAACGTCTTCGAAGATATGTTTTGCCGTTGTCAGTTTGTTTATAATAAACTTAACCCGCCTTTAAAAACCGCTGATTTCAATGTTGCCCCGCAACGTAAATCTATCAGAATTCCTGAACTCGATTTGATGGTCTTCAATGGAGATCCGATGACCTGGAGGATATTTTATGAGTCATTCAAACGCACGATTCACGAAAATCCCGATCTCACTGATCACGAACGCGTCCAATATTTAATTAATAAATTGTCAGGCCGGGCCCTTGCAGTTTGTTCTGGTATCGTACCTAACGGTGATAATTATCCGATCATATGGCAGACGCTCGTCGATAAGTATAACGACAAACGTAACCTAGCCTCCGCTTATCTTGATCAAATGCTTGATTTTAAATCTTTTAACACCGCGACGAATAAAAACTTAGAATTATTCCTAGATAAATTCTGCACGGCTGTGTCAAGTTTGAAGTCTCTCAAGCTCGATAACGTGTCTGATTTTATTTTACTATCGCTCGCTTTGAAGAAAATAGATTCAAGTACTGCACGGTCGTTTGAAATGCACATGCGAGGTAAATCTATGCCTACATACAATGAACTTTTAAAATTCATCCGCGAACAAAGCAAAATATTGGAACGCACTACGACCGATTCTCTTAGCCGCAGTGATAACAGGCCGCGTACTGCAAGGTCTACGCAGTCTTTTGCAGCATCATGCGTCACTCACTGTCCGCTTTGCAAACAAGCCGATCACGCTAACTTATATAGATGCCCTGCATTTGATAAGCTTTCTATCGACGACAGGTACACTTTTGTAAAACAAAGCAAAGGTTGCACTAATTGTCTAAGCACTACGCATATAAATACTGCTTGCAATTCTAAATTTAATTGCCGTTATTGTGGATGTAAACATCATTCTATGTTATGCCGCAAAGTATCATCTTCCCGTGAAGACAATCGCCCGTACCCTAGCGCTCCGTCACAGGCGCACGCGCCGCCTCCGCGCGCGCGAACTGGCAACTTCTCCGCCGCCGGGGATCACATGCCGCCTTCGGCATCGCCGCCGCCCGTCGCGGGCTCCGCTAGCGCTCAGCTGACGAACTTACCTACAACTGCTTATCAGTCATCACAACAACAGGTGTCGCTGTGTAATATACGCCCCGCTTCGCAGCCTAATGACACTACTTGTTTACTGGGAACCGTACAAGTTTATGCTACGGATTTAAATGGTCGCCGCCATGTAGTACGCGCCTTAATTGATTCGGCTTCCCAAAGTAACTTTTTAACTTCAAAATGTTGCGCTAAATTAAATTTAAAATGCAATAAGGTGACGAACACCGTTGTTAAAGGGATAGGTTCCGCATCTAACCCAATCAAGGGAGCAGTTTCTGCTACTTTATCTTCCCGCCTAAATGATAATTTTATTGCAATTGACGCCTATGTTATCGACCGCATAACAGACAATTTACCGGCAGTGAAAATTGACGTATCCTGCCTTTCATACCTGAACTGCCTGCCTCTGGCAGACGACAGTTTCGCTTCGCCTTCCGAGATCGACATACTTATAGGCGCGCCGCTCTTTTCTGAAATATTGCTATCAGGCCGCGCCGCTGGTCCGCCTGGTACTCCAACCGCTTTTGAAACCATTTTTGGTTTTATCGTAATCGGGACCGCTCCCGTTACTCCCGCTCATGTTACTCCCGCTCATGTTACGCCCGCTCATATTGAAACCGTTGTTTCTATCACTGACCCCTTGGTTGAAGATAGATGCCGCTCTCATATTTCCCTTTGTACCTTTACGGAAGGACCACGTTTAGATAATCTTGTCCAACGCTTCTGGCAGCTTGAAGAGGTGCAATGCACGCCGACTTTGAGCCCAGACGCTATAGAATGTGAACGCATTTTTACAAATAACGTTTCCCGCGATCCTACGGGACGCTATTCTGTAGCGTTGCCTTTCTCCCGCGATCCCGCGACCTCTCTGGGTAATTCTTACCCTATCGCTAAAAAACGCTTCATGTATCTCGAACGTAAGCTCGCCGCGACACCTGCTCTGCGCTTAGAGTACGATGCTATAATCAAAGAGTACATTCAGAAGGGTTACATTTCACTGATCGACAATGATAGTCCTTTTACTGGATATTACGTGCCACACCACGCCATTGCGAGACTACAAAAAACAACAACTCGATGGCGTATGGTGATGGACGCCAGTGCTGAAACTGACTCAGGCCTCTCCTTGAATCAAGTTTTATATACCGGGGATAATTTACAAAACGATCTTTTTACAATCCTCTTGGATTTCCGCCTCTACCCAATCGCTTTTACATCCGATATTAAACAGATGTACCTACAAATTTTGATAAATAAGGACCACCGCAAATATCAAAAATTCCTGTATCGATTCGATCCCGTTTTTCCGCTTGATACCTACCAATTCAACCGCGTTTGTTTTGGTCTACGTAGCAGTCCGTTCCTTGCAATGCGAGTGTTGCGACAGCTGTGCGCCGCCGACGGTGCCCGCTTCCCACTCGCAGCATCTCTTATCAGCGACAACACATGCATGGACGACGTGTGCTACTCCATGCCTACTCTGTCTGCTTGTTTACAACTCAGAGACGATCTCCGCGAGTTGCTCAAGGCCGGGGGCTTCGATCTCGTCAAATGGGCTAGTAACTCACCCGCGCTCCTTGACTCCCTTCCCGTCTCTGCGTTAACGGAATGCGTTAAAAATGCGAAAAATGCGTTAACGGATCTTTTAAATTCCGACGAATATAATAAGTCTATCTCAGATGAGTTATCAGCTAATCGCATACACTGGAAATTCAATCCACCGCGAAGTCCTCACTTCGGGGGGAATTATGAAATATATGTGAAAGCGTTTAAAAGTCATCTTCATAAGACGATCGGTTCACAGTTACTCACCTATGAGGAAATGTTAACCGTACTCACACAGATAGAATGCGTTATCAATTCTCGTCCTATAACGTTATTGAGCGAAGATCCGTCTGAGCCGACCGCGCTGAGTGCTTCACATTTCTTAATGACCGCACCGCTGAAGCATTTACCCGCTTGCACGGTTCCCGATGAACCTGGACACTTATTGAAACGATACGCTTTATTGGATCAAATGGTACAATCATTTTCCAAACGGTGGAAGTTGGAATATCTTCACTTACTTCAATCTAGAGGAAAATGGAATACACCTTCGAATCCCATTACAATAGGTTCTATTGTTCTTATTATCACTGATAATATTCCCCCGCTATCCTGGCCTCTCGGCGTCGTCGTGGCCACTCATGTCGGCGGCGATGGCATCTGTCGAGTAGCGTCAGTAAAAACGGCGACCGGCGTCTACCAGAGACCCGTCGTCCGTTTATGTATCTTACCTACCCAATAATTTAACCCCTTGCTCCCCGGTCAACCGCTATGTTATATTTAACCCGTTGACCGCTTTAGAGTTTAACTCTTATTTTTATTTTTTTTATTTCCCGCTTTCTTTTAAAAACCAATGGTTTTTAGGCCGGGGGCAAATGTTCGCGCCACTTACATTGGCACTCATAATACCTTCCTACCTTCCTATTCCTATCATTTCTTGGCGACTATCTCTGTCGCTCATATCGTGGTATCCACGAGAAAACTGCTTGCCGCCGCAAGTAGTCTGCGATCGACCCTCGTCCTTCGCGGCTGCCGCTCTCGCCGAATCCAAAGTACTGGATCTGCTGCTCCTCTGCGGTGGTCCACGTGAATTCGACGCGCAAATATAAACAACACCCGCTATAAACCCGCCGCGTAAACGCTCCTTGCCGACACGCACCAACCGCCTAAAATACAGTCCACTACATCGAACGTCATAACATCCTGAAGGAACAAGCAGCTTGGAGACGGACCCGAACCGAGGTGATTGCAGTTGCATGGAGACCAGGTTAGTCGCCAAGTTCCTTTGTACTACTCTTCTACCAGCCATCCTTCCCCCGCCATTGGAGGCGCGCTCAGCCTATACAGCTTAGCTGCCGCGCTAACAATATCTAATCAATTAAATTGTAAGTGTACCTATTAATATATAATAGTATTGATAAGTTGGCAAGTGGCTATCTTCTTTGTTTTGCAAAATGTAAGTTATGGAATGAATGTGTCAGGGAGATTTAGAGTTTTCATCTACTTGGCAGTTTGCCAAAATCGTTAATGCGTACTCCAACAATTTTTATAAGTGCCAACAATTTGGATTCGCCTGAAGATATAGCGATAATAAAATGGTAAAGAATAGGTAAGGGAAAAGGTAAGACAGGCCTGTGACAACCTCAATAGATTCAGCACGTTTAGTTTACAGTTTCTATGGTTTCCGTTTTCATCAAAACTAGGGCAAATTAATGGAAAAAATGGAACCATTTCACCACATATACTAATAACTAAAATCCTGGCAGATGAAGGCAACACACAATTTCAACGCTGACCTCGTGTCTATCAATGAGCCCCAATCATACAGCCCCAGACACACCTTAGTGCGGCCCTGAGAGATCGTCATATAAACTGCTGGTCGGGGGGTGCATCGGACGGAAGCCACAACATTCCTTTGTAAAACAAACAGTGATTTGGCGCCAATATCGCTACGTGCTAATAAAACCGAAACTCTTTGAAGTATTTCTCGAATTTTAGTTATAGAGTAACTCTATGGTATAATTTCGATATCTTGATACGTAGTAGATAACAGCTCTTTCGAAGGCAATAATTAAAATTAGGTCATCTGGCCACTTAAAATGTATGTCTTCCAAGTAAGCAAACTTTGTATATGGTCGATATAACCTATAAATCTATAATACGAGCATTTTAAAAGCTACTTACTTATATTATCAGTATGAGTGTAAGAATGGATTTTATGAATCATTCACAAAACATACATTCCACTATTATACAAAGATTTCTTCGTCAAGATCTTACCTATTTAACAAAACTTTTTCAGGCTTACGGCCATTATCTCTTTTCCAGTCATAAATCATTATTGTAGAGTCAGTTTTCACCTTAAAACATGAACAAGCTGTAGAAGAATGATTAAAGGTGTAGATGGGGTCCAGGCAGTCTGAACCTCATACTAACCAGAACTCTGTCTCCAGATCAGAAGGTTGATGTGGGTTGATAAACGGTGAGGTAGGTGTAGATGAAGAAGAAAGTAAGGCCGAAAGAATGAAGATTTATGATTGAATTTAGATGAATTGTATATTTCCGAAAGCTAATAATAAATACAGAGAAAGATAGATAGAAAACTACGAAGCGAAACAATAATAAGCAAAGCGCGATAATAAAGTAAACAATAAGCGGCGTAGCCTATAGCGGTCAGTAGCGGTCTGTCTGCGCGGGCGCGGGCTGCGACTCGCCGAGCCAGCCACAGACACGGTAGCAGTTACTATGCGCGGTCACCAAAACCGGTAGTCTAAGGAGTTGGCCCATACTCATAAGAGGGAGCGATTTAATCGAATTGTAAGGTGTTGGCCCAACTCAATGGAGTAGCGATTTTGGTGATGTGATGAAGTGTGGCGGAGCACGCCACATATTCCCCCCGGCCAGACCGTGACTACGGTTGATAATAATTAGGGAACCGGACTCTTCTACCGCTTCGGGTCTTCTTCTCAACGGGAGGTGGTTCCGCAGGTAGTGCCTTCGGGGGTGCTGGACGAGTCTCCAGCCTTTGGGCAGTAGTGGCGGGTGGTACGTGAGCTTCTCTAGCCATATACGCCGGTTTCAGCCTGTCGACAGTGACGTTGACTTTCTTGCCTTTTACGTCAAGGGTGAAGAACTTCGGCTGTCGCTGTATGACCAAGTAGGGGCCGGCGTAGGGTGGTTCGAGTGAGCCGCGCACGTGATCTTGACGCAGAAATACGTGAGATGAGTCTTGCAGATCACGTGGGAAGTAGAATGGCGTCGAAGTATGCCACGCCGTCGGTTTGGGTGTCAAGCTCTGAACATGGGCTCGAAGACGAGTTGCGTACTGCGTGATGTCATCTGACGAGAAGTCGTCGCTCGGCGACAGGAACTGTCCTGGTAAGCGTAGGGGCTCACCATACACCAACTCGGCAGCTGACGTTTGTAAGTCCTCCTTCCACGCGCTTCGTATTCCAAGTAGTACCAGTGGGAGGGCTTCGGTCCACTGCGGGGTAGCGTGACACATGATTGCTGCCTTCAGTTGTCGATGGAGCCGCTCGATGATGCCGTTTGCTGCAGGGTGATACGCAGTAGTGTAGAAATGACGCGCACCAACCAAAGCAGCGAGGGATTTGAAGAGGTGGCTCATAAATTGGCGTCCACGGTCAGTTGTCACACGAAGAGGACAACCGAATCTGGCAATCCAGCCAGATACGAGGGCAGCAGCGCAGGTTTCTGCAGTGATGTCTCTGAGTGGTATCGCCTCAGGCCATCGCGTAAATCTATCGATGACAGTGAGACAATATCTGTAATCAGAAGACGGGGGTAAAGGTCCAATTATGTCGAGGTGGATATGGGAGAACCTCGAGGAGGGGGTAAGGAAAGAGGAAAGGGGGAATTTAGTATGTCGGGATACTTTGGATTGTTGGCAACGTAAGCATTGCCTAGCCCACTCTCTACAGTCCTTACGAATCCCTGGCCATACAAATCTTTGCGTAACCAGTCGTACCGTAGCTGTACATCCTGGGTGATGTAGACCATGTATCGACTCGAAGACTTGTCTGCGAAGCTGTGGAGTAATGAATGGACGTGGTTGTCCCATTGAAATATCGCAGTAGACTGGTAAACGACTGTCGATTGATTCCATCTTCTTGAGTTTCAAGCTGGAACCATGTAGAAGAAAGTCTTGCAGTTCGGAATCTGTCTTCTGAAATTGTGCAAGAGCTTGAAAATCGATACCAGCAGTTATCTCCTCTACACGCGACAAAGCGTCTGCGACGATGTTCTTCTTTCCGGGAAGGAAACGTAGGTCAGTGGTAAATTGAGCGATGAAGTCTAGATGACGAAATTGTCGTGGAGAACACTTTTCTTTGTTCAAAGAAAAGGCGAAAGTCAAGGGCTTGTGATCGGTGTATATAGCGAAGGTCCTAGCTTCCACCATGTGCCTAAAGTATTTGATGGCTTCGTACACAGCGAGTAGTTCTCGGTCATAGGGGCTGTACTTAACCTGGGCACCGGAGAGCTTGTGCGAGTAGAAGGCTAGTGGTTGCCAGTCCGTACCTTTGCGTTGCTGCAGAACGGCACCGATAGCTGAATCAGATGCGTCGGTAACGATAGCTAACTCTGCTGTAGCATCTGGATGAGCGAGTAAAGTTGCCTGTGACAGTGAAGTTTTGCAGTCTTCGAAAATGCGCATGAGGTCAGGAGTCATCTCGACAGGGTGAGTACTTTTTACCTTGGGTCCAGACAAGATAGCGTTCAACGGCGCTTGAAGTTGAGCTGCATTGGGAATGAAGCGACGGTAAAAATTCATCATCCCTAAGAAGCGTCGGAGCTCTTTGATGGTTTTGGGAACAGCATAACCCTGGATAGCCTGGACTTTCGTAGACAGCGGTCGAGTACCAGCAGCTGAGACGTGGTATCCCAAGAAATCTACTTCTGACTTGCCTAGCACACACTTCGAAGTGTTGATCAATACACCATACTGCTTAAGTCGGTCGAACAGCTGACGCAGATGTGTCTTGTGTTCTTCTATCGAAGAAGAGAAGATAAGTATATCATCAATATACCCGTAGCAAAAATCAAGGCCTAAAAGAACTTCATCCATGAACCTTTGGAAGGTTTGAGCAGCATTCCTTAGTCCGAAGGTCATGTACTCAAATTCAAACAATCCGAAAGGTGTTGTAAGTGCTGTTTTAGGTACATCGTCTGGGTTTACCTTAAGTTGGTTGTAGGCTTTGACGAGGTCAACACTGGAGAAGACTGAACATCCTGAGAGCTGGTGGGAGAAATCTTGAATGTGACGAATGGGGTACCTGTCTGGTATGGTCCGGGCGTTGAGTGCGCGATAGTCGCCACAGGGTCTCCATCCATCATCCTTCTTCTTCACCAGATGTAGTGCTGACGACCATGGACTCTCAGAGCGTTTAGCTATGCCGCTTGCTAGCATGTCTTCAAACTCCTTCTTGGCTGCTTGCAAACGTGCTGGGTCGAGACGTCTAGGCTTGCTAGATACAGGAGGGCCTGGAGTTGTCCTTATATAATGGAGCGTGTTGTGCTTGGGACTTGAAGGAACTCCTGCAGGTCTCGTAATCTCCGGGAATTCACGCAGCAGTTTATGAAAGTCCGACTCACCTGTGATAGTTTTAATGGATGCTATGTCGTCAGGTGAACCAGTGCAAAGGGCGTTCACTGAGAGTGAGGTGATTCCATCAATCAGACGCTGGTTCTTGCAGTCTACGAGCAATCCATAGTGGCTGAGGAAGTCTATACCAATGATGGGTCTAGAAACATCAGCGATCGTAAAACTCCAGGTGAAAACTCGTCGAAGACCTAAATCCAGCTGCAGTTGACTGAGACCGAATGTGTGTATTACCGTATTGTTTGCAGCTGTGAGATTAAATTTCGACTTGAAGCAGGGCGTCTTAACAGCTGATCGCGGGAAAACACACAGGTCCGAACCAGTGTCTACTAAAAACTGCATTTTCGATGCGCGATCTGTGACAAAAAGACGGCCTGTTGACGAAGGGCAGTCGTGGGCCGCTACTTGCGACCGCCCTGAGAGTTTTCCGAAGCAAAACTGCACGGCTGCTTACATTTTCGGGCTTGAGATCCGTGGGTAAAATGATAGAAACAGTGAGGGTGATTCGGTGGTGGTTGCCTTGGTCGTGAGCGCGAGTGTGAGCGAGAACGAGCACGATTATCTCTTCGGCTTTGATACTGCGGGCGAGAGCGTCCTCCACTGGCTACTTGATCAGCCAGTTTCGCTACCTGTCTAGTGAGTTCACAAACTTGCCTTGTCAGCTCGTCGTACGACGGTGATGATGTAGAAGCAGCGGTGGCAACTCTAGACGTGCTTGCCACCTGCGGAGTTGAAGGGGCTATCTCGTGTACCTTGTCTGCTATGTCAGATAGCTTTTCCAGGGGAAGGTCTATCTGCGAAGCGATTACCGTTTGGATATTCGCAGGTAGTCGGCTTGACCAGATGGTGGTCAAAAAATCCCTTGGCACAGCTGGACCTGCGAGGCTCTGGAGGTGGCGCAGGAACTGCGACGGCTTCCTATCGCCTAGCTCCTCATGCATCAGCAGTTGCTTAACACGCTTCTCCTGCGATGCTGAAAGTCGTTTAATTAGTTCTGACTTAAGTTTAGCATATCTATCAGTTGGTGGTGGATTAGTAATAATATCCTTAACCTCTGCAGCATATTGATGATCCAGTTGAGCAACAAGGTAACAAAATTTCGTCTCGTCAGTAGTAATTTTAGATAAAATAAATTGGCTTTCCACTTGAGCGAACCACAAAGCTGGCTCCTCAGGCCAAAATGGTGGAACCCTGACGCCTACTCTTAGCACTTCTGGGGTAACCATTGGCTGAGCATCCTCAAAATTAGCAAAATCTCTCGTTGCCATCTTAAAAAAAATAATCGCTCACCGCTTATGACTTGCACCACACCCTTACTTGCAATCCTTTATGCACGTTGCTTTCTCGAACGTTCCGTGAAGGTCAATCCAAGGACGGCGTGCACTATTGTCAGATCACGTCGGGGTCACCACTGTAGATGGGGTCCAGGCAGTCTGAACCTCATACTAACCAGAACTCTGTCTCCAGATCAGAAGGTTGATGTGGGTTGATAAACGGTGAGGTAGGTGTAGATGAAGAAGAAAGTAAGGCCGAAAGAATGAAGATTTATGATTGAATTTAGATGAATTGTATATTTCCGAAAGCTAATAATAAATACAGAGAAAGATAGATAGAAAACTACGAAGCGAAACAATAATAAGCAAAGCGCGATAATAAAGTAAACAATAAGCGGCGTAGCCTATAGCGGTCAGTAGCGGTCTGTCTGCGCGGGCGCGGGCTGCGACTCGCCGAGCCAGCCACAGACACGGTAGCAGTTACTATGCGCGGTCACCAAAACCGGTAGTCTAAGGAGTTGGCCCATACTCATAAGAGGGAGCGATTTAATCGAATTGTAAGGTGTTGGCCCAACTCAATGGAGTAGCGATTTTGGTGATGTGATGAAGTGTGGCGGAGCACGCCACAAAGGGAACAGCTCACAGCTCTCTTACTCACATCTAGTAATACAGCGCATAGAGTGAGTGAAACAGAAAACTTCTCAAGTTTTTTATTATTTCAGGTATGGTCCACAAGATAGATTGGTCAGGTTGTCTATTTGCTACTAAATTATGTCATGACTAGTAAGCTTAGCGGACGGTTTGGTGAACCAAATAAGTGAACAACAAGTGACATGTTGCCAACTTAGTGTGGATTCCTTTTATTTTAGTAAAACTTCCTTGGTTTTCAGTTGCCCAATCGACGCTCACAACGCCACCTGGCCAAACCACTAAATGCCATCTCTCAACTCTTTGTCCTCAAAGTTTGTTGTTAAAACCTCCTTACAGCGCGCGAGCCAAGACGCACGTTGAGAAAAAACAAATGCACTCGGCCGGGGCACGGGAGTAAACAAACTCGTGTTACTGGCAAAGAGTAGGTGGAAGAGATGGGTCGCTTCGTTGAGAAATTTGTTTAATTTGCTTACACATTTTAAACAAAATAAAAGTTCCCTCTTATTAGGTGTTTAGTTTGGTTTGTTTTATTGGCTAATAATGTTACACGCTTTAAGGGAAAAAAATGCGGCCTAAAATTTAAGAAAGAAAAATCTGAAGACTCCATATCTACAAAATAATATTTTATTAGTCTCCTATGTGTTCGAAAATGGTCACCACGTCCAGTCTAAAAATATGAGACTGATTCTCAAGGACTGCTGTTGGAAAACCTTGGCAGATTTTCTACTTGAGAGTAGAAGTTACACTAGTTTTAACCAGACGGATGCAATAAGAACAATCGATCTGCCATGATTTTAAAAGACACGAGACGTAAGACACAGGATTCGATTACACTCCAAACAACTAACCGATCATCGCAAAAAGGGAAAAGGTAGAAAGTGTGTTAGATTTTTAGGTAGTGTAAAGATATCGTATTGCACTCTACCCGCATCTGTACTCCATCTACTCTATGACCGAAACGTGAGCCAAACACGCACGGAGGGCGGGCGGCGACGGAGGGACGAGTCCGTATATGGCGTGCGCCCGCGCATTTAATATACAGTTGTCTGCAGAACTCGGTCATTATGTAGCCGCAGCTCAACCTAGAACAACCGACTCTGTACTCTGTGCTCTGTTTTCATGTTTTCACGCAGCGCTTGTTGTCGGCAGTGCCAATATTCTATTGAGGTTATTGTCTGTACTTTCTTTTTATTCTTTGAAAATTGAACTGTGCCTTTGGTCACTAGTAAGAATTTATTATCTGCTGTAGGTACATATCAACAGATTTATTTTAGTTTTGTGTTCCTTCTTTTCATTCAAAACTTCAACAGTGTGTAGCTTTTTATTTATATATATTTTTTTATATTTCCCTCTCGACAAATTAAAGGCTTTTCTCGGTCAACTCATCGTAATTATTATAAAGCGATAATGTTGTAACTTCTGTAGGTTTTCCTGTGCACAGTTTTTTTTTGCGTTTTGCTACAGTAAAACTTCACGAATGCTAATAAATATCTGAATAATAAGAAAAAAAATAAGGAATGGAAATATTTATCTCTAATTACAAAACCATCATTATAGAATAAAAATCTAAGTTTTTAACAGTTTATTATTGGACATTATGAAACTTCAGAACTAATATCTCAGGGTGATGAGCTCAGTGCAGTGCCACAGAAGATTTGGCACTGCAACTGTTAAGGGCACGGTCGCTACTCTATAGCAAAGAAAACATACAGTATATACTCGTAATCTATTAATAAAACCGGCCAAGTGCGAGTCGGACTCGAAGGGTTCCGTACCATTATTTACAAAATGGCACAATTATTTATTTTAAAATGTAATATCTAATTATTCTGTGAATATTTCAAGCGTCTACCTGTTGTCGTTATCAAAAACGACCAAAAAATCACGTTTGTTGCATGGGAGCCCCTTTAAATATTTATTTTATTCTAGCTTTTAGTATTTTTTGTTATAGCGGCAACAGAAATACATCATCTGTGAAAATCTCAACTGCCTAACTATCACGGTTCATGAGTTACAGCCTGATAACAGACGGACAGACAGACAGACAGACAACGGAGTCTTAGTAATAGGGTCCCGTTTTACCCTTTGGGTACGGAACCCTAAAAAAAGGTTGGTGATGTAGTATCGAAAACGAGTCCATTAAAGCTTGAATTTATTATTTGGCGGTCGGAGAAGTAACAACGAAGACGTAGGTACAGTCGTGAAATATTGAAGACATCTTCAAACACTTCTAAAATTCACATTTCAATTTATCACGACGACTGTACGTCAAGGCGCCGGCCGTTGTTGGGCGCAAGCGACGCTCCGCCCAGTCATAATAGTGTGTGTATTACATGTACCTACATAGCGTTTTGTGTGTGTGTTACATGTACATACATCGCGGTTTGTGTGTGTATTACACCTATATCGCGGGTAGTGTGTGTATATGACGCCATCCCGTCTTTCACACTCGGCTGTTCACTCAAAAGTCAACGAAATTTGAGACGTTTCCTGTTTTTCACCGTTTTCGTTCGCTTATCTGATGGCATTTAATTCATCTTTTTGAATTAAATCTACAGAACGTTATCGTTTATTAGTCCACTCTGAATTGAACTTTGATAAGTAACTTATCATTAACCAAAATCTAGGGCTACTCAAATAGCTCTTCATAAAAATTAAACAAATAAAAACTTAAATTCTAAACTGAAAAAACTTAAAGGGAAAAAAGTTATCGGCAAAGTTCGGTATTGTCAATAAACTAAAAAAAAAACAATTACTCAATTGCCGATACACCTGACGCTACGGTATGCCGATGCATTACCAAGACAAAATCTTTTTCATCGCGAAACTTTTACCTGTATAGACTCTTAACCAGGTCTCCCTATAAATAATTACAAGGAGTACTTTTGAATAGCGGAAAATATACCTTAATTGTTTTTAAAGTCTGCTGAAGCGGTTTTTACATTTGGGCACCGTTGCGGACCGTGTGTTTTCCAGCAATGGCGTGCCGTCTGTGTGAGCCGCTAGTAGCGCCGTGTTAAACACACACGTCTGTTTCGCCAATAAAATTAAATAATAAACAACAATATTGAGTTTCTTTGTCTACCAATCTACCTCTCAGTACCTACCATGTTTAGTACTAATTGATAGTCCGTTATCACCTTGACATATACTGAAATCTAAGACCTTGATACTACAAGTAAGCTACATTATATTAACACAGTTCTCAAATGACACTCAATGGGTATTGTTCAAAAGAATTTGTCGAAATTTCTTGGTACGTTGCTAGCAAAAATGAGGTCAAGAATCTTTGGGAGATCATTTGTCAAGCTTTAGAAGTCAATAAGTATTTTTCTTTCTGAATTTCTTTTACATGAGTGACGAATGAAATTTTGCATGTTTTTGCTGATTTTGTCTTGCGTGTGTTATTTAAATTACAGTACACTCAGAATGTTTACTTTAAAAATGCGGCACCGACTGCATCCAATGCTAATCCTAGAAAAATAATCGCCAAAACTGTTTAGTGCTAAAATTTAATCACTGATATTTTAACTTTAAAAAAAATACAGAAACGTTTAATACTAGATTTTAGATGTAAAACTTCTTTACACACGCTTGACTTGGGGAGTAAGCTGGTGAATGCGTTACGAAAAGTGTGATCAGGCGAGGCGAACGGAAGTTGAGAGGGAGATGTAAGTAAGTGAAGATAAAAAGAGAGAGAATAACGTTTCGTATATATTTTTAAATATCATTAATGTAATTTTTTCTTATAATATTTTTTAGCTGAAGTTTTACTTCTACTATATGTCCCACAGCACACATTTCGTGTTTTTTTTATTACTACTCTTAGGTAGATAAACGGTGTCAGGGGCCTCACCACGAACAGTTAAATCCATCCAGTTTAAGGCTTCAAACTGAAATGCCCTGCTAACTTTCACCACCAATATCGCTCAGCGTTCATAAGTCGACCAGAGACATTTATCCAAAGAGATCGGAACAATTTGTTTGCATTTATGGGAGTTTATATAGCTCCATCTCATTCTCTTCAGCCTCTGCAGTCTATTTTTGAGTGACGTCATGTCACGTTTGTCATTTACGAGTGTGTGGTGCCAGTCTAGACCGTTCAGTTTAAGGCCTTCAAATGAACTGCATGGAATAAGAATAAGAACGCGGTTACCCCCATGTACAGACACAAAGATCCTAATCAAATCTCAGATCTAAATCACGAGAATCAGAAACTTTAAGCCTATCGTCTCACGCCCAAAAACCAGGACTGTTATGATTAACGCACACCTTTCCGACCCAAGTTCCTTTGCGACACGCACCATAAAAAGCGATAAAATAAACCTAATTAGTACGCGTCGTTTCTAGTAGGAAGACGGCCGGCAGCCGGTATATAGGTCGGGCGGCTGGCTCCCGGCCAGCGTTAGTCACCGCTGCTGTGTGGCCAATGATGACGCTGAGTAAAGGTTACGTTTCAGATGTGGCTTTGGACAACGGACCACGATGATGGGTTTGATTTCCATCATCATGTTTGTCTTTTTTTTTAAATATAAATAGGTTCGCGTTTGATCACTATCTCACCAGATGGTAAGTGACAATGCGGTCTATGATGGTACACGCTTACCTAGAAGTACTATATTCACTCGTGCCTTGAAACTCCCAGGTTATAACTATCGGGAAACACAGACTCAGGCAAGGAGTCCCACTCCTTTGCGGTACGCATAATAAATGTGGAGGCAAACCGCTCCGTGCGTACAGATGGAATGCCAACCATTATAACGGTGGCGCCTCGCCGTGCGTCTGGTTACAATAGACTGTGCGTTTTCCGACAGTTACAACCTCGGAGTATTCAAGTCACGAGTGAATAGGTTACTTTTAGGTAAGCGTTCACCATCGTAGAGCGCATTGTCGCACATCAGGTGACATAGTGGTGAAACGCGAATCTTTTTATTTATAAAACAAAAAAATGTTTGTTAGTGGTAGGCCTCTTCTGCAATAGACCGCATGGGAAAGTACCGCATCTTTGGCAGATATTCATCCACCAAGCAGTAGTGTGTAAATATTAGTGTGTTCCGGTTCGAAGGGCACTGTTTTCAGTGAAATTTCTTAGCGTATGATACTTTAGACCAATGTCTCAGGGTGACGAGCGCAGTGCTGTACCGCGCAAGATTATGCAATGTGAAGTTCTGGGTGGCAATGTAACTGTTATGCGCAAGCGTAGCGCTTACCATCAAGAAAACGACAGGTTCATCACGTTATTTTGTAACAAAAAATCATATCATACAAGATGTATGAAAAATTCCATACGCAGCTCGTGGCGGCCACCGGTGGTCGCGACTTAACTTGTGGCTCAATGTACGCGTGCACTCTGGCAGGAAGCTGACGCAATCGTCGATGCCTATGCCGACGTCTATGCAATCACCGATGCCGACACCGACTGAAAGTTCCACAGATACCGTAATAATATGGAACAAAATGGATCGACATTAAAAAGGACTTCAAAAACATCTAATTTCCAAGCGAAGCCTACACAAAATGTTATTTTTTATCATTACCTACCAATTCATAAAATACAAATTACCTGCCTTCCTCTTTGCTTTGGTAAATTACACCGAACACCTGTGTCATTCCAAAAAAATATTAAAAATCTCTCTCTACCTAAGCTGATTGTACAATTTTATATAGTGACAAGGTGCTAAGTGTTAGCACACTTTTCAGCCATACTAATGAGGCCACTGAATCAAAACCCTGCTGTACGCCTTTCATCACCAGCTGAATGGTTTCCACGAGTGATGCGGTAAATATTTACCACGTGGCTTATCTGTTGATTAATTAATTTAAAGGAAAATCGCCTTTGCGGAGAATAAGTTTTCTAATGAGTCATAGCAGGTTTTATTGTTGCTATGACTTGGATTGAATACAGGTTACGTTTCTTGGTAAGCTTTATTTTCTATCAAACTTTACAAAAGTTTCAATTTAACTGGCTTATTGTAATGAAATACTAATGCACTAATGCTGTTATCTCCAAGAGCTTTTAACCAATTTAAAATATATTTTTGTCTTTAAAAAGTTCTACGTTTAATTTCACGTCGGTAAATCAGATCAGTTTAGTCCTTTTGTTTGATGCCTAGCTTATAAACCTGACTTTAAATATTTAAAATAATAACACCATCCATCGCTCGGTAAAATGCTAGAAAATTCAACGCAAAAAAAAGAATGATAAAAGCAGATGATTATTTTAACGACATTGTTATAATTAACGACCTTGAAGTGGCATCTCTAATTCCATGTTTTTTAAGCCATTCTTAATGGCTTCTACGAATTATATAAATTTTATTTCGCATTTTATTTCCCGTTCTGTCGTCATTTGTAGGGCGACCCGTTAATATTGCAATAAAACAGGACAAGTCAAGCTGTCTAATTAATAATTAACGTAAAAAACGCTAATACATTGTATGCTTAGTAACTGCTTTTTTTTATTTAGCTTAGTAACGAGACGAGAAATTCGCTCACCCGGTGGTAAGCGCTACGCTTGCTCATAACAGTTACAGTGCCACCTAAAACTTTGCATTGCATAATAATCTTGCGCGGCACTGCACTGCGCTCGTCACCCTGAGACATTGGTTCTAAGCTCTCATACACCCAGTAACAGTGCCTTTCAAACCGGAACAAAGTAAAATTTGCACACTACTGCTTGGTGGATGAATGGCCTACCACTACACATGGTTATGGTCTTCATTTTCTCTCAGCAGTGGTTACATAATCTCGTCATTCAGTCAAATAATAAAAGAACATAAGATTACGTAAGCAACATAATTGAAAATCACTGATTCCCCACTCCAATTCAAACTTAATGCCTGCGAGATAATGGGAATTTTACCGGTACATAACATTCTTGTAACATCCAAGCTATTTAAATCGGACTGTCCTATAAAACCAGAATTAATGGGTGCTCTAAACTAAGACGCCCACAAGCTACACTTGGCAAAGGAAACATAAATATTGCTGAAACAGTCATAGGTGTGTCAGATCCCTGTCGTGAATGTGGATTTTATGAAAATAAACTTTTACGTTTAATAACTTGTGGTTTATAGAACTTAAAAACAATAATTCTACAAAATCTTTACGGCCACTTTTGTTACATATTTAAGTTTAAGTTTTGATAAAACTTAAACATAAAAATGTAGTGTAGTGTAAGTTTTAGTTTCCTAGACAGAAAAGAAAAATTTATAAAACTTAAACATAAAAATGTAGTGTAGTGTAAGTTTTAGTTTCCTAGACAGAAAAGAAAAATTTATAAAACTTAAACATAAAAATGTAGTGTAGTGTAAGTTTTAGTTTCCTAGACAGAAAAGAAAAATTTATAAAACTTAAACTTAAAAATGTAACAAATGGATGGCAGCACATAATTATCTTTAACCAAAATAAAGGAAAATAGTGTAGTTCGAATGAAGCAGAATACATCCCGCTAGATGGGCTAGGATTTCTACGGATTGGGAATTCCTAGAAGTCAACAGTCAAAGATGTCAAGGTCCTCCTCGGAGACGGTGGCGCGACAACTTTGACTCTTTTGAAAGTTATTGTAAGAAATAACCCAAGAACGAGAGAAGTGGAAAGAAACGGGGGAGATCTTAGCCCAACAGTGGGACACTACACGTTTTAAAAACAAAAATTAGTACGAACCAAAATTACAAAATACTCAGTAGAAAAAAACAAAATCAAACAATAAACCATCAAATATCATAATAAAAAATATTGTGTACTTTGAGATAATAAATACGGAAGCATCTGAAAAAAGCCAATTACTTCTAAGGCTCGTTCCAAGATTAACATCTCGTTGCTCTCCCTCGAGGATAGGTGACTGAGGAAATGACTCTTCATCAAGGCCCGAGGATGTTTAATATTAAAATTAATTATTACTTTCGGCATCAATTTCTATTATCTCCGTACTTTATCACCTGCGACGATATTAATTTGACGAAAGATAATATTTTAGGGAAAATCGTTTTTTCACGCCATGACAAAAAAATATTAAGAAAATAACTTGTTGTTTTTTCTGCTGTAATAAGAATAATAATTATGTAGACAGTAAAACGTTGAAAAAGTAGAGTATCAAATTTAAGTCTTACATATCGAACGATTTTATTTCATATATTTTACAGTAACGGACACTATTTAAGAAATATACTATTATAAACAAGAAAATAAAAAAAAGACAAAGACAAAACAAAAGATATCCGCTAGTATGAAGGTTGAATCGAACTCGTTCGTCTGGGGTGATTTTTCATTTGGGTGTGTAATATTGACTGACCTCCGGGTTTTCTACTCGCTTTCGGTTCGAGGTGTGAGGAAGCGAATCGCAGAGGGTGGCGGGTGTCTCTTCTGTCTATATTTCATAATTTCACCCATGCTTATTTTTTAAAGCCTCGGTTTAGCGGTATTCCTCATTTTGGCGCCACTCAAATATTATTTTTTAAGTTCATTAAAAATGTATAACTCTTTTTGCAATTTCCTCCTTCATTTTATATATTAGAAAAATTCTTGGAGTTCATAATTTCCTACTTAAAATGTTCAAGGTAAAGGCTTTCAAAATTAACTTTGAGGTAAGGGGTCATACATAATAAATGAACAAAATCTGTATTGAATCTCATTATTTATGTCTAGCTAAATTAATAATAATTTTAATTATAATTTGAATTAGGGACGAGACGAGCAAGTCATCCACCTGATGGTAAGCGCTACGCCTGCCCATAACAGTTGCAGCGTCAACGAGAACTTTGCATTACATAATCCTGCTCGGCTTTCACTGTGCTCGTCACCCTGAGACATCGGCTCTAAAGTCTCATATGGCCAGTAATTTCACTGGAAACAATACCCTTTAACCGGAAACAGTAATGTTTGGACACTACTGCTTGGCGGTAGAATATCTGGCAAAGGCGTAGTACTTACCCGGGCGGTCTCTTGCAGAAGAGGCCTCCCACTACAAACATGATACGGACGTGTGTGTGTGTGTTTTCTTTCTTTCTATATATACGTACTTATACGGGTAGAAGAACAGTTGTTTATCAGTTAGGACGTAACGCAACATCGGCACGCCGACATTTGGCTAGACATCGATTCGAGGTCATCGTCTCTTCGCATGTACTGTTTGTGAGAAAAGTTTAAATTTTTCATAGATACCATTTTTTTGACTACCATTGACCGTAGTGCTTTTTTTATTTGATTGAGTGACGAGACGAGCTAGTCGTTCACCTAATGGTAAGCGCTACGCCAGCCCATAGCAGTCACAGCACCATCCAGAAACCTGCTTGCCTAATCCTGCGCGGCGTCATCCTGAGACATCAACTCTAAAGTCTCGTGTGCCCAGTAATTTCTCTGGAAACCAGAACATAGTAGTTTTTTTCTTGGAAGGAGTGAAATTTCCTTATAATGTGACATTGCATAAGCACTTCTGCAGTCAGAAGATGCTGTCGAAACTAGAATCATCTATACAATGATACATAGTTCAGATACCAAAATCAACTAAAATTTCCTTAAGCTCCCTTTCCTCCTTTTCCTTTCCTTTTCCTTTGCTCAGATGCGTCGTTTGCTAGAGCGAGAAACACTGTTGGCACCGAGCCATATTTAAGAGCTATTATATTATTATAATACCACTGATTGTTAGTAAGTGAACTAAATGGAAACTTACCCAATTCTTCACTCTTCACTCAATTTCCTACATTAAGAGAGATTCATTTCTCACTCAATTTGAGTTTTATTATCAAATTTTCCAACCTAACTGTACATAACACGCAAACGTACACGTCTGTAACTTTCAGTGCTGGCGCGGCGCCAAGCCTCCTGTACTTATGGCTTGCAATCTTAATATTCAAATTATTATAATGAAAAACTATAGTCACCCGCCACGGCTTTGCACTGGCAATGTTCAAACACACACACACAAAACTAAGCAGTGATTAACCGCGGTAAATGATAGCGGTGGTAGCCTAGTGGGAGAACGTCCGCCTTCCAATTAGAAGGTCGTGAGTTCAAATCCCAGTGCAGGGACGTACCAATGTGTTTCTGTAAAACATATGTACGTAATTATCACTCGCTTATCGGTGAAGGAAAACATCGCGAGGAAACCCACATATCTACCCAAGAATTATTTCGGAGGTAGGTATGTTATCCGCCAATCCGGACTGGGCCCCCGTGGTGGATTATGGCCTAATCCTCCTCACGAAAGTGAGGAGAGGCCCGTGCCCAGCAGTGGGACGTTATGGGTTGATGATGATGAAATGATATCATTATCATCATCAACCTATCCGCCCACTGCTGAGCACGGGTTTCCCCTCACTTTCGTGAGAAGGATTAATCAGTCCGGATTGGAGGATAACATACCTACCTCCGAAATAATTCTCGGGTTACCTCAAGATGTTTTCCTTCATGGAAAAGCGAGTGATATTTTTTTTTATTTCGCTGAGTGCCGGAGACGATCAAGTCATTCACCCGATAGTAAGCGCTGTAACAGTTACAGTGCCACACAGAACTTTGCATTATATAATCTTGCGCGGCACTGCACTGCGCTCGTCACTCTGAGACATCGGCTCTAAAGTCTTATATGCCCAGTAATTGCGCCGGAAACAGTGCCCATCAAACCGGAACACAGCACACTACTGCTTGGCGGATGAATATCTGGCATATAACTTACATACGAGTATGTTTTACAAGAAACATATTGGTACACGCCCGTACGTAACGTCTCATAATATTCCGTAATTACACTAAAAGTATTTCCTTTAAGTATTTTTCTTTTTACACAATAATTTTTGTGGGCTTTTCGGATGAGTAGGTACCGTCAAAAGTGTTATTCTCTAGTGGTGCCTGCATCAATAAAGTGTTTCCTTTAACTCTAGCAACCTATTACTATACAGGAGGCCTACCACGTTATAGCATGTTATAGCGAGTCAATTGAAGACCTAAACTGAACCGCGTCGCATAATCGTTCCGTGACGACTTATTTTTTATGCTGCTGCCATTTTCAACCTAAACTAGATCCAGTTTAGGTTGAAAATGGCTTATTGGCAACTCGATTTAGGTTGCTGCTATTTTCAACCTAAACTAGATCCAGTGTAGGTTGAAAATGGCAGCAGCATAAAAAATAAGTCGTCACGGTACGATTATGCGACGCGGTTCAGTTTAGGCCTTCAATTGAATCGCTATAAGATGTCATGGTAATATGCTTCCAGAACCCCACGTAACCTCTATTCCTAGTGTGTAGAGTGGACCTTCATAACTAATCTGTACTAACATATACAGCTGAAGAGTTTGTTTGTTTGAACGCTAGGATCTCAGGAACTACTGGTTGGAATTGAAAAATTCTTTTTGTGTTGAATAGTCCATTTATCGAGAAAGGTTATAGGCTATATAAAATCACGCTACAACCAATAGGAGTGGAACATCAATAAGGAATCTGGCAAAAACGTGGAAAATATATATTGCGGAAAAACTTGAATTATGCGGGTGAAACCGCGGGGCGCAGCCAGTCTATAATAATTATTCGACAGAATACATACAATTATTAAGTGAGGGGTGAAGGCTGTAGAAGGTTTAGCCTTGGCGTAGCACTGTCTACGAAGGCTCTACGGCGTAGGCATTAAATATGCAGCGTGGGTCTACGCCGTGTATTTAATGGAGACACGGTATAAGAATAATGCCCTATTAATCATAGGTTGAAGAAGTTAGTGTAAATAGTGGAAGTAGGTTCAGTGATAATGATGTCATTAATTTCTTTTGTTTTCTTATCAAGGCGTGTAAACCTCTTCGTGTGACGTTTTAATAAATAGATCACTATTGTTCTAAAAACGTCCATCGCTTCTTCGGTAGCCAGACTAGATTAAGAGCTTAATAGTAGATTTAGCTGACCAATTCTGTCACCACAAAATTGTATCTCAAAAGAGACCATCTCAGCACGTCTATTGATACATGGAAAGAAAAAATATTATTAACTAGCTGTGCCCCGCGATTTCACCCGCGTAGTTCCTGTTCCCGCAGGAATATGGGAATAAAATATAGCCTATGTTACTCGCTGTCAATGTAGCTTTCCATTAGAGAAAATTAAGCCGAAACTTTATATATTCCTATACATACTTTCATCCCCTATATTTATTTTACCCCTCAAGGGTAAAGTTTTACAAACTTTGAATGCCAAATTTATTTATTTCTAATCAAAAGCCTGAAAAATAAATTTCAAGCTTCTAGCTTCAAAAATGACGATACTTCCATACAAACTTTCATTCCTTATTTCAAACCCTTACAATGCATTTTTTGCGATAAAAAGTAGCCTATGTCCTTCCCTAGGCTCTAGACTATTTCAGTGCCAAATATCATTTCAATAGGTTCAGTAGTTCAGGCGTGAAAGAGCAACAGACAGAGTTACTTTCGCATTTATAATATAAGTAAGGATCATAATAATTAAGAAAAAACAATTCACTTCTGGAATGAATTAAATAGGTGTTAAATTATTTTTTTCTAAATTGTCTAAATTAATCATAATCACGAAATTTTTGCAAACGAATAATCGTCAGCATGCGTGTTAACGCTCATATGAAATAATATTATTTTTCCATAAATCTCTTCAACGTCAGTAAGCGTGACCTGTTGCTTTGGCGTTACGCCAACAGGCGTTGCTATGCCCGCCTTTCACTACGAAGAGGAATTGAGAAGGAAAGAACAGAGTGGACAAGAGTAAAATACATAATTCAAAAATGTCAGAAGTAGACAAGATTTTATTGATTTCTATTTATGTCTTTATTGAGGTGTAGATATGGTGAGAATTCTTATGTTATACTCGATAATAATTACAACAATATTACACTGATTGATATTATAAAAAAAAATAACGAAATATTAAATTTATTACCAAAATTACCAGCACGTACTGAAATTACCATTCGTGATTTTAAAATAAATACATTTTTTACAATTTAATATTCGATCATGAGCATCCTGGTTTTAATAACACAACTGCACCAGCTGTTTACATCTAAAGCTTTATTTGGATGTAGGAAATGAAATTTCCCAATAAAACGGTCATAATAATTGTGTTTTTCACAATAAGAGTTGTAATAAAAAAGTATAATAATAATATATGGCCATCACTCCCGTGACTCTCTGTCTCTGAGTGACGTCTCGCTCACTCGTTTACAGGTAGAAGCTCTTCTAGGAAGTTCACCGTTCCAAGTTAAAGTCTGTAGTGAGTCCGGTCCGCTCGCAGTGGAAGGCGGGCTTTAGAGACGCGCCTCTATACTGTATAGTGTTAGGTTATGTCACGCTCTTGCCAAAGATTTTACATCGATATCATTTTTCCAAGTGACATTGGGTATGGAGCATTGGCAACATTCTTCCGACCATTAATTATTACAATGACTATTTATTTGTCTTTTCAACTAAATTTTTACTTTCAATGGAACTGACAAAATAGCGTGCACAAAACTAGCGCCCTTCGAGAAGTTTTAAGGTTCAAAATAAGTTTAAAGCGCGTTATGAAATCACGCGTTTTCGACAAGGAATCTCATGTGGCAAGCGAATAAGCGCCTTGAAGTTACATTGAAGCTGAGATACGAAGTTTAAATATTAAGTAGGTACTTGTCAGTTAATTTTTGAATGGCAGGTTGTAAAAGTAAAGTATATGAACGTCCAAAGTCAGTTCATTCAACACCTTCTGAATCTGGGAGCCAATATTTTTAATTTCACCGGGTGACAAAATGGCCGAATTTGGCTCATTTAGGAATCCACCAAAATTGTATCAACGGCTTAATTTATTTGTTTATTTATTCTGAAAACCGACAACTGTACCTATTTTCATACTCATTATACGTCTTTGACTATTAAAACATGGATTATGTAAAATGAAACCAAACACAATGAGCAACGCTTTTGTGACTAGTTGTTTCCCAGAATCGGACATTAACACGTAACGTCGTACCTTAGTCGGTTTCGAGTCGTAACCTTTCATGCAAACACGCGTACCGAGTGCGTGCGCGTCGCTCTCTGACGCATATCAAAGATGCGCGACTCCATTTTTTTCCACTGAGCTCCCGACTTGGCCCCGAGCCAAAGACGCCGCCTGGCGTTTAGCCAACAAACCAAATCACCCCGTGAGGGGTTAACCGGTGTTCAGCGGACGAAGCGAAAGTGAATTCGAGTCGAAAACGTTTAACTTGGTACTGAATTTTGTGGTGAACTTCAGGTCTATACAATGGGGCTAATCTAGAATCAGGTAAGTAAGTGATATTTATTTGACGTGTGACCAGAATGCTGGTACTTATTCGGCTCATCGTGTTAGCTTTGCAATTCAGCTGAGCAATGCTGCCAGCATGTTGGGTACGCTACCAACTAGTGGCTAAGAACACTTGATACGTAAAATGCAGTTGTAGGCACTGCAGTCAAAATTCAAAATGACAAAAAAAAATGTCAAATGTCAAATTTCAATGGTGATGCCTCCGACTGCCGTTCACGTTTCAGTTTTGGCTGCAGTCGGGTTTTATATAATATCCCAACTATTCTTTATCAGCACCACTTAATTCCACCATATCTTTTCTACCATCGGAGAACAAGACGTGCGGTAACACGGCATCCGGATACGGTTGATATTCCTCCTATCCGCATAAAGCGATTCGAATTGACTTTTATAATTCGAACAGCGAATGCACGGGACACCCTCCCAGCGTCTTTGTTTCCCGCGTGCTATAATCTGGCAGTTTTCAAGTCGCGAGTGAATGGATATCTTCTAGGCAAGCATGCTTCACCGTCGGCCGCGTCCTCGCTTACCATTGGGCGAGACTGCTGTCAAATGCTTGTCAAAACGCAATAAAAAAAAATGGAATTCAACAATTTATAAAACGCACTGTATATCATGCACTGCCTTCCACAATACAGGCATGCCGTATAGCGGGGATTTTTAGTAAGTCCTTGTGGTAAGTAAATGCTGGCTGGTCAGTAGCTCGCCTAATGTAAACTAGCCATTAAGACAGTTGAAACGGATTCCTAGCTTATTGATGTAGATTTTACGATTGTATTCGAGTTGAATTAAAGGTCGGCCATTATCGTTACACTACTGCTTTCGATTCAACCACTCAAGATGTATTACCCACTTTGATATTAAATACTGGGAGCTACCGGTCAATTTGAGTAAAGCGTTTCAAATTTCGTCATTTATAGTTATGTAATTGTGGTGGCGCTCGCAGCTCATTTCTATTTTAAGACCTAAACCAAATATCAACTATCGTTTAAATTGTTTTTAACTTAGCTTGTTTATTAAATAATACTGTGTAAGTTAATAAGTACACGAGTAAAATATCATATTATGGACTCATAGATTTAACTTTGAAAATGTTTAATGCATTTCAAGTTGATATATTCAGAGCTTCCTTGTAGATAAAATGTCACCAATCAACGATTTTGACCCTATACAAATTGACACATGCCTCTCCTACTATTAGTTTACTCACCCACTCCAAATACCCACATGTGGTTAAAAAGTTCATGTAATACGCTCCTTGAACCATGAAGAGGGTAGGCAGCAGCCTCAATCCAATTAACATTATTCAAATGTAAGCGTATCCCGGACACTTCATACAAAAAAACTAATTCGACAACTCACATTATGTATATAAATTACGTTTGTACCCGCGCCAAATGTGTTCCAGTACACAAACAACGCGACCAGAACAAAAGACAACCCGCTAGTATGCAGGTTCATCTAAACCGTTTGTCCATTCTCTATTACATTTGGGCGTGGAGTATTGGCTGTCCCGTAGATTGTCCCAGCGATTGAGAGTAAAGGTGCGGGGACGAGGATTGCGCGGCGTGGAGTGTCCATTCTCTATGCAGTACTATATTTTGTTCTGTGACGTAAGTTGGAGATAATCAGCAAGTACCACAAACTTTGGACCTTTGGTTTACGGATTGCCTTTTCAAGTTTATCCGGCTGCGGGGAAGTTTTGCAAAAGCTAAAAATAGGTGTTAGAAAACTTCTGGTATAAGGGCTTCAGTCTACAAAGAGCAGTAGCCTAGTGGGAGAACGTCGGCCTGCCAAGGAGACGGTCGTGAGTTCAAATCCCAAGAACGTACCAATGTGTTTCTTGTAAAACATATGTACGTAATTATCACTCGTTTTTCGGTGAAGGAAAACATCGCGAGGAAACCCACATACCTACCCGAGAATTATTTCGGAGGTAGGTACGCTATCCACCAATCCAGACCGGGTCCCCGTGGTTGATTACTGCCTAACCCTCTTCACGAAAATGAGCGGAGACCCGTGCTCAGCAGTGGGACGATATAGGTTGATTGCCGTTTACGATCAAGTGTATAAGGAACTCGCCTCGTTGCCTAGTTTTAAAAAATAATCACTTTTTTATTATTAATTTTCCCATTCTCATACGAACAGTATTTGATTCATAACCAGCTCTGAATGATTAATACAGCTTAATGATTTTATTTTTATGCATCGCCATTTCTCGGTCTGCCATCCACGCCTTGCATAATTTATGAGGTCATTCTGAAAATTTGTTTTTCATTACACTAGGAGGAATAATATGTGACTCGGTAAATTATTTGTTTTGCTTGGACAATGGATTTTTTTTAAATGACGTATGTGGTGGGTGGCGAGAAACGGACGATATAATTTTGAGGATAATTTACTTTCTGAATTATATACCAATTACACGTGAATGAACTTATGTCGAGTAGAGAACCGAGGCCGAAATTATCGATACTGGATTGTTAGCATAACGTTTGCTTTATTTTTTTATTGTTTCCATCAGAGTAACGAAAAGAGCAAATCGTTCACGGCAGCTATTAAGCCATGTCGCTGTCAGAGAGCTTTAAGGCTCTGCTTTAATGCGCTTGTCAGCATGAAAACGTTACCTCACCGCAAATGTTCCGAAGGCGTAAAAATGCAGCGAACTCGCCACGTCGCTTTGAGCGAATGAAAAGACATCGCTTTAAGATGTTATGATTTGCTAATAGCGGTACTCGTACTATATCTCATTGATATTGCTTACCCGGTCCAACACCAAAAAAGAAAAAAACCGGTACGAAATTTAAATTTCCCGCGGTTGTTCACGGTGTTTTTTTTTGAGCGTGTGGTTTTGACGCAATTTTCCTAGTCGGGCCAGGATGTAATGTATGTGATTGTTATTAATTTTTTTTTAATTAGAAGCGAAACGAACCACCTTGAGGAAGTCTCTTCATAAGTACTACTCTGACTGACTCTGACTCACACTCCGTCACAATCGTACAGCTGCCAAAGGATCTCGTCTTACTTTGCGCACGGCGCACGTGTCGCTACCATTTCAGCTATCGAAAACAACATAAATCTCTCAAACATTACATGCGAAATTCGTTATTGAATCAATGGTAGAAAGGACGATTTACTGTGAAGCCTTTTGGCGGTCTCCAATTTCGAAGGACTTAATTTGCTTGCGTTTATTTGAAATTAGCCTATTAGTTTGATTGTAAAGTTGGGTAGTAACAGTGCGCTGCCTCTAAATTGTCATTATAATTAGTACTCTTATATCTATGTATATAAAAATGTTATGTTGGTTTGTGTACGCTTCAAAAACTCAAAAAGGTCTGCACCGATCGAGCTGAAATTTTAGCATGATATATAATCCGCATCAAGGATTGTTTTTATCTATTTTTTTCATCAGTGACATATCAGTGAATGTGCGAATGTGCCACAGCGAAGCGTGCCAGGGTACAGCTAGTTTTTTATGTAATATGGTATAATGAAATTCAATACATTATTAGAGATATATTATTTTCATGTGATTTCGAATCATTTATTAGGAATACCAACGGATATACTTATATACTTGTAACTAACTTTGATAGTGTCAGGGAGCCTCTTAGAGGCTATTTATAATTGTATAAATTTTTGTAAAATATTATTTTGAGAATTATTTCGGAGGTAGGTATGTTATCCACCAATCCGGACTGGGCCCCCGTGGTGGATTATGGCCTTACCCTCCTCACGAAAGTGAGGAGAGACCCGTGTCCAGCAGTGGGACGTTATGGGTTGATGATGATGATTATTTTGCCACACCGCCATCATTCCTCCGAAATGGTTGATAGAGAATGCTATCTAGTCCTTAAATTAATTAGTATCTAGGTGGCACTGTAGCTGTTATGGGCAGGCGTGACGCTTACCATCAGGTGTACGACTAGCTCGTCTCGTCATTCAGTGAGATATAAAAAAAACTTATTGAAATTTCACACGATCTGGGCCTGCGTTTTTGGCCAACATCGATCGAAATGCAAATGGAGTTGGTCGGTAGGGTAACTATTATTTTTTAACCAAACTAGTGTCTACCTAAAGATTAAACAAAAACCTCACCCCTGAAACAACCAGAAGATAAGCTTACTAAAAGTCTCAGCTCATTTGTCCCCTCTCAGGATATTTACGACTATCGTGCGCCGACGCAGCTGTCACCCGCACAGCTGCCCGGTGCAAGTAGGAACATAACTAATGTTAGTAAGCAGAGCAATGGAGTTTTATAATGTTTAAGGCATGAAATTTAAGCGTCTCTGACGCACAGCTGCTGCTGGCGAGCGTTATTTGTAATTGGATTACAATGTAGGCTCGTTTCTTGCTAGATATCCCTTGGATTCAGAGCTGATAATCCGACCTGGTGTAATCGTGTTGCAATGCGCATAAGTTTTGGAAATATAATTCTGAGTGGCACTGCAATTTTAATAGGCAACAGTGGTAAGTAGAATAGAAAATCTTTATTGTACACCAAAAACAAACTCACTACAGAAAAATTACAATAGGTAAGCAATGGGTGGTCTTATCGCTGAAAGCGATTTCAATAGTAAGGTGGGTGGATTCGGTTATTCGAAAAAAAAAATATTTGCCTGAGTGACGAGACGAACAAGTGGTTCACCTGATGGTAAGCGCTACACCTGCCCATAACAGTCACAGCACCACCCAGAACACTGCATTACATAATCCTGCGCAGCACTGCACTGCGCTCGCCACCCCGAGGCATCGGCTCTAAAGTCTCATGTGCCCAGTAATTTCGCTGGAAACAATGCCCTTCAAACCGGAACACAGTGATGTTTGCACACTACTGCTTGGCCAATGAATATCTGGCAAACTACTACTGCTACTACTGCTTAACAATTTACTAAAATCACACAATTATCTATAAGTCTGCATAGTTCTGTCCACCTTCTAGTCAAAATGTTAATTGGCATGATTTCGACGGATATATCTTAACTTGGGCTCTTTAAATAACGTTTCCATTCCAAACTCTGACACTAAAGGGCGCTCTTGTCTCAAAGAG
Organism: Campaea margaritaria; assembly: GCA_912999815.1. NCBI lineage: Eukaryota > Metazoa > Arthropoda > Insecta > Lepidoptera > Geometridae > Campaea > Campaea margaritaria. The sequence continues at coordinate 10,897,047 of OU538789.1, read as the reverse complement.
ATCGATCAATGAATCACTTCAATTACAATTTCAAAGCTCTATCAAACAGGCGACCAAATCCAGCCTATTATAACATTATCATACCAACTTAAACGCAAAGAAAAACAACAATGATTTCTCAGGAATCTTGGAAATCTCCAGCGCGGCTCTACGGGAGGCGTCTATATTTAGCTGCGCCCGCGCCGACGCGTGCTGCGCAGCGCGAGCCTGTGTGCGTGAGCTCCTGGACAAGCATGGACGCCTGGTACTGTGTGTTACCACCTGGGGATCACTGAACTTGGTCGTGCTGTTTTATTGGCTTTGCCGATGTAGGGGCTAGAAATCATACGCTGCCGGTTTGGCTTGCTGAAAATTCAATGAAAATTATCGGTCAATGTGAGTAGGTTTTAAAATTTTAGACATTTTTTTTTGCCTAGAATTTCATCTTTTTGGTTTCTTGGGGCAGATTATAAGATTGATTGAAATTGTTAACAAATACGACGAGAAAAGATAAAATCCTGAGTAGAATAGTCATGATAAGTATCAAATGATTAAATAGATACCTATTTAATATGTGAGCGTGCTACACTTTGCAAACTAAACTAAAATTCTAGTTTAAAGCAATATTTTTGATTAGTAACCACGTTTTGCTTTCAGACAGATCATCAACATGTCATTTCATAAGAATCCATTAATCAGTTCCGATGTTTCTCAATATTTACTGACGCACCCACTCAGCGTTGGTCCATAAAAAAGTTTTAAGACCTGCTACTTTTTATCGAAGTTATGTAGATGACTCACAAAGAGTTTTCAAGACATGGCCCTTTACCATGTGTCTTGCGAGCAGTGTTGCCAGCTGGTGGATCAACCCTTTGTAAGTTTAGACTTTTTTTTTAAAACTTATTAATATGAAATCTATTTTTTTTATATGTGGCATTTTTTTAAAATTTCAGATATTTTTTTTATTTTCAGGTATTATATTGATAAAAGTCTTCAACCTAAGTAAATTAAAAATAGCGTGGTCTACATTGGAGTAGTACCACGTGGGCATAAAACGTTAAAAACCTCCGGAATTCCACTTTTCTTGACAAGCTAATTTTTTTTCGTGGAGGTCTTGTGGAGTAAATTTAAGTTTTGGAGATAAACTCTCTTCTAAAAACTTTGACAAAATAAAAAATAAAAACACTGAATTATTATAAAAAATAAATAATTATAATTACTAATACACTCACATTATTTGAGGGTGAAAATCTGACGCACAATCTACGTATACCGAATGATAACTTTCCATGAAAACATTTCTAGGCTTCTTTGAAGCAGAGATTCCGAGAAATGCAAATTATGAATAAAATACAAATTAGGAACTGCTTTTGGTACTGCTCATTTTGGTGTATTTTTTTTTAAAGTTGCGATTTTTTCCTGCTCGCAACACTGAATATATGAGGTGATTAACAAAGCTCTTGTGTCTGGGACACACGTGTGAGCATTAGGTATAACACCTACAGGATGTGAGGATCGGATGATGCAGTGCTGAATCACTGTCGCAAGCTTTTAATCAATTTTATAAAAAGATTTGCCTTTATTGTTTATAGCTTTAAGAGATCATTGCGTAACTTTGTTTTGATTTAGGAATAATCGTTACCTAGCTAAAGTTATCTACCACATTTCTAGAAAACCCGATGGGGTTTGCACACCTAGCCGGTCTTCTCGAGGAGGCGCGCGCCGTGTTCCCGCGCGCCACACTCACAAAGATAGACGGAGTGGAGCACTCCTCTCCACTCCTGTCAACGGGATGGGGTCCTCCCATGAGGACCAACGTCTTCGGGGCCGCGGAAGTCCACTCTCGCACCCGTAGCCACGACAACAAAGGCGTCCCGGTGGAACACCCTGGGGTTTAGTGGGTATACCCGTCAGACTAACTGGTGGGGGAGTCCCACATAACCACCCGGTCCTCACCCGGGTCTGGTGGTGTGCGTAATGCATTCGCCAGGTAAAAAAAAAAGAAGGAGGTCTTACCCCGGGCCACATTGCCAGGTAAAAAAGGACCTCCGCTAGGAAAGTGGAGTGATGACTGACGGAAAATAGCTGGGAAAAACAGGATGAGGAGGAAGGAGGAAGCCTTCTTCGAGCAGTAGACGAATATAGGCTGATTATGATGAGAATAAAATTGATCTTTTACTGAATTCTTCTATCGCACTTGAAGTCTTGCTCTGGTTTAGCATCTACGGTTAGATACTTTTGAGGTGATACGTTTCGCTAATGGCGGTAAATTTAAATTTCAAACCATTTCTAGGGGTACCCCGGGTAACTAATTAAAATTATAATGGAATTTGCAACAATAGTATATACTTTTTTTACCATTTTTTGAAGAAATATTTAACACTAACGCAGCCGATTAATTAAATAAGTCCATAAACATTCCAATCGCCAGTTTAATGGTTAATTGGCCTTTTTTAGCAATCTGGTGCTTTAGTGTTAAATATCTCTACAGAATATCGTAAAGAACGATCTATTATACTATTGTCGCAAATTCCATTATCATTTATTAGTTTCCTGGCCGAGGGCCAAAGACTAAAAGAAATTTCTTACAATTTGATTTTCCCGCCATAAACGAAACGTATCACATTAAGACAGTATTAAAAATGTTCCCTAAATTCTATAATTTTCTAGCAACCTACACTCTTTATTAACCAACATTAAAAAGGGAGCAGGTTCTCAATTTGACTGTTTCTTCTTATGATTTATTATTCCAGAATTTGGCCTCGATCTAACCTAATGGAAAGCGACGGTGTGACTGAAGGTTAACCACGTTTGCCTAGAAAATACAACAATTAACCCTCCACTTTAATCTTTTGTCTTCCCTTTTTCCCAAGCACCATCCAATTTAAACACTACATATAATTTTAACGACCCACAGAACCTGTCACTGTTAAAAAGCACACATTAAAAGACGATTGTTTACACATCACATAGAGCGGGACATATAATCTCTACATAGTAAACGCATCATTAAAACCTACCGTCGCTAAGATGGGCACGTGTGGGTGGTGACCACAGGAATTGAATAGATAGCAGTACAGTGAGTGACAAAAGTCTATGAAGAAGTCCTAACTTTATAATAAGCTTTATGGTAGTTATTGGTAGCTGGTTATTGCTTGGTTGGTAGTTGTTCGTCCCAACTGCAAGGTTCTGGCTGTGGAAGTCTTTGCCAGATCATCTGCCAGGCAGTATTATGCACGTATTGTTGTTTAGCTTTTGTAGTTTGAAGGGCCTGTTTTAGCGAAATTACTGGGTGTATGAGACTTATGACTTATGTTCTTAAGCGGTGGTAGCCTAGTGGGAGAACGTCCGCCTTCCAATCAGAAGGTCGTGAGTTCAAATCCCAATGCAGGCACGTACCAATGTGTTTCTTGTAAAACATATGTACGTTATTATCACTCTGGTGAAGAAAAACATCGTGAGGAAACCCACATACCTACCCGAGAATTATTTCGGAGGTAGGTAGGTGATCCACCAATCCGGATCTGGCCCCAGTGGTGGATTATGGCCTAACCCTCCTCACGAAAGTGAGGGGAGACCCGTGCCCAGCAGTGGGACGTTATGGGTTGATGATGATGATGATGATGAGACTTATGAACGAGTGAATGTAGGGTGACGAGTGCAGTGTAACGTTCTGCAAGATTTTCCTATGCAAAGTTCACAAGTGTGGAAACACTACAATGGTTATGGACAGGCGTGGGTTACTTTCAAGTAATCGAACTGTTAAAATCGTTATTATAGAAAACAAAAAATTAAAAATTTGGTTCTAACATTTTTATTTTTACTTTTTCTTTGACTGTACAATGTACACGTGATTAAGATTATGTAACAGAATTGAGAAGAGAGGTTACTTAACTTTTCAGTTTTGGTAGGTGCAAAAGGAACTTGACGTTTTTGTTTAAACTTTTCGGTAGAAAATTCTGAACACTTTACGAATATTCCGGATGACAGAGATTGGCCGATCTACCTCTCTATTGTGATACATCAAATCAAGAAAACGTTTCCAATTAAATTGTAATAAAAACCTTTATGTTGTTCTAAAAAAATAATCTCCTTCCTTAAGACCTTTGTCAACTAACTGGAAACCGGTCATTAAAACGCTCTCTCATCTTGCACTCTCAACATTTAAAAAAAAAATTAAAGCAAAATCATGCGTCGCGTCTACACAATTCACTCACGACGACGCGGGGCGGGCGGGGGGGCAGGGCGGGCGCCGCCCAAAATAGCTCGCACGTGCCGGCTGCCGCGGCTACCCACGCGCCGACAAGATGGCCGCCGCATGCATGTGTGCGTGCACTGATGCAAGCGATAGCCGCACCTATATAACCACATATATACGTATGGGTATGCGCAAGCGCAGCGATGGAGCACGCAGCGCCTTTATGTGTTGGCTATGGATAATTGATTCGTTTTATTTATCGTCCGGAGCCCGTGGACTAATGGGCTTTGGTTAGAAAATTAATCGTGTTTTCTTATCAGCAACTGTAAGAGCCATATTGGGAAACGCATAATATATTTTTCTCTAACTGATTGGTAACAGTTAGAAAGGCTTAGAGTGTCATATGGGTTGAATGTGGACAACCAGTCGTTAGATAGGAAGAAATCGACACTTCTTCGTAACAATAGAGTTAACAAAACACAGTCTAATATTATCCTACTTACGTAGAGATAAAAAAAAAAAAATGTAACCACTCCCACATTCTACCTTCCATAGGTCGATGTTCCATAAATGCTGAAGCCATTAGCAAAATTCTTTATTATCATTTTATTTTTCTATTGTAGGTGTATTAATATCAATACAATATCTGAGCTTTACAATTGTGTAGATATTATAATTATTTTATAACCATAGTATTTTGTTAATGCATAAACCCACTAACCGACTTTAAAAAGAAGGAGGTTCTCAACTCGGTTGCATTTTTTTTTATTTGAAAGGAGAGAATTTTTTTTTGTACCAAATCTATCGGCAAAAACTAAAATTTAATGTGAATCTCTAAAGTTTTTGACATTCCTGTAATTTTTTTATGTATGAAAAATTACAACCAATTATTTGATAGGAATAACCTCAAATTTTGACTAAACGATTTTCCAAAGCCCATCAAAACCACTATCAAATCTAAAGCCAACTGAAACGTTTGCTTTAACTACAGATAAAGTCTACTATATCTATCTTGCACTTAACAAATAAAAATAGCAATTGATTTAACCAGTTGTCAAAGTTAACAAACGATTCAGAAGCCGGCCCCCTGATTACGTAAAACTTGTAGCCAAGCGACAGCAACCAAGTTGCAAAATGTCACTAGAAATCGTTATTATGGAAATTCTCCCGCGTCAGTACTGCAATACTGCAATAGATGGAAACTAACATAGGAGTTGTTAAACTCTGTTCCGGGATAAAAACAAATTAACGCAGCTAAAGTATTTCCGTTTTTAAGTGACTCAATTGTTAGAAAAAAATTATTAGTTTTTTTGACTGATTAACGTGACGTAAGTCGTTTTCCTGGTGGTAATCGCCACGCCTGCCCGTAACAGTAACAGCGCCACCAAGAACTTTGCATTGTATAATCTTGTGCAGCACTGCACTCGTCACCATGAGGTATCGGTTCTAAGGTCTCAAATACCCAGTAATTCTATCCCCTACATACCGGAACACAGTATTGTTTGCACCCTACTGCTTCGCGGATGAATATCTGGCAAATGTGTGATATTTCCCACTACACTTGATAACACTAGATTTACGCCTATCGCAAGTTTGTCGTGAAATTCGTGATAAGGCAGCCGGTCGGTACTATTGGAGTCAATCTATCAAACTAGGCAAAGTGAACAAAACAAGTCCATACAAAATGCAATGGATCTCGACTCTGGAACTAACGTTTGGCTGTAACTCGTAACCCTGTAACAATCCGGAGGCCGACGCTTGTTCGCTGCGAACTGACAGCGTGCACTCGCGATCCTCTGAATAAATGATACGTTTTAGTTCTGTTCTTGTTCGTTGTTTCCAGTCGAAGCTACGAAGGAATTGCTGTAAAGATGTTATGGGTAGATAGGCTAAGGCTAAGCGCGCACCACGAAATTTAAACGTTGCGATTTTTAAAATAGAATAGACTGATTACAAATCATTAAATTATTAATTATATTTGTTTTCGAGTCGACAGTGAATAGGTTTACTTCTAGACAAGCATGCACCACCGGCGACCGCGTCGTCGTTTACCACCAGGTGAGTATGCCGTCTAGTTGCTATAAAAAATAAATATATAAAAAACAAAAATAGACAAATATGTGAAATAAAATCGTAAACGCAGGAAGGGATATTAATTTTTCGCCGTGCAGACATTTTCGGCAAGGGTGACACTTACCATCAAGTGAAAGACCTTCACGTCTTGTTACAAGGAAAAATAAAATAATGAACCTACTAGTATCTGCAACCATGCTGGCTTGTTTATATATCATACATAGCAATATTTTTAAACAGAACGTGAAAAATAGCAGTTACGAAAACAATGAGTAACAAATCTAAAAATAATGGCGTCTTAGAGAGGACAGTGCAGTGCCACGCCAGATTTGTGCAATGCAAAGTTTTAGGTGGCAACGCAATTATGATGTGCAGATGCCGCGTTTAGAGCCCGGTGCTTGTCACTTTGTTTCATAAAAAAAAGTTTTTATTGGGACTCCTTGGTTTACCTATTCAGATTTTTTGAAGTAAACTTCTTTACGCACGCTTGACTTGAGGAGTAAGCTGGTGAATGCGTTACGAAAAATGTGAACGGGCGAGGTGAACGGAACTTGAGAGGGAGATAAATTAAGTTAGTAAAGAGAAAGAGAGAGAGTTTAAGTTTCGTATATTTTTAAAATATATTTTATGAAACTTTTTTATGAATTTTTTTAGTTGCAGTTTTGCTTCTACTATGTGTCCCAGAGCTGATTTTGTTTTTTTTTTTATGAGCGGTCACATAGCTTTCAAGAGCCACCGTTTAACCGTTTTTCTTAATGCCTTATGAAAGAATTAACATAGCTTTCTGACCGCTACGCCTCGATCTTTGGCATTTTATTATCACCGTCCAGATCTGGACGCGCGCCAGGTTTATTTTTAGACTTGCTTTCAAGGACCAGATAGTCAAAACTCAAAACATATAGATTGTGTTATTCTTGTGAATTTTACAAGCTTGATCAACAAGTGGCTTCTCTAATAGGATAATAGGTGCCCAAGTTTGTTTAAATCAGAGTGAATGAGTAAGTATCTTCCTGGGAAACTTGCTTCAACTTCGATTACGGCGTCGCTTCCCACGTGTTCATAAGCTCGTGCTCGTTCATAACCTGGTACATTATAAAAAAAAAAAAAACAATTTAGAAGATAGTAAAGTTGTTGACAATTAATGAAATGCCCTTTGTAATAGAAAGATAGATAACATTTTGGAATAATAACACAGTTTTGTTACTACCCATTTTTGGAGTATGATTTGTTTTATTTTTTTTTTCTAGCGTATACTACTCGGTGCTTTGAATTCATAGGGCTTCTTCTTCTGTATGATTGCTTCCATCACTGTGCTCTGTGATGAGTTGTTTTAGTTGATATATCGCGGTGACCAAATAAGCCACGACAGTAAAAAAACGTATGGGAATCAAAAATTGAACACGCACGGCGCGGTTTTCGCTCGTCGCAGCTACGAGCCCGCGCACGGTCGGAATCAAATATCGTAAGTTCGGCGGGCGTTCAAATACAAAAACTCACAGATAGTGTGTATTTAGAAAAATAAAACCGTAAAGCAACACGCAGTAGGAAATCCACGGCGTGTGATCGCGTCGCACGGTCAAATGACAGGACATTTTCCAATGCATCCGGAAGTTTGCGAACACACGCTCGTCTAAGCTACTCGAAAAATGAAGTCATCGAAAGGTCCTAGTGGAATACCAGCGCTGGTTGTTCACAAACGGCTTGATGCTGAGTTGGGACCATTTTGTAAAAATTGCCATCAATAATATTTTAATGTAAATCCAAAAAAATATATATATATGAATTTTGTATAAATATATATTTACTATTTCTGTATAGTCGCTTGTTCGTTTTTTAAATTAGTTTAGTTATTTAAGTTTTTTAAAGTAGTGCCAGTCTCAAGTGTCAGAGTTAGTCACGCCATTCCAAAACCTCTGCCGTGACTTAACGACTGTTGTCCATCGATGACAACTAGACCGTAAACTGTACCGGATTAACCACGTAGCAAGAGTAGCAATTGCTATGGGTCGCATGCGAAAGGGGGCCCGCATATTTAAACCCACTCATCTCTGCCTGAGCGTATTTTTTTTAAAACTTATTAAGAATAAACTGAAAAAAAAAAACAAAAGCAAGTTTAAAACTTTTAAAACTTATACATTTTACTTGATGTCACAAAAACGTGAAACGTTACAACTTTTCCTACAAAGACAATTGTTTTTCTACCACTTTATACTTAAGAAGCCATAGTAGATCAAGGGCTCTTTGAAGGAATTTGCTACGGGCCCGCGTTTATTTAACCCGGCACTGACCGATAAATTCGGAGCAATTAACCACGCTCACAGTCCAAACCGAGGATCCAACTCAAAGTCGTTGGGCTGCTGACCACCCAAGTCATAAAGAAGAAAGTATAAAGAAAAATTTAAAAAACTCAACACTTATTGCAGTACCATTTATTGCAGTAGGCACATAACTTTAACAAGTCGAACACTACATAAATTGATTATGGTTTTAGTTTCAAAAAGGAAATTTCCCTTTCAAGTGGTGATTCATGGCTCAATCTCGCACAATAAGCTAAGATTGTTTTGTAAATTTTCTATCTCTTAGTCACACACATACGAATATCTGACTCTTTATCACTACTACAACCTATGTAAACAATCTTCATGAAATAGAATATCCTTCCGCGTATATAAAAGTTCCACCATCCGCACGCAAACCCAAAATCTGTCACTCAACCTAAAGTGCACATTAATGAGAAAAAACCCGCAGGTACCCACCCTTGGGCAGCCACTGGACATTTCAGATAATTATCCTACCATTAATGGACCACTGAAAACAAAAGGGCCTGAAAAACCCTTTGATTTGCCGCTCCACCACATTTACCCGGGTCACAGCCTTCAAAACTCAATAGGGCCTGAAATTTGAGAGGCTGAATTATGCTTTTACGCATGGTGAAAAGTTGTACGTTCTCTCACAGCTAAGTTGTAAACAAACTCATTGGAATATTCATTGGCTTTTTTATCTAAACCTTAATCAACTAGTTGTACGTTCCAAGTTAATAATAAATAAATATTAGCGCGACATGATCACACACATATAACCTTCACTTTAACTAGGATCCCCTGTATCTAGGGAATCAGGAGCTACGAGGAACATGGTCCTACAAACACCCACACTCATAGCAAATATTTATGTTATTGAATAGTTGAGAGCTTGCTTTGTATGACCCGACTGATTAAATAACACCTAGGCTTTTAAGCAAGCCGTTGGGCCAAGATGCCGAAGCCCAAAAAGATGGTCCGATCAGTCTGAATAGCTGGATACCAAGCCGTTCAATGCCATCCACTGAGCTGAGGATCGCGAGAGGTGGCACCAGATAGTGAGGGAAGAGATCATCACAATGCTGAGGAGTGAGCGCACGACTTGAGGAGGGGAGGAGGGCTTTTAACTACAACATTATAAGGTTTAAAATTCCATGAATCTATCGTTGGGCAATGTTCGGTACTTACAAATGCCAATACGACAAATTTGATTTACAGACCTCGTGTCTCTCAGTTGGTTTCTAGAAGTTATCTGAAAAGTTCTTTAACAGGGTAACTAATAGGAATATTATAAAACTTACTAGTATCAACATTATTTGCCTTACTGAAATGAAACTTTCTAAGAAATTTATTTATTTTTAAGTAGAAATAAGATTTTTTTTTAATTGTAAAGGTAGCTCTTGACCTATCTCACTGTAACATGGTCGAAGATGGATTATTGAGATCGATATTAATTTTGAGAAGAACCTCATGATTGACAATCCATTGAGGACACAAACTTGAGAACTACTAATAAAATGAAATAGTAAATCGACAACTCATCATTCTTTGGCTTGACCACAATCATCAAAACAAACTATACAGATGCTAGCTTTCTCGCACTCACTCAAAATGTATCATCAATGACCGTATCAGACGATGAAACGCAAATGCGTCTGCGATCGCCAAAAACGCATCCAGGGCTGTATTCTACACAGTTGCAGGTGCAAACTTGAATCAGCCTGAATCAACGCCACCGCCGACGAATCAAAGACGACCGAAGCAGTTGCCATCACCTGGGAACCGCGGCCAATTCGAAAATGGAATGTCATAAGTTTGGCAGTTACGAGTACGTGGCGCGAGAGGTGTGTGAACGGACACGAGGTGGCGTCATGAGCAGCAGCGCAGCAGACGGCGTCTCAACACTAATTTTACCATCTGGCTCGCACGCACCACTAAGTATAGCCGCCCCAAGATAGCCCCGGTCCACGACCCATCGCGCATAAACTTTTCACAATTAGACTATTATTTTTGGTAGCAAAGTCAGTCGGTCGATTATTAATAGAGGCTTTTCCGAGTTTATATTCGTTACGTGTGTTGCGGTGTTAACTTTTAGTGAATTTATACATAGACGCTTATAAATAGGATGTGCTGAAGTTGCGTCTGACGGACGGGGGAATACCTTCCTGAAATATCGTACTACGGCGGTGGTTTGCGTGTTTTCGGACGCATTGGTAAACGATTATTTATATATTGACGGGGGTTTCCGCGTGGAGTCAGCGCGGAAATGTAAGCGCGCGGCCGCTCTAGCGCTTAGTTCCACGACTTAAGAAGAATACGGATCCTCCAAAAAAAAATCATTATGTGTGCTGGGATACATAGTAGAAGTAAAACTTCAAATAAAAAATTATACCAAAAAAAAATTAAAAAAAAAAACAAAAGACATTTAAAAAAATATACGAAACGTGACTCTCTTTCTATCTTCACTAACTTATATCTCCGTCTCAACTGGCGTTCGCCTCACCCGATCACACTTTTCGTAACGCATTCACCAGCTTACTCCCCAAGTCAACCGTGCTCAAAGAAGTTTTACTTCAAAAGCAATTTTGTAGTTGGTTATAAAAGGACCTTTTGAATCAAAAAGCAATAGTTAGAGTGCCTTTGTGACGTTTTGTTTGTAGCAAAGCGTTGTCATCTTCGTAGACTTGTAGCGGCCCGTAGCTTGCTACGTGATTGTTTGATTCGTAGTTGCAATTGGTTTATGTTACAGCTTAAGTCTAGACTTTAACCTAAACTTACCATAGATTTTCATGAAATTTCTTATACCAACTACAATTACCGATATCTTTAATACTTAAGTGTTTCAAAGAACTATTTCCGTTTTCGGCTACGCGTGTACGTGATCCTTGGAAATAGTAAAATTTGGCCTATATTCAGTTTCCTATTAGACGAATAATCCATTTACACTTATCTTATCTCAACATTAACTAAGGTGAGTGGGAGAGAGGACAAGTACGGGAACCGTGTCTAAGAAGAGTTAAGTTACGTACCTTATTGCGTATAAAGCTAACGAACATAAGGGCGTCCACACATGTCCGGTTGTTGGCTCAATACGTACGTCTTTACTTTTGCACAGTTTGGGGATTTGAAAGAAAAAAATTGGCCCTGTCCTTTTTTATGAACAATATTATTTATGAATCGGTCGTGTGCGAGGCATCTATCAATAATGTGGAAATAATAAGTAATCTGGCCGAGCTTGTCAGTCTAATATTGGTTTTTTGATATGGTCCATATTATTTTGTCTAAACTAGCGTTATTTGACCGGTGTTTATATTATCCCACAGGAAATTAATTTCTAAAAAGCTTCATTTTTACAGGGTATATTCTATGTTCTATTCCAAGACCTAAAATATCTGTATGCTACATTTCATTATAATCCTATCAGCCGTTTCAATTACAAACACACACACACACACACACACACACAAAATCGAATTAATAATATTAGTGAGATGTACAAAAAATAAAGAGGTACCAAAAAGGTTATTTAACCAGAAATAAAATCAGTTAAAATAGACGGTACTTTGAAACTATCAAAGCCATTATGACAACAGCGAATTGCAATCGCTGCGCCGGCAAACTTAAGGGGGTACTCCCACCCCATTCCACGCTCCAACCATGCAGGTTATTTCAGTCTGGCCTGATGTGTCAATTTAAATTAGCCAATGCAGTTTCAGCCAATGGATATTTTTAGAGGTGTAAGAGAAACGAAACAAAGTGTATCCGTATGTATTCGTTACTATGACAATTAGTACCCTTTATTATTGTATCGTACCGTTACTCGTTACTTCTGATACCTCATAAGTCAAGCGTATTGCGTACGCGTACTGTATGACGTCGCGGCGTCGCATCATTCGTATTTCCGTATTTTGAACCAGACTTGTGTTTTTTAATGAGTAATTCTAAATTTAATTTGATATAATAGGTAAAGTGTAAATTTGTCTATACACACAATACCTCTTGTAAATATTAAACAATGATTTTTTGACGATGAATTTCCTAATTGTAGTTTACCAATAAACAAATATCGTTCTTTGTAACGTACGTTAAATTCACCGAATAAGCGCGCGCTTGCGTAAAACATACGAATTCATACGATCAGCAACGTTACTTACGTACCCAATAGTACCCGTAATAAGAAACATGCGAGTAACGAAATGCATTCGTTACTTCATACTAGTTCATACGTCAGCAACGGTACTTGCGTGAACTCAAACAGTGTAGGTTAGGTTACCCATGATACGAAACGAAGTAACGAAATGCATTCGTTAATTCATACTAGTTCATACGTCAGCAACGGTACTTGCGTGAACTCAAACAGTGTAGGTTAGGTTACCCATGATACGAAACGAAGTAACGAAATGCATTCGTTAATTCATACTAGTTCATACGTCAGCAACGGTACTTGCGTGAACTCAAACAGTGTAGGTTAGGTTACCCATGATACGAAACGAAGTAACGAAATACATTCATTAATTCATACTAGTTCATACGTCAGCAACGGTACTTGCGTGAACTCAAACAGTGTAGGTTAGGTACCCATGATACGAAACGAAGTAACGAAATGCAATCGTCAGTAACGATTCGATACTCGGTACTAGATGGCGCTCCCGTTACTCAGTACCGAATACATACGGTTTGCTACAGCTTTGGCTATTTTAGGCATTCGATAATGGTTTTTAGCTAGTGCGGTAGGTCGTGGCAGTTTAGCAATGAATTTTATTGAGCCTGGCACTCCAATTGAATTAACGCGACTTCTAAATCGAGCAAAATAAACTTTGAATTTTTTATTTAGAAGCTTAAATATACATTTTTTATCTCGAGCTATTTATTTAAATGTATGTCGAAGTATATATTTTAATATGTATGTATGTATATGTATGTGTGTATAATTAATGTGTGTGTGTGTGTAGGTATGATTTTTTTCAGTAATAGAATAGAATAGAATAGAAAACTCTTTATTGTACACCAGAAACAAAATTAAACACAGTACAGAAAAATAATAATAAGAGTAATAGTAATATGAGTAATGTATAATAATAATTATAGTTATGTTTATGAATGAAATTGTAATTGGAAAGAAAGAAAGAAAACATTTATTCTGACACAACGAACAAGTTCACATCGAAAGATAAGACAAAAAAATGTTAGACAACGAAGAAAATAACGAAAATGAAAAACAATTAAAAAAATAATTAAACTAGATAATTAAATAGTAGGAACACTTCAATTGCATTGATTCATTACAAATATCCGGACCGAAACCCTGTGGTGGATTATGGCCTTATCCTCCTCACGAAAGGGGGGAGAGCCGTGTTAAGCAATGGGCCGATAGAGCTGATGATGACGACGATGATCACAAATTTGAGAATAATAATAATAACACGTCACAATCATAAATAAAAATATATGATTAACATAAAATATAGACAACGAAAAAGCTTGATCTCTTTTTAATTAAGGCATTCAAGTGTCGTTTAGTAAAGTCTAATTACTTCCAGACCGATTTCTTGTAATTAATTGGTCACTGACCTCTTTGCTTGTTAGTGTTCTGTAAAAAAAAAACGGTACAAGTTTAGCATAGTTAAATTTTGTCATGGCTATAAAAAAAACTGAAACTCATATAATTTATTGCAAGCAGGGAAAAATAATGCGCTTTTACAAGTCTAACACTTAAGTCCCATATACATATATATAAAAAAATATAAAAATATGATCAAGGAGTGTTCGATGTGAATTGGTAAATAGATTTCATATTAAGGGATAATACTGCCCACTAGCGGTGGTAGCCTAGTGGGAGAACGTTCGCCTTCCAATCAGAAGGTCGTGAGTTCAAATCCCAGTGCGGGCACATACCAATGTGTTTCTGTAAAACATATGTACGTAATTATCACTCGCTTTTCGGCGAAGGAAAACATCGTGTGGAAACCCACATACCTAGTAGGTATGTTATCCACCAATCCGGACTGGGCCCCCGTGGTGGATTATGACCTAAACCTCCTCACGAAAGTGAGGAGAGACCCGTGCCCAGCAGTGGGACGTTATGGGTTGATAATGATGATGACTGCTCACTGAGAAATCCTATCCTACTTCGTACTAATATTATAAAATGCCGAAGTTTCTGAGAATGGATGGATGTTTGTTCCTCTTTCACGCGAAAAGTACTGAACGGATTCGAATGAAATTTGGAACACAGGTAGTTTATAACCAGGATTGAGTAATAGGGTACATTTTATTCCGATAGTATATTCCCATGGGAGAAAACGAGATCTACGCGGGTGAAACCGCGGGGCGCAGCTAGTAAGAGATACTTATTTCGGAGATAGGTATGTTATCCACCAATCCGGAACGGGCTCTCGGGGTAGATTATAGGTATTGGCTAATTAGATGGATTTCGTAAACATAATTTATACATGATAGTATTGCAATGTGCAAAATGTGTAGTTCTCAATACGAGTAGATGCACTTCTCATAAAAGACACCTCCCCTAACAGTACCTTTTCAAAATGATCATTTCTCAATTTGAGTACCTTGCAAAATAATTGTACTTATGTTTACGAATAAAAGATGAACTACGTTTTATTAGAAATTACAGCACACTATGTTTCGGATAACTGAATAGCGGATGTAACAAAAACCGGCGCTCCTGTAACGGTGTTGCGACAAAAAAACAACCAGACAAATTGTGACAGGAAGCATGCCCAGCCGGTGAAGAAAAAAACGGCGGTCATTCACCCGCGCGTGTGTAACTACCCTTGCGTCCGCTGAAATGTTCATCCAACGATTGTGAGACTGAGATTCCCTTAATTCGAAAGGGTCCCCGAGTAAGGACGGTACTTTATATGTAACATCCATTGCTACTCTTTCACAGTAAATTTCTTTAATACTAGAATAACTATAGATAATTATCTATGTCAAGTTAGTTTCTTTGCCAAGTTCCTAGTGAAAGACCTGTTCGTCTAATGACTCTGTAGTATATAAAAAAAAAGTTATAAACTGTATACATTACTGTAATGTTAAATATGAAATCGGTATTAAAATTATACATATTTTTTTGCGTATAAAAATAAATTAATAACCAAAATAAGGAGCAATAGGAAGGTTTGAAATACATCAGGGATACCCATAGTAATATGATGACATTACGGCAATACCAATTGTGATTGATCCGCCATAATATCCAACTATTTATCAAACTGTCTACAATATAATATGTTTATTGACACAATTTAAATAACAATAATTCAGTAAAATTAATTAGAAAATTAAGTAAACCTAAAACTTAAAAATCTAACAATGAGGCATGGTGCCAAAAACACGGGTTGCATTTCCACGCTAAATAGCAATAGCTATTCTCTAAAAAATAAAAATAGATAAAAAATAAAAAATAAAAGAAATCAAATTAAAAAAAATAATACACCGTCGCACAAAATCTCTCACCACGTACATTGAGCACGCACCCTCTTGCCTCTCCCCTCTTCACCCCCTCCCCCTCCTCGTCCCCCCTCCGTCTGTTTCAGCATCCGGCGTGACACCTGCGCGTGTGCAGCTTGAGTTACGCGTTTTTAATTCACTCCTCTACGCTTAAAGAGAGCATGGATCTCTACAAAGTAATGGAGTTTTTGATTTACAGCGTTGATAGGTAAAATTGAAAAATGGTGTAGTAAATGGGGAGTTTCAACAGCTTTTTTGTTGACTCTAAAATGGTGGTTTGAGTTGGTTTATAGTGAAAATGTTTTGAAGAATATTATTCACTCAATATACCGTTTAGGACATAACACGCTGTGGTCGCAAATGAGTGATTTTAATACGTTAAAGCTAAACTTTACAGAGTATTTACATGAAATTTATCTTTTTTTTTATCTAAAGTGTAACCTAAAAGCTACTCTGCATTCACATAGTATAATAAATAGAAAATCCGTTCGGGAGCTACGATGCCACAGACAGACACACACACACACACAAAAGCAGACACGTCAAACTTATAACACCCGTGGTTTTTGCGTCATGGGTTAAAAACTGGACCAAAACATTTTAAGAATAAATCTTTCTACGTGCTTAAGAATAAACAACAGCAAACTTCCACACCATTTCCAGCTGAAAATCTGACTAATTCAAAACTGCATCAAGACAACTGAAGTTTCCACTGTGCAAACAATCGGACGGCTCCACGCTGTAGCTTAAATTATTCAGCCGCCGCTAAGTGGCAGAGCCATCCTACTGTCCATATATTATTCAGGGTCTGACTTGACACGTCGACACGCTTGACGCCCCCTACTTCCCCCTGGAAGGGAGGGGGTGGTCACGTCAGTTCTGTGGCCAATTATGCACATGCTGAAATGTCACCAGCACTTATGGACTGACCCTTAGACCTATTGGCCTTTTCTGTGGGTAGGTTAGCGTGGTTTATTATGCAAGGTCGTTTAGGCAGTTTTTGGAGCGATTTTCAGGGTGGTTTTTTGGGTGATTTTCAGCCGGAAATTGGAAGGGTTGGATTTTTTTATATAGCGGGTTAATTTGGGGTTTTGTTGGGGTAATGGAGTGATTATAGACTTATTTGGGAATTGTTAAAATTTGTAACGGTTGCATTTACTTAAACTTTGAACTGAAACTTTGAGGGCTAAACGAAAGATTTGTTCAATTATATATATAGGTATTGTGCGTGGGACCATGATTCTTAATTCTGGGTTTCCTTAGTTGGAGATCTGAGAAAAATATGCAGATCTATTTATATCATTATAACGTCTAATAACAAACACCGTAATTAATTAGACCAGCATATCTAGACAACATACCCGAGAATTATTTCAAAGGTAGGTTTGTCATCCACCAATCAGGACGGAGTCCCCGTGGTGGATAAAGTCCCAGCCCTCCTCACGAAAGTGAGCGGAGACCCGTGCTCAGCAGTGGGACAATATGGTTTGATGATGACAATCTAGACAATAATTTGCCCACAGTTATCGAAAATAACAAAACATCAGCTTGGATTTCCCTTTATACTAACAAATATACCAAATAAATCAATAGTGTTACCAGGAACAACTTAAATACTCCACAATTATTGAAAATTACTCCGTTTATTTCAGATACTCCGATCTAACCAATACAGTCGATAATTCCACAAATCCTTTGTTCACAATTTTATGCAATTACTAAAGCATTTAGCTGTACTATAAACAGTATTGAAAGATAATTATTGGCACGATAGTGAAACGTGGCTTTTAGTAATGTGGCAAGCGAGTGATGTTCCGCCCAAGCTTCGGAAATGTTTAACAGTAAAAAATATGCTCACTACACTAGATCTTGCACTAGGAAATCCATGTGTTGCAAGATCTAGTCTACATCAGCTCTAAAGTCTGATATGCCCAGTAATTTCGCAGGCAACAATGCTCTTCAAACAGGAACACAGTAATGTTTACACACTATTGATTGGCGGATGAATATCTGGCAAATGTGTGGTACTTCCCCAGGTGGTCTCTTGCAGAAGAGACCTCCCACTACGTACAAAAATCGATTCCGTCATCGAGAGTTCCAAAGACAAGTGAAGCTAGATTAACAAAGCTATAAATCAAACGTCTTCCAAAGGTAACAACCCTAGAGGTAACTCGCATACAAAACAAACTAAATAAGAAATGAGGTGTTACTGTTAAGGAACAGCTTATGCAATTACAGTCTGTAGCTCCTCACAAAGCAATTAGGTTTGCTGTGTTTTGTTTCCAGGGTAGAGTTATTAAAGAAATATAAGTATAGCTTAGCTGTAATCCAATACGTGACGTTTCCCGAGGGGGCGAAAAGTGGGCTATGGAAAGCCACTTTCCTACGATGAATGTTATAGGAGGCATGAAAGATACGATTAAGGAAGCATGAGAGATGATGAGGAAAAGACAGACTGATTTTCTTGGTGTGAATTAGATCAGGTGGAAAGGATGTGACACCATCACGCATGGACCCTATACAGATTGGTCAGGAGTTCCAGGAACCAGTAGAGGGTGTCAGGGAGTTGGTGTACTGTTTTCCGCTGCGATCACAGCATGTGGAAAGATGTAGTCTCTGCTTATCCCAACGGGAAAAATACGTGAGTAATATATGTAATCCAATACCTAATAAATAAAATTTTATTTATCTTGTATGTTTCGCACGATTCTGCATTCAGCTAGTATCAAGTATATATATTTTTTTTAAATGATAGAGTGGCAAACAAGCTGGCGGTCCGACGGATGGTAAACGGTTACCGCTGCCTATGGACAGACCTGCAGCATTCGGGGCGTTGTCGATGCGTTTCCTACTCTCCTCTCTAGAACTCTTTCACCCTTCTCTTGGAGAGCCCCATATTACAGTTCTCCGGAAAAACGTTTGATAGTCAGTCAGTGGTCATCAGCCAGGTAGTCAGTAGCTTAGTCAGGCTGGAGTTAAGTCAATGTTAACGAAACCCTAATTATTACTACTCCACTAATATTATACACGTTTGAGAAGACAAGACAAGATAATAAATAGGGACATTTTTTGCTTATCAGCTAAATCTCGTCAGAAAATCCGAAAAACAAAATAACAGGCAGTCGGATCATTTTTGATATATCTTGAATAAGAGACAAAGAAAAAATTTCATGTACATATATAGTCACAAATATAATAGGTACGAAATCATTATACCAGCAAAAGTAGCGAATTCAAAGCATAAATCCGTAATCAGATACAGTGAGCACTAATTATTTATTATTGATAACAGGTACACGTGCCCCAGCAGGGTGGCGCACGCCCGAACCTCCAGCCATGTGACCTGTCCACAACATTATGTAGCTACTGTACCTACTCTCGGGATGATAATTAACTTATAGAAGTAGCTCCTTATTTTTTATAACACAATTATAAATGACCTACTCCAATACAAATCAATTTTCCACGAGACTAAAAACGTCATTAGCAAATCTAGGCTACCTTGTAATAGGTTCTCAACCCGGAATATCTCGCCCCAAATTTTAGTGTCGTAAAGGTCTAAATTAGGCTTCCGAGTGCTGCTGCAGTGCCTAAATGTCGCTCAATTTTCATTAATAAACCACCGGGTTAAGCGGTTTTCTGTGTTCTGAAATTGCGAACGGAAATAAATTTAGCCTCTGGTCGGTGCATCCGCTAACGTAAATTGTCACTGTTGATTAAAATAATTCAAAAGCTCTTTTGTTTTGGTAAATGTCACTTCATTTTTACGGCTGTGGCAAACGCGGCTACGTGAAAAAAGACTGCATAATAATTAACGTTGGATAATAAGGAACGGCATTTAAACTTTATTCTTTTTTTTGTCGTTTTCATGTATCTAACCCAAAACTCGACTTTTACAACAAAAATTTAGATAATTCTGTGTTTCGGTTTAAATGATATTTTTGAAACGAAATTATAATGAAAATTACGAACCAATGTTTCAGGGTAATGACCGCAATGAATTTTCACAGATTTTTTTATTATACAAGGATCTGACAGTCCAACTGTTATTTCTGTTAATCGGTGAACATCTTGGCACCGCGATGTAATTTGCATATTACTAGCCGTGTCACTACCTTTAGGTGATTCAAGTAATCTAATAACTATTAAGCAAGTATAAAAAAGTGTGTGTGTGCTAGCTGCGACACACGATTGAAGTTTACTTCCCTAAGTACGATTATCTTTGGATATGCAATAGGCAAAAAGTTATATATAAACGTATCTCTTATAAATCTTATAATACTAAACGCTTGCATGTATTTTTTATTCCATTCACCTTTTTTCGCATTTAAGTTTATAAACTTTGGTTATTAAATATTTTTGGTTTAGTCGGCCCCCAATATGTTCAAATCTCACAAGAATAGGTCTGTAATGTTTACACTGTCAGTCTGATGTTGACATCCATTTACTCAACCAAACATCATTCAATATATATATATATATATATGTCATTCAGGTGACAGAAAACGTAACGCTTTTGAGTGTTACGTTCAAAATTATGGCAATTCCGTAGAAGCCATAACCAAAGGTTGAAGTTGAGTGTTACGCTTGTATTAATTTCACTCCTCAGATTTCTCTACCGGGGGCCTACTATATGAAAATCGCTTCTTAAAGAGTAAATTCCAAAAATAAGAGCATATTTTTTTTTATTGCAAGAAACACAGACGCTGGCAAGGTGTTCCATCCTTCGCTGTTCGGATTATAAATGTGGATGCAAATCGCTTGATGCGGATCGGAGGAATATCAACCATATGCGGATGCCGTGTTTCCGTACGTCTTGTTGTCCGATGGTGGAAAGGAGATGGAGGAATCAAGTTGTGCAACTCCATCGCACACTCTCCGAAATGTATCTTATAGAAAACCGATAAACTGGCAACCTTGCGGCGATGCTCAAGACTCTGAAGTCTAGTCTTCACTAGTAATTAGATTACACAGCCAATTAGATTTTCGCGCGGTTTTCTATGGAGTCAAAGACTTCGAACTGGTATTTAGCTGAGCTGTCCCAGAGATGGCCGCAGTATTCCATACACGAACGGACTTGTGCTTGCTACAGGTTGAAAAGCTGCCTCGGTGTGAAAGCATCGTCCAGATATAGTAACAATTACTCAATAGCCTCATATCTCTGCCCAGACGTACAAATGTTCGAACAAAAGTCAGCTGTTCATTTATCTAAGAGCATCGAATGGACGTGAAGCAACTTTATAATTCAGCAAAGTTGTATTGTAGTGCTATTTTCTACTGGACTGGTTTACAGAAGCTTTTGAGGGATGATAGTAGAGATAGACAGGGAGAATTGGTATGGTTCCTGTTTGTTGATATTGATTTAGTTGGCTTTCTTGGAGAATAAGACTGTATTATTCAGATTTTATCAACTGATATTTCATAAAACGCATACTCAATAACGCAATAACTATGAAAATTGATTCTTGTTTTATATTCCTTATCTAATATGTTCACTTGATTTTATTTACTTCAATAGAATCGGAAGTCGTGTTTAACAAGGGTGGAAATATAAATTCACGTAAAAAAAAACTTCAAACCACGCTTTAATAGCAAACCAAACTAAAAAGTAGAAAAATAATAAATTTTAGGGTAAAAAGTGTGTTTTTTATAATACTTTGTTTTAACTATTATTTATTTTCAATATTTTAGTAGGTATGAATTTGTTTTTCTTTTATTTATCTACTTACTTATATTATTATTGTATTGTCATCGTATGGCTGGTGAAATTTGTGTACACAGATTCCGTTACATAGATTTATATAGATATAGGCGAAGCTAATAAAAGCGAATTAATTAGCCTCATTGCACTTTTAATCACAACTGTTTTGTCTGACCACACACAGACACACACATACACCCAACAGACACAAACACACACAGCCATCATTAACCCATATTGTCCCACAGCTGAGCACAGGTCTCCCCTCACTTTTGTGATGAGATTTTTTTTTTATACAGAACTTATATTTTCGAAACTTGGTAAATGATCATTTTTACTGAACACGATATATCGATCGGATTCATATATAAAACAGAGACATGGCTACTTAAGTCTTATCAACTAGATAATGGCCTTGTTAACCCACGGCAATTTTATCCAAACTTGTTTAATTATTTAATCTTTTTAAGGTTCGTCGTTTCGCTTATGGCGAGAGATTTAAATGTTATGCAGTTTTTTTTGGTTTTTGGCGCTAGACCAAGTAACTAGTTTAAATCATAATTAAATTTGCGACAGTAGTAGAACATTTTTTACGATATTCTGTAAAAATATTGAAGACTAATGCACTGGATTTCTCAAACAAGTTAATTAACCGTTAAATTGACGATTAAAGTTTTTATTGACTTATTTGAGTAGTCAAAGTTAAATATCTATACAAAATAATCAACATTTAAGTCACGCTTTTCCGTGTAACAAAGGCTATTTAAGTCACGGAAAAGCATGACTTAAATGCGAGCTTAGGTCACACTGTGCTATAAACAATATTGAGCAATTACGATTTGCAATTGGCCAGTTAGATGTGAAACAAGCCTTAGGAAAATTGTATCAATCAATACGATGCCATAGAATATTAAATCAAGGAAACGAAATTATGGTACAAATCACTCTTTAGAAATAATAAACCTGGAATAAGCAAAAGACGATTCGTCGTGCTTTCTAATTTTCTCGTCAATGTCTCTGTAGTTAATAAAAAGCAATTGCAGTAGTTTCCCTGTATAGTAGTATGTGATAGAGAATCTGTTTTTAATGTTTAGTCTATACCGTGTATAATTTATTGTATGCTATCGTTTGTTTATTCTTTGTCACACATTGATATATAGATTGTAATGCGAAAGTTTGTGAGAATGGATGGATGGATGTTTGTTCCTCTTTCACGCAAAATCTACTGAACGGATTCGAATGAAATTTGAAACGCAGATAGTTTATAGCCAGGATTGTTTAATGGGGTACTTAAGTTACATACTTAAGTATGTTCCCGTGGGACAAATCGGGAACTACGCGGGTGAAACCGCGGGGCGCAGCTAGTTTGTATTATTAAACAAATGTCAAACCGTTAGTTCATACAAAAATCACATTAAAAAAAAAGCACCTAACATTTTCTTTTTTTTTTTTCGGGGTATTTTTCTTATATTTTTCCTTGAACTTTCTTCAAACATCAAAGATTATTTAATAAAAAAAATATCTGAATTGGCCCAGCCGTTCTCGATTTTTGCGCTTAGCAACACATTTAATCGTTCGCTTTTATTTATTTAGTCAACCCATATTTAAACACCTCAATGAATAACCTAACAGTTCTTAGTAATATTACTCCTGTTTGTAATGTATAGTATTCAGCGACTGATGAAGAGTTCTGACCGCCCTAGGCTTATTATGAGGACCCCCCCCCCCCCCCCCCCCCCAATTGTCTCGGTCTAGTTGATATATGTAGGGTAGAGCAATGATGCTACATTAATAGTGCATGCGAAGACACGATTTTAGATTCGATTTTTTCAGATTTCGACAAAATAATTCCAATAAAAATATATTGCAAAAACATATTAAAAGAATATAAGAAACATAACTCTCTCTTTTTATCTTCGCTAACCTATATCTCCCTCCCAACTTCGTTCTCCGTTCGCCTCACCCGATCACACTTTTCGTAACGCTCTCGTCACGCATTCACCAGCTTACTCCCCAAGTCGAGCGTGCGTAAAGAAGTTTTACTTCAAAAAAATATTGCGTGGAAAATTTTGGTGAATATCGTTTCGCCGTGGCAAGGAACATCTCTAGCAGTGTGACTCTAAGGTCGCCAGACACGGCTCACATTTGACAGTTGTGTTTGACACGAAGTTTCACCGGTTTGAACAATGCCGTTTTCCAAAGTGATTCGATGCATACAATTTTCTATTTAACAACACCTAGATCAGCTTGTTCTAGAATGTTTATTCATCCGATAAGTAAAGTCCCATGAGTATCAGCCAATTTACATTTATATTTCCTCTGTCACCCCACAAATCCACCTTGAAAACTTCGTTGTGAAGGTAACATACCTAATAATACCTACGTCATTAAAATGACCCCAGAGAAATGGTAACTTTTCTAATTTTACTTTCATTGTACCGCGTGGGGGTTCACATAATCACCCACTGGAAAAAAATGTATGTAAACAAATAGTATTTAATCGCACTAATATTTTTGTGTACACACAAACGTATGTATGGTTGTCTTATTTTCACGTCACAACGCTAAAACGGATTTCGATGAAGTTTTGTTCATTACTACTTTCACTTACCTACTTTAGGTCCTCGAATAACACTTAAAAAAATATGAATTAATGAACGTCATTCCTTTCCAAATGGTACCTAACAAGCAATATGTAGAGAACCAATTTTTGAATTCAAAATTTTATCAAAATGGCCGAAAGAAAGAAAGAAATTCCTTTAAGAAATAGGTGAGATTCAAAAATTGATCACCTGATATCATCATCATCATCTTCATCAACCCAAATCGGCTCACTGCTGAGCACAGGTTTCCCCCCACCTTAGTGAGGAGGATTATAAGGCCATGATCCACCACGGCAGCTTGATCCGGAACCTTTCCTTCCGATCTATAAGTCTCATATTTCGTCACCAATATTTCATTTTGTTTAGACACCCATCACGTCTAAACATTGGTTTATAACTACCATAAAATCAAGCTCCCGTGTCAAATCGTAAAATTTCACTTCACTCTCATTAACAGGCTGTTTAAAAGGTCATAGAAAAAGTTAATCACCCGTTAATCAATAGTTTTCGTTCAGTTTTTGTAACGGTTTGTTTTTGTATGTTTGTTTTGGAGGTGGTTTAATTGACATTGAATCTATGTGGGAGATAGTGAGGGAGCGACTAAACATTTGGTTAGTTAGAATGTCAACCATTTTGTTATTTTTACTTGGTGGGAAAATGAAATAGTACCTACTAGGTTATTATATACCGCCCATTGTACTACCCTTGTTTACCTATTGTAATTCTTCTGTACTGTGTTTATTTTTGTTTCTGGTGTACAATAAAGAGTTTTTCTATTCTATTCTATTCTATATTATTATAAACTTCTTGTTATCAATTGTTTTTTCAAACTCGTGTTTCTTGCTCTATTCATACTTGACATTGGTGGAATATTATCCAAATAATTAAAAGTTTGTTAAAGGCAATTAATACGAGTATAATAAAAAAACTCATTGTATTTATTATGTCTGGCATCTGGTTTATTATATAATCAATTAATATTATTGCAAAGACAAAGATTGACTCGACCTTACAGAAACCTTACAGAAATCAAAATTGAGTTATTATTTTTCATTTTTTTATATAATATTCTTTGTACTGCCTTTTGTTTACCTGTTGCTATTTTACTCTATTGTGTTTATTATTGGTACACAATAAAGAATGTTCTATTCTATTTTATTTGGCGGGATCAATCCACAAAGTTATATTTTTCATATTTTTCTACAAAGATCCTCAGAAGTATCAAACATTAAATACAGTTTGAATGAGTAAAGCTGCGTCTACACCAATTACTGGTAACCTGAACAGTGAACACACACCTTGCCGCTATACAGGGCGGCAGGATGTGAGGCCACGTGGCCCGCAATAGGCGGCTGCGGCACGGGCGAGCGCGACGCTCGCCTGTCACTAGCATAGTGTGGATATGCCTTTAAATTTTTTATTTTAATCCTTTTTATACCGTTGTAAGCAATAAGTTTGTAAACTACACTACGAACAAAAAACTCTGATAAAAAATCGATATTTATATGTAATAAGCAGAAATATTTATTAATTACTATTATTTATTTTTTGTGATTTTAAAGAATTTTTATTGTTTTTATTATTATTATTTTTTTCTATAATTTTACTTTTTATTTTATTTTTATGTGTATAATGCTGAACTTCCCATTTTTCAAACAATCATTATTGATTATCATTATATTAAGCAAAACTATTTTATATGATAATCTAGCTCCACGTGTGTATATTCTTCAAATTGTAACTTGTAAATAGTGTTAAGTAAAAATAAAAAGTTTAATCGAGAAGAGAACATTTCTTTATGGCAGAAAGCAAAGGATTTCACTACAGTCTCACCTGGTGGTAAGTCTCGACGTGGTCGACGACAGAGCGTTGCCTGAAAGATACATTCACTTTCGACTTGAAGACTTCGAAATTATAGTTTTCGGGAAACGAAGACGCTTGTAGACATATCAATACTATGCTGTCTTAATGTTAAAGTTAGTAATATTAAAAGTCGAGGTGGCTAGCACGTGTGCAGTTCAATCCAATGCACGTTAAGGTACCTACTCTTCACTGGACCAAGAAATACCTAATGCGCCCTCGGGGTTATGCGATTACTCGTCACCACGTTCCACCAGAAGAAAACGAAAACACAAAAAAATGTGAACGTAAATAATTGGGCAGTGGAGTAAAGGTAAAGTTCACAAGCACCGTCTCTTTTTTGGTCATAAAAATAAACTACGCCTTAGTCTTTCTACAGCTCTTTATCTAACTCAATGGAAAAAATTAAAGTCAATATTATGTTTCCCTGTTGCTGCACGATAGAAGGGCAAACTAAAAAATACTCATTTATAATATTTATAGGATGTTCGAAAGCCATCAAAAGCAAAGAAAAGCTCTTTGTGATTATGAAAAAAAAAACAATAATTAAAAAAGTTTTTTTTTTTTTATAGGATCTTGTACCATATTGCCAGCCTCTTAGAACTCTAAATCTAGTACACCTAAAATTTATAGTTTTTAAAATTCTTAAGTAATAGTCACAACGTGGTGTTTGTTGCTCCATGTATGTTTATGTTTGGCGTATGTATCTGGTTGTTACAGATTTGGTTGGAAAATATATACAAGAATCGTGATGTTAGTTTTCGGAATTTTTATATAATTATTTTTTCCTAGTTAAGGCCGTGCCGCAATAAAAGCCAATTAATTCATTTTCCGGTCCTTTTTTTTCTGCTAATAATAATATTTCTCATTACATGCCATACGTACTAGATAAGGCCTTAAAGATGAGCAGCCGGACCTAAACCTGACAAATACTTACACGTTTTTTTTATCTGTATTTATGTCTTAATTCTTAGGCTATATTTTATACACATTTAAACAGCGCTACATCTACAATCAACCTATAATATTTATGCCAAGTTCAAGTTAACCGTTAACTAACCAAGCATTAAATATTGGTGACTTGATGAACTCCGCATTTACTTAATAAAAACATGTGCTTGTAAAAAGAAATAACTCTTTAGCCAAAAAGTCTTAAGTAACCAGTGAAATTACTGGGCATTTGAGACCTTAGAACCGATGTCTCAGAATGACGAGCGCAGTGTGCAAGATTATGCAATGCAGTGTTCTGGGTGGCACTGTGACGGTTATGGACAGGCGTCGCGCTTACCATCAAGTGAATGACTTGCTCGTCTCGTTACTCAGTCAAATAAAAATAAAAAACAATAAACGTGCCTCACATTTGGTTTGCAAGCCACAGCTGTAACGCAGCGCCGCAGTACATTAAATTCTGTAAATCTGCAGTTTTTATAGGTCCACCATACTGTTTTACGGTCACCATCCACTGTTCGATAAACAATTGCCTGTTAAAAAAGAAATAATCGCTTTAAATAAGTTTATTGTTTAAGGATATGATTTTTAATTATGGCATGTGTTTTAGAAGTGGCAAAGTCTTCGCTCGCGCTATACTAGTTATTCCAGAAACATTGTTTTTTCGGACTATAGATAATCCAATAATACAAGACATCCATTTCGCTTTTTGGAAAATAATTTTAATTGAAAACTGTTATAATTATCTACTCTTCATTAAAATTAGTACGTTCTGTTTTATTACAAAACTTATATAATGTAAGTCATGTGGCGTGATGTTAACTGTGCAGGATTTAGGCAGGAGTTTACCTAACAGGTGGACGTGTACAAACCAACCTTCCAGGTACACCTTAGCATGTATATAGCTTACGAGGTCAGTTGAGATTAATAATTAAACCAAAATCTTTGGAATTCCTACAGATGGCGATACTTCCTATATAAAATCTTCACTGTCACGATCCATTAAATCGTCGTATAGTATAAGAAACATGGTGTCACATCCGTTTAAGAGTACGAACTACGTTCATGCAATTTGCTGAACGCCATACGGGGTAGCGTGCCGTTTGATAATGCATAGAAGTACAGGCCGCGACGCGCGTATCACAGCACCGAGGTCACAAGGTCATATTTCCCTACTGCAGTCTTTATACTGTATATATATTCATGTCTTTATTTGCACTGGGCCCTTATTCGCTATGCCACACGAGATTCCTTGCCAAAAACGCGTGATATCATAACGCACTTTAAAATTATTTTGAACCCCAAAAAGTTACGAAATGCGCTTAAAACGCGCTGGCTTCCTCGTGTTATTTTGACAGTTCTAAAAGTGCACGTTAGGTTTTAATGTGGTCATGGCGGATCACGGCCTTGGGCTTTTATACGCTATGCCACATGAGATTCCTTGCAGAAAACGCATGATGCCATAACGCGCTTTAAAAACTGCTCGAAACGAGCGCGTTTAGCGCGCGCGTTAGCTTCCCACTCAATTGAGAGTTCAACATGAGCGGGTTATAATAATTCTAGATGGTCATAGCGAATAACTACCTTATTCATCCAGAAAATAGAGAAGAGTGGAATAGATTCGCTTAGCGTAACACTGGAAAGAGTGGGCTACGAAAAAAAAGTTTTTTATGAAAAATAGAGATAATAATTATCTGAAGTAGGTAACACCATTTCAAAGAAAACAGATCACGATAATCTTAGCTCGTGCAAACTTCAAAATTTTATTGATATCGTCGATTGCTCATCCGATTGTGTCGAGCTTATCGAAATATTCAAAAGAGATGTCAACTGGCCCAAGATTAAAGTCAGATAAATAGGTAAAAACACAATGCGTAATCCGGATCGTATTTTATTAAAAAATATCTAAAGCTAAAAGTACTACAGTTATTGAGGCCGTTACAAATATTAGGAATGGTAATGAAATGAATAAAAAGAAAGAGAATTAATCTAACGATACTCCTACATTTATCGTAATTAACATCTAAACTTGTCATTTAAGAAAATAAAACTAAATTTAACAAAACCTACAGCTTCTTGTTACGAATTATCTTCGAAAATCCGTATAAGATTAAAAATAATTAAAAAACTAATTCAGTAGTAGTCAAGTCTACTGAAACGTTTGATCGTATCTATGATAATATCTGAGAAGAGTGGAATTTATTTACAACAGCGAATAGAGTAATTATAGTAAATGTGTATCCAATAGCCGATGACGCTGAGTTACCATCATCACCATCAGGTTCTTCTTCGCCGTCGCCACTGCCCTCCCCACTGCCGTCACCACTACCGTCCCCACTTCCATCACCACTGCCGTCTCCACTGCCATCACCACTGCCGTCACCACTACCATCAACATCGTCATCTTCGTCTTCATTCCTCTCGGTCCAATCCCATTTGCCTTCAGCATCCAAAAAATGTTCCTCGTATATTTGATCCCAGAATGTTAAAACATCTGAGTAAGGGTCTTCTAATGGCACATCAACATTGTTGCGTGTGATTATTTCTTCTGCATCAAGGAAGCGGAGATATGAGGATCGGACTGTTGTAAAAGGCAACCAGAAGGAAGATGATGTGGCACTTAGAGGCATTCTGAAAAACAATGCAAAGGTCATCATTCTTTGTTCATCATTAGATGCAATAATGGTATGAAAAGTATACGAAACTTGCTGTTTGTACGACATCACAAATCATGTTAATGATCTAAATTTATATTTTAAAGCTTACCCCATTTTAACAAAGTTAGTCCATCTTTCAATGAGAATCTCGCCAATAGCACGATCTATATCAGTTATGTCTTCATTGCTTTTGTCATAAAACATATATGCTAATTCTTCGCTGTGCGCTGCGCTTTCCACTTCTAAAGGTCCAACGAACGGCTCTCCTAAAGAACCTTTATAGGAGAATTGGTATAAAAATATAGGAGAAGAAGAAACTGTTGCTCGCAGGCGAGTTTCTCTTATAGAAGAAACTAGAATCATTGTATCACCATGGTAACGAATATAATTTTCGACATGCTCTATATCAATGGGATCGTCGCGGAAGTAAAAAGATTTTATATTTTGTGCATTTTGTATCTGTTCTTGGTCAGTTTCAAACATTAAATCCGGTTGAAGAAAATCAGTAAAGGACTCACTCATCCTAGCAATCCAATTATCTTCAATAGCTTCTTCAGATCTTATTGTGCCTTCGTTGTCGACATAACCAATCATAACAGGAATTTGTAAAAAGTCTCTATCTATAAGAGTTTGATAAGGTGATTTCACCATAAAGGGCGCCTCATATTCCAAGTTCTCTCTTTCTAAACAAGGTGCAAAAGCTAATGAGTTATCAGTTAGATCAAGTTCGTTTATAATTCCCATTAACGCTGCTACACTTGTCCTTTGGAAGATACTCGACAGGTCTTCAATGTCGGTAATAATATGGCCTAAAGCTTCAGCTACTTGAATAGCGTAATTCAAGTTATCACGTGTCACAGCCCATGGGGAAAGCGCATTTCCACTCTGCGATATAGCTTTATGAACTAAGCCATTAGCCAAAGGTGATAGAGTCACTAAATCTACAGCAGCAGCGCCACTGCCATGGCCAACTAATGTAACGTCATTTGGATTACCACCGAATTGCTCAATATTTTCTCGAACCCAGCGCAATCCAGCAATTATATCTTTAAGTCCTGCATTTCCAGGGGCAGTTTCAGTTCCTAGACAAAGAAATCCAAGCACTGATTCACGGTAGTTCAGTGACACAACAACTACATCTTGATCAACAAAGTTCTTGAAAGATGGTTCAGTTTCGTACGTGTTATCAAATTCCTTTCCTTTAACCCAGACCATGACAGATAGAAGCCTACTGTTCACACTTGGTGTGAAGACATTGGCAACTAAGCAGTCCTCGGTTCCTTCGTATCCGACCCCTAAGGCCCGAACACATTTAATGTCTCTTCGGTTAGCAATGAACGTATCTTGAAATGATGGTGGAGGATTCGGCGCCTATAAAAAAATAATCACGATTATGCTTAATTTCAAATTGTATTCTAAAAGTACAACTTAAATATTTAAAATTTACCTTAAACCTATTTCTGCCTGAAGTTGAATCAGCATATGGGATTCCGAAAAATTGCGCATAATCTCCATCTTCAGCAATAGATCCAACCACTGTTCCTTGAGTTATAACTACCGTGGGATTTGCAGCATCTGGAGGAACGGTGACTTCTGGAATTACGATGTCATCTGGAAGCACGACAGCGTCCCCTATTGATTGTCCTACTATAGTGACAATTGCTAGAGAAAATGTGCTTAGCAGTAACCACATGGTTTCTTTTCACGTTCAAGATTAGGACTGAACAGGTGAACAACTTGAGAGGTATACGTTTCAATTAGATAAGGTTCCAGAAAGTGTCAATGCTTTGTAGAAATCCGTCTGCAGAATGATATGAGATAAAATCGACGATATTTCGGGTGTATTTGGAGAGGCTCCCGAGGCTGTTGCAAGATAAATGTAATCTGGATTTCATCAGTATGAGATAAAATATTGGCATCATACGCACTTCACAGCTTATCAATGATCAAAATACGCAAATGGAAATAATAAACTTTATAAAAACAGTAGCATACATGGACTGGGCCCCCGTGGTGGATTATGGCCTAACCCTCCTCACGACAGTGAGGAGAGACCCGTGCCCAGCAGTGGGACGTTATGGGTTGTTGATGATGATACATAAATTAAAGTTTTATATTATGGAATGTTAGTTAAATCTTGACGTGTTGATTTTGAGTTGAAAAAATAATGTGGTAATTGTAACGGTAAAACACTTCAGGTACAAAATACTCCAAACCCATCCTCAACTATCTACCTACGAATGGCAAAAACCACTCAAATAATGTCAATGACCTCATTTTAACAAAAACTGTCCCTTATACCATAGAATTAATAATAGTACTCACGTCCAATACCGTTTCAAGGAACGTAAGAAATTCAATTTGTTTGGGAACCTTACAGTTATCAACATAAGGGTCTGATTTTTTGTAACTTTTTTTTCAGGGCCCCTCGGGGTGGTGGCTGTGGGGGGAGAGGGTTTCACATATGTGCGTGGCATGTGGTGGCGCCCGCGCATCTTCACCGGCATGAGAATTTCTGATTCATTAACTTTTGTCATATTGTTTGAACTTCATTTTGTTACAATTTGATTCGTTTGTATGATGCGATGCTGCAATGTCAAAATGATAGTCAAAAATCGTGGTTCTCATGAATATTAAGGTCGTCGGTGAAACTTGACCGAAACATCAACGTTTTAAAAAAATCAATGTGTCCAGTAAATGTGACAGTCAGTCATTTGGCAAAAACCACGGTTATCTAATTTAAATAATTGTGAACATCCATTAGTACCTATTGAATTAGGATTTGTTCGTAAATAAAATATAATACATACGTAAAAGATATTATGAATCAAATTTCTTATTTTTTGTTACCAACTACGGGCCTGTGTGCATTGTTCTCAAAATATACACTTTCATACATTAATCCCCCCCCCCCCCCATTCATTTAATTTCATTTTGCTTTGTACAGACAAACAAATATACACAGTTTCATAACTTACGGAATTCAAATTCGTATTTGGATTAAGTTCACACAAGTTTAGTTAGGTAATTATTCCCTCCTTCCTCATTCCCTTCTCCACTCCTTTCACTTCCACTCATTCCATTCCCACTCCTTCATTCCCTTCTTAGAATCTTGTAAGACTGAGAAGGTCCGTTTTATTAAGTTTCGAATTTATTATGGTCAGTAATGTAACGCGAGAAAGAAAGACCGTATTTCCCATAATCAAATTGTGAAATGATTTTTCAATTGTTGATTAGGCGTGTATAGATCTCTCAAAGGATTTAAATTTTCTAACAATTACAGTTGTTGTATTTAATCCTTACATAGAAATAACAGGAATAGATGGTTTGAACACTGCACTGCTGCGTAGTCTAACACTGCAGGATGCACGGAAAATCCTGTCAAGCACCTAATGCTTTGTGATTGCCAAATTCCCGAGTCGAAAAGAATAAGGAAGCAAGACTTGGCGCTGCGTGAAATTTAGGCCGTTTTCAGTTCTATCCTGACGGTTAGTACTGACCCCAGTCGTCTATAGCCTTCGCTATGAAAACAGTGCGGACGCGGTCAGTTGGTTTGCTAAATGCATGCGTCAGTGCTGACTGTCAGGATAATAGCTGTGACATTTGGCATCATATACGTGTATGTATTTGATGATATTGTTTGCAAATGTTCGAAAACAAACGCAATGATTTCGAAATTTAACTTTTCCTTAATTTTACTACGCTCCGTCTCCCGGGTCGGAGCTGGATGCGATGGTCCTCAACATGTGTCACACCACGTGGGTCTCAAGCTAACCTCGCACTCAAACATATCATAGCCATGTCATTTCAACATCAATACCAACTTTATTTGTCTTAAAATAAGATCTCTTATCCTTTGTAACATTCAAGTGACTTAGTACAGAAATTGCCCGAGAGTGTTACCTTGTGGGAGACTCCAATGGGACAGGCGAAAGGTTAAACGTTATGCGTACCATATTGTACAACGTGCATCTTGTTGATGATAAAAAAGTATTGGTTATGAAGTAATGTAGGACACGGGAGTTTATTTCAGTTGGTCAACTTCATTGGCGATATGTTTTAACACCTTCACTGCTGAAAACACAACTGTCGTGTTTTTGAGAACATGCCGCGAGTGCGGAAAAACACAACTGTTATGTTTGTTGTATGGGAAAACACTATGGAGCGTGCAGAGCCGCACCCGTGGCTAGACAAGAAAATCGGCTCAACAGTGAAAGTGTTATGAAGGAAGGGGTGGGGAAATTATTTTGTACTGTTCTTTCTTCCTTATCAATATTCGATCATTCAACTGAATACGATGGTAGTCAGTGAATATTCATGAGTGCCCATTGGGGGCTTCGTGAATAAACATTTTGTACTTTGTCTTTGCCTATTGTGCCTTGAGATAGGCTGTTTTGGTTGTTAACATTATGTATGTCAAAAAGCTATATTACATCAAAATAAATCATTTGTTTGCGATAACACAGTTTCGAAGTTTGACATGTACATGTTGGACATGTATGTTCAGAACTTGGACAATAGGCTGTTTGGGTCCATACGGGGACTAATAGCACTAAACTCTATGTAGTCTATTATTTTCAACTTAATTGAACTCATAACTTGTCTCGTTTTCATACCCAATTTATTTTTAATTATTGTAAGGAAGAATCATAAAAAAATAAATTGTGTGCTAGGACACATAGTAGAAGTAAAACTTCAACAAAAAATTATTAAAAAAAAAAATATTTACTAAAGATATTTTACAAAAATATACAAAATATAGCTCTCCCTCTTTCCAGCTTCACAAACTTATATCTCCCTCTCAACTTCCGTTCGCCTCGCCTGATCACATTTTTCGTAACGCATTCAACAGCTTACTCCTCAAGTCTAGCGTGCGTAAAGAAGTTTTACTTCAAAAATACGCCTGATTAAGGGACATCAGATCAAATCCGTCGCGGTTAGCCTCCAATTAGACCTGCTCAGCCTAAGGACACTTTTTAATCAGTCAAAATAGATCACCTTTCTAAGCATCATAGGATAATACACACATGGTACAAAAAAAGAGTCGGGTACAGAAATTTCCAGCAATTTTCGTCTTACGTGGACAGAAGTCACTCGTCTGCACAGGTCTTAAGTTTCACCTAAAAGCTTAATTTATATCCCAAGAGTAGAAAGAGTATGTCGTGAAAACATCAAGCTCAAGTCAATATTCGATGCGAGTACATTAAGCCGTGTAAATCCCGGTGGAGAGCGCGCGCCTTCGAGGGGAACTGTACAAAAATAGACAGCTCATGGAGTCTTGCGCATGCTCGTGGACGCCCGCTGGATTGTTGTGCACGCGCCGATGGCTGGACATTTTGTTAACGATCCTTTTTTTTTTTAATAAACGTATTTTTCGTACCAAGACATTCCGACATGGAGATTTATTTCTTCATTTCGATTTATACTGTGAAACGGAAATGATAAGGATTTAAAAAAAAAACAGTGTTGTACCCGAAGAGGCGAGGATAGTTAATGATTGATAAGAAATATAAATTTCATCAAAATCTGTTCAGGTGTTTCAGTGCTAACGCTTAGTGATAACAAACACACGAATAAGTAAACCGTTTCTGTATTACTATATTTAAAAAAAAAATGTGCTGGAACACATAGTAGAAGTAAAATTTCAACTAAATAAATATAAAAAAAAAAAACATAAAATAATTTTATAAAAATATGCGAAACGTAACTCTCTCTCTCTTTCTATTTTCACTAACTTACGTCTCCCTCTCAACTTCCGTTCGCCTCGACCGATCACACTTTTTGTAACGCATTCACCAGCCTTCTCCACGGTCAGGCGTGCGTAAAGAAGTTTAACTTCAAAAACACACCTAGCAATCTCTTTTTGACTGAAACTTGTGAGGGGATTACCTCTATGTGTGACAGATTTATCGTAAACCCATGGAAGTCGTTAATTATGCCCCATTATTGCTTCAGTTGATTAAATATAGAGGGAGTTTTATAGACATTAATGAACAGGGTAGAAAAAATAACGTAAACCTTAGATTTAGTGATAAATTCTTGGTTCTTACTCGTCGTGAAAACGACTGAAAACTATGCCTAAATGGAAAATTGAGTTACTTTCGTCGTAATAACCAAATATTTTAGGAAATAATTCAAAAGAGGATCGATAGTTTCAATGAATAAATTTTTAGACATTTCATCAAGTAGGTAAGTTTAAAATCAAATATTTATGAACAAAAAGTTGGATATCACTAAAACCTGTTAATAATTATCTATCGAAGAAAATACCACTAGAAACGATTTTGCAGTTGACATTGCTTGTAATATAAGCCGAAAGACAAATCAATGCAGCGTTTGTGCTAAGTTCTTTATCCTTGATTTCGCAATATACGATTACTAAGTTATGTTTACTTACTTTCTACGTCCATGCGTTTATTCTATAGATATCCACTACTTCTTGCTGCACAGTTAAGGATAATTTCGCATTCTTCAATAACTCTAGAGATGCACCGACATACGGTAATAAATTGTAATTCGGTTCTATATTTATTTCATTAAGTTTTAATCCTTATGTACCTTCTGTATTTCTCATCTGGTGTACAATAAAGTATTTTCTATTCTATTCTAAGTACAGAAATTTGGTGGAAATTTTCGTTTTTACCGAACTCCAAATTCGGCCAAATTTAATACTGTCAAAATTAAAATTCTACTGCCAAGCTTTGGTAGGTCAACCTAACTGATCCACGAGTTGATAATATGAGATATCAAAAAATCCAGAGACAACATAAGAATAATTTTTTTTTCGTTGTATATTTATTAAGACGTACTCTGCAATTCTAGATATTCATAAATAAATCAATGTATGTTCCAGAGATATTTCAATGACGAGATACAAACCTTAGGGTCAATTAGCGGACGTTGGGTGCGTAGTGAAATGATACTACATAAACGTCTTCATTTGTCACTGTCGTAAAAGCTCTCGAAATATGTTCGAAAATCGACTAAAATTCGGTTTCATGAGTACATGTTTTAAATGAAGCAATTGGCCGAATTCGGTATTCCGTAGAACCTGCATTGGTGCATCACTAATAAATTACTACCTTTGGATAGTTTACGTGGGCCTTTTTCACTGATAAAGCTACTTAGTTCTAAGGTTTGTAATCTTCGTTTTCTTTGCTAAAGAGACATGAAGACATGAAAAAAAAATGCTTTCGTTGAACTTCAATTGTTTTAGTTTTGACATAAAACTTCTTTACGCACGCTTTACTTGGGGAGTAAGCTGGTGAATGCGTTACGAAAAATGTGATCGGGCGAGGCGAACGGAGGTTGAGACGGAGATATAAGTTAGAGAAGATAGAAAGAGAGAGAGTTACGTTTCGTATCTTTTTTACAATATCTTTTATGATTTCTTTTTAATAGTTTTTTTGACGTCTTTAAATTAAGTTCTACTATGTGTCCCAGCACACATTTAGTTTTTTTAAGTTTTCTTTGTTCTGTGGTGTTTCAATAAACAGTTTATCTATCTATTCTTCTGTCTATATATCTATCTATCTATCTAACTGTATTTCTTGAGCTAAATGTCTGTTTGTAAGCGTTTGTTGTGGAAGCTTACCTTTCAATCAGCGTAAAACTGTTTACTTGAGTACTACAATTGTCGTGACGATATAAAGTTTCATTGAAATAGAAGCTTTTAAGGTTGCGGTAGAGCTTTCGCTTATAGCGGTTTTTCAGTTTTTTCGTTTTTGGAACTAGACCGGGGTAACTATAGTAAATAATTATTATGGAATTCATAAAAATCAAAGAATACTGTTAACGTTGTTTTTTTAGGTGAGATCAAAAATTTATTGACAGAACTTAAATAACAAAATAAATAAAAGGAAAACTAACTAAACACTTAAAAATCTACTCGTTATTTTTTTTTTATCCAATATTACATTTATTATCACAATATTGTCGCTTATATTATATTGAAAAAAAATTTTTTTTCGTTTTTTGCCACGCTGATGTATTCTTGTATGAAACTAATTTAGAAGACCAACCGCAGAACTTAAATAATAAGCATAGAATAGAAAACTCTGTATTGTACACTAAAAATCGGGAGGGGGGGAGGGAGTAAATGAATATTTATGTACTCTTAATCTTCTTATTTTAGGGTTCCGAACCTCAAAAGGAAACAGGAATCCTTATCACTTAGTTGTCCGTCTGTCCGTCTAATTTTAAATGATGTCGTTAATATAGATTCCAACACTCAACAGTGAGCAATCTAAGTAAAGGGGATACGTATTCCTTTCACTGACACTTTTTCTTGTACTACAATATCCGATACAATTTCCTGTAATATAAAATTATTTTGCCATTAAAAACTAAACTCTACACCACAACTTCTAGATCCATTTTCAGGAAACGTGAGATCAACTGTTTATTTGAAAGAAGCTTTAGGGGAGTGTACGAGATTTTAAGCTTTCTAGTTGTGCAGATATGGTTTATTTTTCAGTGGAGGTTGCCAAGTTGTTGTGATCACAGTGCGGGTGTTTAATACTTGGAGGCCTGGAGACAGCTGTCTTCCCTCGGGGACCGCTAGGGTTTTGTTTACAGCTCACTCTAATGACTGTGATATTAGAAATTCGTAACTAGTCCTCAAAAAATTTACAAATCCGGATTTAGTGGGAATTACTCGTAACATAGGCCTTTTTCATATTTGATCGGAGATTTTCTCAACCCTAAAATCAATGACGTGGCCCCTTTGTACCATTCCTACATTTGACAGTTTTAGATTTAAGTATAGTTTTTTTTAGCTGCCCAATTTATATAGTTTCAAAATAAATTCATATTTAATTGATTTATTACTTTTTTCAGTATCAGCTAACACTGCGTAAGTAGACGAGACAAATTGATAACTTTGGCTTATTGTTTTACATATTTCGTAAAGGTTTCGTATTGAGTTCAATGGCCTAGAGTAGGTACTCATTCGATTATTTGTGTATCAGGTATTTTTAATTAGTTGAGGTAGGTAAAACGGATAAGTATAAGTATTTTTATATGCAATTAAAACGTGCCAGCTATAAAAATATCCGTCGCCGTATATTTTCCCATATTTATTGCCTTTGGATCTTTGGTATGTTAACCTTTAACTTGGCAACCTTCCAATATCGGAAATCTACATTTCCTCAAACTCTCTCACTTTCTTTGTACCTAAATTATAATCCCACTATGATCACATGTCATAAGTAAGGATTCGTTATACATAATTCATACGACTGTGATTTCCGATCGTGTAACCGCCCGCTGAAGATACGCCCTGGCTAGAGAAAGCTCGTAGGGCGGGCGACTTCCTCGACCGCGGCGCCTCTACCGGCAGGCTGCAGGAACTACGCGCCACTACCTGATTGGCTGAACAGCGTGACGTCACCCCGCATCCGACCAATTGCGGAAAGAGCGCCCGCACTCGGCCGCAGTCCTCGTCGCCGCGCCTTCGTATGAGCCGTGTGTCGCCGTCTCTCGCCCCCCGCGCCCCGCGACGAGCCGTCTCGCCCGCATTCTAGTCGTGGGTGTCGCGCCGTGCAGTCCTCGCGTGTGCTGCTGAACTTTGTGCGCCGTTTGTGAGTGCTTTTTATCCCGCACGAGTGTCAGTGTGACGCAGGAACTCTCGGCCCGCCGCGGAGGATGTTAACAGCGCACGGTGAGTTCACGTCGACCTCTTGGCGGCCTCTTATCTCGCTTGGGCGCCACGTGAACACGCTCTATTTATAAAATGTAAACATGCAACAAATACGAATTAAAACGATACGCGCCGTGTGCCTACAAGCGAGAGTGCTCATCCGGGCGCGCTCCACTCCACTCCACCAGCGGTCGCAAATTAACAATAAAGATTCGGCGCGCGACGTCGAGATTGCCGAGTTCCTGTAAGACGGACGTGCTCGTGACGTAGAGAAGTGTCGTTAGAGGACTGACTCTGGAGATTTGCATTCAAAAAGTGATCAGTCGCCGGTTAACCTTGAATTGGTTCAGGGCTGGCGATAGCACGATAACGCGACCTTGGATCGGAGTCGCGAATACCGGCCGGCGGCGCTGGAAGCGCGCGAGCTCACGGAAAATGTCCAGACAAACAACGATAATGAAGCCGCAAACACAAAGATAATACTGTTAATGTGAGAAACTCGGCCAGGATACGCAATAAAAATAATAACGAGTACGAACAAGTAGCTGGAGCAACAAAGAACACGTCCAATCTGAATAACAAAGTAATAAACTTGAATTGACTGTACTTAGTAGTAAAAGAAACGACATTCATCGTCATTCTCATACAGATTCTGGTGAAATGAAAGAGATCAACCCCAATATTTAGATGCCTTTCAATTAACAACGGACGAGGCTGGTCAAATGACTAATTGAACAACTCAATGAGTAATTCAAATGATCACAACGTCGTTTCTGGTAAACGAGATCAACAACACGAAGAAATATAATATACCTAATACACCGATTATCCTCTACCTTTTAAATAGTGTCAGTTGTTCTGGTTTCGAGACGTAATTTCTACAGCATCGTTTTTCTTTACAGCCGTTTGCATTTTTTTTATAAAAGCAGACCAGTCGACACAGTCGGACAGAGTCCGGTTAAGATACCACGACACGGTCAGGTTCGAAGTGTGTTGGTCCCACGCCTCGTTCCAGATACTTGCTTCTTGCGATTTGCAATTGGAGTGTCTACAATCGTTACCATTTGTGATAAACACAAACATTTTGAAAACGCGAATCTTACAACGACGACTCGGCCCATAAAAAATACAATAATCACAAAACAAAATATTTACCGAAATTAATGGACGTGTTAGCACGTCAAGGTCAAAACGAGTTTGGACTTGCAAAAAACAGCAACAAAAAAGAGACTTAGCAAAAATTAAGAAGATTTGGGATTCTCATTCGCACTTACGCATATTCGTATGTTGAAAGAGCAGACCTTTGTACAACATTTTGACTCTGTCTGGCGAGTACGTGGGTGTGAGCAGGAGGGAGATAATTCGCAGCGAGTAAGCCAACCGGCCATGCGAGATGCTCAGCCGTATCATAAATATTAATCAGGCGCTGGTGTCAACAGCCACCGCGTAACGTGACACCGCCACAATCCGCTGCTAGCCTGGTACT
Organism: Campaea margaritaria; assembly: GCA_912999815.1. NCBI lineage: Eukaryota > Metazoa > Arthropoda > Insecta > Lepidoptera > Geometridae > Campaea > Campaea margaritaria. The sequence goes on along the minus strand of OU538789.1, from coordinate 10,856,129 downwards.
TGAAGTGGTGGTCAGACACTGTATTTTGCGTAGGACTGTCATAGCGTATAAAAAATACGAAATTTAAACAATCAAGCACTTGCATCAACTGTTCAATTGTATTTATTTTCGACTTGCGGTAAAGTACTGTATAATTCCAACGCAAACACTCCGAAGATCACGTAACGGCAGATAAAATGGAGATCTAACATTGGTTCTCTCCTTAACAGCTCTTGCAAACATAATGTAGAGTGGTGATAATGCTATCGTTTGCACATCCGTTTGTGCTTACGCATTCAGCCATGACCTGCCCTACAACCTACAAGTCTGCAGCTCTGATTGGTGAATGCAATGCAGTTTTATGTTAATTTACTCCATAACACTTGATACTTCATACATTATGAAACCTTGCTGATTGTTAAACAAGCATACTCGGCTATAATTGCTCGTGATTTTTCCAGAATGCTGACTGCCTAGTAAACTAAGCCACCATAGTTTTCATTTTGTTGATAATACATCACAAGAACTAGAACAACATTATCCAGATGCAATTCACTTGATTGAAATGAAAATTGATGATATGGTGATGATATGGATCAAACCTGGAGGAACGTTTTGATAGCTGAAATTTAAATTCCAAGCTTGTTAACAATTTAAATACACTAATTTGTTAAAATGTATCGGAAGTATTTGCTTGTCGCCGGTTCTTCGCACTACTGACCTTCATGCGTGACATTTTATACCAAATTCACGAAACACAAACGAGTTTTTGTTACTTACGTTACAACCAAATAAAAATACAAGATAGACCTCTCAATTTCGTATTAAATTATGTGTAAAAAACCTATTTTGAATGTTGCAGTTAGAAAAACATTGTAATACTCGTATTTTGTTGAGCATTCATTATAACTACCTCGTTTTATTCATTTTCTGAACAATGGTTATTTGTTTTATTCGAGCAGTTGTTCATTAGGCTCGACTTCAAAGTCAAAAAACATTTATTCAGTTTGCATACGACGTGTGGCAAATCACTTTTGTCGTGCATGTGTGTATCACTTATCGTATTAGCTTATTAAACTTCAATAATATGACAAATAAATTTAAATTTCAGCTATTGAATTATCGAAGCATTATCATCTGCATAAATTATTATTATCACGCACGGCTGGGTTTATAATGTAATGACACCCGTTAAAAAGATACCAGACGATGTCAAGCAACATCTTGAGAGCTATCTATGTGTGTACTTAAAATGTAATTAAAAACGAGTTACCACAACTACGGTGCAGGTTAGGGATAATAAAGCTTTAATTGCACAGGCTTTCAGTGTGGTATGGGTGAAATTATTTAAAATAAAACAGCAAAAACGAACACAGGACGTCCACTGACCTCTGAACCCGAGAGATTAATATGCGAAAGAAGTTATTCTAGGGGCACAACTTTTAAAGGAAGACAACCAAATCATAGTTGATCCCGCAGGCTGCATCGACAATTTTATTTAGAAATTGAAAATCCTTAATTCAGATGAAATCCATAACATAGTTAAACGTATAATACTTCCTCCTTCCGTCAAACATACGAATACAAACTTGTTAGAGAAGAATAAAATCACATCAATATGTAAATTGGCACTACTAGAACTTTTGTTCAGTTATAATAATAAGTCTAATGAGAATTTTGTGTTGTCTAGTGTGATCTCATTCAATGGTATCCTTAAGGAATGAGTTCCAATAAATTAAAGATTCAGTGACATATACGGTGTGGGTAACCCAGACGAAAGATCAAGACACGGTTTTTGTTCGGGTACGATGCGTGTGAGCACATCTGTGGAGTTTTTACTTGTGTCTGTTTGCTAATGTGTGGTGGTGTTTGCCAGCAGCGGTTATATTGTGGGCTCCGCATGCGAGTTCTTTTTTGTTTTTTTCTTCAACACTGTAGAGTTTATTGCCGACCTCTCGTGCTTAGTGCATGAGAAAAAATATGTTATTTGGCTCCAACATTTTGTAGTGTTTTAAACAGCAGTACTAGAGATAAACATATCATCACATTAGACATCTCGCTTCTTTGTTTTCATCGTCATCAATCTTTGCTCTATTTAATACAATTTCAACAGATACTTTTACTAACTTAAAATAATATGAAATACAAGAAATAAATAAAAAAAGATAAACATCAGACATTTAAAAGGTCAATATCATCAAGTCCTTATCAATTTACTACACGAATTAAAAGTTACATCAGGTTTTATGGCCGTTTGTTGATTTATCGCAATAACTACGTGTAATGTTAGTCAAATGGATCAATGAAACATTATAAATGTTTTAATTTACCAATAAAGTGGTAATTTGAGACTAGGAAAAAGCATGTCAAATGCGAGGAAGTATTTAGTTAAATGTTTCATTGCGTTTGTGACATTATTTGTTTAGCGTTAAGGTTTACTCTTGCTTGTTTATCTTGATACGACTTGTAACGTTATTGGTCGTGACAACGGTAATAAGAGTCACGAGTTGTTGCGTAACGTGACCAATCTCACTCACTTCATGTGGAATACTAAAACAGGATTTTTCTTACTATTATCTATTTGTTTCATTTGTGCGTTTTGGTATTTTTCCACTATCAACGTAAATATTGATATGATGAGTGCTGGCAACAATGGCCTTTTATAATATGGGCATTTACTTGCAAATAATTTCGACATAGTACATTCTTAATGATTTTTTAGTTATTGTCGATTCATTCAAATTAAGATTTCTACATTTAACATTATTTGGAGGTCTCTATCTAAATCAATCAGACCATACAATAAATGCAATATGGGAAATCAAGGAGATAAGTGATACCACATTTTCATCAACTCGTTTATAAAATATACCAAGAGTTTATCGATATTTTTTTTTCCTTTTTACGTCCTCGCTCTTCCGTTTTACGTGATTACTTCCAAAAGAGCGTGGGGGTCTCTCGCTGTCTCTAACGACTCTCAGGTTTCAATTAGCTAGATGTAATCTTGTTTCATGACATAGGCTGAGAGGTGCATGACAATTTGTGGCAACCCTACATGAGTTGCTTACTAATTTTATATTCTCTTTACAATTTTTCTAAACGAAACTCTTTGCAGAAGAGTTCTTAAAGTTAAGAGTCTCTTAAAGTTAACATATCTAAATGAGACTTAATTAAATAAAGACTGTTAGATTTTTGATGGCTCGTTGGTGCCTGAAGTAGTTTATAAGAAAAACCGGCCAAGTGCGAGTCGGCCTCGCGCATGAAGGGTTCCGTACTTTGTTATATGGGAGCCCCCCTTAAATATTAATTTTATTTTAATTTAATTATTTATTTCTAAAGTCAATATATAACTAAATATTCTGTGAATATTTTAAGCGTCTACCTGTTGCCATTATCAATATCGAGCAAAAATGAGCAAAAAATTGTGTGCGAGCCCCCTTAAATATTTATTTTATTAATTTTTTTTAGTATTTGTTGATATAGCGGCTACAGAAATACATCATTTGTGAAAATTTCGACTGTCTAACTATTACGGTTCATGAGATACAGCCTGGTTACAGACGGACAGACAGCGGAGCCATAGTAATAGGGTCCCGTCTTACCCTTTGGGTACGGAACCCTAAAACTGTATCACAGGCACTGTCACCCTCCGTAAGGATTTAGTGTACATATTTTTATGTCTTGTTAATACATTTTGACACTAAGACAAAATAAAGTTTAGCCTTTCTCCTCGTATTCGTGTCATTTACAGATACAATAGATTTATTATTGTTCGCTGGCACGATCCTTGAGAAAACATTTGCCGCGATAAAGGCAGTTTCATTAATTTTTTTTTTGTGAAAATGATTTATTTTTAAGAAAATGATTTAGCTTGACGTTACTTCACGGGTCAGTCTCGGCGACACTTTACAGAGGCCCACTTTGCGTCAAACAAAATGTGATCCGAATCGCCTCCGCCTACTATAATTTAAAACTTCTGCCTTTTATCCTGGCCTTCAACCGCACGGATTTTGCAAAACGTAATGGCTTGGGATCAGATTAAACTGACTCAATTCAAATTTAAAGACTATCGCTTAAGAGATTTGGTATTTGACGAGGGTCAGATAACGTGAATTGGGGAAATTAAAATCATTCGTTTTCAATTCATGGAATATTGAAGAGGCTTGATCTCTCCGGGTTACTTCATTATCTCCGAGATGCTTTTGAATCTGCTAAAGGTTAAAGTTAATTTGTTAACGATTGTATTATTAGCTTTACAAATTTTGTGTCTCAGGATATTTAAATATTTTACCAATAAGGTAAATAAGGTAACTCGTGCCTAGCTTGGGTGTTGTTCCTATTATGAAAATTTATTATATGGGACTATTCTAGAGGTCTCTTTTTTTAAAATAAAAAAGGATGATACGAATTTCGGTTCAAAAACTTAGGCGAAAAATTAATCAATGCATTACGTCAAAGTGACAGCGCCACGCGCGCGGTTTTCGCCCGCGGCATTGTACTGCTTTTCATAATAGGACATACATTGAAGAACTCCAGAAGAGTAGACAAAACCAAAGTTACGCTTTCCATTACCTAAACTATCAAACATATGTACTCGTAGAAGTGTCAAGAGTTATTTTACTGTGTTTCAAATTTCTGAGACTTTATTATGATAATAAGTTAAGAGTTCATGATATAAAAACAAGTGGGTTACAGAACATTATTAACTTGCGTTATCTAAACAACTTGGACACAATGGTATCCCTTTTTGCAACATACTGTGCATTTGGTATGTCATTATGTTATTCTGCCTCCTTTGGAGACTGAAAATCTTCCGAGCTCGTAGTCACTTGAGAGTATTCTGTGACAGTACAAGTGAGTGATGGATGAGCTCTTATCACGTTTGATAACCTTCCGCCGTCCCCGCTCCCTGCATCACCCTGTACAGTTGAGTGGTGTGTTTCAGTGAAAGTGTTTAAGTACATGCCTACAGATTTAATATCATACCTGGAGAAGAATTTGGAATTGTTTTTTTCAACTGTAATCAACTGAATCAGAAAAGGAATATTAGTTTTACTATCAATCATCATCAACCCATAATGTCCCACTGCTGGGCACTGGTCCTTCCTCACTATCAATAAAATAAATAATAAGCACTCGCCAGGATTCACTAGGATTCCCAAAATTACTACCGAACTATTGTGTGACGTGTGTCACTACTAACTCTAGTGATATAGAGATGGAATTATTATGATATAATTATGTGTTTTGAAGTAAAATTTCTTTACGCACGCTTGACTTGGGGAGTTAGCTGGTGAATGCCGGATGAGAGCGTTACGAAAAGTGTCATCTGGCGAGGCGAACGGAAGTTGAGAGGGAGATATAAGTTAATGAAGATAGAAAGAGGGAGTTACGTGTCGTGATTTTTTTTAATCATTTATATTTCTTTTTATTTTTTCTTAGTTGAAGTTTTAGTGCTACCATGTGTCCCAGCACACATTTTTGTATTCTTCTCTATGTTAAAATAAATAAATAAATGATTTGAATCCTGCATCCATCCACATATCCAAGAAACATGGAAGCGCAATTATCAACTTCGGTCTTGTCAGGATTAAGCATCTACTTAGATTAATATTTTAATATTCATACGACGTATACAAGCGTGGACTTAAACAAACATTTTGCGGAAGAACCCGGCATTTGCGGAAGAGTACAACTCGACGAAATAGGCAAATCTGTTGTCAGTGGCATGATCTACTTCAGAAGGTTAATCGTTGAGATAGCCTTGATGTTTTGACAGTATGTCACAAATGGTGCACATACGCAGCTTCCTGTTATCTTTACTCGAACCCTCTTAAAACTGTATGAAAATTGTTATAGTTTTTTTTTTGTGTATGGACATTGTCTTTATCATATTTAAGTTACCACTCTCGGAAAGTTTGCGCATGCACAGTCACGAAGAAATGTTTTAGTGTGCCTTGCTTTTTTCTCAGTAGATGGGAAATGCCAGGCGCCCAACCCTAACGGTTCAAATCCTAGCTTCCAAAATACGAATAGTTTGACGCTTTCTGTGACAAATGGACACTATTGTACCTTTAAACTCATAGGCCGAATTCAGGTTGTTTCCAGACAGTCCGTATCGTCCGAATCGCTATGAAAACCGTGCGTTCATTTAGTAATGCACTGACAGCGCCCGCACGGTTTTCATTTTTTCAAGTCCACCCTGAGAGGCAGTGAGATAAGGATACCTATAGAGTAGAGAGCATTTTTATTTTTTAGGACTCCTTTTTACAGCGTAGTAATTAAACGTTATATGGCTAATGGAAACGTTAAGTTCAATTCTAGAAAACAAAAAAAAACATTTTTGTTAGTTATTTTTCATCTATCTCTAAATCTAATAAAAAAAATACAAGAAGAAATAAAAAAAATATATAAAAAAAAATTATAATAATAAATAAATAATATTTTCATCTAACTCTACATCTAGTTATGGCTTTTATATAATGTGATGGTGATAAGGATGAGCCCATTAAATACATGGAACAAATAACTTTATGTACGCCAACAATTAGAGACAAAAAGGGCAAAACGATGGTAACTTGTAATTCTAGTAAGTGAAGGAATAAAAGCTCATAAAACCAGTGATGTTAATTACATTACACCTACACGATTTTGTATAAAAATAAGGGCACTTTTTCGACCATCGAATTCAATTGTATCAATGACTATTTTAATTAGCTTGCAAAAGGGACAATCGAATGACCTCGCTCTGGCCTTATCACAAACCATAATTACAAAAAAGTTGTCTTTAAGTGAGAGGGTACTCTACATATTGTTTAACCTCAAAAAAATGAATGCAAGGAAAATTCGATTACGTGCGCTTTGATGAATGAAAACTGGTATTTTGAAAGCTGAAACTTTGATATTTAACAATTATTTACCTTCATAAGTAGCTAGAGTAGCTTCGGCTTTACTAGCGGGTTTTACTTTGAGAAACTTTGTTAAGTTGGTATTGTTTTTTTTTTTTTTTTTTTTTCCCGGGGAAATGCATTAGGCATACCACCCGCCCCCGGGGGGGAGCGGGGTGGTTATGTGGGACTCCCCCGCCAGCTGGTCTGGCGGGGTTTACCCACTAAAACCCCGGGGTGTTCTCCTCTCCGCATTATGGAGGTGGTCACGGGTTCGCACGGCGCTTCCGCGACCACCTCTGCGGGCGCCCTCCCGGGCTCGCCACGTGAGGCTTGGGCCTCTTTCTCCACTGGGTGCGTCCCGGAACACACGGGCCGCACCTCAGCTCGGGACTTCTAACTTGGGCGTTGGACCCCCGATCCGCGGCCCAAAAGTCCCCGTTATTGGTCCCTTGCTGTGCCCTCTGCTGATCAGAGGGACACGCGAAGGACCTCTTCTCGCCAGGTTATTTGCTACGGCCACCAGTTCCCCTAGGAGAATTGCTGACCGAACCCCAGGGTGCACCGGCCCAGCTGCTGCCCTTCCCTCCGGATGCAACGCATCAAGAGGGACGAACAACAGCCGGGCACTCGTGGAGGTTACCTGGCCCGCACCCCAAGTTGGTATTGTTTATCTCAAGCATTACCAAGCCTGCATTGTAATAAGCTGCCCCGGACAGTTGTTGTGGTTTTGGTAGGAAATCGTCTTATAATATTCATATAAAAACACCACTGTGAACACTGATGCCAGTACAGCGAATATATAGAATAGAAATAGAAAATACTTTATAGTAGTGACATAGAAAAAAAAAAAAAAAAAACAATAAATATAATACTATACAGAATAAAGTCAGAAGAAACTCTTCATTTCTTTTATCTAACAAAAGGTAAGAGAAATACAACTAAATTATACCATACAACTTTAAGTAACAAATGATTTTATTTTAAATCATTCTCACAAGTCTCAAAATTCACTATCTAATTCTAGAGCTACACCAAATAGCTGCATCAAAATAATATGGCGAACGATTTACTAAAATCGTCTCTACAATTCTTATAAATATTGTCAACAGTAATTACATAACATAATTTCTTTGCCGCAATTCGTGCCAAACGCGCCGGTATCTCTGTGTTCTGTTTTCATTAGTGAACTTGGAGCCTTATCACACTTCGTGGTTAATGGCTTAATATCAAATATTGACTGCTTCGCTATCGCATTACGTCATTCAGTAGTCGGCACGGCAAGAATCCAATTGAATTTTGACAACTGCCGTTTTATGCAAATAAACACTGAGCTCATGATAATTCGGATGATCATGACAGCTTTATAGAAATTAGAGCAGACTTCGCCAATTAAAATATCTCAACAAATACATAATAATATACAGTTTTTTGAAGCAATGACCAAACAAACTTTCAAAAATGATAGGTAACTTGTTTTAAAAACCAGAACGCATTGGCGGATGGCAACAAACGGTTTCGATTTCAAAATATAAATTAATGGTTTACTGCCTCTATCAAGGACTAACAACCTGCTTTTGTGTCGGCTTTTAAAATTTAAAACTAGCCTGCCTACTTCTGCATTGCTGTCATTAACATAATGTTAGGTTTACAATAACAGGTTCTGATCCACATTAAAGTCGTTCTGGCATCTTCTTCTCAAGCAGTGTGAAATTTATAGCAGCTGTTAAAATTAATATTCTTTTGACTGTTATTTATTAGTGCATTATACACAATGGTGTTAGAAAATTAATTTTTGTTTATGATACTTTTATTGAAAATTGTCTTTGATACAAAACCAGTTCTGTTAACTTTACTACTACCTGAAATCGTCAATAGAATTACACTAATTTGTAAGGTGGACAATATAGTGAATTATTTGATAATTAATTATATCTAACTAGCTGCGCCCCGCGGTTTCATCCGCGTATTTCCTGTTCCCGCGGGAATATGGGGATAAAATATAGCCTATGTTACTCGCTGTCAATGTAGCTTTCTATTAGTGAAATAAATTTTAAATCGGTGAAGTGGTTTAGCCGAAACCTTACATATTTCCATACAAACTTTCGTCCCCTATTTTTACTTTACCCCATCAAGGGTAAAATTCTTACAAACTTTGAATGCCAAATTTATTTATATTTAATTAAAAGCCTAAAAATAGATTTTAAGCTTCTAACTTCAAAAAGGACGAAACTTCCATACAAACTTTCATCCCCTATTTCAAACCCTTTACAATGCTTTTTTCGCATTAAAAAGTACCCTATGTCCTTTCCTAGGCTCTAGACTATCTCTGTACCAAATTTCATTTCAATCGGTTCAGTAGTTTAGGCGTGACAGAGCAACAGACACACAGACAGAGTTACTTTCGCATTTATAATATAAAAGTAGGGAAGTAGAGAAGTAGGAATTATACCAAATACTAACTATGTAACTGTTATGAGCAGGCGTAGCGCGACATGCTCGTTTCGTTAATCAATCAAAAAAAAATATTTAAAAAGTACCCGATAAAATAAACAATGTGGCAGAGCGTGAAGGTTGCAATAGATTGCATTTATACAACTACACACATTGCACTTTCCTTAAGGTCATGAACAAATATTAACACAGATTGATAAAGCGACCCTGCATTGTCTTCTGCTTATAAATTACCTTGGTCGGATCTTCCGCACCTTTCTCTGAGATAGGGCTCCTGAACTGACTTAGATTCAATGTCGAAACAAGCACGGAGTTATAAGTCTACTGTAGTTCTGAGTATACATTATTACGTTCTTGTTAATTACACAGTCAAATAAATACCACCATCAGCGTCATGAATCTGAATCCCACCACTTTTGGTTACAGCGAAAAGTTGTCCGGTAACTTCGTTCCAATTATTCTCATGGCTTCCGTACAAAATCCCGCATAGTACCTTTTTTCTTTACAGTACATGAATGCTTTTATGAACTAAGCCAAACAAATGATATTATTAAAATGTATTAAAAACTAAATACATTTAAAGCTATTCTAAGAATCCATTACAAAATAGGTAACGTTCCTAAAAATGCTGGATACATAGCCACGTTGTAAGACAATGCTTAATCTTTGTCTGAAATAAAGACAAGCATTTAGTTACACACTGATAAAGATGAGAAAAACACGACAGAGAACATAAAAAATGAGAACAATTGCGTAAAAAAATATAAGTACTTGTAACACTAAAGCTTCTGGAAAGCTCTAAACCGAAGTGACGTTAAGTACACATCATTAAAGGAAAGTATGGGAGGCGCTCCGACGATACTCAAATTCCACCGAAGGTTCTTCACGTGGGCGTACAAAGTACGAATGAATGAAAACTCCAGGAGGGTTTCGGAAACCTTCGGGCATCTCCGCGGCCCAAGGTCACGGGTGGGGGCCCGACCCCATTTCCAAGGGGATCGATGTGGCCACCCTGGTGCTGGCCCCGAATTTGGGGTGTTTAGGTTTCAACGTGCGTTTTCAATGTCAAGTGATTCATGTTTTTGGTTAAAGTTCATGTCATTATTGCCTGTTTCCGTGACTTCGGAATGTTATACCCGTTGGGGGTATGATATTCGATAAGGAAAGTTTTGTCTTTTTTTTTTGACAGTTTAAGGGCATTTCATTTATTCTTTTACCTTAAAAGTGACCGTTGTGAGATTTAGAGGAAGTAACATTGACATTCAGTGATGCAATCGAACAAAAAAAAGGTTTTTTTCAAAGCCGTTTTTAGTAATTTCCGTCTGAACAATTTCTAGAAAGCTTAAATCCCTTAATGTAGGTGTACGTCGGGGATCTGCCCTTTTCACTGGAATGACGAGCTGAATTACGCCTTTAATAAATCATCTGAAAATGTCTGTAACCAAGTAGTTACTTCATTTATACACCGCGAGGGAAATATGTCCAAAAATATAAAGGAAATAAGAGTTGTTCTAATGTGGCGGACAATCGCGACATTTGGAAAGAGACGGGGAAAGACCATTGCCCAACAGTGGGATAGTATAGTTAAAAAAGAAAGGACGTACCTACGGAAAATGTTCATTTTTTGATCGAAGTCATTAAGTGCTAAGTTTTTTTCAGGCCTATGATAATAATTATAGATATTAATTATGTTCGCTCGATTTTCATGTGACATTTAATTTTGCACAAAACAAGTTTAATTTCATTACCCGTGTTGATTTGGATAAATTAATTTCAATATTAACAGGTGGATCGATTATCATTAATATTTTATGATACATAACAACAATTTAATATGCCAATATTACATTCATCTCTCGCACTATAAAGACATTTTACCTTTCTATGAAAAAAACGAGTGTGCTGTAGACCACACGACTGAAGTAAAACTCCTTGGGTTTTTTTTTTATTTTATAACTATATTTTTTATTTTTTTTCGTTTATTATTAATTAAATATTTTTTATTATTATTATTAAATAAATTTAATTATATTGCATCTCCCTCTCATCTTCCATTGGCCTCGGCCGATCACATTTTTCGTAACGCTCTCGTTGTTGAAAAATGAAGTTTTACTTCAAAAGACTACCCCAATCAGTAATCAAATCTGTAGCACGTGTAAATTTTTAAAAGTGGTTATATTTTTTTTCCGTAGCTTTATTGTCCACGTGTAATATAAATTGTACATAAACACTTGTTCTCGCAAAATTAATAGTGATATCGCACATAACATTGATATCAGTGACTGAACGTCCAACAGTCTTAAAGTTTATCAAGTCTAAAGATTATGGGATATCGACCTGGAGTGGATTGACAAGCATACTTCACTACAAACTTTGAATCACTATGTACGTGCGAACTACAATTTCTCCATGGCTAGAAACTCAAACTCAAACTCAAATCATTTATTGTAAATAGGCAAAATATTGCACTTTTACACGTCAAAAAAAATAATATCTTATACATAAGTATAGAAATACAAAAAAAATAAGTCAAATTTTATGATCTACGAAACTAATGATATAATATTATACGTTTTAAATAAAGCAAATGAATTTTACCTTCTCTGGAAAAAGGACCCCAATTCTTTTATTTGTTTGAGAAACCGTACAAAAACGTCGCTACGAAAGTTGAACCACAAGAGACCAAAATTGGCAAGAGGCGAAGTTTGAGGACAAACAATTGGAAATTTTAAAACAATTGCCTGAGCAGAGTTGGGCCCATTTCTTTGGCTTAGCTGTATTTACGCAACATCACGTTAATACAACAAAGAGCATAATTAACGAAGGGGGTAGCTTAGATTAGGTATTTTGGTCACAGTTAGAGATGGTCACAAATTTTCAAATACATGCGTTGAGTGAAATTTGGTAAACCCGAGTGACACGGGCTCTTTTTAATCTTGGAAATGCAGTTGCGGAAAAAAAAACTAGTATTACGCGAGAAAACCGCAGGGTGCACCTAGTTAAAAATAAAAGTATTTTCTGTATACTAGACTCTAAAAAGTATTCTCGTCACTGCATAATATAAAGGTTAATTCAATAATTTGAAGCTGAAGTAAAGGTTAGTACATACGCTGTTGTGCCTTATTAGACGGTCATTCATTCAATCAAAGCTGGTACTTACGGCACAGAAAACATAATACTGTGTAGTACTGCATAACAGAATGGATATTTCACCCCGCGGGATCCGCTTCCCTGCACCTCCACCCGCAATCGGGAGGACATTTGGGAGGCTGTTAATATCACACGCTCTGAGGTAATAGGAAAATGGGCTAGTATGAACCTTCATACGAGCGGGTTGTCTTTTGTTTTGATCTCATAGTATGACTGACTAATACGCGTATTTGACGCGAGTACAAAATTCATTTCTCTGTGCTAGTTATCAAATCGACTTTTGTTTGTAGTGTCTGGGGTGTGCTTATGCGTCACTTGCATAATAACTGATTTGCAATTTAACTAGCTCTGGTAATATTTAACGTAACGGTGTTATTAGGTGCGGTAAAATACATTAGATTATTTTGTAACAATGAATCATTGGAAAAAGAACTCTTTTGTCATAGTTTGACATGTCAATTCTGACACTAGTCGAGTGTATTTTGTTGCCAGTAATAATTATTTAAAAAGCTTCTATAAATTAAATCATTGAATAATCAAATCATTATTATTTTACTGATATTGGTAAAGTTTCTTGAATAATGCATGCCATTCCAATATAATATTAAACCAAAATATTTAAAAGTCTGTTGGATCGAAGCTGGATTGCCTAGTTAGCTGGTTAGCTGGTTGAATTGATTTAGTTATTACTTATCTTATCCTAATAAATTACATTACTGTGTTCCAGTTTGAAGGGCATTGTTTCCAGCAAAATTACTGGGCATATGAGACTTGAGAGCCGATGTCTCAGGGTGACGGGCGCAGTGCAGTGCCGTACAGGATTATGCAATGCAGGATTCTGGGTGGTGCTGTGACTGTCACGGGCAGGCGTAGCGCTTACCATCAGGTGAACGACTTGCTCGTCTCGTCACTTAATCAAATAAAAAAAAAACAATCCAGTATCAGCTGTGAAAAACGAACGCTACTGCAGTATCGTGGGTCGTGCTATCGTACGATTGTCGTGATAACTAGGCTTCCTACTGACGCGTAAACCGCCCGCGTTCATTGCGAAATAGCTGCGCGAGCGCATTGTCTAGCCACTTCCTCTGAGTACAACCTTGACTGTGACGACGTCGCTGTGAATCGAATATCAAATCGCTGATAAACGGTAGCGCACTTGATTACTTCTCGCATTTAATGGAAAATTCTGCTAATTTATTGACAGTAGATAAGATATCAGTTGAAATTTTTAACACAGTGCTCACATTTTCTGATCTTTTGAAACGTTTCTGAGCCGCTAAGCTAATAGTAGCTTTAGTTTATCGATATAATGAAAATAATATAAAAAATACTTTAAAAAATCACTGTTTAGATTCAAAACAAGACTGTGGTGAGTTAAACAAAAACAGGCTTATACAGAATTAATGCTAAATAATGAATAATTAAATGTGTTTTGGCCTGCTGGACAACGGCGGAACAAGGTCATTCGACCACGTACTATGAAAACTAAACGAGTCTTGCTAGATGAACACATTTAATGTTAAATGTAAAAAATGTATGACATTTAATTCGTATGTAACAAGCATGTTGAATTGTTTAACTAATTTAAATAAAACATTGCACTTCCTTCAAGAAACGTGATACCGTAAGGTGTGCTAATTGACTTGAATAAACAAGTGAAATAAATAAAGATTTAACTAAATTTGACAGATCCCGTTCTTTCAAATCCATTCTCCTTAAAACTTCATACATTTCTCTTCAAATAAATCGGCACAACTACGTCATGATGCTACTAACTTCCGTTGGTTAAATACGAGAATAAAGAAAAGGACGTTGACAGTTTCCGTGGCTTGAATTGGCGACTGAGCTGACTGGGAAGCGTGAGTGGGGGGTTCCATTCCCTCACAGACAAATATGAACACTAGCTGCGCCCCGCGGTTTCACCCACGTTATTCCAGTTTTCCTGCAAGTGCTCTGCATTTCTCAAGTTAAAAACAGTTCATGTCACACATGAAAGTAAACTGAAGATCGCGAAAAGGAAAAAAAAAACAAATGTGAAGCCGTGATTTTACATAATAATAATAATTACACATAGAAAAAAGCATAAAATTTTCCAATTTTTCGGTCAACTTTTCCCAATTTTTATTTCTTAACAACCCATCCGGACTATGACGAACATTTTAAAACAAAAAAAAGACATGTCGGTTAAGTCAAGTTATAGCGTGACCAAGGGTAATAGGGTTTTTTTTTTATATATTAACTAGTATTTAATATACGTACTTATCACTCGCTTTTCGGTGAAGCAAAACATCGTGAGGAAACCCACATACCTACCCGAGAATTATTTCGGAGGTAGGTATGTGATCCACCAATCCGGATCTGGCCCCCGTGGTGGATTATGGCCTAATCCTCCTCACGAAAGTGAGGGGAGACCCGTGCCCAGCAGTGGGACGTTATGGGTTTTTGATGATTGATGAACTAGTATTTGCTCTGAGTCTAGACTTTGTAGCAATATAGTTCCCATTTCTCTAGATGCAGAGAACTCTAGATAACGGTCAGAATCTATGTATGTGATCGAGACTCGTTATCATTAAGAGTTATAAAGAAAATGCACCTGTAAACGTTAGAAGCAAAAAATAAATCAAAGACAATGTAACCCAAACCATTACCACATAGACATTGGAACAATAATGGCACAATGATGGCACACTAATGACACAGTAGCTTGTAAAAAGGCGTCACATCGCCATAACCTCGTGTCACGCATTGGCGCCAGCGACTAGCGCAGATTAATATAATTTTTCTTAATTAATATGGACTTGGGACATCTCATGACCAATTGTTACAGTTTTGGATTCTGGAGCAGATATTTTTAACTTTTTCTCAAGTCGTTGACCAATGAAGGAATTCTGTCGGAATTTATTTGGGTGGCTTCTCTGACGCAGGTCCGAGCTAACAATCAACAAACGCCCTAACTTTACGGCACGTTTGTTTCGTAAAAACTTCTGAAAGTTTATGTAAGAGTCCGAGAAATAAATGGCGAAATGTTAACGTTGGAAATAGAATTTTGAAGCGTCAGAGTTATGCTTGCTCTAGCAAAAGGGAAATAAGAACATAGAACTAACAGCATCTGGCCGTATGTGGGTTTATGAAAACAAATTTTTGGTTGTGGTAGGCTACTTCTGCAAGAGACCGCCTGGAGAAGTATACCTTTGCAACACCTTTGCCAAATATTTATCCGCCAAGCAGTAGTGTGAAAACAATACTGTGTTCCGGTTTGAAGGGCACTATTTCGATCTGTTGCCGTTGTTCCGGCAAAATTACTGGGCTTATGAGACTTTAGAATCGATGTCTCAGGGTGACAAGCGCAGTACAGTGCCCTGCAAAATTATGTAATGCAAAATTTTGGATGGCACTGTAGCTGTTTTGGGAAGGCGTATCGCTTACCATTAGGTAAAC
The DNA here is from genome assembly GCA_912999815.1 of Campaea margaritaria. Lineage (NCBI taxonomy): Eukaryota > Metazoa > Arthropoda > Insecta > Lepidoptera > Geometridae > Campaea > Campaea margaritaria. The sequence goes on along the minus strand of OU538789.1, from coordinate 10,840,221 downwards.
GACAAGCTCCTCTCGTTAGGTCAAATAAAAATTAAAATCTGCGTCATGTTTCTTTTGTGAACACCCCGAATCTTAAACTCAGGGATATTCACTTCACAATGAAGCAAACAAAAGCACATAATGAAAAATAGATACTTACTATAGAAAAAAATGAAACCAATCTAAGATTATATTTTATATGGTGTAGTGTAGAGTACAACCGTCAAAGTGTATGCAAAATACAATACTAAATCCATTAAACTATACCATACCAGCAAGACACGTACAGATTATGCCACATAAGTTCACGATTAATAAAATGATAAATGAACAGTTATTGATGGCCAAGCTGAAAATCTGTCACTTGGTTTGTGAAGTCGCAACAGCAGATCATCCCTATCGAGACTAGTGTTACCATCTTCAACGATAAGAAAGACACAAGACAAGACAAGACAAGAAAGAAATCACTAGACAAGAAAGTGCTCAAATGCCAGCAAATAAATAAATAAAAACGTGTTAAAATTTGAATATTGGGAAATTGTATTGACTTGCCCCTCGCTTGACAGACATGTCTCGTTTATCACACGTACGTATCGAATACTGTGACGTACCAAGAAACCATTACTTTGAAGCCGAATTCGATTCGGAGCGTAACAGACTTAATCGAGTCAATTTGCGGAAACATAATACCTAAGTTTTTTTGAAGTTGATGTCGTAACTTCACGGTCAATGTCGAGATGTCGACCTTGCGGCGCACTCAAGCACGTCTCTCGCTTCATACCTCGTCCAAATAGTGGACGACTAGTTACGTAACTGAACTATTAATTTGCTAATGTATCCCTGCGTAGTGAATTCAAATCGTGTGTTAATCGAATCGCTTCAACGACGTTCATTGGTCGGAACGCTGATTAGCGAAGTTCAAATTGGCCGTGCTGAGCGTATGAATAATTTGAAAGAGTTTAATCGCGATATTAGTTTTTATTTATGATTATCTTACTTCCTTAAAAGAAATATCGATGCGTCTTCAGCAGTTTAAAAGTCATTTTGTACCTTTTGGGCAACTAACAAAGTTGAATTTAGCTTTTGGAGGATCCAGTGCTGGTGCTATCATGGGTAGCTAGCTGGTGCTAGCTGGTGTGTATCATTTGCCATTGCACTTTCATTACAATGACCTATCTAATCGTCTACTTATTGTTGATAACCTTAGTCGTTCCGTCAATTGCGAACAATATCGCTGGATGCAAGTCAACGACACTGTTACATTACATGAGTAACATTAGTATTATCAACTCAAGTGAGCGTCATCGAGCGTCCACTGTATTTTTAGACTAGGCCGGACTAAAAATAGTAGCGGTTATAACTGTATTAATATTTCTAAAAACGGATCGTCTACGCGCAATGATAACGTGGCCGAGACCGATAGCAGTGGTGACGCTTTGTCGCCATGTTTGTTTTCGTTTCATGTTGACAGGGGCTAAGCTTTTTTTTGCAAGACGTCGTTTGATTGTCGTAAAAATACATAATTGTTCAAGATTGTTGTCATCTTGAAATATTACTCAATATTTTTTTTATTATTTTCAGTAAAACAATCATTTTTTTTATTATTCTTCCATTGTGGTGAATTAGTTGCGATATTGTAAATGACTTATGGCTTGTGACCACATTCCTTAATAAAACGCTGAATCTGTTTTATTAGAGCAAAATAGGTGTTTAAAGTATAATGTTTAATATGCGTGTTATTACGAATCATATCCAAAATTAAGTCAGTTTACTAGAAAATTAAGCGACAATAAATTAAAACAAAAACAATTTAAGTTATTCTTCTGTTCTCACTTTGGTTTCTGTTCTCTACAACATAAAAATTGTTGACTCTAGAATATTTAAATTAGATTGTTTACATTTCGTATTGGCTATGGAATGTTTCACAGTTCCAATTAATATAAACACAATTATAACTTAATAAAATACATATCTAAGTGATCAATCTTATGTAAATATAATCTAGACTTCAGGTGCCTATATCGCATTGCTTAGTATAACAAAAATGGGGACTGGAAATTGCGTAAGACACACAAAATTTGATTTCAATCAGCGTTCGTATTTTATAAAATTAGCCTTTCACTATTGCTAATTATTATATTTAGCGCTTATCTAACCATACTTAGCCGTTTGAAAATTAAAATAGAGCTGTTGTCAAGCAAAGATCGTTTTAGTATCTATTAACATTGCCAACATGGTCTAATTTTATGAAAGTCATTTCTCTGTTTATTTTATTTTGGCTTATCAATGAGACGATAAGATTAGAAAGCGGTATTATTTGTCTATTACGAGATTTGATTGACTCGAATGAAGCTTTAGCTATCTTTTTGAGTAGGCATCAAAAACATCAATTTATGCAAACGCGTTTTTGATCCTAGTTTTTTCTTCTTTATTTCCTAAACTTACTGTTTACATAGTGTTAAATCATCTGTGCCAACTTTTTATACGTACCCTAATTCAGACACGGATACATTATTGTTATATCTTAATTCTACAGTTTCAAATTAGGTATTCAATAAAGAGTTTTCTATTCTATTCTATTCTATTCTATTTAAAAATTAACATTTCTGTGTTGCGTTTGGGTGCCCCAAACTACACTTAAACGTCTCTAAGAAAGAAAAAAAGAAATTTAAAAGAAATTTTAATTGAATTGGCATGATTTTGTAGTTTTGCTTTTCCTTACAGAGAGCTTAACATGAAAAATTAAATGAAATTAATTTTTGCGGAAATTAGAAAAGAGCAATACGATTAAGAATCTTTTAATTTTACACCTTCATTATTTTATGTATTGATTTAATTTCTTTTTTCAGGTATGTTTCGACCATCATACTGAGACAACATCGCTCCAAGTCAAAGGTACCTACATTTCAGACTACTTTACTTATACAAAATATTAGAAACTAGCTGCGCCCCGCTGTTTCACCCACGCAAATCCCGTTTACCCGCAAAAACTGCATTTTACCGGGATAAAATATAGCCTATAACACTCAGGGGTAATGTAACTTCCTATTAGAGGAACAATTTTGATAGGCGGATCAATAGTCCCGGAGAATTAACGCCTACAACCTCACAAACTCTTTAAGGCTTGACCTCCTTATAATATTAATGTAGGTAGATAGTGCAGTGTAGAAGTAGACACACTAACGCAGCGTTACATGAAAGCTGAAAAAATCATCTTTACTATTAGGACTATTAATTGTTATGTAGATAGAATAGAATAGAATAGAATAGAATAAAATAGAAAAACTCTTTATTGTACACCAGAAACAAAAATAAACACAGGCTATGAAGCGAAACGATGCGCCAGCGCAGGGGATGACGCGGGTTATTTATTTATTTAATACTTTATTGCACAGATTAACTAACTAGTACAAATGGCGGACTTAACGCTAAGAGCATTTTCTACCAGTCAACCACCCATAGTGAAGGAGAGACGGTTGTCAAGTATGAGAAATTTTAAAGTGTAGAATTTAAAATAAATTCACCAAAGATTTAATGTTCCTTATCTTGTACAGGTAAGTAACCGGAACAAGCATATCAAGTGTGACAAAATCAAATAAATAAATTATCTCGAAACTGAAGCTAACACGATTAAAACGTTTCTAAAAATAGTGGATAGGTAGGTACCTAAATAAATTATTTCAATATTATTAATTAAATCACAGAAAATCTAGTAACCGGAGTTATGGCTAAATAAATGTATTCGAAATTGAGTGTTATTATTATAATATTTTTTTGTAACCACGTACCTATACTTATTAATTTTATTTCTCCGATCTAATAAATATTTATTATATTTATATTGTTTAATTTTTAGTTATATTTTAGAGGTTTGTTTAGTGTTTCCTCCTACTAACTTCAACAAATTTAAACCTTTATCATTATTTACTAGATAAAGTATCTGGTTATATAATCTATAGTCGAATCATTTAGATCATCAACTAAAAATTTTAACTGTATTTTGTAATAATGTGTTATTTCGATTTTGTATTTTTTTTTATAATTGGAGTAAGCAATTATTTATTTCATTTTATGTATTTTAGTGTATTTTAACAAAAACAGCTATAAAACGTGTCGATGAAAAACTTAAGTCCAACTAGCACACTAAACATGAAACCTATTATATACTTCCTATTAGTTACGATTATCTAGATTTTATATATGTTCAAGGCAATAATAATACCCATCTACAGAAAGTACTTAACGACGCATTTGATGGGATAGATAAAATGGATTATTTTATAGAAATTGCGGTTATAAAATTAAAAATTGCTAATAACTAAAATCATTATTTAAATTATTCTTGATTAGATAGATTGATAAAACAATATTTATAACATAGGAAAACTTTAAAAACACCTGTTTGAATACATCAATTTTGTATTAAAAGTTTATTATTATCATAAATAATAATTATAAATGCGACTGGTATGAACAAAGTAGAAACTCACTTCAATAGAGTATTAATCAATCTTATCAGAATATTAAAATATCACTTTCAGGAGTTAAAGTGCTTTTTGTTGGTAATTGCAGACCACTAGCTATTTTTTTAGAATAGAAAGCTGTATTTAAACACAGACAATTTTAATTTTCGACCGGCTTAGGGTTATTCTACACGAGTGGTTCTCCCGCCGCGTAGGACAACTTTCATATTAAATTATATCTAGAACAGTTCAGGAGCGGATTCCCGCGGTGGTAAAACCGCCCGTGTAGACCCTTAAAGAGGGTAAAAGTTCTAACTTCGATTATAAAAATAATTAAAATAAATAGTTTATAACAAAAATAAATTTACATTTTTTATTTTGGGAATGCCTCAGAAAATAATTCATCAAACAAATATTTCTAAAAAATACGACATCTATTTTGGAAAGTGAAACACATACATAATAATAATAGTAATATTCTATACTATACTAAAGTGTATTATAATGTTTTTAAATTGATTATAAATAGTTTTTATTTGTTGTTTTGTAGAATACTACAGACCTAATAATGACCGACATTTCAGTAATAAATTGGATAATTTTTGGTTCTTTAAAAAATGGGTATCATAGAATTAAATTTCAAGATTATTTTTTTTTGTAATTTTTAGTAAAATTATTAATTTAATGCTATATTGCACAGAGTAGATAGCTAGGACAAAATGCCTACTTAAAATATTGTAATTTCGTATCAAATGAAATCTTTTAGTTGGCATTTTGGCCACGTTCCATCACACACGTTTGTAATCAATCTTGATCCTTATCGTCGACGTAGAATAATCATATGATTTGTTTATTAAGCTACGATAAAGTGTCTGATAATGATTATCTGAAGCTATCAGGCACATTGTCATACGGCTTGTCACTCTTTAGATTGTCTACAGGTTGGGTCTACGGTATCGCAAAAATAATGCTAAATTTTATAATGGCGATTGGGGAACCTATGAATAACTTATATAGTTTATTCTCTTTATAATATGGATTAGGACACGAAAGTATTTTCATTAGACATCATTTGAACAGTCGAAAAGGCAAAGACCTGGTTGTATGAGATTTTTTTTTCACTGTTTGGAACAGAAATGCAAAAAGCCTCGAGCATGTTTGACAAAAAAAAATTTTTCCGCCATTTTGTTTATCAAGGTCGAAGGAGAAGTAAACAAACCAATTAGTTATTTTTTTCTTGTTGCTGTAGATAATACGGTTTGATTTGGGTTTCTTATGACATGGTCTTAAGAACGTTTTTTGAACTAATGTTATGGGCTTTTCCTTTTGCCGCGTGGGTTGACCGTTATCAGATAACTATTATGAGGGTTTTGATTATCTGCCAATAGCTGCAAACTATGTCTTGTCTTATCTTACGAGAACAGCCTGATATACCTTTGATAACGTGAAATACAGAATAATTGATTTTTTATTAAAAACTGCCAATCTCTGTCCGTAAACATTTTGATCAAGACCGGAGTTGAACAAAAAAAACCTGCATCAAAAAATTAAGAAGTTAAAATGTAAATTCAAATCCTACAAAATAGTGTGTAATTCAAAGTGCATTTTTGTCATTTTTCACATTCAGATGGTTAATGACTGTTAGCGCGGCAGCTAAGCTGTATAGGCTGAGCGCGCCTCCAATGGCGGGGGAAGGATGGCTGGTAGAAGAGTAGTACAAAGGAACTTGGCGACTAACCTGGTCTCCATGCAACTGCAATCACCTCGGTTCGGGTCCGTCTCCAAGCTGCTTGTTCCTTCAGGATGTTATGACGTTCGATGTAGTGGACTGTATTTTTGGCGGTTGGTGCGTGTCGGCAAGGAGCGTTTACGCGGCGGGTTTATAGCGGGTTTTGTTTATATTTGCGCGTCGAATTCACGTGGACCACTACAGAGGAGCAGCAGATCCAGTACTTTTTGGATTCGGCGAGAGCGGCAGCCGCGAAGGACGAGGGTCGATCGCAGACTACTTGCGGCGGCAAGCAGTTTTCTCGTGGATACCACGATATGAGCGACAGAGATAGTCGCCAAGAAATGATAGGAATAGGAAGGTAGGAAGGTATTATGAGTGCCAATGTAAGTGGCGCGAACAATGACTTTTCACAAATAGATATAGATAAGGAGCTAAAGAGTGACATAGTCTACTTTTTATACTGACAAATCTACGGTTCCTTTAGAAAACAATCAACACGGGTAATACCGCGGGGTGCAGCTAGTTTACTCAAAATTAGTAACGACAAAATAATAATTAAAATGTCACGATCACATACATAATCCTGGATCCTAAGACTCCCTATAATAAGGGAATCGGGAACTAAGGGGTCCATGTTCCTCCAAAAACCCTGACTCGGAGCAAATCTATGTGGTTCCCACAGTTATTATGTCTATGCAAATATTTTTTTTTGCGATCCGCATTTGCGTATATTGCTTTCTGTGCCCTTCATCCACGGTTAAGTATCCAATATTGGCGTTTAAAAACCTAATTCCAAACCGGACTAGGACTCCTAGTGACAGGTGTAGCCATACCGTTTATGGTGTTGCCTAGTTTTTCTGCAACAGAACCTACCGTTTCATTCTCGCCTTTACTGCGTTGATATAGAAGCTATCAAATCATGCATAAAGACGATGCGCGTTTCCACGCGATCTTACAAGTTATCGGTTTTTTTTCTCTTATCTGAACCGGGTCTACAATGCGAAGTTTCTGGTTTCGCAAGGCAAGTTGCATCTCTCGATAGTGGGTCTTCAATATTGCTTGCCATTTCGATGTTAAGTTAATAATTGCGCCAGTGGTTTTGAAAAGCTATGAAAAAAGTTTCGGGGAAGCTGAAAAGCTATAAAAAAAGTTGAGGAACTTTTTAGATACAATTAGTTTAGTTTGTGAAAATTTTATTTTGTGTCTTACCAAAGTTGGTATGATAAGTTGATAACTCTTGGTTGTCTTTATTATAATATTTATAATACGAGTAGATAGTTTAAATAAAATTATGAATCGTTGAATTTGGACCGTCATAAATATTTTTCTTCTTTTAATTCGATGACTAGACAAATAGTACCAATTTAAATTTTACTACGAAATAAATTTTCTAAGCAATTATAATATTGCCATAATTTATTAAAATTACTTACTAATTATTATTTTTATTTCACAAACTAGTGTATAATTTTGCATCATCTCCAGGCTCGATTCTTTGCGGGTGACCACATACAACTAGAAATACCAGTCTCCCACATAACCATAACATTTGCAATTAACGATTTTTTTATTCCATTACTGCCTGCGTATCGCCGAACGGAACGTCGAGCTAAAAAAAACCGCAATGATCAACAATTATGATTTACCAACGCACGGCATGGAATTCAACATAAGTATAAAATCCAGTCTTCCAAGCCCTGAGGTACAAAAATGTAACTGCCCTCCATGACTAGGACAGCTTCTTGTGACCTTGAGGGCGGCCATTCCTTTTTTTCGCGCGTTCAATGTTACCAACCTGACGGCCTGCGGTGCGTTCAATGTTCACTTTTTCATTTTCTTTTATGGCAACTTGTTATGCAACTTCTTTTACTTCGATTTTGGTTTTTTACTTACATCATTCATAAAAAAAAAATGTTAAACAGTTCAATTGAACTTATAACTTCAAGTAAAGTTATAAAGTTCAAAACTTTGAACAATACATTTTTATCATTTATTTGATTATAATACATTACATGCATGGTTTTCTGATAAAGATTACTGTAAACACAAGACCGCACATTGTGACACTAATAGTTAAGTTAATGTATATTCTTGTACTATAAAAGGGTCTTGTACTATATATGTTACATATGTCGTTTAAACATATGAATCAACTAAATCTGAAAGGCTATCTTATCTAAAAAGCCAAAAAACTGTTGGTATACTCTAATCTCTACATATCTCGGCCGCTAATATATCTCGCTCACACTGTATTATGATAATAGTCATAATATCTTATCATTATTTTTGCGAGCGAATAAACAAATAATGATTATGCAGTCGATTGGAAAGGACAATGTGGCGTATTTAAGGCCACTGACATACAGTTGTGGCGACTTCACGTGTAAACACAGTAAAAAGATCGAGTTAAAAAAGCTAATAATCCAATTATAATCAAAATACGATATTACTCATAGTTTGTTTTTTATGTTAATAAGTAACGAGACGAGCAAATCGTTTACCTGAAGCAAGCGCCACGCCTACCCAAAACAGCTACAGTCCCACCGATAATCAGTGGCGGCACTGCACCACACTCGTCACACTGAGACTTTGGTTCTAAAGTCTCAAATGCCCAGTAATTTCGCTGGAAACAATGCCCTTCATGCCGAAATACAGTATTGTTTTCACACTACTGCTTGGCGGATGAATATCTGGCAAATGTGAACAGAAGGTGTCAGTGTTCAGGTGGTATAGTACCGTAATAACTACTGTTCAGGTTAGCAGTTTAAACAATCTACACGAACTTTTGAGAAAGAGCTTCATAGTCAGCGCTGAGTTAGCAATCCGTGTAGGTGTGCTTATTTGCAGCTACACTTGCTGGTGTATCCCTTACATTGCTCTTCACGGTTAGCAGAAATTTCAATCATCTACACGAGCCTATAAAAAAGAGTCAAGCTAGAGATCCGAAGCGCCGCACTACCGGTCCAGAGTCACGTGAGCGTGTTTATTTGCGACTACGTTTGCTAGTGTATCATCCCCCTTGTGTTATCGGTTCGTGCATGGCTGGCAGAATTCGGTAATCTGCTTCCTAGTGAAGATATCACGTTTGTAGGATTAGGCGCGGATTCAGTAGATATTATTCTGTGTTAAGATTACGATGGGCAATGTATTGGGGTAGTGAGTTTGGGGACGCTTCGTATGACTTCAACTTAAGGCCGATTGCTTCCTTTTAATATGGTTTTAAATTGAATTAAAATACTATTAATTATAAATTATTATAATTAAATAGAGAACGGTGTGATAAACTTATTACCTTCACTATTAGTTAGTAGCAGCTAGGTAAAAATAACCGGGGTGTGGTTTATTATATAGTACAAGTTGCTGTTGCGTAAATTATTGTAATAGCTTGCCATTATAAATAAATAAAGACAAATTCGATTGCAATAAACTCGTATGGTGAAGCCTATTTGTTTTAAATAGTTACGTAACATCTTCTATAGGCGCTGATTAATTACAAAATGAGGCCAAAATGCATGTTGCATGCTTTAATGCTTCTCAATTCTAGAATATGTTAGGTAACCGACAAGAACCAGTCTGAACCATTTCACTTTCTTAGTTTGGACACATCGTTAGCACTATATTCAAGGACAGTCTACACCGCAGTCTACTACACCTACAAGGGCGTAGCCAAGTTCCTTGTGGCTCGGAAAGAGGAAGCAAACTTAAAGACGTAGGCATAAGTTTCAGATTGGCTTGGATGGTAGCGGGAGAGTCTCAGCCCGCAGATTGAATAAACTACTTGACACAGATTCGTGGTTTCAGGTCAAACGGGTGCCGGAGTACAGTAAACAAAATGCGATGTGCCCGTTACGACATATTGAAGATTGAAAACGAATAACTTGAACCCCATTCGATTGACGCCTTTTGTGGTGTGGATTGGAGATTTGTATTTGTCGCATACATAGAACCTGGCCCTTAATACTTTGACTGCTGAGCCGATTTTCTTGTCTAAGTACGGGTACGGATCTGTACACACCGTAGTGTTTTCCCATACAGCTAACACCACAGATGTGTTTTCCCGTACTCGCGGCAAGTTATGAAAAACACCACAGTTGTGTTTTCAGCAGTGAACGGGTTAACTAGGGTTCCTTGTTTATCAGGAACTATAAGAACTATGATAACATAAACACCAAGCAGTAGTGTGCGAAAATTATTGTGTTCCGGTTTGAAGGGCCCTGTTTCCAGCGAAATTACTGGGCATATGAGAGATTACAGCCGATGTCTTAGGGGACGAGCGCAGTGCAGTGCCGCACAGGATTATGCAATGCAAAGTTATGGGTGGCACTGTAACTGTTATGGGCAGGCGTAGCGCTTACCATCAGCAGAACGACTCGCTTATCTCGTCACTCAGTGAAATAAAAAAAAAATTACTTAGAGCAATGGTTGGACCTGTGTTCATCTACATAGTCAGATTTTGAAGTGTAACTTTCGAACGGACAGACAGAAATGATGAAATAATAAAGTTTTAATTTTCCTCAATGTCCACGGATCCCTAAAAAAGAAAATACTCGCACAACTAGTTGCAATTTGTAACCAGTCTCCAGCCGGGTTCTGGCGGGGCCCGATAGCATCGCCACCGGCGCCATCTCCCGGCGAGCATTAGCATCTGAACACCGCGTACTGACATTGTAATCTTTAATAACAAAGGAACAATCGTATAGATAAAACATAGTAGGTACGCTCCTACCAAAGGAATGACCTGACATCTGCTTATCACAGCCGCAACACGTACTTTTTCACTCCCGAGATAATAAGACAATCACTACTCTACAATTTGAAGCCCGTCAAATCTTTAGTTAGTTTGAGAACTACAATGTTAATTTTGGAATGGGTATCGGTTGCATCTTCTTTTCGACGGTCGGGTTATAACCGGAATTAAAGCCTTGTACACATCGGGTGCATGTCGTAAATCGGCACTTCATTCTGTCCCACGCTTTAATAATAAATGTAAGGGGATTTCTGGACTGTTTGTCCCATTATCAGCTATCCCTTTCTGACATGTTAGGAGCACGCACAGGGATAGTTGCAGTGGATTTTTGGATAAGCCCTTGTATTAGAGTTGGTACATGTGAAAAATTGAGCATACAGCTTTTTTCTACGCAAGCACACCCCATCTTCAGCCGCATCGTCACTTACCAGCTGGAAATATCGAGGCCAAATGCTTTTATAATATTACTAGCCTTAATTTAACTTACTGTGGTTGGAGGATTTGTTAGGTTTATAGGATTGATGTCGGATGTCTAGATCGGGATGTTTGCTAAGGTCAAATCTTGCAAGTTAAATTTAGCCCTGTTCCCATTGTTCAATTGAGTTGAAATTTGCATGCTTTTTGACTTTCGATGGCAGTTCAATATTGAAAAAAAAAAAGTAGTATGTTTTTATATTATGGTGACAGCGAGCTGATCTCATGATAGAGACGGAAGTTGGATAAGGGAACTCCTTTTTTATGTTACTAAGGAACGAGTCGAACAAATTGTTCCTTAGCGATTAACGTTACTACATCAAAGGTGTTTGGGCTTGTTTTGTTCAGCTAATTACCGAATACGATTTTCATAAAAACTTATCCGACAGAATCTAGTTTTTAACAAAAAACTTATTCTTGCGTAGAAAAAACGAGATTTCGCTTCTTTTATCGTCCTCACAGCTACCTATTTTACAACTGGTTGTCGTAACGAATGTACAGAGCGGTAACATAGAATAATAGTATATCTGGCACTCAAGTATCGATGCACGTAACGTAGGAAAGTTTATGTAGTAGAATTATGGCAGGAACCCGAAAAAGTGAAATAATAGATTTTTATTTATTTCTCAAACTTTTTTTTCTTTGCATTCTATATTGGTGGGATAAAATTGCACGAGTGCAGCCAATTGATACTCCAAAAACGTGTAATTTCATGTCTTCTCCAAAACTGCACAGAACGTGATTAACATCCTTGAAAGTGAATAATTAATTTAGGAAAAGAGTTCTTTTAATAAAAATATATACGCGACAAGGAAAATGCCAGTAAAAGTTTGATGATAAGTGTTGAGAAATCCAACCTTTACAAGTGGCATTTAAGTGGATTCCGAAATACAAAGCAACAGGTGGTTGTTCACAATGCGAAGTCGAATCTTTGGGGGTTGAACGGGGGCAATAATGTCTACCGTTATGTCTACGAGATTGCATAAGCCACTACAGAAGAACGACCTACATCTACACCAGTTTTGACATATTACGGGTAGAGAATAAATATTAGTACAATGGTGGGCATTTGCATCTGTCAATTGTTAATACTGTAAAGAAATAAATTAATCATACAACTTTGCGGTGAACGATAATTCGTAGAACAGTATTTTTACAAACAGTTTTTTCGACTAAAAGACATTCGGAAAAAGATTTCCTCGGTGAAAAGTTGTTCGGAGAAAAGTAATTTGACAAACAGTATATGCGCTGCGGCTTGCTCTGCGTATTTTATAGTATAATTAGGTAAAAAAACACATGCCCCGTCAAAAATCACTGAACACATTGGGATTATGTGTCATTCATTACACAATTATTATTAGTTACAGAACAATATAGGGACTAAAACCAAAAAATGGGTTACTATTTAGGTAGGTAGATAACACTACATATAAACATGATGATAACCTTTGCCCAGAATTCAAGAGCTCATTATTTTTTGTTGGTTTATAAACATACCATATACCATAATTAACAATAGTACATACCAATTTAAACTCAGGTAAGTACCGAACTACTGTTACCGGTAAACCTAAATAAACTAATGACCGTGATATGAATTACGACGATAGATGTCCTGTACATAAAGGAAAAGCATAATAATAGAGGTAAGTACCTAATACAAATATTTATTGACAGGTGGAAAATAAAAAAAATTTAAACATGTTCATGCACTAGACACTGAACACTAGCTACTAGTACTATAAAAAAACCTACTTCAAAACCACAAATAGGCACTGAAACGAAATATAAATTTAAAAAAAAAATATGCTAATCAATAATATCATTAATATCATCATTCATCATCATCATTCATATGAACATATCATATCATTTTTTTACGTTGCCAGCCGTTGTCAGACGTAAGTCGTTGCCAGCCAAGCCAAGTAGGTAGTAAAACCTCTTCCATTTTTGAAGTGGGTTATAAAGTACTGAAGACAGATAGTTGATGCTTGAAGTAGTCCATAAACTGTATCACAAACCTTCCGCAAGAACCAGTTTTACACAAATGACTAAATATCAACAATACATCAACGTCAGAGCGTTCGCAATTGATGTTTATTTAAAAATATATGATTGAAAATCACGTCCTCTTGGACATTTACAATGCAATATGCGCAAGGTGTAGTGCGAATCGACTGCATATTTCATATTAAGTAGTCACGACGATCCTTCTGTACGGTGCGTACTATAAAGCTATTACTTGAGAATTGGCAGTGTAAAATGACAATTTGTGCAAACAACTTAAACGGCATTGTTTCCAGCGATTCTACTGGGCATATGAGACTTTAGAGCCGATGTCTCAGGGTGACGAGCGCAGAACATTCCCGCGCATAATTGTGCAATGCAAAGTTCTGGGTGGCATTGTAACTGTTATGGGCAGGCGTAGCGCTTACCATCAGGTGAACGATATGCTCGTCTCGTCACTCAGTCAAATAATAAAAAAGTTCTCTACGAGTAGTACTTAATGATGTAGAAGTCATTAAATTAATGTTCAAGATATTTGAAAATCTGCCTAAAGAGGAGCTACGTGCACCAGTGGGGCGACAATAACCTGATGAATTTACGCAAATGTAATTATTATTATTATATAGGGTTGGCATTTGAAATTAGGGGTTGGAATAAGAAGCTATTAAATAATCTTACAACACTTCCCGCATTTCAAAAGTAGAACTGCGAGAAAAAAACGCCAATTCTCACGTTTTACGTTTATGGTGTCAATCGATCAAAAAGATCAAAAGCTTCTTTTTACCTGATTTCTTAGCTAGTCCAATATTATTACAGTCATGTTAATCATTCATACATTTTCCAATTCCCAAAATTGAGTCTCTCAAAGAGACTTGATTGGAAACATATTAAATATTTATTCGGAATATTGTCACTAAAATATTAACGAACCTTTACTCTTCGTTCCCTAAATACGTATTTATACGTGGAATTTTCTAAAGAGGTGTATAGCAGATCGATATAATAATTTAATTATGTACTTACCTAAGAACAATACGCTAAACGTTTTTTTCTAAGGAAGTCGTCATCAAAAAAAAAAAAAAAAGGAAGTAGGAATTAAATATTCAAATTCTCAAATTGACAGTTATTAATGGCGCATTAAACAAATAAAAAAAGTATGGTGTAAATAGCTTCTGGAATCCCTTATCTCGGTTACAATAGATAATTTCTCTAACATTAATAGACCATGTGAAAGATATCAAAGAATTTCGGATCGACATATTTTGCCCGTTGCGGGAAGCACACCTTCACCCTTTGTAGTTGGTTCGTCATCAACTAACACCATGGAGGCCGTCGTTAAATGGTCATATGTGCCTCTTATTTCTCTTTCGCTATAGATATTATGCCGTCGTGTCAATAAATATAGTCTACAAACTATTTCAAACCAGCTACTGTGTAGCCTTCTCCTGCCAAATCGGTGCCAAACATCGCGTTGGCATTGCCACCTCTGCTAACTCCACTTAATAAACGTCATTCGATTTCTCTACATTGAATTTTGTATCACTGCTGGTCATTTTTGCTTATCCTGTGTACGTGAGAAAAATGTATGAGAGCAATTTGGAAATGTCAAAGTAGCAGACGTAGGTTAATATTTTGGATGATTTGGCTATGGATCTTTGTTACTAGTATTTATGTTGGAATGGCCTTTGTATGTTAATCAGTTTAATAACATATTGTTAATTCGACTGGGGAATAACTGGCAATGTAAGCAATGTAGGAATTTTATATAATTAATTTTATTGTAGCCCACATTACGAGGATATCAGATATCAAAAATATTGCTAACAAATCCAAAGGGAAATTCGCCGTCGATGAATATTGTCGAGGCTTTTAGGATAGAAGCACTAACAATTGCCATCATAATTAAAAAAGAAATAACGTTTTCATAAGTGGTACAAAAAAATGCAAAGTAAAAGAAACTATGTCCTAAACTCCAAGCGAACAAGTCCGCGGGCAAATACTACAACTCAAATAATAATATTATAATCTCCACACCCACACTTGTTTGTGTTTACACACGCACAGTTGTGGTTTTCTTATCATACACATGTGAAGCCGTGTGTGTGTGGCTGACGTCATGCAATTGTCATCGCTGTCATGGCTAACGAGCGACACTCGGTCACCGTTCTTGGTTCGATTCTGTGTAAAAGTTTTATTTGTTTGTTTGTTGTTGTAAACGAATATTATGCATTGTGGTTATTGCATGAGAAAACTTTTGTTTCAGCGTGTAAGTCGTTATTCTGCTCATTAGCACCTCTTCTATCATCAAAGTAGCGTAGCTTTTTGTTCCGTTTGTTTGTCAGAAACGGTTTATTATGCTCTTTAAGTATGTTGATCTTTTTCAGATGAATAGATCAGCTCATGATGGTTATTATCCTACAATTGTTTATTTAAATTATTATTGGTTTTTAATACTAGTGTCTGATTAATATACACTTGGCGAGACAGATATCTATGGTGACCATAACTATTATATCGAGAGTAACAAACACGCTAAGCCAAGTAATTCATTGTTCCATTACATTGAATTTTAATGAGAGTCTAAATATGACGACTTCCCGTTACATTAGTACCTTCTAAGACAAGGCCTAATTAATTACAGTCGACATAATTAACAACTACTGTCTAATGAACGACTTTACAAGTAATAATTGAAATCTTCGCACATAATTAAGTCTCAGTTTCACGTAGCGAATGCGCTCGCACCGATTTACTTGCGGCGAAATATCGCTATATCCGACTGAGCTTTAAAAACTCAATAGACAATTGTTTACTCGCGGTGAACGTATTTTCGATATAATCAAATCACGTAGCCGATTTGCTCGGCAGCGAACAATCGCTACGTGTAAGTGAGACATTAGCAACCTTTATTAGATCTAACATAGATCAAGCAGTACTTTGTGGAACACAACATACACTGAGCCCCACTCACGTGTTCACTTATTCGATTTACTGACATAAGAAGGTACTTAACGTCAATGTATGTTGAACAACACTATCAAGTAAAGACATATAATAGATTCATTACATTCCTTCAAAAATGTGTTCGAGCGATCGACATTGACTTTGTTTATCCAGTTGTTAAACTCCAATGTGATGTTGAACATATTTGGTGGAGAAACGAAGAAAAGGCTTTCGTTTTCGTTGAACTTGACATATAGAAACAGTTAGATGACCTGCTGATGTCATAGTTACATAGACATAGATGGATGGTTGGTGCCAACGCCGTGCCTTGTACTAATGCTGCGAGTATACTAGCCGCCTTCCGTACATTTCAAGGACAGACAGACAGATCGAGTCTTTTTCATTGGGAAGTGACACGGTCGACGGACGATGAGGAGACCTTGCCCCCTTCCCTCGTCCCCTATAGGTCTCGGGTCTCAGCTGACGTCACCCCCGCCATCTTGCGGCAGTAAAGCGTTGCTTGGCAACCCAACACGCGGTACGCGACGAAGCCGGTTGTATTGGTTTTTTGCGAGATCTTAGACGCATTCGTAATAACCTAATAGGGTAATAATTTGGCTATTGCTAGTTTCGTTGACTGATTGATGAATATATATGTTTCTTCTACTGTTACTTCTACTACTTCCTACCTCCTTCTCCATCAAATCCCCCGATCCATTAATTCTTCTTACTTCTATTTCATTCCATTCGTGCGTATTCGCCTTGCAAAATGGATTATCTACATAAGCTTATTTATTCTGTGACGGAAGGTACTTGCGAAAGACATTCTTCCTATCGTGTCCTACTCGTTCTTCTCTACTTCTAATCGTCCCTACTTCACTCAATTATTTATCTTCATCATTATTTATGTCTTCGTATCTCCATGATGAATATCTCTTTATCGGTCCATCACCAGAGTCCAGCTATCACCAGGCCATTGAGGTTGACTCGGATTCCTTACTATTTCTCTCGTGTCATGGATTTGACATAGTTAATATTAGTCAGCACTTAGGTGTTACGACGACTAATGTTTAATTGGATATTGAATTCTAGAAAAATATCCAAAAGAAAATAGCAACATCGATCCAATAAATCAAATTTAATTAGCAATTTAATTTTTCCTGTCTGCTTCAAATGACACGATGTGCTGTTGTCAATCTACCTTTATCCTTGCAATGTATGTATGATATGTACATACCTACTACTGCCATGGGCGCAATATCTATAATATTCAAATTCCTTTGTTCATGTAAACAGAATTCCCAGTGTTTTAATAGTGCATTTATCCTGTGGTGTATCCAATGATAATAACATGCCTTAGAATTCCCGAATACGTCATCTGTCATAATTTAATATTTCATGTGTACAATAAGTTACCCATCAAAATATAGTCTTGCTATAGAACTGTGGTGGACGGGTGTAATCTGAGCGTAATAACTCCAGGTTGAAAATAGGCATTAATTTCAAAAGTAATAACAACCATAATTCTTTATTTCGAGTGAATTAAGAAAACCGTGATAATGGTGTCAGTTATGGTGGACATGTGTGGATTGCCACAACTGGAAGATTTGGAGTGGAAGTAAATATACCTTCCGTCGTTGGTCCCGGTTGTAATCGGTTCTCAAGGATCTGAAACCTTATTCGACGAAGAAGAAGAAAAAGAAGGTAATGTTTCCAAAATGCTGGCAGCACTATCATAGCATTAGGGCCTAACCACTGTTAGTTCCCGTTTACATAGTGATGGTAATCGAACGAAGGGTACCTCGTGAGACTGCCAAGCTCTAATTAATTTTGTATTTTGGATCTTACAATCAGCAGTAGTTGGCTAGGACCCTTGCTAAGAGTTTTTAGGTGTCGTAACGCAATAAGTCACCTTTTTGATAGGAGTACTGATCAGATAGGAAGTTAATAGGTTTCCCAACTTAAGGCTGCAGATTTGAATCACACGCATGTCAAATATTTGTTAAAACCACAGGTGATGCTTCTGAATCTAGGAGTTTGCTTGCTGCTTCTGCTTTTTTACTTACAATCAAATGAGACTACAGTCATTAGCATTATTTTGTTGAAATAAAAGGTTAGAGTCTTTCCACATTAATTGAGAAAAGTAGCATAAATAACGTAGAAATTAAAATTTAGCTCATCCACAAGACAATGCCAAATCATACCACAACAGGAAAACAGCTGAATCCAATGCTAAGTAGGTGCTTTAGGTAAAAAACGGTACCATGTGGGCTGATACCAGGTTCGTTATGCAAATCCGTGACCTACCGCGTCGACAAGTGACTGATACCACCGCGAATACACACATACATAGGGTATACTCTATCTCAACAGTTACATAGAAACTCATTGCAAAAAGTTATATAGCTATTTCGACTGACATAAATGGTTGAAGGTTTTGAAAAATATATCTCTGCAGTCAAGGTCTTATAGAATATGTATTTGGTACTGTAAGCTGATCATAATGAGGATAAACACTATTAATTAGCTGTAAGCCACTGAGGTAGTGTATATCGTTTGTTTTTATAATTAGATCAATCTAATTAATTATTTCAGTGAGATTTCTGTCTATATCGTTCCACTGTTAGACTATTGACTCGATCCCCCCTTTCCAAGCTTTGCAGTCGGATTTCAAAATCATTCAAGATATTTGACTAAAGACATGTAGTTTTTAATATAACATAGAAGCTTTCAATTAAAAATCTGATTTCATCATACATGGACATTTGAGGTAAATTAAGTAAAATGTCGTAACTAATACTCCTACAATATCTAAATGCAACAAAACACAGCGTAAGCGCAGTGATCCCCACCATTCGTACAAACGCTCCGAGTACTATATAAAGGGGCCGCCCGGCGTTGTACGGTCACTCTCATGTTAGCGCTCGGCGAGTCAACAGCACCTGAGGATGTCTCGTGCAGAGACGAAACGCGTGTCGTAAATAAAAAATTGGCGGAATTAAAACTATATATTTCTATATTATCTTATCTAAATGCAAACATTTGTTCATTAGTTGATCCTTTATGCACGCAACAGAGCAACGGATTCATTAATAGATATATTATTATAATATAAACTATTGGAGAGTGAAATAGGTTACATATTAAATCAGAAAAATGCACGGTTATTATCGGATAATTATTTATAGGGGAGTCTACGGGGGTCATTATTGTCCAGGTGGTTGAATTTAGGTGTACCATATTTAAGTATCATCATCAACAACCCATAAAGTCCTACTGCTGGGCACTGGTCTCCCTTCACTTTCGTGAAGAGGATTAGGCCATAATCCACAACGGAGGCCAGATCCGGATTGGTGGATCACATACCTACCTCCGAAATAATTCTCGGATAGGTATGTGGGTTTCCTCACGATGTTTTCCTTCACCGAAAAGCGAGTGATAATTACGTACATATGTTTTACAAGAAACACATTGGTACGTGCCTGCACTGGGATTTGAACTCACGACCTTCTGCTTGGAAGGCGGACATTCTCCCAATAGGCTATTGCATAATCTTGCGCGGCACCACGCTGCGGTCGTCACCCTGTGACATCGGCTCTAAATCTCATCCGCCCAGTAAGTTTGCTGAAAACAATGCCCTTCAAACCGGAACACGTTTGCACACTACTGCTTGGCAGGTGTATGTGATCTTGACGCGTTGTTAATTTATTGATTTGCTGTAAAATATCAGGATCTATCTGCATTGAAAATTTGTCCGCAATCATGTCTGTTTTATAATGTTAAATGTATTATATGTAGGAAGAAAAACTTGAATGTATGAGAAACACGGTAAGGTTTGTTGGGTATTATAAAATCATCATTGTTATGCAAAAATGGTTCTTCCGGGTTCAACACAAATGTTTTTGTCTGTTACGAGTTTTATGGTTGCCTTTTATATAGTTTTAAATCCTATATCGAGTTGTTATTACGTACAATTACAACAACAACTATTACAAACCTAATTACAATAAAAAAAAATTAAGGACTTTTTTATTATTTGGATAAAATTCACGTTTGAGATGTTCCAAAATCGAAATTTCAAAGTCTAGTTTTAAGATTTATTTTGGACTGAACTTTAGCCGCGGAAAAGGTATTCTTAATGTTATTTGAAGACTTAAAGTATCTATATACAAAATTTCATCAAAATCCGTTTAGTCGTTCGCATTTGAAATACTGCTGAGGATTATTAATCTCTATTGTTTAATATGTACCGCGTTTGCGTTTTTTATTTTGGTAACCTAACAATACATGAGAAAAATATCCTAGGTAAATAACATAAAGTGATTAGAATTAATTTTCAAAATAATTAACTGATATACGCTTTATATTATAAGTTTCATTTTAGTTTTGTAGGTAACAGAACTGTAAAGGTTCGAAAAACTATCAACAAGAGATTGGGTCTGTATTTCCTCATTTATTTAATCTTTGGATCTGATAATACAATACACTGTATATTGATTGACACTTCGAAGTTTGACATCCCGATGTACGTTAGTCCGAATATATGATACTTAGTAATTTATGTTAAACGCAAATTACTCATTAGTTTTTCAGATAAAATGCATAATTACAAAAAAAAATGCATCAAAGAACTTTGTTCCGAATGTTTCCCATATATAAATAAATATCTATGCGAGTAAGAAACTAATATCTAAAACACAAAAGTACCAGGCGAGCATAGAATAGTAAGAGTAAGAGGTCGATTGTTTGATTATTGCTATCTCTTTTTTAGTACTACCTATAAATCTACACTGTAAAATACGTAGGTATGTTTATATGAGGTATTATTCCTTTACCAACAAAAAAATAACTGTACAATTGAAAGACGTTTTTGCTTCCAACGTGACTGCGTGGATTGTTGTTCTACCAACTAATATCACTTTCTATAAATAATATTAGTCAATAAAACGCGTGGGCGATGGTAATTACGAGCTTATTTCTGTATAGAACTGAAATAAAGCTATCGCAATTGTTTCCAACTGTCGCAACAAAGACAAATAAATACAAAGGTAATATTGCTTTACTCCAATATTAACGTATGTAACGGATTACTGTCATGTATATCATGTGTTTTGAATTTATGTAGATGTGTGAGTGTGTATATAAATAAATTATGTTTTTATAGTGTACTAGTGATCCGCCCCGGTTTCGCACGTTTTGCAAAAAACTGTTAAAGGAAACCAAACGATCTCGCCTTTTTTTTACGTTTTTAATATCGAGAGCTCATCACCTAATACAATAAACATATTTTATATAGTAAATCTCCCGTTTCTAACGTTAACTTCTAGCCATATCGGTTAAAAAAGTTGTCAAAAATTTCACTGTCAAGTTTTATTGGTCTATGCACGAGGGTGTTGTCTTTGGCGCCTTTTATAGCGTAAACAGTTCGATCGACTTTGGTAAATGAGGTGCTATTGGATTCGACATAATCTCAATAGTGATACAGGTTGTGAAGTGCTAAAAAAATCGTTTTTACTAGCTTGTCAGCATCATCATCATCAACCCATATGATTCCACTGCTGAGCACGGGTCTCCCCTCACTTTCCTGAGGAGAGTAAGGCAATAATCCACCACAGGGGCCCGGTCCGTCACTAGTTTGTCGCTGGGCCCAATTCCAGCACATCAAGAGGCTGAATTCGCAGTCTTTCAGACAGCCGTTAGGTTGGCTTAACGTGTGATACACATAATAATATGAACACATAATTACTTACCTCTTACTTTTCTTAACTTCTGTCTGTTTTTTTAATCGTATCTATTCAACTTGATTATTTCGTGTATATATTAATTAACAGGTTGATACACAATATTTTTGCATAATTACAATCTTGGTCGTGGTTTGCCTTGACTAATGAGAACCGATTAAACTAAAAGCTATTCAAATGTATACTCAAGTTGTAACGGTAAAAGTTTTTGCGATAATCACTTAGAGCTTTTGCTCCTGTTTTTTTTTTTTTGCGTGAATAGAAAACAATAGAATAGAATAGATTATATTATGTTATTGTAATAACTTTGTACAAAGGTCTTACTTGTAATTTTGGTAAATTATCAAAAGTTGTCCCGTTTCGAATGTATAATATTGTTATTTATTAATAAATAAAACATTTTAGAATAGCTTAATATCTTAAATCCAAATAGGTGTTAGCCATGAACTACAAAATATGTCAGAGGCTTCTATTTTTTGGCATAATAATTGCTATTGCAGTTTACTCCATCAAACTTTTTGCGGAAAAAAAATAATTAGGGGCCTTTTTTCGACATATGTTGCTGATTATACTAATTTGTATTGCACAACTTTTTTTTGTAGTTCTATAATTATTATTGTTTTTGGAAAGTGGTATGAGTTAGGTTTAGTGCTATAGAAATGAACGTAAACGTACTTAACATGTTTTAGTAAGCAACCATGACGTTTTGTTTGTATTGAATTATTCATTAGAAGTTTAATTTACGCAAAAAAGTGTCTTATAGCTTATTCAACAATCATTTAGTAAGTCTACATTAGATTTTTCTTCTATCTCTACTAATTTCTACTGTACTATAATTTTCTGGCAATGACTGACAGACTTCCCTCTGATATATAATTTATACCTTAGTACTAAGCGAGTGCGTATATGTAATATTGGCCAACCGCAACAGTAAGCGGAATCGTATCGAGTATTTAGTGCAAAAGATCCGTCCCAATAGCAAAGGAAACAAATCGAAAATGTCTTCGGTCTCATTCCCCCATTCCTCTATACGTTGCCAAGAAAAATATTTTACTAGAGCGTTCGCAATGCCGCGAATTCCTACTTACATGTGTGCGTCGGTGCACGTACTTTATATGTGTGAAATATAGTTTACGGTGTCACGTTTGCCCCGCTTCCCCTATTTGTGCATGGTGTGTGTGTTGCACGCATGAGGGTATGCTAGTGTGCTCCGGTGAACTTGTGTGATTGCCTGTGTAGGTCAGGGGGTGAATGGGGTGGAATAGAGAGGTCAGCCTGTTAGTATTTGTAGGCTGCGTTAACCGCGCATTATCATTAGCACGTGGTGATCGCCGATATACAGATCGGGTATATGAATTTTGATTGTAAGCATGGCAAAAGGAAAAAGGTAGGTCAAAAGTTGGCAAGTGTTTGAATCTTACTGGAAAAGATCGCGTTTAGATAGGAGTTACTAAATAGAGTTAGACTAAGCTTTTGCTGATAGGCACTCTGAAATTAAGATATATTAACAAAATAATAACTATAATTAAAAAAAAATTGGAAACTGCGACTATATACTTACCTACCTACATCCTTCCCTACTACCTCTTACACCCTTTTTTTCTTCTTCTATGGGTGGTAGACTGGTAGAAAATGCTTGCAGCATGAAGGCCGCCTTCTGTTTTAGCTATTCAATCTGTGCAATAATATGGTAAATAAACATTTTATAATAATACTAGCTGTACCCTGCCACGCTTCGCTGTGGCAAATTTGCACATTCGCTGATATGTCACTGTTGAAAAAAATAGATAAAAACAATCCTTGATGCGGATTATATATCATGCTAAAATTTCAGCTCGATCGGTGCAGAACTTTTTGAGTTTTTGAAGCGTACACAAACCAACATAACATTTATATATATATAGATTAACATCACATTTTGAAACATATTTTTTTTGTATTTGTTTTGAGCGTAACCCTCTCGACCATCGCTCTAGTTTATTTGTTTTTTTTTTTATATAATGAGGAGCAAAAATAGACATAGGTTTTCCAATGTTTCGTCTTAGTCTTAGATATGTTAAAATTCATCCCAGCTAAGATAGATACATAGATAGATAGACAAACTCTTTATTAAAACACCACAGAACGAAGAAAACATAAAAAATTAAACAAATGAAAGTGAAGTGAACAAGAAGAAGAAACAAAAATGCGAATGCGAATTTTTGTTTGGTGAAGTTCCATCAACAAACAAAAAGATTTAACAAAATAATTCTGCCCAAGTTCTTTGAAAAGAAGTTGATTCCTCAAGTTTTCACGAAGCGCAATCGACTGAAAGCTGAACAAAAAAGGACTTCAAGCGGGTTTTTTTCTTCCCTTTTCAACCATGGCTCATTAAGTTTTTTTCTTAAAAGGTTATTAGACGCGTAAGAGCGTGAACCGTGGCGCCCACCGGCGTAAATAGGCGAGAGAGTCTTTTACGCAATATCGAAGGACAAAAAGTTTTCAGCGTGGTCGGATTCAATAAAACAGAACAATAAAGGCACTTTCTATATACTACAAAAATCGAGAAGCACGACGTTTATCAGATGGTAAGTGGCATGTCTGCCATATCCTACCTACTTAATATTTTAAATAAAAAGTTTGTAAGAATGTATAGATGTATGGATGGGCGTATGGATGGATGGATGGATGGATGGATTGATGGATGGATTAATGTATGGATGGATGGATGGATGGCTGGACGGATGCTTATTACTATTTCACGCAAAAACTACTGTATGGATTTGGATGAAATTTGGCACGCAGATACTTTATTATCAGGATTACCACATAGGATACCATACTTTTATCTCGTAAAAATTATTAGATCATGCAGGATAATACCAAACGCGGGTGAATCTACGGGGCACAGCTTGTCTTCATACACACATAAATACATTCATTCCATACAACTCTGTCGTGAGCTAAGTCTTGGCAACGAAACTCAAAGGAGTTAAAATCGTCACGTCACCTTTTTCGGGGCAGGCCACGACATCGCCGAACATAATAATTTAGGTACTTAGTTAAATTTAAGTCTATGATCACATGTTTCAAACGTTTTTTCTGCAGCTTTAGTTGATTTATACAACGAACCTAACATATAGTTATGTGTTCAGTATACCGCATGCGAGCTTACAAGGTTGCTGCAGCGTAACTGAGAAGAAAGCTCTACTTGGAATTGCCTCTTTTAGGACTTCCTGTGCCCGTAACTGTATTGAATTGTAGAGTTAATTAAACCGTAAGTAATGTGAAATTGATGGAATATATTCCAGTAACAGGCGTATACCTACTGAAAGATGGTAAACACTTATGTACCTTAGACCTTATGTTTCTTTTTTCTGAAAGAATTATAATATTGTATTTTATTTATCAAAAAAAAACCAGACGAAGATTTCTTTATCTCTTCCCGTTATTTCTATTAATTCAAATTCGTAGTCGGTGGAGCTTTCATTATGATCTAACACATATAGAATAGAATAGAATAGAAAAACTCTTTATTGTACACCAGAAACAAAAATAAACACAGTTCAGAAGAATTACAATAGGTAAACAAGGGTAGTACAATGGGCGGTCTTATCGCTGAAAGCGATTTCTTCCAGACAACCTTCGAATGGACAGTAAAAAACATTTTTCGATAGTAGGGTGGGTGGCGTACTTACAGTATTTAACAGTCACAATACATTTAATACTATAATATAATACATAATACAATATACTCAATAAATAAAAAAAAAAAAAATAATATACATATATTTATAATTTACTACACACATGATTATAATAAAATATATACACTATTTAGATACATAAATAATGTTTATAAACCATAGTTCCTTATACCTACTTCAAATATTTTATATACCTAGTTAAGTGCGAATAGGTACCTAAAAAGGATTTATTCATTATAGTTTATTGCGAAGTACCAGTGTGACTCCCGCAATCAATCGCAGGGCGGGCGGGAGACGCGTAGGCGGCGCCCACGCTCCCGAGCTTAGCGACCCAGCAGGATAGGCAATAACATATTATTTGTTCAACGCGCTTGGTAAAGTTTAGGCTTCTTTTTATTGCCGGGTTGGCAAGCATTGACAGTCTCACGCATGAGCTCGCTTGCTTTGAGCATACTCTTTAGTTTTGTTTCAAAATAAAAGTAAAAAAGGGAAAACGCTAATAATATTTATAGTAACGTAGTTATAATTTACTATCTTAGGCATGTCAGCCTATATAAGGTATACAATATACATTTATGATATGTGTCTTTGAAAAGTATTTTAGTTGTTACTATAATGTTTTCTGATGTTATCTGAAATAAACAATGAATATATTATGGTTGAAATAAAGCAGTAGTGTGCAAACATTACTGTGTTCCGGTTTGAAGGGCATTGTTTTCGGCGAAATTACTGGGCATATGAGACTTTAGTCTCACGGTAACGAGCGCATTGCAGTGCCGCGTAGGATTATGCAATGCAGTGTTCTGGGTGGTGCTGTGACTGTTATGGGCAGGCGTAGCGCTTACCACCATGTGAAGGTCTAGCTCGTCTAAAAAAAAAGTGACTAGGTAAACAATAGACAGCTAAACAACCTCAAAGTGCTCTCCTCGTCGATAATACATAGTTAGGTGTACTATTGAAAGGATTTCTATATAATTTCTTTGAATTGGTCTCCAACTGGCGTATTTGAAAAGTGTAATAATTATATTCATACATTTTGAAGTAGTTTGATTACTATTTATTTTAATATATAATAATTTCAGCAATTTGACTTGATTTTCCTTAAATGTTCATGATATTTGTCATATAATTTTCCCGAAACCTCCTGTACTATTATTTATTCTATTATATCGCAAAACCTATTAAATAATAACATAACCTTGCTACAGCTAAGCACCATGTTACAATAAAACATCCTGATATGTAAATAATCCAATTATCACCAAATGTCAAATCCTTTACTGTGACAAGGAGTTTAAGAATCGTAAACTATGCTGTTTGTTAAGTGATTACGTCATTATTGGTTGCCATTACGCAATCGTAGTCATTATCACAAAACTGTTAGAACACGGAATGTGCTATGTCCAGTCTGTGTGTCTGTCTGTATGCGTGTGTCCTCGATGTGAACTTGTGTTTGTGGATTGACTGACTGAAACTTTTGTTAAAGGTTATAGCTGCGACTCCACTAAGACACAAAGTCACGGCTACGTTAAAACCGCCCATTATACCTACTATTAAGTTTTTTTTTCTCTTAGTGTGTTTTATACCTTTTGGTGTCAATAAAAAGTTATCGATCCAGAACTTTTTCGAACTACCGTCAAAGATACGTCCGACATCTTTCATGTTTGAATTTCGAAGCTTCCTAAATCGTATATGTAGCGGGCTGAGAAGTGAGTTGAAGAGACGAGTAAGGCCAGCGCCCACCTAATTGACGTGGCGTGCGAGCTAACACATTTGCCACGAAACCTGAGATTATTAGCAGCTAGTGCCAAACTAACATTCTTATTCAAATAACACGACTTGGACTTTTTGACGTAGCACACGCGGTTCTGACCGCCGCCTCTCTTCCGCAAACTGTGGCATTTTATTATTTATACTTCTACTACTAATTATATTTATATATTTAATAGGACATTGTCTCCAGCCAAATTACTTGGCATATGAAACTTTTGAGCCGATGTCAGCAGATGAGCGCAGTGCATTGCCGCGCAGGATTATGCAATGCAGGGTTTAGGGTGGTGCTGTGACTGTTATGGGCAGGCGTAGCGCTTACCATCGGGTGAACGACTTGCTCGTCTTGTCACTCAGTCAAATAAAAGAAAATTAAAAATCTAATGAATCAGTAGAGGACATAAAATATGTACATTAACGACATAACGCGGAATGGATGTGACACTATGCGTGGTGCGCATAGACCCTACACAGCCTATTGGTCTGGCCATGACCCTCGCTAGTAGGAACAGGCTGCTAGATTTCACGTTATCTTAAATTTTTCAAGTTTTTGGATCATGATTTCCTCACACTTAACCGTTTTTGAGCGATGCTAAGAAAATATTTTCTTTGTCCACAGATACCAGCTGTTGACGTCCAAGGAAGCAAGCCGTCCGGCAACTCCCATTCTCAACCCCCCGCTCCCTTCACCCCCTTTCAAGATTGCTGCCACCATGGGTCGGAAGAAAATACAAATATCCCGGATCACGGACGAACGGAATCGGCAGGTTCGTACTTATTCATTAAGAATTTTTAAAAAAAGGGGATGCTGCAAAGACGAGAGTTACTTTGAGAAAAGAAGAGCGTTATACAAAATAACGTTATAGAAAATTAATGTTAAATATATGCGTCAAAATTATGGAATTTACCTTAGGTTGATTACATAATACAACATTATTATATTTCTAAAATATTAAATAAAAAAACAATTGCTAAGTTGACCGAGACACAATAATACCTATGTATATTGTATATAGAGATACTTAGTATAATCAAACAATAATATTATCATGGCTTAATCATTGAAATATAATCTCTAAGGTACCTTCGAACTTCTTATATCTGGGTCGCAAATCGAAAAAAACTAACCTAAATAAAGAGGTCGGTCGCTGACCCAATGTATGGCTTAACGTAAAGTATTCACGAAACTCCAAAAAAAGAGTCCAAATATCTAGCAAACATTATCATTTGCATTTTTATGTACGAAGAGTTGAAACGACATTCGGATGATCTTCGCACTCCGATTGAATGTAAACCGCCATCGTAATGTATCGACGCCTTTTTTGTTTAATTTTGTATACAACCTCCTTGATATGCTTTGCAATTACATGTAATAAGAAATAAAAATAAGGCAGTGTAGGATAAAACGTTTGTACATTGTAGTTAAAAATAAATTGCCAAGGAGAATTTTAAATAAAGAATTTTAACGGCAACTTCATCCGAACCATTGTTTGGACAATTAGAACGCCATTTTGAAACTAATTAAATTGAATCCTCGATAAACGTAAGATCTCAATCTATGATCGTAATCAAACATTGAGGTGATCGAAACTATTTTTTAACTAAGACAGATTTGTTCGTGGATGGATGGTCAGAAATATTGTCTGTTTGTCTGAAGTTTTGTGAGAGCGATGTATGTATGAATGTGTTTAGAGCTGTTAAATTTAAAATTGTTTTTATTTTGATGTTCATATTCTTGTTACTTTTTTCAATGTTAATTTTGAATGTAATAATTGTTTTAACACCATTATTATTGTGTACTATTAGTTAATGTAATTGGTTATGCCGTATTAATTAATTAATTTAAATAAATAAATTTAACAATATTTTGGTAAGATAATTGGTGAGCAAATGATAGCCAATATTAAAGTATCTAAATACTGCTTTCCGATGAGGAAAGAGTAACAGCCAGAAATGCCCGTTGTTAAGTTTCGTAGTCACAGTTCCGATCTCAAACTAAAAAATATACTTTTTTTTTCTTATTTTAGAGGTGTCTTGATCGAGAGCGTTCTTAGCTATGATTCATATTATGAGTGGGAGATTATATTTATTTAAATTAAAATCAAGTTATCGCTTGTCTATTTTTTTAAATGTTTCATTAGCATTGCCAGTAAGTTTCAATTCTCTCTAAATGGCTTCAGTTAATCAAAGAGTTTAGAAACTACAAGAGAGGTACATGGTTCAGTACCGACTGACGGGGACACGAAGGGTTAGGCTGATGGACGGGCTGGGCGGTCTAATAACAGGGGTGTCTTGTCATGTACATTCTAAACCCTTAATACCGATGTTATAGATGACAAGATTGACGAGTGCTGACATTTTATTAATTGCAACTATTATGAGGTAATGTTACATAGGGTTTTTTAGTCGGATACACAAGTGCCCGACTCTACATTTTCAACGAAATAATAAGAGATTGGAGAGAGTGTGATCATTAAGGACGTTATGGATATCTCATCCCTATCGGAAACAAACTGATAGCCGAATTAAACAAGGGTGTGTGTAATAGTGTACACACGTAAGAAATGAAACTATTCCTTCTTATTTGTGTCTCATTCCGACCAGTCAATGTTCAATGTAAGGTTGTCTGGAAGAAATCGCTTTCAGCGATAAGACCGCCCATTTTACTACCCTTGTTTAACTATTGTAATTCTTCCGTACTGTGTTTATTTTTGTTTCTGGTGTACAATAAAGAGTTTTCTATTCTATTCTATTCTATTCTATGTCGAGGCCTTGTCGCAGCATAATGAAAGTGGAAAAAACTTTCATGAAATACTCTTTTGGTTATGGTTAAAGGCTGTGGTCAAACTGAGAACTGAGAAGAGACGTCTATACAAAACCTTTGTATTCTATGACCTGTTACTCCCGAACTCTTTGTCTTATTTCAAACTTCTTTCAATAAACCTTCATGCCAGAGAGTCCACTCTTACGTGACGGCTGAGCGTACGGAAAAGTGTGACGATTGCTATAAAAAAAATCCTGTACGTCGATAAAAAAGTTTCACTTCAAAAAAGTCTATTTCGTGACCAAAAGTCTAAGTATCAACCCTGGTCAATATTGGAACTTTTGACCAATCCCCTTAAGCAATACATTTAAACTAAATATTTTAACTGAACTAAAAACAAAGTCAGGATCAATTAAGTCAACACTTGATCTCCACGTGGATATAGAAGAGTCTGTTCGATCAAAACAGTTTTACTCGTTACATGCTAAAGAGTGAAATGAATGACCTTAGTATCTGACCCACCAGATGTGTCGTATCTACACTTCCACTGCAAAACATTATCGCAAAGGACAACGACCGCGGCTGCTTGTAATTTATTAATTATACGATTACAGTGCCCATCATCCAGGGCCAGATTAATTAGAACCATTCAAATGTTCCTCTTCGCCACATTTTTGATCTATCATCCTTAGAAAGTGCAGGGAAGGGGAGGCCTTCACTGTATGGTCGTTTGTAAGAGAGGCAGACAAGCGAAATGAAACTTGCGAAGGTCAACTTGCTTTAGTGACGATTTTACTGTTCTAATTGTACAGTCATTGGTTAAAAGCTTCCTTTGTTTATTTCTGTATGAAATAGGAACATTTTAAAGGAACAAAGAACCAATTTAATTCATTGTTACTAAGGATTCGTTAGGGTAACAGAAGTTTACTCAAAGGTTCAATAAAATACTAGACGTAAAATACCTATGCCTTTACAAAGCATTAAATGTTTTAGAACTATAAAGAGAAGACGCTACCAAGGAAGCGTCACGTTGTTACTCGTATGTACTGCGAATATACCTTAACTACAGGCTTACCTACTGGCCACATATTCAGGATAAATAAGGGATTGTATAAATCTCCTGAAACTGTGCTACAGCTCACAGACATCCCTCATATTTATCTAAAATTATTGTGGTTTGATCGAGGATAAAATAATTTGGTTATTCCGTATAGCGATCCTATGTTTGTTCACTACAGGAAAACAAAACAGAGTCACCGCAATAGGCACCATTGTTAAACTCAGCCATAGCAATTCAATCCGTAATATATTATACACATAGGTACCTAAAGTTCAAAGGTTCAGTCAAATTAGCTGAAACAAAACAAAACAACTCTACAAACTCTATTCAAAAGGTACAAAATCTATAATTAGCAAAGTTTTAAAAATATCTCCAGTATTATTTCAATCAATTTGATTGATGACGCATAAAACCATCGACGCATATAAGAATGTTCACCAGGTTCCAGTAACAATCTGTTTTACCCGTAGGTATAGCGTACATGACCTCATAATTTACCACTGTGCTAAAAACTGGTTTAATGCTTATTGCAACAGGAAAATAAGTTTTTTTAGGAATCTCTATCATTGACATTAAATAAAGTCAGTAGAATTGACAGTTTGCGATGCGAAAAAAAAAAATTATAGCAAATACGTGAAAAATACCCGAGTCACTTCACTCTATGTTTCTAGCTAGATGTGTTCTTAACATATTTCATAAAATAGTTAGCGTTTTGGTTGTTACTGCAAGCTTAAGCTGTAAATAAATAAATTAATAAATAGATTTGATTTTTTATGCTTGTAAGGAAAGACAGAATGTTCCGTCAGTATATTATTTTATGTTTTATTTTTATCATATTTGTTTAAGAGATTTTTATCAATCTATATTTGGTGCCGAAAATATTGAATTTCATTTCACTCTATGCTTGCCCGAAAAAGTTAATGTCATTTCACTCTATGCTTAGCTAAAAAGAGTGAATGCCACTTCACTCTATACTTGCCAGAAAAAAATGAATGTCTCGCACTTTATGCTTAGCTGAAAAGAGTGAATGTCACTTAACTCTATGTTTGGTGCCGAAGAATAAAATATGTTACTTCACAATATAAATTTCACTGTGAAACTTTAGTAAAATGTATGTCTAACAATTGAACTATCTCTATTATTCTTCTGCTTATGAAATATTTTTCTGCGAATTCCAGGTGACGTTCAACAAACGCAAGTTCGGAGTGATGAAGAAGGCATACGAACTGAGCGTCCTCTGCGATTGCGAGATTGCCCTCATCATCTTCAGTTCCAACAACAAACTCTACCAGTATGCTAGCACGGACATGGACAAGGTTAATATAAAAAAAAAAATACATTGTTATAATAAAATCTATCTATATATATATAAATGTTATGTTGGTTTGTGTACGCTTCGAAAACTCAAAAAGTACTGCACCGATCGAGCTGAAATTTTAGCATGATATATAATCCGCATCAAGGATTGTTTTTATCTATTTTTTTCATCAGTGACATATCAGCGAATCTGAATGTGCCAGAGCGAAGCGTGGCAGGGTACAGCTAGTAATTAATAAATAAATAAATTGGTAATAAATAAATAAAATAAATAACGCGTCGCGATCACAGACCTATGTCTGTTATCTGTGATATATACAGGAGATCCTAATTAGGGGGTCAGGATCTATATCCCGACCCCCTAATTAGGATCCGTATATAATAAATCAGGAACTATGTAACGTTGGTCATAAAAAACCGAAACCGAATCCGTAACCTCACGCTTAGCAGTCGGATCATCATCCACTACGCCACGGACACCGGAACTATGTAGTTTATAAAACCAGTAGAACCAAATTTTAATACTGTTTCCATTTAAACCAATAATAAACGCATAATCAAAACCAAGATGTCGAATGTCGACTCCAACATTGAGTCCACATTCATAGAAAGCTACTACCTATGCAAATAAAGGTATGCCAATCGCAGTTGAATAGAAATTTTATTGTTTAAATAAATAATTTAAAAAGAATTAGCATTCTCTTAAGTTGTTAAGCCTATTTTTTATTTTGTATTTTTTGTTGTTTTGAATCAGCGCGGTGTTTGAGGGATGAAAAGGTATAATAAATACTTGGTAAAATAATAAAGACTTGGTAACGTTTACTTAAGAATAATATTTTAGCTATACAATGAAAACTTTGGCACACACTAACAGTATAAATACCAAATATTTGACCGTCACAAATACAGAGAAAAACCAAGGACGATGTTTGATTTAGCAAAATACTAAAGTGTTATTGTAAAATTAACAATTTCATAGACAATTTAAACGGAATATCTACCAAGATCAAGATAAAAGAAAATAATCAAAATTAATTCGTTTTAATTTTTTTCGGTTTTTTTAAGCGAAATATTTTATTGACAGAACTTAAAAACAATAATTAGTTAAAACTAAATAGAAAACTAAAACTTAAGAAACTACTAAAAAGGGGTGTCCATGAGGCATGGTGCCAAGAACACTGTCTGCGTTTCCACGTTGAATAGCAATAGCTATTCTCGATGCGAGAAATGAGCCAGCCCTTTTGCATTGACTAATTGAGAAAATAATTGAAATGAAATATTGCCTGTGACATTCTTTAATAACGAACGCTTCGAAAATTACTGAAAATAAATTACTGCACTTTTATCTTTGACATAAATTAAATTGCACTTCCGTTACGGCAAAAAATTGTGATAAATATTTCCGTCTGTAGGAATAAGTAAAACTCAAAGCAAAAATATTGAATTAACTAGCTGCGTAAATATAGTTATGGGCAGGCGTAGCACTTACCATCAGGTGAAAGACTTACTCGTCTCGTTACTCAGTCAAATAAATAAAAATTAAAAATAGCATTCCAAAACATATTAAATGAGTCCAAACTCGATCAGCTATTTAAATTTGCTATAGAAGGTTTATAGCAGTTATAGGACCCACCTCTTGCTCAGAATTGTTCAATGGCTTAGGGTAGCAACAGTTGGATACTGGCACAAAAGTTAGAACAGTTTGATAACATTCTTGTTTAGAAACAACGATACAATAAGTCGTAAAAAATCATCATCATCATCATCAACCCATAACGTCCCACTGCTGGGCACGGGTCTCTCCTCACTTTCGTGAGGAGGGTTTAGGCCATAATCCACCACGGGAGCCCAGTCCGGATTGGTGGATACCATACCGACCTCCGAAATAATTCTCGGGTAGGTATGTGGGTTTCCTCACAATGTTTTCCTTCACCGAAAAGCGAGTGATAATTACGTACATATGTTTTACAGAAACACATTGGTACGTGCCCGCACTGGGATTTGAACTCACGACCTTCTGATTGGAAGGTGGACCTTCTCCCACTAGGCTACCACCGCTTGCTTAAAAAATCATAAGACACACAATAAAAACAAAAATAAAACGCGCCAGTTCACATACACAG
The DNA here is from genome assembly GCA_912999815.1 of Campaea margaritaria. Lineage (NCBI taxonomy): Eukaryota > Metazoa > Arthropoda > Insecta > Lepidoptera > Geometridae > Campaea > Campaea margaritaria. Next base: position 10,805,415 of record OU538789.1, on the reverse strand, counting down.
ATCCTGACGCTTAACTGAGAGTCCCTGTATCTATAGATTCAGGAAATACGAGGTCCATGCTCCTACCAACCCCCAGACTCAGAGCAAGTAGCTTAGATTCGGGCAAAACACAAAACAATAATTACAAACAATTATTTTCCAGGTTCTCCTGAAATACACGGAATACAACGAGCCGCATGAATCTCTCACCAACCGCAACATCATCGAGGTACTTTAAGTACGGCGTCATCTGTGTGCCCGTGGTCGCAATGCAATGTCCATGCAATTTTGACTCTACCATTAACGCGTGCTTCCTACTTACACAAACCTAATGCATACTACTAAAATACCTCCAACCCGTAGAGTTCGCGTTGATTACCTAAATCATAAAAAAAAAAACAAAGCGGTAAAGCATGTTTATCCCCCGTTAGATTTAAAGCAAACAAAACACCAGACCCCCGTTTTCTACTAACAGTTTACGATTAGACACACCCTAAATATTTATGTAACTTTTTCCTTCCAGCATGGGTTTTTGTAAATATATTTGTGTTTATTTGAATTAACCTGACGTCGGAATAAGGGTACAGTCAGTTGCATCATTGCGTTTCGGCACTACACACAAATGTACGCTAAAAAGTTTATACCACTATACTATAATTAGTTCACGTAGATTTAATTTTAGCACCGTTTATTTGCCCTCCTACATGCTGACTATACAATGAACTGATTAGTTGCTATTGCGTCGAAGTGGTTTTAAATGTAACCTAGGACACACATGACTTGGGACCTAGTAACATTGATGATAGGTCTATCTATAGGTCATAGTCGTGATTGATGATACAGATTCAAAATTTTCATTGATTTATAGACTTTAAACTTAGATTAAATCACTTGTCAAGTATTAGATCGGACCTGTCATCAATAAATCGATACACATCCGTCTAGGTCTGTTTAACAGGCCTTAAAATAGTTAAAGCATACAGCAGGATACATCCTGGATCTTATTTGATCTTCTTACTAACTAAGTATTTTCTTACAAACATCTGTTTTTTTTAGCAGCGGGTTTATAGTCGAATAACATTCACATTGGATTCTGGTTCTGAAGATTCCATAAATTATTGTTTCACTTCACAAACGTATCTCGTATTTTAAGGGATATTACGATTTCAATACAAATCCAGTTCAATGTTTATTCAAGAGTAAGCCCGGAGTGCCAATGCGTATCGATTACATTTTGAAAACACTTCGACTTTTGATCTACGATCAGATATGACTGATCGAAATTTTATTTAAAACAAAAATTAAAATAACAAACGATTTGGTGTGTTACTAGGGTGTTCTAAAAGCATGTCTATTAATACAGTCCAGTATATAGACATTTGGCTCGTCAAGCCACCTGAGCTGTTTCCGCTGACACTTACAGGCACTAACGAAGAAAGAGCATAAAAACGGAGTGATGTCACCGGATAGCCCCGAACAAGAGCCAGAATACAACCTAACCCCACGGACCGAAGCCAAATATTCCAAGATCGATGAAGAATTCCAAATGATGATGCAAAGGAACCAGTTGAACGGCCGAGTTGGTGTGGGAGGCAGTAACTACAACTTGCCAGTTAGCGTGCCAGTTGGGAGCTACGACCAGTCACTGTTGCAAGCGAGTCCACAGATGCATACCTCTATCAGTCCCCGGCCATCGTCTTCGGAAACCGATTCAGGTATCTGTCAATTGATAATTTTTTAGCAGCAGCTGCTTTGTGTGTTTGAACTATCGTGATATTTCTTAGACTCCCAGCTCTTAAAAACTAGAGGAAAGAGAATAAAGAAAGTACAGGGGACGACGCGGCTCCAAAAACGATACCTCTATCAGCCATGTAGAATGGAATAATCGATGGAATACTTTTGGTGTTACTATGCTTTATAAAATTAATTCAGAAAAAGCATATATCTGCCTATTTGTGCTAGCTTTTTCAAAAACTACAAAACCTATTTCGTTCCGGTTCACCAATACGCAGGTGGATTAAAAAATATATTTTTAAATTTATTTCTTTATATTTTTCTTTGGAAGTACCTATATCCATTCGTACACTTCCAGTATACCCAAGCGGAGGAATGCTCGAGATGTCAAACGGCTACCCAGGCTCCGGATCGCCCCTGGAGGCAGGATGCACCCCGTCTCCTTCCCCCGGCCCCGCTCCGTCTCCACACCGACACCCCCACAAGCCCCACGGACACGCACCCCAGCCCCACCACTCCCCGCGACACAACAATCTGCGCGTTGTCATACCCAGCTCGATGCCACCGCCACAGGACGACATATCTTACTCTGGAGAGGTGAGAACCATTTTTTGATAAATTCTAACCAAATGTTAGTATAGCCATGGAAGACCGATCCAATGATGAGTCGGCCATATAGACAAATTTCTTTGAAAATCTGGACGAAATAAAATTAGAATGGTAATAAAATGGCGTGAGACAGGAGGCTTATACCCTGCAGTAGGTTGAATGAAATGCTTACGATAGTAATGCTATTGCCTATTATGACGGTATAAACAAAATTTTGCAAGCTATGCGCAGCATACTTTATAGTCTTATATCATTAATGATACAATGATTTCTTGGTCTGTAAAACTAACACTCAGTTATAAATTATCAAGCTGAATCAATTTTAAGAGCATGTAGGAATGGCTAGGTGTTTGGCACCACGTATCAGTTCCAAGAGACAAACGTCATAAATGCTGTGACGAACTTACACTATAAGTACGTATGTACAATATTTTACGTAGTTTTCCTCTCAATTAGCGACAAAGAAACGCGTCAACTCAATGCGTCAATTATTGTCTCTATTAAATTATTAATCCTAGGGCAAATATAATCATTACAAACCAATTATGATATTTCGAGGTAAATGTAGGATTTTTTTTACACATGACGTGTTATTATTTATGAAGTTTTTATTAACCATCAAGTTATTACACTCGTGTGACTGTAGCGTTTCTTGTTTACAACTCGTATTTTAATATCTCTAAACGAGTCAAAAAATAATTCAAGGTTTATTTTTAGCAAATTCTGTTTTGGTCCTCATTAAGGTGAATAAAAAATGTACCTTATAACTAAAATATTCCACAAGTCACTCTTAGTATTGTGACGATATAAAGTTCCCAAAAAATATGTATTTTAAAATAAGGTGGTCCCGAAACACTGCCCTGGGGCACTCCACTATTTTTTGCTTTTCTTCTCCGCTTTTTGAATTGGAAATCAATACTGATTCTTTCTTGCCAGTGTCACAAGTACTACGAGTAACAATTTACTAGTATTCATTTGTAATTTTCTATGTTTTTCATCTTCAGACACCGCTAGGCTACTCAGGACTCGGCAATTTTGGACCACAGGACTTCAGCATGGGATCGGACATGGGCATCGGACTGACGTGGGGCGCGCACCAACTGCAAACGCTTCAGCACAACAGGTACATGTCTGTATGCCTTTTCGTATTACTACTTTGGGACTTTCTGGTGACTTGACAAGTGCAAATTATTTTCAAAATTGTTATAATGTCAATTTTGTTAGCCATTTAAAGGAAAAAATGTCTTTATTTAGATTAAAAAGTGATAAAAAAATCAGGACTAATCTGAAGTTCTCATTAGTTTCAGACAATACAATTAACACTATTGCTAAAGAAGCGATTTAGTCATTAATAAATTCACATTAAACTACATCTAAAGTTAATTTCTTATACGCAAGAATTCGGTCGTAGCTGAAAACAAAGGAGTCAATGTAATAAATCTAATCCGCTAATCCAGTGCAGCCTACTCAATATCACAAAAAATGCGTTGGATTTGATCCAGGAATCATGAGATAAATGATTATAACATCAATAAACAACTAGGCAACTTTACTCTTGCAAGAGTCATCATCGTCTCATCTAATGTCATGATAGTTTCATTTAAATTTCCTTCAATATTGTCAAGTTACCAGATCAGTCTGTTCGGTGTTTTTGCTGAATTGCATTCCATTGCTGTTTCCCATTCACTCATAAACAAACATTTACAGCATGCTTGTCATGGAACTAATACAGTTCGGCTTATCAAATTTTAGTGACGTTCAAGGCCTGCGCAGACGAGTGACAGTCATTTAGGGTATTTTTTACCTGATCAAATAGATCACTTACAACTTATGTGCTGCATCGAATAACATACGCGAAAGACGTACAGTAACGCGTACAACAATAAATTCATGTAAAGAAGCTTAAGGAGTTTTTGTCCTACGCGGACAAAACTCCCTCGTATATCCAGCTTGCAATTTAAAAAAAATAAGCTCCGCCGCGACAGTTTGCACTGCCGTGACCAGGATTCGAACCTGGGTTACTACGGCCACAACGTAGGGTCCTAACCACTAGACGATCACGGCTATCGGAGCTGTGATCGAGTGGCCAAAATTGTCGACCGCATTGTGAATTGTTGCATAATTGATACTGTAGTAGGTACGCGATAGCAACAAAAAGATAAGTCCAGTAACGTGACCGTAGCCGCTGGAATTGATGTCTTGCAGCTAGCCGTGTCTGATTTTATCAAATATTGACGAAAAGGAACTTTGGGTGTTGAAAATTGAACATTTTTTCCAGAATCATTATTTGAATTAAGAAAAAAATAAAAATCAGACCATAAAGTTCCTTATCATTATTGACTCAAGGTTTCTCTCAACATATTTCACATTCCGCATAACTTCAATTAATCAATGGTGTTGTTTTTTAATATTTTTACAATTATGTGTATTATCTCAATTGTGATTTTTCATTAATTTACCAAAACTGACAATTCCATTAAATAACATAAAAAGATCGATTTTTTATCGATCCATTTTTTTCATCCCTAATAATTACTACCGGGATACTACCATTTCCAGTATTATCGGAGTTTTGTACCACTATTGGGTGGTTATGACGATTGGACCAGTCCAACTGGACACGAAAGTGGCCTTATGATTTTGTTGGTCACTTTCACTTGTCAACTGGTTACGAATAATCACATTTGCTGTTGATTGGGGGCTGTTGCAGTTTGCATCGATTACGGTAGATGGCGTCTTTATAAAAAATAATGTAATTTTGGGAAACTATCGTACTTTTTACGAAACTTGAGGGACTATGATTTCAATTCACACGGTTTACGGGATATTTTTATATTTATATATTATTATTTTATTTCCGCTGGGATAGTAGCATGTGAAGATATAGTCTCTACCTATCCTAACTGGAGAAATGCGTAACTGTATGCATAAATAGGTGAAATATTTTAAGATCTGTACAGCTTTCCCTTGATACAAGAAACTCTGGGGATCCCGAAAGATCAGGATAAACACCACAGAACAAAGAAAACTTAAAAACTAGAACAAAACAAGTTTAACAATTAGTGTCACAATGGGCGGTCTTATCGCTCAGTGCGATCTCTTCCGGACAACCATGCACGGAGAGGAGTAACTAGGACATCGGACGGTGGCTTTCCGTGTTCTTTCCGTTCAGAATGTATTTATGCAATTGACCGCCATGCCCTATTATTACTATTTTAATAATTATGGTATAGGTTACATTTTTTAAAATTTGTTAGTTAGGGAACTGTTGTTTAAATACGATTTCGTTTGAAGCCAAAAGGCCAGCGCGTTCCGCACGATTACAATCAAATTGTGTTTCTACTTGAACGGTTTGGATATTGCAAAAAATATCGTTTCTTCCGCACACTCGATCAAGTGCAACTAAAACGCCCTTCAGTTTGGTCCACAATTGAATTGACAACAGTAGCTAGGTAATAATTAAGGCAAACAATGATGATACTATTACATTAACTTTCTGAGTATTTTGTTTCATTAAATTTTGGACCTCTCAGCCTTATTTTGAATGAAGCTCTGAGTCAGGGTTCCTAGGATTCCTTAGATACAGAGAATCCTCGTTAGGGGCAAGATCTATGTAACGCGTTTTTTTTTAATTAATGATATCGATTTTATGCTGAATCTTCAATCTGTCAAAAGTTCGTCTTCTACACAGTTGGCTGACTTCTCAAACTGTTAAAACTGTTGAAAATTAAAAAAAAAAAGCTCCACCGCGACAGTTTGCACTGCCGTGACCAGGATTCGAACCTGGGTTACTACGGCCACAACGTAGGGTCCTAACCACTAGACGATCACGGCTACTGGAGCTCTGACACTGGTATCGAATACAACGCTTGCATTCTCTACAAGACCGTCAACAAACCAGTTTTACTAAACTACCTTGCCTCCCGCACTTATATTGATACTGGGCGAGAGAGGGGGCTTGAAACTTCCATCAAGGTACTCAAATACTTTCACTCTCGGTCGTTATGCATGAACGATCGAATTGACGATATAATTACTTCAACTTTATAGGCTATTTTCATTTAATTGGTCGGTAGATTATTACCGTTGAATGAAATGATCTAGATAGATTAAATCGACAATAACACTAATTGGCAAGGCTTAATTTTAAACAAATTAAAAGAAATTAAAGTAAATATATGCTCCGTGTTTCCGCAGACTGTTTTTTTCCGTTTATAGATTATAAAATCTTTATTGCCTACTTGAAATAGCATGAAATCCACATTGTCGCAGTAGCTTCCAACCAATCACAATCTACTTAAAATTCATCATTACATCTTTCCCATAACTCATGAGCCATCATGCTAAAAGCTTTAGCAGAAAGGGGTCCAACAAGCAACATCAACTGACAAGCTCTTTTCTTCTACAGTAGCAGCTTGCCAGTTCTCGGTGGGGGGACGCCGCCACCAGCCGCATCACCAAATAACGTGAAGATCAAAGCGGAGCCGGTGTCTCCTCCACGAGCGCCTGATCATCTCCACCGCGCGCCGCCCCCTGCTCCAGCGCCGCAGCCCGCGCATTTATCTGGAGTCATCGATGGTAAGTGTCTAAGCTGACTTATTAAGATAGATGCGTATTCCCAAATATACACTAACATGGGTTTTAGGAATGGAATTGAGGACAAATTAATCATCATGGAATGCAGCGCTACACTTCCTGTTGCTGCATATATGCTTCATTTTGCTGTTACCACAATTGGCATTCATGAGAACAAATTCTCAGGAAATTGGTTGTCCTCGACCACGCATTATTAACATCCGTGTTGGTCAAGAAGCTGTTAAGAAAAGGAAAGTATGATTAGGACACTGATGGTCAGCGCGTCTATATAATATGAATCTTTCCTTTCCAAAAAATATACAATAGTTAAAACTTATAGTGTAAAATAATTTAGTGATATGTTACTTCTAAGGTAATCAGTTACATACCTAAAAAAACATCTGAGATGATGAAAAATTAGATCTATTTTATCTAAATTTAATTATGCTTAACAAATTGCCCAATATACTTCTACTAACTTAATTGCTATGAAACACGTTTTGGAAATACTTTTGCCTATTTTTAAAATTCTCTTTCTGTATTTCACATCTATGGATGGATGTCTCAAGGATTTCAACAATCGCAAATAGTATTTCCAATAGTGTTTTGTTAAGCATTTTTAAACTTTCCTGTGTTATTATATTTGCATAATATTAACTCAGTAAAATAGTATTTCATATTAGGTACAGTCAACAACGAAATTATTTCAACATACTCAAACTAAAAAAAATACTGTGAAATTTGATTTTTTGGCGTGCGTAAAGAAATTAGATGTTGAACATATTCACAGACTGTACCTAGTAGCTATGTAATACATAACTGTTTAGCATAAGTACCAACTAACCCATTAATAACTTGTTCTTAACAATGAATTAGGATTCTTCGTTTCAGGTTCAGTGTCGTCGAGCAACATGGGCTCGCCGGCCGGGCAGGACATGCGGCACTCGAGCGCGGTTCCACTTGACTACGAGCAGCCGCACTCCAAGCGGCCGCGGATCGAGGGCTGGGCCACATAGCTAGGCTACGAGGCCTTCGGGTCGTACCCGAGGCCGCTCCATCCGCACTGCTAGACCGGCCACGTCGGCCAGCCACCCCAGTCGAGCTTTCGATAACCACCGTCCTGCGTCCACAACCCTACCCCTCTCTAGTACTACATCGACGGACGTGACGTGCGATCGTAAGTCTGAAACGGAAAAGGTGCATCTCTACCCACGGTGCTTTTTTCATGGCACGGTCGTAACTCTTTAGTAACATTTCGTAAGACACTAGTGAAGATAAACCTATAAGGTCGCCCGAGTTGATGTTAAATGTTCATGTTTACACTATACGTAATTATTGTAATGCACACGTAAATACACTAGAGATAATAAATGTTAAATTAAGTACAACTATGCATAATAGCGGCGAAACTTCAGATCAATTTTGAACTTTAATTGTTAGATTTCTATTTCCCCTTTGTAAATAAATGTTAAATGTGCAATCCGTGCCATTGTCTGTTTAGCTTAAAGTTAGTCAATTTTATTAGTGACATGAGTAAACTAATAAAGGAAGTTGCGAGTACTATATAGCCAGTGCGTTTATAGACAGGCGGACGGAGTGACGTAATGCGCGATCGGACGGACAATTTCAAAGAGTGAAAGTGCGTCATTGACTTCAAAACGACTGTTGACTTTGTGTTTAACTAGTGATTTTAAAAGTTTTTTGTGCCATTTTAAAAGTATATTAGTGTGACATCCGAACTTGAATCTTTCTATACTTAAGGTAGTGTCATCACAGAAGATAATAAATTATGTATTGTAAAATCTATTATATCTATTGTCGTATTTATACATGAGAATCACGATTATATTTACAGAATATGTATACAACTTCCCTTTAGGAACGAATGTTATGTGAGTTATTAGGTAATGTTAGAGACGAGTATAATATAAAGGTACCACATGAAGCTTTAAAATTTCTTATGATAACACTTTGCACTCTAAGCAGAACTGTAAGTGGAACACGATGTATTTTGTACTGTACGTGTAGAATTTCTGGAATATCATAAACACATAGTAGTAAATTTTCACAGCCACAACAATATATTTGGTTTTAATAATTTCATCTACAGCATTTCAGTCAAGTTAACTGAAATACTATCGAAGTATGAATTTTCTTTTGTGTTTACCAAAATGATAGTTAAGATGAACTTTTTCAATTTGTATCCTAATTGTCTGCAGTTTATTTGACTGATTTGCTTTAACGCGTTTCGATTGTATGTTGATTCTATAGCTACTTTAGAAGTTTCTGGTCGTTACTCTTTCATAGACCAAAATATCAAGTCAATTTTGAATATCATATATTGTAATTTAAAATTTACGTGTTAAGTCTGTTAGGATTTATTTAGTGGCTATAGTGGTGAGTTAATGGACGTGTTTGTTGTTAAGATACATTTGGTTTTGTTAATGTGATCTGAAGCTAAACATTTTACTACTTAAAAGAAAAGAAAAAATAAAGAAAAAAGAAAAACAAAAGAAAAGAACAATATTACCTACATAATAATCTCAGCTTTAATTGCACAATACAAATGCATATATTTTACACGAGAGTATAATATAATAATATAATATTTTGGTAAAGCACTATATCACGGACCGCCCTATTTTTAGAGCAAATGTATAGACGTTGAGAAATAAGGACTAGTATTTAATATGTCCATTATATTTATAATAGTTAATGTTATTGATGTGTGTATCATTTAGAATCATGCACTAAATCATTCGATTGCTTGTTTTCCTAACCCTACCTTTACTTGAGCACTGGTGTCGCGAACCCAATTCTGTGCAGATTTGGTTTACAGAATATTAACAAAAGCATCATGTTAAATAATAAAAAGTAATTTAGCACCTTGACTGCGTTTACATATAGCTACCGGTACTTCCCGTGTGTGTTTTCCAGCAGTGGCGAGACGTCTGTGTGAGCCGCACTGAGTAGCGCCGCGTTAAACACACACGTTTGTGTTTCGCCACAGTGTCGGCACATAAGCTGCGCTAACACAACATGTGTGTTTCCCGTACTCGCGGAAAATTATTAAAGCACAACAGTTGTGTTTTCAGCAGTGAACGTGTTAATGATATTGATTAGAAGCAACTATGAGACTAACATGCATAATGTGTTTATTTGTTTCAAGTAGGTATATACCTATATTGGGTTTGCGATATGTTTCTCCTATCCTCTATATCGTTTCACTGTAGATGCCTTACTCACAGTGCCTAAATGTACCATATTGTACCGAATTTGTATAGTACTATAGCATTTTTGCTTTATATTTTCACATCCTGGTAATATTAAGTCTTAAAAATGTTGAATCGTTATAATAAAGTACACTACACTAAATGTTTATCATATAGAATATGTATTCATACATTAGTATTCGTAAGTAGGTATATAAACTATCGTAACTTTGTATTGAATGTTGCTATACCACGTTTTAAAGCAGTGTAACTGTTTTTATTAAAGTAAAACAAATAATATGTATTAAAAACTTTTAGATTAAAAACTACTTTGCAAGAATAAAATTAATTCTTCAAATCACAATAACAAAATTTTAACGTATGTGTGTAAAATTTTGTACAGGGAGTAAACCAGTTTTTGATGTTCAAAAGTCTGAACACAAAATGATGTATTTTCGCATTGTAATATAAGATACACGATTAGTTTTAAAACGAATAAATATTTTACTACTGGAGCATAATTAATGTTGACCCATTTTAGGGAAGTATTGTAGGAAATTTGTAATTACACCTTAAATGTTAGAGTATTGTTGATGTGATATCGTAAAGTGCGCTGTTGCAAGCGGGCCCCCTGTTACGTCTAGTCGGTGCTTTGTTAGGACCACCGCGTGCTGTTGAAGGCTAATCCAATTGTTTCTATGCGTGGCGCTCCTAACTTCTGTTAATCACGGGCCCTATATTTGAGATTCTACAGTTTCGTTATCTTCTTGAATTCGGTCGTTCGTTCCTAAAAGTTCCTTCCGGAAGCGTCGATGTGCTTTGTATTGAAATTTGCTCAATCGTGTCTGTTTTGGCGATGGAGCGAAATTTCCTACTTGTTTCCTGTTATAGACTATTCTGTTCACATTAAATTCGGGTTTGTTAGAGAAAGTGTTGCAAATGCAATGTATATCACAAGATATCTGTTACCCGTATACCTATCGCGTAATATAAGACATAGGTAATATAAAAACACACCTAAATATTGCGAAGACGGTTGGTTATTATTAGCACAAAGCAGTCATTGGGAAAGGTTTTCTTGCAAATAGTTTGACGGTATAGCATCACGAAAGCATGCACAGAGCAAATGTAATCGATAATCTTGTACATTTCATCAGATAAGCTGGTATTTGGGAGCATAATTTCCGAGGTTGTGAGATTTGCTATCGGGAATGAGTTCATGTATAATTATATTAATAAAGTAAATGTTATAATGTTATTTTGACGCACAACGAATGTTGTGTGTTGTTGTAAAAAGTGTTTGCTTGATTTGTTTTGTAGATATACCTAGTTACATGTGTATGTGTTTACCTGTATTTACCTTGCTGTGTGACAATAGCAAAGAGCTTTTACTTTTCAGTTATGTTTTATTGTCTAGTTCATTGCATTTAAATAATGGTGTAGTCGTAAGTGTAAAATATATGAAATCAGTGCGATTTGGTCACATTAGTGTATTGCTTTATTAATCTCGTTCTTTTGCCTTTTGCTATTGCACCACAGTCCTTGTGAACAACCCAAATAGAATTATAGGAATATGAACATATCCTTATTGAATACTCAAGTCGATTTCAAATAAATTTCTTGTAACCGCAGTTGTGCAATACATACATATTTAATATTGAAAATGTTTAGGTAGGTATTAGGTATATTTTCGTTTGAATTTACAAAGAATACAAAACATCTGTTGTATTTTATCGATATTTTTACTGATAATTTGAGAGGCATCGTCGTTGCAGCGGTGCCTCTTGGGAAGTTTAAGTCATATTGTATAATTATTGTTTAAGATAAGGCCGGGCCAAATATTGCATTATTGTAGGTCTTACGGCGCCTGTGTTTCTATGTCAAGGCATGTCTGCCTTCTGTAGATAAACTGTATGGTGAATGAGAACATCTCAGTGGCTGAATGAATATAAATGATTAACGACAGTGTTAGAAAATTGTTATAAATTATTTTGATGACTGTTCGAAGGATAATAAAGAGTTGGATGTCAATTTTGTTTTTTATTTCAATATACGCTAGATATTATAACCCGTTTTTTAATAAGAAATAGCAAATAAATCGAGTGAAACTACCACTGAATTATCAGAAACTAATATAGCATAATGTAATCTAAATTATTTTTGTTAATCTTCTAGCTTCTGCTTAGTTATCACGTGATCACCAAAAACCCCTTTAGAAACTGTCGTATTTCTTTCCTCATCTACGTCATCAATAACATCTTCTACCACCATGCCTCTTCTCATTTTATCTCTTTCAAATATTTCATTGACTTCTCTGTCTAAATCGACAGAACTTGACCGCATTGATTCCCAACCATCAACTTCTAAATTGTCTTGCATCACAATAGTTTCTGCAGTCACGTGTATTATTTGTCCTTCTAAAGTTTCTCTTGAATCTGCACTTGAGGGTTTCGTGTCAAAGTGAATTCGACTCTCAATATCACCAGATACGACTTTAATTTCATCACTTTCTGCAGTAGAGATCAGTTCCTCTTTAGAATTTCCACTTTTAGGGTTCTCCTTCTTCTGTCGACACAGAAAGCGACATCGTCTAGTGAACCCTCCCATCCATTCTGACACAAGTGCAGTTGCCCCCATGAGGAATCCAACAGCAAGTAAAAGAAACATTCCTTGAGTATCTGCTAGAGTAAGACCTTTTTCTTCAGCTGAGACGATTTTCAATATTCCTGTTCCAGCCTAGAACAATAATGATGCTAAAAATACCTTCCTTTTTATGTTCCTGAAGGTTGTTACTTCCCCCTTTCCCCACTATTTCTCTAGAGAGAATGTCTCTATATACTAAAATACAAGTTCTTCACTTAGTTCGGATGTGAAGGTCTTTGTGGAATGGGGGGAGGGGAAGATGTGGCATCCTTAGTTAGTCTATCTGTGCGGAACCTTGCTCGATGGGTGTTGCCTTGAATTTGACTTAATTCCTACCGCCCATTGTACTACCCTTGTTTACCTATTATAATTTTTCTGTACTGTGTTTAATTTTGTTTCTGGTGTACAATAAAGAGTTTTCTATTCTTCTATTCTATTCTATCTTCTGTAAAATTATTTTCCTACACAATTCATTACTTGATTGATGATTGTCTTAGTACTTACGGCCAGTAATTTACCCTTGCTGCTCCTCTGCATTTCCCATTTGACCTCGTCCGTGATTTTGTCTACTAGACCTGTCTGTAACATTCTTCTAATGTCACCGCTGAGTTTTGCAGTGTATATGGAGTTGTTAGGAAACCCTATGGCCACACCGAAAGGGACGAAGCATTCGTTTGAGATATGAAGCGTGGCTCTTTTTGACCTATAAAAAATTTCATGAATTATGACAATATTATTCGCAAAACGTTATAAAGTCATAAACTATAATAATAATATTTTAATAATTATATCTGAGGACACATTGAAATTGACATTAAGTGCTTTAAATACATTATTTATAACTGGCTCTACCACGAAACAAAGAATAGGGGCTAAATCAAACATGGATTTAAAAAAATACAAGTTGATCTAGATATGTCAAAATATCAGTTTCGATCTGGAAAAAAAATGACATTTTCAAGCGGTGACAATTCTGTTTCTTACTTGGTAACAGAAAAATTGGCTTGAACCAGATACTCGAGCTCAGCTTGGGATCCTAAAAAGGCGTGAGGCCAGAAGAAAGCTTTTGTCGTATTTCTGATACCAGCTTCCAAGCTAGACACCAATTCCAACTTCTTCATTAACTTATTCGTTTTGGGGTCTGACGAATTGATGAACCATTTTTCCCAGCCTCCACGATCTAAAAGTTTTAACCAATGAGTTAGGTACTGAAAAAAGGAATAAGCCCGACTAAAAAGGATCCATTGCAACTTCTACTTCTCAACAGCTCCCAGTGAAAGACAGCAAATGAAGACCGCTGGGAATAAATCCCTTCCATGTCCCTCTGCCCACTTACCTAAAGTCCCGATTCTATAAAACCCGTCCAGAAGCTGGTCGATAGTGTCCACAGTCTCAGGAAATATTGGCAACGTTACAAACGCTATTATAGAGCCTGTGTAGCAGCTAGTAATGATTATTGTGAATATCCAGTACCAACCTAAAATAAGTGATTTTAAATAGATAATTAACATTCAAGATAATCCTCAACCTACTGGTAATCTACTTACCAATCAAGAGCCTGGTAGTTATTTTGTCGGTCTTACTCCATGAGTTCTTACCAACGAAGGTGAAGCAGTTAGTAAAGGTACCGAACACATACCAGAACATGTTTTCGATCTCACCACTGTTGTGGAGGAGATGTCTCAAGGTATGCTTATCAGAGAAGGCGAGAGGGAACATTCCGAAGAGATAAGTGAATGTCAAAGCTACCCAGACATGCCAGTGAAACGGACCGAGAATTGCCCGATACCTGCAAAGAAAAAGAAGAACAACAGAAGTATTTTTGTGACTCACTGTTCACAGTGTTGTAGTTCTTAAGAACATGGAGACAAACAAGAACACACCGTCATAAAAAAGTGCCTATCCACAATTACCTTACCTAGGCAAAGCAGTAGACATTAGTGTTATAAAGACGGCACAATCTTGAGAATGAGAAAAAGCCATATCCATTTCTCTAGCTCTTTCAACAGTCTGGTACATTCCCGCTACTCCTATATCAGCTCGACCGGTTAAAATCTCTCTTGCTACTGCATCTCCAGGACTTGAAAAGAAGATGATAAAGCTAAAACTTTTCATTTCTAAAACTCGACCTTGTATTTTTGTTTGCGTAGGATCGAAAAGCATGGCGTGCATATAAGGACGCCTATTATATACCCAGCAGTGGGTTGATGTAATAGTAAAAGACATATTTTTATCCAGTAAATAAATTCAGCTTTAATTATGGTAAGATTATGTAGCTATAATTGTAACCTTACAGAATTATCCATTGCGCTACATTATCACAGTTTCTTTTTACGATAAAAACAATATATGAAAAAGATACCCTAGATGAGGTTCCTGGGGCTCTTTAATTTCAATAGAAAAGTTATTTCTTTCTGCCAGCATCTTCAACAATCTTATTTCAATACCATCCCATATAACTCTTGGGTTGCCGCCGTCCAAATCTGTAATGACCCTGCGTAACAGTAAAACCCTGATTTGAAATAATTTTTCAAAGCAATACAAATGTATGGTAATAATTTAGCTTGAATTCATCATTAATATTAGTACATTATATCACTAATAGACAGTGAAACTCTACATTAACTTACAGTAGATAGGTTGATGATGTTTGGTCTCATTTAGAACAGCTCGGAGAATTGAATAGCTTATTTATAAAGGCTTGTCTGTAAATATATTTATCATCAAAAAGCTTATGTAACTTACTTTCTGAATACAAAAGGTGGTTGATGAGCCGCTGATACAGCAAACCTATGTCCTGCATAGCCTTGTGTCATTTTTGGAGGAAACAAATTCACGTCTCTTGAATATTTTCCATGAGACCAGGAGTTTATCACCACTGGTTGACTTGCACCCAATCCATCAGTATACAGCTTGTGAGTATACAATATGTATGGGGCTTCCTGAACATAAAAAATCATATTACAGGCATGATCCAACTATAACCTTTCTTCTAATAAACATTTTATGTAGTCTACCAATAGTTACTTACAAGCTTATTGTCATCGTCATCTTTAAAACTATGTCCAATGATAAGTAAATTGACAAACATTCTAGATAGACTCCCTGATAAGAACTCTTGCACTGCCCATTGTGTAGACCTTGCCACCACCACAACCTTGCTTTCAGACTGTTTCCCCAAGATCTTGGCACTCACTTTGACATCCGTGAGAAAAATGATATAGTGGAGACAGTCCTTTACTGGCACCAGAAGCTCAGGTTCTTGCAAATGGTTTTTTTCATTTATGAATCCATGCAGGAAAGAAACCGGAAAACCTTTCAGGAGATTTTGGAAGAGGTAGCTCTCTTTCGACTTCACTTGACTATCGTAAAGCACCACTGGTATGCAGTCCTTCAAATATGTCAAAGTTATGTTATGCAGCAGCTTTATCAGAGAAGTGGTTTGGTCAAAAGCCTCAGATTCATTGAGAAAGTGTTCGTGCCATAACTCCTCTCTAGTTTTGGGATATCCATAAAATACGGGATCGATTGCCCGTTTTTTAATTACCTTTTGCGGAACAAGGTGTCCCTTTTTGTCAAATTCTCTTAATTTCTGTTTAGAAACATTTTGACTTTTAAATGTCGCCGTATGGAATTTTGCACGTACAGTCCCATCCAGAAGTGACTGCGATTGATAAAACTCTATTTCTTCTCCCAATACAATTGTAAAAATAAGAATATTGAATAAAAGTTTCACAACAATCATTTTCGTTCTGAACTCGAGAGTGAAATGAAAGATAGCATTGAAGATTCGCTTTTTATACCCATATCCGAATAGACCCTGCATACCTGCTATACCGTATTACCAAATCAATAGGCAGGTGCTATGATTGAAATTGAATTTTTCATGTACTGCGGAATATCGTGGTCATGGCTATAGACCTTGACTTTTTGCTGTTTTATACGTACTGGTTTCTTTATATACTTCTCGGCTAAAGGGCAACATGAATGGTGAAAACATGCCCTTGAAGTCAATTTCGTATGCATTACGATACACCTGTGTGGCTACGATTGTGTGAACCGCGCGTGTAATAAGCTTTTTGAGTGAAAAATAGATGCTCAAACACTACGATACTTTTTTAATTAAAATAGTGGCAAACAAGCATGTGCCTTACTTGATGGTAATTTGTCACCGCCGCCTATGGACATTTGCTACGCTAGAGGCATTGCTAGGCGTTGCCTAGCCTTATTAGAAAGGATTCTTTTTAATTTTGCTTTAAAGTTCTGCATCTAAGAGAAAACTTCGGTTCGATGATCATTCCACACTTTGTAAGAGTGTAGAAGAAATAAACGCTTACGCCAAGTTTTGTGCGATTTCCAGGTGTCTACAATTATTATGTGGATAAGATTTTTCTCGATGTAGAAAAGTATGATGGTAAAACCGGGACAGTGGTATGTGTTAAAAAATCTCTTCTGAACATTCCCAAGAAAAGGGATTAGGGATAAAAGGAATAAATGAATAGATATGATCTTTTATAGCACTTTATTTTAATCAGCACTGGTCAAAAGTTACTTAACAGATCTTGTACATAAATAAGATACCAAAACATTCCAAATAGATCTCAGTGCGTAAAGTCCTGTCAAAAATATTAAAGTTATAGCCAAGTTAAAAAAGTGAAACTACCAATTTTTAAATATTAACCCTATATTTACAATAGCAATACTTATAAATAGTGAAAATCTTAATTTATGTAAAGTCATTGCAAGCGCTTAAAGGCTTTAGCTGCGTTAGCATGCCAAAGTTTGTAAATTAAAGAAAATCGAATATGTTTTTATGGAACTGCGGTAAACAGAATTGATGAACATAAATATGCAAAAGCGAAATGATATAAAAATCATGAAGAAATATAAAACATATTATAAAGTATAAAAATATTAGAAATGTTTAACTAATAATACGTTCTCAAATTTATATCAAGCAGTTGGATAGACATGTGCAACATCACATTGAGCGATGTTGTCAGACGTCTACACAATGCGAACAAAATCACAAGAGATTCTCAATTAGATGACCAATTTACAAATAATATCATAAATATTTCTTTTGTCAATGACACAAATTTCGAAGAACGCACATGCAAACTTATCCTAGTTAATCTATCTATATTTACAAATTAAAATTAAAGGGCAGTGTCAACTACGAAGCTGGCAAGATTAGAAAAACGTATTTTCTAAATTTTAATATGGCTTTCACTTACGAAAATGGTAATCTGTGAGGTCATTTGACTCAATAGGGAAAATCTTTAATACGTATCACGTAAAACTAGTGATGTGGTAAATAAGCTACAAAAATCAAAATGAGTATTGCCTATTATGAACTAAATTAAACGAACACATAATAGGAAAATAATATTGCAACTGACATTGCAGGAGTATCATCAAATTCACAAATATATGAAACGTATTTCATGCCACTAAACCTAACAAAATTGACAATCTTCACACTAGACGATTGAAAACACTTAATATCACAGTTTCCAATACAACGACATACGACTTACGAAGGATATATCGAAACTTATAATCACACAATTCGTGAAATTGTTTAATCTTACTTGCTTTGTGACCATCGACATCTAAATGGCACTCTTCAGTTAGTGACAAAACAATTTCTATAAGTTTATTGATACGTGCCTCATTGGTTTACGATATCTACTTATCAAATTTCTTTATAGGATCTTCAATACTAGCTACAGTTGCTACCTTGTCACTTTCACTAAGCTATTTGTGATGAGTTTATTCTCCGTTGTCGTTATCGATGCGTGAAGATCTGATGCCACTTTTGCCGGTCCATGGATACACTTCGGGGCAGGGCTGGCACGTTCTCATGTATCTGACACCAGATTTGTGCCACAGGTTGCAGACTTTGGGATTGTTGCATTTCTTGGGCCGATCCTGAAAAACAAACATCATTAAAAATTTTTTGATATTCCCTGTTACATTCTGTTCTGTAGATTACATTCTATCCAAAGAAATACGTAATTCTTCAATTAATAGCTGCTATTAAGAGCTGTCTTTTTACACATTATGAAATGAGGGTAGTGTTTTGGACATACCTGGTAATTACACTGGAACGGCTGGAAGCTGTTCATTCTGGAGATGGGCGTAGGATCTCGGACCCACTGTAGGGCCTGCCAGTTAGTGACAATCCATACGTCTTGCATCTTGTTGATGAAGTCCAGGAACATAATGAAACCTTCTTTGTGGTGGGGCTGGGTGAACCAGGCTGCGTGGTAGAAGAGACCGAATGGAGCTCTGAAAACGATAATATGGATTTGTCAGAAAATCATGCGGTGGCTTGAAATACTTTTGCTACCGTTCAATATAATTGGATTTATGGTTATTTTATCGACTCTGAACTTTAAATTCATTCGTCTAAGATTCCATTGCGTTTGGTCAAATATTGTGCGTATCATACCTGAAAACGTAATGGGGATAAGTATGCACACCCATTTGTATACATTACATAATTAGAGTATCCTATACCTACCATGATTAGAGTATCTTTTTGTTTAATAAACGTTTGGATAACTATGTTTACCTGTTTGTTGTGTAGTGTCTGTCAAAGTTCTTCAGCAACATTTTGTAAACATTTTCAGCCTCCGGTGGGTTGGCGCAAGCGTCGCCCATAGAGCAACGGCCTCCGTTCAAGTCTTGCCACATCACCATAGGAACTTCCCATACACCTGAAAAAAATGTAATGTTATGTTCAACCATATTCTCAGAGGGTTTTACCATTCCGACTTAGTGAAAATAATCTCATCTATGATCTCAATTGTTAAGAACTTGTTTATACTGTGTCACATCAAAAAAATTACCTGGGTAAGATTTTGTGGGGCAGGGCGGAATCATGCAGTCATGGAACAGCTTATAATCCAGAGTGTAGGGCCAACTTGGAGGTCTATTCTCGTAGACAGGCATGGAGGAGTCATATGTGAAGTTCGAGTCATACAACATCTTAAACATTTTGTTACCACCAATGGAGAGGAAAGGCGCTCTCATGCCTCTAACGTCCTCTAATTTGACACCACCATAAGCGGCCAGTATTTCTCTTTGGCCACCTACTTCTCTGTTCCATTTCTTTTGAGAGAATTGTTCTCCAAAACTATGGCTGAAAATTTAATAATCTTTGTTATTTTTGTCAGTCAAAAACATAATGTGATTGAGTTTTAGTGCATTAGTTAAACAGTAGTGAGTATTTATAGAGAAAGTGGAGACAAGAAAAATTTAAAGTTTTTAAATATAGTGTAGAAGATAATATTGTAAGAGAATACTAAATTAGGGCTTTTAATTATCATGATGTTGGTGCTGAATATTCTAGATTGTGCAAAACCATCCTTTGAAAACTTACGAAATCGTGTGGGACGCCATTTCATGTCCTGCTGAGTACAGATTCTGAACTTGACTGTAATCTGTCCATTCGTGGGACACGTAAAATGTAGCCGAGATGGGACAGCCGTTGGGGTTCACGCGACCCTTCTCAAAAAGGTCAGCATAGAGACCCTTGTTCAAGTCGTTTACGGAATCATCGAAGGTCAGTAGTACAATCTGTGGCACTTGTTCCACCGGCATATCACCTGTTTAACGCGGGATGTCGTGTGCATGTGGTTTTGTAATTGTGCCAGGAAGAGGAAGTAAGAAGATAGGTGTAAAGGACGGAAGAAGAGGAAGATAAACAAAACAAATGATTAGTAAAAAATATAAAAACCAAAGATACAATACATAACTTAACTGATATATACTTATTTGGCCAAGATATTGTTAGTCTTCCCTAGAACCTAGAAAACAAGGCAGAGACACAAGTGGAAACAGAAGACTTTTCTTTACTCTTGACTTACGATATTGTGTGCGATGCAAATTCGTGGCCATCTGCATAGAGATTCTGAACTTGACTATAATCAGTCCACTCATGAGACACATAAAACGTGGCTGATATTGGACAGCCATTTGGATTGACTCTTCCTCTTTGGAACAGGTCTTCGTAATACATTTTATTGAGATCATTCACAGCATCGTCGAAAGTAATTAATACTATTTGAGGTACCTCGCTGACGGGTAAATTTCCTATATCATAAATATCCTTTATAAATGTTACATAACATAAAATGTTAAAGCAATGGATTAAATCATTGTTGGTTAAACGCATATCGTACCAGGTATCTCTTTTCCGCCACAAGAGCAGTCAGGAAGCAAGCAAACGTCCTTTCTGCACTTGGCAGCAGTCTTGTCTGGAGTAGGCTGCGGATACACTGGAGCAGGCCTGCTGGGACCTTGAGCGTAGATATCCACAAACTTTGTGTTTTCGGACACAATGGCAGTTGAAGGCTTGAGGGTGGGTCGGCTGCGACTGCTTGGAAAAAAACTATGTTAGGAACAAAATTCTGTACAGTACCATCTGTAATGTGATAAATGGAATGACGTGTATTAATAATTGTTTAATATTTTCATACATAAGTTTGGAAAATAAATTTCAATTATTATTATTGGTAAAATTTAACCTTGATGACATTGAAGATGATGAGTGGGTCAATCTGATTGGTATTTCTAGGAACCTCTAGGAATATAGCGAAGTGTTTGTTCATGAAAGTACTACTGTGTTCTACGAATATAAAAATGGAAATGTGTATTTGTTGATGATAGCAATATTACTGTGTTTTATAAATAAAAACTAAAAGCCGGATGATTTAAAATTCTCTTTCGGTTCTAACGTTGGTGGGGTTCCTCTGTTGGGTATAGGCTGCGATGAGTCGGATCCACTCGTAGAATAATGTGCAGAACCACGACCACGGGTACTGGTAGGCCTGAAAGGAAAATTATCCAATAAAAATGTTCTTAGACAAAGGGCAGTTAGTATGCGTGATCTTTTTAAAGACAAAGCTTGTTTTCATTGACCAATCACATCATTATTGAATGGTTAAAATTTGAAAACCAATAATTGTAATGTTAACAATTCTTTTTTCGTTATATTATTGTGATGAATTAACGTGTATGTTAATTAAATACAACAACAAATTAACACATGCAGTAGTAGCATATTATTTTCATAATAAGCAATTGATACACAGTTGGTTTATTTATTTTAGAAGTGCTCTTATCAACTATGTAATGGTTGGCAATGGGTGCGGTCTAGTTACAGCTACATTGAGGAACTTTCTACAACACTACATAATATATAATATAATATAGACTACATTAACAGTGTGCAGGAAACGTGGAAAAGGTCGCGTCAGGAGTTAACAATTCAGAAGTTCAACTCAACCGACTGGAAGTCCCCCAATGAGAACAGTATGGTAAGCGAAAGAGTTTAGCGAAGGTGCTATTAAACGATTTGATGAGGTTTTTGTCATGCGAGTTATTTCGCGAGGCGGAAAATAAGGACTTTTAATAGACAAAGCCTCCACCGGATGTAAGATACTTGAGACTTAGACTACTAGCCGGCGAGTAAAGTACCTCTGGTATTTGATTTCGTTGCATTTTGGATTCGCTTGCAGACTGTTGTCTGAGGAGCATTTGGACGACGATTGGTAACTCCTGCGCCCACTTCCAGGGTTTGACGCAGCTAACTTTATGGCGGGATTGACTCGAGAGGCTCGCGTAGGGAAGGACACGCTTTTAGTCGTCAGTTTCGTAGTCGGATCAATCTTAATAGTCGTCGTCGTGGTCGATTTAGTAGTGCTTGTTGTTGAAGCTATTTCGCTTATGACTTCAGTTGAAGGTCTATGCCATTCAATTTCAGGAGTCATGTCTGATTCGACTTTAGTTTTTGCTATTGGGGTTGCAGAGTCACCTAGATCAATGTCGTCATTGCTGCGCTCAGGGGTCGGATCAAAGTTAATAATATTTTGGAATTTGCGTGATGGCTCTACTACTTGTGGAGTGGTCACTAAATCCGGTTTCGGTGTAGTTGGTATAAAACTACGGAATTTGCTTTGGTAATCTATATCGGGAAGATCTGGCTCAGTACTTGTTGATGTTCTCAGAATAGGTCTAGTTGCAGGGCTAGTAAACACGTGAGGTATAGTATTCATAGGCGTCATGGTTGAAGTTGTTGTTGATATATCTTTGCTGTTTACTGTTTCTTCTCTTTCTTTGAAAATATTTGGTTGTCCACTAGGAGTTCTGTATCTACTAGGCGTTGGTTCAGTAATAATTTGTAAACGTTGCACGTTATGTCTCAAAGGTTTATCAACAACATATTTTACAGGTTTTTTTTGGTAACCGATATTAACAATTTTTTGTTCTGGTTTTGGCGTTGTTGTAGTGGGTCGATATGTACTGGAAAACCCTTGCGGAGCGGGAGTGCTAACAATATTATTGAAAAATGCTTGAATTACATTTTTGACGCTACTACTAAAAACTTCTGTGGTATGATCCGGGACGTCTTCGTCTTCAATACGATAACTATAGTAAGACGACTTTCGCGATGGTTTATCTCTAGATTTGAAATAAACGTTATCTTTTGCAGTAGTAGTAGAAGGTAGTGTAGAAGTGACTGTACTAGTTGTAGAGTCCTGGAGTAAGCTTTCTTCTCCATTAAAGTTTTTGAAATTATCTAAAGTTTTGTACGGTGAAACAGTCGCTTCATTCCATCGATTTTGTGACCTGTTAATTTGCCCGCGCCTAGGAGTTATATCGACAATCCTGTTTGTTGTGTGTGGAGGATTTGTTGTAGACCGAATATTTTGAAGCCCTGCATCAATTAAACTCTGCACGTTATCAACTGTATTTTCAGTTGAATCACCGTTACTTTTAATATCTGTAGAAAATGGCGCCGGTCGCTTTACAACTGATTTCAAATAGTATTTAGTAGTGGATGTGGATGGAATCGTAGTAGACTTTACTTTAGCCGTTTTAGTTCTACTTCTGCTTGTAGGACGAATATAAACTGGTATATCGTAATCATCGTTGACTTCGTAACGCGAATCTTTTCTTCGCTTAGAACTTTCTGATGATCTATCATATTGATTGATATCAATTGCAGCCGGTTCTTTAGGTTTCTCATTACTCTCGCTACTACTGTCGTAATAATACCTACTCGGATTATCTCTAGTGTTAGTGTCGCTTTGGGAATTTGTACGATCTTTGCCAAAATCGTCATAAGGCCGCGTTAAAACTGTTAAAGTGTATGGATTATTGGTATTATTAGAGTTCCGTCTAATTGAAAAACCAGTTGTTAGTGACACAAATTTTGTTTTGTCTTTATTAGATTCGGAAGGCACCACTTCCACAGATTCGTCATTGTTATTGTTAGTCACATGAGATCGTCGAGGACTTGGTATCCTTTCAGTTGTCGGTAAAGTTTGTTCAATGTTACGTAAGTTGTCAGTCTTTTCAAAAGGTTTGGCAAGAGAGGAAAAGTTTATAACAGAAGATGGCGTTGAAGGAAATGAAAAAACAGACTCTTCAGAAGAGTTGCGGTTTGAAGAGGATTCAGATTTAGGAATGGGATTTTCATCTGTGGATGATCTGTTGAATACAAAGCAAATTTTTTTTTCTAACTCAATCTCTAAAATTATATACTTAAATAAATAAATACTATGCACTGCAAACTTTGAATGCACTATTCAATGTTTAAATAGTTAACATTCAGGTTTTGTTCAAGTTAGTAGAAACAGAAATGTTAAAAGTTCAAAGACTGAAGTTCACAAACTTGAAAGATACTACAAAAGCCTAAAAATATTGTACATGGAATAGTAACTTTCAGGTCCAGTTAAAGCTAAATCTTATATTATAAATCATATAACACCTATATACACATTCGTCAACCTTCAAACCAACTTTGAAGATACGTTAGTAAAAGTATGTTAGATTCTCAGTTCAAAGGTTGCTGTGAGTAATGATTGGAATGATTTGGAATTTAATGATGTTATTTTGTTTGTGAATCGAAGCGTATGATGTTACGATCCATGTTTGACATCTTTTGTAGTACCTTGGAGTGTATCGAGACGGGGTCATTGCCTCTGTGAAGGGTGCAGTGGTAGGACGTTTTGTGGTTGTGCTCGTGCTAGTCGTTGTAGGGGTAGTGCTTATAGGAGTAGCTTCGTATATAGTCGTCTTCACACTGCTTGGAATATGCTCATATCCCAATTCGTTACCTTCGCCCCTAGATACGCATAGTCCGTTAATATTTTGTTTGTTTTTTACTTTGAAGAAAATAATAATACGCATGTATAAATTGGTTCGTTGAACTTACCTAGTGGGTTGGCGAACTGATGTTTGGTACTGGTTCTGATTGCGGTTGTTTATCTGAAATATAATTATTATATTATATAATGTTATCAGGCAATAGTCATGAACTTATCAGAAATAGTTCCGATACAAATTTTAAGTAGTAAACTGCAGACATTTCAATTTTCTTAAATACTGTACCTGTCCTTGAATGAGTGCATCGTCATAATCGTCAGAAGATACGGGAACAGGACGCGGGCTGTAGTTGTCGACTGGTCTTCTCGCAGGTGGTGGCGTGCCTCGGTACGTCTGCTGGACTGCTGGTCGGACGGACGCCACGTTATATTGCTGAACGTAGTCTGTAGAAGCCATCACCGAGTTATAGTTAGTGCTACGTGCTTGGATTTGGAAGGGTGCTGAGTTTGAAAGTACTGATAGGTTTATATCAATTATTTGGAAAATTAACAAGGCTGTACCATATAGGTTATATAAAATTAATTATTAAAGTTTAGGGACTTATTCGTAATTATTATAGGGGTACTTCAAGGTTTTTCATGCTAATGGTTTAAATTATTATATGTTCATCATTCATGAGGAAAAATAATTAAAGTGTTGCTATATTGTTATGTATTTATAATAATATGTAGTTCTAATAATGAATATCATTAAAAACATGTTAATAATATAATTAAGTGATGTAAAATTATTAATTAATTGTGTATTATTACTTTCTCACTATATGTGGAGGCTTGTAAATGTTTTTTTTTAGTTTTTAAGTCAACTTCTTTGTAAAATGTAAGACCACCGTAAGATCAATAAAAAAGGAACAAGATAGTGAGATAGACTGTGAAAGCAACCATATTAAAATCAAAGATGGACCAATGGTTGGCATCCATTGTTCAGTCCACAATCGGTGTATAAAAAATAATAAGAAGATATAAGAAGCTTTTTTATACAACAGAACAGAGTGCTGAAGAGCAGGTCGTCGCTTCATAGCAGTGCCACCCAGAAGTATGATAGCTAAGTCTTGAACGGCTTTGCACTAGGTTTGCCATTCTGAGGTGTTTCTTTTTAAACGATACACGTGATTTTCTGACAACTACAAAGAATAAAGTTGTATGGTAAAGAAATATTTCTGTGTTTAACTTTACTTCTTGTAAGATAACAATGTACCTACTTTTTAATGAGACAAAATTAGGAGAAAGAAAAGATTATTCCTGTGGTCAATTTGCGATGTTAATTTTGTTTCCTTACCAGTGTCTTTGTATAATTCACCATCTTCATCATAAATAGCATAGTAGGGATCGTACTGATCAGGACTGTAGTTCTGAGATCCATTGTATAGCATTTTAGGACGAGGACTTGGTGAGTAAGAAAGAGGCGCCACGCTTTCAGTCGGCTCCAGACTGAAAATAATAAATATTTAATTACTATAAAAATCAAATTTACACTTAACACATATAAAATTTACAACAGTATTACAAGTCAGTCTTTGAAAGTCAAAGTCGTCAGAGTCGTCAGCAATTAGTGCAAAAAAAAAGAATACACGTAAATATATACATGAGAAGGTTTAGCGTTAGTGCAATGTCGGAGCATTTCAAGTTCACATTTTAACACTCCTTTCTACGTTTTTACAACAGTTAGTATGGGTTACTTCTTATTCTCTTAGCATTACCTGTTTGTTCTACCGTCATATTTAGCTTTAGTAATACGCGTCTCTTGATTATGGCTATCTCGTGGAGTAGTCAGCATCTGCGCAACTATATTTGGATGTCTAGTTACTTTTGTATCTTTTTGAGTAGTGTGCTCGTGGACAGACGTTGGCTTAGCTAATCTATGCCTAACTGTGTAAGGTCTAAGAGTTGTCTGGTTCAGATATTTAGGAGGTCTTATTGTCTTAGGGCCGCTATCGTGAAGTGGTCGTCTCATATGTAGAGTACGATTTCGTACTGGACCATGAATAACTTCAATATTTCCATTTTGTGGGCGACTTAAAACGGTAGGTGTAGATGACACGTAGTTTATTAGAACAGGCACAGGTATTTTACCATTTGGATTCTTGTTATAATTCTTCAAAGGGGATTTAGTTACTATAGACACATCGTTGTGATTTTTCGTGACTGCTTCTGGTTTGTACGGCCTTATGGGGGTTGGCCTTGGTGAAATATTTACCACGTCTTCTTCAGAATCTTCATAGCTGTCATCGTATTCCTTATAATTTTGTGCCATAGCAGGTCTTTGAGGTTTAATTTCTGTGCTCGGCATGTACTGAGATTTTACGGGGGGTTCATAATATTCATCGTCATCGTAATAATAATCATTCATTTCAGGAGAAGGCTTTGGAATCGGTCTGCGCTTGGGAGTTCTGGAGGTGGTTGTTGGGGAATACTTAGCTTTGTTGGCGTTTTGATTTTCTATCGGTGTTTGCATAGAGGTTTTAACTGCTTGTGCAAATAAATTTTTCAATCTTTCAACGTCCGGACGTGTAGTGGGTCGTAGAGTAACAGATTGTGATGATATTGACTCGGTACTCGATTTCCAAAACTGCTGAAGCCGTGATAGTTGTTCATTGGCTAAAGTTGTCAATGGCTTTGGTGTGGACTGTTTCACTGTTAAGTAACCATTTTGAGGATTAAGAGAAGAAACAAGATAAGGTTTTCCGGTTGCCACTTGGAATGGCTGTTGAGAAACACTTTTTTCACTCTTCACAACATAGTGCGCTTTTGGTGACGACAATATGATGGGTGTTCCAGTCGCTGTTAAAAACAAATATGGCTTAGATGTGGAATATATTGACTGTGTTTCTCCGTTGGATTTTTGAACATAGTTTGGCTTGGTAGTAATATCTATTGGTTTGTTAAAACTATAGCTTATGGGCAGTTGTCGATCATCTTTGAAGTTTGGTGGTTTTAATTTTGGTCTGATGGCTTCTAATGGAATGCCAGCACTTTGCTGATGTACACCACCGTTTTGGTATGAATATTGTTGTTGTGGTTGGTTGTAAGCATTTGAATTGGAACTTTGCTGTTGCTGCTGCTGATAAATTTGTTGACTGGGCTGCCTCTGAACATATTGCTGGTGAGTCTGCTTTGATTGTATACCTAATGGCGTTAGCGTACTATCGGGAGCACTTGGTATAACGCTAAATGGTCTAGGTGTGCTCATTCCAATATAATTTAAAGTTGAAGATTTAACACTTTGTGGGGTGACGTTTTCAACAGGCCTGTTTACAGCATTTATCGCTGCATATTGTACATTTTGCGGGTTATGAGTCGTATATTGTCCATTGCTAAGTTTTGATAGATATTCGTCAAAATCAAAGTTAGGATTTGCGAACGGGTTCTCAATGTTGGCATATTTATTACTAGGATGTGTGAATTCATATGGTGGCTTTGGGAACTTGTGCTTAAAACCATCATCATTATCATCATTTTCCTCTTCTTCGGATGAATCATAATCTTCCTCAGAATCATTATCATCTTCATTTGGTTGCTGCTGTTGTTGTTGATTGTTATTATTATTGGGATTTCTAGAAGGAGTCATTTGAATTGGTTTTCCGGTAACTACTGTACTAGGAAGCAGTGATGAATCTACATAAGTAGCTTGGTTATTTGGGTAAGTCACTGATGCACCTTGTTGAGAGTACTGGTTGTTGTTTTGATAATGTTGTGGAGCGTTGTTATAAAAACCTCCAGTCAGTGACGAATATGGGTTTTGACTATTCAAAGAAGATATGGGTGGACTTTTTGTTATTATTTGAGTTGCAATATTCAGCGGATTATGAGCCAATTTTTGATTAAAATTATCTGGTAAGCTGGCTTTAAATGGTCTTTGAGAATGAGAGTTATCATTCTGGTATGCCAAGAAAGGGTTTGCAGCTGAATATGAGTTGCTATCTAAAGAGTATGGCCGTCGATTATCGTAGTAGTTGTTACTATTACCATTGTTATAACTCTGTTGATACCTATTGCTGTGTACGTTAGGATTATAACTTGATTGTGGTATGCTATCGACGAATTTTATTGGGTTTGATACAGCCCAATTCTGGCCAGGATGTTTGTATCCATTTTTTACATAATATCTAACTTGTCGTTTCCCTCGTTCAGTGTCATCCAAAATGTGATCATCGTCATCGTCGTCATCATTGTCATCGTCATCTTTGTTTCTTTCTGTCTCAAATAATTCTAAATATTCATCACTACTACTTCTTTTAGAAATAGTGTCGTTATTTTTGTCTGATAATGTTTCATTTTTGGTAGTGTCTGTCTTATTCACTTCTCGCTTCACTCTTTTTAATATCGGTTGTTTTGTCACGTCGTCGTTGATTTCATTTGTCTCAATGTCAAGTAATCTGTCATGATGTGAGTCAGTCAACTTTTCGTTTTCACTGAAATAACGATAACGTCCATTAATTTCAAGTAGTACAGTCATAATGTCGCTTCCAAATTTAAAGAACATTTTCACTTACCTGTAAGATTGAGGGGCTTGAGTAACAGTAGCTGTTCTTCTGTCATCAACTTGGGTTCCGAAAGAGAAAGATCCTATTTTACCACTATTTTGGGGAATGGAAGCTGGTATTATGTTGGTGTTGAAGTTTCTTCCGGAGCTGACGATCTGAGAACTGTAACCGTCTCTGTCCTTTTGAACTTGACCGATCGTTGAAGGTTGTCCTCGGTAAACACGCTGTTGTCTATCATTTTCGTTTTCATCTACTGGCGGCAAGTCATCCACTTCTGCGTAGAGCTGTTGTTGCTGAAACATATTTATAATAAGAATTTTTAAAGCTGTATGCATAACGTTTCAATTATCATCATTATTCACCGTGCTGAAGGCCTCCCCCATAGAACGCACAACAAGCTATTTCCATACTGCATTTGAATTTTATTATTTGATTTTACTTGATATAATGTACCTTTTCGTAATCGTCACGGTTGAACTTCGGTTGTCCTCTTGAAGTGATGACAGGGTTGGGCTGTGCTCGTGGTAGCGGAGGCGGTGGCGTGCGGCGCGGCTGGGGTAGTGGTCGAGGTTCCCTTTCAACGATCCGTTCTACTTCTTCGCCGCCGACTGAGCTGGTGCCATCACAGCCAACGTTGCGCGGCCAATCACAGGTTTGGAGCTCGTGGCTGGAAATTTTTAAACATATTTTTTATTAAAATTATTAAATTATCGTGTGACTTAACTAATAAATAAAAGTTATTTTTTTGAAAACAATAGGTCTTGGACCTATGGAAACAACCCCATTATACATGTTTTTTTTTCCTTTGGTATCAATGTATCAAGTTCCTTCGGAGGAACAGTTCCAAGTAGTTATTATATATATATTTAGTAGTATTCAAACTTCTACTAAACAGCTTTATCAATACATGTATAGAGTAAAGTAATCAAAGATGTAATCCCATAACCTACAACATTTGGCTGTGGGTAATACACAATGCTTTGCAATCATCCTAAAATCTGACATAGTACATGAAGGAAGGGCATGCGCATTTGAACAGTATGCCGTCAAACACTCTGTGAGGCCCAGGTAGTAGCCAAACTTCCTCTTCTAGTCAACTACCTAATATCTCACCTGTACATAAGACCACCAGTGCATGACTCGAGCAGTGCGCCGCCAAACACGCAGACATAGTACAACGTGCAATCGGTGGGGTGAGAGTAGTAGCCGAATTCTTCAGGGCAGTCGAAGTCCACGTCCCGCTTGATGTCAGCTGCAACGGGAACGCTGCGGACTGGGCCGGACCGTTGTCGAGACCGATCGGATGCGCCAAGACATTCTGGAAAGATTTAAGTATGAAACAAGATCCAGATTTCCAAGTTTAATTTCACAAAAAGGTGCATGGGTAATACAGCTCATTTCCAACAAGAACGTGCTATCTCACATTCAAGAGGTTAAAGACTGCTTTAATCAAATAACCAACTGAGTTTCAACTATTCGACTGACGTACTATTATTTTAAAGTATTTGCTATTTTCATAATCAACAATGCAAATGCTATGCACTCCGCATTATGGACTAATGTTCGGAGTGCATAACAATGCATAATCTAGCAAATTATTACTCGTAACTATCGTGTATTACCAAGTACCACACTCTAATTCCGTTTGCAGAGCAATCGTGCACATTAATCAAAATAACTTGAGCCGTGCCGATAGTAATGGAGTTTAAAGCGAGTAGAAGCCAAGCAGCCGAG
Organism: Campaea margaritaria; assembly: GCA_912999815.1. Lineage (NCBI taxonomy): Eukaryota > Metazoa > Arthropoda > Insecta > Lepidoptera > Geometridae > Campaea > Campaea margaritaria. Next base: position 10,774,263 of record OU538789.1, on the reverse strand, counting down.
TGTGTTGCAACATTTCCCGGCCTTGCCTAGCTTGCCGGTTCGCATGCATTGTTGCATTCTCTGAAATTTTACGTCTAGATATCAAGATCGACGTTTCGCACGCCACTAACGTTTGTTAGTAACGGCAGAATGCTCATACATTACTATGTAGATAGAGGAGTTTTTCCCGATAGTTACAACTTGAGTTTTTAAGTCACGAGAGTGTTTAGGTTACCTGAGACCCATGCTCAGCAGTGGGCGGATATGCGTTGATGATGATGATGCACGTTGCATTTTATTGGGAAATTTCATAATTGTACAAGAATTTTTTTAACGTTTTCAGGTTCTCAAACATAAACACGTTTATATTTATTGTTATTCATAATTCCATCCTCACAAACTTTCACATCTACACTCTATACTTAATATATAAAGCTGAAGAGTTTGTTTATTTGAACGCTAGGATCTCAAGAACTACTGGTCCGGATTGAACAATTCTTTTTGTGCTCTATAGTTAATTTATCTAGGAAGGTTATAAGCTATATAACATCGCGCTACAATTAATAGGAGCGGAGCATAAATGAAGAATGTGGCAAAACGGGGAAAATGTATTGCTTTTAAGAGAGTTATTGCGGGAAAACTTGAATTATGCGGATGAAACCGCGGGGCGCAGCTACCTAATATTGCTAAAATATACTTAAAATAGCTAATATTGGTAGGATAAGACAAAATATAACCAACCAAGAATAATAATAATTATATCTAGGTTGCATCCAGTTTTAGATAACAGTTTTGCAAGTAAAGCTCGCCTATGCCTTTCATAACTATAACAATAGGGATTGTGAATGTTTTTTTCACGTATAATGAATATACCTAATGGTATTGACGGCTAATACAATGGACTATTGGCATAGATCTAATGTTAAGCCAGACATAGGAACATAAATCCTGTACTTATGTTACATTGGAGAGATCCTATCAGTTTAGTATTTATTAAGAAATACATGATGTGCCTATTGTAGTAAATTTTTTCAGGTGGTTTGATGCTAACTGAACTACCAATCCAGACTGGGCCCCCGTGGTGGATTATAGCCTAACCCTCCTCACGAAAGTGAGGAGAGACCCGTGCCCAGCAGTGGGACGTTATGGGTTGATGATGATGATGATGATTGATGCTAAATACTCGGTATTGATAATCCATCGATAGCATAGTGACTGTACTACTGTATGAAAAAAAAACAACTAAGGCGAAAAGGCTACAAAACGATCACTTCATCTTTAAAAAAATAGAAATTATAATGAAAAAAAAAATGTTAATTTACTAACTTAAAAATGGAGGTACTGGAATGTATTATGCTAAAGATTTGTATGTTAACTTTCAGAATTTATTAATCCACTAATTTTTGAGTCAATAAAACTAAGTAGACGTTAGCGAAAGTGAAATTCAAATTCAGGAAAGCAATGCATGAAATTATCAACTTTTGCTACGAAGAGATAAAAGTGGTATATTTTATGCTACTGTCACTATTTTTTTTTTTTTGACTGAGGCACGAGAAGAGCAATTTGTTTACCTGATGGTAAGCACAACGCCTGCCCATAACAGTTACAGTGCCACCCAGAACTTTGTATTGCTTAATCTTGTTCTAGCGCAGCACCGCACTGCGCTCGTCACCCTGAGACATCGGCTCTAAAGTCTCATATGCCCAGTATTTGCTAGCATGGTCTTGTCCTCGTCTTACCCAACCAGAGTTTGGTAGATGATAGCGATTTGTCTTTGACACCTGTTTAATAGCATAATTGCTGGCTGCAATACATTTGAGACACATAGACATCCGCAAGTTACCGCAAAACAATGGAAAATAACCTTGGAGCCAAGGAGAAGGCCGCTTGGCCATTTTGGTAGGGTGATTGTCAACAGAAAATATACTTTATGGTATTCCTTAACATTCAAGATTTATATTAGTGGCTATAAATTAAATTAGAAATTGCTTTACTGGTATACCGGCATTGTGCAAATGCAACCATATAAAAGATTCATCATCTTCATCATTATGAAAAGCTCAGTCCAGCCATTCCAGTGAGCTATTCGTTTATACGAGTTTATAATCCAGTACATGCCAATCTATTCCAGTACATTCCGTAAAGCCTTTCAATATCGTCGACCCATCGCTGGAACGGTCTTCTTCAGCTGCGCTTATCGACACGTGGTCACCATTCCATCGTTGACAATTCGTTAATCTGTCAAAAGATAACGATACCGCCTACACTGAGCTAATTGTAAACCAATACAAATAACACCAACCAACACTGTATAAATTAGTTAAAAGGCCTCCGAATAATAAATTACTATGCATACTTACAACTTTTGCGTGATTGGATTTTAGTTTTTAAACAATTTTTTTATTATTTTAACCTCTAACCTTTTAAGTTTTATTACTATTTGTCGCTAATAAAAAAAAAGATTGAAATAAATTCTCAAGCTCAGGTTTTGCGAACGCGTTCCTAAGCCCCAATACCTTGCGCTCTCGCACTTCACAAGAGTAATAGATTTAGATAAATACTTCGGACCTAATATGGCCATATTACTTTTTGCCTGTCTGCATTTCAATGTGACCTCAAATGTTGAAACGTTTCCTTTTAAATGTGGGTTTGGTTCCAACATGAAAGAAAAAGCTGTGTTCAAAAATGTGTGTTAGATACCGTGAATTTCTGTATTCATATTCACGCCTTCTCTCGGCGAGGAAAAAGGAGGAGACGACAGGCCTTATTCCACTACGCTGGCCCAGTCCAAGTGTGGATGTCACATGACTTTGAATTTTAAGGCTTGCATGCCGCTTTCTTGATGATCAATGAGCAATTTGAGCGGTGGCATCGAAATTAGTACTATTTAAGTGTTGTTTCACAAAACTATCCCAGTTACTGAATTAAAGAGGTCAGCAAATCTTTGATTACCTAAAAATTGCGGGTTACAAACGGATGTTAGCTCCCGTCCACCGCTCATACTACCTTCAGCTCTGCTAACCCATAAGTAATGTGAACAAAACGTAGCATTACCTGCGATTACGATCAAGTTTTCGCAACGGAATGTTTGAGCTCATTAATCAATTGACTGATTCCTTGATCGTGGCTGATGGTGTCGAAACCCAAGGGTAATGGTGCACAATTATTCCTCGCGGACGATGAAACATGAGATCCATAATAATAGCCGGTTGTGTGGGAAATGCTCGACCGCTTATCTGCATATTGCAATATGATGAAATGCCTAGGACTGTGGGCAAAGCTAGAACCACAAAATATTAGGTTCAGGCTGAATTTTGAGTTATCAATCTACAGTTAGTCGGGTCTACCAACATAACACAAGTCTTTCTAGCTATAGGAGATTTTGAAATTTATTAAGCGTTAGTATTAAATACAAGAACAATAAGAAAGTTCTACTTAAAGCATATACAAAAAGCAAATAAAATTAAAAGTCCTGCTTTCTAAAAGATAAATATTTTTTTTGGAATTGCTCCTGTACATAGTTTTCGAGTTGGCACAAATAAAGAAAAGAAATTAAAAAATAGCTTTCTAACAGTTAAAGAATTTTTGGAATGGGTCCAGTAGTTTCAAGTTCACTTCTCACAATGCGCAAACAAACTCAGCCTCATTATAATATTAGCTTCATTCTTGGATTCTATTTCTAGAGCATCTACATAGCACTTATCTTCTGATTTCTTTCCGTTGATTGCTTTTCCATGTTCGTGAAATCAAAAAAGACCTACAAATGCATATAGTTAGAACGTGGGAGGTAACTGGTATCACCGACTGTTGGAAACATTTGCATTCCACCCGATTAATGCAACACCCACCATGATTGCTAATACGCAGAAGCCTGTACCTTGAGTGATAAAATAAAACGAGATCTTTAATTAAACTTGACATTAGGAGTGCGGTGACCACAAAAAGTGGAAGATCTGAAGCTAAAAATGATTTATCTTAAAACTATAATTAGCTTCGTCAATTCTAGTTTATGATAAATCGACGAATCGATGATCGATGACTAAATAAAATAATTTAAGAAAAATGTTAACATTTTGAACGTCAAAAACAATGATATACAAAGGAAATGGCATTAAATAAAATAAATAACTTCGTGGAGCCATTATTCTTGCGTCACTGGATTCGATCCCGGAACCAAAGCAACCAGACATTTATACTGGCCAGGAAATTCTCGGTGATAAAATATTGCTTCTCGAAGTCCGAACTTGAATTACGAGAATCTCTGTCATCGTACATAAAGAGGTATAAAAGTTTGCCTCGTAAACTATTCCATAATGGAACGCGATAGCATTTGCATTCCTGTAATACTTGTAAAGGAAGTAATCGGCTTTTCTGAACAGGAGAGATGGCTATCGCTGTATGCATAAGCCTTCATGTGGGAGGCGAATAGGCCAGGATATGAGGTGGGTGAACCGAGAACCGACTCCGGACATTGTGGAGGCGCCTGGCCCGAGATTCTACAAGATGACTTATGATTTATTCTAGTAGAAACAGAATAACTAATACATTGAACGTGTTGTAATAATAAAATTAAAGGTCTTAGACAAACTTTGATCGGTAACTAAGGTTTGGTATTGAACTTTAATATTCAAATTGATGAATACAAAAGCTTTATCGGTTGTTAAGACTTCGGGTTTTAGTAATAAACAGTTCTAAGTGTAAATTCGGAATTAGCATTTCAAGGATTTCTTTAGAAGGGATGTTTACTATTTTAGGTGTATCAAAATCAATAACATTCACATCAGTCTAGTTTCAATCACTTATAGTATTATCATCAATGTCATGGTTGTGCTTATTGACAGCATAACGTTAGTAATCGTATTCAGCTTTTATCATCTCTCTACTAGGTATAGAATTCCTCTATAATTAAGCCTATTTAAGTCTGTTTGTTAACCAATTTAGCCACATCATCCTTACTTATATTATAAATGCGAAAGTAACTCTGTCTGTTGCTCTTTCACGCTTAAATTACTGAACCGATTGAAATGAAATTTGGTACAGAGATAGTCTAGAGCCCAGGAAAGGACATAGGCTACTTTTTATCGCGAAAAAAGAAGCATTGTAAGGGTTTGAAATAGGGGATGAAAGTTTGTATGGAAGTTTCGTCATTTTTGAAGCTAGAAGTTTGAAATTTATTCTTTAGGCTTTTGATTAGATATAAATAAATTAGACATTCAAAGTTTGTAAAACTTTACTCTTGAGGGGGTAAAGTAAATATAAGGGATGAAAGTATGTATAGAAATATGTAAGGTTTCGGCTTAACAACTGCACCGGTTTAAAAAATTATTTCACTAATGGAACATTGCCACATTGACAGCAAGTAACATAGGTTATATTTTATCCCCATATTCCCGCTGGAACAGGTACTAGTAGTTCATATCCCCCTTCCCCATTTTGATCCTTTTTTATGTTTAATCTTCTTTTGTTTCTAATTCAAACGACTTGCACTGTTAACTCGCAAACAATATCATAGTCGTGCGGGCCCACCCTTTTCATTCACCTTTGACGTTAACCATATCTGTAACTAATATGACTTCGTCAAGCTGCCCACTGCCTATTCCAGCGAACAATATACCTAATGATATATCAAAATCGGCCTTGTACCCTTCACTTGAAATAAATTCGTTATAACAATACAGTGGAGTAGGTGCTTTCCGAATGTCCGATTGCACGCAATCTGGTTTAATTTTGACGTTCTCTTTTAGCGCAGGTTCAATTTTATGTTTCAACCAAAACTGGGTTATCGTAAGGGGCGATGGTTAAAACATTGATACGTAAAAAAGTCTTGTGGTTAAAGATAATAAAGAACAAAAGTTAATTGAAAAAACCAACAACGAGCCTTACAGTAGTCGCAAACGATGTGTTTCTATTCAATAATAAATGATTTTTACATTTTTAGTTTTAACTTCGACATATTTTCCTACCTGTGTGCTAGCGATTCAAAAGTGATATATTTTAAATAGAATAAGGTCGCAAATGCATTGCATTTTTGCCGGGTTATACCATCTAAATTAATTCTGATGTTTTTGTCTTTTTCCTTTATTTAAAATAAGATGTAGTACCAACATGACAGTGTAAAACTGAGTTAGTACCATCTGACGGCCATCTCTACCACTGCGCGCGCTCATTGGTAATCAAATAGCGCGCGCTTCCCCGGCTTCCTGTTACGCACTTCCGTCCCTTTTGACGAAATCACTTCCAAAAATGTGTTTTTTAGATGTTCCTAACACCCTAGATACTAAGGTTTTCAGTTTTACCGAAGACGCGTGTTGTTACATCGGATCCCAAATTACAGGTCTGCTTTTTCTGGAATCTGTGCAAGTTCGTTTAGTCGCATATAGAGTTTTTATAAACAAAGGTTCTATAACGAGTATATTATAGAAAGTAATCGCGTTATAAAGACCCATGAAAGAGTACGCGATACTCCAATTAAAATCGAACAATTTTATGTATTAGAGTGTGATGATGACTTCCCATCATGAAATTTAATTACCAGAGAGTTTTTTTTACATCGTTATGAACAGAAAGTTACTTAACTACACACAAGTACAAGAAACCTATGAGGAACTAATTTATTGATTGCTATTGAATAACATGTACACATTAATACCCGAGAATTATTTCAGAGGTAGGCATGTTATCCACCAATCCGGACCGGGCCCCCGTGGTGGATTATGGCCTAACCCTCCTCACGAAAGTGAGGGGAGACCCGTGCTCAGCAGTGGGAATATATGATGATGATGATGATTTCAATAATATATATTGACACTAGATTCACAAAAACTGTGAAAATAAAACAAAAAAGCTGTTTACTTGGACTCTCGTACTTTATCGTCACGGTAAGTAACCTCGGTCTCATAATAATCACTTTTCACTTTTTTTATGAACAACTTTACTGTTCTAAAACTGTATGTTGCTAAATCATAAAATCGTTAGTTTATCAAGGTTGTATAATAATTACAATTATATGATACGCAAGCACGCAACAAGTGAATAGTAAAATTTATAGTTTTACAAAAAAAAATTGCTATGCGTAAAAAAAAATCCTTAATATTTTAAATAGACAAAGTTTGCAGCGAATATTTAAAAATATAATAAGGAAACTGAAAAAAGAAAAATCAGGTGCCATGAAAAATAGCAAGAGGGCTCTCTATTCCTCTATACTTATTATACTCTTTGAAAATGTCAATAATTTTTGAAAACTCAATGTCATTTTAGATACCTACATTATTGATAATGACAAAATAGCGTTTTCCATAAAATAAATCACCATTGACATTTAAATCGTCCCACGTAGAATCTACCTATGTATGGCTTTGATATTAGGACTAGTTCTTACCCATGGTTTCGACTGCCTGTATCATATAAAAAGACATATTTATGAAATTCCTATAACACATGTAACTAGCTGCGCCCCGCTGTTATACCCGCGTAGTTCACGTTTTGTCCCACGGGAACATACTATTGAGATAAAAAGCACCCTATTACTCAATCCTGGCTATAAACTATCTGTGTTCCAAATTTCATTCGAATCCGTTCAGTAGTTCTTGCGTGAAAGAGGAACAAACATCCATCCATTCATTCTCACAAACTTTCGCATTTAACACATAATATTAGTAGGACTACATGCATTTTGCATTCATATGTACCGAAAAAAAATTTATATTATATTTATTTAATTTAATGGAATAAGTCGTATGTATCTACGTATTTATTTAAATATCTACTTGTCTCCATATTGTGTTTACACATATTAATATAGTGGCAGTGTCACATCTCTAGGAGAACCGACAACCGAATCTACCCGTCGATGATTCGACCCCCCCACGATCGATGGGTAGACGAGTTCTAGAGTGGAGACTGCGCTTAGAGAAACATAGTGTAGGACGCCCGCCGGCAGATGGAGGGAGGACTAGCGAAAAACGACTGGCAAAGACTCGTGAAGCGAGAAGAAGAACAGAATGAAGAGAGCCGAAGATCGGTCTCAGTTGCGTTCTCTGGGAGAAGCCCTGCTCGAAGACTGCTTGACTTATCAAGCAGTGAACGAATATAGAGAGATCATGATTATGATGATTAATAATTATGTATACTTGTATAGTATACTCGTACTTACGTATCCTATATATTAAACATAGATAGGTAGTATATTCCTGTTATCTGTTTAAGAATTCGTTTATTGCGGGTGACCTTTTGAAACAATAGAAATTAAGTTTGATTTATTATAAGTTTATAACACGAGGAACAATACATGAACTCTATAAATACATTAAATGTGAATTAAATAGAATACTAAGTTAAGTTTAGTGTTTAACCTTTCTGATCGAACCTCAGCTATGAATAAATTCGATTAATCGAACCTGAATGTAGAGCTGTGTCTTCGGTTTTCAGAGTTTGTTAGGCTGCCTAAGGGCTCCTGACATAGTTACACAATATATATAATAGTTTATGTTCATTCGTTCATTACAAAAAAGCTGTTTTTTGTTTATTTATTTATTTATATAATTAAAACGGTTTACACAAATTACATTAATTATTCCAATTACATAATAATAATAATAAAATATACGACAAATTTCACACAATCATTCATTGCTCTCACAATAATCCAAATACTCCGACAAAATAATCTGCCATCCATCCAACAAATCACAGTCTGGATTGGCAGCCAGAAGAGCATTGAAAGTTTGTGAGGATGGATTGATGGATGGATAAATGTTTGTGACTATTTCATGCAAAAACTATTGGATGGAATTTGGCACACAGATAGTTTATTACTTGGATTACTACAAAAGATATTTTTTATCCCGTAAAAATAAACAGTTCCTGTAGGATAACTCTACGTGTAGGTGAAACCGCGGGGTGCAGTTCGTGTATTATAAATATGTATGTAAATTGTTATATGTTTCATACAATATGTACAATAATAGTTTGGCATTAATAATTCAGTCTTTTGTGTCAAAATAAATGGCATTGATGATATTTAAACAACAAATAAAATTATAATGAATACAAATAGTAAGATTTTTGATTGTTTAATATACAATACAAATTAACATTCCATTAAAGCAGAAAATTAAAACACAATTGGCACTATGCCCTTCAGTTAGTAAGACCTCTATAGTTCATTATTGTGCTAAATACGTAAATTAGCTACATATTATATGTTCAAGTAATTATTACATACGCGTAGTTTGTAATTATACCCGGACATAGTCAATATTTTGCCTTGACATTTCCCCGAACAATTCTTTTCCATGCAAGAGCGAAGCATACCAAAAACGAAACATGTATGATTGTCAAGAAATCAAAGTAAAAAGTGTTCTGAGATATATATATAGTATATCAAATGACAATGAAGAATTGTTTTATAAGTAATTCTGTCACACAATGTGTGTGTGCTGTGTTATTGTTATGTCTTGTTTTTGGGTTCTTATACTTGTATTTCTTCGTGTGTTATTATGGTGGAACCTATGTTATCGTTAACGTACAAGAGAATGATAAAAAACGTGCAATTTCGTGTTCTCTCCAAAATATTTTATAAACCATCCACTACTTTACTGAATCGTGACGTTGACTGCAGTTTTTTTTTTAAATTGCAGTATAGACAAGCATTTGACCGCAGTCTCACCTGGTGGTAAGTGTCGATACGGTTGAGGATGGAGCATGCTTACGTAGAAGATGCCTATTCATTCTCGACTTGAAGACTTTCAGATTATACTTTGGGTGGACTGATTACCTAACTGCCCTCACAACGACATTTAGACCAATTTAAACAAAAAAATGCAGATTGTTATACTTGACAGAAATGTGTAAATCGTTAGTACTCACTAAGAAACCATATCGTGACCATATTAATACTAAACAATCACTATCGAATGTTTGGCAATACAATATCATGGGAAATTATTCTCTGTCGAAATTCTAAATGTTAGCTCTTCACTTTTAACCTTCAAAACGAATGGGGGATTTGGTAAGAAACATAAAATTATTACCTACTATGAATTGAGTACAACCCCTTTTGTGTTATGACCCGCAAATTTTCAAAGCTGCAGCGAATCAAGATGATCAGATTATTTACATTATAGTAAGCGCCTCGCCTACCCATAACAGTTGCAGTGCTATCCAGTGCTTGTTGCACCTAATGTATTCTATGGCGAGACTTTAGCTGTCTCCTTTCTATTGAAATTCCTAAAAACAGAAGTAAACAGTAAACTAGAATTTAACAATATTAACTAATACTTCTCTTGTTAAAAGTCAACCAGTGCTTACAAAATATGATAACCAAATAAAACGAATTTATAATTATAAAAAGGAAAGACATCTAAAAAATTACCAGTTCAAAGCTTAAGCTTAAGACTTAAAGTCTTTAAGCTTATTTTAATTTGAATTAACAAAGCTTAGAAAGTAGCTTGAGTTAGTAACTGTTATAAACTCTATGTCGATTCTAATAATTTCGTAAGCGCATTTCCTACATTCTCTTGAGTGGGCGCAGCGGGCAACCTGTCATGTAGCCTATAGCCGGTTCGATTCCTGGCTAGAGACAGCCGCAGTCGTGACTGTCGCAACCACTGAACAATCGCCATTCGGATATCAGCGCTATCGGTTGGGTGTGGGGAAATGTTTGAACATAAACTGACATGGTCGGGACTGTGTATGGAGTTGTTTAATTGGATTTGTTTAACGAAACTCATATTTGTTCCATTGATTTAATGTGAATTCAATGTGAAGTTTTAAACATATCTTTATTGTATTAGAGTCATCAATTCGCGAACGAATAGTTTACTTCTGAACAAGCAAGCGCTATGCGCTCAAAACACATCCCAGACATTCCATAAGAAAGCTAATTTGACTTATTATTATAAATGAGGTTATAAATGCGTGTGCTAGCATGCTCAAAGCATGATACACGACCAAAACAAAAGACAATCCGCTAGTATGAATGAAAATTCTAATTTATTCGTAAAACTTTTGGGCGTGTATTATTGACTTCCTCCCGAATGTCCTCCCAATTGCGGGAAGAAGTGCTGGGAAGCGGATCGCTCCAGTTATAGTGTCCATTCTCTATGTAGTTCTCTATGTACATATACTACATGTTTTGTATGTTAAAACGATGCGTTTCTCATAGTAAAAAAGAACAAAGTTGACCCTAACCAAAATTAAATTATACAAACTTTTTTTTTTGTTATTTTCTGGAATTTTGTTTGTTTTCGTTGTGTAGCTTAGGGTTTTCTATTCTAACTTCTATAATACCTATTCCTTCTCGATAGTATATTTCATCATGTTTTATATATTTTGTTTTCTTTAATTTTCTTTTTGTAGTTTTTAAGTAATGTGAAAACTGTAATGCACTAGATTTTATCTGTAATGCTACAATTATTTAATATGCAATAAATAAATAAATCATTGCAACACATTAAATTTGGGTACAGTAGGTAATAAATGACAGATTGTGCCAAGTTAACCGAAAATTACCTGCCATTGTGCCTGCGAAATGCAATTTGCATTCGAACTTAACTACGAATTATAGTTTATATGTCAATGCTTATAAATATCTATTTGTCGAGACAAATTATGGAGTTTAAATATGTTAGCTACGCGGTTGAATAGTGACTCATTTAGCTATTTACGTGATTTGATTGATGCCAAATGTCAGGCGGAATAAAAACAATAATAATCCATCATTTATCATTAATATCTGTCAGATGTTTCCTTTATCGAATGATATTTTATGGCGGCTCTCTTATTTAATCCTAGATGCAGTTAGTTAGCAGCAATATGGTCGAGATGGTCCAGTACTTCATCGCTCAAATCGTAAGTACCTGAAACAAAAAAAAGAATTTATTAGTTTTGTTAATAATTTTATTAGTAGCTACAACATAAAAATTGTGCAAACGAGATAGAATGGATAAGTATCTATTTTTTTTTTAAACTAGTCCAAATTTAAACATGAAAATAAGGACTCGGAATCCTCGATGAATCCGAAGAAAAGGGCCCCGTGGTTTAAAAAAAATGGATAGGTAGAGAGGTCAATTGAGGATCAAAACTTTTTGCTATTCCTTTGGTTTTTTATAATTCGTAAAAATAAAACAATAACTTTAGAGCTATTAAATTAAATTTTATTTAGTTTTGTGAACCGAGGATTGATGCCGCGGGAAAAAAAATAGAACTCAAATCATTTATTGTAAATAGGCAAAATATTGCACTTTTACACGTCAAAAAAAAATCTTATACATAAGTATAGAAATACAAAAAATAAGTCAAAATATTATGATCTACGAAACTAATGATATAATAGAAAATAGATGTCATTGAACTGTAATAAATAATGCTAAAATTAACACTAATCCTGCCTTTTAACTAGGATTTCAAGGGGGTTTGTTTATTTATTTACTCATTGAAATAAAGCAGACTTTGTAATCTTTCAATTAGACATTGAGACTATGGACAAAGTTCTCATTCAAATCCAATCATAATTAGGCTTTAAAGTATGATGCCACAATTACTTTAAAGAACTTCATATCGTCAGGTTAATTGTAATTCACCCATCACGTAACATATAAAACTTAATTCGTCTAATTTCCATACAATCAGACCAAAATTAAGTTACATAGGAATAATTAGAGCAGCCGGCAGCCATCACGATTCCATCACTGTATCACTGATGGCGATACGTCGTGATCGGTTGAATTTAAACTGTATCACTTTCGAGTTATGTAAAGGTGCATGAGATACATAGTGATGAGGTTCCGGATACTTAGACAATAATTGCTCACGGTTTAAATTTTATATCAGCTAACTGTGATGAAGAAGGTTCTATTTGGTTAAGCGAAGGCTACACCGTGATCCAAGCTTAAGAAGTTACGGAGCTTCGACTGCGACTTCGATAAGCCGGAACATCCGATTGATATTTAGACCTCCGGTTCCGACTTCGGCTCCGACACTTTTGAATTGGAGGTTTTACTCGGCTGCCTTGCTATTTTGGGAGTCAATTCTTATGCAAAATTTTAAACATTATTATCTTTTGTCTATGATATCTAAGTTTATTATTGTTCAACTGAAATTAAACAGACTGATTGATGTTTGTACTATTTTATTTTATCAGGTCTGCCCATAACACTTCTCTGACTCCGACTCCGGTTCCCACTCCGACAAACCAAATTTATAAACTACGACTGCGACTTCGGTTCCCATTAAACCACCTTCATAACATCCTTAATCTAGACTGCGATCCGGATCATAGAATCTTTAGTGATCCATACAATCTTAGACAAAAAAAAAATCATTGTGATTTTAACTTGTGTGATCTTTGCAATTCTTATTATATTCATCCGATTACCGTTAAGCTTCCTCGTCCGTCAAATCATTATTTAATCAAAATAAAACGATAATCGATTCTCCTTTTTTTACATAATTATACCTACCTACGTAACAAGTTTTTGTATTTATTGGTCCATAACATCTATTAACACTGCTTCTTAAACTATCTTCAATGATAAATATTCACGATGAATTGTTTGATACGCCCGTGTCATTAGCAAAAATATAAACCAACACTGCCTTATGTAACAAGCGATGGTTATCAAAATGTTTTGAGTGCTCGGCTGTTTCACGGTATTCATAGTGACAGCTGTAATTACAATGATAGATGGGACTTAATTAAAGTGTGTTAATAGTAGTATTGAAAGCCGAAAATTGAAAGGGGTTGCAGAATTGGGTTTCCAATGCGTGTGAATGTACCGGTTATAGATCACGTTAGACACAATTGGGCGAAAACCTGAACTGTCTAAACTACTGTTACTGTACTGTACTGTTACTGTTGTTGTGTTGTTTGCTGTGTTAATCTGTCTGTGTGTGTGTGTGTGTTTGAACTGTGTGATTCGAAAAAAAATGGAAAAGAAATGAAACTGGATTTATATTAAGCCTGCCACTTATAGCGGCGCACGCCAATTGCTATGTGTACGATTTCTTTGAAGAAATGTATAGCTAAATCTTACATCTTACATTTTTGTGTCATATTATGTACGTAGCTGTCGCTGTGCGCTGCAATGTGTGGCAGGATATATTCATAAGTAAATAATTAAAATTATAAAAACAAAGTAAATAAAGTATTGATATTAAACTTATCATTGCGTTCTATAAACTTATCGCTTTAGGGTCCGTGCAAAAAAACCGAAAAATTACTTTTTTAATTTTTTTATTTCACTGAATGACGAAAAGAGCATGCCGTTCACCTGATGGTAAGCGTTACGCCTGCCTATAACAGTCACAGCACCACCCAGAACCCTGCATTGCATAATCTTTGCACTGCACTGCGCTCGTCAACCTGAGACATCGGCATGACTTGTTTGATCCACAGGTATGAGCTCTATTTATTGTATTTTATGTCTGGGTGTTAGTGGGATTACGGTCCTCATAGTTCCTGTATCCTTAAATAAATGGTGGCCTAGTTACGGGTCATATGTGACCGTAACGCGGTATTATTATTTATTAAATTTGTTTTGTTCTAGTTTTAAGTTTTCTTTGTTCTGTGGTGTTTCAATAAAGAGTTTATCTATCTATCTATCTATCTATTATTTATCAATAGTTACAGTGATTATGTTACAAAAGTTCTGAGTGGCACTATAACTGTTATGGGCAGGTGTAGCGCTCACCATCAGGTGAACGTCGCTGATCTCATCACTCAGTCAAATAAAAAAAAAGATACAAAATGGCCAATGATATCACTGACATAATACTTGGAACCGTGAAAAATCTCGGAAACCAATGACTTTTTGCCGCCAGTACCAATATTTGTTCGCGAATTGTCACGGTCACTCGACTGGAACGCTTTTTGCCACTAACATTTACAAGTAAGACATTTGCAGTCCACCATTGATAATCCATAGTTACAAAAAAAAAAAATTAAAAAAAAAATTGAAAAATTAAAATTAAAATGATGAAATTAAATTGAAAATGGATTAAAAATTGGTTGTCTGTAAAGTTGGTTTACGGACGATATTTTATCACGACAACGTCATAACAAAACATTGATGAAATGATTGCATACATTTATGAATAAAATTGAATCATTTTTAATGATAAAAGAATACATACTTGTAATTATACTAGTAATCAGAGTTTTGAAATGCAAGAATAATTAATCTGTCAAGGAGAGAAGAGAGATACATGCGGCGGAAGCGTACAATGAGTGTAGCAGGACAATGAGCGTTACGGGACAATGTGTCAACTTTTTCGTGCATGCAGCCGGCGTTCATCGATTTATTAGACGTTGTCACGTCAAAAGATAATTGGTGTAAAAGTAATATAAACTTTTTTCAATCGATATCCTGTTCGTTAACCGTATCAGACAGGTATAATGGCTTGTTAGATATTATTTATGATGTAGTTTATTCGAATAGTGGTCTGTTACTAGATAAATAATGGTATTAATCGCTTAAAATCAAATCATTACATCATCATCAACCCATATCGTCCCACTGCTGAGCACGGGTCTCCCCTCACTTGAGTGCGAAGGGTTAGGCCATAATACACCACGGGGGCCCGGTCTGGATTGGTAGATAACATACCTATTTCGGAAATAATTCTCGGGTAAATGATGTGGGTTTCCTCACGATGTTTTCCTTCACCGAAAACCGAGTGTTAATTACGTATATATCCTTTACATAAACACATTGGTACGTGCCTGTACTGGGATTTGAACTCACCACCTTTTGCTTGAAAGGCAGACTTTCTCACACTAGGTTACCACTATTACAATAGATACAAAATGCGTAAGAAAGAAACACTTTCATGAGTTCCGTACAGACTGCTTACGCAAAACATACCTTATTCGTAAAAGTCAAGACATTTTAGTGACATTTTAAGCACCTCAAAATTCAGCCATGCAGTTATTGTAATAACTATGTCCATTATATTTTTTTATCGAAAAACGTCTTCTTAATAATTGGATCATTCTCATAGATATATGTTCTAGGTAGAGGTTCTCAGTTTATAAAAACCAAACATGGCTGGAGATCAACCAGCTTATTAAAAACCGCTAAAGAATTCAATTATTAACCACTCTTATGTTTATTTACATACATTACTTAACAACACCTTAACCTCGGCACTGAAAAATTGAATAAGCAATGGTCAAATCACATAAGCGCAGTAAAGTACATAATGTCTCTCTCAAAATAAAGACTCATCGGAATGATATTAAGCAAAAGATCCACGAACAATGAAATAAAGGTTATATCACCGCGGTTTCGCCACGTTTGACCTACGACTGCTGACCTGCTGGACGTATGAGTCAACTGACTCATCTCGCCTCCATCCCACCTTTACACCTCTAACGGAGCTTCTACTACTATAAAATGATTACTATCAGTGTACTTATTGATAAAGGGAGGACAAAGGCAAACTATTTTTTTTAATTATTTGTCTTGAGACGAGCAAATCGTTCAACTCATGGTAAGCGCCACGCCTGCCCATAACGTTACAATACCATCCAGAACTTTGCATTTCATAATCGTGCTTGGCACTGCAATGCGCTTGTCTCCCTGAGACATTGGTTCTGTAAACTCATATGTCCAATAATTTTGGCGTAATGTTTGCACACTACTGTTTGGCGGATGAATATCTGGAAAAGGTGTGGTATTTCTCCAGGCGGTCTCTCACAGAAGAGGCCTTCCACTACACAAATTATAATGTCAGCAAACTATACCTGATGAATAAAACAAAAAGTTCCAGAAAACAGTAGAACATAATAGATTACCTTAACGAGCTCCATACTTATCAAGTTGTCTAGCTTACAATTTAAACGTATCGATTTATTATGAAAATCTCTGCCAATAATTTATCTACCAATATATCCATGTCAATATTAAAGTCACTATTTTCATTGATATAAAATAGCAGGCCGATAGGTTAACGCCATTAATTAAAACTTGATACCTAATTATTAAAATCGACAAAGATTTAAGATCAACGTTTCTAAGCTAGATTTATTTGAATTAGAAGGAAGGAAAAAATTGTAGAAGCTATATTTCAAATATATTTTCGTTGGTATCAATACAGGTACAGTGTTATTCATAGTCAAAGGGAAAACACGGCCCTAAAATGAAACGGTGTCCAAATTAACTAATCCAACAGTGAAACGGTGCGTACGGTAGTACGGTAGTATACCTAACCGTAGTTAGGTACTATACTAACCTATTCGTTTCAAGGTGGAGTGACGACTTGCAGAAGACGGCTGGCAAGGACTGGATTAGAAATGCTGAAGATCGGGCTCAGTAGCGTTCATTGGGAGAGGCCTACGTCCAGCAGTGGACGAGTGTGGGCTGATGGTTCTTTTGTTTTATAGGACTTCTTCATATCTCGACTATGAATAGGCCTAATAAAATATATTTTTTTAACAACTATGACCATTGTTGACACCGGAAACAACCTCCGACCTGTTACCTAAAATACTTTAAATGTCGCCGTCAATCAACTGTTACCAATTCTATTGTAACTACAACTATTCAATACACTTTCCAATTTTGTCACAATAAGGTGAATGGGGGGGGGGGGGGGGGGGCAATATACATTCATTTCTTTGAAAAATTGCAAAACGTTTGCTCCGATACGGTATTAAAAGGTCGAGCCTTTGATCCTACAAATCTTAACAACCAATACGATCGTTACGTTGTATGCCCGATATTATTAAAAATTAAACATGACAGGTTATTCAAACAGATGTTTACATATTTGCAGGTTATGACTTTAAAATATCTCCGATGTTAGATTGAAGTGTTTTGCAAGATGTAATTATGCGTAAGGGAGTGAAGGTAAAGGTTAGTATGCCAGGGCGGTAGGTCACATTTCATGATACCGGTAACTAATGTTACATAGATAAGGTACATAAAGGATGGGTACTGAAGGCTGGCGCGATCACAGTTATATAACAAATGTTAACAGTTGCAGTGCCACCCAGAACTTTGCACTGCATTATCTGGCGCGGCACTACACTGCGCTTGTCATCGTGTGAGGTTCTAAAGTCTCATATGCTAATTTCGCTGGAAACAGTGTCTTTCGAACCGAAATACAGTTTTTTTTTTCACACTACTGCTTAGCGGATGAATGTCTGGGGCACTGCCCCAAGCGGTCAAAAAGACAGAAGAAGAAGAAGAAAAAAAGAGGAATTGAAAAAAAAAAAATCATTGCAGAAGAGATTTATTACTACAAAAACAATATACATATCCATGTATAATAAACAAAAGCTTGGAAAAAATGTAAAAAGACACAATATACATTTTACAACTAAAGAATTCGGGAAGTGTGAATTAATGATTGAAAAAACGTCACAGCTTACACAACAGGCGCATACAAGTTTATTATTATAGGAATCACACAGAATAACCATACAATTTAATATCATGTTTATGGTAGTTTATATTTCCACTGCATTTGAATAACTGTCGTTTTTCACTCCATTCCAATGGATACAGCTGTCGTAGTATTTCATGACAATTATAATGGATGGTGCAAGAGTATGTGGCACATCCGGCAATGGCAGACCAGCGCTAGAAATATACGCAGTTGCATTGTCCCACGTCATTATAGGCTACCGAACTGTTTCGTTTTTTTTTCTCTTTTATTTTATAAAGAGTATTCACTCACGTGGCATTACAAATGGCACGTTATTTAAAGTTAATCATGCTAAATATTTCCACTGAGAAATCAATCGTATTATTTCTCTACATTTCAACACAACAAAAGAATAATATGATAATAGACATAATTCAAATCATCACATGTTGTTTTTTGTTTCCAGTTATTGAGGTCGTTTTGTCGTGTCGTTTAAATTGATCGTATTTATTTGTTCTCAGTTTTATTCTATTCAAACTATGTTATGTAAAAAACTTAGATTTTTAGGAAAACGCACTTAGACTAGACTAATTTATATTACGTAAAACTTCCATCCATTCATTATTAACTACAACAAATTAAATGGTCAACACATAGTTTAAACTTCCAGCTAAATTAATTGGTCAGCCATTCGATCGCTTCAAACGAGAATGACTAGTAAAAACCACGCTTGATCTGAGTTAAATTCGGAAAGTCAAGTTTTTTAATTCACCAATCATATAGTTATTCCGTCAAACTGGACCAAAACGGAGCGTATCCTATAAATATAGACATCGAGGAAAAACTCAATTAACGTCCCAAATATGAACGGCCTACCAATCCTATTCCTAAATAAATATTGATTACATATTCCCACCCATTTTGGGACCACAATTATCTGTCTTTGACAGGAAGTTTGTCATTATTTTTACAACAATAAAATAAGTTACAGTTTTGGAAACTAATTACGCAATTTTATTGTATCTTATATCTTTAAATGAGCAATTCTTGTATATATATAATAATTGGAATCTCGGAATCGGCTCAAACGATTTCCATGAAATTTAGTATATAAGGGGTTTCGGGGGCGATAAATCGATCTAGCTAGGAATCATTTTTAGAAAATGTCATAAAAAAAAAATACCGAGCAAAGCTCGGTCATCCAGGTACTTTACTCATTAAATACAGTTAACGGTACCTAACCGCAGTTTTTATTAAATAAAGCCATTTACATAAAGCTCTTATCCTACGACGGCTCTCTGCGACGGTACCGTCGCGTCGTCAGGAAAGTCCGTGGATGCTAAAATTATCAGTGATGATGATGATTGTTATGAGATCAAATCGTGTCACGGAACCCTGTTAACATAGTATGAAGGAACTTTAATACGTTGAGCTTCTGAGGTTTCAGTAAAGCAACTGTTTACGTAACTCCCAAGATCCTATATCAAAGTCCGATACTAGGGCACCGTGACCAAACACCAAGATGAATGATTTATATGCCTACTCGCATATCAGTGTTGCGTCCAACAAACGACCTGATCACGATCTGTGATAGCAAATGGCTATGCGCGGGCGCAACCGAATGCTGTACGAAGTGTGGCTAATCATTAATCATTACAATTTGGCGAAAGGTGCGCTTAAAGACCAGGTGGTTAAAACAAAGCAGGTGTTAGAAATGAAAGTGTGAATTAAAATGATGTGTAATTCAGTCTTCAACTACGTGTTCAAGTTAACTTTTGTTTTATCTATAAATGGTTTTTGTGATGTTAACAAAACATAACAGACGCAATTATTATTATATAAAAGTTTTTAAAAAGATTTACGCTAAAAATGTTATTGCCAAACCTAATTTTTGACTAGGATTATCATCATCAACCCATATCCATAATCCACCACGGGCTCGGTCCGGATTGGTGGACCACTACGATACACAAAGGAAATAAGGTTCTCGTACATATGCCGATTTTTTTTTTTTGTTATTTTTAGATTCCTGCTAGAATTAGCATATTATGTTTACAAATCCTTTTTTTTTAATTAGAATGTAAAGATAATCTATTAATTTACTGATGTTACTTCAGTTAGTAACTAAATATAGCCTCAGTTTAACACACAAAATACACACACACACACACACACACAACTATACTTTTCCCTGAATCAATATTTTGGATATTTTTTTTTTTGTCCGCAGTCTCACCTGTCTCACGTTATGGACGATGGAGCACATTTGCTTAGAAGATACCTCCACTTAATACTTACTTAGTTCAGTTATTTTTGGCGCCGACTGTACAAGCAAGACAAGAATAATCGATTCTAGGAGGATTCGTATTAGTTACACCTAGTTCTAATATTATACGTATCATTATGTTTAATTCAATCACCATAGCACGAGCTAGGCAACTTACACAACGAGCTGAGCCGTGCCGATGGCTAACTCGATATACCAAATGAATTCGCAACGTCTGTCCGTAATGCAGATTTAAATCGCAGTTTACACGAAACATAAATGGTATTTAGTTAAATTACCCTAAATCATGAGTTTAGTTGGCGGGTAAATAGGCTTTTTGCTCATGGATTTAGTTAGTAAGTAGGTTGGAGATATTTTAAGTGTATTGCAAAACATATGTCTGATTGAGTCCAATTTATATTAATACAGCATAATTATGGCGCCGTATATAGGTCTAATATTCAATTAATTATTGAATCAGGTGAGCTTAACACCTTCAGTGCTGAGAACACAACTGTCGTGTTTTTCATAACTTGCCGCGAGTGCGGAAAAACACAAGTGTTGTGTTTGTTGTATGGGAAATTGTAACATAAGATAACTACGTTTAGTTTCTAAAATGCACCCAATCCAAAATGAGGTGACGAATTTTTTACGAAAAAAAAAAAAACAACTTGGCAGATATAACAAACACAATGAGGCATCCGTGCATCTAATCATAGGCCTCTTATTCCGGATTCCATCGAACCATTTCATCACATTACGTATGATGTTACGTCGAATATGCAATTGGTGTAATTGACTCCAGCATTTCAATATATGCAAAAGCACAGTATGGACACTATACTGAAACGTTTCGAGTAAACGTAGAGGTGACGTTGCTTATATTGTTACTGTTAACTATTTTGGAAATCATAATTATCGTATTCAATGAAATTCAGTTAATAAAATTTTCATTCGACATATTCTGCTATTTTTATTTCAATTTTGTCAAGTGCGATATCATCGTACGACAGGAATCATCTCGCAGGTTACATATACTTTTTTTGTTTTGTAATAAGAAAAAAAAGCTTAAAACGCAAAGTTTGTTTTTAAAGGCTGAGTTCCAGAACCTAACTGATTTTTACTCTTCGTAGGTTTATCCACATAATTCTTCCTCTTTCTTAGTATTTTTATGGAGCGATAATCATGAGCGGATATGCGTAAAGCCGTGACACATACGCGGGTTTTGATCTAAACAGTACACAAAAACCTCTCCTCTAAACATTGTCATTTTTAATAACATATCTTTTTCAATATGAAAACATTAAAAACAATACAAAAATGACAAAGTTTTGTTTAGAGGTTTTTGTGTACTGTGTAGACCAAAATGCGCAGTAACTACGGCTTTGAATACACGTGTCGTGTGTTTCATCGCAACATCCATACTGTGGCATGCTTTACTAACGCAGCCTCTAGCAGACAATGTTTACGTACTATTATGTAAAATGCTTCAATTTTAATTAAGAAAAACGCGTGAGATTACGCGCCAATTAAATTGTAGAACTTATATGTAGGTGGGTGGGTTATGTGAGTAATTGTCTTATTTTATTAATTGCCTAAAACCTTTTACTTCCTCTGTCTAATTACTCCAGTTTAATTTCGGAATTTAGATGAGTCGATTTAAATAACAAAGTTGCCAGTTTAATCTACATAAATTTTGTTTGAATTCAGGTTTGTTAGTTTTAATTTTGATCATTCTAGTAATATTAATCTAAAGTCAAAGTAAACTTGACCGTGGGTGAGTTTCTATTTGACAATCCTCAAGCATCATGCAAATTGGACGATAATGCTTGATCGTATATGGCCGCCTAAAGACGACGAATTACTGCAATGCTACTTATATTCCGATTACGTTTTGCTTATGGACCTGAAAATAGGTGATCAAATGACACTCAATGTATGCAATTTATAATGTGTGACTATATTACACTGAACATACGGACCTGATGGCGTGTACTCAAATTACACACAACGAATGGAACTGATAATTTGTGACCATATTACACTTAACCATGAAAGTATGACCAAATTACACTCAACGTACGGTCCTGAAAACGCGTGACCAATTAAACTCAAGTTATGGACCTGCTAATGTGTGACCAAATTACACTAGAACCAAAATGCTTCATACAATAATTAATATGTACTAACACACACACGGAAGTTCCTTATTATTTTATTATGTCTCGTTTGTAAGCAATATATATTGCTGACAACATGTACTAATTCTCATTACTGATTTGAATGGATCCGAAATAAAAGAACTTATTAACCAGTGTGATTAGTGAATGCAACTAGAGATAGTTATGCATATAAACCTACGAGATAGCTATATATAATATGCTTAATTACCGTGCAGTCATATATAATGGGATTACAAGACTAGTTTGCATTTATTTGTCAGTAATTAAGGCAGTTACGTAAGGTTTTTTTTTATTAGTGCGTGTAGTTAAGTTAGATGCAATATTTCATATTTTGTTTTTTTTACTTGCTAAGAAGTACCTATGGAAGTTAGCTAAGGAAAGTTAATGGTCACCAATATTAGTGTTATCATTGATAATGAGATATTATATTTTCCATTATGTTGGTTTTGATTTTCGCTTGCCATGCCTTGCATAATACAAGAAACATATCCGGTTTGCAACTAATACTAGTGCTAAAGGAAATATTTCCTTAACATACTCCATTATTAAGTATACTTTTTTGTTAAAATAAATCAATTTAAGCCCTCGAGCCGACAGCCGACTAGATTAAACAAAAGACAACTAAAATTTAAAAACTCCTTGCCTGAATCTGTATTTCCCAATAGTGACAACCTGGGAGCCTTCAAGTCACGAGTGAAAGGTAAGCGTGCACCATCGTAGACCGCATCGTCACTTATCATCAGGCGAGATAATGGTCAAACGAGAACCAAAAAAAAAAAAAAATAATAATTAATAAAAAAAAGAAAAGATTAAGTTCAATGCGCTACGGGTAAACTTCGCGGAAGTTACCCCAATTTATCAACAGCAGGATAATGTATACCCAAAATAGTTTTTATTTCTATCCAAATTGGACGAAATACTAACAATCACGTAAAGTACGTTTTCCTCAATAAACTCGACGGTGGCTCGTGCTCAATAAACTGCCGGTTACTGTGCTGTTATGTGAATGGTGGATAAAGCATTGTAACGTACTTTAATCCACGAATCTTAGAGTCCAATACCGTGGTATAAGATAAAAGCGAATGGCGAGATCTAAATATCATAAAATGTATACAAAAAAAATACAAGTAACTTTTTACGTCCAAGCAAGGATCATTTATACCTAACAACACTAAAAGTTGTAAATTTAAATTAAATAGTTATATCGGTTAAAGCTGTCTCTATCAGATTTTTTTAGGGATGAGTGCATTCAATAAGGTCAATGCATTTTTTTTAATTGTATGGACAATCGATGTCTTACTATGGAATGTTTTTGCTAACGGTTCCTGTTAAGCAATCTTCAAAGGGAAATAAATAATCCTACTAATAATTATAAATGTGAAAGTGTTGGTTGGTTTGTTTTTCAGTCGCGTAGCATTGGATGATTCTTTATATAGAAATAGAAAAAATCTGGACAGCGACAGAAGATACTCTTTATTCGTAAAAAAATACGCTTCCTGTGGGCAAATGCGGAAGTAAACCTGTGGAGAGCTGCTAGTAGCATTATAACCTAAAAAAAAAAAAATATCAAAATCGGTTCATCCGTTCGGGAGCTACAATGCCACAGACACACACACAGAGACACGTCAAACTTATATCACCCCGTCGTTTTTGCGTCGAGGGTTAAAAACAAAACATAAGATCCAATGTTCTTTGTTCATCCGATAGTTATCTATAAGTATTAAGTGCCAACCTCTGTCGCTTTCTTCCTAGGCCCTGCACAGTTTACGTGTTAAGTCAACATCAACAAGTTATCCCTATTAACTAGATCGGTTACGTGCCGCCTTATGTAAAGGATTTATACAGGATGTCGTAAAATGAAATTGTACCGTTTAGATTGTCCACGACCAACCGTATTTCTGAAGTTGCGTAAAGAATTTAGTGCAGGTCTTGTGATGTTGGCGATATGGCTGTAAGGGTGTTACCACACCAATTGATCGTCGATCGATGGTAGCATGAGATTGGTAGACATCGATCGACAGTTATTCTACTAACCGACGCTACCACACCGTAAGGGTAAAATACACAAGCGCAACTAAGAATGGACTAACGCTTCTGTTTGCCAAATTTGTATGCTTACGCTTCAAATTGCATTCATGTATCTGAAAATTGTTAAGTGCTCTTTATACTAGTCTTGAACCGCCATGTGTGCTTAACTCTATATCTAAACTTTCGGGATTTACTCCACAAACAAGGTCGAAGTTGATCAATGACATCGACCGATAGTAGAATAAGATTAGTCGATCGACAGTTACTTTCACAGCAACTCAGTCTGTTCCATTCATAATCACAATCAAAACCTATACGCGCACACTGCTGAGCACGAGTCTTAAATCGTCGTTAACTCACTTCACTTTCGTGAGGAGGACTAGGCCATAATCCACCACAGGACCTGCTCCAGATTGGTCTGCTCGATTGATACTTTTTATCGGATCATCATCGAGTAATCAGAAACTTACTTAACTTATTATATTATTTTAGATTCCAATTAATTTTGACTTTTGCAATATGGTACTCATGTTTTGCGTAGGATGGTAGAGAAATTTAAGGTATGGATATGTTTTTTATTTTATCATGATCACTGTGATACATTAATCCTGACCCCTAACTAGGATTTCCTGTAACCCTCTCCTCTCCCCTCTCTCCTGTCCCTGCCTGTTCCCTGTGTGTGTTCCTGTGTAGTAGCAACTGTACCACGATACTGAATCATGGCACGCAAGCATTTCGACTAACGCTCAAATGTTTACCAAATGCACAAGTTAAAGGAACTAATTTCATAATTACACCAATCACCAATACAAAGGAAGCAAATTAGAACGTCGCTGCAACAATATATCGCTGTCAATTCAAACTTGTGGCGCCACACGACACGACACCACATTAACATAATTATTGCAAAAAAATGTCACGTCAATCAAGTTTGTATTCAAACCGTAAGCATTATATTAAACAGGTGGGTACTTTGATAATTTCCCAATGGTGGGCGTGTCTTTGAAATTTCGGAAACTGAATTAGTTCACAAATATAACACTCGATGACAACGTTAATTTTACAATAGAATCTTATTAGTTGACAGCCTAGTGGGAAAACGTCCGCCTTCAAGGATAATATCGTGAGTTAAAATCCCAGTGCGGAGCTATGATTCTAAATATATCTAGGACACTCTTAGCAGCAGGACTTTATCATCACAGTCTATAGCTATCTTGTTAGCAAAGCGAAGAACCATGAAGTCTGCACATATCTTAAGAAATCAAGTAATTGTGCTGGCCCGAGGCTTTGAACCCAGCGTTAATCTTACCACTCGGCAACACGGTTCATATTCATACGCAGAGAATGGTGCGCCTAGTTATTGAACAAAAGTTCCCAAGTTCTTTAAAACTCTAGTGGTATTAACTTGAAATATTAGCTTTAGAGCTAAGAGTATCAATAATGTTTATGATCTTTTGATAACTTTAACTACTTGACTGCTCAGAGGCACTTGAGCCAAAGTGAATTTCAATTTACTTGAATAGGTAGCTACTCGTTAAAGTGTAGTGGTAAATATATCTGCTTAGCGATGAGGTCGCCGATTACGTTCAAGAGAACTTTAAGTCCAGCTTTGTTTATTCTTCTTCTAAGCTTATGCAAGAAAGTATTATATTTTTTTTAAAATATGTATCTAAAATACGATCTTAACGGCTCCATAATCACGAAATAATTTGAACGTGGTATTTTATACTTTCCAAAAATATTCGCAGTTTGGGTTTAAATGCTCTACTTAATGGTTTAAATGAGCTTATACACAAGTGAACTAGATATAAATGCTCCACTTATGAACGCTGTTATGAGCTCGCATTTCAATATTGCGTAAAATTAAGAGCCTACATAATATATTGTAATAGACTATAAAGCTACGGACTCACGAAGCGAATACTCGCTGCGAGTTCCATTGCCACGAGCAAAATCCCTTAGCCAAGCTCTTGTGGTGCTAAAGATTCACTGGCCGAGGACAAAGTCGGAATTTGTTATACTGAATTCCAACAAAATCATAATCCACCACAAGAACCTGGTCATTTCAAACATTTTTTTTTGCCACGAGCATTCTAACTCGCTGTTAGTGCAGTGCTCATATTATTATGTCATCTGACAGACCACTCGCCACCAATATATCCATTTTGTAATAGGGAGTAAGGTTCAACTGAAAACTGGGAATTTGTGCTCGCAAATGAAAGGAAGGCAGCGAATTAATACATCGATTTTAATCGCTGCAATTTTTTATTTTTTTTTTATATCGGGACATCTAACATTGGCATGCGAGTCCCATCGAGCCTAAACAAACGCTGTAAGAAAACTCGCTCGTGTGACCGCAGCTTGTGACTGTATTTATATTGACAGATCATGCATCATGATATATCTGCTTTATTCAAATTGCGAGTAAGGACATGGGTAGCAGGTGGGAGGAAAGGCGGCGGTGAATGAATGATGCTGACGGCATTAAGTTTATGTGGTTTTATCTGATGGTAACTATATTTTATAATGCCGGCGTGTGGCAAGTAGATCATTGTCGTGGAAATACTATGTGTGCATTAAGGTTTTGGTTTTAGGTTAAGTTTGTTGCGATACTTAGAGTTTTTTTTATATCGTTCTCGAACAATACATATTTCATCATTTTATATTTTCACCCTTGCTCAGGCAGGTAAAACCATGGGCGCAACTAGTGTGTATGAAATAAACTATATATTTCATAGCTTAAAACTGTAAGTCCAAAATATGAATTCAAAAAATATTGTTTTTTAGATTTCAAATTTGCACTTTTTTTTTTAAAACAGGAAGAAGTGGAAATATATTATCTAATACTTTTTTTAAGTTTATTAAAATAAATCCACGTGAATGAAGCCTTATTCCAGAACGTAATAAAAGACTATTTTTATAGCCTTTTGAGTGGTGCAAGCATGGATGAATCCCAAAGTCACCTACAGAATCTCTGTAAGCCTGTAATACTAGTAACCTAAATATGCAGCGTTTAACCTTGAAGGGCATGTCCTTTAAAGGAAAGCAGTTCTTCGTCCACTCATGAATTGAGAAATAAAAATTAATGTCAAAAGGAATTGGAAGATGTCATTAATTGAAATGAAATATACCACGTACCATTACAGTGAGTAATTGTTTAAAAATATATTTGCCAATAACAATAAAGCTGATCAAAATGAGCACAATCACTATCAATCTACCCACTGTTGGTCACAGAGTATTTTTTTTATTTACCACCCTTTTTTCCCGTCAAGTGAGTTTATTGTCACCATAATTTTAGGTTGTTATTAGAAAACTGGCATGCAAAATTTCAACAGAGTTTACATGTTCACTGCTGAAAACAAAACTGTCCTGTTTTTCATAACTTGCCACGAGTACGGCAAACACAACTGTTGTGTTTGTTGTATGGGAAAACACTATGGCGCGTGCAGAACCGCACTTGTGGCTAGACAAGCAAAACGGCTCAGCGGTGAAAGTGTTAAGCTACGTAAACTGGGCTTGCAAGTATTGCAAATTATATTTAGATCAAATATAACATGCCAACAAATTAAGGTAATAAACCTCTCTATTAATTCTGAACCAGTACAGTTGAAATTATGCACTGAGATAATGTACAATGCTCTTAATCCCGCATCTGCAACCTAACCTTAAATCCTGCATGCAATTCTGCAATGTTGCTGTAAACGTGAAAGAGAAGTGGAAGAAGAAGGGAGGCATTTGCGCAGCGGTAGGATACATCATCATCAGCCTATATTCGTCTCTCTACCTCTACCTCTCTACCTCTTGACGTAGGAATCTCCTAGTAAACGCCACTGAGCCCTACCTTCGGCTCTCCTCATCCAGTCTTTGCCAGCCGTTTACCGCACGTCTTCACTCCACCGGTGTGGTACATCGGGCACGTAAAATAATAATCATGGATGCAGTACTCCCCATCATAATAATTGCTATGTGGAAAGCGTGAAACTTTGTAACTAGGTATAGTTATAATGTTCCTACGAGTGTAAAAGGGCCCCTGCAGGCTTAACGATTGGCTATAAGTGTACTCAGAACATCTATCGCAAGATATAATCGATACATTGGTTTGTCAAGAGTCGCTTCTTCGAACTCAATCAGGTAACTAACCAATGTCTTCGAGAGTGAGAAATGTGGTGATTAATAATTGTATCGATATAAATTATATCGAATTGTAAATTGGACGACAATCCGACCATTTTCAAATCGCTCGGTGTTTGTTCTTATATAATGTCTTCATGACGGAAAAACGACTAACTAAACTGTCGGCCGATCAAAAGTCTGTAATCTGCGAGGGTTCTAAAGCATGTTGTGCAACAAAGTGCGGCTTAAATTGTTTCCTGAAGACAAAATTGCCTTGTAGTAGACAAAATGCCCGATCGGCTGCCAATCCGTGGCATGTAAATATGGCGCACGACTTTGTTTCCAACGTCAATTATGTTCTTGCAAATAGTTTCGGTAAACTCTATTTTTTTTTAATTGACTGAATGACGAGACGAGCAAGTCGTTCACCTGATCGTAAGCGCTACGCCTGCTCATAACAGCTACAGTTCCACTCAGAACTTTGCATTGCATAATCTTGCGCGGCACTGCACTGCGCTCGTCACCCTGAGACATCGGCTCTTAAGTCTAATATGCCCAGTAATTTCGCTGGAAACAGTGCCCTTCAAACCGGAACACAGTAATGTTTGCACACTACTACTTGGCAGCTGAATATCTGACAAAGCTCTGGTACTTCTCCAGGCGGTCTCTTGCAGCAGAGGCCTTCAAGTATTAATTAATACACAGTAGGCCGTCATTTAAGACTTAAAACCGTGTCAAGTTCCATAAACTCTAATTTAACGCCTTTATCATAACCGCAATTGTTGAAGTCGGAAAACTAGACCATTCCATTCTCGCTGGCATTTCTAAAATACTTCACTGACATTAGCAAATATAATAAAATATTATGGACTTAATTTTAAAACGCACTAACACCGGTCAAACTGGAAAGACAACCTTAATTAGCCGCGTAAATTTGCCATGCAATTATACTAAAACATTGACACACTTACCTGCCAAAGTGTACTGTTAGGGCAGTGTTACACGTTGCGACAGTTTACGCAACGGCCTTTATAAAGAACATTTCATTGCACTCACGTATAGAGAAAGCAGTTGCGCCAAACGGAAGGACAGACAGACAGACTGATCTTACTGTTTGTGTACGTGATACGAGATAATTTGCGTACAAATCCTGTGTTGTGCAATACCATTGAGGAGGTCAGAGCAAATTGTTATTCTATTTAAGACCTTGCCTTCTAAGTAATAGGAATAATTAAACGTTTATCAGTATCAGCTTCTTAGAGTGAGTGGTCTGCATTAGTATGATTATCCTTCTCGATAGCAGATGTGTGCTTGGGTTTATATAATAATGGGTCTTTATAATTCTATTGTTATATCTTTATAATAGATGGTGTTATGCAATTGCGATCAATTGCTCTAGATCGACATTAAATTATTAGCTCATTATTGCAATCTACGATTTGGTTATGTCTTTGATTTTTTTTAAAGCCGCGGATCAATGCATAATGAACAATAAAATATCTAGCCACCTGATAATTTATTTCATTACCCGAGAACCATTCATTACGTCGCGTAACGAAATCTATAGCAAAGTCAATAAACAATAGAAACAATTGTATTTTCCGGGTATTGAAAGTTTTCGATCGGTTTCTGGTAAATTACTTATTATCTCAAGATATAATAAAAGATAATTATCGCTCTACCTTTTCAATACAAATCTCTATTAAAATTGGTTTATTATCTAGTACAATTCTACTGAAATCGGAAGTGCATAGTTAAGAAGAACTCACGATATTTTCACAATGTAGCATTGTTCGATGTTTGCTTTATTTTGAATACTGTTTCTCTCGATGTTTTTACTGCTCTATAAGTTAGGTAGAAATCTGCTGAATTAGAATTTTTGAGTTCCGTTCTACGAATTAATCAAATCTATTTTACTGCAACTGCATTTGTTCACTCCATCAAGAAATAAAAATCTATCAGTTACTAAATAAGGACCGGCAGGCGAGATCGTTTACCTAATGGTAAACACCACACATACACATAAAAGTTTCACACAATAAATTTAAAAATGTGGCGCGACATTGGTTTGCCTAGTGATTTCACGCGAGACATATCTACTAGATAATTTACGCACGTATAGGTTTTTCTACGATCCGTTAATAGACCGGTCATCTTAGCCCAGGTCAAGCCACCGTTGGAAATGGACTTTCGTTCCTTCATGCCCATAAATCCGGTCCAGAGTGAGACGCGTCCACTGCTTTCCGGTTGCCTTTGCAAGTCCATCTGACCAAAACGGGCCGATTAATCTGCGCCCTTAACCATGAACTCATAAAAAAAAAAGTTTTCGAGCAAATCACCTAACTTCAGTCCAGCTATCATCAACTCCGAACCTATCCGGTACTCGTTTCACTCTAGTTGCTATCGGATTCGGCGCACGAGTCGTATCGGGCACCATCGGCGTCGGCAGGAATTAATCGCATAGTGAAAGTCGATCACGACACGACCATTGTGTGGATTACATACTGATGGATCGGGTGCTCTAAATGAGATAACGCCGCGGTAGCATTACCTGAAACAAATAGAGATTTTGAGGTTAGAATAGAATAGAATAGAATAGAAAAACTCTTTATTGTACACCAGAAACAAAAATAAACACAGTACAGAAGAATTACAATAGGTAAACAAGGGTAGTACAATGGGCGGTCTTATCGCTGAAAGCGATTTCTTCCAGACAACCTTTGGATGGACAGTAGAAAACATTTTTCGATAGTAGGGTGGGTGGCGTACTTACAGTATTAGTAGTGGTTAGTTTATTTCTAAAATAAATTATAGTAAAAAAAAACACGCTATTTTTTTATTCTTGTATTGTCATCGGTCCACAATATTCCTTCTCTCTATCTTGCCCATCCAAAGGCTGTCAGACAGAGATCGCTTTAAGCGATAAGACCATTGATTGTACCTATAATGTTATATTTATCTATAGGTACGTGGACAGATTTTCAAATTAATCGGACCGTTTCCGATTCCGTTATATAGGTAGATAGATTGTCCATATCCGAAAAAAGTCCAAAAACCCGAAACTCAATATCCGTAACATCCCTAAAAGACACGATAGAGTGAGAGATATATATTGTAGAAATGACTTTTACTGTCTATATCAATTGCAGTGTTCAACATCAAAATCTGAATTACTACTAGTTTCTTAAAGCTGTCGACAAAAATGCCTTGAGCCTCAAATTATATACCTCTTTCCCAAACGCACTGTCACAATAAATATATCTTTAAACGACTAATCAAAGCTAAGTTACTCCCAAGTTATTAAGTTACATAACGTTAGTCTACTCTATATTTAGCAAGTGATAAATCTCCCGTGAAGTTGTGATCAAGTTACGTCAAGTTATCGAGTTTGCAAATTCAGAAAATAAGTAGTGTCATAACATAGTTACCTACAGATAGATTTTCGATCAAAAATCACACAATTTTTTGTAATTAATTAATTTTTTTTTTTTTTTTGTATTACCTTTTTACAAATCAAACACTTAAATCTCATTTAAAAAAACGAAGAATATAAACTTAAAATAAGATAAACTAGGTATAAATTAATCAGTAAATGGTTATACTTTGAGTTAAAAAAAGGAATTTTCCTTTACACGCTGATTCGTAACTAAATCTCGTACGGAAATGGAAACTACGTGCTTCGGAAATACATCCGAAGCACAAAGATTGGTTTGGTTGATGTCGATGTCGGCACCATGTCAAGGAAAAGTTAAATTCTTTAATAACTACTTATAATGTGTCAAATTATCTGCTTGCAATCTTGAGATCTTGTTTCGCTTAATTTTATTACACTTTAATATCATGTTTACACACACATTACGTTGGGATAGTCCCCTCTAGCAGTTATTACGTATGTCATTGGACTGCAATATTAAGCTGCGTCTACATTAGAGAAAAAATACACACACACAATCGGTGATAATTCTTTCCACACAAAATTTTCTAAATTAATAACTAAAAAGGCATTTTATATGAAAATTGGAGACAAAATTAGAAAAAAAAACATGAAACTTAGTCGTTTATCAATTCATCACATGCGATCCATTTTTACTCTTCTAGATCTGTTTCTACACAATTTCCGCAATAGATTAATTTCATTTCATTTTTTTTATGACATGAAAGCCGACTAAAGTATTTAAGGCAAGTTGACAATAGCATAGTGTGTGATTTATTTCAATATAAATGAGTGTGTGTTACTCGTAATTACTGATGTGCACATAGCTTTATAGTAAGATCTCTGGCATTGACCGTAGGCGAAAGCACGCGAAAGCTTGATGCCTATGTAATAGGTACTAGTTTCCGATGGCCATAGCAATTTACTAGTTAGTCCACAGCTCTGTTATGGTCTAGATTTTGCAACTTAGAGCAAGAGACAAGCCCCTTCTATGGCATTTTAGTACCTAACTTGACGAGCAAGTTAGATTAAAGGCGTTTTTATATTTTACTAAGTAAGGGACGAGCAAGTCATTCACCAGAAGGTAAGCGCTACGCCTGCCCATAACAGTTACAGAGCCACCCATAACTTTGCATTGCATAAACTTGCGTGGCACTGCACTGCGATCGTCACCCTTCAAATGCCCAGTAATTTATCTGGAAATAGAGCCCTTCAAAGCGGGACACAATATTATTTGCACACTACTGCTTGGCGGATGCATGTCTGGCAAAGTACTTCCATAGGCGGTTGCTGCGGCTTGTAGAAGAGGCCTACCACTACATAGGCTATTAGGCTCCCGTATTAGATAGACCGCCTTCCAATCTGAAGGTCGTGAGTTCAAATCCCAGTGCAGGCACGTACTAATGTGTTTCTGTAAAACATATGTACGTAATTATCACTCGCTTTTCGGTGAAGGAAAACATCGTGAGGAAACGCACATACCTACCCGAGAATTATTCCGAGGTAGGCAGGTGATCCACCAATCCGGATCTGGTCCCCGTGGTAGATTATGGCCTAACCCTCCTCACGAAAGTGAGGAGAGACCCGTGCCCAGCAGTGGGACGTTATGGGTTGATGATGATGATGATGATGATTAGATAGATAGATAGATAGATAAATTCTTTATTGAAACACCACAGAACAAAGAAAACTTAAAAACTAGAACAATAAAAGTTTCAATTAAACAATTAACAAGTTTTAATTAATATTCAATATTATGCGCTACAATATTAAATTATTTGCCCTGCCCTGAATAAAATCAGTTAAATATTAAAATTATCGATTTAAAACGGATTATAAGAAATTTAGTTTATTCATTAAAGTTCGGACTTATATAAGCATGGCCTAGTCCACAAAAAACTATAATAGTCGATATGAATCTTTTGTCTGTCGTACATAATATTTTCTAATTCATACAATAATAACCTAAAAAGTTTCCGTTTATGTAAATGTGTTACTGTTATTAATAAATTAAATATAATGTTAATACTAAAATATTTATAATTCTATTAAAATGACTACTATTTATAGTTCTGGTAAAATAATATAAAGTAAGCTTAGAAAAGACATCAACGCGCGCGCAGTCAATGTATTGCACTTATAGAGGATTTTTTTTTTTAATTTTCCATATTCCAAGTTCAAATCGTTGATTACTGACAAACTACCACTGAGCTTTTAATTTACCTACGTTGTAAATAGATTGATAGATGGTTAGAAAACTCTTTTTAGCCATCAAGATGAAAAGAGAAAAGAAAAAAACATAAATTAAAAATAGACAATCCTTTAGATGGACAAGATAGACGGCAGGAATAGGGTGTGATGGGTTGACACATTAGAGTCATAATACGAATGCGTTAGTAATTTTTATATACGAGAACATTAATAAATCCTAATCTTCCTCGTGACAGTAAGGGGAGACCCATACTCAGCAGTGGGCCGATATGAGCTAAAGAAAAATAAAATAACAATTATATGCAAAAAATTACCTGTTCCCAGTGTTAATATAAAATAGTTTTTCACACGCAGTCATAAAGTTTAACCTTGCCTCAGTAACATTGTATTAATTACGTGATCACGCGACTTGCAGGATAAAAAACATTTTATAGCCACAATATAGGTACGTGAAGATATCGAGATTGGTGACAAGTTGACAACTGGCTGGCGGAGTGACCCAGTTTGTGGGGGCGGATTGTAAACGTGGGCACGACTCAGTGCCGTGAGGTCGATGTCGCTGATAGCGGCAAAAATTATAATATTGCAGAAAGCCAACTTTAGGAAACAAAGCTTGAAAAGTAGAGTAACGTATATTACTATAAAATTTAAACTAGGTCAGTTACTAGTTACTTATATTACAGTTTTTTTTTTATATGACTGAGTGACGAGACGTCAAGTCAGGCTTACCATTTGTACCACAGATACAGTGCCACCCAGAACTTTGCATTGCATAATCCTGCGCCGCACTGCACTGCGCTCGTCACCCTGAGACATCGGCTCTAAAATCTCATACACCCAGTAATAGTTGATTTTTAACCGACTTCAAAAAAGGAGGAGGTTCTCAATTCAACTGTATGTTTTTTTTTTCTATTTGACCATGCAATGAAATCGGTCACCTAAAAGAATAACATAAAAGTATTGAGAAGCTTTAAAGGTAGGAGCTCGTCGGATTTTACAAAGTCTCTTTGAACGTCCGATCTTTGTGGTGTGTAATCATAATGCTATTTGTTTGGGTTATCGTTATCAGCTCAACGAGGCAACGCTGCCAATATGTTGGGTATGCTACCGACTGGTGGCGGGTTAGAAACTTAGAACATTAAAAAAGTCCATCTGACAGGAATTAAAACTATATATTTGTAAAGAAAAGCATTTCACTCATAATATGAGTTTTTCTTTAAGTTTGGCTTTGCTGCATTATTGGCAAAGCCTGCTAGGTGTCACAACAGCTGACACTGACAGTTGTGACATTTAGTAAAATATGAAGGGTTGTAGAATTTGTCACGTGACTAATATACTTCCACCATTTGAATTTTCAGTTAAATAATT
The DNA here is from genome assembly GCA_912999815.1 of Campaea margaritaria. Classification (NCBI taxonomy): domain Eukaryota; kingdom Metazoa; phylum Arthropoda; class Insecta; order Lepidoptera; family Geometridae; genus Campaea; species Campaea margaritaria. Next base: position 10,738,310 of record OU538789.1, on the reverse strand, counting down.
ATTTGTTATTATAAAAAAGTCCTGAATTAAAGGCATTGAATGTTGTTTCTCTCGTTTTGCAGAGCAACGCAATTTACGCCTTTTCTTCATATCCTAATATAAGAAGGAACCTTATTATAAAACAACATTTACTGCATTTATTCAACAAAAATGGAAAAATTGAGGTTTGATTTTACTGTGAAACAAGCAACAGATGGAAAATCAAACATAATTTGCATAACCTCAATAGCAACAACTAACGGACAGGTTTTTGAAATACCGGCCGAATGCCAACCTGCAAATCTACATCAAGAGATTACGAATACTCCAAACTACGCCAAAATAAAGAAAACACTAATTAAAAGACATCAAACAAGGAAAATATGGATAACATTGACAGAGAAAATATCCCAAATATACATGGATGAAGAACAAAACTTACAGTTTAATGATTGTTACCTAGAAGAAATTTTGGAAAAAACAAGTAGTTTTGAATCTATACCTAGTGGCTCAAATCAAAAGTTAGAAAAACTATTGGAGAAATTGCTTGAAGATAAAGTAATAAAAACAGAAACACAAAATTTAGGGAAAATTGCAAAAGACTTCATGATTGAGAAATTCACTGGCAGAAACTCAAATGCCTACCAGTGGATTAAAGAATTTAACAAAGAATGTGAACGTTTCCAAATCAACGAAGACAAAAAGAAAATTGAAATATTGAAAAATTTTTTGGAATATGCCAGTGTAGATTGGTACAACTGCATGCTGATGAAACTTACAGTGGAATCAGAATGGTACAGATGGGAGAAAAACTTTTGTGAGACGTTTGCAAACAAAGGATGGTCACCCATCAGATATGCTCTTTCCTTTAAATATCAAGCGGGATCGTTACTCGAGTATGCTTTGAAAAAAGAAAAGTTGTTACTGGAAGTAAGAAAAACAATAGATATTGGGACACTCATAGACCTTATAGCATTTGGCTTACCTAATTATGTGGCTGATAAAGTTGACAGAGAAACATTAAAAGGAACGGAAGATCTCTACAATGAAATTGGAAAATTGGAACATCTTGTTGGAAAAAATAAATATGATAAAAAAAGTATTGAATACTCAGACAATAAAACCAAAAAGTATGAAGAAAAAAAACCATGCCAGATTTGTTTTAACGAGAAAAAAGGGAAACGTTACCACCCTGAGGAAAATTGCTGGTTTAAAGGGAAAAATAAAAAAACAGTTGTAAAATCTGTAAATAACTTGGAATTGGAAATAGAATTGAACGAGAAGAATCCAAAAAACTAGAAGTGCCACCATTAATACAAGTAAAGTTACTATTGAATGATACATTAGAAGTTTTGGGAATTTATGATTCCGGTTCAAATGTGTCATTAATTAACGCAAAATTATTGAAGATACAGCCAAAAGAAATCAAAAGTGAGATACACATGGCAAATTTAAAAACTATTAATGGTGAGAAGAAAACAAAAGGTATGGTAACATTAAAAATAAAAATCTTCAATATTGTAAGATTTATGGATGTTTTCGTAATAGATAATGAAAATTTTAATTACGATTTTCTGATTGGTTTGGATTGCATCAAAAATTTCAAATTATTGCAAAATGAAGAATTGAAGATCATTCAATGTAACAATCCAAAGAAAAATAAAGAAACAAATGAAGAGGATGAGATAAACAAAAACTACTCTAAAAATGATACTCCAAATTCAACAAATGTCAAAATTCCTTATGTACTAGGTGACAAAAATGAAGATGGAAAATTTGAAGATTCCGAAATATTAAAACAAGAAACAAAACAGCTAAATAATTGTGAAATAAATTTTAATGAGCATATAAACTCAGATGGATTTGAAATGATAATAAATCATCTAGATTTATATCAACAATCAGAAATTGATAAGCTGATAGAAAAATACAAATCGGTTTTTGCTAAGGATAAATATGACATAGGCACTGTACAAAATTATGAAGCTCATATTGATTTGATGGTGGATAAATACTGCCACAAACGTCCATACAGATGCACAGCTGAAGATAGAAAAGAAATAGAAAATCAGATATCAAAACTATTAAAGCAAAATTTGATTGAGGAATCTTATAGCCCATTTGCTGCACCAGTAACTCTAGCATATAAAAAAGAAGATGAAAAACGAACAAGGCTGTGTATAGATTTTAGAGAGTTAAACAAAATTGTTGTCCCCCAATCACAACCTTTCCCGTTGATTGAAGATTTAATGATAAAGACAGTAAATTGTAACTTTTTTTCTACTTTAGACATAAATTCCGCATTTTGGTCAATTCCATTAAAGATTCAAGATAAATACAAAACTGCATTTGTTACACAAGAAGGCCACTTTCAATGGACATGTCTCCCATTTGGGTTAAAGACTGCTCCGGCTATATTCCAAAGAATATTGAGCAACATCATAAGAAAATACAAACTCTCTAATTTTGCAATCAATTTCATAGACGATGTCTTGATTTTTTCAAAGACTTTCAAAGAACATGTAGAACATATATCAAGAGTACTGGAGGCAATTCAAACAGAAGGCTTTAGACTAAAGTTTTCGAAGTGCAGTTTTGCAAATAGGCATGCCAAATATCTAGGTCACATAATAGAAAACAATTCAATCAGACCTCTGAAAGATTATTTAACTGCTGTCAAAAATTTTCCAGTTCCAGAAACAAGAAAAAATATCCGTCAATTCCTAGGAAAAGTAAATTTTCATCATAAATTTGTACCACACAGTGCGATTATCCTGGACCCGTTACACAATTTATTAAGGAAAGACGTAAAATTCATATGGTCTGCAGAATGCCAGGAATCATTTGATAAAATAAAAGCACTGCTATGTTCAGAACCGATACTGAATATCTTTGACCCAGAACTACCAATAAAAATCTATACAGACGCTAGTATCAAAGGAGTGGGAGCTGTGTTGAAACAAGAATATAAGAACGGAGACAGTAAGCCAGTTGCATATTTTTCAAAAAAATTAACAGAAGCCCAAAAAAAGAAGAAGGCAGTATACCTAGAATGTCTGGCTATAAAAGAAGCAGTAAAATATTGGCAGCACTGGCTTATGGGGAAAGAATTTATTGTATATTCAGATCATAAACCATTAGAAAATATGAATATCAAGGCTAGAACTGATGAGGAACTAGGGGATTTGACATATTATTTATCCCAATATAATTTTAAAATAAAATATAACCCAGGAAAATCAAACCAAGAAGCAGACTGCTTAAGTAGAAATCCGGTTCTAGAACCTTATGATAATAATGACGATTTTTTAAAAGTAGTAAATTTAATAAATCTAGAAGATATCAAAAATGACCAACACACAAATCTAGACATACAAAATGGGAAACACATATTGGAGAATGAGATTTACTACAAAACAAATAAAAGAAGAAAGAAAATTATACTATCAGAAGAACTTAGCAAAACCTTAATAAAAGATATCCACAATACTTACTGCCACATTGGAAGAACACAGATGACAAATAAAATAACACCATTCTACACAGCAAAGAACATCATTGCAAACATTAAACAAGCTTGTGATGAATGTGAAATATGTATTAAAAACAAATCAAGGAGGAAAACGAAATATGGCTTAATGTCTCATCTAGGACCAGCAACATGTCCATTTGAAATTGTATCTATAGATACCATTGGAGGTTTCGGAGGATCACGGTCAACAAAAAAATACTTACATCTTCTGGTTGATCATTTTACAAGATACGCTTATATTTTCACATCAAAAAACCAAAGTTCCAGTGATTTTATAAAACTAATGAAAATTGTAACACAAAGCTTCAATATTGAGATGGTATTAACAGACCAATATCCTGGCATAAATTCCAAAGAATTTAAAGAATTTCTGAAGAAGGAAAACATAAGAATGGTTTTTACTGCTGTGGACGCACCTTTTTCAAATGGACTTAATGAAAGGCTGAATCAAACTTTGGTTAATAAGATAAGATGTAAAATAAATGAAAATGAAAAAAAAATAGCTTGGACTACTATTGCACAGAAATGTGTAGAAAAATATAATGAAACAGAACACACAGTAACAAGGTTTGCTCCAAAATACCTCTTGGAAGGCGAAAATGTGAATATTCTTCCACTAGAATTGAAATCAAGATGCACAAAAGAAGATCTAGAAAGAGATAGAAAACAAGCTCTTGAAAACACAATAAAATCTCACAATTATAATAAAAAAATATTCGACTTGCACAGAGAAGATTGTAAATTAGAAGTAGGAGACAGAGTCTATGTGGAAAACGGAAACCGACTTAATAGAAAGAAAATGGATGAATTGAGGATTGGACCATATAAAATCATGAAGAAAATATCAAATTCAATCTATGAAGTTGATGCCGGACACCAGAAGGCGGAATCAAACCTATACCATATTACAAAACTAACGCCAGTTAGTTAGTCATTAAACAATTGCATATATCCACACTTGTCTTGCAATTGTTTCTTTCTAAGGGGGGAGATGTAAAGAAAAGCATTTCACTCATAATATGAGTTTTTCTTTAAGTTTGGCTTTGCTGCATTATTGGCAAAGCCTGCTAGGTGTCACAACAGCTGACACTGACAGTTGTGACATTTAGTAAAATATGAAGGGTTGTAGAATTTGTCACGTGACTAATATACTTCCACCATTTGAATTTTCAGTTAAATAATTATTTGTTATTATAAAAAAGTCCTGAATTAAAGGCATTGAATGTTGTTTCTCTCGTTTTGCAGAGCAACGCAATTTACGCCTTTTCTTCATATCCTAATATAAGAAGGAACCTTATTATATATTTCTACATTTTCTTAGAACATTACATATGCTAATAAGGCTATAATGGTTTGCAGGTTATTCAATTATCATTTGTAGTAGTTAGTTCATTGTTCTTTGTTGTACCTATTTATTAGCTTCAAAAGGGAAACAACCCTTTTAGAGCAACATCATCTGGAATTTACAGACCTCTTTCACGTCAGTAGAAATATAAACACGATAAAATTAAACTGCAACCCTTCCATAGTGAACAAAAACGCAGAGTTTTCATAGTAAGTCTATTTATAATAAAACTGTATTTTAGTTTGACTGGTCAAATTGTCCTTTTAGATAAATTATGCATTCTGCAGCGACAATGAGCCACTAGTGTCGCTATTTGGTTATTCCACGTCCGATCTCTCATTTCACAACAGTACGCGTAATGATGGCGACATTTGCGTCGGAAGTACTGACGTGACTCAAAAGTGGCAACACACAAAGAGTTATGTATGATCGGCCGCCTGATTCCGCTAAGTTCCTATTTATTTTGATTCGGTGAAATGATCAAGTGTGAATTTGACAGGAATCGTGGCTGATTATAGATTAGACAGGCAGTTAGTACTGAATTTGGGTCAATCCGTCAAACACACTCAAAAGCTTATTACAGAATCCAGGTTGTAGAAAGAACACTCAACATTAATTTAGTATAGAAATGTACCACGGAAACATAAGATTGGCCGAGACACCCGGAATACTTCTTTGAATTCAAAGATGAAATTCATAATCTGATTCCGGTGTGTGTGTGCTTGCATTATTGTTTTTTTTTTTTATTTGACTGAGTGACGAGACGAGCAAATCGTTCACTTGATGTTAAGCGCTACGTCTGCCCCTAACAGTAACAGTGCCATCCAGAACACTGCATCGCATAGTCTTGCGCCGCACTGCACTGCGCTCGTCACCCTCATATGCCCAGTAATTTCGCTGGAAATAGTGCCCTTCAAACCGGAACACAGTAATCTTTGCATACTACTGCTTGGCGGATGAATTTCTGGAAAAGGTGTGGTACTTTCCTCAGGCGGTCTCTTGTAGAAGAGGACAACGCGCATTATGAACTCATAACTTAAATCGTATTGAAAAATTCGTAACCGGAAAAAACCAGAACGTGTGCATAATTAAAATATATACATGTCGGGATTTCTTAATTTGCTATTTGAATTCAGAGAGGAATTTAACCAGCCTTAAAAAGTAAAGTATCCATTGAAGTGACAATAAAGTGCCACCAAGTGACAATATCGTAAAATTTTATACCAAGTAGCGCAGAAACATGTTTGATGGTTTGGTATTCTGAGCATTCCATATTAGATCTATGCCATTTCACAAGAGCCAGCGATCGTGACGTGACGTACGTCGGAAGTGAGGGCTCCGCACGTCACGTCACGTCACATCAGAAACCGAATACGTACTGTTACGTTACGCAACACGAAAATACGGTTAAAATTGTAACGGCCGATTGTTTTGCAACAATTATCAAGAATGACCTAGTTACGCGAATGCTAGATTTGACCTAGGGCGTTTTTTGTAACGAGTTGAATCAAATTGAATTTTAACAATCCGAAAACAGTTTTACCTTGAATTTGAGCACATTCCTATTCCAGTTGAGAAACACTGCAATTATTACGATTGTATCAGGACTGAGATTTTATTGAAGTTGTTAATTTACACTGTTCCAAAGTCAAAAGCATAAGTTACACACTACTGAGTGATATAATTATATACCTACCATTTTTCTTTAATTTGGAAGGAGTTGTTGCAGCTTCTCTCGTGTGTTTATCATTTGCATACGTACTCTCAGATTTAAAGATAAAACCATAATTCAAAAGCGCACCCAACAATTTGTGTGAATTAATTTCGACAAGTTCACACCCACGATTTTCATCGCAATCTCATTCCGTAACCAATTTGCCGTTTTGTAACTGATTCGCTTGCGTTTACGCACGCTTTTGATTTCCAGCTGACTGCACTCGACCTTGACATAGCCCACTGGGTGCCTTTTTTTTCGTTAGGTTTTTTCTATTATTTCTAGCCTAGCATGAGACCATCAAGCGATGTTAGCCTAGTGGGAGAACGTCCACCTTCCAAGAAGAGGGTCGTAAGTTCAAATCCACTGCGGGCATATGCCAATGTGTTGCTTGTAAAATATATGTACGTTATTATCACTCGCCTTTCGGTGAAGGAAAACATCGTGAGGAAACCTACTCGAGAATTATTTCGGAGGTAGGTGTGTTATCCATCAATCCAGATCAGGCCCTGTGATGGCCTTATCCTCCTCGCGATGGTGGAGGGAGACCCGTGTGCAACAGTGGGGCGTTATAGAATGCTGATAATGAGACCATCTCGTCGTGTTTCTAGTCTAATCTTTTCGAGCGGGGGTGTATTCCGAATCCGGTAATAGAGTTTACTTTCAGCGATTGTATACTATTTTACTTTATGCTCTGGGCAGTTCTCGTTCCCAGGTTCGTTCAAATTTCGGTCGCATTACTGCAGTAAGTAAACAGTACTGCAGTGCTGTAAGCGTTTAACGTTGGATTGTCAATAAATAGGGAGAACACCACCTCTTTAATGAGGTTGAGGTCTGAACTGAATTATATCAATTTCGTTAAAAGAATTGGGTATCTAATTTCTTCGCCTATTGACAGATAAATTCGATCGCGTCACTAAACCCATCTAAATACCGGACACCATTTTCACCTTCATACCGACTGGAAATACGCACTCGCAAGGCCTCTTTTACTTTCGCAGACAGAAATATGCCGCGCTTTGCGCTTAGATTGTAATAAATACTTGGTAATATTTCCAATGGTCAACTTGAAAGTACATTAGACATTGAGTTACTGAAAGTTATTTATTTCTAGACCCCTATTGGATTACTTAGCCGAAGTAGTTAGCTTTTTTATGTCAAAGGAAAGTGAGGTTCTTGCAGTATAGTGTCTCAAATTCATTGATCACTATAGATCGTTTCAAAACGCCTATAATTCCCGGTTAATTAAACCTACTGATATGGAATGGGAAGGTCCGACTACTAAAGAAGGGTGGGTCCTATTGATATGGAATGTTTGAGTAAATTGTATATAACCTTGGCAGAGTGTAGATATATCTATATATATAGGTATATATAAATGTTATGTTGGTTTGTGTACGCTTCAAAAACTCAAATAGTTCTGCACCGAACGAGCTGAAATTTTAACATGATATATAATCCGCATCAAGGATTGTTTTTATCTATTTTCTCACCAGTGACATATCAGCGAATGTGCGAATGCGCCACAGCGAAATGTGGCAGGGTACAGCTAGTGTTACATAAATATCTAAGGTTGATCACCCCTTTTTTATTTGAATGAACTTCCCTTTAACATGATTCTATTTTGTTTTATTTTTAACTAGAAAGTATTCATCAAATTAATCCAAAGAGTTACATTTTTATGTAAATCTAGAAATTGCGACATGTATTAATAGCGAAAGATGTAAATTCCGTTCATGGTGCATATTCAAAATGAATATACCAGTTTATTGTTATACAGCTCCAATAAAAGACTTTCCATCGTAAAGTTAATGAAGTAACTCAATCAACAATATGCAAATAACTTAGCACGGTTACTTACACACTCCCAAACGATTACACATCATCATCACTACAACCCATTTCTCTCATATCCACCAACGAGTCTCGCCACCTGAAGAAGAATAGGCCATAATCCACTACGATGACCCGGTCCGGATTTAGAGACCTCATACATCCGAAACAGTCATCATGTCGCAAGGAGGAATATGCGAAATGAAACTCATGTCCCATTCAATGACTAATCATGGCACGATGTCAAATGAAGAAACTCAATTTCACATAAACTTATTTCAAAACGAAACCCCAAGTGGCGTCTAGATCGATAAATTCCTATGATTCTAAAAAATTGGGCACACCTTGGGTAGCCCTGCGTCATAGCAGTGTTGGCTACTGATGTCACCACGATGTGTCCATTAAAACAGCTCCCCTCGAGCACAACGGATGTAGAAAAACACTTTATTATAGAACTAGACATACCAAAACCATTTTTTTATGTTAATAATATCTGTAACCAGAAGAGAGGGTGTCAGGAGTTGGTTTACTGCTTTCCGCTGGGATCATAGCACGAGGAAAGAAGTAGTCTCTGCCTTTCCTAGCGGAAAAAAGGCGTGGCTATAATTCTGTATGTAATAATATATGTAAGCGCCCTAGCATAAGCTATCGTTGCTATTTCTTCTTTTTATGTCGTTTTTTCATCCAATGTGGAGTGCGCTATAAGTAATTCTCAGATGGAATTTCTTTAAGGCCCTGAGAAGGAGCGTATTGCGAGAAACGTCGTCTCTGCAGTTATCTATCTGTTACTGTATCTTCTGTGGTTTAAACTTATCGGTGTCAATGAAGATTTATCTATCTATCTTTACAAATTACATCCACAGTAACCTTTGTATTTTCGACGCACCGATAGTGTAAATGGTGTTTCCTTTTCAGCTCCGAATCAGAGCATGAAAGGGAAATTACCTTTTCAAACTCAGTCCATAATCAGTTACTAATTACTAGTATTCTACTACTGTCGTGCCCTCAAGGCAGGTGACGGAAGTTACCAAATCGTACCACTGCCATATAATTAAGAACGTACGCAACCTTTGTTGCGTATTCGTTGTTTGGACATGATTAATTCTTGTGACCAGATAACTAGAACAAGATCAACTACGCATTTACGTTTTATTTGTGTTGTAATAATAGAGTAAATATGTATTTTCTTGGCAAGCATCACTTACCATCACGTGAGACTGCAGTCAAATGCTTGTCTATACGCAATAAAAAATAAAAAAGTGTTATATTAATGTTTCATTCCTTTACAAATGATAAGTTTTTATAGATGATTCTCATCCAAACTTATATTATAAATGCGGATGTGAGTTTGCTTGTTTGTTACGCATTCACGCCTAAACCACTAAACCGATTTAAAAATGTTTTACCGATAGAAAGCTACATTATCAGCGAGTATAACATAGGCTATATTTTATCTCCGTGTTCCCACGTAAACGGGAACTAAGCGGGTGAAATCGCGGGGCGCAGCTAGTAATATTGTAAATGCGAAAGTTTCTGTGTTCATTTATGTGTGTGTGTTTGTTCCATCTTCACGCTGAAATGGTAAAACCGATTTTTATGTTATTTATAATAGTACACAGTAGATCTCTGAATATGAAACCATCTTCCTATAAATCCAATGTATGTACCAATTTAAATCCATCAATTTGAACAGATCCTAAGAATCACCACTTTCATTTTTAAATTATATTAAATAAGTCCCAAAACACTTTCTTACACTTTCACGTTAACGAGAGACAGTTGGAGACAAAAACTTACATTTTCTTACTTTAACAACCGGCGTTTCACAGTACATTTTGACCGTAAAGAATTACGTGTATAATGTGTTGTTTTATAGCCTTATTATTTGTTTTATTTTTATTACAATGCGTTCCCACGGAAATATGAGGTATTATGATATCCATTATTTCGGTTGAGGTTAGCTGAAGGGTTACCTCATCAGAGACAACTTGAGGTGCGAGAGACGAGCGTCTCTATAGCTTCATTTGTATCGCTGTTGCTGAAACATTTTATACTCAATAATTAGGAGTTTCATAAACTAATGCTATCAATAACGAGCCACCGTTGGACTAAAGATGTTACTACACGAATACGGTTAACGTCGATCGATGTCATCGATCGATATAATAGAATAAAATGAGTCAACTTCGATCGAGACTTTTTATACTACATGCATCAATCTGATGCTAATAGAATTAAAGCACATAATAATATTATATGGATGATCGATACAGCATTGATCGATTGTTTTACCCACCGGTTTCCGTCAGTCAGCCGAAGCGTAGTAGCATTAAATAATCTACGTCGATCGTTGTCATCGATCGAAGAATCCATCCTAAATACAGCATAGAAAACCTGAAACCTTTTTAAAATCTTCCAGCCTTTCAGCCTTTCAGGTCACTTCAACAAATGAGTCGCCGTGAATGAAGTATGAACTATAGATACCTTATGCCTTACACCACACGGAGGGTCAGCCCTCTCATTACCCACGTTTGATGCAACTGACCGCAATGCATTTTATCCAGGGCAACGAACTGCTCGGATGATCGACAGACGCTGCTGATGCATCTTATCCGATGTTGCAATGCATGCCTGCATAAATGCCAGAAATTATGAAACAGTGTCATATAAATTATAAATTTTGATGTTCGAGTGTTCATTCTTATTTTGTTGCGTATCCGGTTTAGAGGCTTCTTAGTTACAAGTAGTTTGTAGCGTTCAAGTTTATGATCTAGGTACATGAAGTGATCTTTGGGTTGTAGTTTGCAATGCGAAGTATAGATTTTATTTCATAAGAAGACGAGTTGATTATCATTTTTATTTCATCTATATTGTTTTATCGTCAAGAACCCATATGTTGAGGAGGGTTAGTGTTGTTGTTTTGTTTATTGTGCGTTAAAGGTCGCAAAATACATACCTACATGTATATAGACACGTTTGGTTGTCTATCTGTCCACTTCACTACTAAATACCACATTGGAGAGTACACGGTCTTCGTGAAAGGAATGTCTGTTACGTGACCCTGTTCCATAGATAAAAAATCTTTAATAAGATTTCCTTAGAATTATTTTGTGTTCAGTAAAACACTTTTTGGCTCGCTTTTAAATGCACGTGTTTGTCACGCTTTGAATTAAATTAAACAAAATTTAAATTCAACAATTTATGTAAATATCTGAAACGGGTTTTAAGCGACCAACTGCTGGTAGAATCAATATTATTTATTTACAATTACCTCACGCTTCGAAAATTGATTTTTGACACGAAGATTTAGTTCTTTTATTTTTATCTCTCTTTCTTTGAGGAAGGGTTTAAGTCTTATGCCCACAAAAAATTGCGAAGACAACACGTCGACAGTTTAAAAAAATATAAACCTTTTATACCACGAATATTATTCGAAACCACATTCACATTCAAAGCTGTTCTTTATAAATGCGAAGCTGGCGTTATAAATATTGCTTTACCTTATATTAGAACAACTTACATTCTAAACATCAAAAGAAGAAGACCTTTGCTTTGTCTTCAAAGGAGACGCTTACATTGTATTAGCACAAAAAACGTCATTATCTATCATTGTCAAATCATTAGTAATTCAAAGAAACTTTATAATGAAGGGCATCAAACACAGATTGCCTACAAACAAGTGACAAACGCCCCCTGCACTATACATGGCAAAAACAAACACCAAAACGAGATGTCAATCAAAGCATCGTTAGCAGTGTATAGTACCCACATACACACATACATAATGTACCTAGATATATAGCAAGTTGAGGTTGGCAATTTTTCTTATGTTTTTAAGCTAGCTATCCACTAGATTAATTAATAGTTGTAGTGGGAGGACTCTTTTGCAAGGGCCTGCCAGGGGAAGTACCACACTTTTTCCAGATATTCATCCGCCAAGCAATAGTGTGCATACATTACTGTGTTCCAGTTTGAAGGGCATTGTTTCCGGCGAAATTAGTGCGCATATGAGACTTTAGCGCCGATGTCAATGCAGGGTACTTTGTGGTGCTGTGACTGTTATGGGCAGGCGTAGCGCTTACCATCAGCTGAACGACTTGCTCGTCTCGTCAATCAGTCAAATAAAAAAAAAGGTTATACATATAGCTAAACAGTCTATAGAATTATTTCGGAGGTAGGTATGTTATCCACCAATCCGGACTTGGCCCCCGTGGTGGAATATGGCCTAACCCTCCTCACGAAAGTGAGGAGAGACCCGTGCCCAGCAGTGGGACGTTATGGGTTGATGATGATGTGGATATATCAGGCATCTGACAGCTACTGTTAAAACAAAGATACTAAGAGTACGCCCAAAGCGATTTGATTCTACATTAATTATGCGAAGGAGTGGAAGTCCATGTCTGTGTTTCCCGATAGTTACAGTCTAAGAGTCTTCAAGTCACGAGTGAATAGGTTACTTCTAGGTAAGCGTGCACCATCGTAGAGCGCATCGTCACCTAGCTTCAAGTGAGATAGTGGCCAAACGCGAACCTATTAAAAAAGAACAAGCTGAATAAACTGCGAAAAATCTTTATAACAGATTACGAGCAAAAATTTTCACGTGCACTGGGTAAGTAGATCTTCAATATCTGTACACTTATAAACAAATCTTTATCTGGCCGCATGACACGTTAAATCGATTCGTCAGAGCTCAATAATCGATCATTATAATCGATGAGGTTCGCTTGACTTTAATAAATGTTCGCATTGTTCCATCAACGTAGTCTTTCGATGTCCGTAAACGCTGATACCCTTGGCTCTATGAGGTTCTTAATCCACTAGAAAGGCTACGTCCCGGTTTGTACACTCAAACCATAGTGCGTTTCACATTTCGTACACCAGTACAAGAACTAAGGTTCGAATTCGCAAATGTCAGGCAATGCAAGTGGTAAGACATGTCTTATTTTACATTGGTCGCCTTAAATATTCGATGGTGCATAATTTACTAAATCTATATTTGAAAAAATAAGTATTAAATAGTGTCTGTCTATCTATTTTTTATCACGTAAAAAATCCTATCTCGATTTTAATAAATATTTTTTCTTATTTATTATTTCTATTTTTTTAATAAATAAATAATAATAGCACTGGGAACTTTCCCCGGCAGCATAATAGTCTATAATAGTTGCTGAAATGACACGTGTCTTACTTCTAGTCGCAAACTACATCAAGTGTAGCAATGTGCCAACTATCTAACGAAATACCATCAGTCACTTCAAACAATATCGTAACAGTATCAAGTCCTTATACTTCCGTGTCTTCATCACGCCCGATGGCTTTCGACCCTTGTACAGTCCAGCAAAACATTACAACACTCAATCGTTGATGGAGTAACAATCTATGTTATGTAAATTGAGCTATTTTCAGACAAATCGATCACTGATCTAATTTGACGGCAATGACGCGGCGTTGTCTTTGTCTAAACAAATAATGTTTGATGAAACAATTTTGAACCTAATTTGATCTGTAACAGTGTTACCACACCATTCGATCGATGGCGAACGATGCTGATCATCGTCCATCGATTTGTGTGGTGGCTTTGACTGATCGACGGATACCTATAATCGATCGATGATTTATCGACGGTATTAAAAGTTAGTAAATAGTTCTCATTTTAATCTCAATATTAGGGTGTTATCACACCCTAATGATCGATCGATTGGTTTGGTAGCTTCGGCTATTAAGTAACAATCGATCGACGTCGACTGATCTCATTCTACCATTATTTGACGATCGATTGGTGTAGTAACACCCTTAGCAATTCCTAAGTTTTACAATACAACTCATCAAAGAGATTGTATTTTTAATAGAACAATTTCTATTATCATAATCGATTCAATCGCCTAATCGTTTTCTATTTGGCAATTGATCAGAATTGATCGTTTAGTTGAAGGGCAACGTCAGTGTAGACATCGATTTAATTGGACAACAAGACATACATCTAACCACAACTTGTAAGCAATAAATTATTGCAAGCATATGTCAGACAGATGGAATTCATTCAAGTTCGTTTGTTATCAATTGTATTGTTATCGATTTACAGTGGGTTTTATTGACAAGGCCACTATTGCAATCTTCGTCTATAAATTGTTGAGAGCTCCGATGAGTTAAATATTCAGTGCCAATATTTCTGGTTTTGTATTGAATACTCTATTGCGCACTAACTTTGTCATCATCATCGTCATCATAGTCAGCTAATTCAACCCACTGCAGGGCATAAGCCTCCTCCCTCTTACGCCACTCATCCCAGCTTTGAGCCAATCTGGTCTACTAAGTTTGTACCTACAAATAATTAATAAAATAGGTATTGCTAGTAAGAGATTTTTAAACACGAAAATACTTTATAGAACACTTTTATTTAACCCTTAAAAACTTTTACTTAAACCCTTTTGGCGGCAAACCGAACTGTCAACTGTCAGTCGCGTATGGCGTCACCATAGAGTCGCACCGCTAGAGATGTCCCTCGCCACGACGAATCGATAATAGTAATAGATTCCTCGCATCTAGGGAAATAGGAACTACAAGGAGAATGGTCCTACAAACACCCAGACCTAGTTACGCCTCCGATCACCGCTGGACTGCATGGAATAAATAAAATTACTAACAGACTACGTTTAGGTCTGGCCTCACCCGAGCAGCATTCCCATCATGTTCAACCCTCAGTCGACATGGCAGTTCGCGTCGTGAGCACGGATTACGATTAAGTAACCGATCTAGCGGTGACACGGTTGCAACACTGTACACTGGTACAAGGTCGAGGCTGCTGTCAACCTGAGGCCAGCGGCACATCTGTATGCAATTACTTTCTAGGATATTACGCGATTAATCTACCACGTAGCTGCAGCGTATGGAATGTATATATCCATCTGAGCTTTTTCCACAATTCTTACTAATATCATAAATGCGAATGTGAGTTGGTTTGTTCGTTACGCTTTCACGCCTAACCCGCTAAACCGATTTAAAAAATCTTTCACCAGTGGAAATATACTTTATCAGTGAGTAACATAGGCTATATTTTATCCCCGTTTTCCCGCTGAAACGGGAACTATGCGGGTTAAACCGCGGCAGCAGAAAGCATTTTTACCTTATTCATTTAGTTAACGAGTTG
This sequence comes from Campaea margaritaria, assembly GCA_912999815.1. NCBI lineage: Eukaryota > Metazoa > Arthropoda > Insecta > Lepidoptera > Geometridae > Campaea > Campaea margaritaria. The sequence continues at coordinate 10,722,760 of OU538789.1, read as the reverse complement.
TTAATAATCCAATTCGAAGAATCAGATCATAAAAGTAGAGCAACAAAATTATTAAATACCAATTTAGTATTATAGGTACATGATTCAATTAGAATGTAATTGAAAATAATCATAGCATCAGGATTAAAATATCCGCTAATCAGAATACAGTTTATATTTTATCTCGAATAGTCGACACCCAAAACCCCAATTTCAATATCGTTATTGGTTCGAAAATCGATTAACTCAAATAAATCGATTAACTCAATTTCACTCTTACACGGCTTAGTAGCTTCCAATTATAAAGTAGCGTGTCCAATCTTATCTAAAGGTCGTTTTACATCCGTCGAGTGGTCTTGATGCAACAGGCCGGGCAACCTTTGATTGCGACGATGCCGATGCACCGGACCGAGTGAAAGCAGCCGCTTACAGCAATCGAGTTATTAGGTGGACTGATGTAATGATCGCTTCTTACGCTTTTTGTTGATTGTAACGATTGTTATTCGATAATAATGATTCAATAACTATCGAGAGAAGTACCGGCCAGTATGAAATGGGTATTTTATGTTTATTTATTTTTTTATGCATCAGTGCGGCTTTCTTTGTTAAGGATTTTTGATGCGAAGGTGTTGGCGTATCGATTATGGTTTTTATTGAAATTGCTTTCTTTTTGTACAAGAAATCATTTATATGCGCGATTTTTTCTGGAATTAGTAGTAACTGAAATTAATTTCTTAACATATTTCTACAATGAGTACGAATCGGCAAAAATCGGATACCTAGATCTGTGAAGTCCCGCAGCAAACCATTGACCGGTATTTTGTTAGATCGGGCGCACTAATACTAATCTGACCGATTTGAAATCGATTTTAACTACATACATACATACAATTCGCTAAGTAATTAAACAATCGGCCTGTATCGTATAATATTTATTTTAACTTATTTTTTAATACTACCATTTACTTACTAGTTATCTATCACGGAGCAATCCTTGTATTTGCAGTAAATTGTACGTTAATATTTACCTGAAACAGAAAAAGAAATATAAGTAGCTATTACGCAAAATATATACACTGGAGATAATTAAATAAAGCCACTAAAGTAATTGAATTAAAGAATTACAGGAAACATATTTACGACTCGTTAACTTTCCCAGTATTGACATAACTGAGGAATGTTCAGTACATACCACAAGTCAACATAATCGTATCATAAATACGATGAAAGGTATCCTTCGCATTTTTGTTGTTAACTGATATGGCGACTGTACTACCAGTTTATTAAGGCGAGTCACACATACGTTGTCTTACGCCGTTGCATAAAATAAATAGTGCTGTTGATAATCCACAGAGCTTCTACACACATCACTAGATTTAATTCTAACAAGCGCTTTAATGACGCGCTTTTGTCGCTTCAGTGACGCGTGACACGTCTTTGCAGTGCACACGTAAATCAATAGGCTCTTTTCGATGTCAATCTATGGTAAAGCTTTCGATGCCAGTGTTAATGATGCGAATGGTGAGCTTCAGTGACGCGCGTTCTATTTACGCTGACATAAAACGCGCTGCCTAAGATTTTCTGTCTGCGTCAGAAAAAAAAAACTATATATTTCGTGTATGATTTGCCTTAACATCGTCGAAACAAGGTACATACTGGCGTAACAATTTGCAATGGCATGTCATTCCTCCCAGTAGTTTTTCTTGACAACTTCGTGACTGGACTCCAAAAAATATTCTTAACGGGTTCTCTACAAAACAATGATGCGGCTAAAAATTTGCGGGTGATTTTAACGGTGATGCCTGCCCATATGTGGGCCACAATGAATTATTCAATGAAGATGTTCTGAGGAAATGTGGGTGAGATTGAGATACTGCTAATAAAAGTTAACATAAATCAAGGTAGATAATCAGAAGATCCTAACAGATTCTAAAGGAAAAATTCGAGAAGTTCAAAAATAAACTCCTCAACTCACGCCTCAACTAAACTGATAATTTTTCTAATATCATACCTACTTACATTACAAACACTATATAAACACTATATACTATTTAAATATGTAAATCATCATCATCATCGTCATCCACCCATATCGTTCCACTCCTGAGCACGGCTCTCGCCTGACTTTCGTGAGGGTTAGGCTGTCATCCACCACGGGGGCCCGGTCCGGATTGGTGAATAACATACCTATCTCAAAAATAATTCTCGGGTAGGTGCATGTGGGTTTCCTCCTTTTTCAATAAGTAAATATTTTGACTTAAAATGAAGGGAACTGGCGAGTTCTAATCCTGACCGGAACATTTTAAAACTATTCGCCATAGTCCTTAACTCAACTGATAACAACAGTGGACTTAGTTTACATGACAGTAAAGGTCCACTTGTTCTACCCCAGGCTTCATAATAATTTACATGAGCACGCCATATCAATCCAACTGTCAGCACACTATCTATACCTTAGACAATTCAAAGGATTTATTCGATACAATCAGCCAGTCAAGTTCCACCGCATCATTACAAGAGCCGCGGCAGGCGACATGGCGGACGGATCCGCAGATGTCATTGAGATAGCGCCCACAATGCTGCAGTGGCCAACAATAGGGTACTCACGCATTGTACTGTCCAAAGAATACCCTAGGAAGCTGAGGCCATCACAACCTTGGGCATGTGAATAGCCACGAGTGACTTGATGAATGTTCGCAGGAGTGTGAGTATGGACTGGAAAGACTGACGCATACCATATGTGTCTACGAAGTCGTGCCTTAAATGTTTCTATGTGCGTGGAGATTTCGTGTCAACAATTCCTTGCCATATTTAAAGGGAAATTCGTCATGCTATGCAAATTTTATCGGTTGTCTAGCAGTAAGATGGATAGGTGACGTAGTGTTTGCGAGTTACCACTGGACAACACTACACCTCGATGCGTAGGTGGACGGAAAAGGCCAACGTTTAGCTGTAGGTGGACTTAACATGACTAACGAAAGTCATAATGTAGGAGCTTTTAATAGGCCCCTACTGCCTCAAATCGTTTCGATCCCGCAATTGTGTGTAAAACATCAAAATTAATTGGTGTTGCAACGAGAAAAATAGTCTGTAAACTTGGAAGAGGAACTGCGAATTTCCGTTCTTTTTATTGAGACAATAGCTCGTTAAGGTGTTGTATAATCCCCAGATGTCTCGGCACCTGGTGGTTGCCAAACGCTAAAAAATGCAATTTATCTTGTGATTTAACACGCTGCGAGCTGTTAGATAACGCCGTCTTTTGTTTCTTTTACATCAATTTGTTTATTGACTCAATTGAGTCACTTGTTATCAACTGTGTCACTTCAGTCGCTTGCAATCAATCTGTTAGTTGGGTTGCGAAATATTTCATTCTGACATGTTTCTGAGAAATGCAGTTTGTGAATGCAGTCATATTTCTCAATAATGTTTTTGGTTAGTACTGATTGTGACCTCTGTTTGCTTTCGAAATCTAGAGCAAAACGTCTGATGCAAAAACTGCTGCGTGGCAAATTGTGTCTGAATTGTTTTGTATCAATAGCGCCGAGACGAAAAAAACTACATTAAAATACAATTCGTAAAATAGTAATAAGACTACAGAATAACAAACAGATGAAAAAGTAAGTATATATACCTACCGGTAATGGTGTGGCTCACGTTGTAAGATTTTACTTCTCACAAAAGTAAAACTTTTATTTGTTTGTTTGTTTAAATAAAGTTGTCACGAAATCATAATGGCCTTTGGTTTTGTAACCGAAAAGCGTGAGATATTTTAAGGACCGTGAGAACTCTAAGAAAAGGCTTTTTAAAACTTTTGTTTTATTTTACCTTTAATTGAAAACAATATTTACTTCTACAGAATCGCAATTTCAAATTAAATCGATTACTAAGTATTTTTAACCAAAGCTGTAATTTCCACAGCAATGTGTACAAACTTATTCTAATAAAAACGAGTCAATAACCATCTGATTCCAATGTTCCAAATCACTGATTTCCGACAACTCTATTATAGATAAGCAGAAGATGTATAACACCAATAAAGTGTCATAACAGCGGGCAAGTTCAATGCCGCTGGGCTGGTGTCTCCGCGAAGGTGAAAGTGCGCGGCCTTCTACTGATGCAACTGTTATCTAATGTTAGATCGTTATAGCTCTGAACTTGGTCATGAACTGGCCGCGATCTGGGAGAGATGAATAGATAGACTTGACATTTCTTGTCATCTATTTTTGCGGATGGAGTAACCAGTGAAATCACATCAGAACGACCATAATGCAATGCCGCGTAAATTTTTCCGTTGCAAAATACTGGGTGACACTGCAACTGTCATGGATAGTCGTGACGTGTAACATCAGGTGAACTAACTACGAGTATCGTTAATTTGTAGCATTGTATAGATTCAGCGGCTGCCAGGCCGCCTTTTTGGCATTGCGAAGCGTCTGCTTAACACAAAATTCTTTATAGTCGATGGATGTCGGAGAGTACGTATCCGTGCTCTTCGGAGCACAAATCGATGGATATCTGAATATAACTTACAAAAATAAATCTTTGGAGCAGGGTCGAGGATCAAAATGTGGTGGGGGCAGGATTAGCCAGATAGATTATGACTCCCCAGTCTAGCAAATAATATATGGAGCTTTTCCATTTTTAACTGGCAGCTCTGACATATCAGTGAGCGCTGGAACCAATGCTTCTCTATCCCTCACCGCTCGTGCGATCTTTAAGCGTAATTGTGATTGTATTACAATTGCGAAACCCAGTGTAATGCCTAATAGCGACTGTTTGTTTAACAGTCCAATTGCCGTGGTTGATCAATAAGGTCACGCTATTTGTAATTAGTTAATGACGCCTGTTTTTTTTATAATGTTCCTTGTAATTGTTTAGTCCGGTTTTGCTACCGGTACCGGTACGGATTCCGGAACAATTAGGGAGTTACTGACAGGTGTTCGTTACTTGTTGAAATTTTGGTGTAGCAATAGCAATTTAGTTGTATCAATTTGTTAAGTTTTTGCTGCGAATCATACGTCCGTGACAGACAAATAGACAGGCGTTGCGTAAACAAATGAATAGTACAAAGTAATATTTATACAAATTTCTGGTCAAATATAAGTTCCTAAATTAGAAAAAACATCGGCGTTTAGAACTATTAAGCTTGTCAGTCTTTGCTAAGAAAGTTTTGCGGCTTAGCAACATTTATCAAAGTCAAAGAATATCTATTGAATTTATTTTGATGAACAAAGTCATTGCTCTCAAAGCTGCTATAAATTAAAGCAGCCGAAGATCTATCAAAACTTTACGAGAGTCAAGGTTCAACTTTCAACTTTATTAATGTTTGTATCTTTATAACCCATCGTGTTTGATATCGGGTGATTTAAACTTTCTATTAATTGCAATTATTGAGCGGAGTAATTGGAAAATGCCATAATAGAAAATTCTGCTTTAGAAAATTGTTCAGAGAGTGGTGGCTGTAATTAAAATGCATATTGCATAATATTACAACAAGCAAGCTTGCCATTACATAAAAAAAAAATTATTCAGGATAAAAAATATAGTAAGTAACAATAAAAATTAATACCTTCCTGACGACTGACAATTTAGTATCAAATATTAAAAAAAATACTCACTGGCTAAGAAAGTTGCGAAAATAGTGCGAAGCCAAAACCATTCTCAAAAACAACAACCTTCTTTTGGGCCGTCAGGTAATTAACTTAATAGAGGTCTCGTAGGTTACCGTATCGTATAATTTATCATGTAAATAATCGTTTAAACAAAATGCATATATATATTATTTATAAATATAATTAATTATACATGTTGATCGAAACATAAATAAACATTAACAACGAATGCAAGTCACTTTTTATCATCAGATATACAACTTAAGCGGCAAGCCAGAAAGAGGAAGTGCGACTTGCGACGACGGCATGAGGCGCTTTATTCATTCATCATCATCAGCTGGAAGACGCCCACTGCTGAACATAGGCCTCTCTAATAGAATACCACAACGAGCGATTGCAAGCGATTGCATCCCTGCGACTTTTTTCGTCACAATATATCAAACTGGCAGCGCCGAGGTGCACGCCGCACTGCATTAATCTGTCTTACGCCTTAAAGTAACCAAGTTGGTACTTTAAAATACTTTAGGCTGCTTCAGAGAAGTCAGCACGAGTACATCCGGGTACGGGTGAATTAAGCATTCTTTGAAATGAAATTCAGACTTAATTGCTGCACAGTAAAATGTTGAGAATTGATCTTTGTTGTTCTTGCTTCCGTAAAAGATATCAATCTTTATAGTGTTTTTGTAACTACTAAATTACTATCAGCTATAGTCATTTAAGCCAAAAATCCTAAGAAATAATTGATGTTCGTTCTAGGAAATGAATTATAAAATTGTCTATTAAATAGCCTACGTATTGTCGGTTACTATGACATAAAGTTATTTATTATGTACTAAAATATATTTTTCTAAATTATAAAAACGAACTTGGCGAAAACTGGCGATACAATCTAAGCTGGACAATGAAATGAGCCATTAGTTATGACCGTTTTTTTAATACAACTAGACTCCAAACTACTACTTCTACTCTTAATCACCCAAAACTTTCGACAAGTAATCACACCTATGGTGTTCTAGAAATAATGTCAAATTGAGTTGCTTACCATTAAGGTGATTATTTATTTATTTATTTATTAACAAAAAAGTTGATACGGTATAACCATTTACATCAATTAGCAGGTATAATTACAATGGCAAACTAAAATCATAATCTAAAGAAAAATAAAAATCAAATAAGTGAAAAATATAAAATAAAATAAAAACCAATAAATTATAAATAGAAACAACTAGCATGCATTCATCTCACAGTACTTCAGACATTCTGTCAAAATCACCTGCCATTGGTCCGCAAACAGATCAAATGTTGGGCTGGCGTCCAGGAAATAGAATAGAATATAGAATGTAGAATAGAAATATAGAATATATATAGAATCACCTTAATGGTAAGCAACTCAATTTGACATTTAGCTCATAGTAAAAACGGCAAACAAAAACGATTACCATTACAATTTGTATCCGCGGTCAACCTGATCGAGAAGTAATGACGCTCGCAAATAATTCCATTCCTACAATTTTTGCATAATAAAATCAATCTGTAGACGACAATTATTCAGGATTTTTCCACACAATATTCAGTACACCAGTCCACATTGCAATAAGTGGGCTAGCGAGTGAGTGGAGTGGTCGGCCTCGGTGTGACCACGCCTTGTAAGGGCTGGTTACCACGCGGAAATTGTACTGTCAACCATGCTTCTAAATACTTTGAGATATATAAACATTTGCCAAAAATGTATGTACCTATTGACTGGACACAAACGGGTCTTTTTTTTTATTTGATTGAGTGACGAGACGAGCAAATAATTCACCTGGTGGTAAGCGCTACGTCTGCCCATACCAGTTACATCCCAGTACTTTACATTGCGTAATCTTGCGCGGCTCTGCACTGCGCTCGTCACCCTGAGACATCGGCTCTAAAGTCTCATATGCCCAGTAATTTCACTGAAAACAGTGCCTTTCAAACCGGAGCACTGTAATGTTTTCACTACTGCTTGGCGGATAAATATCTGGCAAAAGTGTGGTACTTCCCCAGGCGGTCTCTTGCAGAAGAGGCTTCCCACTAAAATCTTATTCAAGCACGGAGTAGTATCAAAAAAATTAACAAACCTCGACTTTTCGATCAATTTACGTTGACCGCGGTCACGAGAAGACCCAAATAATATAAATTCAGTTCCAAACAGTTTGAAAACGTATAACTATGTACCTTTTTCTATAACTAACTAGATTTTCGTGGTGACGAATAAACGCATGTGGGATGCCGTAAAAGATATTGCAATCCAAAGTTCTGGGTGGTAAATTGGTAATGAATCTGTTATGGGCAAGTGTGGTATTGCGCTTACTATCAGATGAACGAGCCACTTATTATCAAACTGTGATACATATAAATTTCTTTTTAATTTTTACAACAATTTTTTTTTGCATTTGTAAAGTTGATCCAAATGTTGCCTGTAAGAGATTTGTTTTAGTAATAAGACGACACACTGTATAGACATGTTTTATAGAATAACATTATCTTTCTTATGGTATTCAATACATAGTCATTCTTAAACAGTTCTGAAAAAAGAAGGTCTGCAAAGAATTTACCTCGTAATTGCAACTGTGTGATAAAATGGTAAGTGGCAAGCCGCTCTGGTGAAAGGCTAGGGTTGCTAACTAGCGCGACCTTGGCTGTGAAGGTCGGACGCCGGCCGGTGACCGGTCCCACTTCCGCGTGCGAGATGCGGTGACCATTTTTTTCCATTGGTACCATTAAATTAGTCTGCATTTACAACTATTGGCTATTCTGTGACGGTACTCAAAACCATTGTAAAAGTAAATGACAGGTCATTTTAATAGAAAATGAAATGGTTACGTTTTAATGGGTGGAAAACGAAACATTTCAATATTACGGCATAATAAAACGATACATTCATTTTCCATTGTTTTAGGGTTACGTACAACACAAGAAAAAATCGTAATCCGCATCACTCTGTTTGCCATAGCAATTTTAATTTGTTTTTTTATTATAATAACATTTTCTTTTCAATAATTCTTAAGGAATCTAGGTAACTTATCGTGATACGTCGTAATCCATTTCACTCGAGCGCATGAAGTTGACGTATAAGAATAAATACTTATATTTTTTTTTTACTTTAACTTCACGGCCTATTATATAAATAGGTCTAAAAAATCTGTAAGCAAAATCACAGAAAACAAAATTACTAAAGGAAATTCTATCGCCTCTACAATTTACTCCCAAAAAGCAATTACGTTAATAGCCATTTTACACAGTTATTAAAACTTCAAACCAATTAATTTCAAATAATACTTGACTTCCCGGTGCAGCATGAATGGTCAAAACCACATTTAAATCATTCATAGTTTACTATAACCCACAAATAAGTAAATAATATAATGACCCTACCTCTAATAGCAACCAATAAACCACACATTTAGATATGCATTGTTCACAATTGTATGACAATTGATAGTAAATTATTAACAATTATTAACGACTAAATTCAATTTCGTAATAGTTTGTTTTTTTATATAGACCTTGAAACATGTCTATAAGGCGATATAATAAAAACTATGCCTAAAATAGCTCACAAAACATATGTGAGTAGGTTAACAAAGTTTTGATAATTTTCATAAACATTTTGTACGTATAAAATAAAATTAAAATGTAAAATAAATATCTCATTTTTCTTTATAGATATGCAGGTCCGGTTAGGTGAATTCCTGAGTTACTGACATAATTAAGTACCTATTAGGTAATAAAAGCCGTTAGTCGATTAGGCTGTGTTCCAGAAACATTGTCACCTACTAAAAAAAGTTATTTTTTAACTTCAGAGGGCTGCAATTATGTATCAAGTTATGTTCATGGGTTACCAAAAAAAATATAATATACTAAATTTCGCTATTTTTCTTGTATTCTCGCGTAGGCCACACAAGCAAAGCCGAGAGCAGGAGTAATTTACGTATTATTGCGTATACTTACTGAACTGATTATTTCAACACCTCTTTACCTCAACTTACTTAATCAACTTTTAACGCTACCAATACCAATCAATTTTAAATTCAACGACTAATTACTTAAAATAAGACCAGTTCGATTTACATTTCATTATTTCTTTACAAAGATGTTGACATTTATAAACAGGTCCTGTTTAACTTTTGAGTTAGTTAGTTAGTTGTACCTAACAACTAACTAACTAACTCAAAAGTTCGCACTTGAGCACGATTCTCCCTGCATTTTAACATGTGTTAAAGTGCAGGGAGAACCGTGCTCAGCAGTGGGACGATATGGGTTGATGATGAAGATGATAGGGATTTATGATCGCAAATAAAAGTTTATTTATATTAATTAAATGCAATCGGTTTACATAATTACTGCCGACGCTTGATAAAGTTCCACTGGCCGATGTAAGCTCTACTTAAGAACCGGTCTCCGACCTTGCCACTCGTAGTAGGCGTAAGTTGTCATCCGAGTTAAAAAGACGAAAGTGAACATACGATACGATATTCTATATCGTTTTACATATCTTTAATACTATATCTTTGGCATGTAGTACTAATATCTATATTATTTTCATTTGCGTTTGATCTCAATGCTTGAAATGAATATTTGCTATATAATACTGCGTACAACTACTATATTTAATATTTTTTAATCGTGACTTGTGATGACAGTGGTTTGGAATTAACTTAGATATAATTTCGGTCACATAATTATTATTAGAATGCAGTCTAAAAAAATACACAAAACAAAAGACGACCATAAAATTACAGAAATTCGCTATAAGTTTTATCATAACCGACGTAAAAAAGAAAGAGGACGTATATTTATGTCGTATTGAGGTCTCAATCCAACTCATATTTTTATATAGCAAGTGAAAGAAAGTATTTTCACTAGTATTTTTTGGAAATCCATTTCAAATCGGTATCTCACTAATGTAATGGTTGTGACACTAATTATAAAACTTGTTATGTTCTAATTTTTAAGTTTTCTTTGTTCTATGGTGTTTCAATAAAGACTTTATCTATCTATCTATCTATTTGGTAAATATAACTTTAATATATAGCACTTATAAATAATAACCCTTCGTGTTATAATGGTTTATGATGAGAGATTCGTGTCGAAAATAGCCATATACCTCAGCGAGGCCGTTCGGTCCACTTTAGTTTCCGCCGGATACGTATGTCGGATCTTGATACATTTCAATTGCCCATAAAGCCGTGATTGCGGCCTCGTATTGTGCTTTTAACATTCACATAGACTCAGGAAGAGCTCCATAACCTATCAGCAAGTTGAACAACACAATGCAGTGTGGAGTGAAAGAAATAATTCCGCTCGCGTCATCGTGTTCGACGCAAGCAGTTTTTCTGAAGGGCACTGTTTTCAGCGAAATTGCTGGGCATATGAGACTTTAGAACCGATGTAAATGTTAAAGCCTCTTATTCAACCATTCCAAATTAAAACCTTCCCGCCCTTTCATTCGTTCCCATTATGGACGTTCAGTCCTTTCTACACATTCACTCTACCAATCCTTTTCATTCTTTTCACTCTCTTCCAAAACTCTAACGAACCGACACGGTGCGTCGCTCCAACAAAATCATGAAATAAAATATAATCAGTGTACCATCAACAATTAGCAAAAGGGGGCCCCCAATGACGCCTCCTAAGGAAGTTAAGTGCCGACCACCGGTGAATGTTTTTCCAACCAATTTTCCTCTTTATAACCACAACACCCCTAGATACAGTCCACTCGTCTTAACAATCTCAGGGTTTAAGTAATGTATGATCACGAAGGTAAACATTTTTATTGGTGTCCATAAATCGCAAGGTGAAGAACGGTGACGGCTTCAAAATATCCGTAAAAGTCCATCGTACTCGCTAACATTTGTGACATTCCTTCACAACTTTAATGGTCGTTCGTACTGCGTAACCTTTCAGGCCCAGTGGGTCTTGGCCTTTATAGGTCCGCTTGCATTTTTATAGCCATCAAAACATTCGACTAGCTTCCGTGTTTTAAAATATATTCTAGCTTAATGTCTTCTATAACAAATTAAAATCTGAATTTAATAAAAAATTTAATGACACTGCTTAACACGTTCCGATTTATATTAAAATTTATTAACCATGCAATATTTACTCATAATTATCACTCGGACCACCTAAACCGGTTTATATTGAAGTTAAATTTATTCTCACCTCTAACGACAAACTGTGAATGTATAATTAAAAACACCTAATCGCTCGGGAAGTTAAAGTGAGGTTTTAGGAAATGATTTTAAAATATGGCGTGCTAGCCTGACTAGAAAAAATCGTTATATTATAAGTCACAAATGTTACACTTAAGTTTCCAAGCTTCAAATGTAGCTATTTAGGTGAGTGCATTTTTTTTATGAAATACTATCTTTTTGCGTCAGTCAGTGGATTTCCTCTCGAACTGAATTCCGATCTGATTCCAATTTAGAAATTTCGTACTAAGTGATTTAAATACAAAGAGTTACAATTTCAATACCGATCACATCCTAATTTTCTTAAAAACTAACTCAGCTGACTGTTGGCATAATTTCAAACTGAATTTGAACGTTCTAAAGTTGTTGCCAGCCTTTTCGTTTTCATAAGGTTGAAAAGTGACAAAATATCATTAGACAAGTCTAAACTAAAATGTAGACTAGTTTGTGACCACTAAATTTGTACCAATATTAAATCGTGTGTACTGTGTTTTGGTACACACTACACAAAACAATATATTGTTTTTCAAGTTTTTGAAAATGTTAGATTTTTCATTTCAAACAAGATTATGTTGTCAGAAATGACAATGTTATGTGTAGGGGTTTCTGTGTAGTGTGTAGACCAAAATACGCGCAGGAGACACGGCTTTACAAAAACATATACCAATTGGCAATCTTATTACCAGCTATTTCACAAATTTCTTAAACCTGTTACAAGACATGCCGCTTAATTTAATCAGGCATGGCCATCAAGTGTTTCGTTATTACAATTTGTATATGCCGCGGCTGTAACGCCAGTTGCTTCTACAATCTTATAATGTCGCAGTAACTGGGACATATGCTGTGCCTTTTATACGTAGCAACTTGTAATCTATCTTTTGCCGGCTCGAAGGTTTTGCAAGAGTTTGCCTTAATTATGCCGAGCGGGGTGATGAAGTGATAATGGTGGGGTAAGCTCGTAATATCTGTGAGGAAAAACGAATGATTTGATCTAAGCTCAACAACAGAGCGGTGGTAGCCTAGTGGGAGAACGTCCGCTTGCCAAGGAGAGCGTCATGAGTTCAAATCCCAATATGGGCACATAATTATCACTCACTTTTCGGTGTCAGAAAACATCGTGAGTAACCTTACATACCTACCCGAGAATTCATTCGGAAGTAGGCTATGATATCCACCAATCCGGACCAAGCCCCGTGGTGGATTGTGGCCTAATCCTCCCCATGAAAGTGAGGGGAGACCCGTGCTCAGCAGTGGGCGATATGAGTTGATGATGATGATAAGCCTTACTGGAAGGCTATTTTGGTACTGACAGTAAAGCTTATATTCTTACTTTAATATATGTGGCCAAAGAAGCTTCTTTTCTGTATATAAAGTGTTTAATTTTTCAGAAAATTCAAACCTTTTTCATTACTATAGTTCATAGTAATAGAAACACTCTATGAACATATGTGGTTTGTTTTGGCCATGTTACTCTTTTATATCAATATAAATAACGATTAATATTAGATTTTGTAATCAAGAACATGTTATAAATTAAATGCTTATTAACATAATAATGGAATCCGATGAAGCAACATCGCTTTCTAGGGACAATCAAGGCGATACGCATACCACACCTGCATAAATCATATTTACCTACAAACACATAAATATTTATGTAGACATAATAAGTAATAACGTTCATATGAACCGGCAATCCATTTTCTACGTAAACAAATCATTTTAAGATCAGTTTTCGACCTGCATTCCGATCGACATTGCATGTTATATAATATTTCCTAAGCATAAATGCTTACTTGATTTTCATCGGTCATTGCTCCGAATTTTCTATTTTATTATTTAAAATAAGAATTACATTATGCGTATATTGTTTATACGTGGGACCAATTATATAAATCAAAAGCTTCAAAGTAAGCTAATACACGTGTTCACCGGCCTGTAAGTAAATATGTATCAATTTTATATTACAAAACACACATTACCTCCAATATCGTGTCTGGTAATTTTCGTAACCCAACTCCTGCGCATGCTAATTTAATCCCAGGCACGACCAGTAGGTAAGTACAGTGGAAGCCAGTACTGTAGATCCAGTGTAAAATAGAGCCAGCGGCGAAGTGTGTTGGCAGTGATATTTATGCGTTGAGTGGCGAATATAGTGCTGCCAAAATCTGTGGTAGTGGCTTCAACCTACAAATGTTTTTTTTTTAGTATTTGGGCTTGCAATAAATAACAGTTTTATTAAAAAGTATATATCGGAATGAAGCCTCAAATGTCTGCAGCACTAGCCATTTTTTTATCGCTTAGCAGAACTATCAAAATGCGTTCCTTTACTCAACGCGTTCCTTTCTCTATTCTTTTCCTATGGTCCCTTAACGAGACTGGACTCAAAAACTGGTAACTCTGTACACGCATACATGGTCCTCACAGTACCAACTATGTATGTATGTGCACTCCAGCCACGCAGTTTCACCACTCTGAACCAAACAAGTGATCTAAGGTACTGCGTACCGTAACTGTTGCACACGGCTAGTGTCGAAATATTTCCCGTGTGTCGCCAGTCATTACAGGCTATTCCATATTCTGTAAGCGAAGTGATTTCTTGTAGCGGCAAAAAATGAGGGCCTCATACTTCATTGGAGCTATAACTATTTAACCTACGTGTTTTAAACTGTTTCATACTTTGGAATGTGAGAAATTGAGCAGGCGAAGGCGGCTAAGGAGTGGAATGATTGCCAGCGCCTGTTTCCGATTGATAAAAAATTCCGGATCGAGAGAAAACCAAGAATCTGCTAAGCGAGCATGTCCCATAATCCATCACGGGGGCCCAGTCCGAATTAAATGGATATAACACCTACCTCCGAAATAATTCCTAGGAATCTATATATATAAAAATGTTAGGTTGGTTTGTGTACGCTTCAAAAACTCAAAAAGTTCTGCACCGATCGAGCTGAAATTTGAGCATGATATATAATCCGCATCAAGGATTGTTTTTATCTATTTTTTTCATCAGTGATATATCAGCGAATGTGCGAATGTGCCACAGCGAAGCGTGGCAGGGCACAGCTAGTTTTAATAAATATAGATTCCCGAAACGGCCAAGCGTTATTTTACACATACATAATATAAACTTTATTAGATTGTCCTTGTTTGACATTTTACTAAACAAGAAAGTGTTGTTTACTTAACAAAAATAGTAGAATCATCATTAGTTAAACACACACGGTGTGTTACCAGTTACCAAGTGCTGACGATGATGTGGAATTATTGTTCCCATTCTAGATTCTTCGATAAGATCAGATTAATTTAACACAGTAATAACTGCACAAATTGTACGTAGACGGTGGGAAAAATGCGTATCAATCAAACACTTCATGCATTTTCATTCGGATTACTCTTCCGCGTCGGGTTGCCGCATGCACGCGCGTACGGCGATCAGTTCACTTTAATTAATTTGCAATCACACAACTCGCAAACACAGAACTAATGTTGGTCTAGCTGGAAAAACCGCATTATATTTTATATCACGACTAGGAAAGTGAGTTTTAGTGGTAGGCCTCTTCTGCAAGACACCGCCTGGGGATGTACCGCCAGATATTTATCCGCCAAGCAGTAGTGTGCAAACATTACCGTGTTCCGGTTTGAAGGGCATTGTTTCCAGCGAAATTACTGGGCATATGAGACTTTAGAGCCGATGTCTCAGGGTGACGACTGCTGTGAAGTAAAAAAATAATGAGACAGTAGCCCGAATGGCGATTTGAAATTGAACAATGGATCCCTATGTAAGGTACTAAGTTGCGACCACTATTAATATATCGATATATCACTGTGAATGTATAATCGTACAGCCCTAGGAGCTAATTAATATAGACAGTTTTTCAATTTCGATATTTTCTCTACTCGTAGAGACTCGTGCTCGTAGAGATGTCGAATTGAAATATCAGTTGTTTTCTATGCAAATTGGAATACTCGTTAAACAAATGATGGCTACTCTTTATTTTTGTTTTGCCCCTGTGATGCGCAATTGTTTTTTGAACTTTTTAAAGGTTTCTTATTAACAGGACCAAAACACTACTCTCCGCAATTACAAGCCACATCTAGCGGCTACTCTCGGGAGTATTTAACATGCATTTCTCCGCTTTCCGCATCGTCCACAGGAATGCAGTTTCACTGTTGTATCTCGATACCACTCTTCCGTGGTCGCGGTCTCTCGGACCGTGGTCTTGGGTGCCAGCGTTCCGCTTGTTGCCGCAAAAATGTGGTTTATTGGCTGTATTTTTATAGGTAAAATAAAGTTTCCAATAGCCAGATCTCGATACTAATACAGGTAGTCTACTGATGTTGCCAAGCGTATTACAATTTGAAACAACATTACTTCAGATTCTGTTTATAGATAAAATAATATAGAAAGAAAATAAAGTCTTATTCATCAAATCCGTATTGATATGCCTTAGGAATGAACACGATGCGAACGGTAGAAGAAATAGTCGAAAAAAATATAGAACGACGGGTCACAATCTGTTCAAATCCATTGACGTCCGAATCATACAAACCCAAAACAAAAACTGTTGGCTTATTTGGTGTTTTGAATGGTTGCCGCGAATCACTTTATTGTTGACTCTGCCTGTAAAATAGGAAGTTCATTTTTCCGTGAGCAAGTCCGTCGGACCTCGCTTCTATTAGGTTTGGCTAATGTTTGTTTAGTGTGGGACCGTCGCAGCGGTAACTAGTAAGATCCGGCGGACATGCCCGCGGGCAAACCTGTAAGAGAATTCGTCGCTTAAGCCGGTATAGGCACGTGGTGCAAGCGCAGACAGGTGACCAGTCGGTGCAGCCGCTCCAGTTCCATTGTTGCATCAGCGGACCCGTACCTGATAACCGTTGCCCAATGGGCCTAAGGCTATGTTTGGTCCAAGTGGACACCTTGCTTGCATTGTATGACTTTTAGTCTTTCGCAAGTCGATTATGTTATGAAAAGCACGCGCAATCAGATGACTACTCAGAACCATGAGCTTGATAATTATTAAAACATAAAATTACCTATAGATTATTGTTGTCTTTAATATTTATTTGATGCTGATGCTTTAAGTAATTCGTGCTATTTTTAGTTATCCTTTGTTTGTAATCATTGTTTACATTTCATGTTTGAATATTATACGTAAGCATCTTGAGTTGTTTGATCTTTACCGATCTATGAATAATTTGCTTGATATCTACGTAAGGTTTAACCATTCACATACAAAGAGCACTACTAAAACATATTCATGAATCACGATTGTTTATCGAATTCAAAATTACCCACAAACTCACGTCTCCACCAAACAGACATAAATCTGAAAGCGAAAGGTGTAAATAGCAAGTTTAAATGCAACCAGGAAGGGCCGGTGTCCAGCGGGATGTATTTCGCAAGTCTTTGTCGATGCCATTCTGATATCGAACGATATTAATTCTGTTACGGTATTCGGTTGCATAACTCCCTGTTCCTACGGTGTGGTATGCAGATTTAGATTACTGCAGTTTATTTCATAATAGCTTAATGGAATGGTGTTGTGGCTAATCCAAGAATTAATAGATAAGTAGTCATTAGTACGGAATAGGAACTAAATAAGACACGTAATAGATCGTAGGAGATTAGTTATATGCTTACTCCCTTATTCATTTAGTACTGCGCAGTATAATATCGTAATGCGCTATTTTATTAAACGTCCCATAACTTTTGATCAAGTTGGTTACACTATATGACTTGAAATAACCATATAATGTAATAATATAATAAGAGAGAGCCTCGACCAACACCTTAAGAGGCTTTCGCTAAAGGGCTGGATTAAGGGTCGGATGCAGAAGGCAGTACTCCTCGACACGGCGAGTATTACCAGGAGATTCCTCTCTGCAGCCCTAACCATCGGTAGCCTGGGCCTTGCTCCGCTACCGGTGGTATCCTAGGTTTAAGTTTCTTTTATAATATTTTTAGTTGACTGTATTTTTATTAGTTTTGTGAAAGTATTGTAAAAGAAATTTAAATTTAAGAAGTCAAATAAATAAAGTGAATAATAATAAAGGAATTCTGTACAAAAATATTGCCAACTCCATAACATGTTTCATGTGTCTGGGTGTTTGTGGGACCATGGTCCTCGTAGTTCACAATTCCGTAGAAACAGGGAATTCTAGTTATGCGTCAGGATCTATGTATGTGATCGTGAACGATTCAAAGTCATGCCTGTGTTGTATTTTAACACGTTCACTGCTGAAAACACAACTGTCGTGTTTTTCACAACTTGCCACTAGTACGGCAAAACACAACTGTTGTGTTTGTTGTATGGGAAGACACTATGGCGCGTGCAGAGCCGCACCCGTGGCTAGACAAGTAAAACGGCTCAACAGTCAAAGTGTTAAGTATTCTGCGAGTGCTAATTGGAAGTTAGAATATGTTCAAGTACTTTGTTGACTGGATAATATTATTGACAAACTTCTAAGCATAGAACCACATTTTATTACAAGTAATAAATTAAATGTAGGCCAACTACAAGAGCTTAACATTTCAACCACTTACTGAAGGTTGAAATACCTGCCAGCTTATATTTTATCAGCCTTAAAGTGGAGCAAACAGACGGTAATTGTCTATATAAAGGCTCGGTAGACCTTGGTGATAAGTTGATAACGGACGTGTGGGCCCCACCTGGTGAATGTTAGTTTTTGATTACATAAATGAATATTGTCTGTCCTTTTCGTATTAATCAATTGCCAATTGACTCCATTGATCATATAATACACTTCTGTTTTAATATTAATATTTAACTATATATTTTTTATTTATTAAAATATCTGCAGGCAGAGGTTTCTTTTTCTTATTTTTGTTCGACATGCGTTCTTTTAATCGGTTAAATAAGAAATAAAAAAGATAGAAGTGATTCGAGCAAGTCGCTCAACAACTGGTAAGCACCACGCGTGCCTTCAAAAATTGCAGTGCTATCTACGTATTGCAAAATATTCTGCGGCAAAGCACTGCACTTGTTACCTAAGTCATTGGTATATGTTCAGTAATTTCGCTAGAACTAAGTAATATTTGAACACTACTGCTTAGTTGATGTGTTGAAAGGTTAGCTACTAGTAAAATACCTGCATATTATGTAAATCCTCTTGTAAACCGGAAAATAATAGTTCTCCATATCCTCCTAATGTCTTCATATTTCAAAAAGGTAGGCACGCCTATCTTAGCCTAAAACAAGGTAACTGCAGAACAACCAAAGAAGACAACCACCGATGAAGTTACACGTCAATAAAATATAATTTAACTTCAGCGTGACCGACTTTCGTCATGTTCAAAGAGGTTTTAATTAATGTAGATGTCACTTAAGCCGAAAGCCCGTTACTTGTACCAAAGCATCCCATTACTGTGATGTATGACGCCAAGTTAAAATAAAAGAAGTAAAAAGACCATGTTAATAACATGCCAAGTAATGTCAACTAGCGATTACATGACTTACGAAAGGCCTGTACCGACTTCTAAGGTGACATTTTTGCATTACTTGTCGTATAGGAAGATGACAAATTGTTTTTAACAATTAGTTGTAGCTAACTGATTTTCAATGACGAATTTTGAAAAATCGTTTCGATTTGTTTAATGGAGTGCGCTGTTCCAGTAATAAATGTTACCTTGCTAGACAATTGAAGTTGTTTTCGGTGTTCTGTATAAAAAAGTGTCACGCGTGTACGCGCGCAGTGTGTGCGTATTTTGAACGCGGGAAACTTGCTTGAAAATCACAATACATTAAAATCCCCTTAAAAAAAATATATATATATATATATATATATATATTTATATATATATATATATATATATATATATATTTATATATATATATATATATATATATATATATATATATTTATATATATATATATTTTCCCCATAAAATTATTATTGAAAGCCTTTAATTGGCTTCTTTTTTAATTAGGTCCATGATGGTCATTGAACTCCTTTTCGACGCAGAGTATTATGAAGAAATATGAAAGTTCTCTTCATACCTAAATTAATGAAATAAACTGAGTTATACGCATTTACTACGTAATCAGGTGATTTAGTATTATGAACACGTCATAATACGCTTTGAATTTAGGTATATTTTGGCCCCTAAGAACCAATAATTGTACATTAGAATGATCCTCTAACCTTGACTTTTAATTCAATCCATACCATTTCTGCTTACAAAAGTATTCTCTACGTGTAGGCCGTTGGTTGATATTTCTGATTTTTACCTGTAACAAACAATAAATTGTTAAAATAACATACTTAACAAGGACACATTTTGATGTTAATAGAATAAAATGCTTTTCATTTTTGTATAAATATGTTTATACTTTCCTATAATCTTTTTTTTACATTTTGAAATGAATCTAATACTGTGCCTAGACACAGTCAAAAAAAAATTATGTACCCTCACTTTGTTACGTAATTTAACATTAGCTTAGAATTCACGGTTGGATTAACATAACACATATTTTTACTTAGTTGACTAATTAACGTGCAACATTTAGGTTAAATAGCTTGGACTAGCCACTTGTTGCGGTGGACAATACGAAGTGTTAATCTAACCAAGTTTTCCGCTTGCGTCATTTTGTGAAATTAAAGGTGACGATATACTCACATATAATTATGCGGAAAAATACTACTTTTAAATAAAAATTTTTTGAATGTGTGTACTCTCTTACACACGTACAATAAACCTTAATTTCAAAGTGTCAACTGTAACGTGACGGTCGAGCGTAACAGACAAGTGTGACAATTGCTATACAATTTCTCCCATCGATACAAATTTTTTAACGTCAATTACAAAGGATCTCACAACACTAATAATTTAAATAATAATATTTTGGCCATTGCTTCGTACGTGTGGATATAGAAGTTGTTGCGATATGGGACGTCATATGGCTTGCGGTGCTGTTTCAGCACCTTCAATAGCAAATGCCCAGCGGTTTGAACATCCTGGTTCTTGTACAACCACTGGAAGTTAAGCAATGTTGACGCGGTTACTATATACTTAAAAATGTTTAATACCTCTGCAACTGTGTTATGAAACGAGTTGAAATCACAGCTTCCTAATATCCATCAAATAACTTAAGTAGTTTTCAACCTAATACACACTGAAACAAAGTTCATGTACTCATAACAACATTCATAGATCCTCAGTCGATTTGAGATAGAATTTCTATAGAATATATGAAACTACCAAAAACCATATAAATAAACATTTATATTAAGTGCTGCTTTCTTTGCGATTACGAATAAGATCTTCCGCAAAATATAATACATTGCGAGAAAGTCGCAATACGTAATTTATATGCTAAAGCTGTAAAATCCCGATATATCACGATCAGTGAATCGTTAAACTGTTGAACAGAATACTTGCAATTTAAATTTCTCTGACTGTACATTCAGCTTTAAATGGTAATAGCTTTGGATGCAATAAAACTCTATTCTACTGGATTGTGAAACGTGAGATGTGTGTTCGGTTCCCGCACAGGGAATGATTTGTGTGAGTTTGTGTGTATTTGCACCGGACCTATGTGTTCTAGGTACCGGCAATCTTGGATATGGATCATAATATGTGTATAATATAATAGTGACGCGTTAATTTATTTATTTTTATAGATGATCATCAATTTATATAAAAAAAAATCGTTTATAAACCATTAAAGAGCCAGCGAAATTACTGGACATATAAGATTTTAGAGCCGATGACTCAGGGTGACGAGCGCAGTGCAGTGCAGCGAAGGATTATGCAATGCAATGTTCTGGGGGCACTGTAACTGTTATGGGCAGGCGTAGTGCTTACCATCACCTGAACGACCTGCTCGTCTCGCCATTCAGTCAAATAAAATAAAAAATATATATTTCATAGGCAAATTTTATTAAGTTTTCCATGAAAAGAATTTTTTTTTATAATTACAATCTTATATACATTTTATTAGGACCGGTTTGGATTACATCAAATGTTTTCACTACAAAGAATACAAGAGCACTTAAAGTTCACCTCACGCATTAAAATAGTAGCAAATCTCACAAAGATAACAATCTATTACGTAACTGTTTTCTCCACGTTGACAACTCTTCCAAGATGGTATGACAGAAGTGTATTATTTTAATAAATTGAGTTGTCTGTCTGTAATTTCAAAATAAATCATTATTTTTTTATAATAGAATGAATAACGAGACGAGAGAGTCGTTCACCTGATGGTAAGCGCTACGCCTGCCCATAACAGTTACAGTGCCACCCAGAAAATTGCATTGCATAATCTTGCATGGCACTGCACTGCGCTCGGCACCCTGAGATATCGGCTCTAAAGTCTCATATGCCCAGTAATTTCGCTGCAAACAGTGCCCTTCAAATCGGAACACAGTAATGTCTGCACACTACTGCTAATTATTAAGTTTTTAAGTGAAACCTGCTGTTTATACAGTGCCTAATTATTAATGACCGCTTCTAGAATGTTTGAATATCTGTCTGTCTGTCTAAAAGTTTGTCCCAAACAGATTCCGGACACGGCTCAACAAATGTTAATGATATTTGGTTTATTAATACTTTACGTCCTTTGATTATATGCTTAAAAAATTACGGTTCTCCCGTAACTGTTCCTGTAGAATAGTAAATGCAGGTGAAACCGCGGTGCTCAGCTAACACTATTTATATTCTGTGAAGATGGCGTACATTGTCACACACGTGTGGCGGAAAGAATAGTCTTATAAGGTAAGTAATAAGTCGATTAATCCGGTTATTGCATGTGCGGATGTCTTCTAAGTTTCCATGACAATGCTGTGCGTGTTGTTTCCTATTAATATAACGGAAGTTTGTAGAAAAAAATGTAGGTATAGGTTTTGTGGTCGATTTTTGAATCGCACGTGACAAGACTTTAACAAAATGGTCGATCATCTTTAAAAAATCGACGAGAGAATCGACCATTTTGTCGTCAAATTATACGTAAAGTAGCCACTCTAAAAATATTATAATTTGACATACCATTGTTACGATTTAGTCAATAGCTATGAAAATGTGAAGCCTAGAAAAGGGCTGACTTTCAACCGGAAAACCCTTACAGGTCCAATTTTTCCATCCGATAGTCGGATCCGATAATCTGAACCAACTACCAGAAGGCGTTCCTTACATACATTTATTTGAACACTCAATACACGTCCGATCCGATAGTCGGATCGAACAATCGCAAACCAAATCAGACGTATATTGCCGAGCTAGAGGCTTGGCGACATAGATGGTAGCTAGCCACACGGATACGTTGCCCTACCACCAAGGTTTTATAACGATATTTTGTTCATGCTCATTTTTTTACTGTTGATTTTGGACCAACACCTTGTAACGTAGAACCAAACAAGACAAAAAAAAAAATTAATGACGAGCATACACTGGACTTACACTTATTTTTAGAAACACTAATAGTCCTTTAGTAAATAAGCAACGCGAGTAGATAACCTAAGAAATGTAACAAACACAAAACTACTAAAAAAAAGGCAGTGGCGCCTCATGCTAATGGCTAAATTGTTATAATTAAAAAAAAAACAGACAGAACAAACCGCGCAATCTCAGCTTACCGTAATGCATTTGCCAATCACATTGGATAATAACGACGAAATTGAGGTAAGTATAGTATAGGTCGCTCCCTATTTAACTTGACCATCACACATTCATTAACAATGAGTGACCCCGTACCGATTCGCACACTTCACCTATACCTACTTCAAACATATTAAAGTCCCACAAATAACGTTAGTTAAAAACATAAAGTTACTTGAATTACCAGTGCCTCGTAAATCGTGATACCCGTGTCAGGGCTAACTTAACATTGACTTAACCCATAACTTACCTTCAGTTATAAACTGCCTGGGTGAGACAGTTCGCCCACGTGGTCTATTACCCCAAAGGAACCGTAATTTTTTGCGGGATTTCTTTTATTTAACTGCGTGACGAGACAAGCAAGTCGTTAACCTGATGATAAGAAAAAAAACTAAAAAAAAACACCCTAAAGAACCAAATAAAATAAGAACTACCTATCCTAATTCTATCCCAGGGCCTAAAGTATCCATTATATCAAATATCATTTACATCCGTTGGGCCATTTCAGAGCTTATTCGGGATAAACTTTCGAACTGATAGAAAAAGATTCTAAAAACGGCCATTTCATGATAAGACATTGTAAAAATTGCTGTTTTCACTAAAATTTTGGCATTTATTTTGAAATTACAGACATACACCTATATTTTTATTGGTATAGAGAGCTTGCATGTAATGCCGTGAAGGTAAAGCTTAAACTCACGAATGAAATCTTAAAATCAATTGTTTAGACCTTGCTAGCATCCTCAGTTTCTCTAATAAAGTACTGATTTCTTCTCTAATAAAGTAAGATTTCCCTGTTACATCACTTGTTAGGAATTGAGTAATTAACACATTTAGAATTAGATGATTTATTTCCTAAGATATTAAATTTTACTCGAACATGGCGCTGATCTCCAAGTCAGTTTGACATTTTTAATAGTAGAAATGAGCTCTAAATGTGTACCAATTAAATTAATAGTAGCCAATGTGAGACATAGACAGACATACAGCGGAGTCTTAAGATTAGGATCCCGTTTTACCCTTTGGGTACGGAACCCTAAAACTGATCAGACCGAGACAAAATTACAAGTGAACTTAGCTAACGACTGGTAGCTATGCTCATCAGCTTTGATTTGATCTTGAACTCTTACTATATTAGGATGATCCTAAATACCACAGTAGGGTCAATCACTGGTATTAAAAAAAAGCTCAAGGTCGGCTCGTATACTGTTTTGTTTTAAAAACCGGCCAGAAATTATCTCTTTTGCCGAAAATAGATTACTATGAAGATCTTCTTGTACCTATTTACTACACTTTTTTTATAATTGCGAAAAAGCAAAATTACTGGGCATATGAGACTTTAGAGCCGATGTCTCAGGGTGACGAGCGCAGTGCTGTGCCGCGCAAGATTATGCAATGCAAAGTTCCTGGTGGCACTGTAACTGTTATCGGTTTTTCTGTTTCTTTTTATTTCATAAAATGAAAATGAACCCTCAACACATAAAACCAGACCCGATAAGTTGTTGAAACCATAACAATCAAGGCAGATTATTGATAACCTTGACGACTCCTTTCAATTTCTTACGAACAGGTTGGAAACCACTTTCATCGCCCATCATGGTAACCTCGGATAATAATTATACAAACATTTACACGAGCTTCACTTGTTTTAAGTGTACCTACAGTAGATTTAACATACACACATACATGAACATGGATATCAGGGCAATTCATTTATGAAAGTTTATTTTTCGAGAGCAATGGGCTGTGTATCTATAGAATCAAGCCCTTACGAGTAGAAGTAAAACACCAACTAAAAAAAATCAAAAAATATCATCAAAGATATGTTTAAAAATATACGAAATGTAACTCTCCCTCTTTCTATCTTCACTAACTTATATCTCCCTCTCAACTTCCGTTCGTCTCGCCCGATCACAGTTTTCGTAACGCATTCACCAGCTTACTCCCCAAGTCAAGCGTGCGTAAAGAAGTTTAACCACAGAATAGATTAAAAATAATTTTAGTACAAACATGACCATAAACATTTTGCTCCATTTTTAAATATAAAATTTCGTGTCAGTGGCCCCACGTATAATTTATTTCTGTTATAAAATCGTAAATTAGTCTATTTTAATCATTCAACATTCGTGATGTAAGTTTTATAGTGTCAAGTAGATAAGCATTTGACCGCAGTCCACGAGGTCAACAGAACATAATGCTTGCCTAGAAATTTATTTCTGTAGGTACCTAATCTGTCAAACAAAATAATTACGTAAATTAAAATAATGTTATGTAAATACTATAAAAAAAAACATATAGTATGATGAGAATTTATTTGACACAACCTAAATAACGATAATTAAATAAAATGAAATAGAAAACTAACTAAAATAGAAAAATCTAACAAAAGAGGGTGTCTATGAGGCATGGTGCTAAGAACACTGGCTGCATTTCCACGTTGAATAGCAATAGATATTCTCTGTGCGAGAAATGAGCCAGCCCTCTTGTCACCAGCGGCAAGTAAATTAATATGATATTCTCAAATGCAAAATATTATTTTTAGCTGCAGGTAATCTTGTATTTCAGGTCATCCACCCGAGTCAACCAGTTTTGAGTTTAGCCTTTTAAGGTCAAAAACTTTTTGAGAACCCAAAAAAAATAATTTATAAATGATGTTAACGCAGAATGGGCGGGTTGGAAACATGACTTTGCGACCTGCCTTAAAGCGGACATTGAATGTTTATTGCAATGCAAGATATCGGTAGGCTTTTTAAATAATCAAGTCTTTGAAAAAAGAATCATGTTTTTTCCTTTATTTTTTGTTTTGGGTTCGCACAATTAGTGCATGTAGCCAGTGTCATATTTTTTTTAAATGTTGGTGTCTCTAATTTTCTTGATATCAAATGACATAATATGAATGATTATGAAATTAAATATAACTTCTGATATAAATAAAAACTTATAATTTTTTGGAAAAATGTCACAAATATATAAATATTCTCCCTGTATTAAAAAATTATAAAACGAACTAGATAAGTTAAATTACTACATAAGTTGTCACCTTAATTAATTGATCCCTAAATATTTCAATCCAAAAATAACATTATACACTCTCATAATTTCCGAGCCAGTAAATTTACAGGACGCAGTTAGAAAACAAAAAAAAAGACTCTAAGTAATTTCTTTTTAAATACTAAGAGACGGATACCCCAATAAATTAATGAAACTTAACTTTCGATTTAAGTAAAGACCTTTTTTCCCAAGCTTTTTAGAAGGAGACGTTGACCCAGGCGCTGGCTGTAACTTTTTTCAAAAAAACCTCATACGCCATGACGCATCGCATAATGTTCAACGAAACAGGACTTTCCGAAAAAATCTTGAATGTCAAGATTACTTAACGTAAAAAGATGATCATATTGAATTTCTAAAACAAATATATTTGCCATGACTAATGTACAAAAATAAATGCAGTGATCTCATGATGTAATAATGACAACTAAAGGTATCTACAATAAATAATATATTATTTTGTCATTGAGAAGACCCATACCATCCTTCTTTGTGTATCTGTGTACGCCTATCACAAAAACTTAATTGATTTTTAACAGATTCATCTTTTGAGTACATTTATAAATCAATATTGCTTAAAGATCAAGTCATTAGTCTAAGATTACACGTTGAATACAACAATACAGCTGGCAGTCAAAATAGAAAAATAATATTTCAGCAATGTCTATTGCCTAGTGGGAGAACGTCTGCCTTCCAATCAGAAGGTAGTGAGTTCAAATCCCATTGCAGGCATGTACCAATGTGTTTCTGTAAAACATATGTACGTAATAATCACTCGCTTTTCGATGAAGGAAAAACTTCGTGAAGAAACCCAGAGAATTATTTCGGAGGTCAGTATGTTATCCACCAATCCGGATCGGGCCCCCGTGGTGGATTATGGCCTAACCCTCCTCACGAAAGTGAGGGGAGACCCGTGCCCAGCAGTGGGACGTTATGGGTTGATGATGAATGACTATCATATTAAATAATTTCATATAATATATGTATATGAATTGTTTTTCGTAAAAATATATATTTCCAGACAAGCTTTTATAAAATGCTTGTTCGGTACTGCAAGCTGAACAGAATTAGTACAAACACCATCAATCTACTGTTAATTACTGAGGAGTTCCATGTCTACCTTCCGTCTCTATCATCAGATCAGCTCGCTGTTACCATGATATTGTATTGTCATCGAAACTTGACAGGGATGCTAAATTTCATCTCATTTCAACAACGGAAACTTGGTCAAAATTGACATGCAAAATTCCAGGATATAAAAGTGCAAAGCTTTAAAAAAGATTGGAAATCAGAACAAAATACACGCTGGTAAAACTGAAAATACATGATTAACGATAGATTATTAAAAACAAAGTGTAAAAATTTAAAAAACTATGTTTTTTATAAAAAATATTCCTGAAAGTTTGCAAAAGAAACTACGTACGATCTCTTCAGAGAAAATCTAACTCGGCATTTAATTTTGACATCTATATCTACTTAACATAAGACGCGTTAACTTTGCCAAACATTTTGCTAAATTATGCAAGCTAAAACATCCTCTAATTATAAACACCAAAAGTCAACTCATGACTTGCGAGGATTAGCATAGACCGACCTTGTGGAATCGCAATGGTACAGATAATCCACGACAAAATGACACCCAGCTCCAAAATAGGAATGGATTTGAGAACAATCCCACGACCAATAGTCCCAGCAATCCCATGGCAGAGGCCTTAGGCGTCCCTATAAACTCTGACGCCAAAGGCCGGCACTATCTCATTCGACAAACAAGAAAGTCCCACTAATTATTATAGCTACGAAAGTTTGTGTGTATTTGTTCCCTCTTCAAGTCACAACGGCTAGGCGTATTTTCATGAAATTTGGTATTTAAATACTTTACGTTCTGGACATAATTATAACACATAGAATACTCTTTGTTCCGTAAAAATTAGCGGATCTTGTTGGACAATTGACAACATAGGTCAAACCGCGGGACACAGCTAGTTTTTTATAAAGTACTATCATGTTTCACATGCACTGCAGTACAGGGGCTGATTTTTTAATATCACCAAGTGGCAATATAGCCGAGAAATCGACTATTTTGATATAATTTTATCTTCCGGTGACATTCAAAAATTGATCTCCTCGTCAGAAGTAACACAATTTTTTTCCTCTTTATTCTTAGGTTGTCGATTCTTTACTACGAGTCATGTTATCGTGGTTTATATCTACTAGTATCACTAAAGCCTAAGGCCGAATTTAGTGCTCGACCGACCGTCGGTGCGTACGTCGGTGGCGCTTGTCATTTTTATGAAAATTGACAAGTCGTGACAGTGCTCGACCGAACGTACGCACGGGTATATTGTTTAATTTTCATACAAATGACAAGCGCGACCGACGTACGCACGGACGGTCGGTCGAGCACTAAAACCGACCTTAAGGTTGAGGTAAGTGGCACAGTCGCCATATATACTAGAAATCTTAAGTTATGTCGCTTTACTATTGAAAGAAGGTAGTAAGTTATTCATTTGTTAATGGCAGTTGCGTCGTTTTTCTACTACGCTGTGACCTTTAAGTGGCATTTAGAGATTTTTCACGCACATGTTCAGTAGTAGATTTGACTTGCAATCTCTTTGCGTTCTGGTTGATTGTTTAAATTAATAACGGGTAAAGTTCAATGGTGAAATATTATGGTGCACATGTCAAGGAGGCTTTTCCACCAATAGCTTTATTAAATTATCTATACGAGAGTAAAACTCAAAACTTTGCTCGAGCTCCCATTTGTTTAATCGAATCGTGACGTCACAGTTCAGGAATGTCAAGATTGTTCTTGATCTGCGTTAAGCTTGACCTAGTGTTGCCAATAAATACTAACTTTTCCTTCAATACTGCCTTCTATTATAATTATATACTTGCTAGACTACATTTTCGTGACTTGTACCCGATGCGTATAAGGCTGGCATTAGACGTTCAATCCTGAGTCGGTAATAATATGCCAAGTTGCCGAAGCGGATTATTATATAGATCTTTATAATTATACGAATTATTGGATCATTGATTACCTTCAATCACCATTGAATGGTTGATTTTATTTTATGTCCATTGCTTGTTGTCCTTCTTGCGTTTGGTTCCGAATTGTTCCACGTTTGAACACTGGCAGCACTGAACGATTGAACTGAACGTGTAACAGCTTTAAACTTAAGAATTAACTAACACTATTACAAGTATCGATGACCTCAGACTTATTGACCTTTGCGCCTTATTACGGAAAACATACATAATATGTAAAACACTTATTGAACACGCATTGCTTAAGTCAGTAACTATAAAGCTTTCGGCATTTGGATGTTGTGGAAATATTCTCCTTATGTGTCACTAATAAGGATGCGTATTAAATAAGCTTAGAATTTAATTAGGTAAACTTGAAACAGAATTCGTGAGCCATTTTCTGTTTTATGTTTCTGAAGATTAAATCAAAAGCTTTTAGTTACCAATAACCAACTACTACATGCAACAGTTGGACAACCTACATACCATTAGACTCATAGGTAACCCAAGTGTTTTAAGCCACTACCAGCTGGCAACGTAACCAAGATGCTGGCGGCATTGCCCCGTTGCATTGCAATGCTGATAATGTTATATGGAAGGTCTACAACATCGTTTACAGTAATATTTTTTTTTTTTAACTATAAATGAATAAATGAATTTTTATTGCCAAAAAAGTTAGGTGTTACAAATGAAATTTACAAAAAAGAGCAAACAAAAAAGAAAAAACAAGGATTAACAGTGATTATCAAATTCTCATCATCTCAATAATATAAATACGAAAGTTTGTGTGTGTGTGTGTATACGTGTTTGTTCCCTCTTGCCGCTGCAACGGCTGCATGCATTTTGATGAAATTTAGTGTGCAGATACCTTAAATCCTGGAAAATAATATGGACAACTTTTTATCCCGTAAAAATGAACGGTTCCCGTGAGATAACAGTTAACGAGGGTGTAGGCGATGCATCTAGTAAATTATATCCATGTAAGTTTAACCTTGGATTATCTATATGTTACACATCCATTTGTTGTATTTTCTATATCGCTTATAAACACCACTAAATGGATAGATACTTAAATACCTAACAGAAACATATTACCTATCATAACTTCACAAAACGATAGGCATTTGAGCAACAACACCTAATATGGCCGCATCGTCATAAATCTTATTTGGTAAACGTTAAATTAAGTAACGCAAATCGATGCGCAAATGTTTACCTATTAATTTACCAGATAGCTACTCATTCAGTGGCGGAAAATCAAAAAGACATAACAACCATCTTATCCTTTGCAAGATCAAAGGGAATGGAAAGCTTTACAAAACTGTCTGGCATAATAGGGGTTTGCGATGCCTCAACAAAGGGTTTCAATTGCCGCATGTTTGACAATCATGAGAAACGGCTCGCACGATTTTTTTTTAATATAAAACTTCTTTACGCACGCTTGACTCGGGGAGTAAGCTGGTGAATGCGTTTCGAAAAATGTTACCGGGCAACGCGAATGGAAGTTGAGAGGTAAATTAGTTCAATAAGTTTAAAAGGTAGGTGGTAGGTGACAGGTGACAGATGACAGATGACAGATGACAAATGACAAATAAATTGGCAAGAGAGAGAGAGAGAAAAAGACGAGAGCTCACATTTTCTTTCTCTCTTTCTCAAGTTTTACTTAAGTCGTGCGGTCTAAAGCACACTCTTTTTTTATTGTGTTTGCAATTGTCATAAGGTTTTTTATGAAAACGAAAAGTTACCCGGAAATTTTGAAATAACTGATAGTCCGTTTTTTCTATGGGATTTTTGTATGAACTCACGATTTGACATTTGTTTTGTTCGCGATCTTCAATTCACTATTCTCAAGTGACAACATGCAGAATTCTTGTTGAGGACTGAAATGACGCGGGTGAAATCGCGGGGCGTAGCTAGTACTTTAATACCAATGGTCACAGCCAATGTGTCAGTTTATGAAAAGCTTTGGGCAACGTTGCCAGGCAGATGCCAAAACATTCAAATAGGAATAAGGAAGTGTTATCAAGGTTTCGACACTACAGTATAGATATTTCACTAGGTACCTATAGAATGTCAGTATTTCACAATAAGTACGGAAACTCGATTGTAACTCGATATTATCACGAAATATCGATCACGTGATACCTAGATATCTATTGCCGATTGGTATTTTTTATATTTTATTAGACCTTGATCATATTACGGATTTCTACCTAAGTATTCGGAAAGTTTTGGTCAGTAATTGGAAATAAAATTAAATAAGTTAGAAGGCCAACTCCCTGGATACCAATACATTTATTTTTAAGAAACACAATCATAGATGATGCAATTGAAATTCAATTACAATTACTAAGTGATAAAAGCGTAAAATATTCTGGGGGGTCACCATGTACTAATTCTTATTCCATGCAGTTCATTTTAAGGCCTTGAACTGGGGTCCTACTCTCACCTATTAGTTAGCGGCTCAGTTTTGGCTCAGTTCAACTTAGGTTCCTAAACTGCACCGCATAATTTGGTACCATGACCTACACCTAAACAAAATCGTTATTGGATCGTTAACAATAAGAATGAATGAACGATAGTTTCTTACGTCTGCTATGACGTCACTCTGTTGGAAAGAGACAACACAATATCAACATCCTTTGCTAACTTCGTTTAGCCGTGTTTCTTTCTTTTGGTTGCGTTCAGAAATAAATTAAAAAAATATTTCGCAAAATTACGCTTATTTTCATGTTGCATGTTTTGTCATTTGTGTGAAGACACAACACCTAAGTAATTTAATTATGTATTTAGATGTATGTATCAATAATAATTATTGGTTTATTATTTATTTAAGATCATTTTTAAATTAAATTACGAGTAAAATATTGTGGTCCTAGAATTGATATCTTTTTAGAACGTTCCTTTTATATTTTTGACATTTGACATTTGATTAATGAGTGACGGGCGGATGAATGTTCTTCGACTCTAATTAGAAAATACAGCACGAAAGAGTTCGTATATTGAAATACGCGCGCTTTTGTGCTGATTTTTATAAATACTATTTTCGATTTCTTTTTATGTGGTTTATAAATTCACTACAATGGCGTCAGTAATTCTGACTAATATTTTGCATATTATATAAAAACCTTATTTCTTAAGTAGGTACTTATACGCATGAATCTATACTCCAAAATTCCCAAGCTTACGTCTCAAGTGTTAGCGGCTATTTTAAGTGGTTTTCTTTATATTATACTGTGAAACTTCTCGTCAACGAGTAAGCTACGGGCAACTTGAACACCTTTGGGATTTCATAAATAGGCACAACGAGATTGCAACGTGCTATAATAAAATCACGCAAGCCAGGGAATACTCTCGCCGGCTGTGGGAATCAGTAGCCCTAAGTTTAAACTCCCAAGGCGACAGTGCATACACAAATACACACACTTAATTATTATGATTTTTACACTGAAATCAAAATAATCCCTACTTCCCTACTTATATTATAAATGCGAAAGTAACTGTCCGTCGTTTTGTCTGTCTGCTACGCTTTCACGCCTAAATTACTGAACTGATTTAAATAAAATTTGGTACAGCCTAGACTCTAGAGCCTGAGAAAGGACATAAGCTACTTTTTAATGCGAGAAAAGGGTTGTAAAGTGTTGAAATAGGGGATGAAAGTTAGTATGGAAGTTTCTTCATATTTTAAGCTAGAAGCTGGAAACTTATTTTTGTGCTTTTGATTAGATATAAATAAAAATGACATTCAAATTTTGTAAAAAAATTATCCACAAGGTAAAATAGCAATAGGGGAAGAAATTTTGTATGGAAATATATAAGGTTTCGGCTAAACCACTGCACCGATTTTTAAAATTATTTATCTAATGGAAAACTACATTATGAGCGAGTAATAAAGGCTATATTTAATACCCGTATTCCCACTGGAAGAGGAACTACGCGGGTGAAACCGCGGGGCCGCCGCTATTAAGATATATAACCAAAAAGGCTCAACTTTGGTTGTGAAAATATTAACTTTTATTGAGACGCTAATTTTGACAGCTAATGGGATCAGTATAGGTTCAAATAGGTTTTAAATATAGCTCATGGTACGAAAAGAATGAACGAAATCATGACTTGCGATCCAGTTTAGGTTCAAAATGGCGGAAACCTAAACTGAGTCGCTAATAAGACGTCATGGTACGATTATGCGACGCAGTTCAGTTTAGGTCCTAAACTGAATCGCTATAAGATGTCATGGTAGGCCTCCTGAACGGCCTACATTGGCACCACACACTCATAAATGACAAATGTGACGTGACGTCACTCAAAAATAGACTGAAGAGAATGAGAGAGAAAGAGAATGAGATGGAGCTATATAAACTCCCATAAATGCAGACAAATTGTTACGATCTCTTTGGCTAAATGTCTCTGGTCGACTTATGAACGCTGAGCGATATTGGTGGTGCCAGTTACAGGGCAGTTCAGTTTAGGCCTCAAACTGGATGGATTTAACTGTTCGTGATAAGGCCCCTGGTTGCTTAGCCCATCCGTCTAAAATCTGTTAAGATTCAACGATGCGACAGTGACAGCGAGTGTTTACCCTTGAAGACATCGTCATAGAAAAAAAATTCGCGTGCGTGTAGA
Source organism: Campaea margaritaria (assembly GCA_912999815.1). Taxonomy (NCBI): domain Eukaryota; kingdom Metazoa; phylum Arthropoda; class Insecta; order Lepidoptera; family Geometridae; genus Campaea; species Campaea margaritaria. Next base: position 10,688,632 of record OU538789.1, on the reverse strand, counting down.
TGTTACCCAACCCGCAACTAACGTGCCCTCATTCGTGGAGACTTCAAGCCACTTTATGTAAGGTCCCTTTATCATGCCGCAGCGAGCCGGAAACTGCGTTAGTTACGCCTTTTTCACGCACATTTCAAAGATTCTTTGGTCTAAACACCTTTTGCATAGGCACAGCGGATTGAAAATAACATGGTAGAGTTTGCGAACAATTGTGCTGTTTCAACTGTTTAGAAAGGATCGTATGTGTATTACATAGTCAGTATTACTATTGCTTAATATAAAGCTATAAAACCTCAGTACAAGAAAAAGTTGTGGAAGGAAGTTCAAAGGCAACAGCTGTCTCACAGCTCTCTTATTCACATCTAGTAATACAGCGTACACGAGAGTGAGTGAAACAGAAAACTTCCCATGGTTTGTATTATTTCAAGTAAGGTCCACTAGATAGATTGGTCAACCAAATTATGTCATGCCTTGAAAACTTTGTGAACGGTTTGGTTACCAACAAGTGATAACATAAGTTGCCAATTTAGTGTGGATTCTTTTTACTTTAATACAACTTCCTTGCATAAAATTGCCAATGGAATAACAGTCAATCTCATAACACGGATTTATAAAATTATGTCACCGTTATCTGCCTTCTAACACTGAAGACAGCCAAAGAAGTGTTGCTAAACATAGGCACAGATTATCCACTGTCAATCAATTGATTAATGCTTCATTACTGCATAAAATCTACCGCATTATACTCGCAGCAGGAAGGGGAGATTATGGCATAGCATAATCGAAGGAAGTAAGGTTTTTGTGTTACCAATGTTACGCAAACCGCTATGAATAGACCTTAGGAGAAATCTATTATTGTCTGATATAGACTATGGTTGTTTTGCTTGATTTTTTACTAATTAATGTTAAAGTGTTCTATTACCAGTGGCGGTGTTTTTAGTGCTGTGCCAACACAACTGTGTTTTTTCTGTCTCATATGAAGCCCTGAAAAGTAATAAGATGAGAACTTGTAAATACCTCATAATATAGGGCGGTGGACCAAAAAGGAAAATCCTATTTAAAATTATACTTAAGGACCCGTAGCTTTGTTATGTAACTCCAGGAAAAAAGAAAACCTTGGACGTTCTTAGTAAGGGCCAAATATCAAATTAAAGCTTTTTATTTTTTAATTAACTTACATAATAGGGCTTCTGAATGGGGCCGACGAACAATTAAAAAGAAAAAAATAATTGAAAAGAAGTTTTTCTTTTACTGTACATATAGTAAATAAAATCTCTCTCTCTAAATGTTGAACATTTTTCAACAAAAAAACTCAGAACTCAAATCATTTATTGCAAAATAATGCATTTTTACAAGTCAACAGTCTCATATACATAGAGTAAAATATAAAATAAATCAAATATGAGTACTAAACTAATGATTAACTGATTATAGTTTGAGTTTGAAAAAGGACTTTTCCCTTTCAAGTGGTGACTCATGCCTGAGTCTCGCACAGAAAAGAAAAGAAACTCCATTAACTCTATCAGTGCTTCGGAAACAAACAAATCTAACAACAAACAAACAAATCTAACTTAAACATGAACGCAGTCTAAAACCACCGCCTAATAAATTCTCCATATCTTTACACAGCGCTAACAATATTCCTAAACAAAATGATCTTGTCATATAAAGTAATCATTGAGTGCCAATTGTCAAGTGCTAGGCTTGGCGAACCTTTCGAAAGTGCTAATCTGTGGTCAATGCTATCTTGCTTGTGCGATATCATACAAGGCGCTAAAAAGCACGAGTTATCATTATTAGAATGAGTAGTGTGGAATGTTTTGATTCTAATATTATGATAGAGTAAAAAAATGGTTACTATTACTATAATTTTTTTTTGACTGAGTGACGAGACGAGCAAATCATTCACCTGATGGTAAGCGCTATGCCTGCTCATAACAGTTACAAGGCCACCCAGAACTCATGTAAATCAGGATTAAATAACATAAAAATAGGTAAAATCAGATGTCTATCCAATATACTGATCGACATTGGAACGGTATGCTATTTTTTGTGATCATTTTAAACTGTGATTTTTTGTATTTCATAATAAAACTATACTTTTATAAATCAGATTCAATTTCGGATGCATTTCTAATCAACCTTGAAACAAGATTAACGTGTTGATTAGCATAGACGTTCGTATGCGTGTGTTTGTTGTTGATTTGTGTATATCATACATGACACGATGACCCACGCTAAGTTATGCCATATACCATCCCAACAGGTTGTTTGCGAAATCATCGAATTGATGTTCCACAAGACATGTCCTTCGAGAATATTGGATAGCTCAACCTCTAAACTCGAGGCATCTTGGAATGGTGGTGCGGTACTAGGGTTTCATTGCTTATTTAATTTGGTCACATATGGAAGTGTCATCATTTGTTGACAACCGAGACTAATAGCTTAACGTGTCCCTCTAAGCACGGAGAGAAGGATTATCCGCAAATAATTTCCGAGAAGTGATAGTTGTGTGGGGCCGGGTATCGAACACTATGTTATCGGCTTGCGACGCGCACCAGTCACCGCTTGGGCACCATCGTTCATTAAACGTTAATGATTACATCAACACCATACTAATCATGTCTTAATTTCATAAGTTGTATGAACCGTGAACTGCTGGCTGCCGGCTGCTGGGCACGGGTCTCTCCTCACTTTCGTGAGGAGGGTAAGGCCATAATCCACCACGGGGGCCCAGTCCGGATTGGTGGAACACATACCTACCTCCGAAATAATTCTGCTGCTGTATTGTTGCTGTATTGTTATTGTGTTTGTGCTGTATTGGTTGATGGAATTAAATGTTGGCGCCTTTTAGAGTATCGCCACCGTGGCACTGTAAGATGTAGCGAGAATTTATTTCTATTTGATATAAACGAACTCCATTACCGACGTCTAGTATCTGTGTGAATCAGGCCAGCCATACAATAACTAGCAATCATCAACATTTAAATGTAAATTAGTCGCAATATCCAAGTACATATAACCAAGGACCATATTATATTGAACATCGCATCAAACTGAGCCTACTTAATTCAATGATGACATGATGATATTGACCTTCTGAATTCATAAATATTAAAGTAGATTTATCCGAAATCTTGCACTTCAAATATTTTATCTTGTCTATGAAGCTTAAAGTTTATGTTAAGTCTTTATGTTTAGGACACTATTTACAACAGATTACAGATTACATTAAATCTATTTATTGGATTCGAAAGACATAATTTTCTTTTGTTTAGTGGCGTTACATATTATCCTACGATCGACCGACGACCGATGACGTTTATCGATTGATCGTTAGATCGATTGATGTGGTAGTTTTAACCGATCGATGCAAACCGGTAAATAATACAACCGATAGATGATGGAACGATCATCAAACCATGCTCTCATGCTACATGTCAAACGATCGATGGCATCGATCGACGTCGATTATGGTGTGTGGTGTGAAGTAGCACCCTTGTAGTGGCAAATAGATTTTTAGACTAAATTGGCGATAAATAACTTTTATTGGTATTAGATACCGTTCGACAACAGATTTTCAGTTTAAGAGTGGTGGCCAGGCGGAAATTCAGGTTCTCTACCACAAAGGTGATACTCATAAGAATATTTTCTTATAACGAAAGCCCATGTTTATTTTGGAATTGTATAGTTTCTCATACAAATTTTGGGAACCAATAATTACGACAGAATTATATTTAATTTGTGTTTCTTTATGAACCTTGTTATTCATTTCAAAACCGCCCATATCCAGTTTTCTCTTCAAAAGCTTTTTAAGAACTCGAATTTCACATTTTTTTTACCGATTGCGATAATTTCACGTTATTTTTAAAAAGACATTTTTTAAGATAAAAGTTGTTGTATGTGGTTTTGAAAATACAAAATGGTTCATAAGAAAGAATGAACTGACATAAAAGCACGTTAGTCGTCATTATTAGAATGGATTTTTTTTAAGGAAATTGTAAAGGATGGATGTATCACCTTAACATAAGTTGCACAAAAAGCTTAAAATTAAAACTAGACTTATTAAACCTAGACTTTCTCAGGAGGAGATTAACTTTGTCGCAACTCAAAACACGCCTTACAAAATATAAATTATCCTCACCTTAAGTAATTTGCTTCATAATAGCTGCACTGATGTAGAGTTAATAGCATTCTCAGAGTCCTCGCGTTAAGAGATAATCTCAACATTATACTATTAACCTTTCGCTTGGGAAAACTGCGCAGGCGCATGGGGCGTTACAAAATCTTTTTTTTTTATACTCCATTGTAGTCGAAATGGCTAATTTGAATGACATGAGAATATTAAAAGTGTATCGAATGACAATGTGAAGAAATATTATGTCATTAACAATTTAGAAGTTATTTTTTGTTTTGTGTTTATGTTTTTAAAAATTATCTTTTAAAGCATAGTTATGTCTGTAAAGTAGAGTTCCAAAAGAAAAGCTAAATGTGATAATAACATTGAATGTTAAGACATACCCTTTGAAAATAATTTTGAAGCGCTCATTGAAAGTTTGGTTTACCTGAAACAAAAAAAATCATTCAATGTACAAAAATATAACGATATATTTATTTATTGAACAAAATTAAATATAATGCATTAAATAACAATAAGCAACAATCCAACTATTAAATTACAACTTCAATGAAAACGAACATAGAAATATATCTATTTTAAAAACAGCTCACGTCACACAAGAAAATAGACGACTGTACTTATTTATCGAAAAAAACAGTAATTTTCTATAACATACCGATCTATTTACTCATTAGGAAATACACGTCCGCCAAAGTAGTTTTTATTGCTAGTCATAGTTATGCTAATTCCGAGAAATAAACAAAGCTGAAGGCAGATTACTCAACGCTAATTTCACATAATCCACACACAAATGACGCTTCAATTTGTGACGGCCACATTTCTTATGGGAAACGGTCGACTGCACAGTGCACCTGCCATTTTCATAGTTTAAGCTCAGGGCCGGAGCTAGTGGAAAAACTCAGGGGCTAACGAAAATGAAAATCATTGCAGTCTTGTAGAACAACCAGGGCGTTAGAAAAGTACCATGCGGATTTTTAAAGCCTTCTGGTGGTAGTTAAATTGTATGCCTGAATTATAATACATTTTGTTTCAAAATATTTTTTTTTAATAATTTACTAATACCTACTAATAGAATTTTATAAATCGTTTAGTGGCTTAAGCGATAAATTCAGTAAATAAAAAAAAATATATAGGGCTCTTATTCGCTAAGACCACCTAGATTCGTAAAGTCCTCGTTACTGTCAATTGAACTGTCAAAATAACGTGCGGGATGCTAGCGCGATACAGGCACGTTTTGAAAAGTTTTGAGGTTCAAAATAACATCTTATAACATCACGCGTTTTCGGCAAGGAAGCTCATAGCAAATAAGGGCACAGATATGCATTATAAAGGCTGGCTGGGTTAACTACTGAAGTTATTTGTTGTTGACGATAAGTCATACGGTATTATTAAACTTATATCATCCCCTGAAGCATAACCCCTTGATGCTATCCCTGTGTTTGGACCACTCAATTAAATCCCGTCCACCGCAATGCTTACCAGACGTCACAAACATTTCTGTGTGAAGACTATACTAATTGCAGAGGTTCGCAACCGTGGGAATTTGGAGCGAAAACAAAGCGTTGCTCACTGTTTGAGCAACTTTACTGTCTAATTGATTGTTCACTTCTGAAACTTGGTTAAAAGCGAAGCTAGTAATTTCGTGTCGAGGTTTGATTGTTTATCCAGTGTCTTGAAGGCAATAGAGCCCCGATGCAAGTAGTGTACACAAAGATAAAAATGTTTCATAACATCGCGTAGCTTAAATGTAAATCTCATTCAACCAAACAACTTTCATAAAATTAAGAACTCTATTCTTCAATAGATAGAATTTATTTTTAACAAAAATTAGATATTTAACGAAAGCCAATTATTCAGATTCAATTGCACACGTCCATTTGTGAACTAGCTTTTGCCCGCTGGTTTTATTTTGTTTGTTTTTTTCTGTGAAACTCTTTGCCTATTTTCTAATATTTATAATGTTTTATCACAGGCCATTTACGATTTTACCCCTTTACGATGTTTAATCAAGCCAACAAGCGAGATTGCTCTTGAACAAAATTTATTATTATTTTTTTATTTCAATATACATCAATCATCAATTGGAATCGAATCACTATTGGAATGTGATTGTGACGTTTCCGATAGCACGACACATCAGAATCTTAATCGGAATTGGATTGGGATTTTATATTCTTAATATATAACAAAGAGATTAGAATAATTTAGGGTATACATTTTCTAATTTATGATTAGTTAAATCTAATCTTAGGTATTGTTGGTCTGTGATCGAACTGACAGACATAATAATTTATTCATATACCTAGAGCAGTGAGAGAATGAATCCATCACATAACACAGCCGATCTCTAACGATAATACTGAATGGCTTCCATTCAATTTGATTATCGTAAAAACTGCGTATCGTAGTAAAGCGTGTGAAGAAGCGCATTTTATATTTAGCTTAATACAGTTGAAAGCCTTCGATTTTGGAGGTGATCTTGTGTTGGCCGTTTGATTGCCAAATGTACCATCTGTCAGTATTAAATGCTTTGCAAATGTGACTTATTAGCATAGCTAGGTTTATAAATGATCATATATTATGTGTGTTTGTCGCAGCGATTCCGCGTTTTGTATTGTATTTTATTAAGACTGGATTCAGTATAGTTTAAAGTTGTTTATCGTTAATCACGTTTTTAATAAAGAGTTTATCTAACTATTTTATTCTGTGGTTCGCTTGTGGAAGGGGGTTTTTTAATCTTATATTAGAAGGAAGCTAGAAAGATCTAATAAAATACATGATTTAAGAGATTTTTTTGCCATTATGTAGATTTCATTATGTCATAATATTTTTGTAGCGTAATGGAAATTTTACTGTCTTGACTTAAAATTTAAAATAAATAGTGAACGACGCGTATCTGGAGATTATAAAAATAAGACAGTGTGCAAAGGCAAGGTGAAAAATAATGTTCCGTAGGTGAAAACATCAATAGCTGGGCGGCGCGAGCGCATCGATGCATAGATGTAATATATATCAACAAACAGTACGGGCACTAAACACACTTTCATAAATATGTGATTCACCTATCATTAAAATAAACTCAGATAGCGCATCGCTTAAGTTCCCGTTCCCGTGGGAATACGGGGATAAAATATAGCCTGTGCTACTCGCTGATAATGTAGCTTTCATTTGATGAAAGAATTTTTAAAATCGGTTTAGTGGTTTAGGCGTGAAAGCGTAACAAACAAACAAACTCACATTCGCATTTATCATATTAGTTAGGATAGTAGGACTTTTTAGGGGTTTTTACCAAATGATGATAGTGGAACCACTACGATTTGATCCTTGTCCGCGATTGCGTATTGTACCGAACTCTATGGTCCATACTGTTCGCATGTTGCTCACTTGATATCTTCCTACCGTACAATTATCCCATGTGTGTGGGTGAGCTCTCGTTTCTTTAAATATAGGTTATTTACGGATTTCTAGATCAGAAAAGAAGATCAATATAGAATATCTAGAGCTAGTTGCCTAATACTGTTTCTTTCCGTAAAACTTAAACTTTAAACGTTAAACTATTGTTGGACTTTTAAAATTTTAAAACTGACGTACAGTTTTAAGTTCAGGGGTCTCACCACGAACAGTTTAAGGGCTTTAACTGAACTACCCTGCTAACTGTCACCACCAATATCGCTCAGCGTTCATAAGTCGACCAGACACATTTATCGAAAATGGTCGGAACAATTTGTTTGCATTCATGGGAGTTTATATAGCTCCATCTCATTCTCTTTCTCTCTCGTTCTCTTCAGTCTATTTTGAGTGGCGTCACGTGAAATGAACTGCTTGGAATAAGAATAAGTACGTGGCGAGCACGTGTTTTTACAGAGTAACGTTGTAAAATGGAAACATACAAATTGTTTTTGTGAATAAACATAACAAAAAAGGTTATAAATGAGGTTATTCACGTATCGTGAGTTCAAACTAAACTATGCATATAAATTTTAACAGTTAGAGGCGTAATAAGTCGTGACTTGATAGAATAACATAACTGGCAGCTATTTATCAAAGATAAGTAGAAAAACTTTTGATTAATGTGTGTTTATGGACTAAGCTCATCAGTTTAATTTCTTCACAATAAACTGGTATTGGAGTTAGGTATGCTATCCACCAAACTGGACCGGGTCCCGTGGTGGAATATAGCCTAACCCTCCTCACGAAAAGTGAGGGGAGACCCGTGCTCAGCAGTGGGACGCTATGGGTTGTTGATGATGATGAAACTGATCTCTGTGATATTAATTCTGACAGCAGTAAATTAAGCTAAATATAATCTTAACTTTGACATACCAATCCAATAGGGGCTTTATCCAATTTTTCGATCCAATTTTTATCGAGACGAGCAAGTCGTTCACCTGATGGTACACGCTACGCCTTCCCATAGCAGTTACAGTGTCACCCAGAACATTGCATTGTATAATCTTGCGCGGCACTGCACTGCGCTCGTCACCCTGAGACATCGGTTCTAAAGTCCCATATGCCCAGTAATTAAACTAGAAACAGTGCCCTTCAAACCGGAACCTATATGTTTGTACACTACTGCTTCGCGGATGAATATCTGGCGAAGGTGTGGTACTTCCCCAGGCGGTCTCTTGCAGAAGAGGCCCCCCACTACAAAATTGATGTCCTTTCCGATTAGTTTTTCTCTTAATTGTCAGTTAAGATCGCTCCACCCAGAATAGACCCATTAGTTGTTTAATTTATGCTTGACCCGTTCTATTGCCGTCAATGAAAAGGTCATGTCAGTATATGTGTATTATATTAGATGCTAAAGGCACACCTACGGTTTTGTGATATTGTTGCTAAATATTTTGTCAATAACATTTGGACATTAACAAATAATATATTAAAATTTCTTAAACTGTAGTTTTTGAAGTGAAAACATATTTAGGCGCTTTGAGCATGTCATTTTTGGGTAAAGAAAATGAGCCGTCACGCTCGGCTATGTAACGCACGTTCGGGTAAAGTCGGCTCGAGTCGACTAAAGACGCGAGAGAGAGATATAGTCACCGCGTCACTGCTAAGGCGAGCGTTCCATGAAAGAGCATGACGCATCATTTGCATTCAGTATCGACGTAAACACGGTACGTGCAGTGCAAATTCGTTTTATTTTTCAAATGTTTTGTAAAATGTATGTATGGAAAGAAGATGCCTCAAAAAAGATAATTCTACTTAGAAAGTTTGTTTAAGATTATACTGGTGAAGGTTCACCACAATCAAATGTAATTAAATACGCATTACGATCACATAAATTGTTCCTAACCTCTAACTAGGGATCAGGGGCCTTACCACGAACGGTTAAATCCATCCAGTATAAGGCCTTAAACTAAACTGACTGCTAACTGTCACCTCCAATATCGCTAAGCGTTCAAAAGTCGACCAGAGACATTTATCCAAAGAGATCGGAACAATTTGTTTGAATTGGGAGTTTATATAGCTCCATCTCATACTTTTTCTCTCTCATTCTCTTCAGTCTATTTTTGAGTGACGTCACGTCACGTTTGTCATTTATGAGTGTGTGGTGCTAGGCTGTTCAGTTTAAGGCCTTAAAATGAACTGCATGGAATAAAAATAAGTACGTGGTCATCCCCCCGTTAGTGTTTAGTGTTTTATATAAACTTGTCCCAACCATCAGTCAGCCCTTCGCCATTACAGTTAGCTATTTTTATGCGCTCTGTCAGTAACTTTGATTCTCTGCCTAAACATATCGCTTCGGAATATACATATCAAGAACAGTTAATTAAGTATACGCTCCAATAACACACAAACTGGATTAACTACGTGAAAATATGTCAAATTAATGCCAACAGATTGAATTCCATTATGAACGTCCAGGTTATACATATGTATGACTGTTTATGTACAGTTTCCTTCCTGCGGGGTGAACGACACTTTCTTTCCGTTATTGCAAATAAGTGACATATGGCAAATCGTTAGTACGAGTAAGTGATAATTACCTTATCTCGGTAGGAATTACGTTACACAATAGTTTCCTGTTTTTGCCGGAAGACCCTTTCACTGGATTTTTAAAACTTAAGAACGTTAATATTAATGTTCTGAAAATTTCAAGGAAGAAGGACAGACTTATACAAAGTATAATACACCAATTATTAGGTTAGCTATGTTTAATTTCTAAAAAATATGATATATTATGGGTTTTTATATGAGTTCCTGTTTTTTTTTATGTGAAAAGGGGACAAAAGATAATGCCAACATAGAGGTCAATTCCCTATTCAGTGGCAAGTAAGTTGACTTCTGTCCTTTTTGTTTTTTGATATTTCAATAAAGTCTTTATCTATCCATCTACAAATCTTCTGAACAACCAACCTGAAAAATCAATCAACAACCGTTTGTTAGTTTTAATCAACCGCTAATTGAACCACAAATCACACCTACATCAAAGCTTCACGCCAATTAGAATTAACCGGTGCTGAATCAACGATAAGCTGCCTCGTCATGGACAAACGAAATCGCCAAACCCCCAAAGTAATTAGATGAACGATATTGCATAACAAACTCGAGAAATGCGAAAGTTCTCCATTTCTCTGTAAGCGTACGATTTCTCGCTGACTTGGCAATTACTTGGCGACTTGCGACGATTACTTAATCCTCATTTGCGATGATCATATGCCACGCATTGAGATTGGGTGCTGTTTGGATTATTATAGTTAAGATGAGTTTTGGATGCGAACGCTTTCGGATTTGTTAAATAAATATAGTAACAAAATAACACACAGTGTACAGTGAAGTTTTACGGCATCTCTAGCTTAAGTGGGTCGACTGCTACGCGTGAGGTTGCAGGTTCGATTCCCGCACAGGGCAATGATTTGTGTCAACCACAAGTATTTGCTCTGAGTCTGGGTGTTTGTAGGAATGCTCTTAGCGTTAAGTCCGCCATTTGTACTAGTTAGTTAATCTGTGCAATAAAGTATTAAATAAATAAATAAATAAATATAATAATTAGCGCTCTTCGTATTTACTCGTTAACACTTTGACTGCTGCAAAACACAAATGTGGTGTTAGCTGTATGGGAAAACACTATGGTCTGTGCAGATACGCACCCGTGGCTAGACAAGAAGATCAGCTCAGCAGTCAAAGTGTTAACACTTAGTACCGAACACATTATGAAATATGCTGCATTAAATTGCCAATTTGGTAAAAATTCGTTGAGATTTTAACAAATTATGCAAATGTGGTTAAACCGTGACTAGTAAAATTGAAAATGTTTAGGAATCATATAAATTTATAAATATTTTAGACGTAGATATTTTTTTTCTAGAAAGGGCGATGGCTCGGTTCTGTAGTGGGCGTACGCAACGCGTGAGATTTTTGTATCCCTTAGCATACCTTTCAGTATTTAGATGCATGTGTAATTTCCAGAGACAGTCCATAATTAATTGTCGTCTAGCAAGATCCGTAACTAAACAACCTATATGTTAAACATTCAATTTAGTTATTTCAATCTGATTACTCTACCTACATTTATAAAATCATAATTGTCTTTATAACACGTAACGACAAAAATATCAATTAGGCAGCGAGAGTCACGTCGCAACACTCAAAATTACAATTGTTGGAAAGTTCACGTCCTGTTACACAATCTCAGCGCACAGCCGACAATTAAATCGTAATAAAAATTACATCACACGGTCAAAACTAAAGGCTAATACACTTGACGCAGACAATGCGCCCGCGCACCGAAAGAAAGTGCCACCTACCGCACACAACGCACCATTCATGACCGTGAATTCCGTGAAAGCGCGTACAACGTATAAAACAATGAAAAACGGACATTCCGTGACTTGTTCTATGTAATAAGTTATATAATGGGTGATAAACATAACGCTGCTGCAGTTTTCGCGAAAACAGCTAATGAGATTAGTTATAAATTTTATGGCAGCGGAAATGTGTACTAATGTGTTTATTGGCATATTATTTACGAACCACGCACAATATAATTTCAGGACAATTTAAGGCAAGTTGTTTTACCATCATTAACTGTGAGACAGAGAAATGATCTATCACTCAAGTGCTATAGTTTAAAACTAAAATAGTTTAATGTTGATAATATAAATCGTAGATTCGTCACTCCTTCAATAAGTGACCACTTTTGTAACACAAACATATTAACACAACTACACAGCAAATGTTTTTAAGTAACTTGCCTTGTATCTAGTAATTAGATACGAAATTCCAATCCAATAACAAAAATACCCATGACATGCTTTCCTTTCAAACGCAAAAACGTCACCTATAAAACTAGGTAACACCCAATCAATAAATTATCAATTAACGCCTCTGTTTAATATCGAATTGCACACAATTCATATGCAAAGAGAAGCGAGTTGTGTAAACCGACCTATTGTATAAGCTGAGACACATAGGCCTTGTCAGCCGACTAAACCCCGCTTCAGTGTTACGCTGCGTAGTTTGACGACCTCAAGTGTGTGGACCGTGACGAATTTTCGTAACATTCTTTTATCGACAATAGGTATTGCTGTTTGGTCTGGTTGCTAAGAATTTTGAAGGAAACTTATTCTATATCTGTTTTTGACCTATTTTTATCTGGTGTGCTCTGTCGGATGGCATGTAATGCATTTATTGAGAGCTTGAAAACAAAATGATTTTTGAAACATGCTACATACTTCCCCTTAACGCTTGCTTTTTTCATAGCGATAATTGAAATTTTAAATAGTCACACTATACAATAAATATGTTCAGATAACTTACCAATCCTACTAACTAAATGCGAAAGTTTGTGTTACCACTCAGCGCTGTAATGACAGTATGATTTTCGATAGAATTTGGTTTATATATAAGACCTAGAATTCTTATTCCAGGAAGATAGTTTTTATCAAAATTATCAAAGCCAACCTAGGTGAAACCGGAGGGTGCAGCTTGTGTAAGAAATACAGTTTATATTCCTCGCAGCGATAAGGCCGAACATTGTGACACTAATTGTTGGATTTGTTTTGTTCTATTTTTTAAGTTTTCTTTGTTCTGTTTTTTTTCAATAAAGAGTTAATCTATCTATCTATCTATAGCTTCTATTTCAAACTCACACCAAGCACGCTTACAAGACAGATATTCTTGATCATTGTAACAAGTCGTACATACATAATTCTCTACAAAAAAATCTACACAATCCAGGATACGACTCATGCTGTGTAAAGTCTCAAGAACAAAGATCCATTTGAAACAGCTCCCACTACTTTTCCAAAACCATACCAGTCAAGACATATTTCATTATGGTAATTTTTAAATATATACAGAAGCCGGTGTTCGTTAACGTCTATTTTCAGTCCATTAGGTAATTATGGATTCTGATAGAATCCGTCGTGCTTTGGCCTTGACCTGGTAAGCATTGTCTACGGTTTATTATCCGAGCTTTTGTGTGGTCAGAGACTTGCGATAGTGAAACTTCCTATTGTTTATGGTTTGTTTAGAAAAAAAGAAATAAATCTACCTGAGAGATAAGTCGAATTGACAATCTCTTCCTCTTTTGAAGTCGGTTAAAAGCCACGGGTCGTATCCCCACTGCTTAATTCTCAAATATAAAAACAAAAAAAAATTAAAAAAAAAATTATTAAGATTAAAGAGTTTTATATCTATAATAAATAAATTAAATTACTAAATATCCATACATGAAGACTTAAAGCCAGATTCATGTAAGAGATTCAACGATGATTTATGACGAAATAATATCGACTCGAAACGATGCACGTGTTAATGAAACAATTAGTCAACGCCCAAAATGGGATAAATGTTGATGCGAATATGTGATTACTTTTAACACCCTCTGTACACAGTTTAGCAATATATAGTAAACCGAGGCGAATGGGATCAGGGGGTGAATCGGATCACCAATAAGAAATTCGCTCATATTTAAAAATTCAATGTAACCAATCAGCGCAACAAATTGCTTCTATCTAACTGCAAGCGCGGAAATGACTTAGCTTGACATTAGCTCACGGGTCAGTCTGGGGGACGCTTCCCAGAGGACCGTACTTTTCGTCAAGCAAAATGTGCTCCGAATCGCCTCGCAGTCTACTTTGGATTAAGTTCCTAAACAAATACTGTGGTTCTCCTTTTACGTACTGTTCTTTAGAATACTGTCGAAATCAACAAATATGATCTCAAACCGAAAACTTATTCAAAATCATCAAGTTTCGACAAGCTATGTTAACATTGTAGCACTAGCTTAATGTTTTGTTTTTAGACATAACCTAGTTAGCAGCTACAAACGTAGAAATAAAACTTTAGTATGTAAACAACAACAGTTTATGAAGTTCTAGATTCGTGGCGGCTTAATTTGCACTACCATTCCTTTTTTGGCATGCACTTTGGTAAGTTCCTGCATAATCATTTAGCAACCATTGCATATAATGAGATTGTTTTCATGCTTTACTCGTGCTTGCTTATTATGCTAAATTGCACAGTGTTGCATTCGACCTAGACTGTGCTCCAGTTAACATTTTAGGTAATATAAAATGGTAAAACACATGGATGGTTGCTTTATTATTTGAAACAGGGAATTTGAAACAGTCGATGTAATAGCATAATTGTATGCTTTCGTCTATACACTCTCTTTATTTTATTTTTTAGACTGACTGCTATATTTTTTGAAGTAACTGTTTTGAGTTTTTTATTATTATTACTAATTAACGAGGCAAGTAAGTCGTTCACCTGATGATTAGCGCCACGTCTGCCCATAACAGCTACAGTGCCACATAGAACTATCCATTATGGCACTGCACTGCGCTCGTCACCTTGAGACATCGGCTCTAAAAGTCTCATATTCCCAGTAATATCGCTGGAAATAGTGCACACAGTCTCTGTAAATTAGCTTGTGGGCCACCACCTTTTTCTATATTGATTGGTCAAGACCTGGAAATTGCCAGTGCGCCTGATCTGCATTTATTAAGGATAAATTAAATGCAGGATTTGTTAACATAACTGTTTTGTTTAATATTGGCGGATGATCCTTATGCTCTGATGATTCTGGGTATTAAGACTACAGTATAATATTAATAACCCAATATATTTCAATGGGTCTTCGTAAAGCAATAATCATATTAACGCGACATTATGTATATCTAACGAAGTTGATGACTTCCAGATGAGATATATATGAACAGACGTAGACACTGTTACGATAGTAAAGGCTTTATTATAGTAGACACGATGTCTATCTAGACACTTAGTTTTGGTTCTGAACTGGCCTGCATGATGAAGGTCAAAACAAAATTCTTTCTTGCAAAGAATTGTTCTGTTGGTTTCATCACGTCAAACTTCGATTCCCTTTTGTTCGTAAACATTGTTTGAACTGAGACAAGACTAACAGACATACGTTGAATCACTAATGCTAATGTTTGTGAAATTGCAACCGGCAGCCTTGGCCGCTATTATTGGGCCTCTATTGTAGTGTTTATGGCTATTCTGCCGACTTTGCGTTCGACACATTTGTCTTTCTGCTCTTGAATGGTGGCTAAACGTTAATAATTACTACGAGTAAAGACAGGACAAATTAAATGTGAAAAAGTTTATTGTTGAAAATGTAATTATTTTTCAGGCAACCTTTTATAAAATACTAATTATAAATCAAGTGGGTATTCTTCGTGGGTTAGGTGCAATGACTTTAATGATTTTCAGGAGGTATCGTAGGCGACCGCGTCATCTAGATGAAAATGGAGATACTTTCTTACGGCAGCGGGACAAAAAAAACACCAAATGGGAAGGACACAAGTCACTAGTGTGGTTAACTTTCGTGAATATCGAAGACTGACACGAGTAGATAAATGTTTCAATTCAACGTAACCAAGGTACATGACACCCGACATTACCTATAAGAAAGTCACCATTGAACAAGAGTGGAAAGTGGTTGTAGTGACCATGACGATAGCAAGGCTATCACGAATTCACGACCGATCTCGATCACCATTCAGTACGAACTCGAAAATTGTTTGCATAAGAATACCGAGGATAATCTCTGAATACGAATGAAGTAACCCCCCTTCTTTGTTACCGCGTCTCGGACTCGTGAAAAATGACCATGTCTTATCAATTATTTTTTTCGTAAAAGAACGTTTTCATTGAGTTATGAGTTTCTTGCGTCCAGTCTCGTGGTAGGTACCCTAGGTTTAAAAGGTTATGGTTAAATCACATTTTTCTGCCATATTAGTTAATATTATAAGGTGGGGCATTGTATATTATTTTGGATAGAACAGGTTTACTTCTTAATACTTAGAAATGTTCGAGATCAAATACGAATAACCACGCTTTTTCTGTTTTTAAATTTTGTATAACCCTCTATTTTCCGTAAATAAATCGATGATTTCAAAAAGACGATTTTATAATGAATTAAAAATTATAGCACCACCTAGAAAAAAAAATGTTAAAAGTTAACTACATAATATTTATGCAACATAAAATATAACTGTGGTTCAAAATTGCTTGGTTGGACATAATCTTCAGACGTTAATTTTAATATTAAACAAACACAACCTATCCTTTTACAATGACTCAAAACTATCATCCTTACAAAAGCAGAGAAACATAAACTTCAGTTCACAATACCTATCTAGCTTCATAAATAATGTTCCTTCTAAGAAAGCAATTTATCTTGGATCCTCATGAGAATAAAGCGTCATAAATCCTTTGATATCAAGTTACTAAGCTAGTTTTCATAAACAGATAATACAATGTCGTTTTCGTATATTTATGAAGAGGTTTGCATATGAATTACAGTTTTTACGTTGTAGCCTCTAGGTGGCATACTCGTTAATTTTGTTCGTGCCGATGTATCATTTGCGCCTACGCTATTTTGACTTCAATGTAATGGTGTCTCTACTTCACTGTACAGTTGCGTTCACACATTGCTTAGTAATTTAGTGCGACTGTTAAGCAGTTGTAGTGGGTGGTCTCTTCTGCAAGAGACCGCCTGGGGAAGTACCAAACCTTTGCCATAGAGTAGTGTGCAAACATTACTGTGTTCCGGTTTGAAGGGCACTGTTTTCAGCGAAATTTCTGGGTATTTGAGACTTTAGAGCCGATGCCTCAGGATGACGAGCGCAGTGCAGTGCCGCGCAAGATTATGCAATGCAAAGTTCTGGGCGGTTCTGGATTTAACTGTTATGGGCGGGCGTAGCCTTACTATCAGGTGACCGACTTGCTCGCCTATTCACTCAGTCAAATAAAAAAAAGTGTCGTTTTATTGTATTTTAATGACTGTGATGAGATGAGGGACCCAAACTGCACCCCTGTTAAGAAAAATGCACGGCTCTTTAGGAATATTTCCGCACGCGGAAAGTGTTTTCGGCGATTATCTAAGAAGCCAATTTTAAATTTTTTCTACGCAATTACACGTCATTCTCTAACTATGATGAGCTAAACTTATTTTTTTAAGTAAATACATAATTTTTTACGCTAGGGAACGCGCTCACTATTGGTCTGGCCGATCCCACTTCCCACACCCACTTAAAACTTGCATCTTTACAATGTGTGAACATGCCATAAGTATGTATCTTTATATTACTATTTTAATGTCACAGGGCCTTGGATAATGTAATTCAATTCACTAAGTACCGAACTAAAGAGTTGTTTATCTATTACTACGGAATAGATGGATAAGATAGATAGATAAACTCTTTATTGAAACAGCACAGAACAAAGTAAACTAAAGGTTAAAAAGAAAAAAAAGAAAGGAAGGAGTATGGTTGGTTAAATTACAATTTCGTTTTATGTCGAACTCATTTCAAAGACCTAGATTCGGTACACAAACTTCTGTTATTTCTAATACTATTAAAATAAGTGAAAAACAAGTTCACAGATAAGCCAAGCCAACTGGTCCACCATCTGTTTGGACATAGCTGTTTTGATGGCGTCTAGTGCTTATTTAAAATACCTACTCTCTACCTACTGACCCAAAGACATTTTGATAGCATTTGCGGGACCTCAGAACGTGACTCATGTTATGTCATTTACCTTTTAGGAATTTTATGTGTCTCCTTTTTTCTATGGCGTATCTAATGGGCCATGTTTTAAATTTAGCTTTTTAGGAATAATTGACTTATTTTGACAGTCCGTGACTGTGACTGTGTTTTGTTTAAAAGGTTAAGTGTTTCGGTGTAAGTATTTTTGTTTTATTGTTCATGGCAATTTGCATAATATTGTTTTATAAATGTTTGTTGTTTTGGAAAAGTGTTCGATATAATTAGATTGTTGAATTCAGAAGATTTTGTCTACTTCCTCAGAATTAAGTTTTCAAAATTATGAATTAATATTAATGGACATAAAGCCATTTCATTAAACATCTTTGAAGTCGTCGTTTTGGGAAACGATGACTTATATGTAATGGAATTTCGTAGGCCAACAACTATACCACCGAATAGTAAAACAAAACTATTTTACTCGCATTTTTTCAAATAAATAAATAGTAATTAAATACAATATGAACCTCCATAACACCCCCACAAGGAAGTTAAAATTACCTAAAGAGTTAAATAAATGCTTGTAGAAATTATTTAAAAAAATAGTTGACGGACATAACATTAGTCTAGAAGTTGAAAAACCTGACATTAATTTTCACCGGCACATCGCATGTAGCGCTATTACCCCGACACGCGTCGTCGGGTAAAAAACAAAGCGGAGATTACGAAAAAAACGGATTCCATATATTATGCGGCCAGTTGCAATCGCTACACGAGTCTATATTATTTATGCGACTGTTTCTAAATAGTTTAGCTAGTCTGTTGCTCAAGAAAAGCCTTCGTATCTGCAGTTTTTTGCGCGTTTCCCATGCGCATTGAACACGGCTGGCACTTACTCAATGCTAACATTGAGAACGAAAGTAACTTACAATTCACATAATAAATCGATTTTTTTTAATCGAAAGTGAATTTTGCTCCCATTTTTTTTAATCGATTGATAACATTGAAATGTTGTTTTGATAATAATCGACACAAAAATCAACGACAAAATTGTTCTATTCGAATTGCTAAAAAAAAGTTAAATTAATTAATTAATGACAAACGCCATTCTTTTGTTTTAAGTTTGTGAGTCGTGTTTAACAATGAAATGTAACTACTAATTACTCGTCAATTATTGCGTAACATACGGACGGACAAAAGGAAAGTGTTCGGTTATTAACTAATCAGCATAACAATAGTTAATGTTTTTATTTTTATTTATTTAACTTGGCTGTTGTAAATGTTAGGTCTACTTTGCGCGATAAATTATATTCGTGAAAGTTTCGTGCATTTAAATAAATTATAATTTGCAAGATATATTACATACACTGATATTATTTAATTATTTAACTCTATGATTACCGAAGCTCATCACTATGTAATTAGATTTAATTTAAAAAAAATGTTTTCTGAAAAAGGAAAAACATTTCCCGAACCGGACTACGAAAATAAAAAAAAATCAACATACCTGTAACAATTGCTAATGCAACTAGCGCAGCGGCGCAAGACCTCATGATTGGGCACTGATCACGTGTGTTTTTTCAAAATATTTTTCAAAATTCGAACACAACACTGGCCACTTCTCACCACCGAAGCATGTTACACGGTCGACGCGCGGAAGCTCAGCGCGCGTTCGCGAGAGTGAGCGTTGGCTGCAACCGACCACAAGTCGAAGGTAGTAGAGGGGCGGTTGCGATACAATTCAACTGCAGCCTTGTACCAACACTGCGGTAGGATTTTGATTTGAACACTCTATTTACGGATTTACTTCCTCGGGGTATGGCTTTTGAGGTTAGGCTGTGCTAAAGATGAAGGTTGAATCTAGTTTTATCCGAAACAATAGACGATTGTTATATTAGAGTAGTAAGCGAGTTATAGTGACGTCGAGGGAAGGCCCTTTGATTATTCAACTTTTTTTAAATTGTATTGTCGTATATTTAAGACACGTTATAATTCATTCATTATAGTTTCTCCCGTTATTGGTATAAAAGTCCCCGTTATTGGTCCCTCGCTGTGCCCTCTGCTGATCAGAGGGACACGCGAAGGACCTCTTCTCGCCAGGTTATTTGCTACGGCCACCAATTCCCCTAGGAGAATTGCTGACCGAACCCCAGGGTGCACCGTCCCAGCTGCTGCCCTTCCCTCCGGATGCAACGCATCAAGAGGGACGAACAACAGCCGGGCACTCGTGGAGGTTACCTGGCCCGCACCCCAAAAACTTTAGGTCCTGAAATAACATGTAAGATACTTTTTATTATCAATGCGGTTGAAGCCGCAAAGCACAACTAGTAAGCTATAATGCCTATTTTTAATTTATTAGGTAAAGTATGTAGATGTATTATTATAACGTAAGTATTTAATGTACAGTGTTTATTAAGTACGCCACCCACCCCACTAACAAAAAATGATTTTTTTACTATCCATCCATCCAAAGGTTGTCTGAAAGAATCGCTTTCAACGATAAGACCGCCCATTGTACTACCCTTGTTTACCTAAACTTTCTATACTATGTTTTTTTTTTTGTGCACATTATAGAGTTTTCTATTCTATTCTAGATAACCTAGATTAGATAAGCGTACATACGAAATCATTACGCAAATGACCAAGGAGTTTTTCGAAATAACTTCAATCTGTTTAATGGGAGAATAATATAACAACTTTAATTCAAGGTTACTGTCACTGGCAGCTTATAAAACAACTGCTTGTAGAGCATGGAGCGTTTCAAGGTTTTATGCGTAATGAGAAACTTTGCGGATATTTAGCCTTCTTCACTGAAGTAGACGAGTTTCAGAACCCTGGACCAATCCGTACAACTAGACGTACGGCGATGCGCCATCGGTCCATGGTGGAAATTCAACCTTTACGCACGAAGGGATTTGCTTAAACATTAATAATGCGTACCACAAAGGAGTGGAACTCCTTGCCGGAGTCTGTGTTTCCCGATAGTTACAACCTTGGAGTCATTAAATCAAGAGTGGGTAGGTAACTTCTAGGTAAGTGCCTAACATCAGGTGAGGTAGTGGTCAAACATAGATATAATAATCACCAGATATTCATCCGCCAAGCAGTAGTGTGCAAACGTGACTGTGTTCCGGTTTGAAGGGCACTGTTTCCAGCGAAATTACTGCGCATATGAAACTTTAGAGCCGATGTCTCAAGGTGATGAGCGCAGTGCAGTGCGGATTATGAAATGCAAAGTTCTGGGTGGCACTGTAACTGTAATGGGCAGGCGTGGCGCTTACCATCAGGTGAACGACTTGCTCGTTTCGTCACTCAGTCAATTAAAAAAAAATTGTGTATTTGAACTCTTGGATTACTAATGAGCCTGTAATAGTTTGTAGGTTATCCGGCTGTTGTATGTAATAATTAATTATTACATAATACAGGCATTTTCCCTTTTAATTCTTACTATTATTATACATGCGAATGCGAGTTTGTTTATATGTTACGCTTTTAAGCCTAAACCACTAAACTGGTTTTTAAAAATCTTTCACCAATTGTAAGTTACAATATCAGCGAATAACATAGGCTATCTTTTAGCCTCTTGTTCCCAAAGGAACGGGAACTACGTGGGCGAGTATAAACCACGAGGCATAGCTAGTATAATTATATTTGAAGCTTCATTATTAGCATTATTTATTTATAGGGTTATTATTTAACGCTTTGATATATCATACATGGTATTGTAAGCACGTTGCCGCCGGTTACGGAAACCGACCAAAATGTCAAGGTTTCGGCCTGCTACGGATTCGAGACAGGACACCATAATGCATTCTTTATAGGTGATAAATAATAACTTAATGCCAGACTTAATATGGCGTTATCATATAATTATGACAGTTGTTTGGGACTAAGGAGGTATATAATTTAAGTTCAATTAATTTAATTTAATAAACTTAAATTGCTTGTTCGTTTGTTTGCTGAGTAAAGCAGTCATCAAAAACGCATTATCAACCCTTATCGTCCCACTGCTGAGGTCAGGTCTCCCCTCACTTTCGGGAGGAGGACTAGACCTTAATCCATCACAGAGGCCTGGCCTGAATAACATACCTACCTCCAAAATAATTCACGGGTAGGTGTGTGGGTTCCTCACGATGATGTTAAAATGTTCTTTTGTTTTTATGTTTTCATGTTTGAAGCAGTGCCGGTATCCAATGTCAGATTATGTCAGACTGCCCAAAGGCTTCTGAAGTGGCTTAACGATATCTATCAAACGATTGCAACCGGAACCGACAGCTTCACATTCCATGTAATATATTTTTCTTTGTCTTCAAGATGTTTCAAATTTTAGTATCTAATGTTCCTCCAGTCGCCATAGAAACTGTTTTTGGTGAATCAAAATTACAATTATACATATACACATCCTGCATAATATAAGCAGATTACACATTAGAAAGCGTCTCCTTGACACATGTCCAATTTACTTGACATTAAGCTTAAGTTTAATGTCAACTGGAAACGCTGTCTTGTAACCGTCGATGATCATACCAAGGAAGTTTTACTAAATTAAAAGGAATCCATACTAAATGCAACAGCAAGCGCAGTGCAGTGCCACGCAAGATTGTGCAATGCCGGGTTCTGGGTGCTGCTGTGACTGTTATTGGCAGGCGTAGCGCTTACCATCAGGCGAAGGACTTGCTCATCACGTCACTCAGTCAAATAAAAAAAAACTGTTCACAAAGCTTACAAGCTGTGACCAAAGGTAGTATTCTTTTAATTTGACTGAGTGGCGATACGATCAATTCATTGACCTGATGGTAAGCGCCACGCCTGCAGTAACAGTTACAGTACCACCCAGAACTTTGCATTGCATAATCTTGCATGGCACTGCACTGCGCTCGTCATCCTGAGACATCAGCTCTATGTAAATAGACAACCCCAAAAACAGCCAGACCAATCTATATTGTGGACCATACTTGAAATAATAAGACCAAAAAGTTTTCTGTTTCACTCACACTCGTGTATGCTGTATTATTAGATGTGAATAAGAGAACTGTGAGACATATGTCGCCTCTAATCTTCCTTCTATAGCTTGTTTTTATTCTAGGGTCATAACAGACAGGTTGTAAATATCAAGGGACAGAAGAAACACTTCCGGTTTCCCCTGATTACATTATGTATTACGTACAACCATAACAGAATACATTTTAATGTAATAGCCAGTTAGGTGTAGTTGTGTAGAAAGAAAGATCAAAATCTTAATAAACTTTAAAATTGTGACCAAAACACAAAAAAAAAACATGCTAAAGTTCTCATTCATTTTGCAAAGTATTACTTACTAATTTTTAGTTTGTTTTCTAACCTACTCGTTTTCGTGTAATTTATTGCTTTGATTTTTTATTGACATTTCATTGAATAAAAATATTATTTATAAATAGGAATCTAAAATTTATATAATCATTATTACGACGCTTGATAAACTGAATTTTAAATTAAATAGTAATCACCGAAAAAAGCTTTTTTCTAAATATGACTACAAAATGAACTAGTCTAAATACCAAAACTAGCCCCAGACCTGGAGGCCTACCATGACGTCTTATAGCGATTCAGTTCAGGACCTAAACTGAGCCGTGTCGCATAATCGTACCGTGACGTCTTATTTTTAATGTTGCTGCCATTTTCAACCTAAACTGGATCCAGTTGAAAATGGCTTATTAGCGACTCAATTTAGGTTGCTACCAGGCGCGGCTCAGTTTAGGTCCTGAACTGAATCGCTATAAGACGTCATGGTAGGCCTCCTGGTCTCAGCAATGGAAGACTAAGGGACATCCCAATATACTTCCAACACAATATAAACTAATAAAAAGTCATAGAAGCATCGATAGATACGTAGCGCGCCCGTTGATGTCTTTTGTATGGAACATCACTTTTCCGTCAGGCGTCATGCATATCTACATTTTATGTTCTACGAGGAGCTACGAATCTAAAAAAAAAAAAAAAAAATACTAAAAACAATATTAAACTACGGAACTACTGAGGCAATTTAACTGAAATAAATACGAAATCAGAATCTAAAAGGTCAATGGTCCTTCAAACACCCGACTTAGAGCAAATACCTATGCCATTTGGCTGGTATGGAAATTGAACCCGAAATCTAAAGCATTGCAGTTACTTAATATTATTATAAAAAATAATAAACCGGTAAATTTAGAACCTCCTCTATATTGAGACTAGTCAAAAATTTTAATTTCAAGAGAAGCAGAATACTTTTAAAACGTATATACAGGGTGATAACTCATATACAGCAGTATATAAGCAGCTTTCTAAACTGTGTTTACATTTAGGGAACCATTCTTAAAAGTCCACTTTAACTTCTGAAATTATTACCAGCAACAATGCAGCGCAAATTTCTTTATTAAAAGTCGATCGATTTATTGTTCCTATAAGAATAGAAATACTATAAAGATCCCTATTGTACGTTGTAACAATTAGTTGTTACCTAACATTTATTTTTAATTCCTCGTGCCTGTAATGAGTGGCTGGGGTATTCCGTCCGCATCTCAGTAGCACGCGCGCCGGCGCGGGCGCTCGCTATCGTCGCTCGTGCGAAAACGAAAGTGTTCCGCGACCTACATCACGAGATTTGGAGATCTTGCGCAATAGCGTATACAATTGCACTCTGTTTCTGATCCATATTTTTTCCCGATTGGCTTATATTTTAAATCGATGTTGTATTTATTTTATCGATTTTTTATCGATTTCATTTCGATTTTATTTTTTCTAATCTTTGCATTCTTTTGTCTAATTAAAAGAACGCGTCACATTACATACATAGATTCTAACCCCTAACTAAGGTTCAGGAAATTCTTCTGGAATTATTCTGAAGTCAAGAGCTAATAGAGCCTAAAAAAGCCAACAACATCAAAAGATTTTGAATTTACACGGTCAAGTGTTATCCCGGTCATTAGCTTTGTCCCGGTTTTCCCAGTGTTGGCAATATCCCATTTTAAATGATAATGCCGTTTAATGCGGATTAGAATAATCTAATAATCTTTATTATCTGATCTGCATTTGAATTAATGATTTATTGGTCTTTCTTCAAAGATCTGCTTGATAATTTTGTAATTGGCTGTGATTAAACTCTATTTATAAGTTCCGTTATAAACACTTTAAAATAATTATGATAAATAGCTATTGGTAATTATGAAACGACAAAAATCCTTGGAATTGACCTATTGTGTTTAGATTACTTGGAGTTTCAGTTCATTTTTATCCAATTGTGCAATCTCAGGGTCAATTTACTGGATTTTGTGCATATATTGTACTGTTTGATCAATTATATTAACTGTCCATTATATTTTTTGTTACTCTTCTCCATGCATGGTTTCCTGTATGAGATCGTTTTGAGCGATAAGACCGCTAACACTTAACTGTTAAGTTTGTTTTGTTCTCGCTTTAAGTTTTCTATGTTCTGTGGTGTTTCAATAAAGAGATTATCTATGTGTCTACTAGCTGCCTCTCGCGGTTTCACCCGCGATGAGGGCTAATACACGGGAACTGCTAATTTTGACGGGACACAAATTATCCAATGCATCAGTCCAGGTAATAAACTATCTGGTGCCAAATTCCATCAATCTATCGTCACAAACTTTCACATTTTATAATATTAGTAGGATCTATCTGTGACGGTGTAAAGCTATGAATGGCACTTGTATTTGTGCATATTTGTAAGTAGATCAACACTTCATAGACAGATAAAGCTAACAGAAATGTCCGTGATATCATCCGGTTCTATCACAGCAGGTGCGTAATTCGAGCCTGCGCCCGCACGGGTCGCGTCTTCGAAATTGAAAGTGTTTCACGGCCTACATTATATATTTTAGAAGCTTGCATAATTGCGTGCGTTGCTGTATTTAATATCCGATCTATATCTCTAACCAGTCCGACTAATCCTACCCTGCTAATATTATAAATGCGAAAGTTTGTGTGGATGGATGGATGGATGTTTGTTACTCTTTCACGCAAAAACTGCTGAACGGATTTGGATGCAATTTGGTACCCATACAGTTTATTACTTGGATTACCACGAAGAATACTATTTATACATAAAAAATTAACTATTCCTGTGGGATAATACTCAAAGTAGGTGAAACCAGATATTGATCCGCCAAGTAGTAGTGCCCAAACATTACTGTGTTCCGGTTTGAAGGGCACTGCTTCCAGCGAAATTATTGAGCATATGAGACTTTAGAGCCAACGTCTCAGGGTGACGAGCGCAGTACAGAGCCACGCAAGATTATGCAATGCAAAGTTCTTGTTGACACTGTAACTGTTATGGACAGGCGTAGCGCTTACCATCAGTAGAACGACCTGCACGTCCAGTCACTCAGTCAAAGAAAAAAAAACCTCGGGGCGTAAGTAGTGCAGTAGTATAGTGAGATATTTTTAATTGACATCTATGTAAGTCTGGCAGGAATCCTAAAACTCTATCCATACCCATTGTTGTCCATATTTAAATTAAGGTCAAAATATCGTTTGTTTGTATCTGCGGATGTTACGTACAAACGGCTGATCCGATTATACTGGAATTATGCACATGAATGGTGTCCATGTTATGTTTGCAAAATTTTAATTAGGTCTAAACAAAATTGCTTGGCTTAAATAAAATTATCTTGCTCCACATTATATTAAATACGTATTTCAACATAATGCCATATTATTTGCGGTTTGTTGCATAATAACTAGGTCATTATCAAAGGAGACACTTTTTTATAACTTGACTACATAACACTGGTTTAATTTTAGGATAAAATTAAATGGTCATTAATTTTGAGACGACTTCGTTAAGTGTAAAAATGTGTCATTAAGTATTAATAGTTAATTATGATTTATTTTGATGATAAATACTTCTATCCTACTTTAATATTATAAATGTGAAAGATCATGTTTGTTACTCAATTACGTAAAATCGGCTGAACGAATTTGGATAAAAATTGGCACCCTGATAGTTTATAAAAATGCTTCGGTTTTTGTAAGATAATACTGAAGCGGTTAAAACCGCGGAGCTTAGCTAGTATTTGATAATATTATGTTTTTTAAATAGTAATTTATACAAGAATTAATGTACTTTAAAATTAGAAAATATTATAATAATAAATATATGCAACTACTTTCTAAAAGAATATAATTATATTTTTATATTGCATAAAAAATATCTTTAAATGTTTGAAAAAGTTTAACGACCACAATTATTATAGTTGTAATTGGAATTTTAAATTACGCAAATAAATATTCCACCCGAAGTTTTTTCTCATATGTACAGCATATAGAACTTTAAAGCAGAAGTTAAAAGAGTCCTTTCTACCAAGAGTAAGTAGGCATCGCACCAGCAATGTCTTTGAAGTTGCAGAATGCCATTGGCGATACTGCCCACTTACCATCAGGTAGGCAGCGTGCTTCTTTACCACCCATCAGTTAATCATTAGTTTAGTAGATCATATTAGATTTATTTTTTATTTTTCCCCTTAAGTTTTATTTGACATGTAAAAGTGCATTATTTTTGCCTATTTGCAATAAATTATTAGAGTTTTTTGAGTTTTATGGCATAAAAATAAAACATTTATTTCCTCCAAACTAACATTCGACAACGGCGCAGATTTACGCAAGTATACTATCATCAAAATTTAACATTTACACACTAGATCACGAAGTCTTCCAAACACATTAGTTAAACCATTGTCGAAATAATAATTAAGCCAGTTTCTTATCGTTCGTTCCATCAAAGAACTCTTTAGAACATATTTCACCACTCAAACAGACCTACAGATTAATTAAAACTACATTAGCTAGGAGGTCTAAACGGACTGGTGAAATAGGCGGCGGGTATGTACTGAATATTTCGTCAAGCGTTTATTACTCACTTCGTCTATGTCTGATTATTATTTTATTTCATAATAAAGTAGAAAGCCTAGATTTCATATTACAGGGGTAGCGCATAACTAAGTAGGTTCGCGGTATTGGAGCGGGGCGAGCGAGCGTGTTGACGCCGAGTTACTTGTGATATCACTATGTGGTAAGAAGAAAACAAAACAAAATGAAAAACAATTTTAGGCGGTACTGCGCGACCGTGCTGTTACTTAATATGTTACCTATCCCACAGCGTTTCACTATACCTCACCAATCTACGCAGTACTGCGCTAACACTTAAATTTAAAGCCCGTTTCAATAGACGTCTTCAGTTTGACAGTTTTCTACGTGAAATAACATTACCACTGCCAACATCAACGAACATACTACACTCTAGTTAAAGCGATGACCAGCCTAGCTAAGAATAAACGGAACAACAAACAGTATTGGTTTTCTACAAACAGCGTGCCAAGTTATCGCGGTTTATCTGTACTCCCACTACTCTACACTCACATGAACTACATTGCCATTTAAAAATAAAACTATCTCCGCTCAGGGTTGCTCCAGCAATGCGGAAATCCTTCAGCGCACGATCGAACACCGAGCCGACATGCGAGCTCGCGCATGATGCGGGGTCAATTCTCACTTCTGCGAAATAATCTCTATAACTATCATTTGTCTGTATCGACTTCATGTCGTGTGAAATATTCACTGGACTTCATTTTAGTTAGTCATGTTCGATTTTTATGCGATATAAAGTGAACTATTTTAACATACATATATCTACATAGAGATTATGTCGTACACGCGAGAATTGTCCCCCGAGCGTGATCCGAGATCAGTTATCGAATTCCGCACATGCCAATACGGCTTCGTTTGCACTGTGTGTGACCTGTGATCGGCACCCAGGCAAGGTCGTAGTTAGGAATTTCCCTAGGAATTTAATGGGTAATTAGGGTAAACTTTATAAAGGGGTTTAGGATTGTATGAATAAAATTAGGGTAAACCTGATCGAAATGGCCACGACTGGCCAAACCCGAAGCACAGGCAATTCGTATGAAATAAAACAAATTACAGCAAAGTGAAATTAGCAGTACTTTTTGAAGTAAAACTTTTTTACGCACACATGACTTGGGGAGTAAGCTGGTGAATGCGTTACGAAAATTGTGATGGCGCGAGGCGAAGGGAAGTTTAGTATAAGTCAGTAAAGATAGAAAGAGACAGAGTTACGTTTCATATATTTTATTTATACTTACAGTTATAGACCTACCGTGTCGTGCCTGGTTTGTTTTCACCTTTAGTCAGAGGTAAAAAGTACTACTATTGACACATGGTTTGCGGATCTTGTGGGCGAGTAGACAGGTCCGGGGCGTAGGCCGTGAATTGTGATTCAATATCCGCAATGGGCCATTTCTGCAAATGTCACGCTTTTACACAAATTAAATTGCTAAGTTAGTTAGTTTATAGTATGTATGCAACAAATTTCATTAATGTCCATTTAGCCATTGCAGCGTGAAGCGAGGACACATATGCACACACTCTCTCTATATATATATATATATATATCTCACACACACACACACACACACACATACAAAATTTCTCATTTATAAACAGAGTAGAATTAAATTTAAAAAATCCGTCGTACGGTGTAATATTCGTCTTTCAGTCATCAGATAAGTTATAAGATATATTGTAGAAATACTATGTCATTGGATACAACAAGGTTAAAAAAGGACTAACCTAAAGCAAACAAAATTTCTCAATTATTCCCAAGCAATAATTGATTAATTGCAGCAACAATTAGCAGCTGAGCTTAAGTAAACAAAAGTTGTTTAGGGTTACGTAACCAAATGGACCAAACGGAAACACTATTGCTGTGGCAGCGTCATCTGTCTGTCTGTCACGGGCTTGTATTTTGATGTTTTAGTATTACATATACTTTAGGTCTTAGAATAGCACATAGGATATTTATTACACCACAAAAAAATTAAATTCCTGTGGGATAATAGTTAAAGTGGATGAAACCGTGGGGCACTGCTAGTAATTTGAAATGGAAATAAAAAACTTTTCAAAATGAAAAATAGGTTTTTCCAGGGAAAGGGTTCTGTTAAATTATCAGGTACATAATCAAATTATGCGATTCATGAAAATCAGTTTGCGAGTATTTCTTATGATAATCATTTCCATATTTTTTCAAATATTATGGTCTTTAAACTAATAGAACTCCGACCACACGAAGCACGACTCTCACTTAACCAGTCATTATTTAACAGGCGTTTGAATGACGCAGCACTGTGACCCGAGTGATTGGCGCGCTAGCAAGGTCAAGAGTCAAAAAAAGCTAATGGGCATTGCATTCCAATTAGCAGCTGCTGAACGATTAGCGGTGGTCGGTCCGGTGAGATCGAGATGGAAAAAGCAATTACGCTGACAGTGACTGATCGTACACTTGATTCTAGGTTGCTTGGCTGACCATTGATATGGATTGGTAACAAATCCTACCCTGGCTTTGTAGGCGGTCGCGTGTCGACATAAATTAGGTAGTCATGTGAAACATGACACCCTCCGTGACGTAGTTAACCTCAGCAGGTTGCGGATTCGATTCCCGCACAGGGAAATGTTTGTGTGAACCCGTGTACTAGTTCTCAATATGGTGTTTGTGAGACCATGGTATTTTCTGGTGACCTAAGTACAGGGATGTACTTAGGAGATCAAAAATGCCACTATGTATGGGGCACGGCACTCAAGAGCATTCCTGATAAAGTATCTGCATATCAAATTTCGTTAAATCTGTTCAATCGTTTCAGTCCTGAGTGGTAACAAACAAACATACATACTAACAAGGACAAACTTTCGCATCCCATCCTACTAATCCTACTATGGATGGATGATGGATGGATGGATGTTTGTTACTCTTTCACGCAAAAATTACAGAAGGGATTTGCATGAAATTTAGCACACAGATAGTTTGTTACACATATAATACTTTTATCCCGTAAAAATCAACAGTTCCTGTGGGATAATACTCATTGCGGGTGAAACCGTGTGGTACAGCTAGTATTATAAATGCGAAAGTGTGTGCTTTTATCCCTTTTTCACGCTGCACTGTACGGATTTGGATGAAATTTTATAAATCCATATTTTAGGTCAGGAAAAAGTAAAAAGGGTCCCATGGCTATCCAAAAAATTATTTTTATTGCGACCATCATCATAATCATCAACCCATATTACAGAGCGACATATTTGCCTAAGCTCTTTAAATAAAGATAATTTAATAAAAAACCCATATCGGCCTCCGCTGTCGTGAGGAGAATTAGGACTTAATCCACCACGGGGGCTCGGTCCGGATTAGTGTTGCGATAAAATGTAGTTTTTTTCCGTGGACGAATTACTCGCCACCAAACGACATTGGATGTTTTGATGAGGGGACAACATGGTTAAGATTATGGGAATAAACTTTTGCAACATTTTCAGAAGCTAGTTCATAATATCAGTTGCATATGGAGACTTCTTGATAAATTAATTTAAAAAAAACGTAACGACTCTATTAATCAAGTACCTGTAACATAAGCCTCAAGCAGTTCTTTGTTTCAATTTTAATTGCAATAAGCTTCACGTAGATAAAACTCGGCAATGACGGCTATAAAAGTTATGATTAATTGCCATATTACATTTCATTAGGCGGGGTACAGGCGAACTTAATTGTTACACAAACTATTCGCAGTGTTAACTCTACTCTACTCTGCTCTACTCTACTCTCTCTACTCTCTCTACAACTCTACTCTACAAGCATACGTGTACAGTCAGCTGAAAAAGTCTTCAATTGATACCAGCAGGGCTCTTTTGGCGGGCTGGTATAAACTCTGAGGCAAAGGTTGACAATACCTCATTCGATAAACAACAAAACTGAAAAAGTGGTTGAACATGCAACCCGTCCAATTAATATACTATTCTATACAAATAGAATATTTGTTAACGACTAATTATCTCATTTTATCATCGTGTACTTAACTTACCCTTCTTTTATTATCTCGTAAGCTTACTGTTTTCAGTAATATGGGAAGTAATGATATGTTTAGCATTTTTTGTCGCTGAGTGTACTTACAGGCGACAACCTTGCGTGCGACCTTTGAGTCACTTTGAACCTTAACTATCACTGACATAGTCTAACAAACTTCTATTTGCTCTTATAAAAATGGAATTTATTCTAAAAATGTTCGAGATTGTTCTATAACAACAACCAAGTAATATGGTTCTGGTTTGTTTACGAATTTCCTAATGAGATCAAGCCAATTCTAATTCTATTCTTTAGTGATTGAGTTTATTTTTCAACAAACGTTAATAAATTCAACCATAGTTTAATAATAATTCGTAAGCGGATTTCTAATCATGCCAACAGGATACAAACGACTCCATGTTAACAAGTAACGATAACCCTACTCAAGAAAAGCTTAACAGCCTACAGCTTAAAGGTAAACTAAACTGGCAGTTACTAGGTACAATCTCTTGATAAGTAGGCTCCCCGATATCTAGCGCAGTACGAGTATAGAATAGAATAGAAAACTCTTTATTGTACACCAGAAACAAAATTAAACACAGTACAGAAAAATTACAATAGGTAAACAAGGGTAGTACAATGGGCGGTCTTATCTACGGCGGAGTATACCTACTATTGTCACAGCCTTATATAATTACTATCCTCCATCTATACACTGCGGTATTATGGTCTATGTATCTCACAAACACGGTTACCGAAGTAACGTTTTCCGTTCAGACCTCATCAGTTTTTTTTTTTAATTCGACACGTAAAAAGGAAGAAACCTTTCGAGTTAGTGTAGTAATGTGACAGTGAAGTGTAGTTTGATTAAATCTACTAGTAAAGAACACATTAACAAAGTGCCTTCGCCTTAATAGAGACAGTAAGAAATGTGTTAATGGACACAATCTTAGCAATAACTCTACTTAGCAATTTATGTTAAACGCAAATTACTCATTAGTCTTCCAGGCTAGATCGTAATTTTAATGATTGTAATGTACTTATTGATAAGAAGCATTATAAATTTAAAAAAAAAAATCTACACGTGGTCAAAGTTATAATTCCATACGTTTTTAAACGTTAATCATCGACACTTCTGCTCAGAATAAGAAGGAGCTATAGAAGGAAGATAAAAGGCAACAGCCGTCTCACAGCTTGCTTATTCGCGTCTAGTAATACAGCGTACATGCGAGTGAGTGAAACAGAAAACTTTCCATAGTGTTTATTATTTCAAGTATGGTTCACAAGATATTATATTGGACAGGTTTTCTTTGGGGTTGTCTATTTGTTACTAAATTATAGTATAGCTTGAAAGCTTTGCAGACGGTTTGATGTACAAAACAAGTGTTTAGTACGAATTCCTATTACTGCAACAAAACTTCCTTGCATTTCTGTATGAAACTACAGAATACAAACGACTCCACAAATCTTCAATTCAGCGTTAGCAAAGTCATGACACCATACACTGTTTTCACAAGCAGATTTTGGCTTCGCAAAATTACGTTAAGTTATGCGTCCACCATGACTGTCATTACAATAATTACAGTGCCCGCTATTTTGGAACAAAATTACCCCGAACAAAACAATGAGATCACTGTCCAAAGTTAGGTCTAACCACAACACCTTGTAGGGAAACCTTGAGAAACGAGACACCTAGCTTAATTAGTCAGGTAAAACAGAACAAAGTGTAAAGAGACCCACTAAGTATAGAGTAATTTGGCTCGCGGTCTAATTGTGACCACAGAAAATGTGCAGGGAAAATGACGATAAGGTACTAGTACCTTATTTACCTAGGTAAATGGTAAATAATTAGTAGGTATTAAAGGAGGTAGGTACTACTGATGAACGTAAAATACGAGAGAGAAAGGGGGTAGATTCCCCCCCTCAAGCACATCAGTTCACCCGTGATCCTGCCGTGCAACAGTGTCAAAATATCGGGAACTCAAAACAAATATAACAGGTGCATGGTAAATGTCCCGTTTCCAATGATAATGAAGTTAAAATATTACATCACAAAAATATATTTCAACATAGTGAAAAGGAATAAGGAGTTTAAGGAGCAAGCAGTAAGGAGTTGAGGAGTTTGGAGGAGGAGGAGGAGGAGGAGGGGGAAGGGGGAGGGGGGTGTTCTTTGTTCTGTGGTGTTTCAATAAAGAGTTTATCTATCTATCTGTCTAAGGATGTACGCAAATTCCTGTCAAGTTTTCACTTGGGCATACGTATTGAATATGAATAGTATAGGCCAATATCAATCAGTCAAAAACAGAGCAATCCTACGCACAGTGACATGTTTTATCCTCCATCATCGAGCCAAAGATCATCTACATGATAAATTATAATTAATAAGAACAACAGGCTTCTCGTGTAGGCGTCTAAGAAGTCGTAATAAAAACTTGCTCAAAAATTAATAGTTTTATTTGAAGCTAGCAGCGCCCCACGGGTGCACTCACGTTGACTAGTATTTTTATTTACGGAATAATTAGTAGCCTTTATTCTATTCCAGTACCTAAACATAATTATACATAGAAACAGTCACGCGTTTTTCCCGTTGGTGTAGGCAGAGTAGTCTCTCTGAAAGTTGTAGATCTTTCTACATCCTGACACACTTCTTTCGCTTCTTCCACTTCCATGAGTCCCTTCATACGTGCTCGCCAGTTATAGGCACTTTTAACTTGGCCTTTCTTTAGAACATCCTCGATTTGATCTTGGTACGTTCGCCTTTTTTTTTTACATGGGGAATGCATTATGCATACCACCAGTGGTACGTTCGCCTACGTCAACCCGACCGGCTGGCCCAAAATTATCTATACATCTTTGAAATTCATTGAGCCGTTTTGGAGCCTATTCGATACAAATTTACAGACAGACAGAAATTCTAACAACATTGATTTGTGATTAGACATCGTATAAATATAGCAGATTTTGCTTAATTTTGGCGTTTATTTTGAAATCACAGCGAGACACTTCAATTTTATTATTGGTATATGTTAGCGCGGCAGCTAAGCTGTATAGGCTGAGCGCGCCTCCAATGGCGGGGGAAGGATGGCTGGTAGAAGAGTAGTACAAAGGAACTTGGCGACTAACCTGGTCTCCATGCAACTGCAATCACCTCGGTTCGGGTCCGTCTCCAAGCTGCTTGTTCCTTCAGGATGTTATGACGATCGATGTAGTGGACTGTATTTTAGGCGGTTGGTGCGTGTCGGCAAGGAGCGTTTACGCGGCGGGTTTATAGCGGGTTTTGTTTATATTTGCGCGTCGAATTCACGTGGACCACCACAGAAGAGCAGCAGATCCAGTACTTTGGATTCGGCGAGAGCGGCAGCCGCGAAGGACGAGGGTCGATCGCAGACTACTTGCGGCGGCAAGCAGTTTTCTCGTGGATACCACGATATGAGCGACAGAGATAGTCGCCAAGAAATGATAGGAATAGGAAGGTAGGAAGGTATTATGAGTGCCAATGTAAGTGGCGCGAACATTTGCCCCCGGCCTAAAAACCATTGGTTTTTAAAAGAAAGCGGGAAATAAAAAAATATAAAAATAAGAGTTAAACTCTTAAGCCGTCAACGGGTTAAATATAACATAGCGGTTGACCGGGGAGCAAGGGGTTAAATTATTGGGTAGGTAAGATACATAAACGGACGACGGGTCTCTGGTAGACGCCGGTCGCCGTTTTTACTGACGCTACTCGACAGATGCCATCGCCGCCGACATGAGTGGCCACGACGACGCCGAGAGGCCAGGATAGCGGGGGAATATTATCAGTGATAATAAGAACAATAGAACCTATTGTAATGGGATTCGAAGGTGTATTCCATTTTCCTCTAGATTGAAGTAAGTGAAGATATTCCAACTTCCACCGTTTGGAAAATGATTGTACCATTTGATCCAATAAAGCGTACCGTTTCAATAAGTGTCCAGGTTCATCGGGAACCGTGCAAGCGGGTAAATGCTTCAGCGGTGCGGTCATTAAGAAATGTGAAGCACTCAGCGCGGTCGGCTCAGACGGATCTTCGCTCAATAACGTTATAGGACGAGAATTGATAACGCATTCTATCTGTGTGATTACGGTTAACATTTTTTCATAGGTGAGTAACTGTGAACCGATCGTTTTATGAAGATGACTTTTAAACGCTTTCACATATATTTCATAATTCCCCCCGAAGTGAGGACTTCGCGGTGGATTGAATTTCCAGTGTATGCGATTAGCTGATAACTCATCTGAGATAGACTTATTATATTCGTCGGAATTTAAAAGATCCGTTAACGCATTTTTCGCATTTTTAACGCATTCCGTTAACGCAGAGACGGGAAGGGAGTCAAGGAGCGCGGGTGAGTTACTAGCCCATTTGACGAGATCGAAGCCCCCGGCCTTGAGCAACTCGCGGAGATCGTCTCTGAGTTGTAAACAAGCAGACAGAGTAGGCATGGAGTAGCACACGTCGTCCATGTATGTGTTGTCGCTGATAAGAGATGCTGCGAGTGGGAAGCGGGCACCGTCGGCGGCGCACAGCTGTCGCAACACTCGCATCGCAAGGAACGGACTGCTACGTAGACCAAAACAAACGCGGTTGAATTGGTAGGTATCAAGCGGAAAAACGGGATCGAATCGATACAGGAGTTTTTGATATTTGCGGTGGTCCTTATTTATCAAAATTTGTAGGTACATCTGTTTAATATCGGATGTAAAGGCGATTGGGTAGAGGCGGAAATCCAAGAGGATTGTAAAAAGATCGTTTTGTAAATTATCCCCGGTATATAAAACTTGATTCAAGGAGAGGCCTGAGTCAGTTTCAGCACTGGCGTCCATCACCATACGCCATCGAGTTGTTGTTTTTTGTAGTCTCGCAATGGCGTAGTGTGGCACGTAATATCCAGTAAAAGGACTATCATTGTCGATCAGTGAAATGTAACCCTTCTGAATGTACTCTTTGATTATAGCATCGTACTCTAAGCGCAGAGCAGGTGTCGCGGCAAGCTTACGTTCGAGATACATGAAGCGTTTTTTAGCGATAGGGTAAGAATTACCCAGAGCGGTCGCGGGATCGCGGGAGAAAGGTAACGCTACAGAATAGCGTCCCGTAGGATCGCGGAAAACGTTATTTGTAAAAATGCGTTCACATTCTATAGCGTCTGGGCTCAAAGTCGGCGTGCATTGCACCTCTTCAAGCTGCCAGAAGCGTTGGACAAGATTATCTAAACGTGGTCCTTCCGTAAAGGTACAGAGGGAAATATGAGAGCGGCATCTATCTTCAACCAAGGGGTCAGTGATAGAAACAACGGTTCCAATATGAGCGGGCGTAACATGAGCGGGAGTAACATGAGCGGGAGTAACGGGAGCGGTCCCGATTACGATAAAACCAAAAATGGTTTCAAAAGCGGTTGGAGTACCAGGCGGACCAGCGGCGCGGCCTGATAGCAATATTTCAGAAAAGAGCGGCGCGCCTATAAGTATGTCGATCTCGGAAGGCGAAGCGAAACTGTCGTCTGCCAGAGGCAGGCAGTTCAGGTATGAAAGGCAGGATACGTCAATTTTCACTGCCGGTAAATTGTCTGTTATGCGGTCGATAACATAGGCGTCAATTGCAATAAAATTATCATTTAGGCGGGAAGATAAAGTAGCAGAAACTGCTCCCTTGATTGGGTTAGATGCGGAACCTATCCCTTTAACAACGGTGTTCGTCACCTTATTGCATTTTAAATTTAATTTAGCGCAACATTTTGAAGTTAAAAAGTTACTTTGGGAAGCCGAATCAATTAAGGCGCGTACTACATGGCGGCGACCATTTAAATCCGTAGCATAAACTTGTACGGTTCCCAGTAAACAAGTAGTGTCATTAGGCTGCGAAGCGGGGCGTATATTACACAGCGACACCTGTTGTTGTGATGACTGATAAGCAGTTGTAGGTAAGTTCGTCAGCTGAGCGCTAGCGGAGCCCGCGACGGGCGGCGGCGATGCCGAAGGCGGCATGTGATCCCCGGCGGCGGAGAAGTTGCCAGTTCGCGCGCGCGGAGGCGGCGCGTGCGCCTGTGACGGAGCGCTAGGGTACGGGCGATTGTCTTCACGGGAAGATGATACTTTGCGGCATAACATAGAATGATGTTTACATCCACAATAACGGCAATTAAATTTAGAATTGCAAGCAGTATTTATATGCGTAGTGCTTAGACAATTAGTGCAACCTTTGCTTTGTTTTACAAAAGTGTACCTGTCGTCGATAGAAAGCTTATCAAATGCAGGGCATCTATATAAGTTAGCGTGATCGGCTTGTTTGCAAAGCGGACAGTGAGTGACGCATGATGCTGCAAAAGACTGCGTAGACCTTGCAGTACGCGGCCTGTTATCACTGCGGCTAAGAGAATCGGTCGTAGTGCGTTCCAATATTTTGCTTTGTTCGCGGATGAATTTTAAAAGTTCATTGTATGTAGGCATAGATTTACCTCGCATGTGCATTTCAAACGACCGTGCAGTACTTGAATCTATTTTCTTCAAAGCGAGCGATAGTAAAATAAAATCAGACACGTTATCGAGCTTGAGAGACTTCAAACTTGACACAGCCGTGCAGAATTTATCTAGGAATAATTCTAAGTTTTTATTCGTCGCGGTGTTAAAAGATTTAAAATCAAGCATTTGATCAAGATAAGCGGAGGCTAGGTTACGTTTGTCGTTATACTTATCGACGAGCGTCTGCCATATGATCGGATAATTATCACCGTTAGGTACGATACCAGAACAAACTGCAAGGGCCCGGCCTGACAATTTATTAATTAAATATTGGACGCGTTCGTGATCAGTGAGATCG
Organism: Campaea margaritaria; assembly: GCA_912999815.1. NCBI lineage: Eukaryota > Metazoa > Arthropoda > Insecta > Lepidoptera > Geometridae > Campaea > Campaea margaritaria. The sequence goes on along the minus strand of OU538789.1, from coordinate 10,649,815 downwards.
GGATTTTCGTGAATCGTGCGTTTGAATGACTCATAAAATATCCTCCAGGTCATCGGATCTCCATTGAAGACCATCAAATCGAGTTCAGGAATTCTGATAGATTTACGTTGCGGGGCAACATTGAAATCAGCGGTTTTTAAAGGCGGGTTAAGTTTATTATAAACAAACTGACAACGGCAAAACATATCTTCGAAGACGTTTATAGATTGGTAGTTTACCGTGTACGAAGCGTTGAGAGTCAACTCGGTGACATTTAATTTGTTCACAATTTCATTGAAATCGGAGCGTAAGCGGTCTAACGAGATCATTCCACATAGAAATAAATCTTTCTCAGTATCATCAGTGAAAGCCTTTAAAGATCGGTTAAAAATATCTTGTAAGCGGGAAAATATAATGTCACGTTTACCTATCAAGGTCAAACGTTCGATCTGTAACGTATCGAGCGCTTTTGCGTCCTCGTATACTTCACTATCTTTGTCTTTTGAACGAGTAGCCATAGCCATCTTAACAAAGTATAAAAAACTAGATAAAGTATGAAATTCCTAATTTACTGCAACTGCCTACAGCATTTACCTGCCGCGTGCGCGGCGTATTGAATACCCACGTGGAGACGCACGGGCGGTCGTTAGGAATACCTTCACTTTTTAATAAAAATTAAGAATTACGGAAAAATCGTTATTTTTACTATTTAGGAATGCGGAATACACGAAATAAGTATATAAGAGCGTAGTAGGATAGTACAGGGTACTATCTGAACTGTAATTGCGGGCGGGAACACGATAATTATAGGAAATTATCGTTGGTAAAAATACCAATATAAAATTGCGGGCGGTTATAAAGAGGACTATATGAGGCCTAAGAGGGGCCAGAGAATAGCGGGAGGACCAGAGAAGATCCGGCGGCGGAGGACCAACAATATGTTAGCGCGGCAGCTAAGCTGTATAGGCTGAGCGCGCCTCCAATGGCGGGGGAAGGATGGCTGGTAGAAGAGTAGTACAAAGGAACTTGGCGACTAACCTGGTCTCCATGCAACTGCAATCACCTCGGTTCGGGTCCGTCTCCAAGCTGCTTGTTCCTTCAGGATGTTATGACGATCGATGTAGTGGACTGTATTTTAGGCGGTTGGTGCGTGTCGGCAAGGAGCGTTTACGCGGCGGGTTTATAGCGGGTTTTGTTTATATTTGCGCGTCGAATTCACGTGGACCACCACAGAAGAGCAGCAGATCCAGTACTTTGGATTCGGCGAGAGCGGCAGCCGCGAAGGACGAGGGTCGATCGCAGACTACTTGCGGCGGCAAGCAGTTTTCTCGTGGATACCACGATATGAGCGACAGAGATAGTCGCCAAGAAATGATAGGAATAGGAAGGTAGGAAGGTATTATGAGTGCCAATGTAAGTGGCGCGAACAGTATAGATTCTGCTTAACAAGCCGAGACATTACCTAACGTTTATGACTAGAGTGTTACATTAGTACCTAGAGCTTAGGAACTACTAAATAAACTGTTGCTATTGAACAGCTTACAATACATAATATCTCTCCATTCTTGAAGACGCCTTGTCGTATTAATAAAAAATAAGAACTCATTCAGGTTTAAAAGAAATATGATCATGTTGAATGGGATAAAGTTCTACGATGACAAGTTGGGTGCAGTGTTGAACAAGATAGATGGTTTGCAGAATTATATAATAAGCACATCATTAACTTAGATTGAATGGTCATCAGACACCATACATGTAGTAATGAAGATATTAATAAGGTCGCTGAGAAGCTTCGAGTAAATGCTAAATAGAGCAGACATGTCTGCAAAAATATGGAACAATTGTATCAGCGATCGGTGAAGAATGCGAATGGAAAATTCTGTACACAGAGAATGCCCTTGATATTTAATAGCTAATTTTGATATATATGTTCCACCACTCAGTACTGGGCCCCGTGGTGGATTAGGGTATAAGGGAAGACCCTTGCTGAGCAGTAGGACGATTTATGGATTGTTGATGATGATGATGAATCGCTGCTTTGGCTGCGAAGTGCAGACGCACACTGATTAATAAACAAAACCTTGCACCTCCAGTATTTTTAGTAGACCATTTTTTTTATTTCGGTATTATCTATTTCGACTTATTACATATCCATGGAGCGAGAATCTGGGAGAGATATAGGTATATGCCAATATTTTTTTTAATGAATGATCTCTGTTATTTTTATATAGCCATTTGACGTAGATACAATGATTAAACTTTGATATGATATTAAAATTAATGGGTCTGCTATTACGGCTCTATTGTGCTGTGTACCCGCATACGCATTGCGATTTCAAGGCGCTTGACGTTTAGCCAAAATTGTTCTTCGGTGTAATTTGTCTTCATTTACTTCTGAGAATGGATCGAATTGCGATAATGTTCACAGAATGGTCATTAAAAATACCAATTTAGTTCAAAAGAATAGAAGCGATATCAGCAGTTTCACCCTTCTGAATACTGAGCGCTGATGCATTACGATAGAGTGGATCTTAATAATTGAATAACAGATTTGTGTTTGAGGTTTGAGTTAACTTGAGAGTTAAACTCGATGCGTATGGTATTGTACGTACTGGTCAAGGTATGTAGGACGTAGGTACCTGAGTTTTATTACTGAATTAATTCATTCATTTTATCAAAAATATTTTTTTAATCTACGTATGAAATCAAGACGCGTTATTTCTATTGTTATTATTATTTTCACTTCAATGACTTATTTTCGTAAGTCAACTGCGGATTTCTATCGCTCCACCCTGAGAAGAGCACAATCCCAATTGTAACCAATGCCCTATCAGGGGTCTTAAGTGGCCTATTATACGCTGACACTGAATGCACTACCTCAGTTGTAATCAACTGTGTGTTTGTTAGTACAAACAATATTTTTAATTTGGGATACCAAGCGACGCCAAATGAGGCAAGACCACTGACCTCCATACGCAAAGATCAATGGACAAGACAGTGAAAATAAGGCCAATTTCTGCACCCAACTTCCGCTTTTTCTGTCAAACTTTCAAGCATTGGCAACCCGTCAGTAGATCCGTTATTCAAGGTGAATTTACATCATAGACGCATTGTGTGGCGGTTTCGCAATATGTTGTGGTTATACTTGTCAATTTACAATTACGACGAAATATTTTTGACTAGCTGCACTGCGCAGTTTCAGCAGCGGTAGCTATTATCCCACAGGAACCGTTCATTTTAAGGGATAAATAGTATTCTATGTTCTATTCCAAGATCTAAAGTATATGCATACTAAATTTTATCAAAATCCTTTCAGACGTTTTGGCGTGAAGAGGGAACAAACACAAACACAAACTTTCACATTCATAATAATATTAGTAAGATTAGTTTGAAGTAAAAAGTGGGATGATACGGGACTGTGTTGTGTAAAGTTACGAGTACTGTTTTCTGTGAGTTACTGATCATTTTCCGCACTCGAATATTGAACTAGTAAAAAACAATTGAATGTTTATTCTAGGATTTTCCAACTTTAGTAGTGGGAGGCCTCTTCTGCAAGATACCGCCTGGGGAAGTACCACCTTTGCCAGATATTCATCCGCCAAGCAGTAGTGTGGAAAGATTACTGTGTTCCAGTTTGAAGGGCATTGTTTCCAGCGAAATTAATGGGCATATAAGACTTTAGAGCCGATGTCTCAGGGTGACGAGCGAAGTGCAGTGCCACAATTATGCAATGCAGGGTTCTGGGTGGTGCTGTGACTGTTATGGGCAGGCGTAGCGCTTACCATAAGGCAAACGACGTGCTCGTCTCGTCACTCAGTCAAATAAAAAAAAAACAACAACAACAACTTAATTAACTACTAAAGTGGTGCAACTTTATTTTTTTATTCAGCTGGCAGTTTAATTGCTCCATGTAAATGGGTCTTAGATTCATAAAAATAAGACCTTGTCGTGCAGATTGTCACACGACATTCTCGTGCTTAATGTCATGTGAGCAAGTGTTTTAGTAAAAACATCAAAATGTATATAATAATTTTTACTATCGCAGCTTATGCGAAAATGAGTTACAATTATTATGAATATTGTGAACATATACAATTATTTTTATAAAATTTGCAAAGTGTATCTACTAGCTACGCCCGGCGGTTTCTCCCGTGTAATTCCAGTATTTCCGCAACTACTCTCCATTTCCCAGGTCACAAACCACCTTGTTACTTAGGAATAGCTGAATATCTCGAAAAAATCAAATTTCGAAGCGTGAGTTCATACAAAAAGGTTAAAGAAAAATTATTTATAGATTTTCCCATATTTTCCAAATTTTCGCGCAAGTTTTCCAATTTTTGGTATAAAACATTTTGTTAGACCAATTTCGATTCTGCTTTTACACAGTTACATACGAGTGAAGCTAATATGTGTAAGAATCTTTTATCTGTGAGAAAATCAATGTTTGCTTCACTTGCTTAAGTTGCTGATCTGTTAGATAGAGGTTATAAATACCATAAAGATTTTGACTTTTAGATAAGGTAATAACTCTGACGGCGATATGATGACACTTGAATACCGTAATGGGGGCTCGTGTGTTTACAGCGTGATGTATGGCAAATGATGGTGCTTTGATGTGCTAACAATGCTTTGCGCCATAGCTCATGCGGATATTGAGCATACAATAGTAGATCACAGTGACTGACAAACGACGTCACATTTCACGTTATATGTTAAGTTTAGGGTCTTATCAATAAATTGTCCTAGAATACTATTAACGGCGTAACAACTTTTTTCTTTTATTTGACTGAGTGACGAGACGAGCAAGTCGTTCCCCTGGTGGTAAGCGCTACGCCTGCCAATAACAGTTACATTGCCACTCAACACTTTGCATTGCATAATCATGCGCTGCACTGCACTGCGCTCGTCACCCTGAGACATCGACTCTAAAATCTCTTCAACATCATCATCAACAACCCATAACGTCCCACTGCTGGGCACGGGTCTCTCCTCACTTTTGTGAGGAGGATTAGGCCATAATCCACCACGGGGGCCCAGTCCGGATTGGTGGATAACATACCTATCTCCGAAATAATTCTCGGGTAGATATGTCGGTTTCCTCACGATGTTTTCCTTCACCGAAAAGCGAGTGATAATTACGTACATATGTTTTACAGAAACACATTGGTACGTGCCTGCACTGGGATTTGAACTCACGACCTTCTGATTGGAAGGCGGACGTTCTCCCACTAGGCTACCACCGCTTCAATCTCTTAACATCGCTAAAATCTCTTATACCCAGTTGGCGGATACTAATCTGGAGGTGAATACGGACAATATTGGGTAAGCCGCACATCTTCCCGCCAGGGATCATTGCCGCTTTTCCATCATATCGGCCTTTAGTTATCCCAATAATGGGGTAAATAGGAAGCTAGGGTCGGATTGGGACAGAAATGGGAATCCCACTTATCGTCCCGCTCCGGGACCTTTGCCACTTTTTCATCATATTGGCATTTATTGAAAGACCTTAGATGAGGGGCGTTGGACGTAGCGCAATGGTTTTACCAGTTTCACCCAATTCACCCCACCTAAACACGATGTCCCAGTACCGTCATACTTATGGAGGTAGTATATGGAATGATAGGCTATGGTGGCATATTAATCAATTGAACTCTATTTTATAAAAGCTTCCGACATACTCTAAAAAGCTTCGACGGCATCATGACAGTTTAAATCTGACATAACAGGGTTTCAAATCGCATATTAGTCACCAAAAGGCCCATCCAATCTCAAATAAAAAAAAAGTTACAAATACCTTATTCTCAATGTGGCTAATTATATTAATTCCAATTCTCTAACTGCTTCTAAAAGAACATTATTTCAGTAACGACGAAAAAAAAAGAATCGATTCAGCAGTTAGGTAATATCAAAAATATAATATTGTCAAAAACCTAGTGTTTCACAATAAGCGCTAACTTTCAGACACGCCTAGGGTTAACCATTTTACACGGGTCTGTTTTATAACTGTCATGCGATTGCCATGGCTATAAACTAACTTATATAACAGTGTTAACTCAGAAGCTGTATTAAATTACTCAATTACTAAATACAAACGGCTCTTATTCGCACACAGATTAGTTAATTACACACACGCACACACACCCATACACACACACACACACCACAATTTTTGTGGGCGAATAAGATCCCTTTGTGTCTAGTAAATAATTATGAATTCAGTTCGTGAAAGTTTAAAAACTTCTATCACTGAATTACTCAATATCTAATTACCTTTAAATGTTGTGAGACATAGCGAATCTAAAGCCGCGTATAGAATCCCATGAGAACTTATTTTTTATTTCGCCATAGTATATTTGCGCGTTTTTGCACGTCCTTAATAAGTGTAATATTATATGGTGAATTCAGTTTAGTATAATAAATTGGAAACATTTTAGTACTTTGTGGTAATCATTCTGGAAGGCTGAGTGAGTGCAGAAAAAACTTTCCATTAGATCCTCTGAAAAGTAAAGGCGCCGCTCAACAATTTTGTACTTACCATGTGTCTGTTTATTATGACAAAGTACAAATATTGCCACAGATATGGCGGATGTATGTACTTGTTACCTTTACAATAGGTTGTGTGCGGTGCGGACAATTCGTTCCGGTTGCTCAATGTCTAATGATGTTTGAAAAGTCACAGCTGCGCAATATGGGATGGGTAGGCATTCGCAGCAAGATAGTGAAGGTATACCTCCACAAATTTGCATAGGAGTACTGGACGAAGGCGAACGGACCTCTATCAAATTAAGGACGTGTCAAAGATAGGTCAAGTCAAAATAGGGTTGTCATCCATGCGGGTTTCCCCGGATTTGTTCTAATTTAGAGTGCATCCGGGAAGCGTCCGGGCGGGGCTTCATTTGTAGTGCGGGCTTAAAAATTTTAAGTGCGACACACACGCAACAAACGCACTGTGACATATCCGGGTTCTGGGTTCTAAAGTCCGGGGTTTTCACGTGTCTTGTCAGTATAGCTCTGGAGTAACGAGTGTGAAACCGCGAGCGGCAGCTAGTTATTTGTATATTGTAGTCTCCTTGTTAACACAAATTAAATAACGTAACTTATGAAATTAATCTAAAAAGTAATTAAGGAAAAATATAATTACCATAATATTTCTGCATACGAATATCTATTAGTTTACCGCAGTTCATTTATTTTATAACATAATAATAATCTATTTCCGATGACCGTAATGATATTCAAATAACAAGCAATAAGGAAATTATCTGTATTACGAAATAATAAAGTAAAATTAATTGGAATACATTTATAATGTATAATTGTAGTAGTCAGCTAAAAATTACAAAGAACTCAAGGTAACGTTCTTGATCCTTGTATTTTATCGCTTATTTCTATTAAAAATTAGATGTTTTGGAAGTTAATAACTAGGTAGGTACTCCTTTTTTACTAACGTACGTTGGGAATCGAGCTTCGAAGCTCCTCATAGCCATTAGCTTTTATTTTTGATTCGAATAAGTGACGAGACGATCAAATCGTTCATCTAATGGTAAGCTCTACGCCTACCCATAACAGTTACCGTGTAACCAGAACTTTGCATTACATAATCCTGCGCGGCAATGCACTGCGCTCGTCACCCTGAGACATCGGCTCTAAAGTCTTAATGCCCAGTAATTTCACTGGAAACAGTGCTCTTAAAACCGAAACAAAGTATTGTTAACACACTACTGCTTGGCGGATGAATATCTGGCAAAGGTGTGGTACTTCCCCAAGCTTTCTCTTGCAGAAGAAGCCTCTCACTACTAAAACTGGCTGACTACCGAAGCACAAACCCCGGCACTACCTACATACCAGGCACGTAGCTACCGCCGTATCAGCCGTATCAATGATACGGAGCCCCCAGACTACAGGGGTGTAAGCAAAAATTAGTAAAATGTTATCCACAACACAATGTCACCTAACCACGTGCTTCCCAGAAAAAAAAAGCATATAAAAAACTGTCATACGTGCCTATAGAGTTTTCACTTCAGAAATATGACAAAAGTCAAAAAAATAATCCCTTTTTCTTAATCCCGGGTTAAGCATTTTCGTTTCTTTTGTAAGAAATGTTTACCCTTAATTCATATTCACATTCATAATTCACATACATCTAATTTTGATACAGGGCCCGCTACGCCACTGCTGCATACTAAATGTCTTCTGTAACCGAAGTCAGCTTTTGCATAATCTTTCAATAATACTGATTCTAGATTTTAATGACTACACTACAATAAAAATTTTAGCGGCAATAGGTATCTAAAATTTGTCCGACATGTATCCAAAATTTCAGTAAAATCCTGTTATTTTAATACCATTTATCGACATAAAACATTAATCTATTTGAAGTGCTTCCTATATTTGTCTCGCTTTAACATGCCATGAACATTACAGTTTCTAATAAATAGTAATAATTGTATCAAGGTCGTAAGGTGTAAATGGCAAATAGTTGTTTGTCGTTTGAAAATTATACGATATATTCGTAGGTGCCTAATAAATAGATCCAAAACACTAAGTAATTATACGAACTGATGTACTTACTAGATATTCATCCGCCAAGCAGTAGTGTTCAAACATTACTGTGTTCCAGTTTGAAGGGCACTTTTTCTAGTGAAATTACTGGGCATATGAGACTTTAGAACAGATGTCTCAGGGTGACGAGCGCAGTGCAGTGCCGCGCAGGATTATGCAATGCAAATTTCTGGGTAACTGTTATGGGCAGGCGTAGCGCTTACCATCAGGTGAACGACTTGCTTGTCTCGTCACTCAGTCAAATAAAAAAAGAATCGTAAACACCATACAATATAACTGTCATGCCAGGCGGTCTCTTGCAGAAGAGGCTTTCCACTACACACCTTGACTGCTACCAAGACGCAGACAAACTTCCAGCGACAGCTTTTCTCATTGAGGGTTGTAGCTAGCCGGACAGACACTTTGGTCTACCACCAAGTTAAAGTACACCTACATTCAGCCACAGCTAAATAATAATTTCTTCATCCATACCACAGTATTGCACATAGTAATTGTTGGACCTTACCATGGTAATCGTCGAAAGCGATATGAAATCGGATTGCATTTTGTAAAAGTTGATCGAGTTTTCGCAATTAACCTACGCAATGCTCGCACTTGATTTATGTAGAGCGCTGTATCATATTGTTTTATATTGATTTAATTTGAATAATAAAATAAGTACTAAAATTTAATTTACTTAATTGGTATCTAAGAGGTGGTAGCCTAGTGGGAGAACGTCCGCCTTCCAAGCAGAAGGTCGTGAGTTCAAATCCCAGTGCAGGCACGTACCAGTGTGTTTCTTGTAAAACATATGTACGTAATTATCACTCGCTTTTCGGTGAAGGAAAACATCGTGAGGAAACCCACATACCTACCCGAGAATTATTTCGGCGGTAGGTATATGATCCACCAATCCGGATCTGGCGCCCGTAGTGGATTGTGGCCTAATCGTCCTCACGAAAGTGAGGGGAGACCCGTGCCCAGCAGTCGGACGTTATGGGTTGTTGATGATGATGAATTGGTATCTTAACAGATATTAAAAAATGGAGATCTGATCTGGATGGATGGATGGATGAATGGAGATGGTTGAGGTTCTTCAGTGTGTATGGGATCTAGATAATGTACTCTAAATTCATGGAAATAAAAATCAGGTCAGCTATTAGGAGGGGACAGGACACAATAATACATTTTGCTTGTATATTTGTGATGACTCATGGAAACAGAGACGGAAATGTCGTTCACCTGATGCTAAACGCCAAGTCTGTCCATAACAATGCCCATTTATATTAGCATGGAATTTCGAAGTGTCTTAATATGTACGACATTTTTCATTATAATGACTAACTCTATTGTATTCTGCATACGATTTTAGTATTCTATCCGTACCTTTATTATTACGAAATATAGCTCAATGGAGAGAAGTCGTGAAACGCTGCTAGTTTCAAACATATCACTCGTTGAGGAAATCACGTTAACCCATAAGGAAATAAATCCAATAAGAACTGCAGCACACAAAACCACGTCAAATTACATTATTAGAGTATTAATCATTTAATCAAAACTTGCCCTGAACTGTATTGCGAAGGACACTGCAGTTCCCACGTCGGGTAACCTTTGCCACAGATTAAATAATGCCACAAACACCTTTGCCACTGCGACCGTTGAATTTAAATGTAAATCGTTCATTAAATGTGCTTCTGTGGCGTTGTTTAATTCCCAGTCTTAAAAAGTAATGAGCTCTAGGTTCATTTTTAATTACCACTCATTTTCTTGGAAAGTAAATAACCTAGCGTCGTTCATGTTTCGTATCGATCGAGTTCAACCATTGCATTGTGTCCTGACGTGGACTGTTTTGGTTGAATTAATATTTAAGGGTCCAACACTCAAATTATTTACTCTAAGTAGGAAAAATAAAGCATTTTTACAAGTCACACACTTAAGTCTCATATAAATATAGAGAAAGAAAAAAACAATAATATGATTGACAAAACACATATGTTTGTGTAAATGTGTCCAAGTGTTTAAATTGGTGATTAAATAACAAATGCCAAAAAGACTAACATTTCACTTCTCAATGCAATAGGTGGTAGGTGTCCATAGGCGGCGGTGACCACTTACCATCGTGTGGGCAGCATGCTTGTTAGCCACGTATTTTATAAAAAAAAATGTATATAACCCTTTCGTTTTCAAAAAGCTTTGAAAGCTATAATAGTAACATTATAGAACACTAAGAATCGACGCTCTGGAGCTGTCCTAAATGGCCTAAGAAATGTTTGCCAAAATTGATTATCCGGGACCAAAGTACCTCCATAAGTTTGTCTGTGGTATTTCCTGATAAAATCATAATTACGACCACGTCGCTTGATCGTATCAAACGCATTAAGTATCTACGACGTACCTATTCTAGACTACTTCTTGTGACCTTTACAAGTATATACTAACATCGATAGCAACTGTGAGAACAAGCAATTGCTCTCAAATTGCCTGGACACTTGACACTACCACTGTAAAGCGACCTCCCCTGCCCTGCAATTTTCCACAAACCGTGAACATGTACAAAGAGACCTATAGTTTCCGAAAGGTCAAGTTATGATAGCCGGTAATGCTCTAGTCCAGTTTCGAGTAATGGAATGTTTAACGCCTTGGCATTTAGAATCGGTTGCCAAAGGACTCGGGTGATTGATAAAAATAATTTGGATCATAAAAAGTGTCCTTGTTTCATAAATGTGAAGACATTACTTGAAGTGTTTAATTTATTTATTTTTTGTAATAAATTATGCATCACAACGTCAATAGCATTAATTTTAGGTGAAGTTATGTAAATGTTGTATACCTACCTATTTAATTGAATGATATTGTGGTGATTAAGGTGTATACACATATTGATTTAAATATTACGTACCAATGTATTTCTTGTTAAACAAATACAGGGTGTCCCACAGATATGTTGAGGGAAAGAACCTTGAATATTGTAAATGAAACATTTTACTGAAAGAAGACATTATTTAAATTGAAAACACAAGTTAAACTGCATTCATAGATATTTAAATAATTACATGGTTGAACCGGGAATCGAACCCGTTACACGAGAAAAATAATCATGCTGTAGCTTTATCATACCGATCGAAAGGCTTTATCATAAGGATTATTTTTTGCTAAATAACACAGTGTCAGAAATAAAAGAAAGACCATGAATTTTAACATTTTTAATATTAAAAATAAATATAAATCACCTATTTACCAGGGTTTGGGATCTGTCAAACTCCTTTGGATCTTTCTTCCGAGACTCAGTTATGTCCTAGATTTATAAAGACGTAACTACATAATTGTACACATCAATGTAACTATCCATTGATTTGTTACACCGATAGTGTCCCCGCATGATAGATATCAGTCACTTGTAATTACAATGTACTATTACTACATTCAGGTCACTCATTATTTAAGTTCTTATCCGATCGGTGCAGGTTGTAAAAACGAAGGTCGCTGTATCATGCATATTGTACCTAGTTATCTGTATGCCAGTGGAATTGCATTATGCAATTCCACTTATATCGGATACTTACGAGTTTAGGTAAGCTCAACAATAGGCTATTTGACTGTAAGTGTGTACTAAAGACACTGCTGTATATGTGTACGGATTTGTTTCATCCTGAAAGATTTTAAAACATAAAGTAAAATGAAAACTGTTTACTATAATGTATTTTTCAATATATAACAAGGGCTGGCTCATTTCTCGCGCAGAGAATAGCTATTGCTATTCAACGTGGAAATGCAGCCACTGTTATTGGCATAATGCCAGTGGTTTAGTTTTTGTTTTATATTATTATGTTATTATTGATTTTTAAGGTCTATAAACAAATTGAATTCTTTGGTTGGTTTTCTAAACCATATTTTTTGTAACTATACTTTTTCCATAGGTTCAGCAGTTTTTTTTTTATATTTTATTTTAAACTAGCTGCGCCCCGCGGTTTCACCCGCGTAGTTCCTGTTCCCGCGGGTATATGGGGATAAAAATAGCCTATGTTACTCACTGATAATGTAGCTTCGAAAAAGACGAAACTTCCAAAAAACTTTCAAACCCTTACAATGCTTTAATCGCATTAAAAAGTACCCTATGTCCTTTCTCAGTCTCTAGATTATCTCTGTACCAAATTTCATTTCAATCAATCAAAGAGCAACAGACAGACAGAGTTACTTTCGCATTTATAATATAAGTAAGGAAGTAAGGATTAATTGGTTTTTTCTTCAATATTGTGCATTGCGAGGTTGTTCGAGCCAAACCACTAGTCAGTTCTAAACCCAGCCTTATATCATCCACAGCCAGATCGCCCAGTATGGTACACATTAACAGTTATTATGCATATCTTAATGGCATTGCAAGCTGACCACTGGAGCACATATCGCCTAATAGTTCTTACGACTGAAGTCTAGATTTAGTAGTGTCATTGTATTCGCCTGCGGTACTTTGCCAAGGTCTCCCGCTCACCTAGACCAAACTGCGGTTCTACAAACTACCTTGCAGTAGGACTTGCAATCGCTTAACATTATCTGTCAGGAGCAAGTATACTATTATGATAAGGACAAACGTTTTATTCTTATACAATTTTATTTACATTTAAGGTAAAAAAAAAAGCATAAATTTACTTGGCCTGATGAATTGGCATTGCAATTCAACGAGGCAATGCCTCTAGTTAGATTGATACGCTGCCAACTGGTAACAGGCTTATTGCGAGACGGACTCTAAATAACGAAAACAGAACACATACCTACCGAGATTATTAACTATTACAAAACAGTTTGACCAACAATACATAATATACAATTATAATGATTACATGCAGGCATTTCATAGTCACGAGTCCACGCCTTCGTCTAAAGCCACGGGTAAGGCGGCCCAGCCCTACGGCACTATTTAGACACGGATTTATCAAAGTAACATTCTAAATTAAGGACTGTATAGTTCTTAACTTTTGTCTTCCTGAAAATCTATAAAATGGCCACATTCTAAAGCTAAAGGCGTAGAACGCACGTTCACCTTACATAACTTCCGCTAATTTCAGTTCACTCGGCAGAATTCCCGTCAGCGGCATTGCCAATGTTCATCCGTCGCAATATAAGTGTAAATAAAATATGCAACTGTGTTTGCAATTAGGCGGTCTAATTGTGCAAATAACTTAATCAACTTATTTTAACCCGATCTAACCATTTAATAGCAATTGAAACGGGTGATTACAAAACACTCTTCAAGCATCCGCTAAATTCAGAAAATGTTCGAACACAAAATAAAACAATTCACCGAATCGAGTCGTGGACTCGATTTACGTAATCGATTGTGAACAGTTCTATTATTGTTTTTATTTTTTGTCCGCGATCGTGGTTTACCAGATTTTGGAGTTAAGTAACAGTTTTTGTCCTAAAAACCATGGCTACGGAGTCTAGACAAATAAGCTTTTCAAATTTTGCACAACATTCATGACAAGGAGAAACTTAGATAATTATCTGAAAAAATTGGCCAAGTCACGACATACGAAGGCAGTAACGTAAATAAAATAACATTTTATCGATCTCAGAACAATTTTAAGACTCCCACATTCCAAAGACGCGATTTTAGATACAAGAGTAACTTTGTAATTTACTGTCTGGTTACATTACACCATATTTCTAACCAGGTTAATTTTACTGTTGAATTTCTTAAATTTATTACAGCGTTAACATATTTAAGGTCATAAAACATTTTATAAACATATGAAAAGACTGACTTCAAAAGCGTGTCTATAATTCTATGCGACATCTTATCACATCAACCATTATAAAATGCTGGCAAGACAGATTTACAACACAATTTGCAAAATTGCCAGCTATTTTTTACTGTGTGAAGAACAAGAAGCCGCTAATTTGTTCACAATCCTAGTAAATTGCACCTTTTAAGTTTGATTTCATCAGAGCGATTCATTCGAGTGTTACACACATTTGATAATACTCTATTCTTCTTTATTACTTAATGCGGGGATATGGGAAACAGCAGCGTTAAGCAAAAACTTCCATAGATTCATAACAATAGTCATTCGCCGCTGGAAATACGTTGGCAATGTAGTCGTACATTAGAGTTCTTTTAACGGTTCATACAATTTGCAACAAGGCGCAAAACTAAGTTTTTTTTAACCCCATTTGATTACGGACAGAGTGATTGTTACTCTGTTTCCTGTTGTCTGTGCTGTCGTATCATAATGGTGGTTCGTTTCTGTTATGGCGGGAAATTTAAATTTCAAACATTTTTTTCGTTTTTAGACCTACACCGGGTCAAACGAGACTGTATTACGCACCAACCGTAAATCATTCTTTTCTTTTTTATGTTGAAATATTTAGCACTAATGCACCGTATCGCTCAAACTGATGATTTCAGTGTTTATTGGCATAAGAAAATGGAAAAAATGGATATAAAGTCGTTAAAAAAAATTGTTCAGTTTTACGATATAATTTCTCTCGGACTTCATAAAAAATGTTCACAAAATGTTGCTATGTAATAAACTCATTTCTCATGCGATTTAAAATCACATTAAGTCACGATAAGCTGTTAGTTATGCTACATTTTGTCCCAATAAAATGTGTGTGTTTCACTGAAGGTAAAAACAATTGAAACAATGCGTGACGGTGTCGATAGGTCAATTATAGGGAGGTCAATTATCGAGAACGCGAAAACTGCATTACATGTGAAACGTAACATCTTGTAATACGCTTCAATATACGCTAATAAAATTATCCAATGCTGTTGCACAACGCTCATTGAGCAGAAGGCTGATTTCGACATCCCCATTCACACCCTCGGCTACTAACAAACACTTTTGACACTTGACATCTAATTCCTGTAAAGAATGTCTATGTGCTTATGACCTTTTGATGACAATGAGTCGGTTTCGAAATAGGTAATGCCATGCAAGTTCAATGCTAAATATTATCAACCTTTAGTGTGGTTAAGTGTTTATGAGAAGGAGCAAATCTAGCCTAGCACTAGCCACTGCGCAGTATCTTTAAACAAATTATGTTTATAAATGCTTGTCGATATTATTTTTTCAATATAATATGATTCCTTAAAAATTACATAGCTCCCTGTCCTTAACTTAATATTGTTGAATAGAGGAACAGAGAGGAAGTGAGGAGGGATTTAAGACAGTTTTAAGAAATTAGATTATTTTGAAAATATTTACTACAAGTCTTTAATGCAAATACCGGTCATGGTTAAAGTTAAGAGACTCTACCATTAAATTCGAAATACATCCAATATACCTTTTATCAGTATTGTTTAATTAATATAATAATTTACATGACACACTGATTTAAAAAAATGTGTATTTACTTTTCTGCATGCTAGTTTCATTATATAGGTAGGTCCAAGCTACCACAATTACTGAAAAAAAAGCAATAATAATTAACCTCGCATTACATAATAATTTTGATAACTATATTTCAAAATAATAACTCTATGCAATCCGTAGCCACAATTAAATTGACAGCACTTGCAAAATAAAGTAGCTTTAAAAGGCGTTCAAGGATCAAAAAAACAATAGTCACTAAATTTAAAAAACTTTGCCAAGTATAAACACACAATAGTTATAAAAAGCTCTATTATGATAAGCTCTTGAACCTAATTTCATACGAATCCGGGGCACGGGTAACAAAGACAATAATAGTCAATGCCGTACAGATCACGAGCATATCCGTCATTTTCACCGGTGAATATCGATTATCGACACGCTACGTCAAAGATCGACAACGAATCGATGACTTGGGCACGCATTTAATCGATACCCAAGGCTAAACACTTTTGTCGAACATAATTAGCGAAATAAGTTAACAATAGGGGTTAACACACGCGTTCTATTTCTATTCTATTCGATATCGATCTATCATTGGGGAATCGATATAGAATTTGACGGAGAATATTTCAAAATTATGATTTGGCAATAGGTATTTTTGTTCCATAAACATTTATCGATCAATCGTGTTTTATGTGGCAAGTCATGGCATGTCTGCACATACTTCAATTAAATTTTATCTCTTTATTAGTCCTTTGTTGTAGGTACCTACATATTGGAGAGCATTGGTAATGCAGTGCAAGGTCACATGTCAGAATAATTGACCTTTCCGCTGAGGTTATAATTTTATTAATTATTTTAATCCAGTAGTGTTATAGTCGAATTTGATATAGATGTCCATTTATCTAAGTCAGCTTAAGCTTTCATGTTTTTATAGATAAGTACCACATGGGCGTTTGTGCGGATGACTAATGATGCAAGATAATTGTAGGTCCGCTTAGATTGTAAAATACTGTTATGGGCATTTGAATTATCCTCAAGGATTGAAATAAGAAACAAAGGGACATTCACGACTAAGCTTTACTTATACTACCAGTTAATGTTAAATTACGTTCTACACCTACACCAATTGTTTCCAAATAATCAAATTGGCACTAATAAATTCCGAAAACATGGAAAATCTTCCTACTCCACTTTAAATTACAAAACAAAAAGTTACTAAAAAAACTATGCGATTGAAACACTATTATTATTTTGTATAAATATTTTCCTTTATTATTGCTCTAACTTTGAATATCAGTTTAGTATATTATACATCATTCTAAAACAAAAATTCACCCTTTAAATATCTGAAAGATATCGTCACATCCCATTTTACTTATTTTAAATGATATAGTAAAAGCTTTTTACTTAAGACTCTTTGATCAACTTTTGTACAGTAACAGTAAAACTATGCAGAACGCACAAACCTTACCAACTGTTAAATAAAACACCATTCATTTGAAGTTTAATGAACTTTTGATCAATCAGAATTACTGTGAACCAATTAATTGTTAATGAGAACCGACCTTGAATTTTCCAGGCCGCGAAACCCCGCAAGTTATTGCACAACTACGGTGAAAGGTGGTTATGTAAGGCACCGCTATCAACTACCCGAACTACTTGCCAGTGCACTATTTTACTCAATGTTAACCTGCATTATAAAACAATAAGGTTTGTGCATTCAGTCCTTATTTTTTGATAAGCGCTTACATACGCCATCATCATCATCAACCCATGTCGTCCCACTGTTGAGCACGGGTCTCTCTTCACTTTAGTGAGGAGGGTAAAGCCAAAATCCACCACGGGAGCCAGGTCCGGAATGGTAGATAACCTACCTACCTCCAAAATAATTCATGGGTAGATATGTGGGTTCCCTTGATTTCCTTACATAGGTACATAATATATGATACATACATACATAGTGAGATCTATAATTCAAATGCACCTCCAATATGCAGTAGCTTTATTTCTAGTGAGGTAAGACTCTTTTTGGAGAAATACCACACCACCGCTGCCGCCAAAAATTTATCCACTAAGCAGTAGTGAGCATATTGTATTCCGGATTGAGGGGAACCTTCAATGAGCAGGGAGACCAGCGCAATGCAGCGCCACGCAAGGTTTTGCAATGTAAAATACTGGGCGGTACTACGATTGTTATGGGCAGGTGTGGTACATACCATAAGGTGAACGAATTGTTCGCCTCGTTACGCTGTCTGTAGTAAAAAAAATTGCATCGACAAACAATTAAATGGGTGGAGCAGTTTGATCCCTATATTTTTGCTAAAGATGTGTCCTCGATGGTCCTCATAGCTTATTATTTCATAGTTTTTTAATTGCATAATAGGCAATCATTTCTCCGCATTCCTGGTGGTAAGTGTCATTTCGGTCGATGGTGGAGTATGCTTGCCAAGAAGATACCTATATTCACCCTTGACATGGAGGCTTCCAGATTATAGTTTTCGGGAAACAAAGACTCCCGAATGAAGAATCCGAAATAGTTAGAGTCAAGAAAGATATATGTATTTTTTTAATCGTAACGCGATATTTTAACTTCTACTCTAGTTTGCCATTGTAATTTTTATTAATCTCAGTTACTTTACAACTCCACAAGTCCTAAGTTACCAGAGCACTAAGTTGACGCAAATCCGTTACGAGTCCTGCGCTCTAGGTTTCACAATTGCAATTGAAGTGAGCTAAGTGGCTGCTAATTTCGTTTACTTTGCTTTAGAAAGCACCAGTCAGAACCTTTCCTGCTTGCAATGAATAGCTAGGTTGCGGTGTTAAAGTCTGATGCAGCCTAGTGGCTTACTTTAATAGAGCAATGCTCCGATGGACTCAGAGTTGGAAATAATAGCTAAACTCATCTATAAATACGTCTCTGGGTTTTTCTGGAGGATTGTAATTCACACTCTTTCTGTCTGAGAGAAAGTTTATTTGTTATATGACTGGTGATGACCCTAAACGAAATGCTTAAATAAAGCATGAAAATATTTGTCTACAAGCTTGATACGAACCCCGAGCTCTGTGGAATATAATCCCATCAAACAATGAAGGATGACGTGAAAATGTTTTGGCTACAACTTGTGCAATATTTGCACCTCTGTTTTTCTGTTATGACAACCCTGCTAGTGTTTGCGGCTGGTCCATTAGTAAAACTAGCCAATGTAAACAAATAATAAAGTAGCTGTTTCTCAATACACGTACCTACAGTCAGTGACAAAATTTTTTATACATTTCCAAACTTTCATTTTTCTATTCTACGTAAAATGTGATTATTTTGCGTGTGTATACTTAAAGTTTGTTCTAAGAAGAGGGCTGTGTCCTGAGTCCCACTGCGGGTACGTACCAATAATGTGCAGTGCAGTGACGCACAGGATTATGCAATGCAGGGTTTTGCGTGATGCTGTGACTGTTATGGGCAGGCGTAGCGCTTACCATCAGGTGAGCGACTTGCTCGTCTCGTCACTCAATGTGACTCAAAAAAATGTGTTTTAAAAAAAACTAAATCAAAATCGGTTCATCCGTTTCGGAGCTACGACGCCACATTGAGATACAGACAGATACACGAATAAACTTATAACATCCCTCTGTTTGATTATGGGCTCAAAAAGCATCAGGTAGATAATTACGCCACTCCCTTTTAGATGAAGGAAAATATGCTGAAGAAACCGTCTTGCTCGAGTATTATTCCAGAGGTATGTAATCCATCAATCCGGCCCGGGCACATGTGCTGTAGTATGGCCTTATTCTCCTCAAAGAAGTGAGGTGAGGCCCGCGCTCAGCAATGGATGGATATCGGTTGTGATGATGATGATGATAATGATGAGGAAAATCAAACTGACAGTAGATAAGAACATATTCAGCAGCTATAAGCTCTGACTGTACCTACGCAGTTAAATTAAATGATTAACCTACATCGCAAATGAGGCTTATCCGTTATGAAAACGTACATAACTATGATCCAATTTGATTATTGAATAAGCTAGAAATCGGCGGAAAATCGATCCGATGTTGTTTTACGAAATAATTACTCGCTCCACAAACGCAGTGAATCATCAGGTGAAGCGACCAAAAACCAATCGAGAAATTGGTGCGCTTCTGTACACTTGCGTTTTTTTGTGTGCGGATTGGTTACCTAATTGGATTGGTTTTTGTTATATTTTGATGGACCGATCAATCATAACATAATCCATCAGTACTTGCACCATTCATTTTCTTTGTTTATTTTGTCTTAAAACTTGTATTTTATGCCTTGTCCGTACCTAGTACTTATTCAGCCTAACAATTCTAAATGTGGAATAATGTAGACAGATGTGTAAGTAAGGGGCCATCACAAACTACGTCACACTTAGTAGGTATGTCTCTGGTGACATGAGAGATACTTTAAACGATGCGCTTCAGATAGCTTTCTTCCGATTTACCTGGGTACATAATTATGACTCCTTTTTTAATAAGATAAGTACCTGGATTTTTTTTATGACATTTTCTAAAAATGATTCCTAGCTAGATCGATTTATCGCCCCCGAAACCCCCTATATACTAAATTTCATGAAAATCGTTGGAGCCGATTCCGAGATTCCAATTATATATATATAAAAAGAATTGCTCATTTAAAGATATAAGATATAGAAATATATAGTTTTAATTCCGCCTAAGTTGTCTGATGAATGTATGATAGGACTTTGTTGGATGACGTAACCCCTATGACAAATCTATACGTTTAAAAATCTAAATCCCTACGCAACCCTTAATTTATCTGAAGACCGAAACAACCCCGTACTTAAATTGACCTAAAGTAAAATAAATAATTAAAATATTAGATTTAAAACTATATATTTCTATATTATCTTATTGATTATGGATTTCCGCAAAATAACGCCTGATTCTATTAACTGACTGCTTTTTTTTTATTACTTACTAGCCGTAACCCAGAACTTCATACGCGTGATTCTCCCACAAATATAGTCATTTCATTTTATTTGACTGGGTGACGACACGAGCAAGTCGTTCACCTGGTGGTAAGCGCTAAGCTTACCAATAACAGTTACAGTGCCACCTAGAACTTCGCATTGCATAATCTTAGGCGGCATTGCACTTCGCTTGTCACCCCGAGAAGTTGGTCCTGTTGGTTGATCTCCTGAATCCTTCTAAATTTCAGTTAAAGTTCCTGTTTGAATTTTTGTTTTTTTTTTATATAGAAATCCACTGAGCCATTTTGGAGCCCATTTGAGACAAACTTCCAAACAGACAGACAAAAAATCTATAAACCGTTGTTTATTATTAGGCATCATATAATAAATAGCAGTTTGAACTCAAAATTCGGCATTTATTTTAAACTCACAGAGACACTTTTTATGACTGATAATTAAACTCGTAGATGTGCTCACGACTTAAGTCCATAATAGCACAAATAATACCGTTCCATCCATTCAACGTACACACTTTCGCATCTCCCGCTTATCTCTTAACAAATCAGTCGCTTCATGACGATCACAGTCATTAAGTCTCCCATTGTCTTCGTAATATCACAATTAAAACCTCTTTTAGCGTTGTTGCATACCGGATGTGTACAAAAAGTTTCTTAAACATGTCACTACATCCTTAAACTTAATGATAAATTTTAATTAAGAAGTAATTCAGGAAGTAAACGCATAACTTGCTTTTAATGTATCTATATGGGTATGTTCTTTACAGCCTTGTAAATAGTATTTACCAAACAATCTCACGGTAGTGTTTATTAAACACACATTACAATAAATTATAGATACATTTCGAGATTAAAGGCGATTTCCACCGAAATTTGTTAATACGAGATTTAGTGCTAACTCGGTGTTTAAATGTTGTAATTCTAGATTTAAATTGTTGGTGCAAGCCGCCCTTCTTTACACGTTTATCTCGCAGGTACACACAAAGAAGTTTAAAATGGCCGTAGTTTGAAAACATAGCGAATATAATGAAGGTCAAGTTACGATCCAAACTAAATTGGGGAATTCTACGTTCAGTTTTGTAACACCATGTACAATTGTACATCTCGAATCCGCTTAACTCTACGGAGCTCATTCATGAGTATTTTGTGATGCAATACTGCATAACACCTATCACTATGAAACAAAGCTTAAATAAACAACTCAATGCTCGCTGATGAGAAGCCATGATTAATCTAATCTACTTCTGCACTTATAATTATATAGGGGTAAAATTATAAGTTTGTTTGTTACGTGTTATCTCCAGATCAGATTCTGAATATTAATTCACTGCTAGAAAGTTACACGGTTCCCGAGCGACATAAGCTATATCCCGATAAAATCCAGAATGAATGTTTTTTTTTTTTTTTCACTGTGCGTCGAGACGTGCAAGTCGTTCACCCGATGGCAAGCGCCACGTCCCACAACAGTCACAGCACCACCCAGAACACCGCATTTCACAATCCTGCGCGGCACTACACTGCGCTCGTCACCCGGAGACATCGGCTCTAAAGTCTCATATGCCTAGTAATTTCACTAGAAACAATGCCCTTCAAACCGGAACACAGTAATGTTTGCACACCACTGCTTAGCGGATGAATATCTGACAAAGGTTTGGTAGGTACTTCCCCAGGCAGTCTCTCGCAGAAGAGGCTTCCCACTACTAATGCTGAAAAACGTTCATTGTGAGGGAGAAAAGGTTAATCTCTAGAACTACTAATCCGATCTTGAATATTTGTCCCGTGTTAGAAAGTTAACTGTGACATGAGCTATTTTAACCGGGGAAAATTGAAGTTCCTGCTGATAGGAAATTACGGGGGTGAAACCGCGGGACTTAGCTACGTACATTTTCCAGCGAGATTACTGGGCATATGAGGGTTTAGAGTTGATGTCTCAGGGTGACGAGTGCAGTGCAGTGCCGCCCAGGATAATGCAACGCAAACTTCTGGGTGGCACTGTAGCTGTTATTATGGGCAGGCGTTGCGCTTACCATCGGGTGAACAACTTGCTCGTATCGTCACTCCCTTAAATAAAAAATAAAATATGTATCCTATCAACTGACTAACAGATATCGTGTTTCCTTTAAACCGACGTAAAATAAAAGGAGGTTCCTAATTACTTACTTTCATAAGTGGGCACTTATGAAAGTAAGTAATTAGGAACCTCCTAATGCCTCCTAGTGCCTCTCGGGGCACATGACGTGAATAAAGATAATATTGAAGTTCAATGGTCCCGTTATAAAGAAACTGAAAGTGCTGAACCTTTCGTGAAAAAAGTTTCACTTTCCCTTCGAATTCAAACATTCAGGAGAAATTATATGAAAGTGAGGAAGCACTATGCTCTGTCTCAGACAATAGCAGAATAATTCCATATAAATATACTCATGAACTAAAGTAATCGACTGTTATTAATCAACCTTATATTATTAATTGCACAGCCTTTCTATTCAAAATCACAAATTGTCAATATAATTGCTGGAGATGAGACTTTATAGAATCAAATTTACAAATTAATATCCACGCATGTGTATTGAAAATTCGCCTCTAAACCATATTATTATAAGCTTCAGAATTAAAATGGAATCAGAATCTAAGGAACATCTTTATTGCTTACGTATCTCTTCTCTTTATTATATTTAAAAGTATTTCGCCTCCGACTATAGGTTATGAAAGATTCAATTTTAGTATCTCAAATTGAAATCTGTTTAGTGCACTTACCAGAACAGTGGGTGTATGTAACGAACTTGATATGATCTAGATATAGGAACCGTATTTTTATTTTATTTTGTTGATAGCAAGTTGTAGGCGTTGTATGTAGCTTAGATTCTTGATAAAAATAACACCACAGTGTACCATAGAGTAGAGAGTACTATGGTACACTCGAAATTAAAAGTAATTTGATGGCAGTAATGTTACCAAAATAGGCGTTAATTAGCGCTAGTGCTGTTAAGCGGTGGTAGCCTAGTGGGAGAACGTCTGCCTTTCAAGGACAAAGTCGTGAGTTCAAATCCCAATGCGGGGTATATACCAATGTGTTTATGTAAAAAGCATACGTACGTAATTATCACTCGCTTTTCGTTGAAGGAAAACATAGATAATCAGCAAGTACCACAAACTTTGGACCTTTGGTTTACGGATTGCCTTTTCAAGTTTCTCCGACTGCGTGACTTGAAAAGGCTAAAAATAGGTGTTAGAAAACTTATTAACAAAAAAAGAGAGAAAAAAGCCCTTGCTTTAGTCTACAAAGAGTAGTAGCCTAGTGGGAGAACGTCTGCCTTCCAAGGAGAAGGTAGTGAGTTCAAATCCCAGTGCGGGCTTTTCGGTTATCACTCGCTTTTCGTTGAAGGAAAACATCGCGAGGAAACCCATACCCGAGAAATGTTACCTAAATATACTTAGCATAATTAATTGCAACATTATTTTAATAAACTTTACATTTCAAAAAAGTCAGTTACCTAAACCTTTGTAACGATTTTATTATGTCACTTCCACGACCATTCATGTTTTCTGTGATACTTTAGACAGATATTCTCACTAAAATCACCTATACCGTGCCAAGTACCAACATAAAATATCCGATATTTTTACTCTTTTATAGCTGTTAATACCCCTACAAGTGGATAGTCCTAATAATTTAAATAATACAATATTTCACAGTTGTATAATAGATTGAAAACATTTTCATATTTTTTATGTACTACGCAGTAGTTCGACTAGATAAATTAAACATACACTCTTCATCATATTACACAAACACCATACAAGTTGTATGGTGTGTTGTATAATACAACACACACAGCCGGAACGTTAATATAAAACTGTCGGAACTGTACGCGGAAGCGGTACTTTCCTGAAGGCTGGCGAAATACAGATAAAAACCTCCTATTAAAATTATAATAATATGCATTTGAACAATGTCCGACTAAGTACTAGTAATATTTTTAGATGACGACCGTATTGAGTCTTATCCTGACAGTCAGTACTGGGGGGTAACCACGTACTTATTCTTATTCCATGCAGATCATTTTAAGGCCTTTAACTTTACGGCCTAAGTTGGCACCACACACTTATAAATGACAAACGGGACGTGACGTCACTCAAAAATTTACTGCAGAGAATGAGAGAGAAAGATAATAAGATGGATCTATATAAACTCCCATCAATGCAAACAAATTGTTACGATCTCTTTGGATAAATGTCTCTGGTCGACTTATGAACGCTTAGCGATATTGGTGGTGACAGTTAGCAGGGCAGTTCAGTTTAAGGCCTTAAACTGGATAGATTTAACTGGTCGTGGTGAGGCCCCTGAAGTCAGTCGTCAATAGCCGTTACGTAGCTATCGCTATGAAAACCGCGGGGGCGCGGTTCGTGCGTTACTAGATACACGCACGGTTATATGACGTCGGTCGTCCGTAGCTATGGTAATGAAAACCGTGCGTGCATATAGCAACTAACCGCGTCAACACGGTTTCCATAGTCATAGCTATGTTAGGATAAAACATAATGCGGTCTTATTGAGGTCCGAGCCTCATTATCCTCACTTACCACCCGTGGTATTGCCAAAGCTCCAACTGTTTACACTAGCGAAGGGTACTAACCTTTGGTCCGACTCGACGTGACATTACATTCTCTACAATCAGCGGGTCGCCAGTGAAGAATTTTATTGCATAAAGTAGAGCAAATTCCTGGCAGTCCTCAGGTTTATATTTTATAGGTGTGCAGCTATGTCACTTTGGGTAACTTTGCTGGAATAATATTAATGCTCAACCACGGTATGTAATACCTACGTACTTGGATATCACTTAGCTAGGTGATTGTTTTAGAGTATTTGAAAGGCTTTGTTAAAGGCATACCTAAAGGTTATTAACGGAATTTATAGGGTCATATTTTATAGAGTTGAGTTATCCGCGTAGATATGCTAGGAAAGTGGGAACTCTCGTAAGGTATAAAATTACTAAGCAAAACAATGTGTAAGTATCCACTAATAAGCAAGTAGGTATACAAACCTTAACTGATGTATAAATTACGTCACACGTTAAGCGAAGAGAGAGTCAAAGAAATGAGACATTATGTGACAACGGGTGGAAGAAGTCATACAATTCGTGACGTCACAATTAAAAATCATAAAAAAATTATTGAATGGAAATAAGTTCGATTTCTCTGTTATAATTAAATCATTTCTATGTGTAAAAAAGAAAAATATATGACGTCACACTAGGCCTCACAATTTTTAAAATTTGTATTTTATTATAAGTTTCATATTTTCTGATGTTATTATGGACTGTTTAGCATACTTTCAATTCTAGTCAAAGTCTCATGTTTATTTATTCATTTAATACCTACTTCATTGCACAAATTAGCTATTAGGTAATGCTTCTATAATTTCTGACAAACAAACACCCATCGTCAGAAGATAAGGGGAGTTCGTTCTATTTTCACTCGGTTCCAGGACCTGCACCCGTATTACCTATAGAAGTTACACAAATGAAAACTAAAATCGGATTCATATGACGTTTCTAGTATTAACAAAATGTCAAAGTGCCGCGCAGGATTATGCAATGCAGGGTGGTGTTGTGACTGTTATGGGCAGGAGTAGCGCTTACCATCAGGTGAACGATTTGCTTGTCGTTGTCTCGTCACTCAGTCAAATAAAGAAATAAAATTAATCCAAATTTCATTTTTAGGGTTCTGTAGGTGCCTAGGAAAAACCCTTATAGGGTTGTTGTTATTTGTGTTTTATATTAAATTATTTATATAATGCGGGTGCTGTCCCACATTATAATTAAATAGAGGTCTCCGTGAGCAACACCGCCCTGCTCTCAAATCAATGTCCATCCAAATCCGTTAACTGACTTCTAAGTTGTAACAATCTGTAATTATTTTATAGATCAACCATCAAGACAGGTGCAAAATCACCCTTGGGTTTGGGTGATAAATGTTAAAATAGGTTGGCAATAGTGGACAAAGTGCGTGCACTAAACCAACCTTGGGACTTGAAAGTGCGGACAACAACCGGAACGTAAAATGTCTTATTGCCCATAATATAAAGTTCCACGAAAAATATGGAGCATAAATAAAATTGTTAAGCCGAATGTCTACATTAAATTAATTTTCATTATTTAGGTAGTATACCACCTTCTTAACTACTTATTTGAAAGTGACGGTCCTGATTCTTATTGCATCATGTAAAAACTACTGAACTGTATGCAATGCGGTTTTCACCGTTTTGCCTTCTTTGGTGGAACTGCATAGACTATCACGAAGTCGCGGGTATAAAAAGCTAGATACAAAATCCTCCTCCTTCTTGTACCAGCAACGTCCGTAGGTAGCCATTACCGATTATGGTCATTTATGGAAAATTATAGCAAAAGAAACGGGTCTGATTGTATTGGTCAGGCTGATACTGCGGCCCCACTCCCGGCCGCTATCCCACTACTGCCCGATACGGGGACTTTTGGCTGCTGGGTTTCCCCCCTGGCCCGGTTCGCCCCTCCTTAGGTAACCTGCACCTCCCGGACTCCTCCGGGTGGTCCATATTAATACCAGGCTTAGTGTGGACGTCCAGTCAACATGGGGCACACAGCACCAGTGAGTCCCGACCTCAAACCATCCTCCGGTCCCGACCTCCGAGTAGCCGGATTACAGAAGACGCCACGCTCCCAGTCGAGAGTGTTGACGAAATTTTCCATGATACGATTGTTAAACATACCTACATCAAATCTGAGAGAAAATAAAGTTGATTCTATTTGCATTTAAATTTTTTTGTTTGCAATACTCTGTATTTTTTTTTTTTGTCGAGGCATTCCTTGTTTTAAAGATAATGAAGAATATTTTTGTTCCACCAATGCAATGGCGTCTAGCGAGTAAACAAGGAACTAAATTGGATGTTATGATACGATTAGTTAGTATGTCGTAACCATTATAGATGGCACTAGTGGTAAGCAAATTTTAATTTATTTTTTATTAGCAATATTATATTTTTTATTTAGTTCATCAATGGCAACAATCTGTGCCATTTTTAAATAGCTATTGCTATTCAACGTGGAAATGCAGCTAGTGTTCTTGGCACCATGCCTCATGGACACCATCTTTTGTTAGATTTTTAAGTTTTTAGTTTTAGTTAGTTTTCCTTTTATCTGTGCCAAAAAAAAGGGTTTGACAGTTTTTGAAACTTGACATTGATTAATTAAACTTTATGTCAAAAAGACAGTTCGTTGGTTAGTAGAATCGTCTTTTGTTTGTTTGATTTGAATTTTCAAGCAACGGCAAATTCTATCTAAATAGTTTGTATCTTTGTTGTTTGAGTAATTTAAAAGGTGAAACATTCAGTTTTGCTTTTAAAATAAGAGAATGGACGCAGCAGGATTGCTTGATATTAAAAGGTAATAAACACTTTATTATACTTCAACACTTCGTGCACCGAGTTTGAACTTGCGCGCTCTTATGTATTGATTTTCTCTCTAAAAATAAGTTTGTGCGGTGTAAATAAATCACATCGCGAACCTTTAACATTTTGTTACCCTTTAGCTAGCAAGCTCGTGGTAAATTGGTGTGATATTTAGTAGTACCTATAAAAGGCAACTGGTTGGATATTTTTAGAGTTGCTGTGGATAATACCCCAGATATTACTCCTGTGAAGCCAAGATTGGGACGTTTTGTCGATGTTTATTCGCCTGAACACCTCAACTTGACGCCAAGACCTGTAAGTCCTTAATATTTTGATAGTTTAGTACTGTTTATAACTGTTTTAAGCTGTCTTTTACTCCAAAGAGTTCCTTCATTACCAGTAGAGGTTGCTAACTTACACTATTTAGAATAGATACCATATTCATTGAATTGTAATTATATTGTTCATAATATTGTACAAAAAAATCTAAAATTGCAAGGCAGTCAAGTTTCTTTATAAGTGGGTAGATAATTGAGTAATGAAATTGTTTTTACAGATAGCAAGGAAAGGTTTTATTCAAGTAAGGAATGAAAATCCTGAATTACTCACTCCAGAGAAGTTTACTGAAAGCGATTACAAATGCAGGTAAATATTGGATATACACTTTCTGATAGATAAATTCTAAAAAACTGAACCAAATTTATTAAGTTTACATGTCTCTGCACAAGTCTGAGTGAGCACAGAAGGCATGTCACCATTTAAATAAACTTAGAACTAATCTTAAACTCTATTATAACTACAGTGTTGACCAACCTAAAGTAATTTTTTTTAAAAACCATGACAGTAAATCATAATTGACATGGTAAATAAGTTTTTCCACAAATCTGTTAACAAACAACCATAAAAAGCTCGTAGATCCGATAACCGTTGGGGAAAAAAAGTTCTCGAGTGGTAACCATGCACCAGAAGACGTACCGTAGAACGGCCCCCCATGAGGTAGACCGACGACCTGGTGCGAGTTGTGGAGAGCCGCTGAATGCAAACAGCAACCAAACGCTTGTTGTGGAGTTCTATGGGGGAGGCCTATGTTCAGCAGTGGCCGTCTTCCGGCTGATGATGATGATGACAACCATGGAGCTATCAGATGAACAAGATGCTTGACCTGCCACATGTGCAGTAAAATTCTACAAACAATCTTACTTTTCAGGACAGTCAAACCAGAACAATCGCGATTCAAAAATGTATTCCGAAACTGTTCATTTGAAGGCAACCAAAGCTTCCCAGGGCTGAGTACCAGAATCAAACCAATAAGGATGGAGCTAGAAACTCCGACGAAAGTGAAATCAGCTGTTGATCTTGTTAGAGGTCAGTGAAACCCGGCACATGCTGAACTTACCAATATTGTGGAGATTTCCTTGAGAACTCACATACTTATCGGGATATTTTGCATACAAATTAGATTCAAAAAGTAAAGCTTTGTCGGTATCACAGAGACACAGTTTTTGAGTTGGGTATTCATTAAAAATTGCAACTACAATCCTTACAAAGCCTTGCATTAGTCATGTATAACATGTTTCATTGAGTGATACATATCATAATAGTAAACGGATTCAATTTGAAACTGCACCCATATTAACGAACACACACTAAACATCCACACACGCACATATATACTAAATTACGACGATTATCATTATGATTTGTAACGGTATTGGCCTGCCAATATTTTCATCTCTTGCGTAAAAATAAATAAATAAATTAAAAAATATATCAGCGTGCCAAGCTGGATATGTAAATCATGCTGGTGATTCGCAGACACAATAGAATCTGTGACTATGTAGTCTACAAGTCAAGCATAGAATAGAATAGAATAGAAAACTCTTTATTGTACACCAGAAACAAAAATAAACACAGTACAGAAAAATTACAATAGGAATATTAGCATAGTGTCTGTGGAACTAACATTTCAGCATTATTACTAACACAAGCTGTCTAACATTATCTTAACAGTTGATGGTCCGAATGGTCTGCGCTTCAACACTTCTCTAGCCACTGAAGTGACAGGCTCCCCGGCGCAGTCACAAACGGATCGCTTGCAGCAGACACTTAATCCTAGCAAAGCTGTTTTCACTATTGAACCTAACACTTCTAAAGTAAGTTCATTCTTGATCCGTACTGACAACTAAAACTAAAGCTTAATAATAATTGCATTATTTCTAGAATGCCTTTTTAATCATGAATATTAACACACTCGCTGCTGGAAACACACATATGTGTTTTGTTTCAAGTTACAGCAAGCGAAAACACGCCTGAAGTGCGAACCTGCACTGCTGTATTAACAATTTTATCCCAACGGCTGTGTGCGGCCCACACTGCTGATTAAGTTTAGTTACGACGCAATGCCAGTAAATGGTAAACACATGTGCTGTGTAAAGATTTGCAAAAGTGCCATAAAAATGAACCAGTTCAGCAGTGAATGTGTTAATCACTATAACAACTGGGGTGAGAATTGCTTTACTAAAATATCAAAGGAACTTGTAGAAAGTGAAAGGAATCCAAATTCATGCACCCCATAAGCAGTCAAAAAAGATTTCTTGTGTATAAGACAAAAATGGTTGTATCATGCACAGATATCAAACCTGTATGTCTTGAGGAGACTGGGAAATATGAGTATCAATCATCGTTGAGTGGTGGGTGTTGTTTCCAGCCACCCATGCTTGGTCAAGACCACAAGTAAAACATAACTCTTGACTCACATAGGAGACATGTAAAATCGTCTCATTCTATGACAATATACGAAGCTGATGTGAATAAAAATAAATAATAAAAATCCTCACTAATTTCAGATCCTAATAGTGAACAGCAAGGCATGTTCACTTCTCGGCTACTCATCAGGTGAGCTCTGTGGGTTGCGGTTCTCAGAACTCCTCCGCAATAAGAATTGCAAGGCCTTCAGTCTGCAGGAGCCCGAGCAGGACCATGGTGACACGGCTGAGGATGGCACCATTATACTGCTTAGTGGAAAGGTACGGATGCGACCTCTCGACACCAGGCTCTTGACCTTGGCCCCGTAACTAATAACTTTCATAAGACCAGTGCAGATTTCCATCTCTTCGGAAGCCATGTTAAGCAGTTGGGGCTGGCTTTTATTCATTGAAAGCAGTAATTAAGGCACGTCGGATGCTCTTGGGCAGCCTCTGACAACTCTGACAGAAGTGTCAGAGTTTCCACTGGTGTCAGAGTTGACAAATGATCAAATAATGATAAACTAAACTTGGTCATCATTATCATTATCCCCAGCCTTTATCCTCCCACAGCAAGGTATAGATAGGCTCCTTTACCATGCCATTTGACTCGGTCCTGTGCCAATCGGATCCAGGTTTGACCCATGATAATTGGCCCATCGTAACGATGGACGACCAAAGATCCATCTCTCTTATCTCAGTTAATACTTAATTTTCCTTCCCTCCGGATGCAACGCATCAAGAGGGACGAACAACAGCCGGGCACTCGTGGAGGTTACCTGGCCCGCACCCCTGTCCAATGACCCTGCCCAGCTCCATTCAAGTTTCGTAATAGTAGATGACCCGAACCTTAGTTTTTTTAATTCTAGAATTTAAAAAAGTTAAGCTTAGATTTTCTTATTTATCCCTAAAACATTTCAGGTGGTGGAACTTCTAACAAAACATGGGGATACTGTGCAAGTGTCTCTTTGGATAAGGCAGTTGGACAGTGACGGCCCTTGCTTGGTAGTTGCTGAGCCAGTCAACTGTAAGAATGTTGTGGTAAGACTTATCTACCTGTATTACATACATATTTTCTTCAGAAAAATTGTAGTAAATGATCCATAAAGTTAATTATACACTTAATAAGTTGGCTGAAGCAACCTAGCCTTTTCGGCGTAGTGAAATCCGGATCGATGCCATCCCTGAAATATTTTATGGGTTATGTGTTGCTTCAGGTTTATTGAAACATACTTTCCCATTAATATTATAATTGCAATTTCAGCTGACAGTGGACGCAGATACCGGTTTGGTAGTGTCATGTGAAGGGAACGAAGCAGCATTACTCTTTGGTGCGGACTCGAGTGACAAACTAGTGGGCCTGCCCATGGCGTCGCTCATACCTTCCATACGCTTGCCGGCGATTGATGCTTCTATATGTAGGAGCGTATCTAAGCAAAAGGCTACAGGTAAAACTACTTATCGGAAACTCAACCTCAATCTAAAATACTAGTTTTGTAACGTTAATTGCTCAGTTGGTTCCATCACTTACCGCATGGCGTAAGTTCAAAACCAGCTGACTGCAAAAAATTTGTATCAGCTTCTGATGAAGGAAATCATTGTTGAAAACCTTTGTGGTAGGACATTAAAGTGTCAGGATACCACCCGGTCCTACTACCGAGGCAAGCAGGTGACTGCTAGCTCAGTAGATAGTAGAGCCAGTCTTATGCTAGGCTTAGCAAGAAACCAACTTCGACCACAACGTCGTCTCTTGGTGTTATAGTGGTTAAATGCTAGCCTATAAAATATAAAACATGAGTTTTAAGGTTTTGGTGGTGATTTCAGGGAGAACATTAGACGGTGGTTGCTTCCCCCTATGCATGTGGATATCAAAACTTAACACCGCCGAAAGCCCGGCGTGGTCTTCTATAAAGAACCTCAAGGATGCCAAAGATAAGTCTCTCTTGGAAATCAATGTCAGGGTAAGCATCCCTTAATTTTGATCGGCGTTTTGTTGTACAACTTTGCACTTTACCTGGCGAGACTGTGAGAGCCCTATCCAGGAACACTGCTTGGCTGTTTTTTGCAAGCAGTATGTAATTTAAATGTCTTTTATAGCCTTCGTGGCAATGGGATTCATTTCATTGACAAATCCATTTCCCAGGTAACATACAACGTTAGCGGCTTGCTGGTAGTTGACGAATGTGGCGTCATATCGGCCTGTAATCATCACTTCGCCATGCTGACGTTCGGCAAACCGCACTCGGAGGTGGTTGGCCACCACATCGATGACGTCATCCAATATTTCTGCAGGGAAGCCGATATACTAAAGATACCAGAGAGAAATAGAAATATGACGCTGTCTCCGGTTAATAATGAGGATAATGGGTCAGGTGAGAAGGAACAACTTAATTAGCACGTATTACTTACGACTTACGGTGAGTCCTGAAATGTTAGATATGAGATGGCTGTCTTTGTCTCATACTAAACGAATGATAGCTTATAGCAATAAGTCTCTCTTCTAAATGTCTTCCTTTTACAGTATCAGACACGGACGATGATTCCTGTGGGGCATTCAATGGCAGTCAAAAGTCAGCTTGCACATCCCTAAATGTGCAACCTTCATTGCTCTCAACCACTCGAGAGAAATCCTCCTCCGCTCTCTGTCTTGACAAATCATGCAGTATGGTGACCCATACACCGACCCCTACTCAGGACATGGTCTCAAGCATAAGCACTACAGAGCAAAGGAACGACTTGTCCGCACTACCTGATGTGACATCAGGCATGTCCGGGATATCAATCGACGATGACTACTGCTGCCACAGTAGCATATCTAAATCACGTTCAGAGAATATACTACGCTCCGAGCAGAGCAATTTGATCAAGCCAGTTCACAAGCCTTCAGAGAAATCCGATTCTATTTACTACACGTCCCAGCATTCCCAAGAAGTAACCCCTACTGGTACCACACCGAGAGTTCGACTAAATGATCCGTCTCTGCGTTTATCATTCGACTCTAGTAAATACAGATCTTTGAAGCCGAGTTTGCCCGGTCAAGTAAAGGATGATAAAAGCAGTTTGTCTATAGACTTCTGCGACTCGAATGAGACTAGTGCGGACTTCTTGACGCCTATAAATGAAATGCCTCCACCGGGGTGTGAGATCGAGGACTTGCCTAATCATAACGGCAATGAGAGTATTGAGAGTTTGAGTAATGATATCGATCTAGAGACGCAGACGGAGTCGGCGCCTAGGAAAAAATACGATGGTGAGTTCTTGACTAGTAAAGGATATTCAACAACACCAAAAAGTTGTTCTCATTGGCTCTCGCTACTATAAATATCTCAATCTGATCAGCGACTGTAAAATTTGAGAATTCTAAATTTCAAATCCGCGGCGGTACGGTGGCGCCTGATACTTGTATATATTTATCTCTGGCTGACGACCGCACGTAATTTAAAATCTCTTCGACAAAAAGCTTGTATAAATTATGAATATTTTCTCACAGATGATGCGCCGGAAACACCGTGCGTACCTAAACGCATGTTACGAACGCTCGTCAGTACATCGACGCCGCAACACGCCCGCAGCAGTAAGCAGCCCCCCTGCGACTGCGCAGCGGAGTGCGCGCACCGGGACGGCACGTACCGGGGCACCGTCCGCCACCGGGACGGCACCGAGCTCAGTGAGTACTGCACAGCGCTGACGTCCCGCGCCTGCGCAGCGGTGATAAAGCATGCTGGTATGTTGCAGGTGTCCTGTACACAGTGTCTACGATGCAGCTGGCGAACGGCAGCCGCGTGCGCTGCGTGTGGCTCGGCGTGCAGCTGGAGGCCGGACCCAAGCACACCACGCTCGCCTCCAGCGTCGCCTCCACGGCCGACAACTCGCTCGTCCTTGTAAGCATATACCATGTAGCCAGCGGACGGTAGTCGCGAGTCTTTCACGAGCAGAAGATTTTCACACAAAGTACAATTTCAATCACAACTCTTAAGATTTATGACGTTTTGATCATTTTTGTCGTTCGAAAGGTGACCTTATCAATGAAGTCATTGAGTTGATTATGACAACATAATACAACAAAATTCTTCCCTTTTTAATGAATTATCTTTATCATCAGGGTAACAAGTCAGTGAGTAGCAGGCCGCAGTCCATGTCGCTTATGAGTCAGTGCGGTGATGAACAAATCGCGGGAGACTATAGCAAATATTACGTCACGATCAAGCAAATCGGTGAGAGATCTTACATTAAAAATGTTATTTTTTCATCTACTCAGCGACTTGTCTTTATATTTGATTGTATTTACTTTCAGGGAAAGGTGCTTTCGGCTGCGTCAAAATGGCATACCGCCGTTCGGACCGCCTCCTCACCGTTGCCAAGTTCATACTGAAAGAGAAGGTCGGCGCGCAGTTCTGGGTGGACGGGCCCGACGGACGCAAGGTGCCGTTAGAGCTGAGTCTACTGCTCACTCTCAAACATCCTAATATTGTGAGTTCATTACGCACGTACGCACACTACTCACTCACTTTCTCTCTCCCTCTCCCTTCGTCTCACTCAGTCTCTCTCTACATTCTATTCTTCTTCTTTCTTTCTTTTATTCTAGTGACCCGACCCGTATTGGCACGGGTAGTACGAAGTACCTACGACTGGATGGCAAAAATAACCTTTTTTTCTGATTTAATCCTCACAAACACACGAAATTCCGATTAGATTCGAATAGATTACCGTTTTTGCCTTCAGAATACAGCTAATTATATGAGTTATAATTAGATGTATTTTGCCAACAGGTGAGCATAGTAGACGTGTACGAGAACGAGAAGTACTTCCAAATGGTGATGGAGAAGCACGGCGCCGGCATGGACCTGTTCGAGTTTATCGAACGCCGCCCCAGGTTGGATGAACCGCTGTTGAGCTATATATTTAGACAGGTAATTGTGTTTCCTATTTAAAATTTAAGGGCTTCATAAAGGTTTAAATTCATCATCATTTTTTAATTGTAATATCATAAAGTGGTACAATACCTGCCAACCCTGATAGAGATCGCTTTAAGCAAAAAGACCGCCCATTGTACTTATTATATTTAGCTTTGTCTTTTTTACTATGTTTTGTACTTGTCAATGGAGAGCTTTTATCTTATCTACAACCATTTTTCTATCACCCTTTTCAGATAGGCCAAGCGGTGGAATACCTCCACTCACTCAACATCCTCCACCGCGACATAAAAGACGAGAACGTGATCATAGACAACAAGTTTCACGTCAAACTTATAGACTTCGGCTCGGCTACGTTCAGGAGCAAAGATACTCTGTTCTCCACTTTCTATGGGACCACTGAGTACTGTAGCCCGGAAGTATTGGCTGGGAACAAGTGAGTGCAAATCCTACATAAATCTCCGGCTGCTTGTTCGCTTGCGACTCTGCATAACATGATGCTCACTCAAGCAGTAGTTATAGGTGCTATATAAATAAATAGCAGCGGCTGCTGCAGTCTCCACATCCATGTTTTGCGGCACGAGTGTATAGACGAATAGTGAATTTATCTATTGTTTATTTATTAATTTTTTTTACATTTGCTGATCCACCAGCTGATGCATATTTCGATGTGTAGTGTAGACATTACATATTTGCCAATGATTCGGTAAAATTGTAAGAGGCACGCCTCGCCTGCGTCGTGACCGTCGTTCTGTTAGCGGCGCGCCCAATGCTCTGGAGTGTCGAGTTGCCTTAAGTGTCCACGATGACTAATTTCTTCTTTCTTCCTCATTTCCCAGATATGCCGGTCCGGAGTTAGAGATGTGGTCAATGGGGATAACGCTGTACGTGCTAACGTTTTTCGTTAACCCGTTTTCGGACATCGAGGACACGATACAGGGCCCGTTGTCGTTCCCGCAGATCGTATCTGAAGGTTTCTATTTCAATAACTTGTTCATACCACTATAAATTGTGCCAATAGGGGCTCTGTAGGTACATATCTTCAAACAAACTAAGCGATTAAGCAGCCGCCGTGGCGTAAGTGGATAATGAGTCAACTGCGAAGCGTGAGGTTGCGGGTTAGATTCCTGCACGGGGCAAAGATTTGTGACCCTCAAATGCAAATATTTGTGGGTCTTCTTAGTCTGGGTACGTAGGACCATGGTCCTCGTAGTTCCTGATTCCCTAAACACAGGGAATCCTAGTTAGGGGTCAGGATCTACCTATGTGATCGTGATGCGTTATTATACTAAAAAAATTAAAAAAAAAGGCGTGAGAACATCATTTTAAACTAGTACACAAACTCACGCTAAACCTACTATTGACGTGATAATCGTGCGCGGCAACTTTGAAAAAAAAAAGAAAACCGCTACGGCGGCTGCATATGCCATAAATTAATATTCTATGCCCTTTCCCTAGATTTGGAGCAGCTCCTCCGATGGATGCTATGCAAGGAGCCTCAAAACAGATGCACAGTGGCCCAACTGATGGCGCACCCGTGGCTGCGGCAGCCGGTTGTTATTGCCAACTACGTGTTCCACGAACTGGTGGATTGTGGTACGTTATAAAATACCATGTTATACAATCGCCACCACCTCTTATCACTCTCATCACTTCATACACTATGTACGTCACGTGAAATGCGAGTCGTGCATACAGTCACGCCTTTATCCCGTTGGGATAGGCAGACTACATATTTCCATATGCTACAATCCCAGCGGAAAACAGTACAACAACTCCCTGACACCCTCTATGTGTTTCTGTGTCTACGAGTCGTGTCGTGTAATTGTTAGTATTCGTGCATCGTTCATCGTATCGAATTGAAAGAAGACGTAAAATGTGAAGGAAGTCACGAAGTCTCAGCTAGTAACTGTAGTATTTCCTACTATATTTAGAAGTTGGTAATCTTACCATATTTCAGACCGGTACGAGGCCAACCCTGAAATGTACTACAGTGGCAGTCTCGGATCACCTAGGAGCGGTTCGCCTGTGTCACTAGCTGACCCTTTAGTAAAAGGTATTAGAGTTAAAAAAAAGAAAGTTATTTTGAAATCCTTGCACATTTTCTAACACTTAAAGTCCCTTACTAGTGTGTCAGCTCGCTACGTTTCAGACATGTGTCAAAACACTCCTTTGGCTTTGTCGTAGTCGCGTAAAGCAAGTCATTGTAGGATTTGCCAACCGGTGAAATTTATATATTGTCAGTGGTTCCTAACTTGAAAAAATCACTACTATCAGGATATTTATCATGTACTCGTTAAAAAGGTAAGATTAAAAAAATTGGTGGGGCATGCTTGTTCGTCAATGTTAATTTAATTTTTGAAAAGCAACGGTATTTGACTCCGCGACGGTTGGCGTGTGAGATTGCGTCACAACTCACCACTCTTGTTTTCTTTTAGAGCGTTCAAACCCTTCAGAAGTGGCGATACGTTCGGACGGCAAGAACATATCAAAGTCGGAGCCCAAGCGTAACTCGCAACTAGCGCTGCATGCGGCGGCTGAACGAGACGCGCACTCCGATAACTACAGCTTGAGGTCTTCTGCTGATGTATGTATCTTACTTTATTTATTTATGTGATAAAAAATGCACAGAAATCTGGAAAACACAAATATAAAGTATATATAACATCATTAACAACCCATATCGTCCCACTGTTGAGCACGGGTCTCCCCTCACTTTCGCGAGGAGGGTTAAGCTATAATCCACCACGCGGACTCGGGCCGTGACAGGGGCGGTATATAACATGTGCCATTTAATACGTTTTTGGCTATGTGAGAGGTTAATGTTTGTGTTAATCCTACTAATATTATAAAAGCTAAAGTAACTCTGTCTGTTTGCGCCCTTTTCACGGCTAACCGGCTGAACAGGTTTTAATGAAACTTGATATGGATATAGTTTGAACTCCGGAATGAAATACAATACTTATTATCGCGATGAAAAGTATTGTTTTAATGATGAAGTCACGGGCAATAGCTAGTTGTCAATATTATTATAGCACCATAATTATTACCAGCAGATGAGCAGAATAAACGCGTATGAAAGATGAATGAACGAGGAAGTCTTCTAATGTTCTTGTTTCCAGATTGGTCATTAAAATCCCTAACGTAAACTTATTCCAGATTTTAGACATCTCCTCGAAGCCAGTGTCTGAAGCGGCGCTGACTGACATCAGCTCGGACGCTACAGGCCACGCCGCGTGCGACATAGACTACGACTGCGATCAGTACGAGTGCGATAGCTGGGACGAGTGCGAGCAGGATAGCTTCTCTTAGACAGAGACGGCAACACTATAAGACTTCTGGATTTTTTACACTGATCTGTCATTGTATTGGCGATGGATGTAGATATTTATCCCTGGTTGATCCTTGTCCTCTTGAGGCTATATGCCACATATTGGCAGTTTTTGAAACTAAGATTTCTTATATGGACGACGGATAAAACAGAGCCTGACGATCCCATTTGTTGTAGTTCCGAAACGTCAAGAAGTTCCCAAATAACTCTTGATAGGTGGCGCTTCATGTTGAGTCTTGAAGTATTGTTGAAGCCACTCCATTTTATTTTATGTCAGTGCAATTTGCCCGGATTTGTGCAATCAATGCTAAAACTCTAAATAACGAGCTCATATGACATTGCGCTAAGTTAGAACAAAGTGACTACGGTCCAGATCGAATGTGAATTACGGGCTCGTGAATTTACTGGTCCGTTATGTAAGTTACTGACGATCGTTAAATTTAAATAATTGGGACAATGCAATGGATTCTATAGTTGTAGGATATTGCCGTACAGCGTTTTTATGAATCTGAACACGATGAATTGAAATAATCAAAGTAGTCTTAAATAAAAATATGAAATCTGTAAACGACCAATGTTGATATTATAAAGTAGCGTACACACTATCCGTCTGTGCTTGGTGTCCGCCCTAGCTAGGTTTACCGCCCCATCGAGACCTAGTGACTTTTTTTTAATTTCATATATTTCTTTATGACGTCAGTTTTGAAAGCTGTAAACAAACAAACATACTATTGATAAACGCCGATTCGTCCGAGTTGATTTGGAAAACTTCGCTCGGTCAACAGTCGAAGGTGAGTGCAATCGATCGCAGATCGGTGCATTACCGAATGATCTGAAGCTGGATATCCAGCATGGACATAGTGTAGAATGCTTTAGTTCATAATGGTCCTGATAAAATGATATATGTAGCTATCTATTTTATTTTAGGTTTCACTATCGAATTTCTTGATATTCGGCTGTAGTGAGCCAAGGCTGGACCAACTGAATCTGAGATCAAGTTAGGGATATAAAAGTAGTACGTCATATCTAATTATAATCTTAGAATATTATGTGTAACTTTGCCATATGAAGGTAGGTACATTTGGGTCTCGAGCGAGCCTTGGCGGATTACGTTCTACAGTAGAATATTTACTCTACCCGCCACTGACTGTCCGGATAGAGGGTATAAGGTGTGTGAATTATCGATGCTCTACTGTATACCCGTAGAATCGGCTTAGTATATAACCTAGAAAGCAAAAGACCAGAATTATGGTGAAAAATATTGAGAGTCGACTAAGTTGTTTTTTTTCTGTAAAGGAGTGCGGCACGATAACAAACTTTTCTCGACAGCACCGCCAATTTTTAAGGCTAGACCATAGAATCGTTTTTTTTTTCATTTCTGTCGCTCATAAAGTTTATTTGCTAGAGCGAGAAACACTGCTGGCAAGCGCCCGCACTGTATACCGACAGCTACGAAAAGATACGGCTCTGTACGGACTAGTGAAGACCAACCTAATGGAGATTATTACAGTATTATATTTAGTGAAATTAGAAAACGCGCCACTACAAAAAGATCTCAATGTTAAATGTTAAGTAAGGAATTGTGAATTGTATTTTAAGGAAGCACTTGGAATTTGTTATTCGTAAAGTCTACAGACGTTATGTTTTCACTCGAAAGTTTGGTAAAGGAATATAATGTAATAAGTTATATTGTCTAATAGTGCAGTGTTTGTATGAGTTCGTCCGCAATTTTACTCTATTTACCTATTTCACAGAAAGTGCATGTAAAATATTTTGAATCAAGAATTCCCTCTTCCGAGTTTTTTTCTTAAATATTTAGAAGTTTCTTTTCACATTTTTATAGTAACTTTCGTTTTTCACCGGCTATTTAAAAAAATCGAAAAATCTTAAAAGTACTTCTTAATAAAAATGTTAGCTTATCTGTGGGGAGTATGCTGTGAAGTTTTGAAAAAAAAAAAGAATAACATTTTGAAATATTATGAGGGTAGATTTAGAAAATAGGGAGGCATTACATTTCACAGCATTATTCCCTGATTCTTATGACTAGAATAACTAAAATCAGTATTATGACAATACCTATTAGATTTTTCTTACCTGGCTAAGAATCTAGTTTTCTAATTATTATTTTTTCAACCTTGTCTAATTAAATTAAAAATTAAAATTAATTTATTTCAGGTAATTTTAGCCCATAAAGAACCCATTGTAAATATCATAATATAGTAATTGTAACATATCTGTGCTGAGTTCAAAAGGGTAGACTTATATTTTTGACGTCAACTACTTTATTTAGGTAGGTGTTGTCTTATACAGGGTGAATCTTTTTGAATTGTTTGAATGCGGAAATCCAAAAATATGAGAAATAGGTAAAGATGTTCAAAGGGCACGATTTATATTAGAGCTGAAATAGTAACATTATTTATTATTCAAGTGGAATCCCTGGATGGAAATCGTACCCTTTGTCATTTAGCAAAGGAAGATCGTTGTCGTTATAAAAATTACTCGCTTGTATTGTTGCACTTGCCGATAGGTTTTGATCTCACCCTGTATTGTATTATAACAGCTATGCTAGCACTTTACATGGCGCCATTTGACCAATATTTGCGAAGTGGAAAAGGGATGCAACTACCACTGCATAGCTGCGTCCCTTTTTAATATATTTTAAATACGTCAACATGTCATGTGAAGTACCACTGCTATAGGTAATGGTTATTGATGTATTTTATAGTATATTTTTGTAGTGTTATAATGTGTTAGTAATATTCCGATATCTTAGGACTATTTTGCTTTCAAAGTTTCGTAAAATGTGAAAACTTTTGTAAATCTACTAAACACACCCATTGGGAATATTACATTTGCATCTGATTTATATATTTTTATGTTAAATTTTAAAATAAATTGTAGCCTTTGTTGAGCCAAAACCGAGCCAATATTGTAAAAATCGTGATTTATTTTTACACTGCCGATACTTTGTTAAAATAAAGGCGACAGCCTATAGCGGCGCACGGTCACAACTATTATGAAACTACACAATTTTATTGATTGAGCTAACTTCATACACGCGTCTCATATGTCTTTTATTTTTGTATGATATCGTGGGCGTGTACGGTGGATGTGCGCTGCAATGGGCTGGCGCCCTAAATATATTAGACTCAATTTCGTTTCAATCAATTAAGTTCTAGTAAGGGTCTACACACCAAAGCCAAAAAAAATAATAATTAGGTAAAATTCATTTCGTGCATGTTATCCAGGCTTAGCCGTCATCGGTCAGGCCGGTGTGTGTCGGCGGCAGTGTGTAGCCCTTTCTGGGCAATGCGTCCGTTTCTTACTTAGTGCCTTACGACGGACGGCGGGTTACTTTGCTCGTGTAGGACGCTGTGACTCATCGTAAATAAAAATAATAATTCCCACGTGTCGTTTTATTTGCTGTCTTATTCAAATCCATGGAGATCTTTATTCAGGCACCTCTCCCTCTACATTAGAGCAGATTCTTGGTTAAAACTCCGCTTCAGTACCATGTGTTCCTGAAGGATCAGATAGCCGAGGCGGTGGTAGTGGGATTAGTTTTCTTCCTTCTAAGCTACCAACTAATCGATCATCTCGGTCTACACATTCCTTATCTTACGCAGCAACTACAAACTTGAGTTACTTATAAATACGAACTTTTAGTAAATGAGTGCTCCCGGTAGAGAATAAATAACATATGTTGCAATTTTATATTCCTTGAACGAGTGCTTTATTGGTCCATTTGGCTTAGTAGATTTTAGCCATGAGGTTGTAGTCTAGATTGCTGGAATGGCTGGCTTGCTTGTCTCATCACTCAGTCAAAAAAAAAATGTATTTAATGTTGTTGCCAATAGCACGAATAATAATATCTACCAAAAGTCCTGTCATCAAAATAAAAGACTAATGGCAACACCGAAACCAAAATGTCAAATTGTATGGCGGTGCGTCGCTTTTTTGCTAATCATTGCCGTATTTCTCGAAAATTAAAAGTATTTACGATAGAAAGTCGCAAGCTGTTTACTCAAACACGTTTTGTTATACCATCTG
Source organism: Campaea margaritaria (assembly GCA_912999815.1). Classification (NCBI taxonomy): domain Eukaryota; kingdom Metazoa; phylum Arthropoda; class Insecta; order Lepidoptera; family Geometridae; genus Campaea; species Campaea margaritaria. The sequence continues at coordinate 10,606,549 of OU538789.1, read as the reverse complement.
CTATCAACAAATTGGAAACGGTATGTAATATAGACTTTAATTATTTAATTTGACGTAGTATGAAAACAGGATATCCCTTGGTGTTCTAAATTGAATCTTCCTGTACTTATCTATTTTTAATGCTATTATTTTAAAAATTAAACATTGTCAACGGCCTTGTTAAAGTATTAAATATTATAAAAATATTTAATTAGATGGTAATATTAAATTTGAGATAACCTGTAACTTTTTAAAAGTTGAACCTACAAAGTTTTCAAAACTTACCTACAAGGGAAAAAATATTTTGTACTTGTTTTTAAAATTAGCAGAGCCTAATTATCTACTTAAATTGCTTAGTAGTAGGGGCATGGTTTGTCAAAATGCTACATAACAGTATAAAGTAAAACAGAAAAAAAAATGCAATTTTTAAACATTTTCTGGGTTTTCTTGAGTGCAACATTATGCGTCTATCTCAGCTGCTGCCTCTTCCCTTACTATCAGGTGAGATCAAAGGTGCCCCTAAACACATCTGTTACTACAAATAAATATAATGATGTATTGTTATCATTGAAAATGGGATCTTTACCATGTGTTTTTGTATTGTTATTTAGAACAAAAAAATTATACTATTTTATTAAGGTGTATAATTTTTCTAGTTTTACACTCCTGACAGTATAGTATTATAAACCTGTCACATGTCTTAATAATAATTGTGTGAAACAAAAGAAAACACAGTTTTCACACACACACATACAGTTAACTGTTTGTTGGACACTCAAGAACTTAAGCCTAAGTACTTACTTTAACCTATTTTATTTATAATTTAAGCTTGTTTTCTTATTGCAAAGTCAATAAGTTTTTAATAAGAAAAGACATGAATATAATGGTATTTTTTTGCAAATATTATAGTATTTATTACAAAAACAAACTAAACCATTCCAAAGAAATAGTGTTCAAATATTGCAAATAATGACCTTTGTATGACATCCCATATAACCTAATTTATCATTATGAAATTGTTGGCTCTGTCTCTTAACCCCCAATATCTTGATAATCACTTGATCAATGTACCTCATACATTATACCTTGGATAATAATTATGGTGTAAATGATTCAAACAAAAGAAACTTGTGTGAAAGAAACTTTGTAGTGGGAGACCTCTTTTGCAAGAGACCGGCTTGGTAAGTACCACCTTTGCCAGATATTCATCTCCCTAGCAAACATTGCTGTGTTCCAGTTTGAAGGGCACTGTTTCCAGTGAAATTACTGGGCATATGAGACTTTAGAGCCGATTTCTCAGAGTAATGAGCGCAGTGCAGTGCCATGCAGGATAGTGCAATGCAAAGTTCTGGGTGGGGCTGTATCTGTTATGGGCAGGCACAGCGTTTACTATCAGACGAATGACTTCCTCACTACCTCACTAAGACAAATTAAAAAAAAAACTAAAAATTTCTCAAAATATGTGTGTCACAAGCAATCACTTAAATTATTTCTCAATATATCTACCAAATTTTAGAATAATAAGATAATAATTTAAAAGCTTTCTTTGAACAAATATTGAAAACCAACCAACTTTTAATCACTGATTCATCCATATTAAGGTAAATTTAGTTGCACCATTGTAGTAATTATGGCATAGAATCACTCACTCTAAGGTAAAGGTATAAGCACAAAAAAAAATCAAAATCTAAAATCAATAAATCATAATTGTCTTATAAATAAAATACAATTTTTTTGGTAGGTACCTATTTGAAAAATAGGTTAAGCAATGATATCATCTCTTAATCAAGACATCATCTACCAAAAGGTCATAGGTGTTGTAGTGTGTAATAAATTGTAGGAACAAAAAATAGTACCAACAGTCTACAGTCATATTACACAGATTAGCAGCTGTTTTTTTTTTTTATATATGCTTAGTATAATTATTTTTAAAGTATAATTTTTTACTTGTATTTTTTTCTTTTTGCGTAATTCTAATAACTCACGCTTGGCAGTCCCATCTCCTAGTTGTAAGGGGCATCCATACGTGAGGCAATTTTGGCGTAATCTCGCCTCACCCTCCTATAACAGCTACAACTGCGTAGGAAACAAAGATAGGTCCCACCTATTAGTAATTAATGTTCAAACGCATTTGTGCTGAATGCTCTAAGACATTATCAAATTCAATGTATATTAAATCCCACCTAAATTTATGTAGGACATACCTAAATAATGTGATGTAATAATTTTCTGGTTCTTACCAATTACGATACTCGTATCAATGATAATAATGTATCTAGGTACTTACTACGCGACTGAGAGATAATTAACATTATCACACATACAAACATTCATCATGTCATGTTCCATCCGCTGTCTGTGTTCTATCTCTATACTGCACTGATATGATAAAGCACTGTACTCTTGTATAATATTATTGTTCACTTACAAAACTTGTTATGCCACTACTACGTACATTCTATAATATATAACTCATTGCGTCTATTATTACCAATCAAAACGGTATTGAGTAACTTATCGACCGCACGTTACCTCGCATGCCTTCGAGCGTTCAATATATTATTGTCATAAGTTTCATTAAACCTTTTTGAATAATACATTAAAACCTTCACCTTCGCTGGCAGCAGATAAACAAAATAAAAACAAAGTCACATTGACGCGGGATCGAGAAAAATGTCTATCGTTGTTCTAACAGCATAGACATCAGTGCCGGTGTGAAAATCGCGCATACGACAATACGGTTCGTTGGATTGACTCGTGTTCTAGCAATATAAGAGGTTTCTTTTTCCCAACTTGGCCAGTCCATGGCGCGTCACTGCGAGGACATGTTAAATATGCGCGCTGTTGTGTTTACGTGCTTGTCAGTGTGTGCGTTGTTGCAGTGCTCACGCGCAGCCGCCACCATCAGCAACATGACTTTCGAGTACCCAGATGCGAGGAGAGATGACAGCGTCGTCGACGTATACCACGGAGTTCAAGTAAGTCTGATGCAAACTTCGAACAATCGAACGTGCTGGGAATATAATTATGTATTGATTCACACGATGGTCCACTGTAAACAGATACAAGAATTTGTTTTTAAAATTCTGTTGACATGTACTTACTTGACTTTGATGTAAAAAGTAATCAGTTATAATAGACCCCATCTTTACTTCTTCCCTTTTCTTGTGTGTCGAGACATCAACGAAACAATTCAACAATTCCTTCTACGATTCTAGTAATTGCACATTGAATTCACGTCACGTTAGAAACATCCTTGCTCAGTACATAATGCAGTCCTTATTTGCAGATGTTTGATTAACGATTGTGCTCTTATGCATTTGTTTTTTACGGCCACAGATTCAATAATTTAAAAAAATATATATTAAAAAAGTAAATGAAACAAAATAAAAAAAAATATAGTTGAATAATAGTTACTACGTATATGGTTATATCTCGATTAAACTGAACGAATCAATAAACATACTTGCTCATTTCATCGATCAAAAAGATCCGTTTCAGATAAAATGTAAATGGAATATCCGTTTTTCATTTGCTTACAGCCTTATCTAACTTTAGGGGTTTTCACAATTCATGATCTCCGAAAGGGCAAAATCAAATATGAATCTGGAGTCAGAATAACATTGAACAATACGTGTAAACGCGTAGTAATTGCATTTAATGTAGGTACAATAGAAACCGCGACATCAATTTGAAACCTTGAAGCCAGAATCGATAGCAGAATAAGTCTGCAACTATTGAAAATAGTATACGAATTATGTACGCGCATCAATTAAATTATATCCATTGATATAATTGATCCCGATCTAACTGATTTCAATATTGATAACGAAGCCGTGACCGCGGCCTTACAACAGTGCAGAAATATCAGAAACTCAACAAAACATTATAATGTATGGTTCATTTAATAATATCTCATTTATAATATTGGCTTTGGCGTTAGTTTAAAAACTTATTTTACTATCTATCTTCTATCTATATATATAAAAATATTATGTTGGTTTGTGTACGCTTCAAAAACAAAAAAGTTCTGCACCGATCGAGCTGAAATTTTAGCATGATATATAATCCGCATCGAGGATTGTTTTTATCTACTTTTTTCATCAGTGACATATCAGCGAATGTGCGAATGTGCCACAGCGAAGCGTGGCAGGGTACAGCTAGTAATAAAATATGTTTGAACTTTCCATTCATTGACCAATTGAATTCTACAAGGACAGTCGCAAAATATAGAATAACAAGAATTGAATTATGTTTATCGTCAAGATTTTAAAATTCCTCTCAGTTACTAGCGTAACTAATTCATTTTGCCTTTTTGTGATACCAGCAGCTAATTAGCATGGCCCCTATGTTTGCAAACCACTAACTAAATCTACGATTAGATTAGCTTAGTCTGGTTTAGGTACCTTGCCACCTAAAAGAAATGAGGGTGTTATCGATCAAAAGTTGCCCTTATTCCTCCTTATTCAATCTCCTAGTTACTCCTCTCTATGCATGGTTGTTTTGAAGAGATCGCTCTGAGCGATAAGGCCGCCCAATGTGACACTAATCGTTAAACTTGTTTTGGTTTAGTTTTTAAGTTTGCTTTGAACGTGGCTACTAAGTCACGTCAGTTCCATATGAACTGTAGGGGAAATTTAATTATAACTAGGTCTTAGTTGCGGCAGTCAACAATTGCCCTAGATTACAACAATGTATCAATCAACTTCTATTGCTGCTGCGTCTGAAGTCTGTACACGGTGAATGGATAAAGTTTCTCTATTCGATAATGGAATAAAGAACACTGTGATTTTTTTTTTAATTTTTAAATCCGCGTTTTGTAAACTAATTCAAAAAATTATAAAACCCATCACGGAAGCCTGATCCTGATCTCCAATTATCTATAACCTATTCATGGAGACCATTCCAACAAGTCCAAACACGGATACCTCTTCTGTAAATTGGTTGGGAGTTGGGTGTACTGCAGATTCCAAGTCATGATCCAGTATCATGTCATAGATACCTTTACATTGCAATTAAATATATATTTTTTTTATTGTTAAATTTGATTTGTTTTAGTTTTTAAGTTTTCTTTGTTCTGTGGTGTTTCAATAGGAGTTTATCTATCTATCTATCATTGAAGTAACAGGATACCAAATTTCGATACGATCAGACATGAGAAAGTTACATACATCCCATCTTCAACTAGAAAAGAGTTGCTGATCTTCTAACGCCTCGACAGATTTTCATAAAACATATCTAAGAACATTCTCAATGAAGTCACTGTTCAGACAAAAAAAAAACTAAATCAAAATCCGTTTATCTGTTTGGGACCTAAGGTGAATTAGAGTAGGGATGTTGCGGAGGTGATTTAATTGGAATCGAAGTCGGTGACGGGGATTTAAATTTGGTTTATCAGAGTCGGTACCGGAGTCGGAGGTGGCGGCAGATGAGAGATGTGGTAAGGGCGGGCCTGATGAAATAAAATAATACAAACATTAGTCAATCAGCCTGTTGTTAAACAATAATAAACTTACACGACACCGGCATAATCATGTTTTCAATAACTGCTAGCAAATTAAATCAAAAGAATTGACTCCCAAAGTAGCAAGAGCTCCGATTTTAAAGTGTCGGAACCGGAGGTGTAATGTCAATCGGAAGTTCCGACTTATCGGGGTCGGGGCCGAAGCTCCGTAACATCCTTACTATAGACAGACACACACACGCGTTTAACACGTTCACTGCTGAACACACAAATGTTGTGTTTTTTATAACTTGCCGCGAGGACAGGAAAACACAACTGTTGTGTTAGCGGTACGAGAAAACACAACGGTGTGTGATAAGTAACCGTGGCTAGACAAGAAAATCGGCTGAGCAGTCAAAGTGTTATCTCATAACCGCATCCCCCGTGGTAGTACTATATTTTAGTCTGTTACCGTGGATAGCTTTTAGTGGACTAATCTTTGTTTCGACTAGAACAGTATCGCAACGGTTGAAATATCTATACGAAGTTAAGCGAAAGCAATCACATTAAAACGCTATAGTATTTGAAGAGAAATAACTTTTGCAAACTTGAAAACTATAATCTTTCTACATCCGGGTTCAGTGCTCGATTTGAATTCTGCAGAAAAAAAAATATAAAAAGCATAAAACCAACAAGCGATGGAACCACATCAAGCGGCTAGAAACAAAAACAAGTTCGCGGCTTGTTTATATTACACTCCGCCGTGAATTAAATAATGGCGTCTATTTATTATCGTTTTTTATTCGAATTGGACTCGATTTATAATAATCGTCTAGCAAAAAGTCATAAGAATCGATCATTTTCTCCTTAACCTTTTGGCTAGGGCGTTTTTTGCGCACTATTAAAAGCAGACAATATCGATACGAACATAAGCATATCTAATAGAGCGTTTAAAACGCTAATAGAGCATGAAGGGGCATTTGTAATGTCAATAGTAAACGCGTAGTCACATTTTAAACACGAGTGGTCACAACTGTCGTTAGGACGATTTAGATATAAACTCAAGCTTTTGCACACCAGTAAATAAAAATATCGAAATGCATACCCCCACATGAACAACTACCTCATTAGGTTAGAGAAAACCAATCTGCTTTCAGAAAAAAGTATGCGAAAAAATATAAGTGAGATATACCTACCTTATAGGCGAACTGTTTCGACTTAAGTGCGACTTTTTTTTTCTAAGTAAGTATTTTATAAAATATGCATAGGTTCATGAATATGTCAAATTTACATTGAGTATTATACAGAGCTTTGAAATGGTGAAATGCCCTCCGAAGCATGAAAGGCCTCGGATGTAATATCACGGTAGCGGTCACCCTTCCTAATGTGGGCCGCAGGGGACGTTGTTTTACTTTAATATACTTCCCTAGGATCTGACTGATACATGACGACGTATTTATAAATAATTGGATTAAGTTTCAGGTTAAATACATTAGTTCAATTTATTATTCCAACTTTGTTTTAAAACCTTGTTTCGTTTTCTAATCACGTTAAATGTTGGTGGTGGTCCTTGGAACCTTATACATTCGCTTATTTATTACGATTTAATACCTGACCGGTAACGGTTCAGTAATTCTCCTATGTAAGCCATCGACCCCATGTTAACAGTACATTTGTAAAAACTAGCTTTTAAAAATGGCCGATAACATTCACGAATAAATGTGTATTCACGAAATGTGGTATTGTTCAAAATTCCATGCATAATAATAACAGAGAACAACAGCTCTTACGAATTTAAATGATAGCGAAACAAAATGTACGTACCTAATTGAGATTTATGAATATAAATATTCCTAAGAGCGGCCAAACCGTTATTCTTTCCATACAAACACTCGTACCCGATTAGGGGTCATCCATAAAGTACGTCACACCAATTTTCTGATGATTTGACCCCTCCCCCGTCCTTATTACACTTGATCACATTTGAGAGAGCCCCGCCCCCCCCCCCCCCCCCCCCCCACTTAATAGTGTTAAAAAAAATTAAAAAATGAAGTTTTTTGGCCGCGTTTGCGTTGAACTTTAGCGAACCGGGGTAGGGGTATCTTAAGAACAATAATAAAGCTTACTGTATAATTGATATAGTTTAAATGTTTTTTGCTTGCAGATCAAAGACCCTTACCGCTGGCTAGAAGATCCAGACTCAAACGAAACCAAAGAATTCGTAGAGGCAGAAAACAAAATCACACGTCCATACCTTGACGCCTGTCCTGTGAAAACGGATATCAACAATAGGCTCACAGAGCTGTGGAACTACCCCAAATATTCTTGTCCATTTAGAAGAGGCGATCGGTACTTCTTTTTTAAAAATACCGGCTTGCAGAATCAAAAGTAAGTATATTTTTGAACTATGTATATTTTTTTTTTTTTTATAACAACCTAATAACACAGTTTGAAGCTATGATTTTTCTACAATTAATCGCAGACAATGAGCGTGAGCTAGTCAATAAATCTATATACTAAACATCGATGTACGTACATGTATGGTATGTCCCCTATGGATTTCAAAACGGCTAGACCGATTTCGATGAAATTTTCGGGCAACCTTTAGATGAGCCCAGTGGGTGATACAGTGAACTTTGGTAGCGATCGGACCCACGCTTTTTTTTTGCAAGTTGGCGTCATATTTTTTCTACTATGAATACATAATTAGATTTTAGACCCGTGCAAAGCCGGGGCGGGTCGCTAGTATAAAATAAAAATATTAATATTAGAAAGTTAGGATAATATCAGACAGACACCATTTCTAAAATTCCTACCTACAATTTTTGTATTCTTATTTAGCCGTTTATCTTAGCTCCTAGACTAGACCGTATCCAGTTATATTTCGACACGATCTCACCTAAATGCAGACAATCCTCGTTCCTCACCCCTAGACCATAAAAACTATTCTCGCTCGAGCGGTATAATAACCACAATGTTTATTTTCAGTGTTTTATACGTACAAGATAGCCTAGACGGGGAGCCGCGGGTGTTCCTCGATCCCAACACTTTGTCTGAAGACGGCACAGTTGCACTATCTGGCAGTAGATTCACGGAGGATGGTAACACTTTCGCGTACGGACTCTCCGCTAGTGGCTCCGATTGGATCACGATACACATCAAAGATGTCGCTTCAGGTGAGGAACTTTGTACTCAAAACGCGTTTTCTTTTTTTATTATTTTTAACTCCACACCACTTTGAGTCCCACAGGAATCGTTCATTGTTACGGGATAAAAAAGTATCCTATGTGTCAATCCAGGTAATAAACTATATCTGTGCCAGTGTTCATCCACAACCGTTCAGCCGTTTGCGTCATTGAGTAACAGAAATCCAAACATACAAGCTTTCACACCTGCGATGATTTTTATCCCGCAAGGACTTATATATTTGCGGGATATATAACATTTACTATTGCAGGATCTAAAGTAAGTCTACCAAAATAGTCATCAAAATACGTCCAGCCTTTGCGGCATGAAGGAAGGACAAACACACAAATATGCAAACTTTCACATTTGTAATATTAGTAGGATTGACTGCAAAAAAGTTTCACAATTTCACTGCATGTTTTTAGAATTTTATATCTCTTCGTATTTGATTCTGTAACCCCGTGGTGATCCGGTATAAATTTAATTAAAATTATGCAGTACTTTAAGCAAATTCATGTGTAGTTGGTTTTTTGGTTCAAAGAATTACTTTTAATAGCCCAGCAGTTTCGTCCGCGGTTTTTATCACAGGATTTTTACAACCATCTAAAATTTCAACTCAATTAAACAACACTAACTGGCAACACTAATCGACTCGCATTCGAACTAAACATCCATCCATCCATCCATGCTGGCATCATGTACAAAGTAATTCTTAGAATCGCCTAAGTTTCTCATCTTTGACAACTCACACCCAATTGGTCTTTGTGCGACAATTATCCATGAAATTGTAATTTCATACATTTTCATGGGTAATTGTAGGATGTTTGCACGCTGATTATCGACTAGTGTCTCAGTAAAACCTTGAATATAAATAATAACCAACTTGACTTTCCATAGATACAGACGACGTAGCTCGGTAAAGCCCAGTTCACATCAACAAAATTGTAGAAATATAGACGTAATGCACGCTAGCCGTTTTTCTCACTATGTCTAATATATAAATACGAAAGTATGCGTGTTTGTCCTCTCTTCACCCCGAAACGGCTTAATGGATTTTGATTAAATTTAGTATACAGATCCTGGAATAGAATATAGAATATTTGTTAACCCGTGATAATTAACGGTTCCTGTGGGATAATAGTCAACGTAGGTGAAACCGCGGGGCGTTGCTAGTATTAACATTATTTGCGCCGTATTGCCTTTTACAATATGTACTGTTTTGGGTCTTATAAGACTGAACCCACTTAATTCTGAAGTTTTGGCCTACACACTACACAACAGCCTTTACACAAAACATTGTATTTTTTTTTGGAAATATTTAATATTCAACAAAATAAGTAGTCACAAATGAAAATCTTCTGTGTAATGTGTAGGCCTTAACACGCGCAGGCGACGGCTTTAGAATTCACCGCAAATGTTTGCAATAACAGTTTCCCTTTCACACAACTCGTTTATTGATGTAGACGCAGCTTCACACTATTGTCTGTTTGTATATGTTCTATATTACTAGTTAGCACCTTACTTAATCTTATAAATAAACGTGTGACATTGCAGGTGAAGATTACCCGGAAGTACTAGAAAAGGTCAAATTCGCATCGATGTCATGGACTAAGGACAACAAGGGTCTATTTTATTCAGTAAGTGATATCCACATCTAGCTATAAGGAAATAGAGACTATTTTATTTCTCCCCACTGTGACATTGTTTTGATACCCACATTATTATGCATTGCGTTCTCTGCCTTTGCCGTATTGGAAGGTAGGAGTCTTGAAATTCTTGACCTACTAATGTAGTTGGCGTGGAGACTGCTCTTGCTTGGAACATAATTTTATAAAGTCATAGAACATTTTTAATATATAAACATGGCGCAGATTTGGACAGCAACCACCCATATCCTTGCGCGGTAAACCATAAGACTTGTATAAAATCTAAAAGAGGCTTTTTGGATGTCGGATATCGGTTTTTTTATGTGATTGCAGATAAGGCAAGCGCTTTTCACTATCATCTTGTTATGATTGTTCAGTCTGATCAGGGCATGTAATAATGTCTATGGCCTATGTAATTCTAGACATTAATTAAAATATAAGATTTCGTGAGTGGGCGTTACGTACTGGAAAATATCATGTAAATTAAATTAATGTGTCAATATTATGTTTTTAGCGTTACCCAGATCAAACCGGGAAGACGGACGGCTCGGAAACGGAAGTGAATAGGGACCAAAAGTTGTGTTACCATCGCCTGAACACCCCCCAGTCACAAGACGTCATCGTTGTGGAGTTCCCTGAAGAACCGCTGTGGAGGATGTGAGTGTCACTGGCATACAAGACATATTACTGCGCCCCGCGGTTTCACCCGTTAAATTCCCGTTTTCCCGCAGAACTCTGCATTTTACCAGGATAAAACATAGCCTATTACACTCTGGGATAATTAACCTTTTTATTGGTGAAATAATGTTCAGAATAAAATCGGTATAGTTCTGAAGATTACCTCGCGCAATCTCAGAAACAAAAATAAGCACTGATCTTGCTGTGTTTGTTCAAAGTGTCCTTTCTATTTATCATAATCATCATACTTTCCCAGTACTGAGCACGGGTCTCCCCTCACTTTCGTGAGCAGGATTAGGCCAGCATATATACAGCACGGCTCGGTCAGAATAAGTGGCTTAAATACCTCATATTAAGTCTCGGGCATGTGGGTTTCCTCATTATGTTTTCCCTTACCGAAAAACGAGTGATTATTACGTACAATATTTGTTAATTATTTTATTTCTTTAACAGTGATTTAAATACTCACATTCAGGGTCAAGATAAACGCAAGTTGGTTTCCTAGTTGAAATTGATTTTATTTCATTTTTGAGTTATGTTCGTTAGTTCTTAATAGTTGTCTAGTTACCATGTCGCAGTTTTCACTGTTTAGTTTATAGTATTCAAAGCGCTTTGAACAGACATTAGCAAGGATAGAATTGAATACTTCATCGTACAGTCAACATCAAAAGTAAACGATGAGACAAGTTTTAAAAACCATGACCGGTATTTAGTGCATTAAAGACTTATCATAATTATTTTCAAACACCCATACGCAGAGTAAATACCTGTAGTTCACACAAACCTTAGCCCTTTACTGGAATCAAACCGGCAAACTTAGGTGTCACGGTCGGCTCACCATCCACATACGCCGTAGAGGCCGAACTCTTCCATTATTTGTGTATGTGTGTTCCCAGCGGCGCAGAAGTGACCGACTGCGGCCGCTACCTCGTCGTGTCGCCGGTGAAGGACTGCCGCGACAACCTGCTGTACTTCGCAGACCTCAGCAAGCATCCCGAGATCAGCGGCAAGCTTCCCCTCACGCAGATCGTGCATCACTTCGAGGCTGACTACGAAGTGTGTAAAAAGTTGAATTATGTTTTAGTTTTGGCTACTTCCCAAAAAATTGCCGATTTCACCTGCCTGAATATTTTAAGTTGTGGTAACTTTGTTTACCGGTTTAGGGCAAAGTAACTCTTAGGATAGTTGAACGGACACTAGCTGCATCGAGGCTAATATCCCACAATTCTAAAGAAAGGAGGAGAACTCGAATTTAAGTTTGTAATTGAATTTTCTAATTAACTCGTGTGTCCGAAAAACGGCAATACCCTTTTAACTTTCTTCGTTCTATGTTGTTTCAGTAAAGAGTTTATCTATCTATCTTTTTGCTTCCAGTACGTAACTAACGAAGGGTCAGTGTGTATATTCCGCACGAATAAGAACGCGCCAAACTACAGACTCATAAAGATTGACCTACAGGACTACGCAGAAGATAAATGGGAGACTCTTATACCTGTAAGTAAGCCTGAAACAAAATTATATTGTTTCAAACTAGACAACCTTTTAGTTTAGTCGTGTCAAATGATTTGTTGTCACATTCTAATCTTTTAAAGATGAAGGGGATAGCAGAAGCTGTCAGATTAAGTTTTAGTCAGAGTGGGTTAAGTGTTGGCAGGTTTAGTTTTAGTTTAGTTTATACTAACAGAATTGGCACCAACATCTATGGACTCCTTGATAGATTAAACAAAAGATTTCAGACAATTGAAATGCGCTATGAGTTAATAACTACTCCTAAACGGCTGAATAAATCTTATTCAAGTTTTTAGGAATGCACCTTAAACATTAACATAATTATGCTCTGACCTCAGGAAAATGCGTGCGTATACGCAAGGCGCAATTAGTTATTGATATTCCTATTTATTTTAATTGGTTATATATTTTTTTCAGGAGCATCCCAGTGATGTTTTAGACTGGGCCACGGCAGTTGACAACGATAAGCTAGTCATCCACTACGTCAGAGATGTTAAGGTATGAAGATACTATTTTATGTTGTTACGTTGATCTTAGTTGCGCGATGCATGTCGTCAAACACCGCGCAGTCGCCGCCGGGCATCGCACGACATGTCTCTTAACCATCTCTAAAATTTTTGTGTGACTTACGTGACATATCCAAAATTTTTGTTCAACTTACTTGACATCTCCAACGTTTTTGTGTTACGAGACATCCCAGCATTTTTGTGTATGTTACGTGACATCTCCAACATTTTTGTGTTACGAGACATCCCAGCATTTTTGTGTATGTTACGTGACATCTCCAACGTTTTTGTGTTACTTACGTGACACCCCCAACATTAATATGTATGTTACGTGACATTTCCAACATTTTTGCGTGAGTTTCCACAAATCTCCGGAATTTTACGTAAGTTGACTCATCTGCGGGTTTTTTTTTTGTTACTTACATTAAATGTCTGAAACTTTTATATGACTGTCCGGAATTTCATCATGTATATTCCGGGATTTCGAAATTGATTGGGACGTTTCTTTTTTTAATTAATACATTAGATATTCAGGATAGTCCCATATATAGATTTCATGAACGCTACTGTTTTAATAAATCCGTTCAATGAATTATATGACTCATTTGTATGTATTTAATGTTTCAGAGCGTCCTTCAGCTGCACAGCATGGAAGACGGCAAGCTGCTGCTGACCTTCGACCTGGACGTGGGCTCCATCGTCGGCTTCTCCGGCAAGAAGACGCAGTCGGAAATTTTCTACCACTTCATGTCGTTCCTGACCCCCGGCGTCATCTACCACGTGGACTTCAAGAAGCAGCCCTATGCGCCAACGGTGTGGTATTAATAAATAACGCGTTACAATCACATACATAAAACTAGGACTCCCTGTATCTAGGGAATCAGAAGCTACAAGGACCATGGTCCTACAAACAACCAGACTCAGAAATCGAACCCACAACCTCACGCTTCGCATTCGGCTCATCACCCACTACGCTACGGAGGCCGTCAATTTGGAGTTAGATAGATATGAGACTAGAACCGATGTCTCAGGATGACAAGCGCAGCGCAAGATTATGTAGTGGAAAGTTCTAGCATGGCGCTTACCATCAGGTGAACGACTTGCTTGTTTTGTCACTTAGTAACATATTTAGAAAATTTAAAACATTTTCAATGATTCCTTCATAATATCAGTATAATAAAATCTTAATCGGCTTAAAAAAAATGAAGATTTACTTCGACTCTTAAGTAGCAGAGTGAAACGCGATGGGTTAACAAGGCTGAATTTTGTATTTTTTCATAAGTTTTCTTGAAGTCGTCTTTCTTCTATTACATTCTAAGGCGGAGCGACACAAACTTAAGTCGCCAATCCGGTTGTATTTTATTAACATAATAATTTTAGTAAGTATGTTTTTCAATATTACAGGTGTTCAGAGAAGTCAAAGTGAAAGGTTTCGACCCGTCCCAGTACGAAGCTAAGCAAGTCTTCTACTCAAGCAAAGATGGCACTAAAATTCCTATGTTTATTGTTTCGAAAAAGGTAACATTCGCATATAATTATAATTAGTATTTTTACACAACCTTTGGATGGACAAGAATTGTTAGCGCGGCAGCTAAGCTGTATAGGCTGAGCGCGCCTCCAATGGCGGGGGAAGGATGGCTGGTAGAAGAGTAGTACAAAGGAACTTGGCGACTAACCTGGTCTCCATGCAACTGCAATCACCTCGGTTCGGGTCCGTCTCCAAGCTGCTTGTTCCTTCAGGATGTTATGACGATCGATGTAGTGGACTGTATTTTAGGCGGTTGGTGCGTGTCGGCAAGGAGCGTTTACGCGGCGGGTTTATAGCGGGTTTTGTTTATATTTGCGCGTCGAATTCACGTGGACCACCACAGAGGAGCAGCAGATCCAGTACTTTGGATTCGGCGAGAGCGGCAGCCGCGAAGGACGAGGGTCGATCGCAGACTACTTGCGGCGGCAAGCAGTTTTCTCGTGGATACCACGATATGAGCGACAGAGATAGTCGCCAAGAAATGATAGGAATAGGAAGGTAGGAAGGTATTATGAGTGCCAATGTAAGTGGCGCGAACATTTGCCCCCGGCCTAAAAACCATTGGTTTTTAAAAGAAAGCGGGAAATAAAAAAAATAAAAATAAGAGTTAAACTCTAAAGCGGTCAACGGGTTAAATATAACATAGCGGTTGACCGGGGAGCAAGGGGTTAAATTATTGGGTAGGTAAGATACATAAACGGACGACGGGTCTCTGGTAGACGCCGGTCGCCGTTTTTACTGACGCTACTCGACAGATGCCATCGCCGCCGACATGAGTGGCCACGACGACGCCGAGAGGCCAGGATAGCGGGGGAATATTATCAGTGATAATAAGAACAATAGAACCTATTGTAATGGGATTCGAAGGTGTATTCCATTTTCCTCTAGATTGAAGTAAGTGAAGATATTCCAACTTCCACCGTTTGGAAAATGATTGTACCATTTGATCCAATAAAGCGTACCGTTTCAATAAGTGTCCAGGTTCATCGGGAACCGTGCAAGCGGGCAAATGCTTCAGCGGTGCGGTCATTAAGAAATGTGAAGCACTCAGCGCGGTCGGCTCAGACGGATCTTCGCTCAATAACGTTACAGGACGAGAATTGATAACGCATTCTATTTGTGTGAGTACGGTTAACATTTCCTCATAGGTGAGTAACTGTGAACCGATCGTCTTATGAAGATGACTTTTAAACGCTTTCACATATATTTCATAATTCCCCCCGAAGTGAGGACTTCGCGGTGGATTGAATTTCCAGTGTATGCGATTAGCTGATAACTCATCTGAGATAGACTTATTATATTCGTCGGAATTTAAAAGATCCGTTAACGCATTTTTCGCATTTTTAACGCATTCCGTTAACGCAGAGACGGGAAGGGAGTCAAGGAGCGCGGGTGAGTTACTAGCCCATTTGACGAAATCGAAGCCCCCGGCCTTGAGCAACTCGCGGAGATCGTCTCTGAGTTGTAAACAAGCAGACAGAGTAGGCATGGAGTAGCACACATCGTCCATGTATGTGTTGTCGCTGATAAGAGATGCTGCGAGCGGGAAGTGGGCACCGTCGGCGGCGCACAGCTGTCGCAACACTCGCATTGCAAGGAACGGACTGCTACGTAGACCAAAACAAACGCGGTTGAATTGGTAGGTATCAAGCGGAAAAACGGGATCGAATCGATACAGGAATTTTTGATATTTGCGGTGGTCCTTATTTATCAAAATTTGTAGGTACATCTGTTTAATATCGGATGTAAAAGCGATTGGGTAGAGGCGGAAATCCAAGAGGATTGTAAAAAGATCGTTTTGTAAATTATCCCCGGTATATAAAACTTGATTCAAGGAGAGGCCTGAGTCAGTTTCAGCACTGGCGTCCATCACCATACGCCATCGAGTTGTTGTTTTTTGTAGTCTCGCAATGGCGTGGTGTGGCACGTAATATCCAGTAAAAGGACTATCATTGTCGATCAGTGAAATGTAACCCTTCTGAATGTACTCTTTGATTATAGCATCGTACTCTAAGCGCAGAGCAGGTGTCGCGGCGAGCTTACGTTCGAGATACATGAAGCGTTTTTTAGCGATAGGGTAAGAATTACCCAGAGAGGTCGCGGGATCGCGGGAGAAAGGTAACGCTACAGAATAGCGTCCCGTAGGATCGCGGGAAACGTTATTTGTAAAAATGCGTTCACATTCTATAGCGTCTGGGCTCAAAGTCGGCGTGCATTGCACCTCTTCAAGCTGCCAGAAGCGTTGGACAAGATTATCTAAACGTGGTCCTTCCGTAAAGGTACAGAGGGAAATATGAGAGCGGCATCTATCTTCAACCAAGGGGTCAGTGATAGAAACAACGGTTCCAATATGAGCGGGCGTAACATGAGCGGGAGTAACATGAGCGGGAGTAACGGGAGCGGTCCCGATTACGATAAAACCAAAAATGGTTTCAAAAGCGGTTGGAGTACCAGGCGGACCAGCGGCGCGGCCTGATAGCAATATTTCAGAAAAGAGCGGCGCGCCTATAAGTATGTCGATCTCGGAAGGCGAAGCGAAACTGTCGTCTGCCAGAGGCAGGCAGTTCAGGTATGAAAGGCAGGATACGTCAATTTTCACTGCCGGTAAATTGTCTGTTATGCGGTCGATAACATAGGCGTCAATTGCAATAAAATTATCATTTAGGCGGGAAGATAAAGTAGCAGAAACTGCTCCCTTGATTGGGTTAGATGCGGAACCTATCCCTTTAACAACGGTGTTCGTCACCTTATTGCATTTTAAATTTAATTTAGCGCAACATTTTGAAGTTAAAAAGTTACTTTGGGAAGCCGAATCAATTAAGGCGCGTACTACATGGCGGCGACCATTTAAATCCGTAGCATAAACTTGTACGGTTCCCAGTAAACAAGTAGTGTCGTTAGGCTGCGAAGCGGGGCGTATATTACACAGCGACACCTGTTGTTGTGATGACTGATAAGCAGTTGTAGGTAAGTTCGTCAGCTGAGCGCTAGCGGAGCCCGCGACGGGCGGCGGCGATGCCGAAGGCGGCATGTGATCCCCGGCGGCGGAGAAGTTGCCAGTTCGCGCGCGCGGAGGCGGCGCGTGCGCCTGTGACGGAGCGCTAGGGTACGGGCGATTGTCTTCACGGGAAGATGATACTTTGCGGCATAACATAGAATGATGTTTACATCCACAATAACGGCAATTAAATTTAGAATTGCAAGCGGTATTTATATGCGTAGTGCTTAGACAATTAGTGCAACCTTTGCTTTGTTTTACAAAAGTGTACCTGTCGTCGATAGAAAGCTTATCAAATGCAGGGCATCTATATAAGTTAGCGTGATCGGCTTGTTTGCAAAGCGGACAGTGAGTGACGCATGATGCTGCAAAAGACTGCGTAGACCTTGCAGTACCCGGCCTGTTATCACTGCGGCTAAGAGAATCGGTCGTAGTGCGTTCCAATATTTTGCTTTGTTCGCGGATGAATTTTAAAAGTTCATTGTATGTAGGCATAGATTTACCTCGCATGTGCATTTCAAACGACCGTGCAGTACTTGAATCTATTTTCTTCAAAGCGAGCGATAGTAAAATAAAATCAGACACGTTATCGAGCTTGAGAGACTTCAAACTTGACACAGCCGTGCAGAATTTATCTAGGAATAATTCTAAGTTTTTATTCGTCGCGGTGTTAAAAGATTTAAAATCAAGCATTTGATCAAGATAAGCGGAGGCTAGGTTACGTTTGTCGTTATACTTATCGACGAGCGTCTGCCATATGATCGGATAATTATCACCGTTAGGTACGATACCAGAACAAACTGCAAGGGCCCGGCCTGACAATTTATTAATTAAATATTGGACGCGTTCGTGATCAGTGAGATCGGGATTTTCGTGAATCGTGCGTTTGAATGACTCATAAAATATCCTCCAGGTCATCGGATCTCCATTGAAGACCATCAAATCGAGTTCAGGAATTCTGATAGATTTACGTTGCGGGGCAACATTGAAATCAGCGGTTTTTAAAGGCGGGTTAAGTTTATTATAAACAAACTGACAACGGCAAAACATATCTTCGAAGACGTTTATAGATTGGTAGTTTACCGTGTACGAAGCGTTGAGACTCAACTCGGTGACATTTAATTTGTTCACAATTTCATTGAAATCGGAGCGTAAACGGTCTAACGAGATCATTCCACATAGAAATAAATCTTTCTCAGTATCATCAGTGAAAGCCTTTAAAGATCGGTTAAAAATATCTTGTAAGCGAGAAAATATAATGTCACGTTTACCTATCAAGGTCAAACGTTCGACCTGTAACGTATCGAGCGCTTTTGCGTCCTCGTATACTTCACTATCTTTGTCTTTTGAACGAGTAGCCATAGCCATCTTAACAAAGTATAAAAAACTAGATAAAGTATGAAATTCCTAATTTACTGCAACTGCCTACAGCATTTACCTGCCGCGCGCGCGGCGTATTGAATACCCACGTGGAGACGCACGGGCGGTCGTTAGGAATACCTTCACTTTTTAATAAAAATTAAGAATTACGAAAAAATCGTTATTTTTACTATTTAGGAATGCGGAATACACGAAATAAGTATATAAGAGCGTAATAGGATAGTACAGGGTACTATCTGAACTGTAATTGCGGGCGGGAACACGATAATTATAGGAAATTATCGTTGGTAAAAATACCAATATAAAATTGCGGGCGGTTATAAAGAGGACTATATGAGGCCTAAGAGGGGCCAGAGAATAGCGGGAGGACCAAAGAAGATCCGGCGGCGGAGGACCAACAATATGTTAGCGCGGCAGCTAAGCTGTATAGGCTGAGCGCGCCTCCAATGGCGGGGGAAGGATGGCTGGTAGAAGAGTAGTACAAAGGAACTTGGCGACTAACCTGGTCTCCATGCAACTGCAATCACCTCGGTTCGGGTCCGTCTCCAAGCTGCTTGTTCCTTCAGGATGTTATGACGATCGATGTAGTGGACTGTATTTTAGGCGGTTGGTGCGTGTCGGCAAGGAGCGTTTACGCGGCGGGTTTATAGCGGGTTTTGTTTATATTTGCGCGTCGAATTCACGTGGACCACCACAGAGGAGCAGCAGATCCAGTACTTTGGATTCGGCGAGAGCGGCAGCCGCGAAGGACGAGGGTCGATCGCAGACTACTTGCGGCGGCAAGCAGTTTTCTCGTGGATACCACGATATGAGCGACAGAGATAGTCGCCAAGAAATGATAGGAATAGGAAGGTAGGAAGGTATTATGAGTGCCAATGTAAGTGGCGCGAACAAGAATCGATTACAAGGCTGTTCAATCGATGTTTTCCTTCGCCACAAGCCCATCCTCACTTTGCATGGTTCGTTAAAAAAAATTACGACTAGCGATGAAAATTGAATCCCGCGGTGGTACCGCCCTCTACATTAGGCGCCGCATTTTTCCGATGTCATCAGCTTTTCTCTGAACTGTCCTAAAGGACTATGCATCATAAATCAGTGGGTCCATCGCTAAAACCCACATATATTGTGACCCTGATGGAGAAAGTGGAGAACAGCGTGATAAGGGCACGATGTGGAACAGTAGAAGATGTAGTGACAAAAATACACAAGTGACCCTGATGGAGAAAGTGGAGAACAGCGTGATAAGGGCACGATGTGGAACAGTAGAAGATGTAGTGACAAAAATACACAAACGGATGCTTTGTTTGGACATCTAGAGATGTGAAAAAGGACGAAACAGATTTATGTATCTAGTATGAATAGGTCAGTTGGTAGGGATCGACGTAGGCGAACGTACATCAAATCTAAGACGTTCTAAAAAATGGCAAAATGAAAGTATCTATAACCGACGAGCATGTATGGAGAATGGAAGAAGCGAAAGAGGTGTGTCAGAATCGTAGCATGTCGAAAGATATAGTCTCTGCCTACCTCGACTGGAAAATGGCGTGACTGTGTATGTATATATTATAATCATTGTTGTTACAGGACTTACCGCGCGACGGATCGAACCCCGCGCTCCTGTACGGCTACGGCGGCTTCAACATCAACATCCAACCGAGCTTCAGCATCACTCGGATCGTGTTCATGCAGCATTTTAACGGCATCGTCGCCATTCCTAACATCAGAGGCGGGGGGTATGTAACTCTAGAATTTATTGTCGCAGGAGAATAGACCGTATCTTGATGTATGATTTTACGGAAGTGATAGATGTGTTTCGTAAGGCCGTATTTATTCTGCCTGGCCGGCACGATAATACTAATTAAGGCCAAGGCGATATCATTTATTTTTTTACAGTGTTTTATATCTACCACGTCCAAGTCTGGCTGATTACACGAAAGCTACACAAAAGTAACTTTTTTTCCATAAATTAAGAGTTGTCATGTCGCAAGCGAATAGGTGACTCTAGGTAAGCCTGTGCTATCCATAGACCGCATCGTCGCTCGTCAGGTGAGATTTTGGTCTAACACGAACGTATTTATTAATGTGAGAAAACGTTTGTCGCTTGCAGCGAGTACGGAGAGCGCTGGCACAACGCCGGGCGCCTGCTGAACAAGCAGAACGTGTTCGACGACTTCCAGGCCGCCGCCGCCTACCTCGTGCGGGAGCGCTACACGAGCGCCGCCGCGCTCACCGCGCAGGGCGGCTCCAACGGCGGCCTGCTCGTCGCCGCCTGCGCCAACCAGCGCCCCGACCTCTTCGGCGCCGCCATCGTGCAAGTCGGGTGAGGATTGCGTCGTCGTAGACGTCATTGCAACCCGTGATGAGCCCCTGACTGAGCGAAGGTCTCGACTAACTTTCGTGACATGACGGAGTCTCATCGTGATGGGTGACTGCAATGGCGGCTTGCTCCAACCGGCACCCCGAGCTCTTCGTTTTCTCAATGGATCGCAAACCTCCGAAATGTTTGTCGAATGTGTGGGTTTCATCACGATGTTTTGCTTCGAGTGATAGAATTTTACTAAGTAGGTAGGGAATTGAATATCTAAAGATATTTACGTTGTTTATTTTAAAATGTTATTGCCGAATATAGCGAAAAGAAGTATTTTTTACTAACTTAAATCGGTCACGTAAGTTAGTAGACATCAATTATTAGGTAATTGAAATCAATTATGAGTATAATCCAAGTGCACCTGATAATTTTTTTGTATTTCGTTCCTAGAGTGCTGGACATGCTCCGGTTCCAGAAGTTCACGATCGGGCACGCCTGGACTTCGGACTACGGCAGCTCCGACAACAAGACGCAATTCGAATATTTGCTCAAGTACTCGCCACTGCACAACATACAACCGCCCAGTGAAGGTTTGTTTTCAATCTGGGCCCCGGTTCTGCCATTAGACAAGATGTTAGTCAAAATACCACCTTCGCCAGATATTCATCCGCCGAGCAGTAGTGTGTAAATATTACTGTTTTTCGGTTTGAAGGGCAATGTTTCCAGCGAAATTACTGGGCATTATGAGACTTTAGAGCCGAAGTCTCAGAGTGACGAGCGCAGTGCAGTGCCGCGAAGGAGTATGCAATACAAAGTTCTGAGTGGCACTGAAGCTGTTATGGGCAGGCGTAGCGCTTACTATCAGGTGAATGACTTGCTCGTTTCGTCAAACAATACAATAATTTAAATTAATATATACATTATATACAGTCACGCCTGTTTCCAGACGGGGCAGGCTGAGACTACATCTTTCCACGTGCTACGATTCTGACATATGTATGACTTCTCACACAAATGTTGACCCCCATCTCCCCATAACGTGTGACGTAATTTATAGATGGCAGAATCAGATTTTGTAGTTAGGAGTCTGTCTAGCCGCCCAAGAGCCTCTGCCAGTGCTGCCAATCGATAGCAACCGAACCCGACAGGCTAACATACCACATGTTCGATTCCAGAGCGCGCGGAGTACCCGGCGACGCTGGTGCTGACGGCGGACCACGACGACCGCGTGGTGCCGCTGCACTCGCTGAAGTTCGTGGCGGCGCTGCAGCACGCCGTCCGCGCCGCGCCGCAGCGCCGCCCGCTGCTGGCGCGCATCGACACTAAGGCGGGCCACGGCGGGGGGAAGCCCACTGCCAAGATTGTAAGGACACGGCGAATTAACATCTCTATCCTAAAGTTTAGTTGAACGTGTCACGGTACTCGCCCCTATAAATATGAACGAGGGCTGTGACTTTACGTGACCCCTCGGAAGGCCCCTGATTGATTGCTGCGTGGCGTTAGGTCGTGACTCTGGACCGTAAAAAATCATGCCTACACTGGTTGTAACAGTCACTGATGTAGACCCAGCTTAAAAGTGGCTATAAAGATAAAAACAGTGCACTGCGATGGCGTTTTCTACCCAGAATTATTATTGGATTGAAACAGAGATACATAATTGCCCAGCTCATCGTGACTAAAACGAATTATAATTAATAAAAAATATGGACGCAATAAAATCTTTAATTGCGTTTATATTTTCCAAAACCGTCATTGTGTAGTAAAATAACCTTTACAAAGTTCTCTTGTTTTTTTTTCAGATTGAAGAGCACACAGACATTCTGTGCTTCATGACGCAGTCCCTAGGGCTCAAGTTCGTCAAATAACCCACCTGCCATACAGTGATAGAAAATAAATACGAAGCGAAAGTATTATGTACATATACCAACCAGTGTGTCGATGATTACCTCAGAGTCTATTAGACTGGTGATATTGTTACGCATTGCTAGCTAGCTATTTTTATTAATAAATCTTGTTATTTTTATAGTTTTGTTTTATTACTCGATCATCAGCCTATCTTTAAAGTCTGTACAAATTACCCTCAAAAACTGTCGATAATTTGTTCGTACGAAAACCACGCAATGCTGTCAAAAAAATTGTGATTATTAACATTTAGTCTTACCTCAGCATGTATCACCATGGGTTAAAAAATGCTAAAAAACATTACGTGAATGTTTTTTAGCATTTTTAACCCATGGTGATACATGACGGCCCCTAATGTAATAGTCCTATTTTATAATGTGTCCAGAATCGACATCGACATCTTATGTAAAGCGATTTCAATACCTATTGTACTCAATATAGCAATCAAATCTAATATCTAAAAACGAGTTATTTCTGAAATTGCCAAAACAGTTTCCGTTGGTCTAGTGGGAATATTGTACATTATTTTCTTGTAAAATCCGCAATGGATTGGCGAACACGGTGGGGATTTTCATTTCATTATCCCATGTATTATGTGATCAATACGAAATGAAACGATTATGATTTATTTAATAACTTTTATTGTTGTATATTCTTACAGTAATATGCTAAAAGCACAAAGTTCAGTTGGGACTCCGCTCCACCCCACGTAATAATATAAAATATTAGTTACTTAGAACAAAATAAATAAAACGCTCCTTAATGCCCTTGTGGCGATTTTTCTTTATCCAATAATAACAATAAATTTAATTTCTTCATGTTTAGTCACTTGTGCAACTTTAAACGTGAAAAAATTGTATCAATGGCCTCGATTTAAAGTTGTAACCTATCATTGAAAATAAGTTAAAAAAGTCATGCTAATTAGAAACATTTACAACATCATTAGAATCAACACCACCAAGGCGCAGCGAAACTGTGTTGCGCAGGAGTGCTACACACTACACATTTTCTATCAAAAAAAACTATGACAAACAATAGCTGTCGCAACATGTGTCCGAATGCGCTCTGGATCGAAATAAATACTTAACCTTCTGCCGTGATAGTTAACGACATCGTCGGACCCAATACAATGAAATGTACAATTAGCAAGGTATAGGTCGTACAGGCGATCGGTTGCACCGGCTCGTATACGAAACGAGTACGCGGCGCCGCGCCTGACCGCCGCATCACACACACATTACATCTAGAAACACGAGTGTCATTAGTAAACATTATACTAACGGCGGGTTACAATATCCTATCTATCTAGATTGTGTCTTACTAGAGATAGAAATTTGACATCACCTCTGCAACATTTTAACTTAAGTTAAATTAATTAAAAATTTATAAGGAGGAAATAACTTTCGTTTATTCTATCCATACAATCCACACGTCAAACAATCTACTCTTAAGTAGGTCAAAATTCTTATAGATGATTATTGCAACCAGGCTTAACATATTAGATCACATGCATTAAAAATAGGATACAGAGTCTAATTATATTAAGAAGCAACCGTCAACCTTAGCCTAAGTCGATAGAGGACACAAATGCTAGGGTTTGCTAGTATTAAGTCTAGAATTACACATTTCATAGCTTAGGGTCGAGGGAAGTTAATAACTACTAAACAACGGTTAGTTAAAATCGAGGCCACAATTGTTTTAATCGCCGTAATCCCCGCGACATACATATTAATTCATTAGTACCGGATATAATGAAGGCGGAACACTTTGCGAGCTTTTTACTAGCTTTTATTTAGTTTCACGCCTGTCTCAAATAATGTTCTAATTTTGACCTAGTTCCATCCGTCTTTAGGGGTTTTAAATTTCGCATTCATAATGCTCAAAGTCCACAAAATGCAACTAATACCCAGCCGCATGCCGGACATACGTTGTATTACAGAAATTGTAACGCCACATTTGAGACGCGCCTCAATTAAATACATTCTGCACCCGTTAATGTGTCCTTGTATGTAATACCTGCATACCTACACACAGATATACGGGGGCGATAATTGTGGCGTTTCAGATGTGGCACCACAATTGCTTTAATAAAAATGTGTCCGATGCGCGGTCGGACTGTACGGTAGCGTACCGATGCGGCACGACACAAGAAAATATCATAGATGAAATTGTACCTACTATGTTACACTTGAAGTGAAGGCAGCGCTGTCGCATCATTCCTTTGCTGTTCAATTCCGCCTAATGCGGCTGTTACAATCAATGGGCGAATTCGATAAGTTCTGATTGAAATTTATTGAAACATGATACAAATCGCCCACCTGATGACCACTAAGAATGGATGGTAACTGCCGACTGTCTATCCAGTTAGGCGAGTACTTTTGTGGGTATATAAAAAACTTGTTTTTTTTTTTTTAAATCAAATAAAAGGTTCAGGCGAGGATTGCGGCGATTACTGCAAAGTTATACTAAGGTGACATCATGGCCGCATGATGTAACTTTAGCTTTCGTCGGGAGCTCAATTAGCCGACCACCTACTCTGCCACTCCCACTCTCCGACACTTACCCCTAAAACACTTATCGCATAATTTAAAACGAGAAGCGAAGATGACGAAGTTGCGACATCTTCACATCGGCGGTGGCGGCTCGGCTCCCGATGAATCGGTTTTGGTTTGGCTCCACAGCCTCAGTTTCGAAATATATTCGTTTCTACATAATTTCTCTTGCGTATCGCTTCAACCACTTATCGTATTAGCCACTGGTTATATCTAAATATATATATATATATATTAAACGAAATGTTCATGATATATTGAGATTTTTTAAACCTTATCATTTTTAATTGTTGAGAAAAAGCCTGACAACAGTTCCAACTGTAAAGTTTGGCGTATGTAAGAAAAATATGAACTATATAAAAATTATAGCCGCGTCAGTGGCAGTGGCATCGACCGATAGCGGCTATCGAACCGTTCAAAGAACCTAACAAAATTAGCTAAATCTTTTCGTAGCAGATCACGACTAACCAACAAAAAAAATAAACATTTCATCTTTCTAAATATAGGAAATAAAGAAAAAAAACAGAAGTTACGAGACTCGAGATCATATAAATCGTTTTTGTGAATAAGTCATAGCCGGAAACAACATTTTATATATGATACAGATGGTAGAAATGTCCCGAACCACTCATTTCGCGCTTTGAAATATTCACGTTTAATATTGCAACAGAATCGAAAAACGAGATAAAGGAGGATAAATATAACTAGACCGAGGGTCGCCGGTCACTCCGAGATGCCGTTGGTGATCACGTTGGCGTTGGCCCCGCCGCTTTGCATCCTGAAAACGTCGAAAGTTTCGCATTAGGAGCAGTCGGAACCGTCGCCCACTACCTGGAGGCGCGGCGGGTACTCACGTGTCCAGCCCCATGAGCGCCAGCGCCCGCAGCGCGGCGCGCGAGCACTGCTCGTGCGAGTGCGCCGTGGAGGGCCCGCCGCCGTGGCACATCACGGGCGGCTCCGTGGACAGCGACACCAGCGACAGGAACTCGCCGTGGTTGCGCTGCGGGCAGAGAGCGGCCTTACTGTACTGTGCTACCCGATAACTAAACAAAACATCTAGATACTAACAACACTCCGCTCTTTTATCGAGATGAAACTGTTTCGAGTGGCGCAGTCGGTAGGATTCGACTTTTTTATTTATTCAATATAGCCTTGCGTTTGACCGCTACCTCGATAGTGAGCGATCGCGCGGTCTACACGCTAACCTGGAAAATAACTGCACCAAAATATAATCATTTTAGCGCGACAACAATTCTCACATCCTCGCCTGGGCATATAAGAATATGAATCCAATTGTATTTCAATGGGTGTTTATAAGTAGTTTACCTTGGGGAAATCTGAGAACTGCACGGTGAATCCTAGCAGTTGCGAGAGGTACATAAGCTGGTCCTTCGCGCCCGGCGTACTACCGCCAGTGCCCACGGTCGCGCTCGTTTCGCTTACACCTGTCACATGAAATAACGCGTCACAAAAACATTCGTAGATCCTGACCCCTAACTAGGATTCCCTATATGTAGGGAACCAAAAACTAATGGAACTCAGAGCAAATATTAGTGGTTCACACAATTTCTGCCCTGTGCGGGACTCGGACCCGCTACCCCACGCTTCGCATTCGGCTCATCGCCTAAAAACGCCACGGAGGCCATCAAATCACAACATCAATACATACATTATGTTATTTGATGTTAGAATAAGGTCTTATCGACAGCGAACCGAGCGCGTAGAAATATGAAAACGAACCGTATTGAACCTTATAACAGAGTATTAATTCTGTTGTATATCACAACACTGTTTGTAATACACCTCGCCATTTCGGTTTCGCTGTTTTTACAAGGCCTGGCCTTTGGCCAAGGTGTGGCCTTTAAAGTGCCACAATGATATAATTATTGATTTTATACATCGTTACAAACAGATGAACAGAGCGGCGGCGAAAACCAGCCTGTCGACGGCGCTTAGCAGCGCTTGTATATGATTTCGTTCGCTCTTCTAATCATTCGTGTGTAGAAGTAAATAGAATTGAATTTCAATTGTTTCTAAATTCACCGCCACTGTCCCCCTCCGCTAGCAACAGTACAGTACTGACCGTTCGGCTGGTGCGGTTGGTGCGGCTGGTGCGGCTGGTGCGGCTGGCCGCTCCGCTGGTGGTAGTCCATGAGTAAGACGCCGGGCACGGGTTGTCGGACGTCGCTAATGGTGCCGGTGCCGTTCTGAGTTTCACTGTCCTGGAAATTGAATCACACTAAAATTATAAATGCGGAAGTTTGTGTGTTTGTTTGTTATCTCTTCAGGCCACAACGGCTGAACGAATTTTTATGATATGATACTTAAGCAGGATCTTAAGAATAGAATATAGAATACTTTTTATGCTGTAAAAATTAACATTCTCAGTAGGACAGTAGTAAACGCGCGTGAAGTCGCAGGGCGCAGCTAGTAAATAACATGTCATGGCATTTCACAAACTACGTTATCTCGTCGTTGTCAAACTATATAAATCGGCATTTGCAACGTCAATATTTTTTGAGCTTTATAATTAAAACTGTGTCTATTATTTTCACCGAGTCTAAGCAGAGACCGACTTTCAGGTCGTGTTTGGTCTTTTTTTTACAATTTACTTGAATGGATTTGGGTATCAGCAAGCATTTACTTTACCATATCACAACAATACAAAGCCATTTACCAAGTGTTCTTTGAATATATTTGTCACTTTTAAATCCGGTGTCAATTTGCAACCAGACTGAATTTTACAGCATCAACTTACTTTTCGTTTGCTGTCATTGGTGATGATAGTCTTAGGGTCGGCGCCGATAGTGGCGCTGCTGTCCGCGGCCGCGGCGCTGGGGTCGCCCGACGTGGTCAGCTCCATCGCCAGCAGTACGTCTGTAATGTGATCGGTGTTCCCTGTTAGACAATATTTATTGTCCCGCAGGTCTAAGAAGTTTGGTAGATTATTGTGGGTGTAGGTAGTATAAATAAATAGAAGAGAGGAATGAAGGTGTTGAATGAGGGGGAGGAGAGAAAAGGGGGGAGGGTAAGTGGGAACTATGAATTACTTAAGGTTTGCAAGTATGCCTGGTGGAAGATTTCTTTTTTGGTATTTATAAATTTTAAATAATATACAAATCGATAGAGCTTAAAAATCTAAACAGAACTAAGGTCATTAAGGTCATTTCAGTAAAAAATGGCTTCCCACGGTGCGCACCACCTCGCACCGCCCTATGAAGTGGCGGACGGTGCCGTTCCTTGGGGCGTGGGAGGCACTCACTGTGCGCGGCGCGCCGCTTGGCCGTCTTCTTGTTGGGCCCGAGGCCGGTGGCGGCGTGCGGCGGCGCCACGCACTGCACGAGGAACTCGCGGCGCCGCGCCGCGCCGCGCTCCTCCAGCACGCGGTACTGCGGCGAGCGCGCGCGCGCCGCGTGCCGCGCCACCGCCAGCCGCGAGATGGGGTTGTCGCCGCCCGCCGCCTCCGCCTCCGCCTCCGCCGCCTCCTGGGAACGGACGCAACCGATTACACTATGCGACAATTTGTGTTAGTGTTTTGTCCTCACACCGAAACGCCTGAACAGATTATAATGAAATTTAGTATACATTAGGTCCTGCAATAAAAAATAGGATACTTTCTATCCAGTAAAATCTGACGGGTCCTTTAGGATAATAGCTATCGCGGATGAAACCACAGGTTGCTGCTAGTACGGTCTATTATCCGGCTTGTAGACCGATTCCAAGCGAAACGACATCTACGCGGTCTACTGTGAGACGAATCTTTGTTATGCATATTCGATCGACAGCGTACCGTAAATCACATGTTTATACAATTTTTCTCTCTTATTATACCCAATGGTTTTCCTTTTCCCACTTCACTGTACTCACTTTGATCAGATTCCTGGGTTTCTTTTTAATAGGCTGGTGTCTCCGCTTGTCGTGTTGGACCCGAGGCCGCAGCAGCGCGGGCGGCCAGCGGCGGCGCATCTCCTCCAGCATCTTCTCGGCGGCGCGCCGCTTGGACACCTTCTTGCCGTTGCCCTCGCCCTCAGTCTCCATATCGCCCACGGAGCATATTGTCACAAACACCTTCAAGGAGAATATGGTGAAATTTGTGTCTTAGGAGTCTTCTATAATTCTTATATTTGTAGAAGTATATTAGACTCTCACCCTCATGTGCGGCGGTCCTCGTTCCGACTTGACGGTAAAGTGTACCGTGAGATTTCGTTTGAGCGCCAACTCGTGCACCAGCGACACCGGAGACTTTACGTCCAACGTCAGAGGGTCGCCGTTTTCCTCTGAAACGTTAAAAGCTCGAGTGAGTGACCGAGACACAATCACAAACGCAATCAAACGAGTCGGCACGGCGTTCTTGAGTAGGGACGTGGCGCCCTCGCCGCGCCAGTGTCCGTACCTGAGTCGGTGTCGGGCGGCGGGTCCCGGTGGTGCGGCGGGTGGTCCCCGCGCAGGTCCTGCAGTGCGCGCGCGGCGGCGTCGTGGCGCGCGGCCTGCGGCGTGGCGCCCTCGCCGCGCCAGTGTCCGTACCTGAGTCGGTGTCGGGCGGCGGGTCCCGGTGGTGCGGCGGGTGGTCCCCGCGCAGGTCCTGCAGTGCGCGCGCGGCGGCGTCGTGGCGCGCGGCCTGCGGCGTGGCGCCCTCGCCGCGCCAGTGTCCGTACCTGAGTCGGTGTCGGGCGGCGGGTCCCGGTGGTGCGGCGGGTGGTCCCCGCGCAGGTCCTGCAGTGCGCGCGCGGCGGCGTCGTGGCGCGCGGCCTGCGGCGTGGCGCCCTCGCCGCGCCAGTGTCCGTACCTGAGTCGGTGTCGGGCGGCGGGTCCCGGTGGTGCGGCGGGTGGTCCCCGCGCAGGTCCTGCAGTGCGCGCGCGGCGGCGTCGTGGCGCGCGGCCTGCGGCGTGGCGCCCTCGCCGCGCCAGTGTCCGTACCTGAGTCGGTGTCGGGCGGCGGGTCCCGGTGGTGCGGCGGGTGGTCCCCGCGCAGGTCCTGCAGTGCGCGCGCGGCGGCGTCGTGGCGCGCGGCCTGCGGCGTGGCGCCCTCGCCGCGCCAGTGTCCGTACCTGAGTCGGTGTCGGGCGGCGGGTCCCGGTGGTGCGGCGGGTGGTCCCCGCGCAGGTCCTGCAGTGCGCGCGCGGCGGCGTCGTGGCGCGCGGCCTGCGGCGTGGCGCCCTCGCCGCGCCAGTGTCCGTACCTGAGTCGGTGTCGGGCGGCGGGTCCCGGTGGTGCGGCGGGTGGTCCCCGCGCAGGTCCTGCAGTGCGCGCGCGGCGGCGACGTGGCGCGCGGCCTGCGGCGTGGCGCCCTCGCCGCGCCAGTGTCCGTACCTGAGTCGGTGTCGGGCGGCGGGTCCCGGTGGTGCGGCGGGTGGTCCCCGCGCAGGTCCTGCAGTGCGCGCGCGGCGGCGACGTGGCGCGCGGCCTGCGGCGTGGCGCCCTCGCCGCGCCAGTGTCCGTACCTGAGTCGGTGTCGGGCGGCGGGTCCCGGTGGTGCGGCGGGTGGTCCCCGCGCAGGTCCTGCAGTGCGCGCGCGGCGGCGACGTGGCGCGCGGCCTGCGGCGTGGCGCCCTCGCCGCGCCAGTGTCCGTACCTGAGTCGGTGTCGGGCGGCGGGTCCCGGTGGTGCGGCGGGTGGTCCCCGCGCAGGTCCTGCAGTGCGCGCGCGGCGGCGTCGTGGCGCGCGGCCTGCGGCGTGGCGCCCTCGCCGAGCCAGGCGCGGCCGCCGACGGCGACGCGCACGCGGTACACGAGCGCGGTGCCGGTGACGCGCGGGAAGTTCGGCCACCGCACGCGGAGCGGCCGCGTGCCGAGCGGCAACGGCGGCACCGACGTGTACACCGCCGGCTGGCACAGCTTCATGGCGAGCGCGTTCAGCTCCACCGTCGGCATCACTGGGAACGACTCTATCGGTTTACTCAGTATAGTACCGTGTCTCAGTACCAGTGTGGAAGACTACTATACGTGTCGCCGAACGAGTATCGCGTACGGAGAGCTTACTACGAGATCCGACATCGGTGGCGATGCGAGAGACCCGGACGGCCGACGCCACAACCGCCACGGGCATCATTCCGCGGGACTCACCGGAGTTTCTGTGGTGCGCGTGCGGTGGCGTGTGGTTGGAGGAGAGGCGCAGCGGCGGCACGTTGAAAGTGGTGGCTGACAGTGCCGCGCTCGCCGCCGCGTGTTGCGCTCGCTTTATTGATGAACCCTGAAACGAAATCATATCAAAAATATATTATTTTGAGTCATTGGCCATTCATTTTAATTCGCGTTCGAGAATCAGGATCTTTGGGCTGTTCCTACAACTCCTATGACAGCTTACAATGACTTACAACAATGATATGACAAGAATGGAAGATTGTATTGTAGAACTCAGGTTCTCGAATCACCTCCGCTTGTTAGTACATTTTCGTTCATCGCTAACCAGCACATAGGCTATTATATACATTACCTCAGCTGTATATTCTTCAGTATCACCCAAACGGAGTGTTACTGTGAATACTTTTTTGTGAGCTGGTCCCGTTTCTGATGTGAGGCGGTATTGGTGCTTAATCTGCAATTTAAAAAAATCAATGATGACAATTTTTTTACGGAAAGGTAATAAAAACTATAAACTTTGAATGATTTGAAACTAATAATATTAAGTTTATCACTATACTTGTGATTTGTTTAGTGCAATATAAAAACAACCATGATAGCCCTTAAAATCTTTTTTCAAAGTTAACAAATGTTCCTAAAAAAGTATTTTCATTCTCTGACTCAGCGATAAGTGTTTTGGATGAATTAGAATACAGGGCTAAATACTCGCCTTATTGTACCTGGCCAGTTCATTAACCAGGCACATAGGGGTCTTCTCTTTACTGTTGGCCGGCGTGGAGGCGGAGGCCGGGCGCGCCGCCTCGTCGTCGCCCGGCGCCGAGGGGACGTCGACCTCCCCGTCGTCCCCCTCGATCTCCGCCGCCGAGGCCTCGGGAATAGGGGACACTTTGACGGCCTCTTTGGTGGGCGTTGGCGGTGACACTACTGAGATGGTACGTTTTACAAAATGTAGCGAATTTCTTTAGCAAACGCACATTAAGACAGTAGGAGAAAACTAAAATCATTCAGTTATTTTATTAAAGAGTACCTGCGGCTCGAAGGATCAGAATACTCACAAAAAACCTCTGGGAATGTAAATACAATAAACCAATCCCATAGCGAGGTAAATATAGAATTGAAAATACTTTATTGTATACCAGTTCAGAAATATACAAGTGTACATAGCATCTTTATTAAGCCACAACATTTTTATCTGCCAAAGCGTGCGAATAATATCACCGCAATTTAAGAAAGTTTCGCTCGTTGAAGAACGCCATCTAGTATAATTAAGAAGAACAATTTTTTGTTCGTAAACAGATATATATAAATAACTTTTAACGCTTTGGAACAAGATGCTAGATTATGTTATCCCTTCATGTTGGAAACTGAGCAACATAGCTGTCACTTCAAGGCAAACTGGTAATGTAACATAGATCATTTCATTTTTCTTTTAATGTTGCCCGACAAATCGACACGAGTCCAATGTTTATTAATCCCTTAAATTCCCATACTTTATAATCAGAGTGATACTTCTCATATTGAAATTCTGCCTTTAAATTGTTTCTGCAATAAATACTAATAAAAGGGTTTTGTCTATACTGCAGCAGTTTACAAACAGTCAGAACCTATGTTCCGTCTACCACATATCTCAACGACTTGCTAATTCATGCAGATGTGCAAACAGACAATATCATTTACGTAGCCATTATAATTCTAATAAATAGACACCGATAAGAAAAATCTATACTATTTAGGAACTACAACTAGGCAATGTACAATTTGTACACCGCGGATTGTCATTTTATAATAATTCACGTAGGTCAATTATATTATACTTATCATAGGCTAGCAAATCTCACTTACGACCACATTCCATTTGAAATATATTCTGATACGACCGCTGGTTCAATAAAATACGAATAAATCCCTTATTCATAAAGATACATAGGTCCACCAATTTTTATGTTGAATCGTTAGCATGGTGCCACTATCCAACAAACATAAGTTGGTCAATCTATAAAACTCTTTGCTAATGTTTGATAACTAAAATGTGTTTTTAAGTTTTGCTTTTGCTGATGTGAAATTATAAGTGCAAAAACCAGACATACACATTTTAACTATAAAATGTTAATTAGATGTTATATAACATTCTACAAATAAGGGGGTAATACATTGGAAAATTGGCTGAAATTGACTGAAATTGATGTCTAGAAGAGTTTCTAAGTATGTTCTCTATTTGCCATATAACAACAACTTTGATTTCTTGTGGTCATTTAGCACTTAGTTGTGGCAATTTTTAGAGCACCCAACTTTACTATAATAAAAGTTGACTGCTATTAAATTATTGACGTCCCATTCAAACCTTGTGATAACGAAAGAGACAGCAATAATTTCAAAGATGTCTTTAATTATAATAGTTTACTTAGGCCCATTCAAGATGGAAACCATAGTTTATGAATTTTATGATGAATGTAAAGTAAAATTTTGAATATGTTGAGATCCTCGGTGCATTTACATAGACTACAGTAAGCGACTACAAATTAAATTATGAATGCCTCAAATATAAAACAATTTTGAGTAGTACATATGATAAACTTTACTACCTTGTTCATAGATTTGCGAAATTAACAGACTCAGGTCAGATAGCTTTTTTGATGTTAAAGATGACGTCAACAGCCTACGCTTGAGACCTAGAGCGTAAAAATGTTATAATAAATTAAGGGTACTAATACGGTTCATTAATAATTGTTCATACTTCTAGGCTTTCATGAATCTAGGAAATCGGAAATATAGAGGAATTTAATCTAGCCAGGTACATATTAGAATGTTCATAAATTCATAAAAATTTAAGGTCAAAATATCAAAATACAGATGTTTAGAATATTTATATTTAAAATATAATTGTGTATAAATAAATAGAACTATAATTAAAAAGATGCCTATTTCTCCGAATCTGTATCCAGTAAGTGGCCAGTTATGTATTCAAATGATACAATTTTTTTATTTATCACTGGAATTTGTTAGTAAGAAACCGCTTCAGATGACAAAGAATTATGCTTTCTATCGTCCAGGAGGCCTACCATGACGTCTTATAGCGATTCAGTTCAGGACCTAAACTGAGCCGCGTTGCATAATCGTACCGTGACGTATTATTATTTATGTTGCTGCCATTTTCAACCTAAACTGGATATAGGTTAGGTTGAAAATGGCTTATTAGCGACTCAATTTAGGTTGCTACCATTTTCAACCTTAACTGGATCCAGTTTAGGTTAAAAATGGCAGCAACATTAAAAATAAGACGCCACGGTACGATTATGCGACGCGGCTCAGTTTAGGTCCTGAACTGAATCGCTATAAGACGTCATGGTAGGCCTCTTGTTCATATAGCTTGACATTTCATAAATTTTATAGTACTTATGAAGAAGTATTTAAAACTGATATGAAGGTTTTTAAGGTTATGTAATGGGTCAACTATGTGAAATGAATGTCAAATGGTGGATCTCTAAGCGGTCACATATAACTATACTAATGAACTAGTTATATTTGTTGCGTATACCTGTGTGGTGCGCGTGCGCCGAGTGCTGCGGCGACGGAGCGTAGGCGTGGAGCATGGGCCCGCCCGCGCCGTAGGCACCGCCCATGTAGCCGCGACGCATCGGCTTCATCTGCTAGGGGGCCGACATGTTATGGATACCAGGTATATAGAATTTCTAACTGCCCAAGCATGCATGTATGTCTGTCCAAGGCCTGCACATTTCAAGCAAGCACATCCCAATGGTAACAACTTAACAAATATTGTCGCATCATAGACGCATCTTCGTTCGCACCGTCACTATTTGTGACGTTGGAGTGCGTGCAACACTATCGAACAGTTAACATAAAATAGTCCTACTAATCTATTACCTCTTATTATTATTGCATAATAAGGCAAGAAGTTCCACTCTTTTGTGGTATGTCTAAACAAATCGCTTAATACATAGAGGGGGAATATTCATCATAAAATCATAGCAGATGGCCATAAATCCAATTATTAGATCATGGAATGGATTCGAGGGAATTAAATTGTGCAATTCCACTGTACACTTTCCAACGCGTGGTTATAAATAAGCCTTTTTGTTTTATTTCACTGAGTGACGAGACGAGCAAGACATCCTGATGGGCTCTTTGCTCATCTGTCAACTCCGAGCTGATATTTGGCCTAAGCGTCCCTGGACCTGTAACGATTTCTGAATGGACCTCCCTAATAATTGAACATGGTGGAGCATGTTACCGGCGGCACGGCGTGGTGCTGCTGCGGCGGGTGGTGCGGCATGGCGCGGATGGCGTGCGGCGGCCGCACCGGCATGCCGCCCAGCGCGCCCAGCGCGTGTCCGTGCGCTGCCAGCGCGCCTCCGCCGCCCGGTCCCAGCGGCACCCTGCGGAAGACGACAGATGGAACATATACACAGATGCCTTCTCTGTCAACACTGACCTCTTCACTACAATAGAGTGAACACGGCGAGTCGGCTACTCAGGGGTGATTTCTTTGCATGGCAACTAAATAATAAGTCTTTGCAAGTATGTATGACTTTACTCATACCCGCGTATATGGGTGGCAAATAGGACATCATATTAATATTGTGTACTATTGTTTAAATTGTTGGTCTATTGTTGAAATATTTGCTCTCCCATTGTCTTTTATAATATGATGTCAACTGAACTTGAGGACTTGCAACTGGTTTATTGGCGCCTATCAAAAAAAAGTATTAGTATTTTTGGATTCCAGAACAAATAAATCAATGAGCTGCAACCTCCTTAGTAACAGATATAGTATCGCGGCTCGTGGCTCCAAGTTTAGATCCTTATTATCGCTCTCTGGCGCCTGTGTTTAAATAAGCCAAGCCTTGTTGTAACGAAACAAAGGGTAGCTAATAAACCACTGTCACGTCGTGCCTCACCTGAAGATTTCATTACAAATTAATCATGTATAATCTCATTATCCATATAAGCTAATGAAACTTTAGAACTTGAATACTTGCTGACTAAAATACTTTGGTGTTAAGCAATGTCATCATAAAGTTCAATGGTGAAAGTTTAAGGTTAATGGTGAAGTTTAATAACATTTTTTGCCACATATTTGACGAGAATTGCAATTTACGTACCTGCTATCCAATATCTTAAAAGCACGCAAAAGAACAAAGAAGACGCAAGAACTTATGAGAACTACACATCACATTATTGGTAGCAACAAAATGTAGGCGCAGATGTTCCAGTGAAGCACCAACACGCACATTCAACCAGTTTGACTTGGAGACTGAGAGAAAGGAATCAAATTTCTGTCTGAGGCGAGGTGTGCACACCACTGTAATGTTATTTCAACTGACCAATGGCTACCCCATGAAAGGGGTGCGATATAATATTAGCGGCAGAGAAGAAAGGGCGCAGTCTCGGTGCTTCAATAGAGTCTTCATGTGTTCCTTTGTTCAACTCCATTCAGAACCAGTTTCTGCGACAAAGACTGCCGCAAAAGACCCTCGACGTATCAACAAATTACACATCATCTGCATATGAATGCAGTCTCCACTCCATGGTCGCGATAAAGCAGTGCTATTATACTAAAACAGTGTCAAAGTTTGTGTGACCAACACATTGAAGATTCTTTTCAACGTGATATAAAGGGTGGTGTAGAATTAATATGTGCACGGGGGCTTAGGATTATGAGATCACAGTAAAATTGTCTTTAGTTTGACAAATTGATGTGAATTTATAATGATAAAAATGATATCTATACGCTATTATAAAACTGAAACTGAGCCACGGCTGTACTTTAAGATGATAAGTGTGAAAAATTAAATGGAATTGATAATTTAGAGATATCCGAATCCGAAAATGTGGTTCTTTGTTTGTTTGTATTTGTTACTTTAACACATTCACTGCTGAAAACACAACTGTGGTGTTAATTGTATGGGAAAACACTATGGTGTGTGCAGATCCGCACCTGTGGCTGTCAGTGTTAAAACTCGAAAATACTGGAGGGATTTTTATAGGGGTTTCACTGTTTGGTAGCTTTGGTTTCAACAAAGAAAATGATGTATGTTTCATAACTAAGCAGCAACTGGTTGCAGAGTTATTTAATAGTCTTTAATAAAAAAAATAGTATTTATCTTTCTTGCTAAGGTTTCC
The DNA here is from genome assembly GCA_912999815.1 of Campaea margaritaria. Lineage (NCBI taxonomy): Eukaryota > Metazoa > Arthropoda > Insecta > Lepidoptera > Geometridae > Campaea > Campaea margaritaria. The sequence goes on along the minus strand of OU538789.1, from coordinate 10,568,713 downwards.
ACGGGATGATATCTGTATAATAATATTTCCGTGCTTGGCAACAATTTTAGGCTTTACAGGAAAAATTAATACAATGCAAAAATAAATCTGACAAAACAATTTCAATAATGGTAGTTTTGTAACCATAACTAATTTAATTTCGTTTTCTAAACCCATATTTATTTATTTAGTTATAGACAAGCAGCGTGGATGCTGATGTTCGTCACAGTATTATAAGGAGAATTTACGAAACAGGTAGTAAATAACCCAACTTTCCTAAATGGGAAAGGTTGGTTGATAGATTGGCAGGGTATGTTCTTTTTAAGTCCTTTAACAGTTGTAATTGTTTAAAATTTTTATTTATTTATTCCTCTTCCAGTTTGTATATTCGATTGTGGGACAGCGCGTCCAAATAAAAGATAACCAAAGATATCACACAGTGGAAGGCTTGAAACTATACTTGGTTATGGACTAAATTTAACTCCAGTGCTTTTATTCATATGAGCGCTATTTTGTCTTACCTATTGGAGTAAATTTCACAAATCAAACATTTTAAAATTATAACATTACATTGTATGTTGCCATCGTGAATAGTAAAATCGTAAAAAATTCCAGACATCACATAGAATGTGTCGATAAAGTAGGTCATAGACTCATGGCTGCCACTGCTTAACAAACGACACATGGATTGTATAAAATAACCACTCAACTCAACTTTACTCATGTGTTACCACAAACCAACAACCTGAAGAGTCATCTCGGTTTCCCACATATTCCTGCCAGCGAACAATTAAAACTCTCTTGTCTTTGTAAATGCCGTATGCGACTGATTAATGTATTCCCTCTAACTTCAAGTCAAAGTAAGTGTACGGTCCCTACGGGACTGTACAAGAAACTTATAGGTAAATAAGTAGTGTTCTGCAAACAATGTGTAATACTAATATTAATAGTCTTTCATTCTGAAGTTTGGATATAGTATGTAGAAAGTTTTACGATTATGAATTAACTATTTTTATCATGAGTTTCTATAGTATATCTCTCATTTTGGTGTGCCCTTTGGCAGAGGCCTCCTCCAGCTCTCTCCATTGTGCTCTATTGTTTGCTACTCTGTACCAGTGCTGACTACTGCCGAAGATTTGACTAATATTAACTGTCCATCTTGTTTATGACCTTTCGTCCCGTCTCTTGGGTGTGTTATGCCAAACAACCTCAACCATGAAGGAACTCAATGTTCAAACTCAATTAAAGGCAGTATATAATTTTGTTATATTTTTTTTTTGTTATTTTGTAAGTAACTGATGAGATATTCAAAAGTTTTTAAGTTGTTCCTGATAACCTGTAGATTAAGCTGGTACAAATTTCTTAGACTATCAACCATGTTTAACAGTCCATAAAGGATATAAGAGCTTAAATTAATTAGTCCTTATTATTAGATATTTGTGAAAATATCAATATGCGATAGTGCCTTACGGTTTGTTTTCATTTGTTTTACTGTGCGTGCAACACTTGAGGAATAAATCTTGGTTCATGCACCATTGTTTTGAATAAAGTTATTTTTATATCAATATTATTTAATTTTTAGTACCTATATTAAGGCAGTTATTACCTTGTTTGTTTCTAACACAAAATTCTGGTTCAGGCAATAACTATTTTTAACCTATAAATTAAACACTATAAATCGACATTTTCGACCGGTAAGTGGGATGAATAATTGCTATTCCTTGTCAGATCAAATTATGCAAATTCATGTACATTTTACTCACACCTTCTCTCAGGGTAAATCGGTTGTCAAAAGGGCGCTAGCGTGAACATTATAGACTAGTGGAATAGACGAATATAAAGATAAGCTAGCAAATAAAATAGTAAAAAGCGGACGTTACCTAGTTAGTGTTACGTGCCTGTTCTCTCCATGAAGTGGAGGGGGCAGCGTGTGATGAGCGGAGATCGCGCGGTGCCCCGGCAGGTGCTGCGGCGGGTGCCCCGACATCGCCTGATGATGCATGTTCGGGTGATGCATCATCTTGAACCACTGATACAAAGACACAAACAACTGATCATGACAATAAACATCAAAATTTCACTCAACCAAAACAGTGTTTATCACCACTACTCCTTACCTTTATTGTGTCCCGCCAACAAAATAGTCTTTCAGCTATGCAATCGACATAAATCCGCTCACGAATCACACCAATTTAAATTTATTTAGGCAAACAGTAAAGAAAATCGTTTCGTTCAACATGCGGCCATGTTAAAAATGTTGCTATATTTGTTTTAGGTTTCTACCAATTCTATTAAATTCGAAGATCATACACAAAACAGAAACAGGAATTTATTTATCGTATTTTTTACAGCATAACCTGATATGTATTAAAATAGTTAAATTAAATAGCATAATTATCTTAGAAAAGAAAAACTACGAGGATAAAGCTACTACTTCCTGAAAAGCTCCCATAAATTTATGTTTCATCCAGTTTCACGAGTCTTACCAAACTAGTAAAGTAGTAGTATTATGACATCTGTGGTTTCATCACACTTATTTACAGATTCAAATAGTATAAAATTGGAACGTCTTAGTGACAACTCAACAAGTGGCAAAGCATGCATAGCCAAAACCCACAGACGAAGAAGATTTTTCGTCTACGCCAAAACCTAATAAAAAAGTAGATGTTATTTCTTTTTTTTTTCTTCTTCTTTGGCCATGGTGCGGTTAGCGCATTGTGCCATTGTCAAATTCTTTCTTGTATGAAGGGAGTTTGGGTTGGAGATTTATTGTTGAGGACATTGAGGTAATCTTACTTGTACCTGTAGGGAAGAGAACAGTTCAAATAAGAAGTAGTAGTGTTCTGTGTTCAAAACTGGCTAGGAGCTTACAGAGGCAGATAGTTTCCTTCGCTCGTTACTATATTTAGAACAAAATATACAAAAAATCAGTGGGTCAAAACAGGGCTTGCCTTACTTTGGTAGTAAATTTGGAAGATAGCATAGAGGAGAGGGATAGAAGGATTTAAAGATTCCTTGCTTAGCAAGTAGTACTTATAATAAATAAAATCTGGGTGTCAATGTAACCCTTATACGCAAAGAAGAAAAAAAAACGAAAAAGACGAAAAATCTACATAAATAAGTTTAAAATAAACTGATTAAAACGAGATGTACATAAATTAGCAAAAATATTTATTTCACTTAGACAAAAACACAAATCACAACTCAGTTTGGCAAATATAGAGAAAAACAATAGACATGAAGTGTAAGTAATCTTCGTCGTTATTGATTTGCACATCAGTTAGATTCGAATACACCGGCTCTATCTCTTGCAACAAACCATCCGTGATGTCATCGCTGTCTGTGGTAGTTTCAGCCCAAGATACACGCTTCGAACTTCTAGAAGTTTCTTTTTTCTTATCCGAAGTGGGAGTGGAATGCGATACGGGCGAAGGTGGGCCTTTGGTCGGCGTCTGCGCGCATTTATCCAAGTAATGCTTTCGAAGGATGTATTCGCGCATGGAATCGGTGCTCGCTCGTTTGGGAGGAGGCGGCGGCGGTAGCTCCCTCTCGCTTTCGACGCTAGGATTCTTTTCCTTTCTTGCTTCCTCGATTCTTCTGGTTTCTTCGTCGTCGGGCGCCAACGGCCACGCGCCTAGTTTGTTGCGGAACAGGTGCGGGCGAGCGTGGGCGGCGCAAAGTATGCGCTTGCGCACGAAGTCGTGGAACGGGGTGAGTTCGGAGCCCAGCTCGCGCCGCACTAGCTGCTTGTGACGGGATGGCACGTTCGGGTCACGCACCGCCAGCAGGGCCTAGATACAGAAAATAAGTAACTGAGGGTAGTCGTAAAACTTAAGATTTTATTTGTCGAACCGGTTGGTATTTAAACTATAAAACCGACAATTCAGTCAAATATCAACAGTATTAGATCAGCTAGCTCATTTAAAGCTTTTCGATAAGAAATCGAACTGATTTGATTCGATATCTTATCGATAGAATAGAATAGAATAGAAAACTCTTTATTGTACACCAGAAACAAAAACTCAAAGTTAAAAGACAATTATTGACCTGCAAATTCGATTCGATTTCGACTAACTTTACGGTATAGTATGTCGACAGAGTTTATGGAGTTCAGTATGTTAATCAACAATAGCAAACCGATTCCATAGGTAAGTGGGTTATCACAAGGTCCTGAGTCGCCTAGCAGGACTTTGGCCCCTCGCTACCGCGCCACGTACCTGCGACGCCAGCAGCGTGGCGGTGGCCTCGAGCGCGCCGGCCACCAGGCGCTCGTTGAGCAGCGGCAGCGCGCTGGTGGCGGAGGAGATGCTGGTGAGCGACTCGCTGCGGTTGGCGCGCCGCGGGTCGCCCGGGGAGCCGCAGGAGCACGCGCGGCGCCGCCCCGCGCGCGGCGACCGCGCCCCGCCGCCTTCCTCGGAGTGGTACGCCTGCGGCAGGCGGACACTTTACGGTGAAGGCTTCTATTCTATGCCGCCCAGATACCAGGCTGCCGCGACACTCCGGCATACTTTATTTATTTAAAGACGTAATCAGAACATCAAGAGACCACAGTCTTACAATCGACAGGCAGAAATGGAAAAAATGAAAAGAGGACAAGATGGATTTTAAAATGTAAACTTCTTAGTGGCGAACGACTTGCGCATCTCGTTACTATTTCTTTTTATTTATTGATTTATTTTTGAGGAGTTTTGAAAAACATGTTCATGCCAGCCCCGTACATCCTTATACATATATATTATAGTACTTATAATATGTCGTTACTTAGAAAAAAAATTATAATATAATAGCTGTACCCTGCCACGCTTTGCTGTGGCACATTCGCACATTCGCTGATATGTCACTGATGAAAGAAATACATAAAAACAATCCTTGATGCGGATTATATATCTGCTAAAATTTCAGCTCGATCGGTGCAGAACTTTTTGAGTTTTTGAAGCGTACACAAACCAACATAACATTTTTATATATATAGAAGATATTTTCGGTATTATTATCCATGAAACAGGTTCAAACTTCTTTGCCTCATAAAAATCATATGTTACCAAAAACTTACATGATTCAAAGATCTAGTCAGCAAACAAATAGCCGACACCAGGGTACCGAAGGTCAGCTGCGGGAATGGGTCGTACGATATCTTGGGGGTCCCAAAGTGAACTTCCACCAGCGGCTGCCACCGTTCCAAATCCAGCCCGGGGTCCGCCAGGACGGAGAGCAGGTCGGGACTGAAGGACAGCAGGCAGAGGGTTGCCATGTGGAGTACTTCTAGAGTCCTGGAAGTAGATGGAAGGATACACTCTTTAATAAAACACTACAGAACAAAGTGAATTTAAAAATTAGAATAAAAATGTTCTTGGGACCTACAAAAAACTTGCTTTTTGATGTGTGTAGTATTATCCTGATATTATTCCTGGTAGCGTAACTTTACTGCCTTTTCACGCCCTTAGTTCCCATATAAACTGTAAGGTGCAAAATTAACTAATATATGGTACCTGTTCTATCGGAGCTTTCACACGACGCCACGATCAGTCTCCATACACTAGGAAACCGTGACAGTACCGCTTATACGGAAACTGACAATGTAAAAATGGCAGAAACTGCATTACGCGGGCGCCCGCGCATGTCACTTTGTATGAAACCGCGCTCACGCTCTTGTTTCTGCTCTAAACATGCAAGAGCAAATCTATAAATCTGGAATAAGGAAACTAAGTAAATCCTTACCTGTGCAATATAGAAGGCGGCGGATTGATAGACTCATCAGTGGACTGCAGAGCAGGCTCCGTAGAAGATCGCCGACACCGAAACATTATAGTCACGCACTGGTACAAGCACACGCTGATACTGCGCTGAAATACAAAACAAAATCTTTGAACATTTACAAAAAATCGAAATAAATACATAATACGTAAGGACAATAAGTAAATGCAAGGGATCTTGACTTTTTGTTATGTTACTAAGTAGCGAGACGACCAAGTCGTTCACCTGATAGTAAGCGCCACGCCTGTCCATAACAGCTACACTGCCACCCAGAACTTTCCATTGTATAATCTTGCGCGGCACTGCACCGCGCTCGTCACACTGAGACATTGGTTGCAAAGTCTCATATGCCCAGTAATTGACTACGTTGCAGTCGGTCCTGATGGCGGCGTCGCATTAGATATTTTTCTGCTGGCCGATTGAACGCGCGAAACTTCGAAGAGCCAGTCTTTAAGGTGTCCAAGATCTATTGAGCGTTCTGTTAAGTCTGTATATAACTTACCATAATCGCAATCAACGAATTTAGATTCTGAATGCGCCACCTCGCTTCAAACTTCACCAACTGCACTATCAAATTCAATGTAGACGCGCACAAATTCACCGATTCCATCGTAAACACTTGTCCCGGCAACAGTATCGCTTCGACTAGATATTCCAAGTGCACTCCAACGAAGGTGATCGCGTCGTTGCCGAAGAACTGACCGTGTTTCATCACCATCATAGATATGAAGTCTAAGCTGAACGCGTAAACGCGCCACCACTCCTGCGACTTCCACGCGCTGTTTTCAAACTTCGGAGGCAGCAACTGTAGCCATAGGAACTGATCTACATCAGCCACCAGGAGATCTTTCGAGAATGGTCCGCGCGAATACGCTGTTAGACATCTCAAGGCGGCCAGGGAGGTGTGGTAGTGGCGACGGTGCTGCAAGCAAGTGTGCAGACAACACAGTAGCTTGTTCACAAACCTACTGGATTGGAACCACTGCGAGAGCCCGGAGAACATTTCGTCGTATAAATCGAGACATTGCTCCAACATCGCTAGCGACAACACTATGGGCGGTATATCTTCAGTAACGGGAAGGCCGTTTGTCTTGGGTTGCACTTCCTTTTGCGGGGCCTCTTTTGTTTTATTCAAAAGCTTTTCCAGTTCAATGCTGTTTATATTTGTAACAGATCTAATAATACTTTGCGCTGTGACACTGTTCGCTTTGATCTCGTAATCTAAGCTGCTGATGGCGACAGTGCAAATTGAGAGTATCGCGCGAATCGCTCTCGGGTGCAGACATTCGTAAACTATAGCCGTGTTAGTGAGGAGGTTATCGATTTGTTTCGCGCTGGCTTTTCTATTATCGAAGCAGTCGTCTTTCCAATTCGACAGCATTATAACGTAGAGCTCGGCTAGTATGACTACGAGTCTGCCGTCTTTCAGTTCGTCGAGCTCGGTCAGTAACGCGTTCATGCAAGGAGCGACCATTTTAGCTTTATGTGCGATGTTCAAACTGATCGGCATGCATTTGCAGAATATTGTGGCGAAATCTTTCCAAGACGTCAACAAGCCCAACCAGACCGGAACTTTGTCGGCGACCTCGGTCTCGTTTTTTCCATTGAACGAGAATATGTAATCAATCCATTTGTCTAAATTCTTCTTACTTGTATCGAAGAATAATTCGAGCACGGTTTTCATGTTATCATCTATTTTTTCCCTCGAAACGAACAACTCTATTCCCAAGACATTGAATATCTGAGCGTAAGTCCTCAGTTCTGGTTGAATGTCGGTGAAGAGTGGACTGGTCATGTGCTCCCAGAATTTTTCATTCTCTCTCAGTTTCTTGACTAATATTTGCATATTGTTCTTCCATAATGCATGGAATAGCGCCATGATACACCCTAGTAAAGGACTGTGCAAAAACTTGGCATCCTGAAAAAGTTATAAACATGACATTAATAATACAAGACCGAGAGCGGTACCTTGTGGAACTCCCAAATTTAAACCATACGTACATATTTGACAGTTTGCAGGTAGTCTGCCATATATCCCAGGATGCCTTCATGTAAAACATCAGCGTGCACGGGTTCAGTCTTAATCTCTTGGACGGCAGTCTTGCCCTTGTCATTTTCATCAGCCTTAGCTTTCTCGTGGTTCATCATGAAGAAAGCCTCAGTAAGGCCGGGTTGCTTCCCTATACAAGTCGCTACGAATTCTAAAATGGCGACTTTTAGCGTCATCGTTTCGTTATCGTCTCGCAATCGATCGAGAAACATTACGCGGACCTGGTAACCGGTCATGTCTAGGGAAGCGAAGAGGGACATTTGAAAACCCTGAAATACACAAAAATACCTATTTAGTAAAACGAAAGACCTATCTGACTCACTTTGAAGCGCTGCCTATGGAGAGATATTGGCAAATAAATACTACTGATTTTTTCTGTCGTTACTGCTTACAGCGTCAATAGGGGAAGAAACAAGGACAGCCCAATAAGTGCATGAATTTAAGATATAAAAAGTATTTAAAAGAACGTTCATACATACAGCGGCAAATCTCTTTAAAAGCCGACACGCGAGCACCGGCAAACTCTTATTAAACGCGTGGTTGATATAGCTCGCCACTCTCGGCACGACTTTCAACGAGTCCTTCTGTTTATTCTGTGTGAATATCAAATGTTCCAAAGGAGTTAGGTCGTTCGCACCTCCCACTAGAGACTTCATGCGTAATGCGAACATGACTATGGCGACGCAGCGCTGGATCGTCGATATGTATTGAGAGCTAGTCCCCGTTATCCAGTTAGTTTCGTTTGCGATTATGCGCTCCAGTCTGTCGTTGCCTGCGGAAAACAGTTATAAAGCTAGATTCACATTTGTCTGACGTGTCGTGTCGTGATGCATCAGATAGGTATCGGTTTCATACATTTACACAAGCAGTCACAACACACTGCATCAGAGAAATGTGAAACGCTACCATATTAAATGTATTAAACCGATACCCTTTCTGATGCATCACGACACGACACTTGAGACAAAAGTGTCGGCGGCTTAATAATAACGCGTCACGATCACATAATCACGGTGAAGATCCCGAATCCCTGACCCCTAAGCTTTTGTGTCTAGGAAATTAAGAACTTCACCATGGTCCCAGAAGCACTCAGATTCACTCAGTTCGCACAAATAATTGACTTGCGCAGGATGGAACCCACACTCTCACGGTAAGCTGTCGGCTAAGCTCGGTAAGCTGTTATGACGATGGTGGCATCGACAAAATGGTGGTGGTGATGATGTTTATCTCTGTTTTGTGGTATGATGGAGGTGATGGTGGGGTGAAGCATTTTCTCATATCTTAATTTTATGATAAATTTACTTAAAAATCTCATCTCCCTAAAGACAATACAACCAACCAAAAATAAATCTAATGTTAAAAATACGTTTCAAAATCGATTCCGATGAGATCCAATCGCTTGATACTCAAAGGGTAGATTCCTATGAAACTTACCAACAGAAATAATCTTCAACAGTTCAATAGCATTTTCCGTATGGAGCAGGTTGTAGATACAAGTTTGTTTCAGCAGCTTGATACTGGGACTAGTTTCTTTCGTGTCTTGCAACACTAGGGCTATGAGCTTGGCGCACCGCTCGAGCATGTTGCGCCGGTCAGCGGCGTTGCTGTAACGCCAGCCGTACACATTCGGGAACACTTCTTGGAGGACGAATATCAGTCCCGGGAGGATGATTTCTCTGGTGATCCGCTCGTCGTTTGACGCCTGGTGAACGTAACGTGATTGTCTGGTCTCTGGTAAAGTCTATATGGGATTGGACTGGACCAATTCTTTTGGCATAAACTAAACTAAAAGTTAATTTTACAGCTCTAATGTTATCGTCATTACTATTGTTTTCATAAAGTTGAAAAATTATATCGAGACATTTGATAGGAGTAAACTGAAATTTTGTAGCTTATGTGGCATAAAAATACTAATTGAAACAATTCTAAGCTACAAAATGTATAAACAACTCACGTGTGGAGACGCAGACACACGGCAGTTTTTCGAACAGCATGCCTCACTTTTTAATCTTGTTACAGTGACTGACAAAAGTGCTTGATACTTGAGGAAAAGTAAACTTAATATCAGTTAAAGTTAATGTATAAGAATATTGTAAAACAAGTGAACGTAAAAAAATATTTAAAATAGACGCTTGAAGCGCTGTGATACGGGATGTTCCGTAGCTATGTTATTATATGACATGTTTTAATTATTGACCTTAGTCTGCCGCCTAGCTTTTAGAAATTGTATATAATAACGAAGCGGTTGCCAGCCGTCGCGCCGCTGCGAAGCCACTGATGCGCTTCCAACTTCTTATTTCTATTCTGGTAGAACTGTGAATATAGTATACTTACATTGGAGATTTCGTATTTTTAATGATTTTTTGTTAGTACATACCTCGTGAAAAGCACACAGCATATCAATATAGGCTCCCAAGAATTTATAGGAGCCAGACGGTTGTTCTATTGTGACCAAATAGTAGCCAACTGCAGCCGAATCGAAAGACGCTCCTTTGGCATACTCAATGTACGAAAGCTTCTGATTCATGATACGTGGTAAAAGACCAGCGTTTATTACTCTGAAGGGCAAAAAAACTTGATTATTTGTAGCTTTTGTAAGTAATTTAAATTTTTACTTATATTGACACTTTTATATGATATGAAGTCACTGTGGACCACAGGACTGGACCACCAATGCTTTAAGCTAAGAAAATAAAGTGGCCAATTTTTTTTAAATGTTAAATTGCGGCCAGACTTTGTGAAGAGACACATTTACAAATAGGTATTATTCAATCTTACCTCAAATGAATTTCCTTTGGAAACAGCGGTATCAAAGCCGTGCAAACTTCCAAACATTCCATCAGTAGAGGCAACAGCGGTGAATCAGCTCTCATAAACCGTACCAGGACATCAAACACTCCTTCGCTAGGCCCCACCAAACTCTTCGGGACCTCTTTCGAAGGCACCAATGCTGCTATCGCACCTTTTAATAATCTGGTCCCCTCATATATCCTCTGTAGTACCTCGTTGACGCTAGTGTGATGAAACTGTTTCCTATCCAAGGCTTTACTGATTTCATTATTGAATACAGTCCAGTAGGAGTAAGGTGTGCGGAAGTGTATCATGGTGCCTTCCTTGCGTTCCATGATGGTAGCTTTGGATCCAATATCGATGCGGTATGTGGCGTCTTGCAGGGGGTAGTATTCGCGCTCGATCATTGCATCGTCGCCGTTGATGGACACGATTGGAACCGCATTGGGGTTGTAGATTTCAGTGTAGACCGGCAAGCTTTTTAGTTCGGCTAGGAGCTGTAAATTAAGATTTTAATTTTGAATAATATGGTGCATTGGCATAAAGACGGGTTGATGATATTGAAAAACGATTTGGAAAAACTTGACCAAAATAAGGAGGAATGGCAAGGATAAGTGGTAGAAATTTTAAGGATTATAGGGTTCAAAATCCACTGGTATGCTTTGAACACAAAACAGTTCTAGTTATGTAGTACAGTGATGCCTCTAAAGAACACATGCACAAGTGTATTTCCCTTAATAGAGACTAGATATGTGCTATTGAAAACATTCTTCAATTTAAAAAAAAGCCTTATTAAAGACTCAATTGTAATAACCTAAGAAGATTAAGATGCATCTATGCTAGGACATCTATGATCTCTAGGACAAATAAAAAAGATGTTAGAAAAAGTGACCAAATATATGTTTACAATTTTAACTCACATTTACGACACTGCTCTTTCCAGCTTGCGCTAGACCAGCTGCCAACTTTGACAAGGCACCAAAATTATACGGAAAGTACTCCAGTGCCGTATTCCACAGTGAGACAGCCCCATACCCCTCGTCTCTCTGGTGGAGGTTCCAGAACTCGCACGCTATCTCTGGAGACTGCAGCAGGTCGGCACAGAGGTCCATGACTCCAGGCTGGTGGCTCAAGGTGCCATCTTCGTCGAATTTGTCGCACAGGTCATTGAGGAGGTGAAATGTGCGTTGGCGCGCGATTAGAGCGCATTTTGATTTGTCCTGCATAATGCAATAGGTAGAGTTATAATGTACTGTTTTCCATGGTTTTGTTAGCTGTAGTATTTTTGACGTGAAACATCTTAGGCGGCGGGTCAGACCGGCTATTGGCGATTAGTGCATTTTTTTATATATCAATCAATATTAAGCAATAGGATTGACCGATCAATAACCATTAGCGACAAATGTGGGAATGATTATCTAGCTGTTACTGCAATGTTTAATATCCCATAAGTATCACATTATTGATTTTTTATAGATACTTACAGAGAAGCCAGAACTGTTGAGCATTTGCTGTAGAAACTGAAACACTTGCATTCTCAGAGCGGTGGCTCCATAGTGTTGATACTGGCTCTCAAATAGCTTGGCATGTGGTGGACTCTGAAACCAAAGATTTCTACATATATATAGACCTTCTTACCCTTGATATAATAGTTACTGTCACTTCTAACATCAAACAAAAGCACACATAAGTTAGTGCATCTCCTAGCCAAGGGCACAAAATAGCAAGAGACGGGCCACGGCGAGTGCATAATATTTTTAATGTATTTATTCAAGGAAATGGTGTGGAGGCTATGTATTGAAAAGGCCGCCCGCCACTTCTATTTATTTGCACCTCATATTTCGCATACATTTTTAGTATTAACAAATATTAAAAAAAAAGAACTAGACAAGAATATAATATATAGGACATAATAAAAATTCAAAAATATAATTTTGTATAATTTTCCAGTTTTCTCTGGCACTTGTAACAATGTCTTGCACAGGTGTACCTGCAAAGTCAACATCATCCATGTCATAAGCATCGCGCTGTGTTCCTCATTCATTTGCAATTTTGTCAGCTCATACTCCACTGTTTCCTTGGTGCTGTCAATCCACGATGACACATTTGGCCTGTAATTATAACATAATTTCAATAATATTTGTACTGATGATATTTATTCAAACAAACTAGAAAACAAACTAAGATTAATTTAATAAGCAGTAAAAGTCCAATTTAAAAGGTTTCTGAAACACAGATTATGCTAGTTTGGGAGCGAATGGATTCAACACAAACTTGTAGAAATTATTGAAGTCAATATATATAATATTCGTATTTGTCTTAGCACAAATTTGACATACAGATTTAAACTTACATTTTCTTACCATCAGCGACTACCATAAAAATAGCCACTTCCATATACATAACCCTCAAACACTCTTCTCTGTGCCTCTCTTCAAGCACCTCATTGTATCCATGACTTTTACCGAAGGTATGTTTTCGAAACAACGAAAATAACTTATTGAATTCAGCGCCCGTAAAATGATCTTCATTTGCTATCTGTAATAGAATCTGCAGTATTGCCAGCTGCTCCCTCAGGTTACTTTCTGCCCATTCCTGCCTCACAGTTTCACTTGAGAACTCACTCAGAATCTTCCTCGGTGGAGGTGCCGTATTAAGTATCTTTTCGAGTTGGGACAACAGAGAAGTTTTGATGCTCTGAACACCTATATCATTGATTATTTTGTAAAATTCAATATGGTACTTGTGATTAGGTTCATTTTTGAACTGAAATATGTACTGCAGTAGCTTTAGTAGGAATAATCTTTCGGCATAGTAAAAGCTCCACAGATTAGGTAGTAGGAATGAAGGCCGCGTGTCAACGAAGGCCACATTTTTCAAGGCGTTTGCTGGAGACCCATATGATATATCACACATGTGGTTCTTGATTATTTCCCATATTTGAAAGCAATCCACATCCTGTAAATATAAGTAATTGATATATTTGTTTTAGGTTGAATCTAAGGTTGTATACAATTTAATATTGAGAACTCAAAACCAACAGAATTCTAAGTACTACATATACCACTTCCAATAATATAATAATAATTTTAGAATTATAGTACCTTATTTACTGAATCGTTTGGATTTTCTATAGACTGAACAATATAAATAAATATTGATTATTCAGTAAAATAGTTTTCAATAAAAATAAATTATAATAATAGTTTTATTCACATATTTTAAGAGTAATATAAAATGACTTACTATGTAACTTTGTAAAGTTTGGACCACACTCATAAGCTTTATCTGATCAGGATAAAGGGCTTGGAGTTTGGGGAAATCCTCAGGTTTGTTGGGCTTGAAGCTGGCCAGACCTTGACACAGGCCGTCTACGACATCCTTGCGGCTGAGCGCCTGGACCAGCTCCTCGTTGGTAAGACTCTCAGATGTAGTCCAGCGCCATAGTTGCTTCCAATAGCTGGTGAAGAATCAAAATAGGTACCAAAACATTTCACTTGAGTATTTTATTTATTTATACACTTACCAGACTCCTGTTCCAGCCATTTTTGTGTTTGAACCACTCAGAATAGTAGGATTTGTTGTTAAATTTTACTCAATATTGACATTTATTTTATTTACCGCGGGCTCATTTTGAGGTTATTTTCGGAGATGTCAATCAGACAGCGACAGATGGATAGCTGACAGCTGAAATTCAAAATCATAACTGACGACGACGGAATTTGTTAGGTACAGTGCTGCCCGATGGAAAATTGGGTAGATCGCTAAAACTTTGCACAAAATGCTAGATTTACTAATTATGCAAAAGCCAGAAAGAGAAGGAAAAAAATGAAATTTCAAAAAATAATATTCGTCTTATATATAAAATCTTTGCCGCCCCCATTTACTCTATTAGGATAGGAAATCACTACACACCATGGTCCAACGCCTTTAATGTTAGCGGAAAAGCCCAATGGTTGTCACAATGGACGCCATTTTCGCAACCAGCCCCAGCGCACTCAAAAATTCTCCAAGCTTAGATGAATATCTCCCGATCTGGCAGCACTGTATCGCCCATCCCTTTGGTCATTCAACATTGACTTAAATATAATTTTGACTTTGAAGTTGAAGTTTAAGGACAGTACTTTGATTGACTGACGGACTGATCAATGATATTCATCGACGCGACGTCATCTCGCTCAGCTCAGCTGTCATCCAACTAAATCCAACATATGGGCGAGTCGGCGTTTTAGTGCCAATTTATCAGTTATTAATTTGTTGGTACCTACCCTACATAATACATGTTTAATTTTGATAAAATAGATAGTGCACGTGACGCTGTAATCGTTGGATAACGCTTGGCCCCAGTTTCATTTAGATTCTTTAGTTTTGTTGGTTATTCGGAGTTCGACGGATCCTCGCTTCTAAATTGTCCAGCATGGCACCCGCAGCCACAGCAGTGAAGCCCAGACCCGATAATGACCCCATCGGCATCAGGGCCGTGCTTCTGGGACCGCCTGGTTCCGGGAAAGGCACTCAGGTAATTGTGACCCGCCGTGAACTTTGACCTTGGTTTTTGCCCCCAGTAGTCGAGGAATATATAAATTACAATGTAGGTATGCAAACTCGCGATACTTATTATGACATCAGTGAAAACGAAGTGGACTTTGTTACTGCAAAGTATTAACGATTTTGGTGACTGCATTGTAATGAAAAGTTAAATTTTGATAATGCTCAACTGTACCATTGAATGAGCGCCAGCTGCAGAACTGTGTGTACACAACTGGTGCTCATTTTCATTTGTATGACTAAAGCTGACTTCCTTCAAATATTCCAGGCGCCCCTTCTCAAGGAAAAGTATTGTGTATGTCACCTCTCCACTGGTGACATGCTCCGTGCGGAGGTATCCTCGGGATCTGAACTCGGGCGCCGTCTCAAAAAAGTAATGGATGAGGGCAAACTTGTCTCGGACGACATGGTTGTAGACATGATTGACAAGAATCTCGATCAACCGGATTGCAAGAATGGTTTTCTGCTAGATGGATTCCCTAGAACTGTACCGCAAGCAGAAAAGGTATGCATAACCTTGAAGCTCTTATCAACACAGGCTTTTACATAACTAGGTACGTTTTGGCAGATAAATTAACAGCTAAATTGTTTGGCACTCAACTCATAATAATTATTAATCATAAGATAACACTATCTTTGATTTGTAGAACTAAGAAATGAACATTTTCTACTCTGATTTTACAGCTGGATGACTTGTTAGCGAAACGCAAAACAGCCCTCGATGCTGTGATCGAATTTGGAATCCAGGATAGCTTGCTTGTGCGCCGAATCACTGGAAGACTGATCCATACTGCTAGTGGACGTAGTTATCATGAGGAATTCCACCCTCCTAGGAAACCCATGACTGACGATGTCACTGGAGAGCCGTTGGTCAAGCGCTCTGATGACAATGTTGATGCTCTGAAAAAGCGTCTAGCGACATATAATACTCAGACAGTTCCTCTTGTCGACTACTACATGAGGAAAGGCCTCCATTGGAGAGTCGATGCCTCAAAACCTGCAGAAGAAGTCTTTAGCAAGATTGACAACATCTTCAAAAGCAGAATCTTTAACAGGGCTTCCCAATAATAACATATCTTAAGCGAAGGTGTTTTATACAAACTTTTTTCTTACATGATTTAATTGGTCAACTATCGTTTTGCTACTATTATTGTAAAACTATGGTTATCTATTTTAGAGACAACCTTTTCTTGTATAAATGGACTGGAATCATGGACTTTTTTTTTTATCACTTTGTGATAATAATTTATCTACACATTATTATTGTCTTATGCAATAATCCGCTGTTGAAAACCTGACATTATTTTATTTATACTGTTGCTCTGATACTTTGTATTTAAGTAATGTTGCCTTACGTGTTAACGTTAACGTGAATGTGTTGACTGCTGAACCAGTTTTAATATTTGGGCACCGTTATGGACTGTGTGTGTTTTCCAGCAATGGTGTGCTGTCTGTGTGAGCTGCTCTGTAGTAGCACTGCTTTAAACACACGTGTGCCGCACATCCGGCAAATAAGAAACGCTAACACAACACGTGTGTTTCCCCACACCTGCGTAAAGTTATAAAAACAATGTCTGTGGTTTCAGGAATGTGTGAATATTTTGACTGCTGAGCCGATTTTCTTTTCTAGCCACGGGTGCGGCTCTGCACATACCATAGTGTTTTCCCATACAGCTAACACCACAGTTGGGTTTTCCCGCACTCGCGGCAAGTTATGAAAAATACCACAGCTGTATTTTCACCAGTAAATGTGTTAAGTAATGGAGCCTTACTGAAACTTTAAATATAGTTTGTACAGACTACTTCAATGCCTAATTCTATAAAGGAATGCAATGTGTTTTAAGGTAAAAAATAAAACGAACTGAATGGGTACAGTTGGTATGTATTTCAATGAGAATATACTTGGAAGGTAGACCAAAAAAATTATGTTCGAGTTAATTCTTTTTGTAGGTAGGTAGGTAGGTAAGGTATAAGCTCGAAGAAAGGCAAATTCATATCCAATACAATTACAATCAATCAATAATAAGGCCACTTAGATAAACCGAAATGGATCAACAAACTGGTGAAGCCTTGTCTACTGACCTTATTGATCTAATATTTTGTAATAAATACATCATTATTATTTTAATAACCAGGTAAATTTTGGTTTAAAAACATACAAAATTTCTAAATCACTTTTTTTTATCTTTTCTATTATTTTCGATTAGGTGCTATATTTTGCTATATTGTAAATTTAGCTAAATGTATACATATCTAAATACAATAAGACGAAGAAATTTTTTCTATTAATTAATTAAGAGAAAGATACTTTCTGAGAGAAGACCTGTGTCCCTCAGAGAGGGAATGAAAATTTAATATGAGACTTAAAATATTTTACTATACTGGGAAGGTTTTATATGCTACATAGATCGAAATAGTAAGTAGATAGTAGTTATAATAGGTCCCACTAAGTATTTTCTAAAGGTCCTTGCAATCCAACATGATAGTGGGTGCGGATGTGTGGATACACAGATTTTTACGCAGGGGTCAAAAGGGACAGGCATAGCGCTTACCATCAGGTGAACGACTTGTTCCTCTCGTTATACAATCAAATAAAAAAACGGTACCGCACCCACTTCTCAATCGAACTGCGTTTTTTCAGGTTTGTTTTTTCAATTTGTAATGGTATTAAATACAGTAGTATCTATTTAATACCATAAAAAAAAAAAAGTTAACAGTAAAAGTTAAGTTAAGTTAAGTTAGTTAAAGTTAAAAGTTAAGTTAGTTAAAGTTACAAATTAAAAAAGTTAACTAGATACATTAAGTTTAAAGTTCAACATATATTATGCTAGGTACTTAGTTATAATAACGATGATTTCGGTTATGCTTATTCACTACTTTACTAGAAACATCTGGGTACAAATTCATCTAAGTAGGTATAGAAGAAAATTCATCACTATTTCACAGCCGTGTAATTTAATATTTATAGCTTTGTATTTTTTATAAAAAGGGATGGAAGGAAACAATCTCATCTAATACCGAATACTAGGTTCTGAATGAAGTGGTAAGTAGAATGTAGCATGTAGCTTTTTCTAGGTGCCATCAGGCGACTTCGGTAGGTAGGTACCTACTTCGAGTTGAGATCAAAATAGAAAAGAATACTGAGAACAACAACTACCTACACAAATAAATTGTCATTGTTTATTTTAGAGGCAAAACAGACAGGCACCTACGTCTTACTATGGCATTGAACCTGTTGATTGATTTATTCCAAAATATTTTTGGGATCAATGCCAAAAAATGGTTTAGGTCGTCACTCACGGCTAAGACATTGAAAGACTAAGTAAAATGAAAACAACTGTAAAACGGGTCTTGACTAGTTTCTATTTGGAAAGTTGAGGCATATTTAAATAATCAGGTTAAATAAAGTAAGCTACCCACCTAGGCATCAAAGAGAACTAGGTAGGTAGGGAATAATTTCTTTTGTGCAGTAAGAAAGTGCACTTTATTATTATTTAATAATGCCATTGCCATATTCTTTGTAAGTAATAAACTAAATAGCGTACCTAATTTGAGTTTACCACATGGATGTAAATTGGATACTGAAAAGCTTATACTGCTATACTGCTTTTTTCTTAGTTTTGCTAATAGCTTACAATAAGTGCTTTAATGTAGGTACATAGTGTATATAGAAGTATTTATAAAACCTAGGATAGTAGATAAGTAGATATTATAAAAAACACACAAGAGTACATAAACTCATGTAAAAAAGATAGGTGGGTAGGTCGAAAATATACCTTATAAACACGATGATGATAACGGATATTCCGTTTGCAACCTTCGATCAATTGAACTATGATCGAAGAACGCTTCACAAAAAAAGGAATGCACAATAAATAAAACAAAAGAAAACGATCAAATTGTATGTATTGCGATGTCAAGAATGAGTGAATTATTTACAAAAAACTTCTTTCAAAATGTCAAAACAGTTTACTGTGGCGCAAATTAATAATCAGTGTACGAAATCGTTCACTCAGCAAATATGGTAAAAAAAATATAGATAGCGATGAATTTAATGATTTTGACAAATGTCTCTTAAATTAGATACAGACCACATCGACTAGCAACACCACGATTTCTATGCACTTTCAAAACATTCTTTACATTGTATTTTTTTATTATTAATTAGGTAATTACATTAATTTACAACTAGATAAAAGTTCGAATTTGCGACCAACTCATTTTACGACTGAAGCGCGTTCAATTGATATGAAATATTATTTAATTAAAAATATATGACATTTTTATTAGTTAAACTCAATTAATCAAAGGAATCGTGATTCATTTATTATAATACTTATAAAGTTATATTATATTATAATACATATAAATGTACCACGATACAATTTTGTTAAGGTGGGGGTAGACATTATCCACAGTAACCTGTCATGGAGTACAAAAACGAAAACACGAATCAACGCCGAAAGCTCAACTAGCACAAAATAAATAACTATAAATTACAAATGTAGATTATGTACAAGTAAAGGTGCGTCGTCCACGCTTAGGCTGGAAATAGTGCTACGCCGACACCGGTGGTCGTTCGATCAATGTCCTTGCAATAAGTATAATAACAATGCCAGTACAGCATTTCAAGTCCACAATTATACTTTACAACATAATTCAACGACGTCAGACCTGATATCAACATAACACTATAGGCAGCTTTACAGCTCCCACATTTAAAACTTTCTTTATCTTAGCAACAAACAGCATGCGTGATCCGAAACGCGCTCACACACGTCTCGTGGCAACCGGCCATCCGTAATATAGTCTTCAGGAAATTGCCGAGTTCATTTTTCTTCCCAGTAATATCGTCCGGTATTCTTTTAATAGTGACTAAGTAACGGCTTGTTCTTTACATACAAACGTATACCTACATTGTGAGCGCATCTCGGAACGCTCTCACTAATTGTTGCTAATTTCAGAGGGACAAAGTTAAACTGTGAGAATTGTACAAATTGTTTCCTACGCCACTATTCATAGCTTTGGGTGACCGCAACGACAACGTCTCTATGGCTAACACTAATTTACAATAAAGCTTTTGTTTAGAACAACATTTACATACGTTAACATTCACTTATTTTATTGTTCGATATTAATTTTAACAAGTGGGGTGACGCTACACGTGCCTTATATGTAAGTTAAAAGGATCTCGAACGCATGAGATCGATCAGGCACTTAAGTTACACGCTACTGACCACCAAACTTTATCCGCTTAACTTTAACTTAACTCTGCTATTGTCATGTCTTCCGGAATGCATTCCGGACGTGAAGGCTACTATAGTTGTCTAAAGATTATTTTGGATACACTAGAAGAGGAGTCGAAAATTACTTTGGAAATAGAGAAAAGGTTTAAGTTATCCGGATTCATCTATCACTCGAAACTCACGCGGCACACGTGGCTACAAACAAAGCTTACCATACACACAAATTATGTAGGTAAGTATTTACTATACACTAGCATCCCATGGCAAACATTGGCCAATGCTTGCGTAGTGCAAAAGGGACCCAGCTATCAGTTTGCGTAGCTGCGTCCCTTTCTAAATAAAATACGCGACGCTTGCTTTGTTTGTTTGCCAACAACATTACGACTATAAACACAAAGAGTAACACAATTTACAGTAGGAATACGGCTGAGTTTAGCGCCATATAGACGGAAAATCACTATCATTCAAGAACTATTAGTTCTAGCCTTAAGTAATATGTCTATGGTCACGTGACAGTCCGTCTAGTTCATTGTCCGTCCACACGCTGACAGTATCGGCGCTAGTGCCACATAATGACCAATGCTACCAGAGTTCACCGTATTACTACTATTTTATATTTTTTTTGCAGTTCAATGGAACATTAGATTCCGCTAAAGGCTAGGTGTGGTGTTCAGTGGTCGTGCAGGCGGTCGTGGGACCGACTCGATGAGCGAGAGGTCTTCCGTTGGTCGAGGTACGCTGCCGGCGCCCAGCCTTCGCCGCTACCAGCTGTGGACAAACACATTGCGATAAGCCGGTTTCCTATACAAAGTTTGGGGGAACGATAATGAGGACGGAAGCAATTTAACTAATGTGTTTCTTAAGTTAACAATGGTCACATTTTTTGTCTATTCTATTCTATTCTATGGCGCTCACACCCACGGTACTGACCTGCGAGCCGCACGTACCACCAGCCGGCGCAGCCCACCTTGAGCAGCTCCGCCTGCTGTCCCTCCCGCAGCGACACCTCGCTGGCGCCCACCGCCGTGTAGTCCGACAGCGCCACCAGCGCGCACCCCACCGCCTGCCCACACACACGCATTCTTAGACCAGCTCCGGTAAGACGTAGGGCACGGACGCCGTACCTTTTAAATTGGATTCAAAACGTATGGCAATAAGACATCAAACGGCGACGGCTGGGACGTGTCTCTTGGTTGCCTTGCTATTACGCTTTATTTCCATAGGCTTCGAATTAAATTTGAAAAGCATTCGTATCCTACGTCTTTTCTACGTCCTATAAGAATAGTTTGCACCTTACTCGGGGTGTTATGTGGCCTGGGACATATTTCACGAAGCTACTTCGCTTTACAGTCTTCACGTTGCACTTTAAGTTTAAAGGGCCTTAAAGTAAAATAGGGCCCTGATTCCACTTCCAGATCCGGTCGGTTTCTACAGCTGGGAATACTATAGCCTACTCCAGAGTAGGCTAGCTAGTACTATAGCCTATAGACGTATCGAGATATTGGAAGTAGTACCAGGGTACCAGCCTTAATACTCTGATCAAACGTTCTTGAACACGTTCTTCTTTAGGCCATGACCAACTATTGTTCGATAAGCCAGTTTCATTCTTTGAAAATAATGAATAATTGCAAACAAACAGCTAACTTATTCATCCGTCATGGTCTACCGTGAATTATTTAGAGCTTTTAATATTGAGGGCGGTTGAAAGAACCATTAGGCTGTGTTGTAATGTGACATTAACATGATTGTGTTAATTGAATTTTATGACGAAAATTTCAATTTCAAATGGTCTGTTAAAGTGTATGGGGCACACAGATGAGTCGTTAAGGCAACTGAAAGTCGTTTCGATAAATTGTTATTCAGTAAGTGGGACCTATTTAAGAACCTATCGAAGAATCATAATACAATTTGTTATTCCTAAACATCGATACAGAGAATTTTAAAAATTACACCAATCAAACCATGCAATTCTTAATAAAACAAGAGCAGATGTTGCCATACCATTATTTCCATTTGAAAACCTACGCTTAAAATATAAAGTACAATATATTCAAGCAAACCCTTGTTGAAGTGTTGCCTCTAAATATAACTGACATTTATTAATTACATGCATTGTTAGTAACTTGCAGTTCTTTGGCGGCTGGCTAGAACATGCACGTGGGTAAATATGAATATAATAGGCTATATGAATATATTCTGATACGTACATAATCATAATATACATAGATAATAAAAAAATATCATGGTATTTATAAGTAGTCTTTGGTCATAGCTATCATTTTATAGAATAGTAGGGTACTTGAAAATTTGTGATAGACAGATTTTATCACGTACCAGTGATAAACCACGGTGGTCTGTAAGAGATCGCTTTGAGCGAAAAGACCGTCCATTACTAATTGTTAAATTTGTTTTGTTCTGTGTGTGGTGTTTAATAAAGAGTTTATCTATCTATCTATACCCTACTCAATGGATTTATCAAACTAAATGTGTGCTAAGGCGGTCACATTGATATTATAATAATACATATATTTAATATAGGCACAATAATATATATGTAACACACTTAAAAAATCTACAGTAGATATACATTATTCACACGTCCAAGTCCAAACAGGTGCATAAAACAAACGGCCAATCAGAAATAATATAGATAAGTTGTCCAACGTATGGCAACATTGTGCGGAGTTGTTGAAGAAAAATTTGAAAGTTAAGACTTCGAGTGTCACACTCAGTAAATAAAACAACACTCATAGAATAAGCCAAAAACAGCGCGTTCAAAGCGGTGGTGAGTGAATGATGCAAGCTGATGCTTTGTGCTGAACTGTGATTTCTTCTATCTTCATCAAGTTGCTTGTATCCTGATTTGGTACGTAGGCATACTCATGTTGTGACATTAATTACACATAATAATATAAATGTATTTTATATAGAGATATAAGGGCGATGTACATCGACAGCGGTACATTGAATCGAAGCAAGCGCATATTCAACTAAAATCAAAGCACACTGACAATGAATGACATAACAAACAAAACATGACTTACACGATAGTAAATGTTCAGCGATTAGAACCGAATTATCCACGTTCTTTGGTTACTTTAAGCTTTGGATATAATATCAGTCTCTTTTCATTATGTACAATGCCTGTATCGGCCCGTAAGCGTCTATCGTTCAATATTGCGACACGTAAAACGTGGATGTGGCTTGTGTGGAGCCCGAGACAGAAAAGAACTGTACCACTCTGTGGATGGTACCGTTGAGACCGACGGCTTCCGTCACCTGTTGAATAACACAACATAGAGCATGGCGGCCATTTTGTTAATACATACGCACACAAGATGGCGTCACTTTTTGACATCTGTCAAATTGTTCACCTCATTAGACATCGGTTCAAAAGTGAGGTGCCTCGTGGACAGTGCAGAGCTAAACTGGTAAGTAGACCGTGCTTCGTGTCGCTAATTTCCAAACTAAAAGCGATAATGAGTGGGTGGCTAAATTAATTAGGTATGCCGTGACAGCGTGATTTCGACAGACTGGGGACGTTGTGGTAGGTCTGAGTCAAACGAGACTGTTGCCTTTGAATGGTTACTAGAATCTAATAGCAGCTACTGCTAATTCCTTTTTTAGGCATTATTTCTATCGGTAAAGAACCATTTCATCCTATGCGTTTTATTCTCGATGGACCAGGGAATGTCGTGTGCTTGGGTTGCCAGCTCGGACATGCGCTACCCGTGACTATTTAGCCCGCATTCCATATGATACTTTTTACACTTACTTATTATACGAGTGGGTCTCATCTTTCACTGCAAACCCAAAATTAGTCAGCATTAATTCGAGGCCCACATTTTAGTCAAGCTACCCCACTTGTAAGCACTTCATTATATTAAATTGTTAGTAAAAATTACATAAAGTGAACAATTTATTCCAGAACATATCAATTTTTAATATTTATGATTATTTCACATTAGTCATAGCACATTTTAATAAGTCCTGCACTAATAATAAAGGCACATTACCATCATACCTAACTGTTATCTAAATCTCATTACATATTTTCAATGAATATTTACATTTTCCAGCTTTAGTACTGGTACATAATACTCTACAGATTACTTTGACTTCAAAAAAAGACACCTTAGTTTTTCAATTATTTAATACAGCCAATTAAATACTTTCGCTAATGGGGCCATAAAAATCAGTGACGTTCTGCATTTTCCAATTATCATTAATGTCAAGTTGGTCAAGATTATTTAGCACCATACACTATTACAAAGTTCCAGATTTGGCAATTATGTACATAAATTAGAAGCTCTGTCTCTAACAAACCCCAACAAGTAAATATTAAAGGCCGAGTTTAGTCTTATCCGTCAGTACTGACCGTCGGGATAAGACTGAACACGGTCTAAAGTATCTCCGCGCCGGTCAATTACGACCGTCCATTTTGTATCATGCAGTTGCCAATTTAGATATTTTAGAGCTAAATTCAGCTCTATTTTTAATCTTTTTGCCTATCTTTAGAGTGAATTTTCAAACACACTAAAAATACACTTTGCAAAAATCATAGATAAAGGTTTAAAGTGGACATGGATCCATAAGTGGATCTTTATAGTGGATTTTAGTGGACTGTGAGTAAAACTGGTATTTAGCTCTACTGCTCTTTTTATAGAATGTTGGATGTTTTATGTAAATAAAAAAAGAAACTATTTTGGCAACACTGCACACGATAATTGACAATCGCAATTGCCAGTCTCGGCGACCCTTAAGTCGACAGCTCCACGCGGTACCTTGTCCTATTCTATTTTGACGTTACTGTTCGTTCGTACGTTGTTCGTTATAGTTCTATTATTGGTTGTTGGTATCGTTGTGTGGGTACTCACGGGCGCGTGGTCGTGGTCCTCGTCGTCGTCGTCCGAGGGGTCGGTGGACCAGCACGGCTCGTCGTGCGAGTCGCACGAGGCGCCGCGCGCCGCGCCGCCGCCCGCCCGCTTGTGCGGGGGCTCCGCGCCCCCCGCGATGTCCCACGAACTCGCCTGGATTAGGGTTCTGGAATGGGGAAATGGTACTACAGTTGTATTTTGTGTTCATGGAATGAGATTATCAGGCCGCCCAAGACCCTCTGACGTACCTTGACGACTGCTGGCAATCGGTAATAAGCGGGACCGACGCCTTAACGTGCCATACGAAGCACGGAGCGATGGAAATATTCACATAACCTATGAATGTGATCAAAACGGGTGTCGTGTCAAACCGCACATAATATGTTACAGGTCGGGCACCACATTTTGTACGTTAAAGGGTAACCATCATCTCACTTGAGGGACAATGGGATCTAAAGTGCTAAATAACGAAACACGACCAATGTAGATTGTGACTATGGCTCTGAAGCACTGCTACCAGAATAGCCTCGTTTGGCGATAGATTTCCTGCTAGCCAACAGCTGCCAACTTTGCTTCTGCTAGTATAATCTGGGTCACGAAGAATTGAATCATCCCACCTGTGATGCTGCGCTCCGTACTGGCGGACCCTCTCCCCCTTCAGTTCCTTGAGCTGGTCCAGCAGCACCCTCTTGATCCTCTCGACCCAGGCTCGCTTCACGTCCACCGTTGGCGCCGTGATGGTGTGCACCTCGCTCCGGCCCTGGCGCCACACTTCGAACTTCCGCAGATCGCCTTTCACCGACTCGGTTAAACCGACTTGTGACATCTGAAATGGCGAACGGATTGGAGCATAAGAGATAGTGGTCCCAATTCTGTTGACACAAACTAAACTCGACTCTAAAGCTATTGCCATTCCATTCGTTGTCATACGGTTGAAAAGTGACAACAAAACCGTTGAGATGACTGTATTAGAATAGAATAGAATTGAATTAAAAAACAGCTTGAAGACGTATTAGTCATGGAAATAAAGTTCAATTACATGCTCGTGATTGCCTGTATTCGTTCGTGACCTGAGAATGTGTGGAGGCATCAAAAGACTAAGAAAGACATCCAGGAGTACACATACGTACCGAATAAAAAGCTGATGGTGATGGTTACTTAATAAACATGTATAAGTACAACCCTAACCTGCAGGTCATGCTTGAAGTGGTAGGTGGCCTTGTTGTGGCTGTTCTTGGTGGCCGGCTTGCAGAACAGCATGGCCTTCTCGTAGAGGAAGATGTGCCGGCGGCGCGGCCGGATGCGCAGACGGAGGTCGCGTTTGTTCTCCGACGCGACGAGGAACGAGCTCTGCAGGAGGAGCTCGCCCTGCTGGCTCAAATCCACCTGCAACGGTGTGAATATTTATGAGAATAACATTGATTTTAAGGGTTACCTATCCCTTCTCTTCCACCATGGGGAGAGAGAGAGAGAGAGAGAAGAGAGTATGGGCTTTCTCCCTAGCATGACTTAAATTGTTATTATTATGTCTGGGTCTTTGTAGGACCATGGTCCTCGTAATTCCCGATTCGTATGTAATCGTGACGCGTTATTTATTTATTTATTGGTCAGTGGGAGAATAGGCATAGTCTTTTTAAGTCAGTCACAAAAAAATCGAAATTCCGATAAAAAAATTCGAATTCAGTTTCCAATCATGCTTTCTGAATGCGGCAAATCTGTAAATATAAAGTCTAAGAATATTCTGTACGAAAAATACTTAAATACGTCTGTGACATTCCATAGACTTTAGAATTTCAACATTCGGAAGGCAACAAATGAAATCGAATTCGAAATATCGAATCGGAATTTTAATACCTAGGTGATCGGACAAACTCTGTTCGCATACAAATATGTACCTAGCCTATTAATGTATTTACTTATGATTTTTATGTTCGTTCACAAACGTCTAGATCCTGTAACCCCTAGACCTAGTCTAGACCCCTAACTAGAATTCCCTGTAATGATTAACTGCGTTAATAAACGCACTGGCATCGCACAGCAAACTGGCCTAGCTAAATGAACACAACTCAATTTTACTGTGTCGTGGACGAACACAAAACGTATAAAAGTCTCGCCCGCATGATTACCTCATTAATCTTAGCAGGCAGGCAGTTGACAGGTAATAGTCGTAAAAACCAAGAGCAAAGCTTTCCACTGATGTCATTTGATTAGTAAAGTAATTTAATAGAGAATGGATAACGTAATCAGATTGTATAGATGAAGCATGATGACTGATACGCTATTCGATACACAAAATGCAATTAGCATGGTATTTGCAACAGTATTTTTATAAAGTGCCCAAGCCTCACATGTATTTGTGCGTATGGATCAACAAGTGTTGCGGGTGTGTGTGTGCTTATAAAATTTTAAAGTATCTAAGGTACATTTAAGTTAGTTGTTTTCTGGCTAGACTGTAAATCAACGCGGGCATGAGCTAATGTTATACTATAAGTGGAGCGACTCAATTTGAGTATATCGACCTAAGGGTTAAATTATCATGAACCGAAAACCTACCTGATGTATCCGATCGAACCGGTAAGGCGAATAAGGCGTTATTGATTGGGGCTAAATACATATCTACAGACATATCTGTAATGTGGTGCGGCAACTATTCTCAACTGATAAAAAAAAGACTCCGAATCACATACATAAGTCCTGACGCCTAACTAGGATACCCCGTATCTAGGGAATCAGAAACTACGAGGACCATTATCCTACAATAATCACCAATCGTCATGGTCAATACTGCTGGATTAGTAAGTCATTAACATGTGACGTGTCAAAAATAGCTGTTCTAATTCTGGAAGCACCGATATTAACACCTATTTGTAGTTTGTTGTATGGGAAAACACTATGGAGTATGCAGAGCCGCACCCGTGGCTAGACAAGAAAATCGGCTCAGCAGTGATAGTGAAAAAACGCATTTATCCTCACTGTACTTAAAGTACATGATAAAAAGAAAGAGTAAAAAAACGAAGGAGAGAAAGGAGAAGGAGAGGAAAGAGGAAGTAGTGATGCAGTGTCTACCTATCCAAACGAGATGAAGGCGTGACTGTATGTACTCAAAGTGTTCAACTTACAGGTACCCCCGTGATGGCTATCTGGTGCATAGAGTCGTTGACGCACTTGAGC
Source organism: Campaea margaritaria (assembly GCA_912999815.1). Lineage (NCBI taxonomy): Eukaryota > Metazoa > Arthropoda > Insecta > Lepidoptera > Geometridae > Campaea > Campaea margaritaria. The sequence goes on along the minus strand of OU538789.1, from coordinate 10,540,298 downwards.
ACCACGAGCATGCAGTCCAGCGCCTGCTGCAGACCCGTCGTCATCGACCCGCACTCGCTGTACCGGAGCAAGTCCTGGAAACAACGCCGGCATTTAAACCAAGATGGAAGTTACTGGAAGTACACTGGCAGGAATAAATATTCCCCGTTACCGATGTGAACGAGGTACGTTCTAGCAATAGATAGATAGATAGATAAACTCTTTATTGAAACACCACAGAACAAAGAAAACTTAAAACAATAGTAACAATAGCAATAGTAACTATAAAATCTGAAGAATAGAACAAACCTTCAATAGCAGCTGAAACTTGGTTATCCTCTGCACTGGTTTGAGCAGGTACGCAGCTAGCGGCAGCTTGTGACCGAGTCTCAACTGACACGCTTGCAGGAACAGATGTGTGTCCACTAGTGTTTCCCGTAACCGCTCTGAGCGAGGTATGTTCTGGCAGTAGTAACTGTAGAGTCTGAAGAAGGTCTCCCTCTGTGAAATTGTGGAAAAATTTCAATAATGAATTTTAGTGAACCTGGTGGATTTTACAGGTCTTAAACGTTTTTTCTTTTGGTTGTGTAAACTGTACTTCTTTTATTTAGGTAAACTGTGCGCGTGATGCTCAAGGCATTAACTATTAGTTACGAAATCTATTTAGGAAATGATCTATCTGGTAATAGAGCTGTAATAAATAGTAAAGACTGAAGGTGAATGTGTTTAGTGGGTCAATAACATCTAGATTAATGTAATGTTGCACTTTGTACATAGTTAGCTGTATCTTCATAATTTCATTGGTGTGGTGTGTGTTTAGTTCCTTCAGTAGAATCAAGATTGAATACTAATCGATAGCGTTAGCAAAAAAGAAGACGAAGACAGCGATACAAAAGATTGAGTATTGGATTTGCAAAGTCAAACTGACTGACATGTTGGTACGCACACCAACGTGATCGGAGGCGTATATGTTCATATAATTATGTGAATCCCATCTTATAACTATGACACTTTCTCAAAATTGACCAACCTTTTCAACAAAACATAGCGCAACAAGTTCAGTGGCTGAGATCGATCGTTCCAAATCCTTAAGGAACACGTCTTGGTGGAATGTGAAGAGCTCGTGCAGATTGCCGAACAGCACGTCGGCCTGGCCGGCCAGCGTGGCTGGGAGGAGGTGCTGATTCTCCGGCTTTTCTATCTCTTCTTTGTAACCCTGAAAGTAAAAGAACAATGTTAGATGGTCCCATCTAACATTGGACACTTGGCACAGGAAGAATACAATAAGTGAAGAAAAGCAGTGACGGATAGACTATCTAGAGGACAGAATTAGACCTCCAACTAAAACACCAGTGCAATGGGCAGACTATATTGTCCGAATTGTAAGCAAGCGTGCTGTAGGACTAGAACCAAGTGGTAATCATATATGTACAGCGGTGGCATGAGTTGAGCTGATGATGATGATCTTAAGCTTTCTGTTTGTTGCTTATAGGACACTATTTCGACGGCTGACACGTCACTTGTAAAGAGGCTCTGCTAGATGCGTACTGGGTGATTGGTGAAATGTACAGACATTGAAGCAAACACTGGTGATAATTTCGGCAAAGTTGGGAATCTGCCCCTCTACGTTATAAGTCAAATTCTAAAGATAATAATGCCACATGTCACGAAACAAAACTCAACTATACAATAGAATCACTGAGTGTACCTATACCTACTATAAAACAGATAGGATCTCTGAATGTAATACCGAGGTAAGAAGAGACGAGCATCTGCCGACAGTATCGCACCACGCCTGCAGACGTCTATCGTAGTCCTTGTATATGGCTTCCAAACAATTACACTCCGGTGGCGTCAAGCATTCACTCAACTTCCAGAACATGGATTTCTTCTTCAAATTCTGTAGCGTTGAAGCCCAGTTACTAAATTTTTGGTTTCTATTCAAGCTTTGAGTCTTTCGTTGAGCAAAGTTGTTATTTTGTTGACCGTTCCGGAAACCGTACGCGTAGCTGTAATGATTGTAATTGTCTTGAGATTTAAGACATTTTGTTGGTTTTCCACATGACAAACTTGAATAAGAACTTCGAACATAGCTTTCAGTATTACTGCTTCCATATACAATCGACCCCCTCTTGCTACAATGAGAAGCGGATGAGCTATTATTATCCTTTACCGTGTGGTCCCATTCCTTCATAATTCTTTTGTAATCTTTCAGGATTTTTGATAGAACATCGTCTGAACTCTTGCTGGTACACATGGTGTTTCTGATCTCGGTACAGCTTGATGATTTGAATTGAGTATCTTTCGAAGTCATAGAACCACTGAAGTATTCTGGTGTCAAAATACGAACATCGGAATCGCTACACCCGTACAGCGGGTTCTTTATCAATTCAGGAATATCAACAACGGTGGGCGCAGTGGTCGTGAGCGAATCCGCCGTGGTGTCCTCGGAGGCGGTAACCGCGTCGGAATCTGGTAAATACGTGATTTTCTCTTCAGTTTTTTTCGAATAATACTCATAACCGGGAAGCGATTTACCGTAAAAGAAATTTCCGACGAACGGTTCCATGTGCACCGGTTTGATAGTCCGCGGATTATATTTGACGCGCATATGTCCCACATCACTCACTGACTTCTTGCACTTTTTACGCCGAGCGTTTTCTTTCTCGAAGAGCGATATCTGGTTGGCGTAGTCGCTAAAGAGCGTGGAGTCGGATGCGGCTCTCCTCAGGCGTTTCTTCTTCCGGGTGGTAGCGTTGTCGTTTTTCCTGTAGTACCAGGAATAGGATGTGCCGACGCTGACGTTCGCGGAAGATTTATGGAGGTCGTATTTTCCATATTTCATGGTGGGGTGAACAGCGAGGCGCAGGAGACGCGCGAGAGTCTGCACCGGCGTGCAGTTGGTGCACGAGTAGGCATTGTGTTCCGCTCGATGGGCTGCCGTGGTTGCGTGTTGCAGTCGATGCACTAGATATAAGTACGCAAAGTCGCCTTGTCCGTGACTGCCCGAGGAACACTACTTACATGGTTGTGACACACATGGTTTACAGACCGGAGCGATGGTACGTATGGCGATATCACGCTTCATCGGAACTATTTGCATAATGCATTGAAACTGTGACACGATTTCTTTAAAAAGTTACACTGTGTTGAGAAACTTAGGAAAATAGTATTATTTTTAAGTTAAATTGTATATGTACCGGAAACAAGATAAATAATAATTTATTATCATACATTGGTTATCTTTGTAAGCAATCACTTCCTAACTTTCAGATGTCCTTAACGTTTAATAGCTTCTCAGATAGGGTGAAAGTGAATAAGAAAACTTACTAATTACCAGTAGCAAAACGACAAGGCTAGATGAGAGCACGTGTTAATTCGATATGCAAGCCCTAATTAACATTAAGAACTATTTAAAATCTAATCACGTAGCATGTTAATTTTATAGCAAAGCCATATAAGATGATCAGAAGATAGACCGCTGCAGCTTTCGCTAGCCCGATACTTAACAAAGACTATTGCTTTCGCTTAATGTTATGTTTTATAGCACGCCATTCGTGGTCTCGGCTCAGTAATTATAAAGTTGATAAATGATAATACATGGGTTACGCGGATCGAGGTATTATCATAGTGATGAGTTTGGATAACTAAGTACAAGTTGAGCCTATCTTCTTAGACGCTTCTGGTAGACCGTAAATGTGGTGAAATGTTTATAGCTTTTCTAGCAAAACGTGTTCTTTGTTTGTATGCTGATGAAGCTGTACTTGAGTTTGTCGTCTCACTCATGTAGATATTGTGAGAATCACCGGTTGTTATTTTTACCGCCCGATTGTGACGAGATGTGGTCGTTAGTCTAAGAAGCGTCACATATATCATTCATCTGATTATAGCAATTGTTGTGGCAAATAAAGCTTTAAGAAGCTAAGAATTTCGTTTTAAACATTCAAGAAAATCTTCTAATCTTCGGATAGGATGGTAATAACTCGAAGCGAAGATTACTTCGTCATCATAGGCCTTTTGTGTTCGTCTTGGCGTATCTGCATCGCAATAGAGGGGGAACAATACAAGACAGGAGGCCCCCTTGTGTTGTTAATAATATAATAGTACCCCATGATTCTCAAAACGTTCGGGGCACTGCAGTTAAACTGTGTCATCGCGGTCTAACTGGCTTATCCTGTCACTGCGTTGTTTCAACTATCAATGGTAGAAACATAGGCGCGAAAGGTCGGTTTGAACCCAAGTGCCCATAATACCCACCAAAACATTCTGATAAGTGGATAAGTACTAAGTAGACCGAAGAAACATAGACCAAAGCAGCTCCTATTAACGGAGGCCAAGACTCATTTTGGAAGATCCTAGTTCCTCCTACCTGTTACGACAAGTAGGTGCCTCCATTATCTGAAGAGATAATACCAGTAAGACTTACATTGAGTATAGAGCCAAGCTCCTGCACGTAGACCCTCTCCGTTTGCAGCAGCTCTGCGAGCACGTGGCCGCGCCGCAACCGCCGCGCCTCTGCGTCCTCGCCGCCAGAGCTTTCTGAACCACCAGACGTCTCCATCTATGGACAAATAACACATTCAGTTAGATGAATAAATTGAAAGGAGACCGTTTATTTTTTACCGTATATCTCTTTCCAAAAATTGCGTGAAAGAGATTGCTTTTAATTTTCTTTAGCATTTAATTTAGCCTTAAAGTTATCTTATTTTTCAGTATCTTGGGATTTCAGTCAAGATCACAGTTTGAGTTGGAAAAGCTACGCTACGTTAAATTTAGGTACCAAAATTATCAAAATTAATTGGTCTTATCAGAGATAATAAACGGTATGTGGTAAATGGTAATAAAGCTACTTTTACGTATTAGAGCGATTTTGACTAGACCATGTGTGAATGGAAAACATACCGTGATCTTGTTCTCTATTCTACACGATGATGATGATGATGGATTAATTCGATAAGAAAAACAAACAATTAATATCCATTTATGATATAATAATAAAATAACCATCAAAAATACATCAGTGCCTAATCTGTTTAATTTTTGATGATTCGTGAATCGTGGATGATCAGGTTTAGCCTCGGTGTCCTCGATTTGTGGTACTTACACGCAAAAAATTAAGACCTTGATCTTACAATTTATAACACTTGTGGCAACAATTGGCAATAATGCCGAGTTTTATTATCCAAAAGTAAAGCGATTGGTTATAGAGAGATTTAACTGAAGGTCAAGTATAACGGCTGCTTACGGATTTTTATAAGTTGATATTATAGGTATTTGATGTCTGTTGATTATGACATAAAAACGCACAATAAACGCTCTTTCTACCTACTTTCTGATATAAAAATAAGCCTGCGTTTTTCGAATCAGTTTTTTGTTTATTTTTTTTAAAGCTGGGTATCCAAGCATAATTATTTCCATACCAATATCGATGTTCTGTGGTCCATACTCCATACCTAATTTTGTTCTCACCAGATTCGCAGCTTTGAAGAAAAGTCCCCAATATTATAAAATTATAGTAAAATCCGGTATGATTCAATAATGATTTTACCGGAGCTAATAAACTTGAGTAAATTGAATAAAGAAAGACATAGTTTCAGTAAAGAATAACACAGATACACATAAAGAAATAATAATGTACAGAAACAGAAAAAAAACAACACAAAATGTAGAGATTATATCTACATTGTACTAACGGCTCTACCTAGCCTTTTCATAAAGGTAGAGTAGGGAGAGACAAGACGAATTCATTTTGTCCCTTGAGGCAGATTTAAAAAAATGTTCTAATGTAATGTATCGTTTTAGCTGTTACCTTTTCGTTTATTACAACAAACAAACAAAACTCTACCAAGACTACTTACAGGTTTATGTTGCTCCGAAAAATCCTTAACTATCCTATATCCCGTTTTCAACACAACGTTTATCGTATCCATCGTTTAGAAACAAAACACAATTAACAATCACAATAACTGCAAAATCCATAGCACCAATCAAAACGCTCTAAATACAAAATTGGTAGATTTTTGGGTATATTTGTTGAACATGAACACATGGTGTCTGTTGAGTGGTTCAAATATACTGAGAATAAGGAACTGTGCCCGGGATGTGAAGGGGCGAGAATACGTTGAAACCGTAAAAAAAAGTAGTTGCCTCAATACGGCATACAGGATGCTCTACTTGATTTTATTGAGCGTTGGACGGATAGTGAAAAACTAGGCGCTTGCCGGTTCACGTTGGTTAGTAGGTGTGTGTGTACGTAATCCTGTTAGTTTGCTTCTGATAATGTTTGGCTAGCGTAAATAAATCCAATACGGATACAGTTGGCTTATTTACGTTGAGATTGAAATAGCATGCGGTGATTTTTAATATCATTTTAATATCACTTTTAATATCATTTTTATTCATTTTATCTTTTATCATTTTTAATATCAAACATTGGTTCAATGTTTCATATTTTTACCAATCCTGGATTGAAACAATTCCTTAGTGCAATTTCTGTTGAAAAAATTATACGACACCCATAAGTAGGAATTTATCTTAACGTATCTGTAGGTTTTTGTGTACCTATACTAATTTTGATCTATTTATAATAAACCAAATAGGCCTATTATTTTTTTTTATTTCAAATAAATATTTATCTTCAGGAGAATCCTTTAAATTATTAGATTTCTCAAAGTAGAGCATCATCCCATCAGATGGTATAGCGTCCTGTATAAAGGGCAACGTGCAGTTATGTACGGCAAGGATCACTGGCACGTTGTACGATAACCTGTGTATGTGTGAGTGTATCCTAACATCCTGCGCCTGTGTTAGTAGAGCATCACACCTGCCGGCGGCGCTCCTTGCTTCTTCAACCCAAGTACAATCTTCGAAACGAGTATTACCCTTTTCGTCTCTATGTCGATGCTTTATGATTCAAATTAGAGCGAAACTGCGTATGTTAGTAACATAGTTCATACTGACTATGAATAAACTAGGCCGAATTCTAAGGTCTTTCATATTTTAAAGCTATTGATCTTGAAGCAGGGCTTTTTGTGTCCTTTTTTTTCGTGTTTCGGAGAAAACATCTGTGGTCTTCCTTTGTTTTGGAGACGGATTCGTCTCTACGCATCTCGGGCCTCGGTATGAAAGCACGTGCTTCGTGACACAGAATAACTAACAGTAAAAATATCCCTGTTTAAACGGTGGGAACATTTTTTTGAACCAAAAACTGACGTAGATGTATTATGCTTATTGAAGGTCCCTCCTACATAGAAATAATGAGGAACTTGTTTGCTTTGAAATAATTCATCATCATCATAAAGTGAACGGTCTAGTCTAGTTAGAGGTGAGTCGGGTTGAGCATACGTAATAAGCTGTGCTATTGTTTAGGAAAATCCAAGATATTGCTAGATAGATAAATGTTCTCAGCTAGTCGTGCGTGATTCTTATTGTATTTTGAAGAACACGTCAATTAAAATCAAGACATTACGACCGTGTCTTAGACATTCTACTTTTTATGGATTTTCGTGTCATGTGGTGGTTAAGCCCCTCCGCAAATCATTGCATGGTCATTATTAATCCATGACCCCGCGGGCATGCGCACTTGAACTGATTGACCATAAGTACATAATGCTACGCGCTCAATTGCCGCCCCAGCAGCGCAGCGGCGCAAGCGCAGCCGTGATTCATACACGACGTCAGCTTAGTTATTTATAATCATAACATTTACAAGGGAATCGCGACTTTATCCTGTCGGAATAAATAAAAGTTTGCCAGGAGTTATCCTTCTTATCGGACAATGAATCATCCTGAGGTAGAGTTCACTCGGTATAATGTCGGTAATTCCATCGAGGGCTGGTCATTTGTGCAACAAATAGGTCCGATTTAAATATGAATTGCTAGCTTAACATCTGTCTACTCAAACTGGTCCAACCGGGCTGGACTCAGCTTTACTGGACATCGAGGGCCTATTGAATGTCCCTTTTGAAATGGTTAAGTTATTCAAAGTTGCGCGCAGCTTGCCAAATCGGTCAGTATACTCGTAGGTACAGACAGAGAGTATTGGTGAACACATTTACAGTTACATGTTAGCTTGATTCTTTATGAAAGGTAACCCTAATAAAATGTGGGATTTAGCTATAAATATAACTTTTTCCTACAAGTCATAGATAGAACCACACCAACCCCACTAACGACCACCACTATATAACTAATTGTCAAACTTCATGTAAGATCCGACTCAAAATTGTATTACTATTAATAAACGATTAAGGTAGTAGTAGATACATTAATATGTAAATACTAAGTTATGTAAGAAGTCAATAAAGTAATTAACAACTAGATCGTAAAATGAGCTTCAATTTCTACGGCAGATGTCTTTGATGGCCACTAAAATGATACCATTAAATCCTATACAAAACTTGTAATGGGCTGTAAAACTGATGAGATTTCTTTGAGTTAGTAAAACTAGTAACTATACTATACCACGCGGTTCCGCCCCCAGTATTGCCCTATGAATAAGATGTTTTTAGTTTCCGCTTTCGGTTCCCGCGTAGAGTAAACATTTGTCAGAGAGGGAATGATTATCTATATTATGTGATCGTGGAGCGTCATCATTAATCTTTTCACGGAATGAAAAACTAAATTTCAGAACAGTTAAGTGCCAACAAACATTCAGGATAGAACCACATAGACACGGTTTCGGATTTATTACTGTACTCGTAAATATCTACGAACTTAAACGATGACTTTTGACTTAGAAATCGACTTATCTTCAAAAGTCACGTTTTTTTTTACAAAATCGCTGAACTACTTCATTTTTAATGTTCTTCATTAATCAATACCAAGTTTACACCTTACTCTAAAACATTAAAATACGGAATTTTATGTGTAAAATTCCGTATTTTAGCTTGTGAGCTATTATACCGTATGCTCTCAAGGAATTTTATAAAATCCTTGCTAGTTGATGCTCACGTTGCAAAATAAATGTATTGTCCAATTTGAACACATTTAGGTGATTAGCTTCAGCGCTTTCTACTCTGCGTTGATAGAACAGTCAGTCAGGCAATGCTCTTTTTTATGTACAGATTACTAATTGATCTTCCGAGTCTATAGAATTAATAGCTTAATATGAATAAGATCACGGGTTATGCAATAAAGCCTAATAATGATTATGATAAGAGGTTTTCTGAACTCATCGTTCGTTCAACTTCCTATTCGAATCAAACCAGCACAAAAAACTTTCCCTAAATAATGTACTTAATATCGCTTTTGAATTAGTTTGTTAATTTTAGATGTACTTATATATAAAGCAAGATCCTAAACACCTACTAATTGGAAAGGAGTCTCGTTTCTGTACTAAACTTGCCCTATACCTTCACAATGTATCCGATGGTGTCATTCTTGCATAGCGTTTCTCGCCCTGACATTATAGAGGGAAAGTCTTTATTTGATCGCATTAAAACTAACTAGCCTAGCAGGTAACTGGACAATGTGATTGTAAACGGCTCGATACAATGGCCCAATTTTGCATATTCCTGTTTTTCAATTTGTCCTTTCATATTTCAAGGCAAGGCGTCTAACTTCCATTCCAGACTATTCGACGCATCACTTTACGAATGGTTTCTTATTTTTGAACCATCAGTAATTCAATTAAAATACAATAATTATGATTTTTCCCTGTTTATAAATAAATATAACTCATAATGTTTTATAGATGAATGAGATAAATAAATAAACTCTGCTGAAGCTCATATCCAGATCTCCATCCCAATAGCACGTTCTGAATAGTCCTATTCATATAATAGCTTAACAGATTTAACGCCAGTTCATAAATAACAACTAATCCTTCTAGATCAAATTCAGTTATTACCACAGAAGACTAATACATGAAAGCTGTGGTTGAAGCAGGAACAGTTTAACAACTGAGAGCCAAACAACTGGGGCGGTCTCCCGTTACCGCCACCGTTACTGTATAAAGCTGTTATATGGAACTCGTGTCAGAGTTTACGGGAACCTATAAATCTACCCTGAGCACGTTCTACGTTTCGATACGAGGATATTGAAAACGATAAAAGTGATCTACTGCGATTTAGAACATAAAAAGTCATAGGTAATGATTTTTTTATGACTGGGATTGCATTAGTTGGAATATTTGAATCAGCAAGTGTGAGTGCCGCAAGTAAGTGCGTGAGTGAGCAAGTAAGCGGTGGTAGCCTAGTGGGAGAACGTCCGCCACCAATCGGTCGTGAGTTCAAATCCCAGTGCGGACACGTACCAATGTGTTTCTGTAAAAAACATATGTACGTAATTATCCCTCGCTTTTCGGTGAAGGAAAACATCGTGAGGAAACCCACATACCTACCCGAGAATTATTTCGGAGGTAGGTATGTTATCCCCCAATCCGGACTTGGCCCCCGTGGTGGAATATGACCTAACCCTCCTCACGAAAGTGAGGAGAGACCCGTGCCCAGCAGTGGGACGTTATGGTTTGATGATGATTATGATGATGAAGTGTGAGTGGGCAGATAGGGCTTATACCAATTCTTAATTCTAATAATTGAAAGAATCGGTTATTCAGAATCGGTTTTTTGTATTATTTACAGGGTAACGTTTTATCATTTCTAACTTGGTGTTGTTAACATTTAATATCTATACCATTAGTAATTTATTGACAGCCATTTAATTTAGAGAGTTATGTGAAATATAGTGTTACAACATAAGTTTACAAGGGTATCATACAATCTTAAAAGGAAGCCGTAAATCGTAAGAGAAGGCCAATATGTATGATTATAATATTACGGAATCGTTTAATTCTTATCCATTTAAATGTTAGAAGATCAACAAAACAACTAAGTAAATTAATAATTTAATTATAGGATAAATAAATTAGCAGCCTCAGACACGAAAAGCGGATTAGAGAATGAATTTCTTGATTGAAGCCTAATGAAATCACCTACCAACGATATTAAGTGCTGGTGATTTGATACTAAAGTAAGCTAGGTACTATAGATTCCTAGTAGTAATACTACAACTTTTACACTTTGTGGCAAAACAAAGGTACACTGAATAACTAAAGTAAAGCAATATGCTGAAATCTGGCATAAAACTAAAGTTAATCACATTCCTTTAAAAACAGCTATGAACTCACTGTATTTATCTTCCATTGCAGTTCTTCTATCACCTGTACCCAGCCCACTTGGAAGCTCGCCACCCTCTCATGCTGCACCACTATGTCTCCCACAGTTCGTTTCTCCCTTACTTTAACTTCACTTTTATTAGCAGCACCATCACTATCCGATTCCATTGTGACAGAAGAGGTCATAGTCATTATGTATCACCGTATATCATCGTTCGCATTTACACCATCACCATAAAGTTAGTTAGTTTAGTAACCGCCACATAATAAAACTAAATGTCTACTGCACATCGCTAACGCATTGTGACTGCAACTAAATAAATAGTGACATTTAAATAACGATAGCAGTAATCGTGTTATTTCATAGATACGCAAATGGGGTTAGTCTTATTGAGGTCAAAGAGTATATTCTTCCGGCAATATAGTAAGTAGGTATTCAGTTTGGTAAGTTAATGGTCACTTAGACTCGTAAACATCCTACAAACGACCTCATGAAATATCTTCTTAAACGACCGGCAGTATGAAGCCGATGAAGATGATTTATTGCCACTGCGTAATACATCGAAGTTTCTCTGAAGTAATTTTCGAAAGTCAAGAACAAAAACTCATCCATTGTGCCAAAGGAGACCATCGGAGCAATTATTCTGCAATTAACAGGAAGAAGAATAAAAATTGCAATTGCCAATATGCCAACAAAAACACAAGGTGGCGAGTGCGTTTCGATTCCGTTGACCCCAATGATCGGCGACGTTAACCGTACCGTTTTGCGACGAGATTTCGTTAGTGACGATCATCACGGCATCGCCGGCCACCGGCCAATCAAAATAACCGGTATCGCGGAAACGAGCAAGGAAGTGGGACACACAGTAGAAACTCGAAACTTTAACATGCACAACAGCTCTGATACGACCTTCAAATTTGAATAAAATGAAAAGCTGGTGGCCGAATTCCAAATGCTCCTCGGTCGAACGTGATCTTATTGGACTAACAATGACGACGGACGTCGTGATAGTTCAAAACAAAACATTGCGAAAACCTGGCGAAAATGTATTCTATGCAATATAATTTTGTGTTGTAATTTAAGTTTCCTGCAAATGGCTAAATTACATATAACTTTATAAATTTTGCAATAAAGACGGAACTTTATATTTATATCACATCCAAAAAGTTTGAAACATTACCTTTGTAAGTAGACATATAAGTATTTAATTATGTACATCAGGGCCGCTTGTCGGAAAGGAAGTTTTGCAATAAAAATTGCGAATACCTAGCTTAGCATATAAATAAGTTTGCCATCATTAACGCAAACGCTTAAAATAAACTTAAGTACTCATGTAATTAGCGTGGCAATAAATGGCAAACAAATACATATGAGTGAATGCTTTTTCAAGATTTGAACTATGACCTCACTGAACAGTTAAGATACCGCTAATGCCATCGCACTGGAAGGTTCGCTTTCACTTAGTTGATCGTTTTCATTAAATTAATTGAAATCAAAACAAAAGAAAATTAAGAAATTCTAATGGACAGGAGAGCTAAGATTTTGAAATTTATAGTAATTAGAGAAAACAATATACTTATCGATATTTAGGGGAAAGTTTAAAATGTTTCCAAAGAAACGAAGCAACTCAGTCTTATTCTTGGATTATGGTAATTAAACTGGAAACGTTAATTGGCTCCAATAACATGTATTCCTATGATCACCGGATGTTGTGCAAAAGAGCGTAAACGGCCAGGAGTCGCCATTTGAAGAGACCAACACTTAGAATGATTCAATATGAATAATTATGACAAACTAACTAGAGTTAATATTCAATCGTAACAAGGTTTGACCAAGTTACATACATAGAGCAAAATACATAGGATTCTAATAACTTAGAAATCACCTGGTTTTTTAAAAGAAAATCCAACAGTGCAGGTTTGCGTTGAAAATGTTAGAAATATACTTTTATACCTTATTGCACTTACTGGTTCTACCAGTTCTGACAAGAAATAACATGAGAGAGTAATCTTTTGTCGTTCTGAGCTGTCACAGCGATTATCAGAAAACCTGTTCGTGCATAGGAAAGTGTTGTTGTATCATCTTTAATAGAAATGCCGGTGGATACAATCAAAAAGTTCATAATTTCATAATGCGTATATTCGACAGGAAAAGTAATTGGATAATTTATAAGCCAATTCGTGCGCAGATCAGAACAAGAAATGACATAGTACTTTCCTTACAGAGATTAATTCATTTCCGGAGTGGATTTTGTTTGGTAAAAAAAATTCTCACGAATGCACTTTCTCCAAGATTGTACGTTTTACACCTACAAATAAGTATCTTGTGGACATGTTTCTGTCATTAGGTGGTAGGCCGGGAAGGTAGCTTTCATTTGGCTAGGTTAAACGTTAACATGACACTACCATTAGAGGGTTTCACGGAACATTGAGTGCGACTAGGTATCCGTTAGACCTCGGGCACTTCCACATCGCACCGAGGGAAATGAGACGTGTGTGCGCCGGTAAACAATGCATCTAAAAACATGCGGTATGCCAACAGACACTTAAAATCCCGCTATGTTCATGTTGTCACATCAATGTAATTGATTCCGCACACTCTCCTGTACTCATGACACTTCAGAATATCAAAGACCACAAGCAACGGTTCACAGTTGTTTAGGAGATTATGACCGATTTGAAATGTAGATTATGCAGATTACTGTCACAAGTAGAAAAAAGATCGATAGATTTTCAATACCCCGGACGACTTCTATGTAACAGTAAAATTTACTTTACCGGCAATTTAGCATTTAAATTGAAATTAAATACTGATGGTCATGCTAAAGAGCTTTCGTAGTGTTTGTGAGGTCTACAACGATTTAGTTTTTGCGTCGTTCAAGACTATTTATCAAGATGTGCTCGTTAAAATATAGGAAATACATTAATTGCTACAACGTTGAAATGATTGGTAATGTGATCAGATGAACTTGGTTGTAATGAACTTGGCAGTTGTTACAGTGGTGACCATAACAGTATTGCTGAGCGCAAGTTGAACTGCGTTGGCCAATATGTTACTTTCACTCAAAGTGCCGATTCCGTTAGCAGTGAGAAACCTAAGTTCGCAATTAAATCAGCGTTGAGCACACGTGCAATCTATGTAATTGACTGGGACTTAATCGCGGGAAATGAACCGATTGTGGAATGCTATGTAGAAATGATTATCAGCACGATGCCACTCGAAAAACATGGGAACCTTAGAAGGAACTGAAAAAATACAACTTGTACAATGGAGCAATGCTAAATTGGCCCATGAATTTAATCCCAAAAGTTTACTTGCGGATTAGAACACGATCGGTATTTAGCAATAAAGACCGAAATCCAAAAATATGCATTAGATGAATTAGTACTTTAATTGATTCTCATAAATAACATACTCAAGACCCCATAAAACTAGAGATGTAGCAGAAAAGGAATTTAGACCACAACAGACCACATCCTTTAGAGAGCCCAGTTGAAACAAGTTCAACCGCAGCCAAATGGATGTGGGAGACTTTGAGACGACACGAATGTGTCCGTCTGAAGTAAAGGGGCAACGACCTGCTACATGTAAACAAAACCACCACTAAATACAGAAATAGGTGAAGATAGCCATCAAATGAATCGTTAAGATTAAATGGTGCAACAAATCAGAAGAGAATATTGTGTCATTGATAAATCAGACGAAGAATTACATCACAACAGCTATGTAAATATTTTGAAAAATAGGTGCGAAATCGTGTTAGCCAAGTCATTGTTGCTGGGACTGACGCAATCACAGATTCACATCATCCAATACGAGTAACATTGCTATCGGAGTACATCATCTTTATGGGACTGGATTAAATTATATGCGACGTACAGGTCAGGTCATTGAGGCTGAGAAAAATCTAGATAATGTAGTCGTAGTATGTAACTGCGATGGGAAATTACTGGAGGAAGCGAATGCTCTTATCTCGGATAGTATTTGAAATGACACCGATAGAGCTGTTTGCAAAGAGATGTACTAATGGGGCTCCCTGTTTGTTCTCCAAACACCGAGTTAACGCCTCCGCGGACGCTAAACACTTAGCTTTGTTTACACACAAGCTAATGTCAAAAGCATAAAATGTCGAAAATATAAAATATGCTGATAGCTCATTTGAAGTTTCCTATGAGAATGATGAATTTTAAATCATTGAAGTTTAATAAATATGAAGTCTTATTACAGAAAATTTATGTAAATAGGTATGCTTAAATCGCCTTAAGAGTATAACACTACATTGAAAATCATGTCTATAATAAGGTAATTATTCATTGTAGACACTGGAAATTTACCTCAATTTCAGAATACCTATTTGCGAGGTCAAACTTGAAGCAATAACAATTGAAGTAAGTTGTTTTATTATTTTCATGTTTGAAAAGTATTATTATTAGGAGTCGCTTATCAAAAACGTTGGTAGGTTCCAGCTTCGTGAAACTATCACGGTCGAAAGCATACCCCGTCTATTGGAAAATTCTAGAGCGTCTATTACACAGTCAGTATCACCATTGACACCTTGGTACACTGCACACCATAGGTACGTAAAACTTGATTTCGGATTATTTATTGTTACATAAACTGAGTCAACTTATATAATTACACTATTGGCCAAAGTCTTTGATCTGGACCATTATGTCACTTGAATTTATTTGAATTACATTAAAAGTACACGCACGTTCTGTAACCAAAGGCGGTTAGAGGAAACTAATGAGGTTCCTAAAATTACAGCCCGTTCATAGTTTTCAATATATTATCCTTGTTATTGAACGGATATGATGTGTGTATGACAGATTTTTATTTAGAGATATTCTTACGTCAAAAGCTGGACGGGGCGGGATTGGACTAATCTCTCTCATTACAAATATGAGTTTGTTACGTATTTGGGTTCTTCACTTTTGGCCAGTGACGCGATGGTGACCTTGACAGGACAGAAAGCATCGCAAAAACTGTACCTGGTCCCTAATTAATAAACCTCTAACAAATTAACCAGCCAACACATCCAATCACTAATAGGAAAAGATTTAGCACTTAAAGCGTGCAAGAGCGGCATATTGGGCGTAACGCAACGTCAAAATATATTCTGCGTGATGAAAAAATCGCGTGAGTTATTCAATACTCTGAACGTGAAAGGCCAAGATATGGTAATGCTTCTATTAGAAATCAGAAAACGGCCGAGCACCGTAAGACGGTTCCCGACACGATAACACCGGAACAAGTGGCTTACCAACGTACCTACTGCGAGCTAACGTATAACAAGTTTCTTGATCAGATGGAAGTATGACACAATTACAAAACCACTTCTGCTTTTAAAAAAAATATAAAAATTTCTCTTTCGATTTCCACCTCGAAATTTCATTTCCCTTTCAATGTGTGCTTGAAACATTTACGTTAGTGAACAAATTTCCATGTATATCGTGTTATCGCAAAACTTAGGTGCTCTTATAACATATGTGGCACCACCCCATAGCTAGCTCCGTCTCTATTTTCCTGCAGTCGTCATGACGTTTTCTCGGCATAAGAAACTAATATGAAAAGCAGTCATTTTCAAATCTTTGTTCATTTATTCTTTGAGTGTCATTCATTATGGCTATACTTTCAACGAGCATTTAAATAATAAGTAGATTTACATACGCATAGCGGGTAATGAGACAATAAGAAATTACCGACAACAGCATGCTAATGTCTCCGTAATGACGGGTTTAGCTATCACAAGTTGTGGTTTCATTGTCGCAGACATGTGGCTAATTAGTGATGAATGATCATAGCTATCAAAATTAATTAGCGGACTAGTACTAAATAAACTATTCGCAAGAACAATACGCTACGTTGGCTAGAATCTTGTGTTGCAAATGCCAAATTGGGAGACAAAATGTATACCTAAGCAAAGAAAAGTGTTATCAGATAATGAACGTAGAAAAGTGCTCGTTCGTCAAGACTGATCTCATGTAACG
The DNA here is from genome assembly GCA_912999815.1 of Campaea margaritaria. NCBI lineage: Eukaryota > Metazoa > Arthropoda > Insecta > Lepidoptera > Geometridae > Campaea > Campaea margaritaria. The sequence goes on along the minus strand of OU538789.1, from coordinate 10,523,212 downwards.
AAAAGTAACGTAACCAATGTAAATGATCGTGCAGGTTATGTGGTATGATAATGAAGCAAGTCGGTATGCCTGTATTTAATTTTATGCATTAATCTACAAGACAGAAGTCAACGAAGAGTTGCATAAACGGAAATGCTAAATTATCACTGATTTTGAACACCCTAATTCAACATTTCGTTCCGAGAAATAATTTTGTTGATTATGCAAATGACTAGTTTCTTACAATTGAATGCACTTCAAAAGCGTAAGTGTTTCAATGGACAATAGATGATGCATTGCAAAGAAAAGACCTTCCGAGTTAAACGTGAGTTTGTTTACCAACATAATACCTTTCTATGAAAGATAAAAATCTACGGAGATAGATTTCAGTTTTCTCTACATGAATCTTAGCATTCTATCAATAAAATAACATCGTAAAAGCTTTTCTCACGGTGCATACGGGTAAAACGCCTGTCGTATATGGCACTTTTAGACAAAGGCAGACGGTGGGATAAGAAAAATCCCTCTACAGTTTCACTTTCCTCACGTGTTGTGAAGCATCTTTGTATGGGACACTACATAAAGCCGGAATATGAGGATATACGTCTCTTTGTAGAGGGTTTCTTTCAAAGGCAAAGGAACAAATTATAGTTCAGAAAAGACCACATGCCTTACCGCAAGGAAGCGTATGATATTATAATCGTTGTCGCATATCGTCAATATTTGAGCCTAATGATTGGAGAACTTTGTTTGTACTATTATAAAGTTTTATCAACTCTTTCCTTTAAACATGAGTAGGAGTCTACATATTGATGGAATTTACAGACGATGATTTAAATATGTATAATACGCAAGACCATCTTAGGCTGCATAGCCAGTCGTAAAATTTGATTTGGTAATTCGCGACATATTTGGAAGCTGTCAATGATGTAGAAATTCAAAATTTAATTCAAGGTAAAATATGAAATGTCAGATGTTAAATAATGTACTAAATCTTTCTGATTTAGCTAATTTTCTGAAGACATCAATAATGTGGCAATAACAAGATTTTAATGTTAATATTGGCATAACTTAATCCAGTATTATTTTCCGCAAGTGGTTAACATTGAACTGGTTCAAAAGTCATTAAGTTGCAATGCCAGGTGGTTCGCCGTGGCGGAGCCATCAATCTCGCATCATGTTCATATCAAAGGTGATTTGCCTCAATAATTTTACTGGGGCTCGGCCGCATCGTGCAGTACCGATTGCAAGTAGGTTATCTTTCATATTGGATACGGTACCTATGGTCAAATCACTATTGCAATAGAGTTTGGAACAACTGATGATGTAGGTCTATGTATCCATCATGGCTTCCAATCGATATGAATACCATTCGGTTAGTTTAATTGTTATGTTTTGATATATTTAGAAACGTTTACTAACAACAGTAATTGAATTCTAAGGTTGCAAATTACAGGTTATGAATAACTATTATGATTATCATTCGAGCGTCATCGGTAAGAATGTAGTTCTTGAAGATTTAAAAAAAAACGTAATTTTATGTCATTCTTTCTTATTTATTTTTATCTCGTCTTTTACTTTCTTCTTTTTGTTGTTTTTATTGATTGTAAGAATATTGTTTGTAAGCATATTTGTTAAGTATATAGCGCTGTTGACACCATAGCAATGACATAAAATCACGTTTAAATCTTCTTCGGGAACTACATTCTTACCAGTGACGCTCGAATTTAAAGGTAAACGGACCTTGAAAGTTATGTACTGACAAATATTTGTTTTACGAGTAATGCCCAAAACCGATAACACCGTGGATATAAGTTAGCTTATCGTAACTGAAACTATCCTTTCTCCTTCCTACGCTCGCAAAGGTATCTACGAAAAAGAGGAAACTATAGTTAAGTATGTAAATTATATATTTATCCATTTCTATTATGCGAAAATTTCTATTGGCTAATCAGTCTCTTTGTTTTAGAACGGCTCATTGGTTAAAATGGTCACCCACTGCAGGACAAATGTCTCGCCATTTCCTTTGTTTAGTTCAACGTTCCAAAAGTGTTATTCAGTGAATAATCATTATTATTATTTGTTTATACCTTATCACTACAGACGCAAACGTAATTGGGATTGCAATATGCGCAATCACATTCAGGACATTCGCTCCAGAAGATTTCACCGTTGCAGCCGAGACGGCCGCCCGATTCCACGTCCACCCACGTCGACCGCTTCATCGGGATGTTCTCCTGGTACACGAAACACTCAATTACCAACAAAGTGTCTCAAGTCACTTTCCTAAAACAACATCCAAAATCAGCATCACCGAAATTTAATATAGTCGGCGGAGTGTACAATCCATAACACTTCACTTCACTGAAATTAAATGTCACTAACACCTTGAACCGCGATAAGTGGTTACTAAATGCGGATTTTCGAGTTTCCAATTCCACAGTAATAACACTGAAATCGAGGAAGTTCAATTTGCGAAAATTGAGAGGGCCCTTCTGAGAATATCAGGTTTTGAGATAAAGAGAAGTACTAGGCAAGCATGTTTCGTGGAGAGGTTGCGCGGGCGAGGCGGCACGCCGCAAGTCCGTCACGCTACGGCTCATCGGGCAGACTGTGAGCGCGAACTCGCAACGCGCGTTGGCGCTCGCCTCCTGCCTCCAGTCGGTAATAAAAAATAATCAAACAACACAAGCATCAAATTGCTATTCCTTGCATGACACACGGGATAGGATCATGGGACGTACAGATGAAAACTGTTGAGAAGAAATTGAACGACTACGACGACCATAAACTGAGTAAAGGAAAAACGTTCTCTTATTAGTCGGACTCGCATGTCGCATAATTATTATATGTATAGCATAGACAACACGCGACACTTAAGCACATCAATACAAGTATAAACAATAAATAATTGGAAAACAAAATCAAATTTAGTTGCGTATTAAAGTAATACAACTGAAATATAGTTTTGTGACAGCGAAACAATAACTAAACTTTTCCAAATACACAAATCACTAGAAAATCAGTAATTAAAGATAATATGTATCAGGAAATAAGAAATCACGCACGCTATATACGAGACGTTGTTTCACCGTAAATCACTAAAAAAAAACTCTTCAGAATCTGCCACACATGTCATAACAAAACTGAATGACTGCGCGCGGCGGTCGTCTTCATTGTAAATTAATTTCCTATTCGATGAAACACGCTAATTTGTTGACAAATATTAGACGTCAACACGCATTCTTTGTTTATCCAACGTTATGACCCGGGCCTTTGTCTAATAATTTAAGTTACATATCCGCAATGACTTTGATGATATTGCAGTGATAGGTGATAGATCATTTACATTATGTATAACATAACCCAAATGTATAACTTTGCAATAACTTAGATTACAATTTCGGGAACTGGCACATTAATTATGCTCACGAAGAGATGGTAGATAGCAAAATCAGCGAAGGTCGCAAGAGTCGTACGCGCAATGAGAACTTCCCACGAAAGTTTTAATCCAACTAAATTAACAGACAGTTGAGTAACTTTGATAAATCTTACTGTGACAGATGTAACACGAAATAGCAGACAATGTAGAGAGGAAATTATACAGCCTTGACTAAATGAACAAAGTATAATTAAATTTAATTTAATATTGGTGTTGTTTTATAATGATTTCACAGTTGAGAAAACATCTGATCGCATTTGTATTTAGGTTACAGTGTTAGCTGCATATAGTGCGAAGCGTTTTTGTCGATCACGTTTCGCAAGCTAATGACACACGCATTTTCTTTTCCTATTGTACATCAGTCAACGATCAACCCACGAGAAGTAAGAAAATCATTAGACCACAGGTAAGCACATAAATCGATTACCATGAAATGTGAATTGCTTAAATTAAATTATCGTCAGGAGAAATCTTTGTATAGTGGACCGATGCCGTGTTTCATATAGTTGCTGTTCATTAAAATCCGCACCAGAGATGGTCGTCAGTGCGGTCTCTCAGTGCGAACATTTCTCGGGTCACCAACGCTACGTGATTTGGTTTTTGTTGCTGAAACCACAGCAGACGCGTTGCAATTTATATGTGTTTGAATGAAAGTGGTGTAAAACTTTCGTTTGATCTCTCTTTGAACGTGAACTATGATAAAAAGTGCGGCACCGTGGCATGCGGCAATGAAAGTCTGTCGGTAATCAATAACTAAATATAGCTAAGTGGTCAGAAATCCCTTTTGAAGTGCCGGTTGCGTGTGTACTAGTGCGTAGGATACATCGCTTCTGGTATTGCACCAGTAGCACCACTTTCTGTCTACTGTATGCTGTATGCCCATATTTGTTAAGTATATAGGGCTGTTGACACCATAGCAACTTCGTGTACTTACGCACGTGACTACCTTGTGTAACAATACGTATGTTCGGTAAGTGCCTGATTAATGCCAAACATTCAAGATTCCAATCGTAAATGTTTTAATACTTAATAATAGGTTATTGGAACTCGGTCTCGCGCGATTTCTTTGCGTATCAATCAATACTGACTGTATGATGATAGTGCAGAATCAACAAATAGAAGAACCTATTGAGACGAAGACGCGGCGTCATCGTTTATCTCGTCTCTCGGCATTGAACTTCGCTGTGGTCATCGATGAAGTTGATTGACACGCGTTGATTGTGATTTTAATAGATTAGTTCAATACGCACGCACCTAAGTTTAACTGACCATTAACAGCAACTTTTGATTTGAATTTAGGCCATAATATATCTTTGAGGTCGAGGCTTGCGTCAATCGAGTATAGGTACTTTTAGTTTATATGATTCGTCCCAATTTCGTAATCTTTTTTAATTTGAGATTTTTATGATTTCTAGTTACTTATGCATCAGTGATCGTGCTTGGCATGACGGAAGAGTCGGTGTATAAATTTATTATTGCCACATGAACATAGAAAGTGACGAGCGCCGACACACTCACCTAGTGCCGAAAATATTTCAGAAGTTATAAAAATACTCGATGTTAAATTTTAGTTCGGTCCTTTTTCTACGGATGTAAAAGTTTCTCAATACTTTGACGGTGACATATTAGGACAATGTAAATTAATGCACGGAGACAACGGAAGAGAACGTATAGATGTTGTGGGTGTCAAAGGAGAGAGGCTAACTGCAAAAATGGCAACAGTTATTCGCTGTTTTGTGTCGCTAGATTTAGTAATTCAAAACGTGTGTGCTCACTGCTCAGTACTCATAGTAATCGTACTGTCATTAATATTTTGAAGTGAAGTCTAGTGAAGTAGGCAGGTGCTTATAATTCTTAAGCAACACACAATTTGTAAAAATAAGGTTTCTAAAGTATTTTTTAACTGACCCAGGGCCAGAGAACTCGCTAAGTATGGTCAAGAGTGGGTGAACGGCATTTAGGATACCACATAGGCACTCGTAATTGGAGATTTTGCGGACGAGTTGGCGCATTTCATTTTACTAACATGGAAATACAAGATTGTTAAATCGGCTTCTAGAGTTATGATTAAGGATAAGTCAGGTAAAGTGTGTGATCATAATATAATAATATCTCAGTTGAATACTTATAAAGTTTCCGTGGGAACAAATCTCTCTCAAGTTCATGACAAGATAAGTACACTTATGAACATAATAAGTCTGGAGAATAAAACAGCTAAGTATGAACAATGAAGCGGTTGAGATAAAAAGTGAGACAATATTGTCATGCTCTAACTACAGACAGGAAACAGGTGGGGCTTCGAAAATCGTAGTGGTTTACATTGCGCCACACGATGATTGAAAAAATAATCTAAATTGGTGAATGAATAAGGTCGACCGTGGTGGCTGAAATATCCTACAGTCTAAAAAAACTAACTTTTTATTGGAGTTCTCACCAAAATATCTGATAGAATGTAAAACAAGGAAGCTCTTAGTCGAAGTGGGGACAAAGAATGGGTACTCTACTCAATTTTGTCGACGAGCTATTGATTTACCACCTGACCGAGGGTCCCAAGTATTTTTTATAGGTACGTTCAAAAGCTTCTCACAATATTCATGTTTCACACAGTATAAAAGTCGCTGTTAGAAAAAGCTAATGAGATACGCATGGGAATGAACTTTACCTCTTTGGACTAGTAATTAGTTTTGACGTTTTTATAACCGAAGCAATATTGCCTATTGAAAATATTATTAGGTACGTGGTATCAATTGCTATTGTTGGACATGACATAACATTTTATGGACATTAGATATACGAGATAATTCTGCTCTAACCTTGAGAAAGGAATGTTACCATTTGCAAAGCGAATCAGCCTGCCATAGGTTGTAAACGATACTGGCTCTAACAAAGGCTACTCCATTCCCAGGAGAGCCTAATGAACTCAACGTCAAAGGCACGACAAATCCAATTAGCTAGAGTCCTGTATCTGGAACGCCGGTAACTTTCTACAGGCAGCTGCAAAAAGCCTTAGAAGAACAGTTAGTTAAAATTCCTAGACACCGCACTGCTAAGAATCTTGAGACTAATAACACTGAATCAAGAGACACGAGACAACCGTAGTTTGCGAGAAATTTTAACGAAGTTACATAATAAAAACGGTAATTAAAAAAACATCATGTAAGCTTTATGAAGCTTGAAATTAGACTTATGGCACGAAACAGCTAGGTTTGATATCACTAACGGCACAGTATCTTAGCTTTCATAGTTATTTAGTAAGTGGAATAGTTAAAAAGGTTTTGAATAGTTACGCGATGTTGCCACATATATTTTTATGACTAGTGATTAGTAGCGATCATCGAATTACAGCATTGCTCTAGTTTGAATAATATTGACAAGTTACAGTAGGTTATGACTGTATTATTAATCGTATTACGCATGATAATGCGACAGCGACCTACGCTATATTGAAATGATATTACGAGGGTGAATCAAAAAGTTCTTAGAAGTGCATATATATGAAACCTTTTTGGATCAAGTTCGATATTCAAATTAAAGAGTGTCTATCACACTATATTTATGCAGACTGTCACTTGTTTTTGTCAGTTCGTTCGCATATAATAAATTTTTTTGTGCAACGAGTTGCTAAAAAGTCAAAATTATGGATAAAAGTGAGTTACGTGCGGTGATAAAATATCTCAGTTTGAAAAAAATGTCTACGAAGGAAATTTTTTTGGACATTCAGCAGACATTAGGGGGTGATGCTGTACCCTATTCTACGGTTGCGTACTGGGTGGCTGAATTTAAAAGAGGTAGATCAAGCTGTAAAGATGACCCGCGTTCTGGGCGGCCTTCAACCTCCGTTACAGAAGAAAATGTCAAAAAGGTTGAGAATCTGGTTTTGGAAGACAGAAGAATGACTATAAAACATATAGCTGAGATCCTAAAGATATCTTTTGGTAGCGTTCAATCCATTTTAATTGATTCACTGGGGTTCAAAAAAGTGTCTGCAAGATGGGTGCCACGAACGTTAACCGACGAAAACAAAAAGCGACGTTTGGAAATTTCCAAGCGTAATCTCGAAATGTTCCAGCGTGATTCGGATAATTTTTGCCGTCGTCTTGTCACCATGGATGAAACGTGGGTCCACCATTTTGATCCTGAAACTAAAAGACAAAGCATGTCTTGGAAACGACCATCCTCTCCATCCATTAAGAAATTTCGAGTTGCTCCTACCGCTGGCAAAGTTATGGCCTCTGTGTTCTGGGATAGTGAAGGAATCCTTTTTATTGATTACATGCCAAAAGGCCAGACGATTACTGGACCCTATTATGCAAATTTAATCCCGAAAGTGCGTGAAGCGATTAAAGAAAAACGTCGTGGAAAACTGTCGTTGGGCGTGTTGTTCCTTCAAGATAACGCTCCTGCTCATCGATCGGAAGTTGCGCTCAACGCAATCCGCTGTGCTGGCTTCAATCTCCTTGACCACCCACCATATTCTCCGGACTTAGCCCCAAGTGATTTTCACTTATTTCCAAAATTAAAAGAGGAAATTCTTGGAACAAAATTTCACGATAATGACGCGGTTATAGCTGCCGTAGAGGACTTTTTCGAGAGTCAAGAAAATAATTTTTTTTCACAAGGAATAAGGAAGTTAGAAACGCGTTATTCTAAATGCATTGCATTGGAGGGAGATTATGTAGAAAAATAAAATATTATTATTTAAATCTTTGCATTTTTTAATATTGATTCCAAGAATTTTTTGATTCACCCTCGTACATACATTGATATAACCAAATGTGGCGTAAATTCGACCTACTCCTACAGCTAATCGCCTCAATTCCTATGCTAATGCCACAGATCACAGATCTAATTATTGTTATTAGTAAAATAAGTTACAGTTACCAGTGATTTTAACTATCGTGCTTTTGGATATAAACCAAAACAAACTGTTTAAATGTTATGGGCAGGTGTAGAGCTTACCATCGCATGAACAGTAAACAAAAAACTGTTCTAAACCGCCGATACGCCCAAAGTAAAAACGTCCAATAAAGTAGGTGTATCATTATGATTGGTTTTCGTGGTCAGCATATTATTAATCTGATTTATAAATGCTAGCACATTTTTCTCGTCTTGTAAAGCAAAAGTCATGGGCACATAATTATCTACTATGCAAATATTACAGCATGCATAGTAGGTGCTAAGATTCTGCGATCGAATGAGTATTTCAACAAGGCGTCAACTTCGGCTTCGGTCACCGCTTAATACCTTGAAAGCCTTGGTGCATTCTTGGGAGCGGGAAGTCACTAGAGTTGGTACTAGAGGTATAATAAATGAAATACATTTGTTTGAAAGGTATTACAGTAAGATATTACATTGTATATTTTAAATGCTTTAACAAAAAGCTTGATGTCATGGGTTTAGTATTTTTCAAAGATGTAAGTTGTTTAATTTCTGAAAAACTACAATATTGAGATGAGGCTACGCCATGATGTTACCTACGCCTATAAATAACAGACAAAAAAGAAAAGAAAAAATAAATATAGAACTTGTTGATGAAGCTTGTACCTATTGTTAACATATTTTGTAATACAAATATAACTATTGGGTTAACAGCTAATGGGCTAATTGGTGTTTTAAAACTATAGGTAGCCTGTTAACAGCCTGGAACTCTAATATCGCCCTTGTCCTATCGTGGGCTTTTTTTTTTACCTGGGGAATGCATTACGCATACCACCAGACTCGGGTGAGGGCCGGGTGGTCATGTGGGACTCCCCCGCCAGTCTGACGGGTATACCCACTAAACCCCAGGGTGTTCCACCGGGACGCCTTTGTTGTCGGGGCTACGGGTGCGAGAGTGGACTTCCGCGGCCCCGACGGCGTTGGTCCTCACGGGAGGACCCCATCCCGTTAAAAAAAAAAACAAAAATCGTGGTCTACCATATCATTTAGACAGTAGTACTATCTATTCCGTGGTTAGGCTTAGTTAGATAAAAGTATGACAAAAGCGCGTTTATGCAACAATATCGATAACATTATGAAATTCTAAAACCTCGATGTGATATCTAAAAATTCAGACATTACTCAATAATGAACGAAGAATAAAAGTAAACTGGTTCCATTAGTAATAGGTCAATAAGGCGGGAATCGTCAGAGAGCATTAAGTAGGGTCACGAACTTTCGTAATGGGGTAATGGGTAGATGACCTGGGGCTTCTAAATTGCTGTGCCATCGATTGCCTCATGTAACAACAGCTGTTCTGTTGCAGACACATCAAATATTGCGCCGTCGCTCAACTAGTCAGGCGGTATTTTGTAGAAAGCTTTTGGGTTTGGTATACTATACCCTGGCCGTCATTATCCTCGGGTTTAAAATTTCTGCTAATTCTGTAAGCTGATGCTATGCAATGTGTATGTGACGCGCTTACGCCGAAAGGACTATACTGTTCACTCTTATTTTGAAGACTACGAGGTATATGTTATAGTTATACGAAAGCAGTTTGTACTACTCTTTGGTCTTTCGAATGGTGTGCTTTAAGCCATATCTCCTGCGCGTGTTTTGGTCTACATACTACACAAAACATCGTAATTCTTGACTATCTCCTGAAAAAGTTTAACGTTTTCTCATCCGTCAAGATATGTTGTCAAAAATTACAATGTTCTGCGTCGAGGTTTTTGTGTAGTGTGGTAGACCAAAAAACGACATCTATGAGAATTGCATTTGAAAACATGGGATCAGCGGATTGCGGAAGTTAAAAACAAGGTGTTACAAAATATAAAACTAGTATCGTACGAATTTCGTGTGTATTTCCATACCGAATATGAAAATTGAATATTCATTGACGAATTACGTTCCCATAGAGGCACGTTCATAACATAATCCGGTCATGTATAGACACGGATATTGCACGGACCCTATGGTTAGGTACACCGTATTATATTGTGTGCATACCTTACTAACTTTCACTGTAGCCATGAATTATAGTTATCAGAAAGTGGCATAACTCTTGTAGAATCGACCGGCCGGCCCAAAAACTCGTATTTTCAATATTTTAAAAGCGAAAGAGAATGTTTTATCCCTATCCCTACTCCCTACTTATATTATAAATGCGAAAGGTTTGTCTGTCTGTCTGTCTGTCTGTCTGTTACGCTTTCACGCCTAAACTACAAAACCGATTTGAATGGAATTTGGCATATAGTCTAGAGCCTGAGAAAGTACATAGGCTACTTTTTAATGCGAAAATTGTTATAAGGGGTTGAAATAGGGGATGAAAGATTGTATGCAAGTTTCGTAATTTTTGGTGCTAGAAGCTTAAAAGTTATTTTTTAGGCTTTTAATTATACATGAACAAATATAACATTCAAAGCTTGTAAAAAATTTACCCTTAACCCCTTAAGGGTAAATTTTTAAGGGTAAAAATAGGGGATGTAAGTTTGTATGGAAATATGTATGGTTTCGGCTAAACCACAGCACCGATCCAATAAATTCTTTCACTAATGGAAAGCTACATTATTAGCAAGTAACATAGACTATATTTCATCCCCGTATTCCCGCGGGAACGGGAACTACGCGGGTGAAACCGCGGGGCGCAGCTATTTACTAAATAATTATGACGACCTTACAAGTTAATAAAGTCAATAATTTTGCAAAATTATTAATGTTGTTGTGAATAATTAAGTATATAACAATCTAAAGAGATTTGCAATTGCAATTTTATTGGAAAAAAAATATACAAATTACCTTTTAACTGGTTATTAAGTACTATTAAGTAATATACTCATGTATGTTAAATCACGTATAAGTTGCTTATCATAAAATGTGCCATCTGGTTTTTGCTACTTATAAGGCATGCAACGCCGTGCTTTTGATTGTGATGTGATTGATGATCACCTTGTACCCACGCCCACTCATTAGACAAGGGCAGTAAAAGGAAACAACTATGTCCATCATTGCACTATAATATAACCAATATTATCATCATTATTGCTGTGCCATGATACGATACGATTCTTGGTTTTGGTTCAAAACTCAAATAATGTATTGCAAGAAGGCAAAAATTATGCACTTGTGTCTCATATACACAGAGTAAAATAAAAAAGAAATCATAATAGATGATCTACTAAACTGATTAATTATTAATTGATTCTGATTTGACTTTGAAGAAGGGAAATTCCCTTTCAAATGGTGATTCATGCCTGAATCTATTTATACCTATTTTCAACAATCCAAAATTCCTCGGTTTTTTTAAACATTTCCAAAGTGACAATGCAAAAAGAAAAGAAACTATATAATTTTAAATATTAATACGAAAAAGGTCTGGCTCGAAGGACCAAACCAATGCTATAGTGCCTACTATATAAATATTTCATTATGATTTAACCTATTCCACCTAACTGCTAGGTTAGTGTTTCGATGTAATATAAAAATATATAAAGATTATATTCAACAAACTACAAACTTAGTGACATAATTTAATAGGAAGTTTGTATTTAACACCGATTGACATCCTCAAATTAAAATATCTTTCAAATCACTGACTTGTAGCTTTAAAAGACTTTTGATATGAGTATTTGTGATCATTTAAAATAAATTAATGACCAAAACAGTCATTAAAGTCATTAGTCTAGATTTGCAGAAACAAGATTGTAAATAAGATATAGAAACTTGCCTAATTATGTGCTACAACAAATCATAATTATACCTACTCAGACTAGATGGATTAAAAGACGTAATTATACTATTTATACTTATTAACGTTGGAATTCGAATACATTACATAATAACTTTAATAACACTAATACGAGGGTGAATCAAAAAGTTCTTAGAAGTGCATATATATGAAACCTTTTTGGATCAAGTTCGATATTCAAATTAAAGAGTGTCTATCACACTATATTTATGCAGACTGTCACTTGTTTTTGTCAGTTCGTTCGCATGTAATAAATTTTTTTGTGCAACGAGTTGCTAAAAAGTCAAAATTATGGATAAAAGTGAGTTACGTGCGGTGATAAAATATCTCAGTTTGAAAAAAATGTCTACGAAGGAAATTTTTTTGGACATTCAGTAGACATTAGGGGGTGATGCTGTACCCTATTCTACGGTTGCGTACTGGGTGGCTGAATTTAAAAGAGGTAGATCAAGCTGTAAAGATGACCCGCGTTCTGGGCGGCCTTCAACCTCCGTTACAGAAGAAAATGTCAAAAAGGTTGAGAATCTGGTTTTGGAAGACAGAAGAATGACTATAAAACATATAGCTGAGATCCTAAAGATATCTTTTGGTAGCGTTCAATCCATTTTAATTGATTCACTGGGGTTCAAAAAAGTGTCTGCAAGATGGGTGCCACGAATGTTAACCGACGAAAACAAAAAGCGACGTTTGGAAATTTCCAAGCGTAATCTCGAAATGTTCCAGCGTGATTCGGATAATTTTTGCCGTCGTCTTGTCACCATGGATGAAACGTGGGTCCACCATTTTGATCCTGAAACTAAAAGACAAAGCATGTCTTGGAAACGACCATCCTCTCCATCCATTAAGAAATTTCGAGTTGCTCCTACCGCTGGCAAAGTTATGGCCTCTGTGTTCTGGGATAGTGAAGGAATCCTTTTTATTGATTACATGCCAAAAGGCCAGACGATTACTGGACCCTATTATGCAAATTTAATCCCGAAAGTGCGTGAAGCGATTAAAGAAAAACGTCGTGGAAAACTGTCGTTGGGCGTGTTGTTCCTTCAAGATAACGCTCCTGCTCATCGATCGGAAGTTGCGCTCAACGCAATCCGCTGTGCTGGCTTCAATCTCCTTGACCACCCACCATATTCTCCGGACTTAGCCCCAAGTGATTTTCACTTATTTCCAAAATTAAAAGAGGAAATTCGTGGAACAAAATTTCACGATAATGACGCGGTTATAGCTGCCGTAGAGGACTTTTTCGAGAGTCAAGAAAATAATTTTTTTTCACAAGGAATAAGGAAGTTAGAAACGCGTTATTCTAAATGCATTGCATTGGAGGGAGATTATGTAGAAAAATAAAATATTATTATTTAAATCTTTGCATTTTTTAATATTGATTCCAAGAATTTTTTGATTCACCCTCGTAATACTTGTTAATTATTTATTTCCGATATCTGTACGTACCTATTATGGATATTATTTTTTACTTCTCTCACAAAGTAAACTCTTTACACCAAAAAATTAAACAGTACAGAAAATTGACAATAGGTAAACAAGGGTTAGTACAATAGTACAATAGTACAATAGAGGGTTCGATTCCCGCACAGGGCAACGATTTGTGTGTACAACAAGATACAGGAAATCCTGGTTAGTGATCAGGTGTAATCGTGAGCGGTTATTATTGAATAAATATTATTACATATTTCAATATTTCGGCATAGCCTCTACTATGGTTTCGAACTAATAAAAGCCACATTCGATACGATATCTTAATGATGTTATCTATTCGTTGCACAAAATTGAAAACTAATAAATATTCTAATAAAGAAGCTCCAGGATATTATAATACATTATAATCACATTCAATTAGGTTAATTTGTCTGTGAGTTCGATATTAAATCACAGCTTAGTGCTTTCAAGCTTTACGTTTCTATAAAACACCAAACTGAAAAGATGCATAGAAAGTTGAGACTATGTTGAACTTTATAGGATTAAATTCTTTTGAAAATATAAATTTAAATAAACTTAGTATATCTGGGTTTTCGAACTCTAAAAGATCAAAATGTACCAGTTCCATGATTATTATTAGACAAAATTTATTTTACCTGAATTGAAAGCAATTCTTGTACGTAACAAATGATGAGCAGAAAATTGCCTCCAATGAAGCATTATCTAGGCTTCAATTTCTGTGTAAGTCGGTAGTTATCTAGATACCAAAGCTTGCAGTACAGTACTATAATGCGAGCAAATACAACTTTCTAGACTTCGCAGATTATAACGCATTCTTGAGCTTGCAATGTAAGTAGGAAGCCGGTCGCCTGCCTTCATTAGTGGCAATGATTTTGATTAAAGGTATAATATACCACAGTTGAATTGAAGCGCGCGGTCTGAGATGAACTTACCATAGAGTTATATCGACATTAAAAGGTGTTAGTCGTAAAGTAATCTGTAAAATTTCTCAAATAAATTCGGCATAATAGTGTTTATAAGACGTTTACCTAATCGAGAAAGTCCAGAGCTAACATAACGTTAGTTAAAGGAAACATCAGTATTAAAACATGTAAAAAAACACTAGGTTTATCTTGAAAAGTTAAAGGTCCTCGTTGCCTTCCCGGCATACGAAGCAGTGTCAATACATTCATAGACCAGTAAGAAATCTTATAAGAACGGTGCCATTTGCGAGCTTGCGAGCTTTCCTATCATGAAATCACAACCAGAAAAACGTCCGTTGATCAAGTAAGTACTCACTACTTTTGCTAATAATGCAATTAAAAACCCTCAAGCGCCACTTTGAATGAACAATCCGATTTTTTTTTGTGTATTTCTTCCCACTCAAAGCAAAGATCTCCCACTCATTCTTCCCAAGCGTCTCGGCCCCCTACAAACTCCAACTATCTCATCATGCCATCGCGTCTTGGGTTTGCCCCAGCGACGTCGCCTCTGGTCAGACCCAGCCCTCTGGGTGCTACCTGGGTGCTAACGCCTGCCCACTCCCATTTTAGCATTATTTAATTTATTATTTTTAAATAGGTCTTGTAATTGAGTTTTTGTTGTCTGCTCACGATACGACCTCTGTGTTTGGTTGACCCTTAATCACAAGTGTCAGTTTTTGAATCCAATTCCGACGAATTCATTCCCGATCCGACGCATTCGCAAAACTTTATTCACAATTACGATCGGAAAGTCGTTTTTCGAATGTCCGACACATTTGGGAATGAATTCGTCGGAATCGGGTTCGATAACTTCGAAAACCCAAGTTTCTTTACTGGCATTATGTATTGCGTTGACATGATTTTCGTATGCAAGTATCGTCGCATGCGTACCGCCGCGGCATATTGATGCGGGCACAAGAAAGCGGCCCTGCAGGTGGTACGAGTAGAGGTACGGCATGCGGCTGCCCATCATACTAGTTGGACTTGATTGTTTTGATTGTAAATTACGTCATAAGTGGCTCTAACTGCGTCCGGTTAGGAAAGTACGTTCGAAAGTGTGACGTTATGATTTTGTTATGACAAAACGTTTTTAAATTATAGGTAGATATTTATGTGAGTAGTTTAATAATTGTGATTAAAGAAATATGTGAGACTTTTTTCAGATTTTATGGTCTTTAACACTTTTGTTATACCGTCTTGCGCTTCAGATTTGTGAAATAAAATGTCTCCCCAAATAGGTACAAGCTGCGATAATGAAGAAAACGATGCCGTAAAGTCACTTACACTCATGCAGAAGAAATTGGAGCGGTCTTGGATGTAACACATTTGCCTAGAAGATACCTACTCAGACTCCTTTTGAAGACATCGGGATTGTAGTTATCGGTAAACGGAAGATATCGGAAGCTCGAACATTCTAATCCTTGGCTGTTCGAATAATTATGAATCGGGAATTTGGTACAGGCATTATAATGATTTAGAGACTAACTTCCGTGCCAGTGGGGGGTAAGGCAGCAGACCGCAGTGGTACCAACTGCAGGCCTACCACTACAAAATTACACTTCTTAAGGTGGAACGTTTCACACCGGCGGGAAATTTAAATTTCAAATAGTTTTTTTTTCCTTTTCGTAGCTATACTAGGTATTCTCAATAATATTGAAATTCGCGACAATCCTAGATTATTTATCACGTTATTTGTAGAAATATTTAACACTTATGTACCTGAATACTCAAATAAGTCCAGAAACACTACAATTATCAGTTTCACGGTGTATTGGCTTATTTGAGCAATCTAGTGCATTAGTTTTAAATATCTCTGTGTAATGTACGATTGTCCTGATTTCCTTTATCATTTACATTAGCTACCCAGTCTAGTTCTGAAAACGAAAAAACTGTTGAAATTTATATTTCCCTCCATTTGCGAAACGTTGCACCTTAACTGTTCGAATGACGAATGTGGAAGCACATTTCGTTCAGGAACCTGCTGGGGGGGGGGGGGGGGGGGGGGGGGGGGCTTACCTGTGTGCCGGTGGGCGGTACGGTAGCAGACTGAGGCGGCACAGACTGCACGGGCCTCGCCGGCTTGGCCATGGCTCGCTGTAGAGTCGCGCGTTTGACTGACACCATCAGCCACACGTCTTCTACCCTTTGGGCCACCTGGAAGACGGGTCTGCATTAGAATCTGCTTCTTTTACGTTGAAAACTGCGTTACGCGGGCGCCCGCGCGGTGTCGTATCAGTGTCGCTTTGTATGGAACTTGACTGGCCTGAAGATTTTGATTCATTTGTCATTCTAACAAACTTTAAAGACTTTAGCTAGAGGGTACGGTTCATGAGGAGGAGAAATCGACTTCCAACAGTTCTTATGAGCGTAAACATACTCAATATGAATGTTAATCATTTCGGTATGTGCTCCACCTATCCAAGCCAGACCGCCGTGATGGATTATGACCTGATCCTCCTCACGAAAGTGAGGAAGGACCCGTGCTCAGCCTAGGGCGGATATGGGTTATGACTCAGATTGGATGAATGGATTATGATGATGATCATAAACGTTTCTAACTAGCAGTTTTTATGTTACCTGAGTGACCAAAGCTCTGGTTTCCTGTGTCGCGGACTGCATCAGCATATCCCGGAATTCCTCCGGCGCCGTGAGGTCGAAGCTCTGTGCGTCTTCTAGAAGTTTGTCTACTGCTAGAAGGCCACCTTCGCCGGCTAGGATCTCAACTCCGGTCGCGCACCATTCGTTCGCCTGTTAGAAAAGAAGTATTGTTGGCATTAATCTACGAAGTAAACCTTACCTTGCCTAGGTAGATTAAACTTTCAGGTTTTTTTTAGATATTGGAACTTTTACAGGCTACCTGAGAGAGGTTCAGAAAACCTTAGTATGGATGTCGGTAATTTTACAAGCGCTTGCTGGTTTGCGAAATCAACTATTTTTAGAGTTTTATTTTCAATTCTTTCTATATTCTATGAATATTACATAGTTTTGTGGAATCACGTGGAAATTGGCTTCGTAATAAAATGTTTATTAGAGTCTAGGCAAAGCCTGACTTCCACGTGGTTCCACAAAACTATGTGAAACTCTAAAAATGGTTGATTTCGCAAACCAGCAAGCAAGCAAGCAAATAGCCTAAGCCCGACTAGGCAGGTATCAGAAGAGGGCAGGTTGTTGGTTAGCAGAAGACTATAGCGGGAGCTCCGCTTAGCTTTACCCTCGCCTTATTTGTTAGGTTTTTTAATTGGCCTGATTCATTGCAACTTGCAAGAAACTGAATGCCTTATTATTACGATTTCTGTGGTTGAACCAGTCAATAAAGTAAAAAAAAAATTAAGTACATACTTAAGTAAGTACTAGAAGTTTGTACTTAGTAGAAAAAGTGTTATCACAAATCGTTATTGAACATGACTTACTAATCCGAGTCTTGTGGATCCATAGTCCGCCCACATTTTTCCTGATCTCAGTATACTATATGTAAGTATACAACTATACATATCAGTATTATATTGAAGCCAACAGAAATATTACTTACTTTGTCTATCCTGTCCATAAGATCACGTGCTTTCGTTAATAAAGTATTTCGTTTTAATATTTTGTCCACGAGCAGTGTACTCGTTCGTCTCAGTTCTTCGCATTTTGACTCTATATGGTCGACTGAACTCAGCGGGTCTTGCATTAACTTCTCTCCTGTGGAACACAATTATCAATTGAATATACTTCTACAAAATATCTATGTTATTGTATGTACATAACTATGTATGAATTTATATTTTAAAACTTTTATATTTGTTTCGTAAAGGGCGTTATTTATTTTTTCCGCTCATACGCGATTACTATTCTTTTTACCAAGAAAGTTTTACTAACTTGTCACAGATTTTATATTTTCATTACAAAAAAGTCAATAAACAAGGAGGATCTGTTTCAGGCTTGGAAAAGATTTTATTAACCAATATTTTGGATTAGGTCTTCAGAATTTGTAGTTACCGTCTTCAATTACTGATGAAGCAGTGTCGAGATCACAGTTACATAGTTTTTCAAAATCATTCGCCTCTTGCATTAAACTATCCACCCTTATTGCCGTCTCTCCAACCTCGGTCATGTCGCACGCAGTTTTTAGATGATTGTCTAAAGTCGCCTGTAAACAAAATATTGAAATTAAATAGTAGGTAAAATAATGATATACGTAAATTATAAGATAATAATTAATTAATAATAATAGATAATACATAAATTTATTATTTCATTTGATTGCTTTTTAAATAAAACCTTCTTTTAAAGAAAGGTAGCTACCTCCTTGGTAGAGTTTTAATGTTCTGACAGATCAACAAAAAAAAAACTAATTTGACGCAAATCCAAACATATTTTTATACTCTTTGGTATTCCTTGCTCTTTGGATAACCTATATTTAGGAAAAATATAGACCCTGCAATTATTTTATAAATAAAACCAAATAATTAAGATAAGCATGGATATTGTGTGCAATTTTCGCAAATGTAGAAGACCATTATCAAGTCAAGCTTGGGTGACAACGTGTTCACACGCATTCTGCGTGGAGCACGGAAAAAGCGAATTTAAAAGAAACGCGGAAAATTCCCTGACTTGTCCCGCTTGCGGGACGGAACTGCGTGACAAGTTCGACGTGATTCAGGCAGATCTGAAGCCTGGAGAAACGTTCAGGTCTATAGTACTGGCAGGCATGAGACCAGACACTATCATGGATATAGCGATGCGGGCAATGTCGTTCTGGTCGTACCAAGTGGAACAAGAGACGCTGTACCAAGAAAATGTAGCCAAACACACCAGAGAAAAACTCCAGTGCATGGAAGAAATCAATACACTGAACCTGCAGAAGATGAAAGCCGAGTTGGAGACGTGCAAACGCAAAGTATCGTCTCTACAAACCGAGTATAACAAGAAAAGAAAACAAGCTGAAGAATTGACGGCACGCTTGGAAGAAAAGTCTAGGAAAATTCAGAAACTGACGTACCAACTAGAGTCGCACAAGCGCAAAAATATTAGCGTAAACAATTTCGAAAACGCGAGTAATAATCAGGAGAAATGTATGGATATATCGGAGCTAGTGGGCAAGAGGGCAGCTTCAGAGGCTTTCGTGTTTAGGCCAATGAAGGACACGGATGACTCTCATCATCGAATATGTTCACCGAAGACGCCAATGTTTGATTTCCGTAATAGAAGTCATAGACAAAATCAACAGCAGCCCCAGCCCCCTCACTTTCAATTCAAACCCATAACATCATAAAGAGGAGGAGTTATCCTTGTTGTAAAAGCAATCAACGTACTAGAGAATAAGATAAAATTTAGATTGTCTAATAATTAGGAATTGAGTATAGTTTACCTGCATCTGTTTAAAGTTCAATAAAAACGTCCTAAACTTCAGCCAGTGGTTTAATTTCGTGGAATGTTTTTTCCAAAAGTTGTCAAACTGTTTTTCAGTCTCTTCCAATTGTACCAGTAATCTGTAAACACAAAGTTCAGGTGATTAAAATGCGCATTTCTACAAATATAGGATAGAAAAAAATAATCGATGGGACAAGAAATTTTACAACGAAATCCTTAAATGTACTTTGTCGATGTGCAATGAAAATTTAGTTAAAAATTGTAGTTAGGTAAAATACAAGTATCAAACCCCGAAATCCGTACGTACCCAAAATATATCCAGCAGTTTCGCAATAGTTGGCTTTTTAAAATATTTTCAATGAATAATGTGAGGTACATTATGGAAGACAATGATATCCAGTGCGGGGAACGAACCACTGTCATTAAGTAGGCAGACAGGTACTTAAGTAATGCCAAATTAGCTAATGTTTAGTAGTGGGATGCGTCTTTTGCAAGGGACCACCTGGGGAAGTACCTTTGCCAGATATTCATCCGTCAAACATAGTAATGTTCCGGTATTCTTTCCAGCGAAATTACTGCGCATATGAGACTAGAGCCGAAGTCTCAGGGTGACGGGCGCAGTGCAGTGCCGCGCAGGATTATGCAATGCAGGGTTCTGGGTGGTGCTGTGACTGTTTTGGGCAGGCGTAGCGCTTACCACCAAGTGAACGACTTGCTTGTCTCAGAGTTAAATAAAAAAATTAATTGAAACAAAATAAATGTTTACCTTTCGACAGCAGCAACATGACTAATAATATTATAAGTTAGATTTGGTTTCCGCACTTGCGCCAGTAACTCCTCGCCTTGCGATGTCGCTGTCGCCAGTTCAGTTTTTAAAGCTTTATACCTGAAAGCAAAAACCACACAAAAAGTTAGAAGCTTTTAATCACCTGCCAAAGTTATCGGAAACTGTACCTACCACAAGAAATGCAACGTGTCGATAAGAAATCGAAAGGAGATGAGCGATATAAAACGCGACGCAACGAAAACGCGGCATGGCGTTAATGGATTATTTAAAATCTCCGAGAAACATTTTATAATTCGGAGCGATACTTAAAGTCCCATAAACTAGAAATATTAACTATCAAAATAACGATCGTTGTACTAAATTCAGCAACGAAACAAATATAAGCATTTGTGGCGTAGCGAGTTTTACGGTGGAAATCGAACCGTTTATGTTCTTCCTCTCAACTAGTATGAAGCTGGATGCAAGGCCAACAATTAATTGGGTAAAATACCTACCTATAATATCATTTTATCTTTTTTATTATTATTCTAAAGCACACAATTATGTTCCACTTTTACACACACTACATTATAACAAAGTAGAAATTAGTTTTTACCACCAAATCTATCAACAGATTATTTTACACAAAACATCTGCGGTTATTCTCAAAACAAAACACTTTCCTTTATAGTTCCTTGACTAAACATAACAAACAATATAAAATATACAAGATAGAAACACGTTAGATCTCTAGAAGCCGTACCTCTCAACTGGTTTTTAAGTTAGAATATCTCGCATACTGACCTAGATTCTTGACAGTCTAATAATTCTTTGGTTTGTGTCGGGTCGTTCCCCATATCGCAGTCGACGATCTCGTGCATAAAGTCGTCCAGCTTGCTCGAGATCTCCTTCATCAGGGTTGAGAACTTCTCTAAAGCCTGAAAACGGATATAAAGGTCATCGACATCTCATCAATAGTATGAATACGAAAGTAGGTTTGTCCTCTCTTCACGCCGAAACGGCTGAAAGATTCTGATAAAATTTAATATTTAGATACTTTATACTTTTTATCCCGTAAAAATGAACGATTCCTGTGGGAAAATTGTTAGCGCGGGTGAAACCGCGGGGCGCTGCTATTATTATAATTTAATATACGATGTACCATATTCTTTTTACGGGAATACAAACTATACATCATTTACTCGTACTGCAATTCGAGGATATTCTAATCAAATCTTCTCTGAATTTAGGAAGCAAAATAAAATAACGGCTCGCTCTCGCTCTGTATAATGAATCTCTATATTAACTCCATCAGATTACAATATCAAACAGAATAATTTGTAACGGTTCTCAGTAGTTTCATAACGGCGATCAGCAGTTATGGAACGTCCCTTTATCCACACAATATTCAGTGCGCAAGGATTAACATCATTGAACAACATACAAATCAGCGCTCTCCACGGTTACCGATTTGCAGAGAATTTCGTTTGCGCGATTCAGGAATTGTACACGCATCTGAAGTTAGCTACAGGTTTTAGTGCATTTGCTGCCAACGAATTCCACAAGATGGCGCCTATTTCAGTTACAGGAATAGGTAAGGAAAGGAACCTTTACACAGATTAGAACCTGCGGTCGCTTCGTTGTTGCACAATAGAGTTTATCCAAACTTTTATTTAATTTTATCTTATAAATGTCTTTTTTTTATGTAGGTACTTACTATTCGTTGCTGAATCCACTCGGCATGTGAATACTGCAGCTCCCCACCCAGGTCGGGCGTCAGCTGTGATCTGTCAAAGTACTCGTACAGCTCTTCGACAGAAGAACACACCAGAACCTTGAACCGAAACTCCTCCTTGAACAGTTTGTTGCTCACTTCCGACAGAGCTTTCTGGAGGAAGCTCGCAGGCCGTAGCACGTAGACTGTATGGATCATACCGGGGAAGAACTCCTGAAAAATACCAATTATTTGATTGAGCCCAAATAGACGGAAACGTGTGGAAAGAAATTGGGGAGAAACCTTTGCCCAACAGCCAACAAAAGACAAAGGAAAAGATTTTGTAAATCTGGAGAATAAGAGGGAACAAAAATTTCATAGTATGAAAACGGTAAAGGGGATTCCCGGAGGAAATACTTACAGAAACTCTAATTAATACTGTTTTGACGGAGTTCCATCTGTCCTTTCTCCGATCTATTATTAAGTGAAAGCCCATGTCTGCTTCTAGTAATCTGAAAAGAGAAAACGACAAAATTAGCACGACAAACTTATCAGTTTAACATAGCCAATAGAACTGTCTAACACTTATATTAGCTATATCTATAGAACCATTGTTTCATCAACTATCAAAAAAACCAAGATAACCATGCAACCGGTATCGATATCGATTGGTGACGGCTCCTTTTATTTCAGTCATTTTTTGCAAGTATCGGATGATCCACTTTTATTTGGCAAGAGGCGGACTTGGCCATCAATTTCCTGTCGCGACGGTCGGTCTAGATATTTTTTCCAGTCGTCGCGTCTCGTTTCTATCTACTTATAGTCTGGAAGTTTGTCAGCCTAGTCTGATAAATATTTTGATTATCCGCCTAGAAGGTCTTTGAATAAAATAACAGTAAAACATCCAAAATGTTTACCATGATCCATGTTTAGCAGTAAACTCAACTCGCCCAATTCTGCTAGTTCTACTAGTGGCATAATTCTTTAACGAACCTCAAATACTAATTTCAAAAATAGAATGTACCTACGTATACCGACATCTTCCCCGCGAGGATATATTTTCACTTAATTTTTTTGTCATATCTAACTAAGTTGGAGAAGAGTGACAGTTTCCTATTACCTCGCTGAAAATTAATCCTGCTTCTGGCGCCCATATTTTAATACAAGTACTCCATGAACGGGAATACCATTATCATCAACTAAGTAAAGAGCAGCAGAGGTGGCTAAACTGGAACTTCTTGAAGCTGCTGGGTCCTGTAACGTTGCTGAGTCATACAATGTTGCTGGGTCATACTTACGAAGGTACTGAGGTGAGGTAGAGCAATAGTTTCCTATACTCTGGCGCCGTGAGGATGTGGAAGTTGTTGTTATCGGGGAAGGTGATGAGCGGCCGGTGGTCCTTGGCCAGGCCGCCGGTAGCCAGCGCATACTGCGGCAGGAGGAGTTCACCCACGTTCCGCCCATCATCGCCTTCGCCGCCGCCGCAACCATCGCACTCTGCTTCTGGAAACAATAAAGTAACATTGCTAAATCTGTTGGTATGTCTAGAATCAGTTATGGGTGTCCGTTTCTATTTCATAAACTTCGCCAGACGAACTCTTCCAAGAGAGGCCTGGCACTCCCAACTGTTCTTGGAAGCAAGTCTTGGCGCCATTCGAAGTTATCATATCTTAAAGGGTGTAGGGGTTAGTGAGTGACAACAAATGGTATGATAGGACTGAAACCGATTGAGTAATCTGTGACTAAATCTTAACTCTTGCTCAAAATAATTAGCACCAACGCTAATGAAAAAGACTAACTGGCAAATACGACACAAATGAAGAAGACGCAAAAAAATAATCATCTCACTAGCTCGGACTCATCTCTGTTCAACGACTGTTCATACTATTTCACTGATGAACTTGTAGTATTTAATCAATATAAACGTTACGTAATAGTCGTGTAATATAATATTGTCTGGAAGCCTAACCTTTGAAGGGCCCTCGACTTTACGAAAGTCTTCTTTCTTGCGTATCAATTTAAATATTCGAACATCGTTTAAAAGGCTGTGGATACATTCTGATTTCAATGAGCAAACAAACTTTTAACACAATAAAGTTGCCCTTTTATCTTTCGCGATCAAAGTTAAACTAAACGAGCGGTTAGATGATATAAATTATAATCCAAAATCTCTTAAGTTTTAACCGTATCCGACACAAGCTCTTAAAAGTGTTGTTTGTGGAAACCGACAGTCCCAGTAACTAGTTAAACTTTTGTGGTGGTTGCGGACGAACTTTTAATCAGTTATCAAAAGTCTGCGTTTTATTTCTGTCCAAATGAGTTTCTACAATTTCTTGATCATTTGCCAAACTCTTATAAGTTACACTTATAACACGGCTTTACGCTTCGATTTCAGATTTGTATTACATCGCCTAGTATCGAGATGAAAATTCAGTCAAAATTAAATATCGGTTATAACGATTTTCATATGTGTGTGTATCTTTTGTGTGGTTTTGTATATTTGTATATGTATGTAGTTACACTTAGGCATCTATACGTACGTATTCTAAAGTATATCGTAATCTATATACCTATACCCGCTAAAATTATGCACAGAGATGACGATAAATAGAAATTTGCTGAATGGCTTCGAGAAAAAGATAGTACGGCGGTGCCTTTGTTTTGCTCGATTTGGCGGGGCACGAGGATATAGTAACCAAAATATACTACAATACCACCCTACCTATATCGCCCTAAATTCGTGTGTTGACATCTATTGTGATCATCTGTAATGTTATCAAAGTTTTACACATTTACTACCGAACATAATTATTATGCCTACATACCTATTTATAAAAATTGTCTGAAGCTTGAACACAAGGTACCATCGCGTGCTTCCTTGCCATTAATTGCCTGCCCACCATGAGAATCGTGGAGCTTAGAATTGTTATTTATTTTATAGCCAATAGAGGTAGTTTCCCTTTGCTACAGGAGCTCTCCTGACAAATTAATGCGTCTTTATTAGCTAGTCGTTGACAAAATTGGAATTGAGCCATCTGGATGTACTGAATCAGGAAATACTGATTTCACCGAAGCAGGTAAGATATTAAAAAGTTTATCAATACAATTTGATGAAGACTTAGAACTATTCTTTACAAAATGTAACCCCATTTCTAATGATCAAATAACATGAAAAGTTACTCGTCGGCTTCTATATCCGAAGGTGCTTTAAGTAAGTACTTTACTGATTTTAATGAGTATTTATTCGGTTGTTAAACATAGCCTCGTGCGTCTTGGGACCTAGATTTTCTGAAATTGAACCGGAGAGTCTTGTTTGCACACTACCTACTAGGCAGTTGAAAATCTAACTAAGGTTCTTTCTCTTGGGGGTAATTATATTGTTAAAATATGTGTCCCTTATCTGCCCTTAATATAAAGTACTTCAGTGGGTCAGGGATGAGCAAACCGAACATGCTCATATTTGCGGTCTGACAATGTCTGGATGTAGAGTGCGATTCGTGACAATGTAGGGCGACCTTATTTGTTCAGTAACAAAGGTTTACCGACTTGTGGTAGATAGTTGGAAATAGGATGTCAACGTTTCTCGTACCCAACCTTCCGGTTGTAGTATTTTTAAACTTTCACTTTGACTCGAATGTCCACTTGATTACTCGTGATTATTACTCGATTACTCGATGATTTACTATATGTACAAATTGTCACAAATGCACGTATTCTTTCATAAAGACATGTAAAAAAAATATTTTTTGTCGTAGACTTATTATGTAAAGTAACATTGACCTTACCGGAAATTAATCCGGCAACGGCAAAAATTATAACGGCAACCGCAAGCTTCCTTAGAAGCAGTAAGCTAAAAACGTTTGATATATGTGTTGCCATAAAGCAATTCATAAAGCCAATTCCCATTTGACAACCGCTATTATTCGAGCGGGTTCGCTGACCGACGACGTACGCGCGCACAAAAGTCAAGTTAATTGTAACTTCTTCAAGACTTGAGTAACACGGACGGATAAACGAATAAAAAGGGCATTTCAGTAACACAAATAAGTAATATGCATATTCTGCAACCTACTAAATAAGGATCATGAATAAAGGCGAACGGCCTTAGTTAATATTGTGTGTGGGACATACAAAGCAAAGTCAGTGCACCTAATGAGGGACGCTGATCCCGGGACAATAGCGTGGATGTACCGCGTCAAGTCCTGCGACATGTCGCTCCATTTGTCAATGAATCCACCGGTTTCATAATAGGTACATATTTTAAATTTATAATATTACCAAGCTAGACTGGACTACGGTCTTCCTCCAGATTCCAATGGATAGACTTATTACTGTCCGCGTTACTTATGGAGTCAGCAACCGCCGTGTTTTGTTGCTTTACACGTTCCTTTTGGATAGGCTCAGCTAGGTTTATCTTTAATTGTTTTTAACATTGTGATAATAATGTTTTTTTTGCGACACGATAAATAAAATGTATTGTGATGACAGCGCAGGAATGGGAAATCCTAACTGTTGATTCCTGATAGGATGTTCCAGTCCAACCAAGAGTGAATATTTCTAATCGTTACGAATTCGACCAAAATGAAGTTCAAAATATAAAAACCCTTAAAAAATCTGATAACATTTTAAGGAATTTGAAGGTGTTTTACGTTTATCTCACAATGCGGGGCAATGATACGGTTACGCTCCGGCGTATCTAAGTCTTCACGCACATACTTCTAATGCCTCTGTAGACGCTATGTAAACAGATACAATGTAACCGCATGGCGTGTAATAGAAGCTTATTGCGTAACACTATCCATGTAAATACTTAGCACGTATGTATTTACACGGCCTGCCCCAAGGTTTCCTTCTTACACCTCCATTATTGATAAGGTGAGCAATTTGAAACGGTAGACACTCTAGAAATCAATATTACGACGTGCTAAGAATAACTGTAAATGAAACCTTCACATTGAAGTCGTCGATAGGTATATCTAAACATAATCATAATTTATAATATTCTAGTTTCGTGTGCTAAAGAAGTAGACACGTTTTTGTGACTGAGCAAAATGTAATTAGCAAATAAAAAGTTGATAGATATTCAAATTACGACTTGACAAAAAACTAAAACTAGTTTTGATTTCATCCGCGTACTCATTTAAATATTTTGAGAGGTTGTCAATGGCGTAAATAGGGGTGCAAGAAAAGAGTCTCTCTGAGGGGCGTTTTGATAAATCGATTCCTATGATTATATAAACTCCCGGTACACAGTCTGACGGGGTAATACTGTCACTACCATTTTTCAAGCAAAACAATCTCAATAAAACAAAACACGCAACGAAAAATACAAAATGAAAGAATTACATTTCTTGTAGAGCAACTTACTCTGATTAATCGTGAATCTTCTTTTCAAAGAAAATTGGCGAATGCAGTACAATCTAATTGTATCTATACCCGGTGCTACTTCCGAAGTAATAAGTACAGATATATTTCTAATAACTGCCTCTTATTCCAGCATCTTCACATAAGTTGACCTAAATCCCGTGCATGCAAGATGCACAAAGCCTCGCGCCCGTATACCTGGAGTGGCTGGAGAGTCCTCTACAGCCTTATTGGGACGCCGGAGCGCAGCCTAATCTGTTCCAGTCTCTATTCATAATATTATGTGCTGTGTGTTGTCTCTATACTTGTACTTGTAAAAGCTAATATACTGCCTACCTACAGATAGTAATGGAAATAACTTTGTTGGTGATGTTTAATAAATTGTACTGATAAAATTAGTAAGCAAGCCGCTAAATTACAGTGACTTGGTAGGAAAAGTCATTATTTACTAATAAATACGAGTAAGTATAAGAATTGTGGTGGTGGCCAAGAGGAGCGCAACGATCACGGGGCAGGCTACCAGCTCGAATGTCGAACGACATCGTCAAGCACGCCGGGGCAGACTGGATGAGACTTGCACAGGACCGAAACAAATGGCGTGAAACACAGGAGGCCTATTCCCAACAGTGGATGGATACGGGATGAATAGATAGATAGATAGATAAGGAAGGATTGTGTATTACAAATGTTTAATGGAAAAGTGTTTAAAGAGCCGCGAAATTACATTGACGACGTATTGACTGACTATAATGATTATACCAATGGCTTAGTTTTTTATGTTAATAAAATGGCTTAGTTAATTGCTGTTCAAAGTGTTCAACTAATCAATAACTATGTTCTGGTTTCAAGGACACTGTTTCCAACTAAATTACTGGGCATATGAGACTTTAGAGCTGATGTCTCAGGGTGACGAGTGCAGTGCAGTGCCGCGCAGGATTACGCAATGCAAAGTTTTGGGTGGTAATTGTTATGGGCAGGCGTAGCGCTTTCCATCAGGTGAAGGACTTGCTCGTCTCGTCACTAAGTCAAATAAAAAAAATATATAAGAGGAAATATTTTAGCTAGGTATGGGAAAGAGAATACTTAATTAAGATGGTATTTCTAACTAAAGCGATAACAACTTTATCCTTATGTCGAAAATATTGTTTAAATTCCTGTTCAGCTTTGGAAAAATATAATTTACTGGTTTATCCTATCACAAAACTGTTTTAGAATTACATAGTATAAAAATTATTAGAGTATTTATAAACATTCACAAATTGTTAACATGATTTTAGTCTTTTAAAAATTTAAGTTTAAAATATAATAAAAGTATACCTACAATCTAATCTACCTATGTATTTTGTCACAAATCCAGTGGTTCACCTGTTTAAACACTTTTCTGTTATTATTCACATTATCACCTGTATACGTAACAGTACCTATGCTACATAGGGTATGCTCTATGTAAAAACCATTTTACTTGCAATTGCTTTCATTAGGTATGCATGGAACGCTTTATCACGGCTTGCCTTTGATCTCAGTGTATGAAGAGATAGATTGTGAAGATTCCGATAAACATACCCATATGGTTGGCTATGTATAAGTTTGAAAACCTCCCTTTGTAATGTGTATAGTCAATTTTATAAACTTGACTCGTACTTTAAGTCATTGAATTTCAAATGGAACAGTTGGAGCAGATTTTAAGTTAGAGCAGAGTGCGTTTGGTGAAGCTTATATTGTGATGCATTTGAAGTTTAGTTCTGAATGCTCAATCTTCAAATACACTGAAACACTTCACATAAGGCATAATAAATAATAACAATCGCAAATAAATTCACTTGCCTATCTTGTCACTTCCGATAAAGAAGAACGCAAGTCTCATCTGTGAGAGAAACACGCGGAACTTGAAGAGGCACATCTGACACCGCGCGTGCTTCGCCCGTGCGCCCACCGCCTTCTGAGCACTTCACTTACCAAGACCACTGCGAACTGTAGCGTAATCAACGCACCGAGAAAAACAACGAATCATAAAATATGGATGATCGATTTCACGCATCGATAAACAAAACCGACGCCGAAATCATAAACAATTGCGCACTATGAAATATTTCACGGGATTAAACAGTCAAAACTAAGACAGTTAGATCTTATCCGAGTGAAGTTAGCGTCTCTCGTGGCGAGTAATTAGAGGTAATTACCTCGGAATCCAAAGCACTGCATCCTCCTGCGCACGCGGCAACAAGCGCCGGTGGCGACCACACTAACACTAGTGTTGTCGCGCTCTGACATCACACCGGCACCACCCTCTGACATACGACCTTTGTCCACTGCATGCAAATCAACCGTAGTGCGAGCCTCTATCGCAAGGCAGCAAGGTACACGTGGTGATCACAGGAGGTAATACAGCGTGCGCACTGGACCGCAACTGAGTGACGGTTGAAATATCAGGCAATTGGGAAGCGTTCCGCCTTATCGACGGCTCTTCAACATCGAGATAAAAATTTGATCAGCGGAAATGGGTCTCGTATCTGATATTTTCAATCGGATTAAGTTAGACGACACAATCGTGCGGATCGATGTATCTACTCCCAATGGTGTAGACTAGTAGAGTAAGATCTGTATGTATATTGATCTACCAGATATAAGGAAACGTTAAATAAACACCTCTATCAAAACAATGGAAACTGGAAAATATGTGGAGTATTTGTTTGCGGATAATGTTTACGTTATTGAACAATACTTATTTACATTACTCGATCCGGATGATGATTTGAAAAACAAACAACACATTATTTTAAATGGATTCCAATCCGCATTGATTTCAGAAGTTAAACAATTGGATCAGAAATATTGCAGCTATTTAGAAAACCGCTAGAGAGGAATGGAGGCAAAACATCCAAACCGTTCGGAGTGTTCGAAGCCGATGTCGAATAAACGGGGCTACCATTGCACGGAATGCGGGTAACAGACTGGAACACCAATGTTTTACTGGACTTCTGACAAGTTAATGTACACTACTGAGAACTATCAAACGGAACATTAGTAAAACTGTTACGCGAAGTCGGTAAATCGCACCTCCGCGTCGGACATCTTCATTTACAGACGTAATGAAACTAAGAAAACTTGCATCATCTAATGAGATGTTCAGATCAATGATACTGTAAGTAGGTTATTATCAGCTTATCAGATTTAATGAAACTTGCAAAGAACCGTATCGGTTTGGATAGGAAAATGGGAACGGCAGACGAGACATTTTCTTAGAGTCGTCTACTTACGCAGCCATGAACGCGAAATGGTTGAAAGACGAAGAAGAGCAATAGGTAGACCTAGCAATTACTAAGTTATTTGATAAGCCATGCCTAATGGCCTTCATATCTGGATTCTGGACAAGTGACAGGCTCGACCGTAAACTGACATCAATCATGGACACAGTATTTGTTCGAAACCGCGATGGAAGCTTGGTAGGTATATAAGCTAGCATTTCCAACAATAAGAATCACAATGGACGAGTTGATCAACTAGGACGCAGAGAGAACTATTCGTGCAATTTAGGCCACACAATGTAGAGAGTTGGGAGTAGCGATTACACAACGAGATGACCAGTGACTTTCGTTCGTTACGCACACAATTTTTAGGTCCTTAGCTTTGTTATTTGGCCAAGTATTCAGTACTATGTTTATTCTTTGTACAAGTTTACAAGTTTTAAGTTACAACTAGCATGTTCGAGTTGTAATAATTGATAAGTTAGTAGATTCAATTCTGACAAATGACAAGATATAAATAGTCGTGACCTTAGCCATCACAGAAGCCGTTTTCTTTTTCCAAATCCTTTGTTCTATTTATGTACTTACTTGAATTCTGCCAAGAAAGCCTCCTAATAACATAGGTTGTAAGTTAGTGTGAGGATTAGTTAAAAATAATGAGTTTTTGTTGACAAATATATTTTTAAAGATAAGCTTTTATAAAATACGCATTCGATACAGCCAGCTGATGAAAATGAGCCCAAACACCATCAATCTATCTTTAGTTACTGAAGAGTTTCGTTGTCTACCTTCCGACTCTATCACAGAACATTATAGGTATACTAGTAGCGGAGGTCTCTACTATGATAAGATCAGTTCGATTCATGTCACCGTAATATTATTGTCATCGGAACTTGACAGGTATGGAATTCAATGGAACTCAACTCACTCAATTCAATGGAACCACATATACTGGTTTAAAATTAGTTAGCCTAAAACATATATCCCAAAAACTAGATCGCCCTCAAATCCAAATCTAGTCTAATCATGTCTATTTTTACTTAATTATATGGATAATAGCTGATTATCCATATAATTAAGTAAAATTTTATAAAATATGGTTTTATTTATCTTGCTTACTCACAAGATACAGTTATAAGGAAAAGTAGAAAAGACAATGAGTAAATGACTTCTGTAAGTGCCATGAGAAAATAAACATAAGTACTAATACAGTGCTGGTGCTTTGTGCAAAAACAATGGACCAGGAATGGAAACAATGCTACCAATTTCAATAGGTGAGAGTGGGAATATAAATGTCCAATAATAATCGGCCAAGGTATATGGTTCTAGCAAGCACGGTCGAATAATAATATACAGGAATAGGCAACAATGAAAGGCAATGACATCACATATAACATTAAATAGCATTTGCACCGCGACTTCCCTCCCGAGTACTACAATTATATGCCCTTCCCCGGGGTTCAAAACTTCGATCTAATAACCCCCTTTCCAAATATAACGATCTGTTGTGGCGTTTATCCGTGAACAGGGAACAAACTGAATTGCTTTGGCTTTTATAATATTAAAAAGATAAGATTAATTATTATGATACAGCAGGTAACTCTTTGATTGACAAACAAATTAGGTACTTACTCGTATTTACAGTGCTAAAGGTTCATAAGTTTTCTGTATACATATGTCAGTGCTATTGTATATCTCTGTGACTTCAGTGATGTCAGCGCCCGCGCATCTATTGTCTCCGCGGCCTTGTACAGTAGCAAAATCAATTACCATTTGCACATATTGACGATATTGAACTTTATTAGTGCTCGTGTTGTTCTCACTCAAGGACTTTTCTTCGATAAATATGATTTATAGAATTATAAGTCACACAAAAGTACGGACAACAAGAAGTAAGTTGACCTGCCATTATAATAACGGCTATGGATGTGACAGCAAAACTGCTACACAGCGCCACAAAATAATTAAGCCAACTAGGAACTAAAATTAAGAAGTAGGAGTCCCGGACAAAGTCTGTAACAAGCTCCATAGATCCTCTCCCTATCTTTGAATTTCTCGTTTTATACGACCAAGTAAGATCAAGAGTTACCCGGCCTAGCTACTTGGTCACTTTGGTCAGCTGTAAACATTATGTCTCGCGACTGCAGCGCTAGGTCTGCAGGACTTCTTTTGTGGAGCGGCCTCTACATAATCTAAAGAAAACCTACAATTAGTAGCATCAGTAGTTCCTTCAAAAGGGACTGCCAAAGGAACGAATGGCATATTAAAATTTGTATTTCATATCTTCATTTTGTACTTGTATAAACGTAGACATTACGTTCGTGAAAAACTAAGTTGACTTGCCATATACCCACCTAATGATAGTTAAAAATGTGACAGCAAAACTACAATATATACTAACCCAATAGGTAATATTGTCGCCTTCATTGTCGCCTATTGAATATAGTTCCACAAGTTATCTAAGTCACGGACGACACACAATGAGGAGATAACGCAGCTTGGTGCCTGTTAGACGGCTTTGTTATTGTATGCCATTAGATAGCTCGCGGTAGGTGTGACTACTGTCATCGTACCGTGTTATTATGTCTGGTTTACTGTTCCTTTTTATGGAATAAGGTTTTGTTAACCGATATTTTTTTCCTGGCCAATTCGTATTTAGTACTGTAAGCTGATTAAAATGAGTATAAACATTAAACACCATCAAGTGTTTTCTATATCTCGCCTCTTTTTATCTCTTTTTAAATAGCTGGATTCCGATTTTTGAATCTCTACGGGTGGAAAATTTCAGCAAAATGGTCGATTTGCTAGAAATTGGTGAGAATAGACCGAATGAGATTCAAAAATTGCTCTCTTGACCAATACATATATATTCTAGAAGATTCTAGAAAATACACATCGAAAAGGTTTTATATTAGGAAAGACTGAAGGAACAGTGATAGAGATCTTACGGTTAAGATTTTTTATATCAATTATTTCGTTTGTGGGCCTATATATCCAGAATGTCATGTCAGTACCATTTATGGTAAAGAATGGAGGGAGTATAACTTGTGACAATATTTAATAGTTTAAACCTTATTAAACCAATATTTAAACCTTAAACGTGTTTAGGAGACCTCTTAAATTAATTTAGCTAATAAATCACGTAAGAAGTGAATATTTTCAAGAAATGATTTTATACAATGTAGATTGAAAATCTGATAAAAATTAACAGAAACTCGAGTAATTTTGTAATGTGAATTGTTGGTAAAAGTCACGATAAGGCTACAAAACAGAAAGGTAACACGACTTGCGTGATTTAAATACTTTAGCAGTAAAAGCTACTATTAAATTGGACCTAATAAAATAATTAGAGAAACCCAGTAAAACCTAAACACGTAAAGATCTTACATAGGTTAATAGAATTATGGCAAGTAAAAATGAATTAATAAATTCCTAATAAAAATATATTCTCAACTTTGAGGCCAAAATAAAGAACATTGGGGCTCGAAAAGATGTTTTCAATATCATAAATTAAATGTGAAAATTGGAATGTAGAGGTGTTTAAATCTTCAGCCAGTGAAGAAAGATAACGTGAAAGAAATGGAAGAGGGAAAGCCTCAGAGGAGTCAGAGCGTATAAAATTTCTGACAAGGTGACTTAGAGGAAGTAACATAGGTACAATTATAGCATAGCATTTAACGCAGTAGTTATATTGTCATTAGCTGTCACTGCCGTAACATTAAACACACGCGACGTCTTCCACAAGTCTTATAGCGCCTTAGCTGTAAAGATTTACGGAGCCGACAAATATCGGAGGGAACTTTGTTTTGAATAATTTTCATTTCAAAGTAATAAGTAGGTATTTGAGATTTTGAATATTTCTTGTCAGGCTGTCATCTGCAGGTTCTAGCAAAGAGTAGACGTGTTATAATAGATCCGATTAAAGTGATGGAACGAAACTGAAATTTGTATAATAATTTTGTCGAGTGTCGGCAAATGATTTAAACACAAAGATGTGCTAAGGGATGCGTAGTTAAAATAAAAAAAAGTTATGTGATAAAGTAAGTTCGGATGAATGTAGTGCACTTACGCCTCGGGGCCTCTTCTAGACTAAACTCTAGTGGTAGTTGAGTAGTGGTCCAAATTGGCAAACGCAGCTGCACTATGGCTTTTGTTTGTTGAGCATTTATTGTACTATGTACCAGTGCCGAAGATCAAATGCCCAAAACACTTTTTGGAAATTATTGATAAATAGTAGACTAGTAGGTAGGTACTAGTACTAAAAATACACACGAGAAGTAAGTGTCACAGAAAAGTTCCGAGGAAAATGCTATGGTTCCTAAAGTCAGAATGCAAATAATGAAGTCCTGTGTCCTTAAGAGTAGCTTTAAATTTCGATTCCGAACCTCATGAATATCATACCTAGGTGGATTCCGAATGTTCTTTGAATAGCATCACAATGGGACATCTATACAGTAGGGAGTGACAATAGATGAACAGGAAATAGAATAATGCAAAACATATTTTATATAGGTACGTATTTACAGTGATGGGGCGCGGGGTAACTGTGGGAACATTTATCCTATAGCCAGGTATCGATGATTTATTATAAATAGGCAGATCCATCCGATTATTACATTGTCAAAATTTCCGAATCCAACTTACTCGTATATATAAGCTGCCCGTAATGTGGATACGTAGTTCAACATAGACTTCATTCCACGTACCTTCTTGGGTTTCAGATGTTCTCATTCCTTAATAATTTCAAAATATCTAAGTACTTTACCAGCGTACCTTTAACTAAATAAATACTTCTGAGAACTAGTTCACGAATAAAACAACAATGAAACCGGTTCGATAAAGATTCGTTGGCTTCTGTACCATTCGAGGCATGTTCATGTTCAACGCTATAGAAAACCACAACAAGCTGGCATTTACAAGCTCATACAAGCCATAAGTAGATTGCGTTTAAACCCTTTACGTTGTAATGTGCCGAGGCTGTCTGAGGGTTAATGTAATAAGGGAATAGCCTATTTTGCGAAAACCTCGTTTCTGCTGTCAACAAACGCGTGTGGCATGCTTACAGTTGGGCCGGATAGGGCTACATTGTATCAAATACCTTTGAGGGGTTAGCTACGAGCCCCCATTAGCATAATTTTGTGTGCTAGCCTTGTTGGTAAAGATTTTCTCTATGGGCATTTTGAACCAAGTAAGGAAACCTTGTAAGTTTTATCTCTTCAAAAATGGAGGTACGATAGGGTGCTCTGAAAATTTACATTAAGCGTAGGAAAATGACTGATAAAGAAACAGTTTTGATAACAATTATATAGTGCTATCTAGTCTCTACAATATAGCAATAAAGACCTAAAATTTTCACCTGCTCTCCGAATCCGCAGATGCAAGAACATCACCAATAAACATAAAAAGAAAGAGTACCTCTTCCGAACGATATCTCCAACTTGTTCGGCACTTCGAACCGTATTCTCATATCACTCGTTTGAGGGTCACCATGAAACAAACTATTTATGAACTTCGCAATTTTCGAAACGAATCTACGAACTTTGGGAACCAATTGCGCGGGAAGGCCGGACCGGAATGGCTGGTGAAGCGAAACGGATGTTCTTTCTGTGACACCACGGCACGGACTGAGTCGGTCCTTCCGCAACGCGATGGGATGGCTCCCGCCGCGCCGCCGGCCTACATTTACATCCACACAACTCGACGCATGTGAGATGTGATATGATGTAATCTACATGTGACGCGACGCACAGATTACAAGTTCTCTCTATTGTGATAACACGTCACGCCAGCTGTTTGTTGTCGACTGGAGACCCAGTTGCTTTTATGAGGGTCTGTTTTGCTCATAAACCGAGAAGCACGCACCCGAGAATTTCGTAATGGATAACTGTTTCCCCGGTTTGTTTACTTCGGAGACAGAGTAAGGACCAGCCTGACTCCTCTTACGAAATTATTTGGTTGTTTCGAGGCTTCCGTGGGTGCTTGAACTTTGATCGAGTAAGAAACCAGTTCAAAAGAAATGCTACTATCCATATATGCTATGCTATCCAAAATTCCAAATACAGGGGTTTCTTGTGGCTCCAGGCTCGCTTCGTGCCGTATCTTATTAAGATTTATGGTCGGTCAAGTGTTCCGCGGGTTCAATAAGGGAAGGAATCTGAAACAACCGGTCTGTGAAAGCTCGACTTCCAGAGTTGTAATTACGTAAAGGAGTAGCTGCCTACTGTGGAATTTGCAGGAACCGTTCCGTTTGAAAGGTTTCTTAATGCTTTTTTAAGTGTTTCCATTCCATTTTTCAACTTTTTAATAGGAACATTCTAGATCGACTTTGGTAAGTTAGTAAGTATTTATAGTTTGAGCGGTTGATGAGATATGTAGTTATGTGCATTGTGCCCGTTAACGTCATTCGTCGGGTCTATTAATAGTGCACGCATGCAGACAGCAACACACCTCTACCAATACATATAGGCATCGTCTAGGGAGCAATGAGCGATTCACTCTCTCTGGATTTCTAGTCATCTACCTTCGAGAGTTCTGGTGGGTATAGGTTACACCTAGGTACTCGTAAACTCTAAATGGACTGTTTGAATCAATGTAAATACAATCTATTATTCATTGGAGCTTTTAGTGTGGGTTTGGTCTAATTTTACAACGATATGAGCTTTAAAAGTTGAAATGATGTCTTACCATTTTATGATTATAGCAAATTTTGATCAAAATAGAAATAACAAACTGGTAGGTATGGAAATAACAAAATAAATTATCCATTGAATGTATTTCTTCCACCTAATTATCATCAACAAATATACTCTGTCGATAGCACAGTATTTGTTCAAAATCTTCAAAGCTAATAACTTTTACAAAGTGTTGTTAGTTCAACGAGAAAGTTGGAGCAAAGAGCTGTTGATCTAAATAACCGTACAATGAAAACAAACTTTACTTCGCTCCGTTGCTGGCCCGATTTCCACAAAGTTTTTTCAGTGTTCGCCTATCTCTAAAGTTTGCCTGTATAATTGTGTTTCTGTATGCAATGTGGTCAGTTTTGATTATTAATAGATTAAAATAACTCAGTACAAATACATAACGTAGTACAATGGTTTCTCTATAAAACCGGCAAAGTGCGTGTTGGACCACGCAATATTTAGGGTTTTATAATTTATAGTGGATTATGTACACAATCAATTGTTAACACTTTGACTGCTGAGCTGATTTTCCTGTCTAGCCACTGGTACGGCTCTGCACACTCCATAGAGTTTTTCCATACAACAAACACAACAGTTGTGTTTTCCCGCACTCGTGGCAAGTTGTCAAAAACACGACTGTTGTGTTATCAGCACTGCGGGGCTATGCAGCACGGTGCGAATCAGCTCGAGTTCGTTTAATTTTGACGTTTAATTGCCGTTAAGTTTCGAGGGGTTATATTGTTAACAACTGTTAGAGCTCATATCGAACCAAAGGAACATTCCCAACATTTTGAAAGATGATTCAACGATCTCTCGAGTTTACGTATGGAGCGCCGTCACCCCTATTTGGTTTTTCGTAATTTGTTTACACGAATCTATGGCGGACTGTCTACATATCATAGATTTTCCAAAAATGTAGTCTCAATATGTGTAGTCTTCATGTAAAAATGCTGTGATATACAAACGGATGGGCATGATGAATTTAAGTAAGTATAAGGGTCCCGTGTAGGTATGCCATTTGATAAGGAATGATAACTTTTTTATCAAAATTATATTAATGCCCTAGCTCGATACTTGTTTTAAGCTGATGAAATCGCAGTAGCGAAAGGAAAGCACTTATAAGGGCAGTAGGCGCCTTATCGATTACATGCCTGTTATGCCATTTACTTGTTATTTCATAATTAAGTTTAAAAGTTATTTTCGTACATATTTCACTTTCGTTAGTTACGAAACTGTTTGACCACTACTTACGAGATAAGAGAGTGCATATAGATTATATAGAATTAAGATATTTTACTGCTAAAGAAGAGCCATTAGCAAAAACGTCTGGGAGCGATTGTACCGTCGCGTCCTGTTACCAACCAATTTGCGTAGCCAAAGCAATTATGTACATTATTGATTGAAATAAAGGTGCAGAAGCACATTAATTGATGGAACAATACATCCACTGGCGTCATAGGAAGCCTACCAATGAGTCAGTAAAAGTTGGATCAGAAAGGATTCCGCCGACCAGGACAATGGTTGGCAAACAAAGGCCGCTGCGTTCGCGACTGGCATAGCAATCAGACGGGAGCGTCCACTCTATACAGGATACATGGACATCAGCATTCAGCCCGATCAGGCGCTTTCTATCTGTAATATCTGCCAAACTTGGAGAGATGGAGAATTTAAACAGAGCAGCGCTTTTTTTACTGGTAGTAAAATAGCTTTTTCATACTCTTGGCATCGATCGGCAGAAAGCAATCTGTGCGGGACTGGACTACGTATTCCATATACAGTTGTAACAATTGCGAATTAAATTCCTAGCATTTTTGATGAAGCATGCCAAACTTCGTTAGCAATTTTTAGTCTTTTTCCTTTTCTTTTAACACTGAAACAAGCTCTACGTTTAATCACAAAACCTCACGGAAAAACATTACCAAGAACTTTTTCTGTGGGTAGGTGATAAACGAACATAACTATTATGGTCAATTGGCAGACAGACATCGGGAAAGTGCGAATTAGAAGTAATAGCGACCATTCGATTATATTGAAAAAACGGCCTTAGACATTGACCACGTCGTTTGCGTCGGTGCTTGTGCCTAATTTTGTTTTGCCGTTCATAGAGGTGTTTTTTAATCTTTTGGTCCTTCGTTCTTCACAAAGAAAAGAAATTAAAACACACGTTTATTAGTCACAACATATTGTTTGCTTACACAAGAAATAACCATAGAGAGAAAATATGGGAAGTATGGGGCTGATGCTCAACAATAATGCCCTAGTAGATACTTATGGTATCACATTTCAAATTGCTTACCTCTCTTTCACCTAATTCCGAGTTTCAACACAAGTTTTCAGGCTGAATAAACAGGCACAGGCAGAGAAATAAACTATTTGTATCAAAGTCAACAAAACAATAAAATTAACGAGACGATTCCTCGCTCCTATAAAGTAATTTTCGTCCGTCCTTCACCCTTTATCAGACCCAATAAAGTGAACTCAGCAAAAAGAAAGCCTTGTTGTGGTACACAAACTAATAAAGATTGGCAGTCACGCCAGGGGAGGCTCATCCTAACTTCTCAAACGACTTTTCGAGTTACACTTAGTTATTCTGTGCTTTTATATAGGTTAGTATAATGCTCTCAATTTTAATGTTACCTGATGCCTATTTGACATGTATGTTAGGTACAAGTTAAGTTCACATATCACCTTAGCTGTCTAGCCTGGTTTAGGTTTAAGATACGTAACTATCGAGTAGGTACCTAGATACCCTAAGTATATCTACACTGAGTGTAACAATTGTAAGTAGGAACTCATTATGTCGGTAAGTAAGTACGTATACTAATACAGAAGCCAAGCAGTAGGGAATGAATGCGTTGTATAACTTCAACTCATCCGTCACAAGTGATTTAACACTTCCGTGATATTTTCATGTAAGTAGGTACCTAACAGTAGCATTATTTTACACAGCAGATAAGTCAGTACAGTACTCATCGTGTAGAACAAACACTCTTAAAATTGCCTTTGCAACTTGACAGTGGAATGGAATGTGCCTATTTCACTGCCGCATGTTTGTAGTTTGTACAAATGTTTTTAGTTTCTTTTTTAGGGTTCCGTACATCAAAAGGAAAAAGGAAACCTCATAGGATCACTTTGTTGTCCGTCCGTCTGTCACAACACTTTTTTGGGAACGCGTAGAGGTACTTATATCATGTTGAAATTTATATAAAATACTCGAGTCTATGGTCTCTTTTAGCCATGAAAAAATCAAACTTGTAAGTCAATTATTACTTACGGTTGGTGCAATAACCGTGTGTAGGGATCTAATGGCAAAATAAAGTTTGATCTGTAACCTAGTTTGTCTTTTAGTTAGAGCAATGTTTGTTTATACGGAACCCTAGGTGCGCTACTCTAAACTGCACTTGACCGGTTTGTCTTTATTTTTGAAGAACATGTGAGTTCAAGAATTTCAGAAGTTCTTTCGATTTCTGAAAGCGGTCGGCTAACTAAATCCAGTACGAACTTTGATTAGGAATATTCCCCAACGAAGTTTCCGATCATTTAATTTTGCTCAATACGGCTCGACGATTAAATTGGCAGCGCCGGCAGACGTTCAATTGAATTACGTTGTAGGTATTATCTTTGTCGTTCAACCAATTGCATCCGCTATCTTATCCCTAATAAAAAATTATGTATCGCCATTACAGCAACAGTGGACAGCCTGTGCATCCATTGCTTTGGTTTAACGGCTCTGAATGTAGGTTGGTAGGTACTAGTCAATATAGGTCCTGCAATACAATTATTTTGAAATATTATAATGATAAAAAACTCACCGAGAGCGGCGGCGCGGCGTTCTGATTTAGTGCTACACTTCCAAAATTTCATATCGACTGTCGCGGAGGTCACAAAGACGCGAGATGACACCGCGCGCGCCCGCTAAGGCAAGCTACCATCGTCTGCCCGATTGAGGCCGAAACAATGACTTTTGTTTACAAATGAACGACGACGCGGAGAATTTATTAAATTGGCGAGTGTAGTGCCCGGCTGCAGACCAATGAGTTGAGGCAGAACGAGTGCGACGAACGTACACCCCCGCCGGCGGGCAATCTCCGGTTCCGACCAGACCGATGGAGGAAGGCGTGGGCCTCGACACCGTTCGCTTTCAACCTTAACAATGTAATCGAACCGAATCAAAAACAGATTAGCGTAAAAAAGTTTTAATTTCTATCACATCATGTCTTCCTACGGTAATTTGGAACATAGATGCCAAAATCAGGCTAGGGCAATTCACTACGATCCGAAGCATATTATTGAAAACTCGATAGGTAAATATATTATGTAAGTAATTTCTTTTCAACGTCCAATAAAATTCTGGTTTATTTACATAAATGAAAATGTTTAAGTGCTCTAGTTATAATTTTTGTATATTATTATAATATATAATCTGCTTCGAATCTCACATGTTATTGCACTATAAAAATACACAAAGCATACATTTCTAGGCACAATTCTGTACTGTCTAGATCAATTTTATTATTGATAATGATTACACACTCCTATAAATAACGTAAAATAACACTATCTTACTTAAAAAATGAGATTTTTCACAATCATCACACTAAGTTATCTGTCTGTAGCTAACTAAGTATTTTGGTGTATGTGTCTATAAATCCTAACAAAATCCAAGATATATGAAGACGAAAATAATACTTCAAAAAATTCTAAAAAGCTTAAAGTAGACTATCAACATATAAAATTTTGGGTCCTCACAATACTAAATGTTCAGTTAATTAAATATTATATTTCTCCTGCATTTTAGCTTTTCATGTTTCAATAAATTAAACTAATATTGGAAAACCGTCACACATAGTAACCATATACACAAGAATGGATAAAATTTCGTTTTACACAGCAGTAACATCTATTTGATATGTATTTAGGTGTTATTATACTTGAATTTCAATCTTTACACAGTTAAATTAAAATCAAACAATCCTCAAAATATTCTTTGCTTCCTGAACAGACATCAAAAATGAGGTTCTCAATTCCACTGTAATTCTCATTTTGTTATTATTAGTTACCTCATATTCAAACCAATCCGAATGTATTCTAATACATAAATATTTAAAAAAGATGTTTCATAAAAACATGAAACTTGAGTGAATTCATTTGACGTCGAGTTTTATTAAAATATAATGCGAGCCAAACAGCTTATAAATAAAAGGTTTTGTGTAAGAGATAACCAGATTGTCTAAAAATAAATCCACTTTTTTATTACTTTTGACAGACACCAGACACCTGCTCACAACACCCTTTTCTACCCTAATAGTTTAGAAATGAATATACATAAAGCTTACCAAAATTACATCAATTGAAGGCACTGCTTTTTATATAAATGAAATTAGATATGAAACTTTGTGATGATAAATTAAAATAAACGGTGGTAAAACGACCATAACCTCACATACACCCCATCAAGACCAAGAATAACAGAAACGTAGCAGTTAAACTTTAATAGGCACTGTGGCACCCAATAAAATTTAAACTGTTAGTCTTTCTGAATATAAATAGTCCTCTGCCATTCCGCCAGCCAATATGTTCGGGGCCTTACTTCTCCAGAACTCAATTTACACACTGTGAACTCAATTCACAGTGAAAAGTATTTTCACAATGTCTTTTCACTGCCACTCTTCGACCAGGAGTATATTCCCAATTGAAGCTCCCACTCACATACCAACAAGCATCTACATCACAACACAATGAATCTTGATATAAGTAATAGAATTAAAACCGGGTCATAGCATCCATCTATAATAATGTAGGTAAACAATTGTAAAATAAACTACAATAGCTAACCGCTAAAAATGGTTTATGTGTATATAATTCACTTTATACTTAGAGATAGGTAGTCAGTTTATCAACCAATACTGAAAAGGTGGTTACCTTACCTAACTATCCTTGCTAACTTATTGCCTTAGTTACATGTGGCGTTTTAAAAATTATTTGTCGAGAAACCTTCGCTAGTTTTATATTACAACAGTTCAGTC
Organism: Campaea margaritaria; assembly: GCA_912999815.1. NCBI lineage: Eukaryota > Metazoa > Arthropoda > Insecta > Lepidoptera > Geometridae > Campaea > Campaea margaritaria. The sequence continues at coordinate 10,479,562 of OU538789.1, read as the reverse complement.
GTCGCGAGATCTCAAATACGTAAAGGTCGCGTCGGGAGCGCACGCGGCGAGGATGCCCGACGGGGCGGGCCCTCGTCAATGTCTGTACCACGTGCCTTGGACGCGGGTCTGGAAGTGCGACACGGGGGTGACGATGTAGGCCTGCTGCGGCTGCTGAACCACCGCCAGCGGGATGACCTGCTGCGTCATCTCCACGGGCTGGCCGTTCTCCTCGGACACGCCGAGCGGCTGCACGCAGTGCTGCTGCGACACCTGCTGCACGCCGCCCACCTGCTGCGTCAGCACCTGTTGGTGTTGCGACACTTGCGGCACCAGCATCTGTTGCTGCATCTGCTGCTGCTGCTGCGGCTGCTGCTGGTGTATCACCACGTGCGGCTGCCCCTGCATCTGCTGATGCTGCTGCACTTGCACTTGTTGCACCTGCTGTTGTTGCTGCTGTTGTTGCTGCTGCTGCTGCTGTTGTTGTTGCTGTTGTTGTTGTTGTTGTTGCTGCTGTTGTTGAACTTGTTGCTGTTGCGCCTGTTGTTGAGCCTGGTGCTCTCTGTCGTGTTCCTCCTTCTTCTTAGCCTCAATAGCAGCCTTTTTCGCATCCGCCTTATCTTTCTCGGCCTGTATCCTTATTGGATCTTTGTTCTTATCATAGCTCATACATTTACCGCTACGGAAAGGCACCAATTCTTTCGTTAACTCCTGCTTCTTGGTTGCAAACTTCACATGAGGGAATTGGTCTTTCATGAAAGCTCGGAAAGTCGAGTAGCCCATTAGTTTCACTCCGGGTTCGAGTATTTCCCCATACTCCTTGTAAGCCTCGAACAAATGCTTCCGGGAGTCACCTTGAATGATAACAGTCTTGCTCGCTTTTTTGCCATCACCGGATGGTTGAATATCTTTGGGAGAGCTTGCATGCTGCTTCAGATACTCTTTCAAGAAATTAGTAGCATGTTTGTAGATGTCGAGGGTGAATGTGTTGTAAGGCTTCTTGCCGACGTTGCCGTGTATTCTGGGCGCGACGCCATGCGTCATAACGTGCTGTCTTATGCGTTTTAGTTGGTAATGAGTCACATTTTCGAGATACAAAAAAGCTTCTAAGCAGACCTTTCTCCCTTGGTACACATAACAAGCTCTTAGTCTCCTCCTGACTTTATGGCGTGACGTTTCAGCAGGATTCGCCAAGCTTGCCATGGTGATGCCCATTAAATACATGTCATGTTCACTCTTAGTAAGTTCTGCAATGTTCAGTCTGTGGCGGTAAACTGCCTCAGGATTAAGCCCACGGTAACAATTGTCTTTACAGTCACAGCCTCTTCTGAGCCTTTCTTTAACCTGAAATAAAATAAAATCTTACTGTACAAATATAGTATTTGCAAGGTCTTTCGAAAAGCAAAATCTTAATAATAGACCACTTGAATAGTACCAGAACAGATGCTGATAAATCCACTTTTAATATTTTTACAGAAAAAAATGAGAATAATTTTACAAACATATTAATAGTTTTATTTTTGCTAACATAATAAAATATGGTCAAATAGAAATTAAAAAAACAAATCTTTAAAACCTATCCTATCCTACTAATATTATAAATGCGAAAGTTTGTGAGGATGGATGGATGTTTGTAGCTCTTTCACACAAAAACTACTGAATGGATTGGAATGAAATTTGGAACACAGATAGTTTATAACCAGGATTGTGAAATAGGGTACTTTTTATCCCGATAGTATATTTCCGTGGGAAAAAACGGGAACTACGCGGGTGAAACCGCAGGGCGCAACTAGATAGTATTAAAAATATGTGGTTTTGTCAGGTTTAGTTCCGGCTGCCCATCTTTAGAGTCGTATCAGTACATTTTTAATAAATTTGCGGCAATCTAAGTAATGTTATGTTACGTATGAGAAATATGAGTAGCAGAAAATTCCAAAGATCAGAGACTTTGCAGTGATAACACTGTACAATAGCTATCAGAAGTGAGTTCAAACACTAGCCTACAAATAAATCAGGTAAAAATTATACATTAATTATACCTGTGCAGGGTTGTCTTCCAACTTGTTATCGAGGACTTCTTCATCACTTCCCGAGTCTGCTTTGATTTTCTTCTTGACAGTTTTCTTCTCAACCTTAGGCTTTGTATCTACATCTAGATCTGCAGTCTCGCCATCAACATGAGGTCCAAATTCCATGGTGAATGTCGTAGGTTGCAGTTGAAGCTGGCCAGATCCATTCTCTACTTGAATCGTATGGCCTTGCCATAGCACCTGAAATGTATTAAATTGATTTTATCCATATGGCTAAGTGAAAATTACCAGTAAGAAAACATTTACTGGATGCACCTTAATTTACTCAATATATTAGCCAAAATCTACTATAAGAAAATAAAATGATACATTAAAATTACAGGCAAGTGAAATTTCACCCCTGAATTTGCAAATTAAAATTAAAAATTCTCTTTATAGGTTCTCACAATCTTACTCTTGTCACTCTTCTGGTCATCATCATCATCAACCCATAACGTCCCACTGCTGAGCACGGGTCTCCCCTCACTTTCGTGAGGAGGGTTAGGCCATAACCACCACAGGGGCCCGGTCTGGATTGGTGGAAAACATATCTACCTCCAAAATTATTCAAGAGGTAATCATGAGAAAACCTTTCATTGATGCACTTATATAGTCTATAAAGCATTAGGAATTGTTGGTAAAAAGATCATTTTAAAAAAGGCTTTCTGACATACATAAAATGCACTATATAATTCTTGTACGCACTCCACTTTTGTTTTGTCTAGTTCTGAGTGGTAAAGTTAGATTGTGAAAACATTACATTCCACAAAAAACTTCTGTATGTATTCCTCATCAGGAGATAATCATAATTCTTTACAGACTAATTGCTTTCAAAACATACAGTTTCAGAAGCTATAATAAGCTTTTCCGATTGTAAAATGAAGCATTACCTGTTCTTGATGTCCATTGTAACTATGCTGCTGCATATTTTGACTATTGGTCATGTCGAAGACGGAGTGTTGACCCATGACAGGTGTGTGCCACTGGGCACCTTCTCCATACTCTCCTCCGTTCTGGTCCGGGGGTATGGACACAATAATGGCCTCCTTGCTGTCCACGCTCCGGCGGTCCACTGACAGCAGCGAGTGGAGCACCTCGCTGGCCTCTTTCTCCGCCGGATTCACCACTTCCATCTTCTCGAACGACATCCCGCTAGCTCGCTCCACGCTACAACCGATCGCTCATGTCAAATCACATGTACGTACATACCTACACGTATGTACACATCGACGGCCAAACCCGCCCCGACCGCTATGTCCAAGTTACAAAGGGTTGTTGGAAACCACATTGCTAGAAAACCGCGTTAACTTTTCAAATTCATGTAAATAAACATAACAAAAACCGCGCAATTATTAACCTTAATCGCATTTTTTAAGTTTCATTATCGCATAGCGGATCGAACTCCCGTGGAATATTGGGCCATATAGCCAAAGCAGACGAAGAATTAAACTTACCTTTTTCGCTTCAAATCACGAATCGAGACGCTTAAAAATGTGTCTCAACAGTCCACGGGTGCTTGTGGTTGGCTTGGATTCACTTCATATTGGTATTGCATTCATAATTGAAGAGAAATGCACAAATATTTCACTAAACTCACGGAAGCAATATGGCGATACACTTTCCGTGAACAAAATCGGAGGACGCCGCAGAACACGTAATCAGTACAGTGCGCCTCCACCAGACGGCGCTACTATCGAGTGCGTTTCCGTATCGACGCGGGTCGAGCGCGGCAGAATTCAAAACCCTCGTTTTAGCGCAATTTTTTATACAAGAACTCGTTTCATTATTTTACTCGAAACATTTGGATTTATGTTAGTAGTATTTACACCTACTATAATAGTTTAATACATATAATTTCCTATGTCAGTAAAGGTGGTAGAGGTATCTACTTTTACTTTTACACCAACTAAATTTGTTTACACTAATTAAATACACATTACTCTTGCTTGTTTTGATATTACCTAATTGAGAATATAAAAAAAACTTTTTATTTCATTAAAATAGATTAAACAATTAATAGTAAAATCAGTACGAAACTAAAGACCTGAACATTTTTAAACTTTGCGTAAATAAATTAGATGTAGGCAGGACTCGAATGTCCCAACAATAAAAATCGTAAATAAGTTAATATTACTTATCTTTAGCCAACGATCTCTATGATCTTTAACATAATCTTTAGTCTACCAAAATCCTCGCAAAACGCAATCGGATCATAATTTAATTTTTGAATAGACTCTACTTACCTACTGATTATTTAGTCTACTCCATAATATTACCAACAGACTCTAGCTTTTTAAAATGTATAACTTGTTCATCGGGGTCTCAGCGCTTAGGAGGGTCCGCACCGATGTGGAACAAAAGTGACCGTTGAACTACAAAGCATCCATAACACGTTATACGAATACGATATGATTAATTGCATTATGCAGCAAGATTTGCACGTGCATGAATATTTTATAATCTTTTTTTAAACTTGGGATGTCGGTTCTTCGGGATTAGCTTCGGATTCACCCACGTTTGCCCCTCTATCATCTTTCCTAGCAGAGAATTCAGAGGGATGGAAGCCCTCGTTCCCACGGTGTTAATAGATTGTAATAATATATTGTATGTAGGTTGCAAATAATTAATTACTATTAAGTACTTATAGTTTTCCATAAAAGAAGAGATAAAAGTTATAAAAATTACATCCAAAATAGTTTGAGGAGAAATTTTAGGTTTCAATTAAATTATATCGTACTAGAATGGATATCCCAAACCTAGGCTGCGTTTGTATCATATCCACGATACTGTATTCTGTACGCCCAGGATTCTGTAGCATTGCAAATTGCGCATTCTATAAGTTCATATTTTTCGAGTAGGTACCTACATTAGATTTATTTTTTTTGATGTTCGTTCATGGCTTGCGTTACATGCAAGTGGAATAAAGTAAAAGAAATTAAACCGCAACCGAGGAGCCATTTCTGTAACAAGAAATAAGATACAGTAAACTGTTTCTAACCGTGCTTTCATGATTTTGCAGCTGATACGTGGGGGTATTTATTACACGTAGTTAGAAGTCGTCTAGACGGCGACGATCCCTTTTAATCCGGCAATCCAATTTCATCAATTGGGAAAATCTAAATAAGGCGTCATTTACGTATGAGTATGAGCAATGAGCATCCTGATTGCAGCCAATAAACGAGGGCGACAGGAACCATTAATGACTTCACAGTTCACACACATCCATACTGACTCCAAATATTCCAACATACTCGTACTTCCTGTTCGAGGGAGATGACAAAAAAATGGAAGCCCTTCGACAGGTGATTCAGTGCAATCACTGAGTTTGTTATACTAAAGAGGTTCGTGTCGCTACAATTAGCGACACGAACCTCTTTAGTATAACAAACCTTTTTTGATTAGGAAAACCTTTTTAGTTTGAAAGACTTTATTTTTGAAATTAGAAAAAAGGAGAAAAACAAAAGTCCTTTTTTTACACGTAGTTTTTAGTCGTTTTATTTTCGCCAAACTAAGTTCTTTTCTGATTATAAATATATATTTTACTTTCTGAATAACCTGTTTTGCATTCGAGAGAGATCTGCGTCTTCTACAGTGATGTGTATTACAAAAAAAAACCCACGCCTTTATACAAAGCATAGCTTCAAATATGTGTAATTTTGTTTTTCTTATCATTGGAGCGAGGCTTTTTCCTCTGATAGCGGCTTCTTAGCTTTTTAATGGCGTTGATAATTAATTAGAAGTGTTATTAGTTATTACGGCCACGGTCCTGATAATAAACTTCTCTGTGGAAAATGTACTCGCAGACCGATCAGAACGGAGTGTATCGGAGTTTTGACTGCAATGATCAAAGCCCTATAATTATGGCTTCCTACTCGAAATTATGTCCGTAGGATGTAGGGTCAATGCCATAAAAATGGTAGAAGAGTAATATTTAGAATTTTCGTTTTGAAATATTATTGTTAATTAACATATAAATGAATTTATAAACTTATTCATCTTAAGATCAAACAGTGTTCGAAATAAACTAAAAACTACCTCATTTTAATTTGTATCATGTGTATCTTCATCATCATCGATATAAGCTGGCATAAGCATGTAAGTAAGATTTACTAAATAATATAAAATATGTAGCTACATATTTTATGAAAAACTATAGATTTTGTTATGTTGAGGTGGACTACCCATATTTTAGGTTTACTTTTACCGAAACAATAGAGATTAATAGATTTTATACAAGAGTTTGTAAGTTCAATGGAGCATCCTATATCCGAAACAAGAGATTACTTAAATAATAGTTACTAGGTTACCTAAACGACTTGATTGTTTTCGGTGAATAAAATCACCGTAGTTTTACAAACAAACAAACCCATTTAAATAATGTTTTCATGGGGGTAAGTAAGTACCTACCCCCTTTATAGCCACACAACCCGGACACAATAATTATAGTCTGTGACCGGAACCGGACATAACCTTTCTTCATTCATTCTTTTGATTTTTCTGGTTGCATTTTTTTTTTGCGTTCGTGATGACGCACTCATCAGTAAAAGTCAACGTCAACGAAAACCAAATCGGCGGGAATTTGTAATTATTTTCATTTCATCAGTGGTCGAACTCTTGACTAGGGATGGCGATTCTTTACGAAAAAGATCGATTTTTAAATCGATTCGAATCGTAGTCTAATGAATCGATTCACGAAAAAATCGAGGCCTACAAAATCGATTCTTAAAAAATCGATCTTTTTTTCAAGTTTGCGTTTACAATGTAAATTTGTATCAATTTTACTAAAAACAAGATTAATATTGCAATTAACGATATCTTACCAATAAAATCAGGGAATTCAAAAATAGCTATTATTTTTATTAGCGTATCAAACTATAAGATCAACTATAAAAAAAAAAAGTATTTATTTACTAACGGCCTTACTAATAAAAAAAAGTTAAACATCTGTGTAACAACTGTATTACTATACAGTGAGTAAGCTATGAATAGGCGTTACACACTCCCTATATTAATAATCCGTGGGTAAACAATGCATAGTTATCAATTCCTTATAACAAAAACCACTGGCAACTTTCGTCAGAAACGTTCGAAAACATTACGTCATAATATCAGAGTCTTAATATTAGTTCTAAAAACGCTCATAACTTTGATGCATTAGTAGTGAAAAATATAAATTTTATTAAATTAACTATCTTTTTCGTTCTTTAATTACTGTTTTACTTTCACTTAGCCATTTAGTAAGAGTAAAGGATACTAAAAATACAGCCATCTCGCGAGTTTATGAGTAGTTAACTCTTTAACCGGCAGCACTCTTATAATTCAGGCACATTCAACTAAATGCAAATAATTGTATGGTTTATACCAAAACAGAAAAAATCGAATGTCGATTTTCAAGGGTGATATATCGATTCAGTGAATCGATACAGTACTTCAGATCGATTTAAAAAATCGATATTTTCTACTCGAAAAATCGATTCTTCGATTAATCGATCTCAGATCGCCATCCCTACTCTTGACTTTAAGCTTCAGTTTGTATTTACAAAGTCATGTCATGACTCATGGTTAAAATTATGAACCTGTGCGTGTTAATGTGAGTACCTACCGGAGAAATATTAAGCTTTTTATAATAATAAGCTTCATAGAGGTAGATATCTGGTTACCAACCTAAACTGTAAGACTTGTTTCAGTTCCGATTTCCGAAACAATGTTTTTATAAATATATCTTCCTTTTACTTAGTCTTCTACCATCCAGATCTAATACCTAGGAATTACTCGTCCACCTGTCACCTATTATTATTGTTAAATATTTTAATTGGTTGTCGCAGTATGACCGTTAAACGATTTTTGTGGAATTGCGCGAATTGCTTCCATAAAACAAAGACATTTAGACAAAATTACATTAGATATCTGGGTAGCTATGCTGTTAACTTACCAACTGCTGTATCTATAGCAAAGCAGCTACTGCGCGACTTGACGACAGCTGGTGAGGATCCATCAGGCCACTCCATGCGCTCTTCCATGGCCCTTGAGGCACTTCGCTTGAACTGCTCCAAGAAACTGTCTATTTGCGTTTCTATACTAGTAGGGGAGTTGGCCATCGTCACATTTGTTACCACCGAAACACCGAAAACAAACACAACACGCTATCTCGTAATTTAAACCATTTTTTGTTTTATATCTTTCCACTGCTTTTTAATACAGTTTATTAAATACAGCTCTCAGTAAATATTTAGTATTGCATAATTTATGCCACATATTTGCGCCGGAATCCTTCATCAAGTCGAATTTACGTGCAAATAATATCAAAGAACACCGCAGCCCGCCCCGAATAAACGACACTATTGAATAGGGAAGAGATTTTACTACAAATACCGCTACGTATGTATACATACAGCAACGAAAATAAAGCGACTGCCACCGACATCTATTGATCGCTATGAACAGCTGATGCGGTGGAGTTACCAGTCTAATTCACTAAAAAACTAAACATTGAAATTAAGTAAGTGTTTCATGAACCAACATTTTTCTTTTTTCGACTTTTGTTAATTATTTTTATTGAGTTTTGTCTTCATATTATTATGTTGTAAAGTTGCTTTTGCTTATTTAGTTTCTTGCATTATTGCCAGTGCTTATGATTACGCATGCGCTTGATAGCATTGGTAAGCGTGTGTGCACGTTATACGTACATACGGCTTTAGGTTAGTGTGTGTGGCGGTACGAGGGGGTCGCGGTCGCCGGTCGCGCACGCTGCGTGCATTTGCTAGTGCTGCGCGAAGAGCGCGTGTAGTTCGTGATTTTAGAGGTGACTGGAACTGTCACGCACGAGACTACACCCGGCCTCATAATGTCAAGTAAGTTTGATGATGTCGACCATACTATTCAATTTAACTTTAAAGTGATATTATTTTTCGCCTCTCCTATTAGCTTACTGATTAAATTTTCTTGTTTTGCGGATTCATGAATGTCGTTGAAAACTAGCTTTAGATTAATTTGAAAAAAGGGTAGATTCAAGTCTTGCATAACTCCTAACTTAGTTTTGATATAGTTATACCTGTTTCTTTATCTAGTCGGAATTAATTAACAGTTTGTTTTGTTGAATCCATTATTTTTTTTTCTTTTTCTGTGCTTTTTTATATACGTACTTATGCCGTATAAATGGCATGTTTCGAAAAAATTGATCATATTATATTATAACATAATTATAACTTTTAAATGTAGGTACCTCCTAAATAATTGTTGTCTAATCGACGGTAACAGTATTAGCATTATTGCTTTATTTAAATAGTTACTTATTTGTGTACCATTTACATTGACGCCGGAATAAATTAATAAAAAGAGAAAAACGGGCTATGTAAAATAATTTCTATTAAAATTAAGAGGCTAGACAACCTTGGGATGTTTTTCTGGTTTGTCGTGTTTCGTTCGAACCATCTACTGTACAAATATTATCTGCCATCATTTATCTATCTTTTTATCGCTTGACTTGTAGATTTGTGAACTATTAAACTACACCATTCTATTATAGTTTTCACATTATCTGGTACGAGATCGTAAACAGACAGCTTATCTGTAAATACATTCATAAACATTGCGCCTATCAACTGTAAGCGCTATCAAACAGAGTGCAGTAACATAATCTTGACCGTGACATTCTGTTAATTCATTAGTTACACAATATTTATTTGGATAATCATGTATCTATCGCCTGTGTTCGTACCTACTTAAATGTTATCATGAGGTTCATTATACAATTAGATATGAACTAGATAAATACTATTACTACGATTTACGTTAATTGTACTAAGAAACGACCCGCAGTAAATTTCGTAGGTACCACTAATTGCAAAATCGATTTTTGGTATCCAACACTGGGTCAATCAATAACAGGCTAAAGTCGATGACGGTGGTAGTTCATTTCGTATCGGTTTTTAGATTTTCAAGTCTTGTGGCTTGTAGGCTGATATTCAATACTAACCACAAAGGTTCATTCGACCTGGTTGCGGCATTACTGGCGCCACATGACTACGATCATCGATATAACACTGGATATAATAGCCGCATTGTCAAGCGAACATTATTTAATTTACATGATAATATCGAAGATATCGATTGCCTAACATGTGTTCCTGGAGATAGCGAGAGCTTGATAACTGAATACTGGGATATTCTTGTAAAATCTAGTAATTATTCAATTGCGATTAGGTATGCCGAATTGAGTTCAAATCCCAATGCGGGCACGTACCAATGTGTTTCTGTAAAACATATATCACTCGCTTTTCGGTGAAGGAAAACATCGTGAGGAAACCCACCTACCCGAGAACTATTTCGGAGGTAGGTATATTATCCACCAATCCGGACTGGGCCCCCGTGGTGGATTATGGCCTAACCCTCCTCACGAAAGTGAGGAGAGACCCGTGCCCAGCAGCGGGACGCTATGGGTTGATGATGATGCCGAATTGAAACTTCCCTGATATCTAAGAAATATAAATTGTAATATTGGTGATTTTTTTCAATACTGACCTGGCTGTTCGGTTGGACGCAATTAATAAGGGACAGATTCCTGAAATTTTCGGAACTTTGGTGATATGCGACTCGTATAGTCGATTTGCAACCTTATAATAATATTCCAGGATGTTTATTACTGCGACATTTTGCTTGTCAGTCTCTTCAGGCCTGGACAAGAATAAAACCAGGAAGTTGTCACTGGGACTAGACACTGCCATTTGTATAATAGGAGCAACAAGTTTACGTTGACTCCATCCAGTTTTATTGGACAACGCTTTAGTGTCTACTGTCTACAGCGATTCGTGTCCCTTGGGCAAGTCTGAATAGGTACTATTAAAACCAGTAATTCACTCTCTCTAAATAGCAGTCAACAGTTTTCTCTTTACTTATGGCTCTGAAAATTAAATATTGGTATGGTGAAATGTTTTCCTAGCGTGCACAAAACAAGACTTAGAAAGTGTGCAGCTGATTTAAACGCAATTTCTTGCTTGGCTAATGAATGTGTGTCTTCTTCAGTTTGTTTAACTTAATGTTAAAAGATTTACACGTCACCGTTGCATTCCTTTATTCTGTTAAACGGTCGACTGCCCGCGTGGTTCCATCCCGCCGGACCGGCCGCACCTAAATAGAAACCACAGGGACATTGCTCCCGCATTGCGTCTGATCCTGCATCTCGCCTCTCAAGTGCCTTGTTGGGGTGCCTTTTGCCATTACAAATATATTCCATTTATCTAAATTGACGCATGTACGTGTACATAAATCAGATTTAGGTACCCATAATGATGCTAGTGGGTTGGACTTAAAAATATTTTATGATGTTGATGCTCGTTGCGCTTGCGCATGTTGTTTTTGTAATAAACAAACATCTAGTGGTTGCCGATTCGGCCACCAAATAGATAATGACCTCGGCGATTGACGGCATTTCCTCGGACAATTTTAGATTATATCTGTAGGATCGGATACTTTCGGATTTGTGTTTCCTATCCCGATAAAAAAATTGGAACAAATTATATATTTATTTATAAGATTATAAGTTTTATTTTAATAACGAAAGTAGCTAAACATTCGTTTGGGTTAGGCCGAGAATCCTCGATTCCGAAGAATTTCTGGTAAGATAAGATAGCATTGTTTTGTGTTGAATTGCCTAATTATCTTCAGCAGAGCAGATTCGAGTTTGAGAAATAAATGAGGAACAGTTAATTATATCCATAACAGGTGTGTGACTTAAAATGTCTTTGTCACGAACAACAAAGTTATAGGTACGTTCGACAAGATCTGCAGTATTTGTCGCTCTAGCGCTGGATAGTGTCGTTCAGAAAGACGGATTACCAGTTTAATTGTGGAATACACAGGCGGCGACTGGCTCGCTACCGAATATCTGACGCTATTCAGTGGTTTTATTTTGAATTTTATTTGTGTCGCGCTATTTCGGAACAGAACGTGCGGCACTTGTCTATTACATGGCGGCATGTGGCCCACGCTTTTAGGATGCCTGGAGCTTAAACATAAATGTATTCAAGTCTGATATACAACTGTATTCGAGATCACACCTATAAAAGTTCCCGTCAAGATGCAAATAACGTTGACCAGATATGTGTACGCATAGATTCTACAATATACGTGTGCGTTTGGGAGGAGCTGACATTTTAAGCGACAGACACACTGCTATTAATTTTGTTGATTGTCACCAATAAGTCTTTAATGTTAACACGTGTCACTATTGACAGGGGAAGAAATAGTGTGTAAAGGGCATTAGTAAAGCGGTTGGGCGCCAGCACTTTTAACACGTGCCAATAAAATCTTATTCTACAACGTATATTCTTGTAAGAAGCAAACTGCGCATTTCCTCATCTTTTTATGACGACAGAACTGACACAGAACATCAAAATACTGAAATATAGATCTACGCAATTTCCCATAGCCACGATTACCAGTTATTTTAGATATTACGTCTTTGGCACCACATGCAAGCAGTGATTAGATTCGCTGTTCACACCAAACAAATTATACCCACATGAAATAAATGTATCTTATAATATATTATGATATTTTTCGTATTTCTTTACTACTACTTTAGCTTTTTAATTCATTCATTATTTGAAGACGAATGAGACATTCTTATTGTTTTCATTCTTTACAATACATCCCTGACATTGAGATCATCATTAAACCATAACGTTTAGTTAAGCTTATTATTATGCGAACACAAATAATTATTATTTAAATTGTGTCCTGCTATACGCCTAATAATATAACCTATACCATATATCAATGAAAATATAAGTATTCGTATGCTGAGCCTATAGTTTACCTGCTACTGGAACAACTTGAAATGGTATTTCGTGTTCTGGTTCATAGTCTTTAATTTCGTAATATAAGTGATAGAAAACGTTAATAAATAGTTTAGATTTACCTTCATAGGTATAGCTTACCTAATTAACATATAGTTTAGCAAGAATTCAAATTTTATTTAGCCAAGTTCCAAGTGGCATCCGAAAACTAAACAACACTACAGGTATTTTACGGTTAGTAAAGACTTGATAAGAGAGCCGAGGGTGGGGCTCAGTGGCCTTTACTATGAGATGCCTACTTCGAGCAGTGGACGCATATATGCTGATGATGATTTTACCATAACTTTTCACTTCTCAGATCGAGCATGGGTGACGCTAGCCACAAACGACTCGTACGGCCTGGGTGCCCTGGTGCTGGCACATTCCCTGCGCCGCGTCAGCTCGGCTTACCCAGCAGTGGTCCTCATTACACCTTCCGTCACTGAGGCCATGAGGTAAATCCTAGCGTGGTCTAGAAACTGTCAATAGCAGCGGCAGCAGCGGACGGATATGGTTGTGATGACACCACCGCTACTTTTCATACTTCCATTAAAGAAAAAAGCATGGTGAAATATGGAAATCCAACCAAGAAAATTTTATAAAAGAAACTTCAAAGCGTAGGCATGTAGCTATAGTGTAGGCAAAAATAGTTCTTATACTTCTGAAGGTATAATATATTGGCAATAGCAGTGATTTGGTTGATCAATAAAATTGTTTTACTTTCGAATACACCTACATAGATATATTGAATTGAATTGAAGCCGTTGACTGTATCGAGGAATCTGAATTTGTGCCAATTTCCCTTGAGGGTTTCACGTGGGAAGAAAACCCACATAGAAACTATAACCAGCAAAAAAGAAATCTATGAGGGTAACGAGTTTTGAGAGAATGTTTTAACTATCTTGCCAAGGACAGGACAGAAATAACTAATGCACGTTGTTTTCAGAGAGCGACTTCGCGCAGTCTTCGCAGAAGTCATAACAGTGGACGTATTGGACTCCCGGGACGCTGCCCACCTCGCGCTGCTGCAGCGACCAGAACTCGGCATCACCTTCACAAAGATCCATTGTTGGAACCTTACTCAGTATGAGAAATGCGTCTTCCTTGATGCTGATACCTTGGTAAGGCTTACTTTTACCCAAAGCTGATGTGAAACCATCGATAGCTTATATTTCTTTAGCCTCCTATGTTATTAGAGTAATGCAAATGCAATTTGACTGAGTAAAACATTAATTTATTCATGTACTTACAACGAAATTGTACTTTTCATCGTAGAAATAGGATTTCGGATTGCATGCAACTGACGATAAAGTAAAATACTTTTTCGTTTGTGATTAATCTTATGATTAAACATTTGATGGATGCATTTTTAAAATTTTATTATTGCATGCATTGCGAGTACCATAAAAAGTATATTTACGAGTAATATCAAAGAGCAATGAGATAAATGTCGTTTACCCGGAGATAGTTCCTGTCAATACCAAACACAGTTGCGAGCTCATTGCCAAGTGCTCGTAACACCGGTAAATTGTTTGATAAATTTGTCTCATTCGGAGTAGGTACAAAAACGATCCAGCAATTGCTAAATTGTCCAGTCAATATAGTAGTATTGTACCAAACGGTAACGTCTCAGATCAAATGCGCACTGGATCTCCTTTCATTGTCTTAGAATAGAGATGACGAGACGGTCTGCCTATGCTTGACTTGGTTACTTCCGATTTTCGATTAACGACTCGTCGGTATGTGAAACTCATCAAATCTATTTCGACATGTAATTGTTTACGCGATAAGAAAGTCAATGTTACCGGACGTGGACGCCGGCACAGTAACACGAGATGACGAGAAACATATAACCGTGGCCCAAATATTTTCTTCCCGGCAATATTGGACTTGCTCCAAATATTACACTTTCATTCTCTAATTTTTTTTCGGGGCAAATGTGATATGTAATGAAATTTGACAACCGAATGGTCTTGTTACATACTGGATAGCGTAGAGGTAGCGCCTCTTTGTGTCCTATGCATCCCTGGTAGTTCTGGTATACATTTATGGTAGCTCCAAACACAGTCATTCAGGACGGCACAAGAGGTGAGGCCTCTTCGAGTGGGGTATAATAAGATATACTAGGAGCAACGATATCTACGAGTATGATTATGGTTTGTCATGATTAAAATCCCCTACTTCCCAGTAGGTAGATAGATATATAGATAAACTCTTTATTGAAACACCACATAACAAAGAAAACTTAAAAACTAGAACAAAACAAACTACATCATAGTGGGATTTGAAGAAACAAAAATAATTAAACATGTTACTGTATTGATACGAAATTACCATTGGACATCCGCCCGTTACAAAGCAACCAGATAGCGTGCCGTTGGGATCCATTGACTTAAATTCAATATTTTTATCGCAGGTTATTGAGTCAAATGAAGTTTTATCCGCAGAGATAAGAATGTTCGATAAATATTTAAGTTCGTGTTATGTGTATGCTCACGTAAGATAATAATATCACGCTATTCATAAATAGTAACGACTTGATACCATAATGATTTTTAGGAATCTCTAGTCCAGGCCAATAGGCATGAGATTCTTATGACATAGGTATTAGTTCTCTGTGCGTATATTTATAGTTTGCGCCTTTAAATATTATTGATTTCAGCAGCTTTATTAATTCATTATCTTACAGTAATGACTACCAGTATTTGTAAATAAATCTAGTAATTATATCAAATGGTACTAAAAGTATTACCGATGATAAATTCACATTTTACCGTAATATGAATTGTATTTTTTAAACTATAATTCTGATTACGGTACGTTAAATGAGGAAAATATAAGTTGTCTTTGATAGTAGGTAGGTTATATTATATATTTTGGTCCATAAATAAAAACGTTGCAGAGTTAATTACTGCTAGTATAAATGGTACCTTTTTGATGTTCTTTCCAAGGTGGTCCAAAACAGCGATGAGCTATTCGAGCGGGAAGAGCTCTCCGCCGCTCCGGATGTCGGCTGGCCAGACTGCTTCAACTCTGGCGTGTTCGTGTTCGCTCCATCAGCTGAAACCTTCAGCAGGCTGATTGCTTTCGCACAGGAGCGTGGCAGCTTTGACGGTAAGAACAAAAAAGAAATAAGACGACGTCTGCTTATATCCATTTTATTTTGCTATGGCAGTTACATTTTAAAATAGTCTGGATTTGTTATACGCTGTTCAGGATAAGAGGTTTGTACAGTTTTATTTCTATGCCAGAGATAACAAAATGGCTATTTATGGAATAGATACCACAGCCATTATATTAGTCACAACAGCTAATAAACTGGAAAGAGTTGGAACTTGAAATTAATTGGGATGCAAAAAAGATCTATGTATGGACTGGAACGCTCTATAGAATAACATATGTTACAGGGGTAATAGAGGTGAAAAGAATTAATTATCTTATAACAGGTGGCGATCAGGGTCTATTGAATTCCTTCTTCTCGGATTGGGCGCGCGGGGACATCAACAAACACCTGCCCTTCCTTTACAACGTCACGTCTGCTGCCTTCTATTCATACCTACCCGCCTTGAAACAGTAAGTTCTTTCTAAAATTTCACAGAAACATTACTTTTGTTTGCGTTATAACTTGTTAGACAACCATTGCTGGGGGCTAGAATTATTTATAAAGAATTTGTGATCTTATTCACATCATTGCTTTCCAATCTTAGAGAGGATCATTTGTTCTACTTCTGAATTATTAAAATAGGTCAGGAACGGAATAGATCTCGTTGTGGTACATTTTATAAGAATCTACATTTCCTGATTACATTGGAGTTTAATGCATCTCTTTCTGTGCCAAGTTCATTCTATGACATTTTCGTAGTAAAAATACTTATTTGCCGGTGAGGTCATCGATTACACATTCCACCTTATCAGACTGGTTCGTAATTCAATCAACTTTTAAAGTGGAGTAGGTACGGGCAGAAATTGCTACTTTCTAAAGGTGGGCGGTCTGCCAATTCTGTACTTTTAGAAAACAGGAAATCCAGGGGTTTTACAGTTCATGTTTGCTTTTCTAGGTTTGGGCAAGATTTGAAGATTATTCATTTCATCGGCGCGGCCAAGCCATGGCTGCAACATTTCAACTTTGAATCGCGTACGGTCGATGCGCCCGACCACATTCGCGGATTACTTCAGCTCTGGTGGGACCTGTTCGCCAGCCAAGTCCACACTCAGCTCGATACCACGATGGTGAGTCAATTATACTTCATTCACTTTGAATTGTATTAAGAACTATCAGAATCATTTAGTGACATAAAATTATAATGAAGATTTTCTAGATTTTCTAGATTTTCTACATTGATGACATCATTATTATTGCAGCAAACTTTAAGCAACGTTGAAAGTTGATATACAATTGTTTCATGTTACATTGCGTTTGTAATAAGTTAATAACTATTATTGATCAAACCGCAGACGCCGTTTAAATCAGGATCAAAGTGATCTAGATTTAGATTTAAGTCATTTGATACTTACTTATATGTGGTTGGAATCGAACCCTTCCATCTGCGGTTTCTTGTCTCTGCTGACCGCAAGTTCTTTGCGGTATTCTGAGTAGCATACAGTAAATCGATCCATTCTTATATCACCATTTGAACTGAACACTACAACATGTTTTCCAAGCATCCAAAAAGGGAACCTAAAGTTACAGAGGTGAGAACTATTGAAAGATTTATATTGCTGCCTCGTTAATTACGACATCCTCTACTTTCTTTTTGTATTATGCTGCTATTTAGAGATAGTTTTAATCTTAATCAGTTTTTATTGTTTCGATTGTAAATACGATTGTGTGCTATGCACCCTTGAGTGAGTTAACAGTAAGCTTGCGCTCCCTAAGCTTGTGCACCGTAACTAGCGCTCTTTATATTTATATGCACCTGTCTTGAAGTATTATGATGCTCGTTAAAACTGTGTTTCTCCAAAATACTAACATTTTAAATCTTATTCGTTTGGCTGACAGTCGCTTCAAGTCAAGGTTTGGTAAATTGTTATTTGGGAGTACTTGTACATAGATGGTGTTGGTATTTTGGTGGAACCTCACCGCGATAGTTTCATAAACATACATTAGGTTTATAACGCCGCTTCTATATAGAGATACTTTTATAATTCGTGTAAATATTATATGACCATGAAAAACTTTTGTATGTTTATAACTCAATCGTAGTTAAACTCTTTGAATACTAATATTAGCTTGGACAAAGCTCGTTGCACCATGTTGTAAATATTGTTTGTGCGTAAAGCTTAGTTCAAGTGTTTGTTTGCATGCATTTCCATTGAGTTGTTTCACTTCAATGATAGGTTGAGGTGGACGAACCAGAGCCACCACCGGTGCTACCTCCTCATGATGTCAGCCAACATCTCCACTATCAACCGGAATTGGACCCGGAATCGGAATTTCCCTGGCATCGATGGGATGCTCAAGTAGTCGAAGAGTTGCCTGAAAGGCGCATAGACATGATAGATGTCCACGATCCTTGGGACATGTACAAAGGACATATCCCGCCTGTTAATGAAGAACAGAGTGCTCAATATTTGGAAGCAACAGATGATAATCTAGAGGAAATTAGAAAATATGCATGGGATTATCAGCGGCAAGACCACGAACCCCCTCTAAAAGTTCACGAACACCATCAACATCAAGAACAATACTATCCTCCGCAGAGCACACACCACCATGAACACCACAGCCATTACGATAGTTCCCAACACCACAGAGAGCAACCACAACCAGATAACAATCAAAGTTACCAACACTCAGAGCAACACGGGGCATTTGTTCCTCAAAGCGAGTACAGTCACAGCCAACAAAGCTCACACAGTTACCACGGTCAGTCAAATGATCATCACGAACATTGGCATAATGAAGCTCAGGAGAATTCTCATGAGACTCATCAACCTCACCACGAAGATACGCATGAACAGTATCATCACCATCAACAGTCTTATTCCGATTATCACGAACAATCTAGTCAATCCAACGATGATCTTATTGCGCATGAAAACCACCAATACAATAGTAATCATTCTCAACACGAGCCGCACCATCCTCGTGGTGATGAATCAAACAAACAGCACGACCTCCACGGCCACTCCCATCAGGTACATAACTCATATAAACATTCAGACACCCACACACACGCACATGAGGTGGAGGTACGTCACGTCCACGTGCAACCGGGAAGAAAACGCAATCGTCGCCCTCGTAGACTCCGCATAGACGTTGCCAACGAGATAAACGGTTTGATGAATGGAGATATTTCTGAAACTGAAAGCGAGACTTTCGAGGATCATATAATACCTAGACATCCGTACGACGGTTTCTATTTGCGGCACAGGGCAACGATCGATGCTCGTGGACGTAAAATCTGCACGCATGAGATACCCCCCACCCCTTCCCCTACACCGTCGCCGCCAGAGTCTCCCGAGCCGGAAGAATACGAGACAGCCGAGGAAAATGAACTGAGTGGCCACGACGACCAAGTAAGTCTCCGTTTAAAACTACAGCCGCAGTGTCCAAAGGTAACTTTTGTCAATATATTTACTTATTCCCAAGTGCCTGAAGTGAATGTCAGCCGAATGTAGGATTGTAAGCTCACAGTTTGTAGTATAGCTTTGCATGCATGCCTTGTAATCCAAGCCCTGACAATTTTTGCATGCAACTTTGTATTAACTGTATTTAATTTGTTTTCCGAATAGCGTCCACCGAAAAGTTCTTAGAGATCATTTCAGTTTTATTGAGTACCGAAATGAAGTGTAGAACCCTATAAATGTATGTTTCAGAGCGGCGTCGCTGGTAACTTGGCGCGAGTTGTGCCCGGCGCCACTTCCTATGAAGCTTTGGATGACCTAACCCGCCGCCAGGGTTGGGAGGCTGGGAACATCGATTACATGGGTGCGGACTCTTTTGACAAGATTTGGGCGAAGATCTCGCAGACTCTGGGAGCACCACGTACGTCCCCGCCCAAGGAGCCGTCGCCACCTAAAGAGCCCAGCCCACCCGTGCCTGAAGTGGTTCAAGTCCAAGCGGCTAAAGTTGTAGAAGAGCCTGGGAGTGTACCGGTCGAGGTTGCTAAAGAAGCCGTGGTCGCGGAAGCTACACCGGCTACACCCGTCGAAGCTCCAGCACCAGTGGTTGCCCCGGCACCAGTTGTAGCCTCAGCACCAGAGGTTGCCCCGGCACCCGTTGTAGCCCCAGCACCAGCGGTAGCCCCGGCACCAGCTGTAGCCCCGGCGCCAGTGGCAGCCCCGGCGCCAGTGGACGCTCCAATTGTTAAAGACCCCGTTGTTCCTAAAGAGGCTCCTGTCCAGGAAGCCGCCCCAGTAGTTGTGCCCGCACCCGTAGCTGCCCCGGCGCCTGAAGTAGCGGCTCCGGCTGAGATCCCAGCGACCGTGGAAGTATCTACGCCAGTAGAGGTGGTCGATCCGACCGAAGTTCCCGTTACAGTAGCGACAGAGGCTGCAGTAGTTGCTGCAGAACCCAAAGAAAAGACTGAAGTTGCGCCAAAACAGCCTAAAGCGGCTGTTGTAGAAGCGCCGGCTTCGCCCGCTCCCTTGTCCGGCGCTCCCTTGTGCCTCGCCGAGGTGACTCCGCCCAAGGCGGCCGAGGCCCCCGCGCCCACGGACAGCCCGCCGCTGGCCAACACGCCGTCCAAGGAGGAGGCGCCCGCGGTGCCCGCTGCCAAATGTGAGTATACTGCACCGACGAGCGGCTAACAGCTTTGCACTGTCAGTTCTCACCGAGTTCATTTTTGCAGTTTTGTTACACTAATATGTTTATAGTACAGCCGCATCATACAGACGTCACGAGCGGTCGCGTTGTTCGCGTACGACTCGATGTTTTCTTTTGTGCCGTTTTGTGATGTTTGGTTTTTATGTTTATTTACTGAGCATACGTTTCAAAAATCGTTGTTATTTCACCCAGCTACCGAGGAGGCAGCGCAAGAGACGCGGCTTTGATAGAACAGGTAATCCTACCACACTTGGGCCCAACACAACTTCGTAGCTTCCGGGTAAATATGGGGTTTCAGTATGGTGGAGGATTGATTGATTGTCCGCGTCTGTTTCTCTAAGTAAATGTTTGTGAAGTCCGCGGAGTCAGTGCAAACTGTCACGTGTTGATGTTTATTTAAAACCTAGATAAATGGAATTCAGTGTAATTTTATCGTTCTCCGAAATAGTGGAGAATTCGTGTTGTTGGGTTGCGTCCAAGTGGATGCAGTGAGTAGGGACGCCGGTCGCTCATGGAGCTATTCTTGGCTCTAATTATGATTTCCCCCTGTAATAGCCGATAATGCCAAGACGATTAGCGAAATGAGTGACGGCGCGCAGCACCGTGTTCCGAGATGACTGTACGAATAGCAAATGCTGCCGAGTCACTTCTGATCGCATTCCCTGAGTATGTTTCAGTTTTCTCTTCCTCGCTACTTGTCCAAACTGCAGCAAATCTCGGGCGTGTTCTGTTTTGTTTGCTTTACATGTCGTTTCACACATTGCAAGGAACATTATTCAATGCTTGACACATTTCGTAAGCACTTACCTACATAGTTTACATAGTAGTCACTTCCGCACACGCAAACACTAGATCTCGAACGAAATCCATAAATACTTTACAGAAAACATTGAGCCGTTTTATCAACAGTTTAATCTTCCCACCGCCAGAATGTTCCCAGACTTATCTAAACTAAGTACAAATAATTCTCCTTGTAATGAACGTACGCTTCGGAATCTCCGCTACACTGACTCTCTAACTACAGCCTGCAGCGTTTCGATTTAACCATGTAGTTTTGTTTTCCCTCGACTTTGTTCCAGGGCCTAACCGAGCTTGCTCTATAATGTGACCGCAATACTAACCGCCAAGCGTAACCGAACGAGAGAATAAGGGCGCGGTGTGGTTTTGTAGCCGAGGAGCGTCGCAAGCCGGCGGGCAAGCTGCAGCTGCGGCCGCCGGCGGGCGCCGACCCGCTGCCCACGCCCGACAGCGAGGCGGAGGACGCGGCCTCGCTGGCGCACGCCATCATCGCCAGCGAGCTGCGCACGCCCACCGTCTCGCCCTCCACCCCCGCCGCCCCCGCTTCACCCCCCACGCCAGCGCTAAGCAAGAGCTTGACAGTGGAAGGACCGGAAGTACCCACTCCTCCCGTAGGAGGAGGAGGAGGAGGAGTGTCGCTCGCACAGATCGGCGTCAAGCCCAAGGAGAAGACGACGACGGCCGCGCGGATAGAGTCGTCCGTGGCGGCGGCGGGGGAGGCGCCGGCGGCGGACCCGCCCAAGAAGAAGCTCGTCAAGAAGGCGGTGAAGAAGGAAGCCGTCGGCGCCGAGGCGCCCGTGCCTCCCCCGCGCAAGAAGGAAAAGAAGCCCAAAGAGAAATGAGCGGTCGCGCCTCGCTCCCCATAGGTAGTTCCTCTGTGCCATACATAATCGTGCCTCCGTGTTATCGTCTATTTTATTTTCGTATGATGCTTTTATGTACCGCGTAACCTTTATGTTAGATGTAACTTTTTTATTGTCTGTCACATGGCCATTATATTGTTTAGTCTAAAATTTTATATTCTTTTATATTTTTATTCAATAAGTACTTATTTATGTTTTAACAATCGCATTATTCGGCTTAATCAATTTTATTACCAAAGGATGAGACGTATTTATTAAATTGATAAAGATTTTTTAAATGTAATTTTGTATTAAAAGTCTATTTTGGACTCTTTGTTTTTTATTTGTCCCTTTCAATCGAGTAATATAAACAATTTAAAATTTGTCGCGTCATTAGGTAGTAATTAAAACAGACCTGACTAGAATAGAATAGAAAAACTCTTTATTGTACACCAGAAACAAAAATAAACACAGTACAGAAGAATACTAGATAACCTATATACCTACTTTATACCTGAAACATTGTAGTTTC
This sequence comes from Campaea margaritaria, assembly GCA_912999815.1. NCBI lineage: Eukaryota > Metazoa > Arthropoda > Insecta > Lepidoptera > Geometridae > Campaea > Campaea margaritaria. Next base: position 10,456,739 of record OU538789.1, on the reverse strand, counting down.
GCAAATTGCTTGATAAATAAGGGTCTATCTCACTATGTAAGTAAGTGAACCATTGATAAATAAGGTAGGTTCATATTTAGATTACAGATCTCAATAATAAAAATAAAAAAATCATAAAAAATCATATCAGAGCGAGAAGTTATTTGAACCGAGTGTAAAAAAGTGCGTATGAACTGATAATTATCTAATGTCAAACTATTGACAAATATTTTTGTTGGTAAGATAAATAATTATTAAAATTTTGCTACAGCTGACGTAAGTTTTTTATCAACTTAAAATACTTACCTGTTTACCTATTGAGTACCTAAGTAATTCCTAGGTAGTTATGTCAATATTTTATTCAAAAAAAAAATACTAAAAATTTGAATACCTTCAGCGGACAGAATGCTCGCTGAATATCAATGCTGGTTTATTGGCCTAAATGGGAGCCGAAAGATACTAGTTGATTTTAATCCAACAAAACATTACAGTTTACAGTCATGTGTTTTGTGTCCAGCACTAAACTATTGTACCTATTTTATGATAGCAATATTATACTGAGTGTTCTGTTATGTGTGCCTAAACAAATAAATAAATAAATATAATATAATCGTAGACATCTAAAGAAAAAGTAAACCTATTAAATTTGCAGTGGTCAGAAAAAAAAGACGTAAGTTTTCGGATCTCTACATAAATTTCTCAGTAGGCTCTGTCGGGATCGAACCCCAGACTCCCATTGTTCAGTAAATAGGTAAGTGTTTTGGTATTAGCGACATCTCTGTTGCTTACTAGTTATTTGCGTAACATTCGTCTACTTCTTGATAGATGTTCTATAGCTCTATATTATTTAGTCAAAATAATTCAGTGCAGATGTATGGCTGAAATAGATGGCGTTAAATTAAATAAGTTTGAAGCAGCGACGACAGTCCACTATATGCAATAAGTGTTTAAATTCTGCTATAGAGAATAGTTCGAAGCCTACCTAACTATAAATGTAAATTACAATAGAAACCGTAGAAAAAATGAAAGTGACGAAGTAAATTACACGCTTCTCTACATTATTTGTATTCCTGCCACCTATGAACACCATAAAGGACTATTACAGAGTTGCTTATATTTGCCGCTAGGATCGCATGAGCCTTGGTGTTGTCAACTTGTCAGCGTCATTGAAGTTTGAAGGACAGACAAACTGATTCAACAAGTGTTGCCAGGAACTCCGCGATGTATTTTATAAAATAGTTTGTTTGCAATAGAGTAGGTACACCTACTTAATAAGCATTTTGTTTTTTCAAAGAGGTAAAAATAATATAATGTCGAGAACAGCGTGATAAGGGAACGATGAGGAATAGTAGAATATGGTAGTGACAAAAATAGAGAAAGGGATGATTGGATGGTTTGGACATCTAGAGAGGATGGATGAAGAAAGATTGACGAAATAGATTTATAGATCTTGTATGAATGGGCCAGCCGGCAGGAATCAAGGTAGGGGAATGTACCTCCATCAAATTGAGGACGTACTAAAGAAAAGCAAAGTCAAAATTACTTTTAACCGGCGCGCGGCGAGCATGTACTATGAAAGGACTCACGAAAGTGGAAGAAGCGAAAGAGGTCTGTCAGGATCGTAGCATGTGGAAAGATGTTATTGTAGTCTCTGCCTACCCCAACGAGAAAAAAGCGTGACTGTATGTTATTGTATGTATGTACATATAATAATGCCCGGAATTACCGCTTGAAGCAATTTCTTCCAGACAACCTTTAAATGGACAGCAAAACATTTTAATTATTATTAATTTTCTTTATTTAATAATAATTTTAACTATCTTAAATTATAAGTAATAATAATATTGTTCGATTTCTGGACTAAAGTTAAGTAAGATAATCATACAGAAAATGAATTATTTTTATTATTCATGCATGTAACATGACGTCATTCATATTTAAATCTTTCGCCAGATAAAATGATGTGAATTATAGTAATTGCATAGGTAACACATTTTTTTTTATTTTAATGTGGTACACGTCAAGAGTTGATTCATTATTTTCGTAATTTTAGTCGGAGAAGTCGGAGTGCACCTGGCAACACTGTAAGCGCATGAAACCAGTTTGACAGGCACCGCGTCGCGAGAAGGTTGTGTCGCTTTGTTCCACGAAATAACGTTTACAATATCATTGTTTATAAACAGTTTTCGATAACAATTCGGACCCTAGACTTACATTCATGAATACAATTAAGAACTTTCACGTATTAATTTAGTAAATCGTGTTAATTTCGTGGATTTCGTAGTGGATTTGTAAGTTTTATTCGACAGTAATCTTGTATCGGCGAGGACTCGACACCGTAGATTCTGTCGTTCGGTGGAAGAAAATGTGAGACAAATGTGTGTTGTTAGTGAACTTTGCTCGCTGAGTTTCGCTGGAGAGGAACATTTGAGGGTACTGTGAAGGAGAGACTGGAACCATGAGGTGGTTAGCGTTCGTTCTGCTGTTGCCAACATGTTTGGCTCATCTGAATGTTTACCTGAGCAGTGCGGAAGTTTGGAGGCTGTTGGGTAAGTCCATAGTCTCATCTTACACATTATCTGTTATTACTACATAAGTATTGTTATTATGCAGTGTTGTGCTGATAACTGATAACAACAAGTGTGTCATTCCAATTGTCTATTTATTATATATTTCATTGCCAATGGCTAAATGCCCAAATCTTATTAACCAAAACCTTAAAAAAGTACCTATTTAGAAATCGCTTTCAGTGATAAGAACTCCCATTGTATTGTTTACCTATTGTAATTTTTCTGTACTATGTTTTTTTTTTCGGTGTACAATAAAGAGTTTTCTATTCTATTCTATTTATCTCTTAACAGTCTGTTTAGCAAGTGGGATTGCTTATTTTCAGGATGTTAACTTGTCTATCCCCCAAGCATCCTAAATATAACTGGAGAATGGAGCAACACACGAAAAGCTAGCAATACATGCCATTAATCAAAATACTAGAAAAGTTGTATTTACGTGGTACCTAAATTTCTATTTTTTTACTTCATTTGCCATTCAATACAACAATGAAGCTGCTCACTCTAAGTTTATAATGGAGCAATGTGCATTAGACAGTTTTCAATTTGTACATATTTTCATTTGATATTTGTACATTCTTATTTTTCATGTCTGTTGTATGTACTGGTTACTAAATTAACATAAGTAAACCTATTTAATATGACTGTCTTAGATAAATTACAATTACAATATTGAATTTAATGATAATGATAGATCGACTACAATATTTAAATAAACCTAGCACAAAGTAAACTTTATTAAAAAAAGTTCAAAACTTTCCTACGAAAAAAGGAATGAAAAAAATCATAAGCTGCAATAATCTCATTTCGTAGCAATTGCAAGTGACAAAATAAATGCAGGGTAAATCCATCAAAGAGCTTTATCTGACCTATTCAAGAGAATCTTATTCTTTGGGGACAATACTATATAACACTGCTCCCCTATGGTGCTAAGGGGCTATTCCAAGAAACATAATTAAATGTAGATGAAAATGTGGTTAATGTAAGATTTAATTCACGTATTAACTAACTAAATCATCTTATCTAATCTTAATTACTTAGATAATTACAATTTTATAAAGTTAATCACATTTTTAGCCTATTTATGAGATCTAAGAACTATATTGTCTCAGGGTAACGAGTGCAGTGTGGTCTCATATTTTACCGGGTGGCTCTGCAACTGTTATGAGCAGACGTGGCACTTACCATCAGGTGAATTACCTGCTTGTCCTGCTACTATACATAGTACCTACTTATAATTTTTTTGTAGTTACTACTGCTAAGGATAGGTGTACCATACGGCACCTTTCACACATCTCTGTCCAGAGTTAGGTCCAATTTAATCTAATTTATAAAGATAAGATAAAGATTCATTTATTTGCATAAACACATGTGATTACATACATAGACGTACAGAATATATAGCTAGCTAATTAATTGAAAACTTATAATATAGGTAGGTATACCTACATTCTTTTAACAGTGACTTTTACCATTTTAGGGGTAGATTTTTGGAATAATAAATACTCACCCTATGTTATAATATAATACTAAATATATTGTTAAGAAACAAATAAAACATTTTTTTTTTCATATTTACGTATTATATTAGTAGGATCTTACTACTTGTCTAGCTAAATACTTACATAATTAATTTATTAGGAAGGTTTTTTTCAGTAGGTTCCTACTTGTACACGATTACCTGTAGTTCAGTCAGAGGAAGTAGTTAAGCACTCACCTACTACTTCCTCTGAACCAAAGAACATTAATTTAAAAATAAATCATTACCTCGAACCAATTACAGGACATGAAACATAATCCCAAAGCTTTAATTAGACAGACGTCACAACTCATATCTAGCCACTCGTCATTTTGCTTCGAGGGTTTATAAGCCAAAGTGACAGATTTAAAAAGGCCCATGCTCGTGCGCACTAACTACTAATTAATCTATGGCATGCGCCGACGCAGGTAGGTGTACCTATAATGGGCTTGGCGATGTGACGCTCCTTTATAATAAGTGCGTTTTTTATCCCATCCCATTGTGGAAAGCAGAAGCCAGTGAGCGCAATCCATCATTGTCAGCGGCGAAACATCTGCCCGCTGTTCAAACCTAAAAATTAGAATTTCAATAAACAATGCAAGGAACAAACGGGACTGCCTCGTCCCGATATATTCAAATCTTGATTATTTATACACGGACCCGATTCAAGGACGAAGGAAGACGTCTGCTGCGCCTATTATTAGTTATTGTGGTTTTGGGCAGCCCCTAATGAGTTAACAAGTTAAAAGGTAAACAAACTGTCGAGCGAAACACAAACAGACAGACACATGAGACTTTTTATCTACCATTTAAACGCCACTAAAAATATAATTTATCGACAATCGAAAACGACATAAAAATTATCATGGGACCATTTCTCGATACTGGCGGAACTTTATCTGTTGAAATGTCTATCGAACATGCTTACGTCTAGCTGGTCGATCGGCTCAGTGGTTATGTGTCATTTATTTCAGATGACTTTTATGGTGATTCTATGGAGCAAAGCCAATAAATCCAACGCTTAACGTGTATGCCGGCATTGCTGGCACTCCACGCAAGAATTTTTTAATATGCGATTAGATAGAACTACACACGCCAGCGAAAACTTTCATTTTACATGCGTAGGCAAATACCTATCTAATACTACACTTGATTATTCATATTACCGATTTATCATGTCTAGTCAGGGTCACGCCAATCATTTTAATTTATTACATTCGCTTTACGATATGGCGAAGTTCGGAGCCGTTGGCTACTAACTAGTTTTCTAAATGGCCCTACCATAACAGCTACTGTGTCACCCAGAACTATACAATACAAAATCCTGTGCTGCACTGCACTCGTCACCCTAAGACATTGGATCTTAAGTCTCATATTGCCTAGTAATTTAACTGGAAACTGCCCTTAAAATCGGAACACGGCAATATTTGCACACTATTACTTGGCGGATAAATATCTGCCAAAGGTGTGGTAGTTCCCCAGGTGGATTCTTGTAGAAGAGGTCTACCACTACCTGTGTTGTTTCATCATATAAACCAATTTGTTCTTAGTGCAAGTCGACAGTCATTATAAACATGACATTATCAAGATGGTAGCAGCGCAATAAATCTGCGGCTATTGCCATCATATTTCATAAATCCTGGGTGCTGATAACGAAACGCTAGGCTACTCATTTAATACGTGTTGCTGGTGCAACAGTATCGGAAGGTAGATTGCTTTATGGCTACCTGGTATCTTGGATCGCTACACTACAGCACTGTCAGATGAACAAAGCCAACGAGCACGGGCCAGCTCGCAAAGACCCTCTGACTCATTGTTGCACTCCCCGTTGTTTCGCAATTTCAAGTGTCTTGTTTTGCTCTCTATATTTTCGTGAATTTGGCTTAATTGGCCTACGAACCGTTTGCTTTCAAGCTATAATGCATTGTTCAATTAGGTACCGAATAAACGGCGCGAGGCGATACCTTCTATTGTTCCGTGCAGCTTGCACGAAAAGCGTGAAAGCATTTCTTTTATTCAAATTTTAAGATTATTTCTTTAATTTTTGTTATTTATGAATTGTTGTTAGTTTGCGATCTCAAACATTTTGCAGTAGCGGAACCGCAGCGTGAGATCATACCTCACTGATTATAGCCGCTAAATTCCATGGTAACAGATCCGAGATTTGCTCACGTTTCGCTTTTTTTCGACAATAGTAAAATTAGCTAGCTGCTTTCGGTTATTCAACCAAAACGTTCCACTTAACTATTGAATTACGGCATCCGTCATCGGTAAAAAGATCTTCCCGAGGCTTTGGTTACGCGGCTAGGACTGCGGTAGGTGAAAAAATAACCAACAAAAACTCGACGTAACTCGATATTTGATTGTCGTGTAGGGTTTCGTCTAGAACCATTCCCTCACACGGCAATACCTTGCATCAGCACAATCTTTACTACACGTACGTACGTACTTTCTCTAGGAGATGCCAGGCTTCTCTATCGATATTTTAGGACTGCGTCTGCATATTCTCGCATCTTCAAATAATCTTGTTAGTTTTAAGATTCTTGGGTTCGTCACGTTTCCGGCGCATTATCGCCTCTGGCATTATCAGAAGGGCGATCTTGACTTTTTTCCGACCTATGCCAACATTATCTGTTCCACGTAGTACCTCGCTCACCTACGTGTAAACTGTCCCGGATCGAGGCTTATCCTATGCATCCGGGCCTGCATCGCTAGATAACTTTTTGTTTACATCGGGGCCCTTATTCGCTATGACCACAAAGACTCGTAACGTGTTCATTTTGAATTATCAATTGAACTGCCAAAATAGCGTGCGAGAAGCTATCTTTTTAGCTAGTTAGCTAGCTAAATAAGTTTAAAGCGCGTTATGACGTCACGCGTTTTCGGCAAGGAATCTCATGTGGCATAGAATAAGGGCCCAGGCGCAGGACCAAGAATAGAATAAAGAATAATGAAAACACCCGGAATAGACACATTGTTATTTTAATAAATGCTATTAATGCTGCGTTCAGTGGACGCCATTCGGGTTTCGTCCCCCTTAAAGGAGACGTTGTTTAGAGAATTAACAATGAAATATTTCAATAAACAGCCAGCGACGGCGCTATATAAATATGGGCTCACGTCCTTCTCGAAACTATTCTTTATGTAAATATCGTTGACACGCTGGATGATGAGGAGTGGGCCCTAAATAAATTTAATTTTACGGACGAGTGGAGAGGAGCCGACTTTTTAATCCGCGGGGTGTGATATGTCATCCGCAGGCAGGTGGGGCTGAGGCAAAACATGATCCGTGAGTGGAATCACAGCAGTTAATTAAATTTTAATTTTGCTCCGCTTTAGATCCTCTCTCAGATGAGGTATTCATGCGGAGGAAAGCAAATGACGTTCATAATCCGAAATGAGTTGTCTTTAAATCTAAACGTCCCTCGTGCGTGGATTTATAGATGAGATATCAAATCGGAAATGAAATTTTAATTACAAGTGTAGTGGTAGATTAACTCGAGATCGCTTAGAAATTATAGGGGGTACAGATGACGGCAGAAATAGAATTAGTAACAGTGCGTACACCGCAGACGGCGGGTTCGCTTCATATGAGAGTTACATGAATATGCAACTCGTTATTTTCAATTACGTGAACGCGGCTCAGCATAGTACCACTAAGCTCCACGATCCATTGTCTAACAAACTCATGCGACTTTAATGAATTGTCATGTAAATCCGTGTCTTTAATTTTCTTTGTTGAATTATTATTGTCTGGTGCACGTGGGTTGTTGAGTAATAATGACTTTAAGTTGTGTAAAGAATTAACTTAACCTTTAGGACTTCTGGTGGACATTCAGTTCGGAAACAGTAAAGGAATCTTCAAAGCTTTCAGCAATTTATTTAATATTTTCCCTAAAGTTGGTACGATTGATTAAATAAACAAACATAGTTTGTATCCGTACAGCGACATCTTGGCAGTATAACCAGGTCAACATGCAGCTGAATAAATAGATCTTTTATAAATAACTGCTAGCGTCCAGAGACGAAACAAGAAAGCCAATTTGTTTACACAAAGCTCGAGCTCTACGTGGGAAAGTCTCCAAGACTGAAGAGTATGGTAATTTTTACAAGACAGTGAAAAATTTTGACGCATAACGCGGACGTCGAATGCAAGCAGTTCTTTATGAGCCGTAAGTCTTCCAATTTGTCTAGCATGTACGCCATACATCAAGTGCGGCCACAGGATGAAAAAGATGAAGTCTTTTTTTAGCGTTCCCCGTGATCGATTGTGGGGTATATTCAAAATAATGGTTATAGGTTTGACGGGTCGAGCACTCGATCACACCTCGACGCGGGTGCCCGGTGACGGCAATTTGCTCGGGATGGATGGAGACGTCAGCGCGACAAAAAGCTTCGATCGATCAGCGCCGCAAGCGCATGTGGCACTGGGTTTTGTGAATGTGGACCTTGTTTGCCACACTACAAATATGGATCAACAAATGCTGGTATTATTGGAGTGTTAACGCAACACTCCCCCATACAAGCACACGCACATAATGCGTAGCAGTGCATTGGGCTGTCACTGTCAGTGTCAATGCCATCTGCAAAATCAATCAATCAATCAATACTTCACCCATCACTCGACAACTTCACTCTGCTACAAGACATTGCTCGCCCGACACGACTCGACCTCAACATATACAAGCAACATCAATTTTAACAAAAATAATAGAAGAAACTCAACAAACCCATCAACACACTTCGGCACGTAAGTGGTATCCTCAACAGGAGAACAATAATAATTATTGCGATACTCACAGTTTGTGCAATTTTACATATGTAATGCAAGCTGCACTAAACATTGGCATGACAATCACAAAATTTAATTTAACGAACTTCTTTGTTGGGGTTTTATATACATTGTTCTCGAGCCAAAATTCAATCTAGGATCAGTTCCTCAATCCAATATCCAAGAGTGTCACTGACGTAATCACTTCTGAGAGCACTAGCGTCGGGCATATTCTCGCGGGACTCGGGACGCTGGCGCGGGACAATAGGGCTTCGAGGAAAAACGCACCTTTTCGAGATGAGGTGCAATGCCCGGCCCGTTGCCTCGTTCACGAAGCTCTCACAAAAACGGAATTCTTTAATTCGAAACGACAAATTGATAGCTCGTTTGACACGGTTCGGCGCTTAAAAAGTTGCTCAAGTGTTGACTTGGAGAAGTTTGAGACTTGATTGAACGTGAGATTTTTTAAGCTCAGCCGGTGCCTGCAATATTCTTCCAGCAATCATTCCGTTCAGCGTGTGACGCAAATATTTAAAGTTTTGACGTAGGGCAAACGGTCATTTGCTGCTAGACCCTTGTCCGGCAAACTGACGCCTGATGGGCCGTCACGACGCGTCCGTCAGCTGCCACCAATGACGCGCTCTCGGAGCCCAGTTTAAGCTCAGTTTAAAACCTGACAGCCCCCTGGACGTGATAGATGATATGTGTGAGCGAGGAATGCACCCAAACTGAAATAGCACCCGTCGGTTGCAACGCGGGCACTCGTTAACATTAGCCGCTAATGGCATTACAACTGATTTTGTTTTGTTTACCCTTTAAAATTATGTTTGTTATGCTTGTGCAGCTCAATAGGCATAGCCAATGGTCCAACTGGCCCCACTTTATCCCACGTCCACAGTTAACTACATTTTTTATAGCCCAAAGAGAATATATTTCGCTGCGTGACGCATACCGCGACGCAAACATTATTAGAACTCCCGTAGTGATGCCACACGACCGGTATTTTACTCTCCTTCATGTTTATTCAGAGCTCAAAAATGTCCCATTAGGGATAACGCCGTGACAATTGTGTTTGGTGTAGGCCGTAATTGAATAGGCGGATGGGAACCGCGGCACGCGACCGCTCCATGGTTCTACAGAAAATGTGCAAATAAATGCGCGTAATAAACTATTGTGGGAGCTCTACGCACATTATTAAACGAATCGAAGCAGTTATTCTCGCGCCCAAGATGTGCTCTGTCACTAGAACTGTAATGTTCTAAACGTGCGAACCATACGCACTTCGCTGCCATTATCTAAATTGTTAAATGCACTTAGAGGCACCGGAGAAACATTAAGATCGCAAAGTTTCACATTCACACATCGTATGTCTTTTAAGATGTCTGTGGCTCACTCGCTTCTCATCAGGGAAGGTGTTTAACGATCGACATTTATTTGAAACTTGAGTGGTAGAGCTCTAAAATAATTTTAAGAGTTTTGGGGTTTATTAGGTTTATTTATCGAAAGCATAAAATAGGTGGGTATTGGAAACATAAAACGTATGTAGGCAGAGACCACACACAAGCTTCGGTAGCCCTCCCTACGCAAACAAGGCGGGCGTCCGAGCGAGTACCTATACCTGCCTCTCCCCGTATCTGTCTGTATGTACACTCCCGCTTAGCTTCCTTTCAGTGTTAATCAGCTCTAACCACACCACCACTATCATTATGAAACACCATTCTTTCCCTCGTTAACGACTCGATAACTTGATGTTAAAGTACTTTCTCGAATCAAAGCACTTATTATGTTTGTTCAACCAATCTCTCGTGCCGGGTTTGTCTTAAACGTCTGAGAAAGTTACCTCTACTTAGATATAATCTACTATACAAAAATATAGAAGAGCAGCGCTCAAAAGATTAATTATGGTGAAGGAAAGACCATACAAAATTTGTTGGCAAAACATTTTCATAGTAGACCTTCCTGTAATTAAACACCATGAAATATGGTTCCACTCAATTGTGTCAAGTTTTGTGACAATGCTGTATTTACAGAGAAGGATGAAAAATAAACAAACATAGCGGACAATCGGACGAATAAATATGGTGGTACAATGCAGGGCAGCACGTCATAATAAGGCAGTGGCTTTTGTGCCTTGGGCTGTAAATCATACAGTGCTTTGAAGAGAATGGCATATCATAAATAATGTCCCGAATTTCGAATGCGATGTTATCCACCGGGACGTTCTGGTGCCCCGTGAAGAGAATTCTAATGGCGAAACAAATTAATCAATAGACCCGTGACAATACTCCACTTTTTGCCACGAGATCTTTTGTCATAAATGTTTATGATCGTCTATATTACGTTTAATGCTTTGACTCTTAAAAAGGGGGAACGAATTTGAAACCTTTGCCCATAATGTCGCCTCTAAAGTACGGTAATGTTATAACCGTGACGCATTTTATCGAATCGGTAATTGTTCCAATTTCAATATCGTTACGCATTTAGATCGAAAGAGTTGTAAATATTGAAGCAGCTCAGCCACTTTCGATTTTTATGGCTTCGTAAGAAAGCAATTAAGTTGAGCATTATAATAGTATTGAAGAATTTAACGCGGTCGACGATGTTACGAGGCGACTGCGTTTAATGGTTCAGTGCACCCCTGAATAAACAAGGCTATTCGAAGTTAAATTTGCTTGCACCGGATATGGCTGCCACTCGAACACATCCATCATGCCTTTAAATGAAGACTGGTCAGCTATAACCGTTCTTGCCACTCGAAACTAGGATTACCTTCGGATGAAGGATCTTATTCTTGAGATCGCGCTGCGGTCATCTTGAGTTGTTTTATGATCAGTAAATCTTGCTGGTTATGGGCTCCTAAATAATAACATTTTATTGGTGGCCGTCGCGTCGCTATGGTTGGTCTGATGTGATGAATGCATACTTACGTTTATAGGTTATTTCCAACTGATGTGTCCCAGGGTTTATGTAGTACCTTGCAGTTTATTGCGAATGGATTGTGACAGGGATGAGACATGAGAGTCTTATATTATATGAAGTGAGGAAGATTCCTTAACAAAACTTAATTGTTGGGACCGCCTTTGTTTGAAACGCGTGGGCGTTTTGTACGACATATTTATTTAAAAAAATACCGTTATCCATGGTCAGACCACCAGGGTTGACATCGTAAATCCCAGCGGGGTTGACCAGATAGCAATAATACCAGCTAAAATGCTATCTTTGCTGTCGAGTGTCGCCCCACGCGGGATAACGTGTGGGCTTTGTTTGCTGTGTGGCCCCGCTTGTTTAGCAACAATCAGCTTTTTATAAATAGCATGGAGATGACGTAGATTGATTTGGGAACCGAGACTGGAAGTGAAGTCTTATGTTTCGCAGCATGGTGTAGGGACGGAGTCATGACGTTCGATATCCTTCGGGTCTCGACCTCCTGCAGTGCGCGGCCCGTCGGACGCCCGATCCCCCGAAATTTACATTCTGACCCCGAACAAGGGTTGTAGTCGCCTCGATACTGTCTAGTCACTTCCAAATCAATAAAATAAACAGAAATTTGTCAATGCGATCCCCGGGGACGTGGGCCGTTCCTATTGTGTCTTGTAAGTTTGTTTACGTAAGCGTATAAATTAGGTTGCGTTAGGGACAGAACTGTTTTTTTCTATTCCACTATTTTAAATTTGAGCATTTTTATTGAAAATGTAAAGTAGACACAGACGCGAGATACAAACGTTGCACTGACAGTGATTTTTTTAAGTTTTGAACAACTCATATTCAAAAACGAAAATAATAAAAACACTGTGTTTAAAAAATGAAGTTGAGGCGTTTTATAGAAGTGCTCTTACCTTTAGAATTACATGCATTATTCCTGGTTACCAGATAGAAAGCTGTTATTTCCCGTACGTCTCCAGACTTGTGGGCAAACACTGCGACACCAGCGGGCGTTGAACGTTGGAAGTTGTTGAATAAGAAAATACACTCTGGGAAGCAGTCGTACAGTACAATACAAATATTGGTTGAATCCAGTCGAAGGTGCGCGTGAACCAATATTTGGTGTTCGGAGGTCGTTATTACATGCTGTGTTGGAGTCGGACATACCTAGTTAGGGCTAAATCGATACACGTGATTTTATTGGAACCTCGTTCTTACTGATATCGATATGTATGGCTGACTTATCATTTGAGGTACGTACTTATCTTTTTTTTTAAATGAGATGTTTTGGCAATACAAAACTTGTATCAAATAATTCAAACGGAGATTCTTCATCTTTATTAACTTTCTAATTCTACGTCTTCAACACCGTTATTTTATTGATGGTGATTTATTCACATGTTTATTTTCTACTATCGATACTATGGAAAATCGATTCATCTCTACTCAATACTCATAGTATACTATCATATAATTCCGAGGCGTCGGAGATTTGAATACGTGAGTCATTTCCTTGAATCGTAATGTCATTACGATTACGTTTGGGTTGGATCTTATTTCTGGCTCATACGTTAACCAGTAATAGAGGCTGCGTTTATTTAGCCGCTCGTAACCGAAGTTAACTGGACACGTTACGACCGCATGTGGATTTTTATATATTTTATAAGATAACTAGCTACTCTCACACATCTCACACCACAGCGTGTCGCCTCTCGGACTAATAGTCGTCAATCAATTATGATGGATTGTGTTTACTTACTAGGAAATCAATTTAGTTTTATCGAGATGGAAGTCGAATGGAGAAAATGTTTGTATTCATTCATCACTCGTGATTACAATCATCTGCTACATTGGAGCTTATGCTAATAGGCTAGGTAAGAAATCGTTTTCAGAAAGTTTAACCTGGAAAATATAAAACGAATTCTCAGAAAAGATTATCAGAAATCTCATCGGCATACCCAACCGTTTCTGCAAAACGTCGCAAATAACCAGCATTTCTAACCAGTTGTCTAACGTCGGTTAGTAGATCTACGAACGTTAACGCTAACGAAGCGTACCGGGTTGTTAGGTTAATTGTGTAAGCGGTCGGCGGTATCGCAGGATCTCTGCCGTGCCTACATTACCATACAAGAGTGTCCCAGAGTCCCACTGCTGCCAGATCGCATCTGCACCGGTCTGCAGTCGTGATCGAGAGAAACGCTCGTGTGCTCTATGGTCACGTTTCTACCTGGACGAAACACTCGTAACGCAGAATCCATGCAAATAGCGCGCCATAAAAGTCAATAAGGATTTAAAGTCGCAGCTCCAGCATCGCAATATTCCTGAAAATAAAATTTAAACCTTTTTAATAAAAATGTCATGCAGAAACGGCGCCTGGAGACGTGCAGGTAATAAAGAGAAACCCAAGTATGCGCGGTTATGCGAGCGAGGTGTGGGCGCACCGAGCTCTGCACACCTTTTGCAAATGCAAATTTAATTTCAACTCTGAAATCTTTACGTGAATGTGCCGAGGGGAAATGTTTACTTTACTGCCTTATACGTTTAAATTTTCCGCTTTCCAGTTAGTGGGCAGCGTTGTGAGTCCGTGCGAAATATTAATATTGACCGTATGCTACTTCCCCTCGCCACTTATGTATGCCCACGGGTCCGCGAGGTTGAAACTAAATGAGTTCAAATGTGCGGTTTAGCAGTTAGAGCCTGTTTTCTCATTCCTCTTCAGACCATCAGATAATTTATTAGAATCCTACATGCGCCCTCATTAACGAGTTAGTTGGTTCGCTCCAATTTATGGAACCTCTATGTTTCTTTTTCAATTTAAATTCACCGTGTTTTACTTTTTGCTAGAGCAGCGGTCGTTTCATTTCATCCGACTTTAGTTTTCGCCTTTTATTCGCTTTAATTTGAGTTTATTTCTCGAACGCTACCGTTTAACTGATCGTAGTAACGACCGGTTCGTGCGTGTGCTTTTTTGTTTCACTCCATACATTACAATAGAAAAGAAAAGGCAAAAAGACGCATCTTGTGTCGTGCGTTGGTCGTGCCTTTGGCTTTTAGGAACCGGTAGCATATTTCAAAAGTGGTTCGTCTAATTGTGATTGCTGCCAGGTGGAATGATTCTCAGAGTCTCGGGTCCCGCCCGCAGGCCACTAAAAGCTAAGGGCGTACCCGAAACTCTGTTTGTTTTCCGACTCGACTTTAATCGACGCCGAAAGCCGAATCTCTTCTGGTTAGATCCTTAATTCTGATTTATAGACACCGCACGCCGTTATTATAAAATTATGGTTATATCTCCCGCGCCGGGCGGATTCCCCTTGACGTTCCCAGCCATAATATCAATTAACTCATTCATATTTCTTACTTAAAATTATAACTGTTAATTAAAATACGGCCGTACGTATTCTTCATGTATCTTACTTTAGTCATAAAAACGCTAAAGAAGTTACTAAAATTCACGGGAACCTGGCGAGGACCATTTTTTACATCTCTGCGATCGTCCTTTCTGAAGCGTTATCAGCACCAAACGTAAATCACGTAACCTGCCATCGCGATCAATCCTGAAGATAAGTAGGTATGGTGTGTTTGTTTAAGAGCATCATTTCGAGGAACGAATGAACCTTGTTAGTTATTCCTCTGGGGAATATAGAAATGGACGGAAATGGCGTACGAGACGCAGCCGAGGTGACTTGGACAGATTGCCGGCAATTGAAACTCGGCCGACTATCTGTGCTTGTTGGGATAATACGATCCATCTCGGCCGCCGCTCGATGATGGATCTCTGATGGGGATCACGACTCGTTCCTTTGTTGTTTTGTCTTGTTGATAAACGCGCTGCGCCGCTTTTCCCGCCTTATTACGACCTTGTTACATTTGAATAGCCCATTTACAAGGTTAATTGGTTCGAGTCTTGCGATGATAGTTTGAAAAGTGGCTCTACATTTATCTTGTACGTCGAGTTGAGCGAGAGGCTTACGCGACTTTGAAAACGAAACCCATTTCACGAGAAGTATTTAACGAATGCACTAAATTTATTTGACGATAGTTATCGTCGTGGTGTGTTAATGAAAATCGATACATCGGAATCCGAAGCTCTAATACGAGTATGAGTAGATGCAACAGCGTGCGTAGGCTTGAAATGCTTTCGTGAGATAGCATCGTCTCATATGTCGTATTAAAGGGTGTCTTGTGGAGCTTTCACCGGCCATCAGCGACTCCGGCCATTGGACGCGTGTTGTGACAGCCTCCCACGATAACTCCGTGTTTATGCGCGCGCGCCGCCCGCCATGTTTGTTTTATCTCGACTCGCTGCGTCCGTGTTAATAAATGTCTTGTATCGAAAAAAGAAACCTCCTTTTTTGTTCAATATTTTTATGTCCCTATTTTTATTTAGACATCGGTTATTAATAATAATGGATCCTCTGAAGTCGTTAGATCAAAATTTAAGATCTACGTGTAGGTAGTTTTTATTATATATTGTTTTTTTGTCGGCTGACAGTTGTGTGGGTCTCAATTTTATTGGGGTTCGTACGAGGCGCTGCGGGTACGTGCTGGCGTATTTTATATTCAAAACAGATGTTATCCTCCGACGATGGCTGGGAAAATTAATTGAATGTTTGTTATTCGATTTGAATCACACGCATATTTAAACATTCTCACATTTGAATTTGGATACTTAGTTTTATGATGAAGATAACGATATGTACGACACGTAGGACTAACATGATACGGGTATCGGTATTCAGGTGCATGCCTGCTATAAATTGAGTGGGTAAACTGTGAGGCGAGACTTGTATGGCGTTGGTTAAACGTGTCATTTATGGCCAGCGCTTATTACTAAACCTCGTTATGGTTTATGAGCATTTACGCCTAGTTAGAGCGCGTCGAATGGAAGCCGGGCTCCCGGGCTACGGTCCTCCGGCCCCGTCCGACCGAGGCCCATTGAATTGCCGCCCGGAAATTGGTCCCATGACGGAAGCCATGGAAAACCGTGTAATTAGATCGCTAAACAGCCTCGTCTGTTCCACTCGTTGGTTTAGTTTTAATCGCGATTGTCACGCTGGTCCGGGATGCTATCGCCGTCACAATCGTAGTCAGGGAAAGCCATAGAAATTCTTTCAATAAGTTAATCTATACTATTACATAAAGCTGAAGAGTTTGTTTGTTTGTTTGAACGCTAGGATCTCAGGAACTACTGGTTGGAATTGAACAATTATTTTTGTATTGAATAGTCCATTTATCGAGGAAGGTTATAGGCTAAATACCATCACGCTGCGACCAATAGGAGCGGAGCATCAATGAAGAATGTGGCAAAAACGGGAAATATATTGCTTTTAAGAGAGTTATTGCGTGAAAACTTGATATATGCGGGGGAAACCGTAGGGCGCAGCTAGTATAATATATTTTCACAGAAACTGTAAAACTGATTTTAACGGAGTTCAAGTATTTAAATGAAGCTTAATTTTACGCCGCACCTCGTTGTAAAATTCTGCCACAATTTGCAACTCGACGAACAGCGTGGATTCTTTTGATATTCAAAATTTTATTTTATAAAAGTTGAAAAACAACGCGAGTGCACTGTGGGGAACCGGAGGGCAGGCTCACTCCGCCCGACCGTTTATAATTTTGCTCTTTTTGCCCATTGTTTACTTTACGGCGATGTTAAAAATTTTATGATTTCCATTATGAGTGACGGCGGCGGTGGTGTAAATTACGTTCTGAACGGTTGCCAACTCGATAACTCGGTTGCGGCCGCGATTCTTTTCGATCGCCTTCATTTATTGGACGGCGTCGGAGAATTCGATGATCAATTTCGATTGTGGCGGGGTTCGGCTGGATCTTATTACTTTTCCTTTTTAGTGTCTGAAGGGTTATTTTATTCCGTGTGATGCGAAGGTGCTCACCGGGTGTAAACTGTAAACAGCGCGGGTCGAGCGGTTGGCGTCGACGCTCGTTTCGAGGGCCCTCCTCTAGAGCACTTGGCAAACTGCTCTCTTCAAGCCTTCGCTCGACAGACGATTTTTTAAACACCCTGTTTCCTGGTACTGCTGTACCTACACACTTTTATTTTATTTTGTCCCTAGTCCAAATAACGCCAACCACCGACGAAAGGTGATATTCTATTCGGGACACAATGTTTCCTCCCTTTTCGTTGGAACTTTATAATACCGTTCTAAGTTCCAATGTAAACACGGTCCTGTCGTCGTGCTTCTGTACTGTCCTCGTTATGTTAGTACAAATCCACGACAATACAGTGTGGCGGTCGGATAATATTTGGTGAACGTTATTTGACAAGCGTGTTCGTGGGTTTTGTTATTGGACACCTCCACTCCGCACACAGTTACTATTTGAGTTGCCGTGGCACAAAGCAATGGGAGTTTCAGCACTAGGTGGCCCCCTCGCGGCTCTCCCGTTTGTTTGTACATCTGACTACGTGAGCCATTTTCCCAAATAAACGCATATTAAATTCAGTGGCAGCCACGATTATTTGAACATGCGTCTTATCGGAGAAAGATAAACTGTACATAAATCCGATCGGAATGACGCGTTCGATAAGGAATCGATTTTTACGGCAAGAGCTACCGTGCGATAACCTCAAGCGATGGATTGTAGGTACACACTTATCTTACTGATAACTTGGAGAAATGTTAGTTGTGTCTGCCTGCACGTGGGCTGACTCACAAATAGGAATTTAAACGATACAAACCCAGTTCAACGTAGGGTTGTCATTAATCTCGCAACATTTAGATGCGCGTCACGATTTTTTTTGTGCTGCATTTTTTCTAGTTTACGTGATGCCGTGAAACCGTATGTCCCCGGCATGGAACTCACCTACCTTCTATTACATTAATTATTCTGCTACGCAGGCACTCGAGCTGCCGAGTGAAATGGGCGTCGTTTTTGTGTCAGGCTTTCGTGTTTGCTATGCCCCAGGGAAGGGCAATTTCGTCGTTCAACGCGGCGATTTCGCAGTTTCCTGAAGCCACATCGGTCTAAGTTTGACCTGTGGTTTTTGCGGTCCCCGGGCGGGCACGAACCAACTAGCGACTGGAGTTGCTGTTGGCAGCACGCTATTATCGGCACGACTTTGTACTTGTAGCTTTATCGTTTGAAGGACTTGGAATAAGAGTAGCTGTAGCGTTGTTTAGATTATATTTGGAAAATCGTACGTTGGAAAATGTTATCACGTACCCATTTTGTTCTAGGTTATAAGTTAAGTTATTGCTATGGTACTTATGTACTTCAGAGCTGAAATATAGAACAGCCTTTTGCTTCGACTGCTGTAACTGCGTGTACATTTTGATTGCCCCGCACTATATACACAAGGACACTTAACTAAATAGGCGTTATAATTCCAACATCAATGTTTACGTTTTCGCAACATAATCCAACGACAGGTGGATGCTTTTAACTCCAAACAGAACACTTCAGGGCACATAAATCCGTCATCGCTGCACTCACGATCCTGAACGTAACCGGGCCATGTTTGTTTTATAACAACACTATTTATTGCATCGTGAACGTACCTATGCACCCGATAATAGCAAACAACGTAGAATTAACTAGCGTTTATTAGATCATTCGCGCCTTTGTAAATAAATAACAATGCCACGTCACGACTCGGCTAATGAGCCAGATAGATACGAACTTGATAATGAATCACCGCTGTATCCGCCCCGCTACACTTAATTAACGGTAGCGCTTCGATGTTCTAATAAACATGTGGTATTGTGGACGCAAAAAATCGGGGAAAGATTCCGACTGTCAAACTAATTCCCCGGCTTACCCCGCAGCGGGGCACGTGGGCAAAAACGGGCATCAATCAGCACGCCAATGCACTTTGGGATATTTTTACCGCACGACTCTATCCGTTCAATTCCATACATCGCTCCAAATGGCCGCACGCTTTTACCGTATGTGTTTCGAAACGGCAATGGTAAAAGCCAATTGGAGAACTTGATTCGGAGAACCCGTTTTTGAGTAAAATAAGAGTAAATATATCCACGCGACTAATTTAGCTGATACGGGCGACGAAGGCGTATCACACTTACTGGTGATTACACCTCAATTAATATGTCGTTTTTATTCCAATTAATTTATTATAAACGCGCTTTTAGCGTCTGTTTGGTTTTTTATCTGATCATTTAATTATTATTATGAATTGGTTTAAGAAGTTGTGAAAATGCTCGCTATGAATACTGTTTTTTTAAAATAATAAGTGCTATAGAAAGATTTCCTCATGAATACACTATCAACTTATCATAATGCAGAGTAGGCACACTAATATGTAGTCGAAACGTACAAGTAAATTATAACCAACATATCCTGTTCTTAACATTCTCAAAGGGCGCGTAAGGTGGTAGAATTCTAATTAATTCAACAAATTCATTAATTAATGCAAATGTTGCTACATTATTGTGTAATTAAATATACAGGGCGGGGGAGGTTGGGGTAAATGGTATGTGTAACACAGGAGCGGTGAGAGATGGCTGTGATTATTACACGCATTACTCTCGCCCTTCCTTCCCTCGTGCCCTAAGGCCCTTGCGATGCTTACACCTTGATTTTATTATACGTATTCTGGAAGAAACGGGAAAAATGGAAAGGAAAGCTTGATTTATGGGAGCCATATCGTATTGAGCCGTAAACAATGGTAGACGGTAAATAATGTAGGAATACGCGATGTGAGACTGTCAAGTCTATAAATTTGCCTAAGGATCAAATAAGGATGGAATTCTGCATGTTTTCTGAACTTGAATTATTGGTAAGTTAGGTAATTTCTGTAAAAAAAATTTTATTCCAGAATTGGTCACATCTGATAAAACATCCAACATATTATCGCATATAATCGCCGCTCATTAGATCGAATGGTACGATAAATGCGAACACGATTTCAACGCAAAACAAAGGGACTTTCGTAAGCTTTAAATTTAAAAATGTGTTTGCATTAAATCTTGATAATCAACACGTATTTACTCCCCACAATCTGCGCTTTAGCATCTCCCTGTCGGTAAAAAGACGAAAATAAAAAGCTTTTCGCACCTCGGTATTTCTTTAAGGGATTTCAATTTTGAACAGGCTTTTGTGGCGCAGATCACCTTTGATTGTCAGTCATTGTTGAGGGCAAATCTTGTTAAGCACATTAGGGCAGCCGCACACTAGTACAAACGGACAGATCAACTTTGGGATCGAGTTACCCGACTCATTTCCGGAACGCTAACTTTGTGTTACCACAAACTTTTACACCTGATTGCTTGGGTTGTGTTTTTTTTTATTTTAAGTAATACCATTACGTTATTATAAAGTTACTGAAGGTACAAAAAAGAATTGTACGCTTATTCCTTTAATATAAAAATGGCTCATGTTTTGCCAAGTGAAAACTTTATGCCTAAATAAAATCGGTGATATTCTAATTTTAATATAAACGTAGCTTTGTTATATCATTATGGAACACGCTTACTCAAAGTTGCAAGCTGGCCTGCGACTGTTACATTCTTCATTACTCTAAGTAGATAATAAAACTAATCATAAATTGGGCGATTAAACGATGGACAATTCCGTATTTTACCGCCCACAAAATGGTATTGATGCTTTTTACAGTTAGTAGTGTTTTAACGAGCTATTAGGGCTATCTTTAGCGCCTTTAACATCTGGTTTTATTGTTTTTTACAATTAATGTGACAAATTCCGTACTGAGTAGATTTATCAAACTAATGTGGGTGCTAATTTTTGTACTGAGATTTGCTATTCAAAATAGTATAAAGCTTCTCAGGAAGTTCTACTTATTAACAAGCCAGTGTCTTGTCGGCATCACCCCAACCTGCTTAAATTTGTTTTAATTATGCTAATACTTTGGTACTTGTACATAGTTAAATTGTGAATTTGTGAAAGAGGCAAATTTTAGTCTTGTGTTTTATTAACTTGATTGTGTTTTTTATTAATTATTTCTGATTTAAACCTGTAAGAACTAGGACATCGTACGTTGTTTATTGAGTGCTGCAACCGTGCTAGTCTTTTTGCATTTATGTTAACGAAGTAAGATTCAAAATAAAAATAAATGCTAAAATATTCCGTACTAAACATAGGGTAGAGAAGTTTATTCCTTACCAGTTTTAAAAGTCGTTGCGCTAACTGCACGCTGGCTCGCGTCTAACATTACGACTACGTTTTCCGGTAGCCGCCTATAAAACTGTCACCATTGCTACATACATTGCCTCGATACCCTTGCATTCCGACTCAGTACCTATAACTTATTCTGTGCCTTTACTATCCTACGGCTATTCTTAACACATTGTAACAGTTTTATGATAAGACATTATCTCATCGTGTTATAGGATGTGGCTTGCCGTAAAGTTTTAAGAACAATTTATTTACTTAGCGGTTTTCCGGTTGGCCCAGTGGATTCTGTTCATATTTTGGTATTATGGAAGTGTGATTTTTATACCTTGCTTCAACATAAACTTTTTATTTTATTTGACCGAGTGACGAGACGAGCATGTCGTTTACCTGATGGTAAGCGCTACGTCTGCCCATAACAGTCACTGTACCACCCAGAACCCTGCATTGCATAATCGTGAGCGGCACTGCACTGCGCTCGTCACCCTGACACATCGGCTCTAAAGTCTCATATGGGCATATGAATTTCGCTCTTCTCTTAATAGAGAAAAATTAAGTATAACAAGGTGCATTTTTGTAGTTATTTCATCATCACGTGGCTTGTTATTAAGGTGTACTATTTTTTGTTTACATTCAGAAGTTCCGTCAAGCTGTTAAGTGATGTAATTATATAATTATATTTTCATAATTATTGGTCTCGTATTGTTATCAATGAAGTGGTTCATCAACGACTCTTAATTGCCATCTGCGGGGACGATGAAGTCGCACGTCCATTATTAAATGTTAAATGGTAGGCCATCTCTGTTCCATTCCTGACGACTTTACCCTTTCCATTGCAGACTGCCCTTCCTTCCCCATCAAGCGACACCTGCACTTGTTTTATTTTCTTGCACGCCTCAAGTCTCCGCATAATTCCATAACACCACAGCACCGCGTTAAATTCTCAACTCGCAAGGGGGAACTTTCTATACGAAATATCAGCTCCCATTGTGCCCCGTTCTATTTATCCTCACAAATGGGGTTTTGTGAATGTAATGAAGGCTTTATTCTGCTTTAGTTCGAGGTGTGAATGCTGAAAGAAGACGCGATTTGAGCGATTCTTTCGAGGAATTCGAGTTATTAAATTTCTTTTCTCTACGTGTTGTCAAATGAGAATTCCTTAACGGTATGAGAGGTTGAATGGTATGTGATATGGTGGCGATGGTGGTATTAGGTCGTTTACATGGTCGATCTTTACTATAGGTGTAGGCAAGTCTAACCCTGTGTTTTAGCTTAAGCGATCTTCAAATATCTGATCCTTATAAAGTAGCTTTATCTTAATTAGCTTTACTGCTAAGAACTTGCCATAATCTTCAAAAGTGCCGTTACTGTCGCCAGAAATAAGTTTGAATAAGCAGAAAAAGTGGGCGCCTGAAGAGGCGGGTGCTAGTTATCTCTTGTTATTTGTCATATCAAGTGCTTTTCTTCCCTTTGCGCCTGCCGCCGCTACAAAGAAGCCGCCGACGGTAGCAGTAATGTATTCCAGCACTTATGTGGGAAATTTTGGCGGCTTATGGTGTGTGCTGGGATTAGCATGCCGTCTCGTAAAACTTAGTGTGGCGACTGGCAATGTGTGAGCCAACGACTCAGTAGCACCGCACTAAAACTGTTAAAGCTGAGTAATCCAACAAAGACTCAAACTTTTCGGTCGTGAGCTTCTGTTTTCTAATTCGAGACTTCGAACTTTTCCGAGAACCAATTTACCATATGTTTAAAGATCCTCACTTAGATAACCTCGTGAGATGTTGTTTCGAAGATATCGTGACCCGGTTCTCTATTTATGTGGTCAAATCTTTTAATTTTAGTAATTTATTTAATTTTATTAATTATTTTTATAACCACCGATTTATTTACAACTCGAGTTTAATATTTCAAAACTTATCCGTTGCATCTGTTCGACTTTGAGCCGTTGAGTTAAGATAGGCGATTAAGTTTTATTTAAGCTATTCGTGCGATTAAGAAGATGCTGTTTTAGATTATCTGCTTAATTATACGATAGCTGAAGCGACGCTCGGAATAGCTACAAAAGATTTCACAGTCGTAAAAGAAATAAAAATAAAGAAGGTGATAAACGTAAATATCAGTTTAGAAGTCGCCAGTGTGGCGCAATTCACGACCGATTTGTCGCCATGCCAGCTTGTGTGTCGTGTGTGAATGTATTATGTAAATGATACAGCTTGGTATATTGCCTCGTTATCCCTTAACTGTCCTTATCGCTACGCCAATAAACAAATGCCCATTGAGGGCGTTAAAATTGTTAATTAAATCAACAATGTTTCAGAGCTTATTTCCATTATGTGTGTTCGTAATATTACTAAAACTTGTTTGTAAAGGACTTTAATATTCACAGATAATATCTCGTGTTAATAATGGCGTCGTTGCCGTCCGGTCCGCGACCAGTGTCCTGTTAGTTTACATATTTATAAGGACCTGACAAATATAAAGAAAAAAAACATGTTTGAAATATTCAAAATATATTGACCGTTGTATCATGTTTGCTGTAAGTCACCTTTTAATATTTTGAAAATGACCGTC
Organism: Campaea margaritaria; assembly: GCA_912999815.1. Taxonomy (NCBI): domain Eukaryota; kingdom Metazoa; phylum Arthropoda; class Insecta; order Lepidoptera; family Geometridae; genus Campaea; species Campaea margaritaria. Next base: position 10,432,297 of record OU538789.1, on the reverse strand, counting down.
GTACAATTGACTTGTCATTTCTTTCCTAGCTACGCACCGCAGTTTTACTTATAGCTTGCGGTTTATCCACTATAATTTGCATTTATCTAAATGTCATTTCTCTCCGGCGCGGCCTTTAGTAATGTTTTGAACCACGATCATTAAAATAGACTCACCTGCAATGAAAACTTGACAAACAAACGGCTAAGCATATAAACACTTTTGTATTTGCAACGTTAACAAGGATAATGTTAATTAGTTTTTCATCGATTCATCGTCACACCTTACCCCACCCTACCCAAGTTTTTGCTCCGCCCATAATATTTTTGCACTAAGTAGATCTGTAACTTATTTTTTTTTAAATCGATATTAGAAGAATTTTGATATCGATATTAGTTGATAGAAGACAGATGCTCATTAATTTAGCCCCTCGGGTAGCATACTAAATCTGGCGTGGCGCAAACAATTTTATGAAGCATTTTTTTTAAGAATCCGTAATAGTAAGATTACTAATTAGTGAAAACCTCATTGCAATGAGATAGCAGTTCACGTCATTCTAAAACAAACAGACACTATTAAAAAGATGATGTTCCTCGTTCAGTATCTTAATTTTAGTAAGCCCCCACGGACCAAGTTTTGAAAAGGCTTTTTTGCAATTTGTTTACTTTTTGTCCGGCTTTAGCACAAGTTTGTTTAGGACATTGCAAAAACGAATACACTTACCGCTCCAATTTACATTTTACTTTGGCCTTCCTGCTCACGAGCCCTGGGGCAAATCGACCAAGTCATCGGACACCATCACACCTAATATGAAACGTGCTTAACTGTTAAGTTAGGTAGAGGCTCTTACTGATTATGTAACTTGATAGGTCCTTAACGAGCTTGACGATATAGTTCTGCTTCCAAGAATCGTCCCATGCCAGGAAGCTCGTATTAGGAGAGCTTCTGCGTAAGTAGCTTACCCGGTTTTACCCTGACTCTAGATCAACTTGGCTGGTTAGAGATTTTTATTTATTTTTACCTTTTTATCCCCGTATCAAAACATTGCAAGTGGCTCGCTCTGGCCTCCGTATCAGTTTTCTTTATAAACCGGTCCAACGGTTTTTTCTCTAAATCTGTTCCCATGATTTGTGGACAGGTGGCGCGGGCGTCGTATTGCGGCATCTTTGTGTGCCGCCCTTTGATCTCGCCGGCATTGTGCGCGTGCGCATTCAACTTTTTGCGCACAGAAGTTCAGCTATTGAAAGCTTTCTGTGCCGTTGCCAATAGATTAAGTTTGATTGACGCGAATGTCGCAATATCTTTCGTAATGATTGTTTCCTAATGAATGGATGGCGAACTGGATTGGGCTTTCGGCATTTTTCGTAAAGATCTACAGTTATCTTCATTAACAACTTCTTAAATATATTCTATCATACTCCGTCGTATAACAGACTACTTAATAAGGAAAGAGCTATTAAAAATGTTGTATCTTCCAAGTGAAGTCCAAACTTTAGCCAGGACTCTTCTTCAGACAGTCCTGTTGCCCCTGCCAGTTTTAACGGCCTTTTTCTTTGTCCGCAGGTTTGACAGCAGAGTTGTTCTACGTACGAGAGGGTCAGATCAACTTCTACGCGCTAAACTTCGTGGTGCCAGTACCAGCCACCATTGGAGAGCTGCACTTCACTTGGCAGAGCCTCACCAGGAAGCCGGTATGAAGTTTTCGCTGTAACAAGTCACAATATTGGTGCTCCTGTACAAACTATGCACCATTTGCTGTCATGGTCCCAGTGTGCCTCAGTGCCCCGACACCAGCCTTCTTACCGGACTTCATAAGGCTTCAGCCCCGGTATGGCAACAGCCCAATCATCATCAACCCATAACGTCCCACTGCTGGGCACGGGTCTCTCCTCATTTACGTGAGGAGGGTTAGGCCATAATCCACCACAGCCCAATATCGGTCAAAAATGATTTAGGTAATTGATCATTAATTTGAAGGAAAGCTGCACAGCTTATTATGAAACCATCAGATACCTGATGCGTATTGAATTAGATAAGTCGTTCTTGTTTGTCAAATGAGGTAGTGCCAGCCACTGGTGTCAGTTCTGTTCATGGGTGAGGTGGCTTCAGGACCTGCTATTGATTAATAGGAACCAGGACTGATGGCTTAACGTGCCCTCCAAAGCACATAGCGATGGAAATCCGCACAGAACTTACATGATGCGGGCAGAGCTTGCTTTGACTCTTACAGTTTTTGGATTGCTTTGAGTTTTACTTTAATAGAATAGTTAATTTAAAGCTTGCACATGTACTGAACAGTGACTTTCGTCGTTGACTGTACCAGAATACGAGAGTGTTAAGTTACACTAATCAAACACGCTGCTTGCTATTCATGATATTATGTTCAAAGAATGAATTGCACTTAGCTGGGTGCCCTTGTTATTAATTTTAACGACAACAGTTAGCAGCCTGTAGGTAGATCATAAATAGTAATATAACATAGCTAATTTTATAGCAAAATGCATCCCAGCAAAAACCTCCACAATGGGATAGAATATCCTGTGCCCAATCACTTAGCATTCTCGTCCTGTCATTATTTGTTATCGGCAGAGCATAGGACATCCTTACTTATATTATAAATGCGAAAGTAACTCTGTCTGTTGCTCTTTCACGCCTGAACTACTGAACCGATTGAAATGAAATTTGGTACAGAAATAGTCTAGAGCCTAGGGAAGGACATAGGCTACTTTTTATCGCAAAAAATGCATTGTAAGGGTTTGAAATAGGGGATGAAAGTTTGTATGGAAGTATCGTCATTTTTGAAGCTAGAAGCTTGAAATTTATTTTTTAGGCTTTTGATTAGATATAAATAAATTAGACATTCAAAGTTTGTAAAACTTTACCCTTGAGGGGTAAAATAAATATAGGGGATGAAAGTATGTATAGGAATATGTAAAGTTTCGGCTTAATTTTCTCTAATGGAAAGCTACATTGACAGCGAGTATTATAGGCTATATTTAATCCCCATATTCCTGCGGGAACAGGAACTACGCGGGTGAAACCGCGGGGCACAGCTAGTTTACTATAAGTGGAAAAAACTCTTCTGATGAATATAGAAGAAGAACCCTGATGTGGCGCTTAAATCGAACAATCGATTTACGAAGAGTCGCACTATTATGGTAATGCCGTCATGAGCTGAATGCGAAATCATCAAATCGATCATTGACTATGGACATTGCGTCGCCATCAACTATGTAGGTACCTACACAATCAATGTCTTGTTTTTATTCGGGAGTATAATAGTTCTTGAGATGTGTTCAAAGCTTTATAAGAACTTTAGACGCAGTCTCGTAATTAACTCTGGAAGTTTTCACAGTTCAGAGGCGGCCGCGTTCACCCCGCGACTCGCAACTCGCAAACAAGCTATTCTTATGATAATGCACCACTCGCCGTCTGAATTTAGATAAGCTTAAGAACTATCGATAAAAACATTCTGTAATCTTGTATCGACGGTCTTGCATCTTTCAATTGATCTTCACCGCCTATTAGAATATTCGCAATTTTGAATTTACCTCTTGTATCTAATTCAAAAGAGCCCGCCTCCCATGCAAATACGGCGTCTGCTCTCGAAGCAGTTCGCCATTCGTTTACATCGCATCCTGCGTCCTGTATCGCTAACCAAATATTATGTGCATTTATTTATTTTATCCGCAACTGTCGGCGAACTGAACCGACGACCGCTGGACGCCGTCAAACGTCTGATTTTGATCCGAAAAGCCGTTCAACGATCACTTTTACATATTCAGTACCCAAACAAAAGCATCGGAAGAAAAATCCATCTCGCAAACGAGTTCAGTTCACTGAACCTGTCGGTGGGACTTCTACTTGGCTCTTTTTATGTGTATATTCTGTGGCTAATAGACAAAACGCATCAATTTACGCATCTGTGCCGGAAGAGTGAAGTGCATCGTGTTGTGTCACTCCAACGGTCAGTTCGAAATCCACACGCGCCGCATCGCACATGCTCCGCTCCGCGACGACGTAATTTAACATTAAACGTGTCGTGTTTTCATCCCCCGCATTTATTATAATAGGAATCTCGTTTGTCGAACTCACCCCCGCTCGCTTGTGTAAACAAACCGCAACGATAGTGCAGTGACGTGATTTCACGTGTGCCGGCCGGCAAAACGGAACTGTGGGTGATAACTTGGATGGACAGTAGCTGGAGACGGACCCCCTTGAGGTGCTAGATTGGTACGTAGTCTTTTTCCGCATTTTTATACACATAATTACTGCTACCCCTCGACAACCTCAGGAGACCATCCGATTCCCGGCTGAAACAGCCCGTATTTTCACTGAGGCCAGCCCGCACCCCCCCGCAGTGTAGGAAAGCAAATTTTCTACCATTTTATGGTCCTTCAGCAACCGGATTCTCCGTGAAAATTAGCTGTTTCTAACAAACATTTCAAGTTAGACACCCCCGCCATATTTTTTTGCCCTTGTTAGTGCGCACGCGTCATATTGCCATCCGCTAAAATCTCTTCGAAACTTTAATATTTTTAACTAAAAACACTAACTACGCTCCTATAACAACCGCATTATATTTATTTCCGCATATTTCGCTAAAAACTTAACCTACATAAGCGTATTTCAATTTCAATATCTCTGTACACCACTACGAACAATAGGTACATACCTACATAATAATGGCCGCGAATGAACAGAAGTTGAAATTGTTAGAATCTCAACGGGAATTATTTTTCCAACGCCTACAAACAATTTACGACTATTCATGTTGCGATTTAAAAGATCCAGAAGCCCTGGATAATTTTCTATGCTCCATTGAAAGTTTAGAAGACGTAAGAACTAACTTCCAATCAACCGCGAAAGAATACAATATAACCTTGTTGAAAATAGATAAAGAAAGTGTACCTGACTCTCAAAGCTGGTTATCATTCGAAGACATGTATTGCCGCATTAAACGTAAATTATCCATGTTTACACCGCCAAAAGCAGAATTTAAACCTACCCCCGCTAAATCTTTAATTAGGTTAGCGCCGATAGAAATGCCAGAATTTAATGGAGATCGGCTTCAGTGGCCATTGTTTTATGCCACATTCCATAACGCTGTACATTTAAATGCATCTTTAACTAATACCGAAAGAATGTATTATTTGGTTGGTAGACTAAGTGGTAAAGCCAAATCCATCTGCACAGGTATTGTTCCTTGCGCCGAAAACTACAACGCGATTTATAGCGCGCTTATATCGAAATACGAAGATAAACGCAGTCTAGCCGTTACATACCTAGATCAGATGTTCTCTCTTAAACCGATCGCTTCCGCAACCGCCAGTAACCTTGAATCTTTCATAGATCAATTCGCCAATGCCTACTTAGCATTGAATAACTTAAACATACCTGATCTATGCGACTTTGTTATGTCTTACACCCTTTTGCAAAAGTTAGACAAAGAGTCCGCGCGGTTATTTGAAATGGAGAATCGAGGTGTAGAATTACCGAACTTAAACGGGTTAATTTCATTTGTCCGCGACCGCGTAAAGGTCCTCACTCGTACTGGTGACCAATCGGGTTCTAAGACCCAGAATACAATTGCATCAAAAACTAATGTACGTTCTTTTATTGTAAACAACAACACCGCTAACAAATGTTCTTTGTGTGAACAACCTGATCACAGTAATCTCTATTTATGTTCGACCTTTAGAAAACTGTCGCCCCGCGAACGTTTCAAGTTCATCAAAAGTTGTAACGCCTGTATTAATTGCCTTAGTAAAACACACACCGCTCAATCTTGTAAATCCATAAACACATGTAAACAATGTCAACAAAAACATCACAGTATGTTACATTTTCTTGAATCCGATTATGCAAACCCGCATTCCTTATCGTCGAAGCTCGATACAAATACCTCCCGCTGTAGTGAGGGAGCTAACGGAAGGGAAAATTCACGTAACTCGACTTCTTCTAAGTCAGACGATAGAACCTTATCACTTTGCAGTATGAATACCTACTCGCATGCTAGTCACGGGCGGAAATCACAAAATGTACTACTAGGTACAGCCCTCGCTGACGTAAAATCAAATGATGGATCTGTTAGGAAAGTTCGTTTTTTGATCGATAATGGTTCTCAAAACCATTTTATAACAAAGCAGGCCTGCAAACAGTTGGGTCTCCGTGTCTTTAATGATTCCAGTAATCAATCGGTAATGGGAATAGGTGACACCTCCCAGCCTATATCAGGCATTACTGACCTAACATTGTACTCACGCCTTGATCCGAACTTTTGCTTGAAGATTCAACCGCTAGTCATTAAAACAATCCCTGGAGATTTACCGAGCTGTTCTCTAAACACTTCCGCGGTCACGCACCTTTATGACCTACCGCTCGCCGACCCGCATTTTTACGCGCCCGGACCCATCGACGTTTTATTGGGTTCCGAGGTCTTTGTCGAAATCTTGCGGCCTGGAAAATCGCTGGGCCCTGCAGGACAACCTGACGCGTTAGAAACCGCCTTTGGATATATAGTAATGGGGTCCACGGCCTCAGTGCCCGCCGATAATCATAAACCCGCACATAATCAAACTCACCGCGCGTTCTTTACATCGAGTGACGAGTCAATTGAGGCTTTAGTTACTAAATTTTGGCAGCTCGAGTCGGTACCTACACAAAAACATATGTCGACAGCTGACCAAGAATGTGAACATTTCTATGTTTCTAATACGCACCGCGACGTTAATTCAGGACGTTATGTAACCGCATTGCCATTTTCGAAATCCCCGCACTTGTTAGGAGATTCCTTGACGACAGCCACGCGCCGTTATTCTTATCTTGATCATAAATTCCAGACTAACAAAACATTAAAGAGCGAATACGACAAGGTAATGACGGAGTATTTAAAAGGTGGTATTGTTTCCCCCGCTCCCGCTTTGAACACCGATAACAAATATTATGTAATCCCTCATCATGGAGTCTGCCGACCAGAAAAGCCGCTACGACTTGTATGTGACCCTAGCGCGAAGTCAAGCACTCAAGTAGCTTTAAACGACATTCTACACTCGGGGCCAAACTTACAGGCAGATTTAACCGCAATCATTTTTAAATTCAGACTTTCTCCCGCTCAACTGTTGAGTCATCCGCTATGGCTCCACGGTCCGCCCTGGGCACGTGACGATCTACGTACGTGGCCTATTAATCGCTTCACCTTCGACTCCACAGCTGATGAAAAGCTGTTGGAAATCAAAAAACGCGCTAATGTTTTCATCACCACCGATGAACAACCGCAATTTCTATGCACGCTTGCTAAGAAAGTATCGTCTTGGTCCAAGCTTCTCCGCATTATAGTATATTTATACCGCTTCTTAGGAAAAATTCCGCGTTCTAATAGAATCGAACTTTCACACTTACAATATGCAGAAAATATTATTGTAAAATCTCTTCAACAACAATATTTCAAAGACGATATAAACGCCCTCTCAAACAATCGCAAGGTTTCAAAATCGCTAATCCCGCTTTCACCATTTTTAAAAAATGATTTGCTTCGCACCGGGGGACGTTTAGAAAAATCTTCGCTTTGTTTTGACGCTAAACATCCGATATTGCTTCCTAAAAAGGATCATATCGTTAACATTTTAATAGATTATTATCACCGCAAATATTTACATGCCGGACCACATTTATTACTATCTTTGTTGAGACAAAAATTCTGGATAATTTCCGGACGCACTACAGTAAAACAACGCTTTCGACTTTGTAATAAATGTTTTAAAGTAAATCCCCGTAATGAGGCGCCTTTCATGGCACCCCTCCCCGCTTCTCGCGTCACCGAGGCTAAACCATTCTTACGAACGGGCGTCGACTACGCTGGTCCAATAAACATATTGATAAGCAGATACCGCGGTGCCCGCAAAGAAAAGGCATATATCTGTTTGTTTACATGTTTAGTGACGCGCGCCGTTCATTTGGAATTGGCAGTAGACTTGAGTACGGACTCATTTTTCCGCGCTTTCCGTCGATTCATCTCGAGGCGTTCCAATTGTCTGGAGTTGTTCTCAGACAATGGTGGAAACTTCTTAGGCGCTAAAGCCCAGCTGGACGAGTTGAATGGCTTTCTCAAATCCAAGGCCTTTTGTGATTCCTTCGCTGAGGAAACGATATCGCAAGGCATATCTTGGCATTTGAACCCGCCCAGTGCACCTCATTTCGGTGGCATTTGGGAAACTAACGTCCGCAGTGTAAAGTTAATTTTAAAGCGCGTGATCGGTGATGTTCTGCTTACTTATGAGGAGCTGCTTACCGTATTAACTCAAGTTGAATCGCTTCTCAACAGTCGTCCGCTAACCGCTGTTTTAAGTTCCGACCCCGCAGAGCCCAAGGCACTTTGTCCTTCTGACTTTCTGACTATGGGTCCGCTTGAGTCATTTCATGATGACTCACGTTACAAACCTACATTGACAGATTTAGTCCGCAGTAAACATTTGACTGACCAGGTTGTTCAGAGATATTGGAATCGTTGGAGACAAGAATATCTTAATACCCTACAAACACGCGCCAAATGGAATACTAAGTCTAATCCGGTGACTAAAGGAGCTGTCGTTGTGCTAAAAACTGAAAATTCACCACCGTTACAATGGCCTTTAGGCATAGTAGAGGATATACATCCTTCATCTGACGGAATCGTCAGAGTGGTAACGGTGCGCACTAAGAATGGTACCTATGTTCGCCCTGTTGTAAAACTATGTGTTTTACCTTCTCAATAACCTACATTCTTAACCCCTCCCCGCATTTTTCACCCGCAATTTTAGTCATAGTTTATTTTTATCTTTCAAGTTTTCCTATCTTTTATTAGACGGATTACTTCCGCATCCGCTTCCGCATCCTTAGACATTAGATAACACAATTTAGGTGATCATTCTCTCTTTGTTGGTTCAGGAGTCTTCTTTAACTCCTGAAGGCCGGGGGGATGGCTCTTTTTATGTGTATATTCTGTGGCTAATAGACAAAACGCATCAATTTACGCATCTGTGCCGGAAGAGTGAAGTGCATCGTGTTGTGTCACTCCAACGGTCAGTTCGAAATCCACACGCGCCGCATCGCACATGCTCCGCTCCGCGACGACGTAATTTAACATTAAACGTGTCGTGTTTTCATCCCCCGCATTTATTATAATAGGAATCTCGTTTGTCGAACTCACCCCCGCTCGCTTGTGTAAACAAACCGCAACGATAGTGCAGTGACGTGATTTCACGTGTGCCGGCCGGCAAAACGGAACTGTGGGTGATAACTTGGATGGACAGTAGCTGGAGACGGACCCCCTTGAGGTGCTAGATTGGTACGTAGTCTTTTTCCGCATTTTTATACACATAATTACTGCTACCCCTCGACAACCTCAGGAGACCATCCGATTCCCGGCTGAAACAGCCCGTATTTTCACTGAGGCCAGCCCGCACCCCCCCGCAGTGTAGGAAAGCAAATTTTCTACCACTACTTATTTAGGGCGCTATTTGCAAGTCATAAAATAAAGCTGCATGAGAGATTTCAGCTGTATTTCGATTCATGTGTATAATGACGTCATGTTGTCGGCTTTTAGGAACGAGAAAGCTTGATGCCGCATTTAAAAAGCAAATGTGGGATATGCTTCGGTTGCGATCAAGCAGTCAGCGGGCCTTATCAGCATCTCGGCAGCTTTGTGCGGCCGCTACTATCAGATCGCACGAGCCCTCCGCGGCCCGCCGCGCCGCCCTACACTCTCTCCCTTATTTGCTTTAGCGGCGCCTTTGACTAGCCGACCAAATATTTGGTAACCGGTTAACTAGCGCCGATGAGCGATCGCGCCACCATTGTCTGTGCGCACCGACTGCAGTGATAATATTTAATTAGCGGCTCCGGTGTCGCACCTACGCTTTACGAGCGCTTGCGATGCCTCCGTAATGTACGTCTGATAGACTGGTCAAAGGGCCCGCGCCCGACGTTTGTTTAACTATTCATGTAACGGCGCTTGATGATTAGTCTAATAATGAGCATATCATTATGATAATATTTAACCAGTATTATCAAAACAAACTTCTTTGAGCGGAAAGTTATTGGAAATATCTGCACCGCCCGGAGCGTGACAATATGTCCACGTCAGTAGCATAAGGGAAACATAAAGCACGTGAACGATCCGACGTCCTATATACATATTATGCAAATACACGGTGTCGATGTCCATTCAAGCCGGCGCGGGCGGTAACGATGCGTGTAGTTTATGTGTCCTATAAGGCGAGATGGTCGTGCTCTCGACTCTCAGCCGGGTCACATTCGACATTTGATCTGTTCACCCGGTCACGGATTCGAATGGAACGTTTAGGGTCATCGCGTGTGGCGGTCCATCAATTGCGCGTTTTGTTACAGTTACATCGCGATGAGACCGCACCGTTACCGCTAGGAATGCCTCGATTCAATGGCAAGAAAGCGCTCACGTCGGATTTGGTCACGAACTTATTGTCTTTTTTGTTTCAGTTGCCGTACACGCTGCACGTAGAAGTGACCGAGAATGAGAAGGCGATGCACCCGCCGACGTTCAACATATCGAGCGAGGGCTATGTGCCGACGGAGCCGCAAACATGGCGTGTGGACTTGCCTTGTACGCGCACCATCGCCGCAGAAGTGGACCTCACCATATCTTTAAACGTATCGACCGGTTCCTCGTCAACTACTTTACACTTCCGCCGGAAAAAAATCTGCCTTGTTGAGGCGCCTCGTCCGGCCGTGAGAGTGGACAGTCTTCCGCACGCGCCGACGTCTGCGGATATTTTCTATGCCGGAGCGGGCTGCGCCGGCGGCGTCCTGCTGATAGCCGCCGTGGCAGCTGCGGGTTGCAGAGCGCGAGCGAGGAAGCTCCGGCGAGCTCGCAGCGATGAACAAGACGCCCACGCATTCCTACCCGATTCCTCTTGCAAATCTGCCGCCAGCTACACCAGCTACCGCCGGCCGACCTCGCTCCCAGCCGCAGCTGCTGAAGAGAGAGCTAGAGATCTGCAGCAAAGAATTGCCGAGTTAACAATACAGAGATGTCGCGTCCGACTACGATCGGTGGCCATGGAAGGGACATTCGGTCGAGTGTACAGAGGAACATACGCAGACGAGGAAGCAAGGGAGCAAGAAGTGCTCGTTAAGACTGTTGCTGAACACGCTTCGCAAGTACAGGTAAACATTTAAAGCCAATGTCACCAAAAGCAGTATAATATTTTAACTCTTGGAGCGAATAATCAACGTAATCTTTATTTACAGGTGTCGCTCCTACTCCAGGAAGGCTGCATGTTGTACGGTCTCCATCACGAGCGCGTGCTTTCCGTGCTAGGGGTCAGCATTGAGGATCAGACTGCTCCTTTCTTGTTGTATCCTTGGAGCGGGACTTGGAGAAACCTCAAGCAGTTCCTGCTGGCTTGCCGAGGAGTTACCGTCGGAGGGGCGGCTGGTGCAGCGCCGCCGCCGCCATTGACGACGCAACTGGTAGTCCGGATGGCACTACATGCCTTGGATGGTCTGGCGTATCTGCATTCGCAACACGTCTTGCATAAGGATATTGCTGCTAGGAATTGCATGTAAGTTTACATTCACGACTGCATTTTGATGTTTCATTTAAAGTTCTTTGAATTAGCCACAATCCCATTATTCTAGCGATGTTCCACCTTAATTGTTCCAAAAACGTTTCGACTAAACCTAAAAATTTTGTCCACAGAGTGGACGAAAATCTACGAGTGATGATTGCTGACAACGCCCTATCCCGAGACCTGTTCCCAGCTGACTACCACTGTCTAGGGGACAATGAGAACCGGCCTATCAAGTGGCTAGCTCTGGAAGCACTCTCAAAGAGACAGTTCAGCCCCGCTGCAGACGTGTGGGCGTTGGGAGTGCTCCTGTGGGAGCTGACGACGTTGGCACACCAGCCTTACGCCGAAGTGGACCCCTTTGAAGTAGCGGCCTACTTGAGGGATGGTTACCGGTTGCAGCAACCAGCGAACTGTCCCGATGAACTGTAAGTTGGTTTGTTAGGTTTCTTCCACTTTTCTTAGATCTGTTACAACATTGCATGGGGCGCTCAATATTCACTAATATTTTAATCTGGTAAAGTTTTGTTACTTTGACGAGTCAATCTCCGGAACTACTGATCTGATTCTGGAATTTCTTTCACTAACAGAAAGCTACATTATCCTTGTGTGCTTTGGGTTATGTTTTATCCCGGTAAGCGGAAGAGTTCCTGTGGGAAACGGAAATTACGCGGGTGAAAACGCGATGACTTCTAGTACCTAGATAAACTGCGCAATGATACTGGATAACACCAAGATCGAACCGATTGGCGTGACTGGAGAGATGTCTTTGGACAGTAGTAGACGTACCGACATACCGACGTACTCTTGAGTAGATGCCGATTTTTCTCACATTGCCTTTTCTCCCATAGGTTTGCAGTAATGGCCTATTGCTGGGCGATGTCACCCGACGACCGGCCTACGCTGCAACAGTTGCAAATATTCCTCCGCGACTTCCACACGCAACTCACGAGATTCGTGTAAATCTTACATCCAAAGAAGACGCTGACATAAGTGAGAACTGTCAAGTAACATATTGAAAAGTGACAAGTTTCTAAAACACTTCTGCAAAGTGTAGTGTGAAATGTAGTTGGTAATGAGATACCTTAGGACAATGAGGCCTTACTTGAAGTGCGTAAGTGCGATTTTTCTGCATAATTGAACAGTGAAATAGTGATTATGTTAAAAGAGACTGATTTTTTCTAAGTGTTTTAATGATTGTAAATTATTTTTCAAGTGTTGTTACCACATAGATTTCATTAACAGTTGTACAATAGGTTACTGATTAACATCTTAGCTTGTGATGGATTTCTTTTACAGTTAGCTCAAAATTTACCTGTCAAATGAAATTCATTGCCTGTAGCCAGTTTCAGATTTATTGTTTTTGTTATAATTCTGATCTTACACGTTTTTTTTTTATAACTATATTCATCTTTATTAGTGACTACAATTTGACACATTTATCTATGCGCTTAAGAGCCAATTCCTAATTATTTCACTCTTATTTTGATCTGAACGCACATATTAATGTGTCGATTGTTTATGGAAAATCGATTTTATTTGTGTAATGACAGTTTCACAGTTGGACTTGTTATTCGATAGTTTGATATTTAGTGCGGTTGAATAAAAAAACGAGTGTGGCGTATAGGCTGAGTTTCAAAAACATTATTGTGTACTTGGTATATCTCATTGTCAATACTGAAAACCAATTACATTGTCTTCATTCAGGACTTGTTCTCGTTTCTGAATCTCAGCCTTAATGGTCTGATTCTGAATTATGTCCACTTTATTCTTCTCACATTACATAAACCTACAGCCGCTATGAGTATCGTATTGTTATCTACTAAATATAGAGCTGATTAGTAAAATCGATATCAACATGCAATTTGGTATCTCATGCTTTATCATTAACGGGCGCGCGTCACGATCATATTCTTAAGATCCTGACCCCTAACTAAGATAGTAGCGAATCGCTTGCCATCAGTTGGACGACTTGCTCGTCCTGTTACACACTAATATAAAAAAGTCAGTACATTAGCGACGTTATTCGGTTCACAGATACCTTAACAGGTCTATTATTTTTAAATTTCTGATTAACGAGATGAGCAGGTCATTCGCCTGACGGTAAATGCCTGCCCAAAACAGTTGCAATGCCACCGAGAACTTTGAATTGCATAATCTTGCCGCTGTATTCCCATATTGCCTAATATATCCATAGATGTAATCTCATGATGATCTCATAAGGGCAAAGGAATTTTTACTACACCATTACGACTGTAATTAAATATCGATATGGCTACCAAATGGAACGCATGTCCTGCATAAGGGCCAGACTACACGGGCGGTTCTGCCGCCGTACACAACTTATTAAATTGTATCTAGTGGGGTTCAGGAGCGGTTTCCCGCGGCGCGCGGGACAACCGCCCGTGTAGTGAGGCCTTAAAGGACAGATGTCAATTATTATTACAAAACACAGTGAATTGTAACTAAAGCAATATTTCTAAGCTTTTTTATAAATTAATATGAATGTATAATCCCTTTAGCTCACTATCCGATTGTACTCTCATAATACCTTTTGTCTTTTGCTGCTATTTGAAATGACAAGGGGTAATCTTAAATTAAATCTGTTCTGTTTCGACTTTGGTTTACACAAAGACGGTAATTAAAAGGCACTAAACAATGATAATTGCTTGACAGCGCCTTCTTTCTGAATTATTATCGTGAAAAGAAACCACCCCCGCCTGTTATTTATAACGACTTCAAAAAAATTGGTTGTCTGTGAAGTTGGTTTACGGACGATATTTTAACGTGACAACGTCATAACAAAACATTGATGAAATGATTGCATACTTTTATGAATAAAATTAAATCATTTTTAATAATAAAAGAATAAATACTTGAAATTATACTAGTAATCAGACTTTTAAAATGTGAGAATAATTAACCTGTCAAGAAGAGAAGAGAGATAGATGCGGCGCAAGTATACAATGAGCGTAACGGGACAATGTGTCAACTTTTTCGTGCATGCAGCCGGCGTTCATCGATTTATTGGACGTTGTCATGTCAAAAGGAGGTGGTCAATTCGTCTGTATTTTTTTAAATGTTTGTTTTCTCAGAACTTTAGACTGGGTGAACCGATTTTGATGATTCTTTTTTTCGTGTTTTGAACGGCGTTGTAAGACATTGTTAATTCGGCCCCTTGACCGTTGTATATATAGCTTGTATTGTTTATATACCTTTGCATTGTATTGTATATTATTATGTTATATACCTTTGTGACTGGCCTTATGTAATCACACTTTTATTTCCTTGTAATAATTGAGTAAAATTATGTGTTACGAATTGTAATTATTATTTTTAACAAACCTCAACACTGCCATACTAGGAGTAAGAATAAAGTGTAAATAAATAAATTACTACTATAACTGTATTATACGTATATTGAATGTGCCTCAGATTTTATGAAAGTTTTAGATGTTTATATAGGTGTTTTAATTAGAGAAATAAAATATTGATTAAGACTGGATATTTGGCATCAACATTGTGAAAGCTACAAACTGATTTGTAGCGAAATTGTATTTTCTTTCAGTATTTTTTTTTTGTTAATTTTTATATAAAAATAAATGTAATTGTGCCAAAAGTACTTCGCAATTTTTATCGAATATTCTTTTTCTAGGTTTTTTTTATATTGCTATCTAAATTTACGGGACGACTACTCCAGCTATGCGCTACTTTCAATTATTGAACGACGTAGTACGGACGGCTTCAAAAGTAACTGAACATTTCCACAACCTAAAAATACTAAACACGAAAAAAAAATGCATTCGTAAAATTATTTGACGAAAATAGTTACCAACTTCGTAACTTTAATTTTCTATTTAACGAAAGACGTAACGTAAAATTAAATTTAGAAGGATTTGTTCAGCTACTTCTAGGCCGACTTTACAATACAATGACTGCTCTAAGAGGTGTTATGTATTTAAAATGCAAAGCAAAGTAAATAAAAGTAAAGTAAAATTATTGCTCTTTCATTTACCATAATAATAATTATAATCACCATAAGCTTGAGTCGTCGAACTGTTATTTATGCACTTTTCGTCTTTGCCATTTACACTGCTACAACAATTGTTTTCTGTAAACGTTGACGGTTGATGCGATATATTTGTTTGTACATTTGTGTAAATAAAATAATATGAAGGAAATATGAATAAACGAGTGATGAATATTCAGCGTTTGGTTTCATTTTAAAGGATTCCCATAACCGAAGAAAACGCAGTTTTTTTAATGGGAGAATACATAAACAGATAGAGATATAAGACGAGGTTGAAGACGATAAACAGGTAAGCCTGGTAAGCCGGTGAACTGCCGAAACTGTTAGGTATAATGCTGATCAGATTGTTACGCAGAATGATTATTATTTATCTCTAGTCAAGCTAGTCTATAAATGGAGGATATTAGCATACAATTCCTTAAATAAATGTAGGTGTAGAGCAGCCAGTGAACGCAAAAAAGCCTTTTACGAACAGATCGCCCCATTACTATTATAGTACCTGGATGACTGAGCTTAGCTCGGTATTTTTTTTTTATGACATTTTCTAAAAATGATTCCTAGCTAGATCGATTTATCGCCCCCGAAACCCTCTATATACTAAATTTCATGAAAATCGTTGGAGCCGATTCCGAGATTCCAATTATTATATACAAGAATTGCTCATTTAAAGATATAAGATTTATAAGTCAATATTGAATATTCAAGATGATTGCAGAGTTTCCCGGAAACTCAATGTTAGTTTTTTTTTAATTTGATTGAGTGATGAGACGAGCAAGTCGTTCCCCTGATGGTAAGCGCTACGCCTGCCCATAACAGTCATAGCACCACCTAGAACCCCGCATTGCATAATCCTGCGCTGCACTGCGCTGTGCTCGTCACTCTGAGACATCGGCTCTAAAGTCTCATATGGCCAGTAATATCGCTGGAAACAATGTCCTTCGAATCGGAACACTAATGTTTGCACACTACTGCTTGGTGGATGAATGTCTGGCAAAGGTGTACGTGGTACTTCCCCGGGCGGTCTCTTGCAGAAGAGGCCTCCCACTACAATGTGGCGTTGTTGTTTTTGTATCTTTCCTCAAACTCGTGTTAGTTTAATATTGGTGGAATATTATCCATTAGATTATACAAACAAACCCCAAAAAAAAAATAACGGCATCATACAATTATAATTAGCATGTAGAAGAAACAAAAAGTTGAATGCGAAATGTTGGTAATAGGCCCCGACGAGATTCGAACTCGTGATCTCCTGTTTACTAGACAGGCGCTTTAACCAACTAAGCCACGGCGCCACACGTGTGTTGAAGCGAAATTATTGTACAAGAAACAACCGTATCAGGCTAAAATAACGGTATTGTCATTTAATCTGTAAAGATAGGCATGTCTTTTAAAATACAACTGATAGTATTAGATAAGTGATAATTAATATTTTAATGGTTTTGTTGATTCAGAAACTAATTCTGCACACCTGGCTTGTTTTTGCACGTGTCCTAGGCATGTATCTTTTTGTTTGTATATGGGACCACCCACAGAGAATTTCGTGGGTAGTAATATAGTATAGCCTGTTTAGCAATTAATTTGCAGCATAGCTTGCAGATTAGTAATTTATTTTATCTCTCTTCGGTTTATATACCTACAATTATGTGTATGCAAGTCTTTCTTTTTCATTATTTTTCTAAACCCGTTTATCGCGGAAATTCTAATTTCCGGTGTACAAAGTTCAAAGTCAGGCATTATCTAAATGTTAGCTTCGCCTGTATCTACATATACCTACTTGTTCCTGAAAATAATGTTTTAAAATTACTTATTTATTTTTAATATTATTATAAATGTTTTGACATTTTTTTAATTTATTAAAGTATTGTTTTTATAATATTGTACATCCGAAATGAATAAACTGTTGTTTCTATAATTATACACAATTTACCATCTTTGTCACAGTTTAAGCAATAAATATCATTCTGATTCTGATTTATAATTGTATCATCAATGTATGAATCTTTGAACGTAATTTCACCAACTTCGAAACGTCCGATTAACTTGAAACTTTGCACACGTATTGAAGAACGATGACAATACGATCTAAAATAAAAAAATATACCAACCTACTAAAAAAATAAAACATTTAAAAAAAAAACAATAAGTAATGAATGTTTGCTATTCAACGTGGAAATGCAGCCAGTGCTCTTGGCACCATGCCTCATGGACACCTCTTTTTGTTAGATTTTTAAGTTTTAGATTGTTTTCTATTTAATTCTTGTTATTTAAGTTATATATTAATGGGTGCTTGATATCAAAGGTTAATTATAAATATAAAGTAAATAGCACCCCACGCTTTTTTACCATAATGACAAATTTTTCTACTTCTTAGTAGATTTTTTTAAATTAAACTGTAATTGTTCATCCAATGTCATAGTTTTATATTCCTCCTTAGTAAATAGTTTCCTTTTTTGATGGAAAACAATACTTATTGTTTGCATTAACGTGCTGTTGTTGGGTATATATTGCTTTTACCTTTCTCTTATTTTGTAAAAGCATATTTCGAGCCCCACTTCGCCAGCAGTCGTGGCCGAGCGGTTAAGGCGTCTGACTAGAAATCAGATTCCCTCTGGGAGCGTAGGTTCGAATCCTACCGACTGCGAACTTTTTGCAACATCTTGGACTGTCGTAGTCTTGACACTAAGCTTGATCATCATACATTTCAGACTTCGTCGATACCTAATAGAGTAGTCATAAATATTTGATAATTTATTTTATCAGGCGGCCATTATTGGTACTTATTCACAACCTTTATGAGTATTTTTATTGCTAGCAGCGCAACGGTAATAATAATAATTAGCGCATTATATTATCTTTGTAGCTTCGATATCTGTATTCCCATAAAGTACGGGAGTTGGCGTTCTGGGACATGTCAAGGGTTTTCTGGAAAAAAACGGGTGCGGTGGCGGCGTCTAATGACATAGAAAAAATGAGAGGGCGGCACTCGGTGTTACTTTCGATTAATTAGGACTGAACAAACAGGCCAGTGTGCAAGAGAGGGCATTTAAATAAATTAGTGATGTGTTCATCCGGATGTGGTCTAGTGTGTCCGTCATATCCGGCATATTCACAGCGGATAAAATCGTTAAGCCTTGGTGGTAGCCTGGTACCGTAATGTTTGCATGGCTAGCTTTTAACTTCAAGTAGAAAGTCTGTTTCTCAGTTTCCAGGTGTTTCGGTACTTTTAAGGCCCTTTCTAGTATTTATTTATTTATTTATTTATTTCAATATACAGTGCCTTAACAGGTGTTTCCAAAGCGACACCGTACTTACATGTAACTAAGAACTAGCACATTTAAGGGTAACATCCGTAAATGTCACTAAAGAACATGTAAAAATGTCCAGCTCGCTGTGCTCAGCGCAGATTCGATTGTTCGAATTGTTGTTTGAATTGATTTGTTGTTCGAATTTCGATTGTTAGCGTGTTCATGACGTGTAACATATTGTGATCGCCCCTTAACAAATTTAAAAATAATCGTCGTAATGTAAATAAGTCCACCCAAGTCCCCTCTTAGTCAAAGTTATTGGACGTCACTTAGCACTGCGCAGTGCTTAATTGTAGTGCGTAATTTTAGTAATTTTATTAAACGTCAGATATGGTTAGAATAAGTAGCGCCCCGTGGTTTCACCCGCGTAGTTCCCGTTTTGTCCCACGGGAACATACTGTCGGGATAAAATGTACCCTATTACTCAGTCCTGGTTATAAACTATCTGTGTTCCAAATTTAATTCCAATCCGTTCAGTAGTTTTTGCGTGAAAGAGGAACAAACATCCATCCATCCATCCATTCTCACAAACTTTCGCATTTATAATATTAGTAGGATAGGGTAAGATGCCGTCTTCTAGTTATAATACTTGTTCTATATTTCTATTTCAACCTAAATCAACCCATTACTGCTACGTATATCCCGTTGCTACGTACGGTTGTCTCGCTTTCAGCGATAAGGCTGCCTATTGTACTACCCATATTTACCTATTGGAATTATTCTGTACCTACTGAGTTTGTTTTTGGTGAACAATAAAGAGTTTTTTAATCTATTCCATATTGGCCTCCTCGAGCGGTGTGATCGAGGAAAAAGTGGTGACTTTTTCCGGTATACGAATCCATTACAATACATGCAACGTTCATGACGTCGTACGTCTAACCATAGAGCAGGTGATTTTACTTGTTATTGCTAGATAATAATTATATTCAGTAGGTTCCGGTCTCCGGCTCCGGCTAAACCAGTATCCAGTAATCTCTAAAGAATAATGTTTTGTTTCCGCCCCGTGCGGATGTGCCGCGGAAATTCCCATGTAATTAATTTGCGGATGCTAAGCTCCGCAATAAAATCGGGAACATGAACATATTTTATGTTTGAGCACATTTTGATCCGAAAGGGTAGCTTTTAAATAAATAAAATAGGACCGTGTGGAGCAGTTAATTTTCATCAAATATGTAATTTGGAATTACAATGAAATGCTATTACGAGAATTTTATTTTTTTCTGGTACGGCCACTGACAAAGTAGCTATACATTTCATCGTGATTAAATTCAAAATTTTAAATTTAGATGTATAATTATTAAATAAATTTTTATTATTCCATTATGAGGTAATCTGACAGAGAACCAAGGCTCCCACCAATAGCTCAAAGTATTAGCAAGCAATAGGACAACCGATGGGGTAAGAGATTTCTAAAGTGAAGACGTAGTGTAGGACGCCCGCCGGCGAGGTGAGACACGACTTTCGGAAAACGGCTGCCAAAGACTGGATAAACAGAGCCGAAGATCGAGCTCAGTGGCGTTCACTAGGAAAGGCCTACGTCCAGCAGTGGACGAATGTAGGCTGATGATGAATTATATAATATTATTGTACAGCTATTTAAATGTATTTTGACTACTTTTAGTTGACTTTAGCTAACTTCTTCTTCGGCCAAACGCTGTTTTATGAACCGTTATTGACGGTCTAGCCAACCTAAACCGCATTATGGGTGGTTATTCACAAAAATCATCAAGTTTTAGGAATTACTACTAAAGCTTATCTAAAAGTCTACAAATGGTTTGACCAAAGTTCATCAAGTACATATTAAATACCCCAATAGTATTTCCCCTATTTTGATCACATATCTATCCACATTATTGTGCCATATCTGGTTATCCAGATCAAACATCCATTGTCATTGTGATTGCCATAGAAGTTATGGTGGTTGTATGGGGAAAATAAAATATCTTTACCTCAATCGTAACGTCGAGGTTAGATTACACTTAATTAAGCGCACTATCCGAAGGCCCTGTCTCCAGAAAATCTTAAAAACCTTGTTCATGGTCACTGTACTTACTATATATTTCTTGAATGTCATTGGAATTTAATTGTATATCTAAATAAAAACCGTTGTGTCATCAAATAATAGATTTAAGGGAACAGTCCGTGTTTTCTACAATCGTACTTTATAATTTTTCTCTACTCTGAGATGAGTTCAATATTAACAATTTGATGGTTTCCAAAATGGCATGTTTAAACGAAAATCGGGGAAATCTCTATTTCCCTCGAGACGTTTTATCTCCCCAACTAGGTAGTAACTTGCTTTCGAGAGCTCTAACAGGCAATCTCTAATTAAAATCTTGTGGAAAGATGGTTTCATTTTGTGTTGGTGGGTGAAAAATATGAAATCTTAGATCCCTAGGGTCGGAAGGTCGGAAGGGAAATAAATTACTTGCTCCATTTTGGAGTTAGGGTATTAATCCTGCGATTCCAACATCGCTCATGTCAGCATGCTCGTCTATCACAGGTAACGATTGCAGTTTTAGGGAAACTATTCCTTTATTTCAGGAGCTTGCGCTTCTTCATCATCGCCCCTTATCGATCCACTGCTGGACATAGGCCTCTTCTTTATTGCGCCAAGTTATTCGACCCTGTGATCATTGCTCATATATTGAGGTTAATTATTCTACCGTAGTTTTTAATAACGAGATTATGCTAGATGGAAGCTAATATTACACAACGAGACTGCTTCTCGAAGCTAATTAGCGAAATACGAACATTCAAAACAACTCGTATTTCGTAACTTTACGCACGTTTCCAAGCCTCTATATAGATAGGTATAGTTCCACACATGTTTATTATTGCCTAGGGAACTAACGTTCATGGCACTTTTGAGTTGTGTGGGGACATGAGTTAAATTATTGTTATTATTATTAATTCAGTCGTTATGTTATTTGGTTTCACATGTTTTGTAATATTTAAATTGCTGTTTAGGACAGCAGCTATGAAAAGCTTATTAGTAATTATCACAAATAGTTTGTTGGCAATAATTATGATGACAAAATGGTTATCATTTCAAAACAAAGCATTTTTCCCGAGAAAATAATTTGTTGTTATAAGAATGCTGTCTTATCCTAAGATTCAGAGGCAGTTAAGCAAAGACTAACAATTCTATGCCCAAAAATTCAATGGCCTTTGACCGCATCATCGGTTTCTGGAGAGAAATTAAACTACGTATTATGTTAATAAATGTGACTTATCTATGTACCGAGTCGTTATGCATGTAAATTCTCCAGCAATTTCGTCGATGGACGCGTAAACCGATGAAAAACATGGATGATTGATTACGTGCGCGCACCTGATACCCTGAGTCCTGGGCGTCCTCACGATGCCATCAATCATCGCGCTTGATGGCTGGCGCTTCAGTTAACAAACAAGAGTTCTTTGGTAGAGTTTGGACATTGTCGATTAGGTCGATATTTATGCACACAAACTGAGGACTTTATCTAAAATGTTATAGTTCTATGATTCTACTTTTATTTACACACATCATCTTAAAAGTTCTTAGGTAGATTGATAGGGTTAAGATTAGGGCGGAAGGACGCTCACTGCTGAACCGTATTACTTTGTTTGGCTCTTTTGCGAATCTTCACACAATGTGTGTGTGTTTACTGTTTACTGGCGTTGTGTCGTAACTAAACTCAATCAGCAGTACGGGCGCACACAACTGGTGTGACAAAATTGACAATACAGCAGTGTGAGTTCGCACGCCAGACGTGGTTTGCCGTAAAATTATAAAAACACAGACGTGTGTGTTTTCAGCAGTGAACGTGTTAGTGCAGTTTTCGGGTTTCGTTCCGTAAACCATACGCAGTCATTTCAGTTAATGAGATCCTTCCTATCCTATCCTATTCCTACTAATATTATAAATGTGAAAGCTTGTGAGAATGGATAGATTTTTGTTACTCCTTCACGCAAAAACTGCTGAAGCGATTTGTATGAAATTTGGCACACAGATAGTTTATTTTTGGATATGATACTTTTTAACGAACAGGCGCAGCTAGTCATTTATACACAGTAAATTGGAAATATATATTAAATCAACAATTAGTTAAAACAGCATCAGTCAACTTAAAGTTTAGAAGTGAGAATGTAGATACTAACTTTAGGAATGTAGTACAGTTAATATAGGTGACTTCGGCGTAACTTTTTGTGGAAAACGTCGTAGAATTAATTATTTTATAAAACCCCTTTCAAAAGCTCGTGTAAGGCGACACCGCAAAATCACGCCCTCGCCGTCTCAATAACCTGTACATGGCAAAAAAGCCTTTCAACCTTCAACCCCGCACTACAAGTAGACAGGTCGGTGTTTACCGACCCGGCTCTTCACATTGTAGGTAGTGTGAACCCTCCTTACTTTGCATAATGAAGCCTTGAAAGCCGCAGGTTCAGAATATTCGTTAACATCGCGGTAAGATATTAGTTGGGTGATGTGTCGGTACCTTTAGTTGGGGACTGGGGGTGACAAATCGATTGTTTTGTTTCAGAGTAATTTTCTGATAGTTTGGGGTAGATATGGAATGTAATGGTGATGGTTTGATCCAGTTTGAATTATATTTCATATATTTGTACAGCTACTATGTTTTATAAGTTATAAGCGAGAAGTAAAATCTATATATATTAAAATGTTATGTTGGTTTGTGTACGCTTCAAAATCTCAAAAAGTTCTGCACCGATCGAGCTGAAATTTTAGCATGATATGTAATCCGCATCAAGAGTTGTTTTTATAATTTTTTTTTCCTCAGTGACATATCAGCAAATGTGCGAATGTGCCACAGCGAAGCGTGGCGGGGTACAGCTAGTATATACTCGTATATGTATAATAATTTACCAATTTTTTTTTTATAATTTTTTAATTTGATAAGAGACGAGTGGAGCAAGTCGTTCACCATGGTAAGCGCTACGCCTTCCCATAGCAGTTAGAGTGCCACTCAGAACTTTGCATTGCATAATCTTGCGCGACACTGCACTGCGCTCTTCACCCTGTGATTGTACGGCTTGAGTTGAAGCTTTTCATATTTTTTTGGCCTCCGATAGCTAATTACTTCATCGTCATCATCATAAACCCATATGGGCCCACCGGTCTCCTCTTACTTTTGTGAAGAGGCCTTAGTCCACCACGGGGGCCCGGTCCGGTTTGGTGGCTAATTGCCTACTAGGTATCGTATTGTAATACTTATTACCTTATTTCCGCTTGTATAATTCGTACGTGTATGGACCAAGTTTTTTTTGACTAAGCGATATTAAGAAGGAATTAAAATAAGTTTGACAATTTTCGAGTCTTATGGCAATACCTTGTGTATTTTTTAAACTGGCGTATTTTAAAGTATTTTTTTTAATGTATTTCTATTGTTTTGAACTGACGACCATCATATCTAGTCTTAGCCCCCCAAGATTATCTTAGGGATTTTTCATAACGGGTATACCGCCAAATCAATTTGGAAAAGAAACTCTTCAATACCAGACGACACAAAGTCTTCATCCAACTCCACTGCCGTGTGCGGGCATTTAGCTAAATGAGCCGTCGACGGAGGGACTCCAGTAGCGATGAGGCGCCCCAAATGTAGTCCAAAACGAAAGTGATGACGGCCGCCTCACTCCTGGTATTAAAGGGGGAGTAAAAAATAGTGAACGGAGTTTAAAAGTGTGCTTGGGATGTGTTTGACAGATATATTCAGACCACAAATCTTTCGGACATGTTACAGGCCTAGCTGTATTGTATACCTTTCTAAACTTGTAACGTAATAATGCTCTAAATCAACGCAAGGGCTGGTAACCCTATTCAGAAGTGTCAGAAAGTTTTTGAATTCGATTCCGACTAATTCGAAACGCATTCGATAAACGACTTTCGACGTCTTCTTTATTCTACTAAAAGCAAAAGTAACTATTTGTCTGTCTATCTGTCAGCTCCCTTTTCAAAGCTGAACCAATTTCGATAAAATGTGGTATGGGGATAGTTTGAACTCTGGGCAGGGTATAGGATACATTTTTAACGCGATACACTGCAGTCTACGTGAACGAAGTCGCGGACAAATGTTAGTTTATTACAATGTAGGGGTGAATTTGCTAAAATAGACTGCAGTTTCCTTCTAATTAAGCTAAAGTTTCCGAACCGACGTCGCTGAAGTGCAATTCAGTCGAGCCTCCACCATGGTGTAACCCGACCCTCGAGTTAGCTGGCTTGCTCAGGAAACGAAGGTTAGTTTATTTAACTTTGGAGAAATTTGTAAGAGCGACTAGTGGCTGTACCAGTATGTCAGAAGAGTCTGTTTGCCAAAAACTACTACAACTATTTCGGATAAGAAATGTTTCTAGAACTTGACAGTCTCTGCGATATCGTTATCTGTGGTGGTAGGTCTCCACTGCAAGAGACCGCCTGGGGAAGTACCACAACATTTGCCAGATGTTCATCCGTCAAGCAGTAGTGTGAAAACAATACTGTGTTCTGGTTTGAAGGGCACTGTTTCTGGCGAAATTACTGGGCATATGAGAACTGATATCTCAGGGTGACGACCGCAGTGCTGAGCCGCGCAAAATTAAATGCAATGCAAAGTTTTGGGTGGCACTGTAACTGTAATGGACAGCTTACCATAAGGCGAATGACTTGCATGTGTCGTTACTCAGTCAAATAAAAAATACATGAATGGGCGATTTTGGTTGGATTTAGTTCTTGGATACAAGACGCTATTCTTATCCAATTCTTGAACAGTAGGTAAAGTCTCGAGAAAAGTCGACTAAGTTTAATTTCGAGTGGAAGCGTTGGTGTAATTACCTATTTAGATCCTGCTCCAAAATCGAACCGTATATACTTCCCAATATTTTCTTTGAGGCACATTATAAAGCAATACCATCAACCGTAATTTTCCGTTCGCTCTCGATAAAAGGAATCCCTTCCAATCGCAATTTCGATAGGTCTCTATATCCTCGGATCGACTTTTATACGCCTTCAAAGGTTTCCGTAAGCCGACACTTCGTTTGCTTCAGACTTTTACACGAAATGTTCCTATCAGTATTATGTGAAGCACGGGAATAAATTATGTAGCGCATGTTAATATCGGCTGATGGAATTATCCTTCTAATATCACGTAAGTCAAAGAAGATGAGAAAAAGCAATACATGGGTACTATAAATAATACGTCATGTCACGATCCTTACACCTAAATTAGATTCACTGTATCTAGAGAAACAGGAACTGTGAGGACCATGGTCCTCGTCCTAAAAACATGGTACTCAATCAAATAAAAAACTTTAAAAAAATACAATTTTTGGTAGAGTACCTAATTGTGGCCTGGCTCTTTATCGGGCATGATTTTTAAATACCTTTAAGTTATTTATTTATTTTTATAATATAAAAGTAACATAGGTATATAACAGAATTATATGTAATCATCATTATCCTGGAACTGTGTTAATTATGCTATAAATAACCTCAAAACCTGATCACGTAAAACTTGAGCGCGAATGAAGCCTACAGATTACAGTAAAGATAATATTATAACAGGCTCAAATAAAAACGAAAAAATACCATCAGCTTTACATCTTTAGTAGAAGACAGATAAATTCAGCGGAAAGATACTCCAAGCAGTTAAATTTCCATCCAAATCTGAGGTCAAGCGCCCGCCTTCAGTCGCAAGTTAAAATTACTCTCGCATAATTTTATGGACTTCTTTATATTACTTTTTTTTCCATTCCACCCCCAAGCTCATTATCCCCGCACTTGGCTTGAAGGAGAGCCCATTGGAACGTTTTTATAATGTAAATAAACAGCCCCGTAGTGTTGTTCTAGAGCAAGCAGCGAGTGCTGGTTCGATTCTCGATTTTATGTATTCCTAACCCGGTAGTGTCAGTTAACTTTCACGAGTGTATGCTTTATATTTTCATTAGTAGCACCACGCGGTTTCGCCCGCGGTAACTAATATCCCACAGGAATCGTCAGTTTAAACGGGATAAAAAATATTCAATGTTCTGTTCCAGGATCGAAAGTATCTGTACGGTAAATTTTATCATAATCAGTCCATCCGTTTCGAGAGGACAAACATACAAACATTCCCATTCACAATATAATATTACTGAGATAACTTGAGCTTTAGCTTTACTCTGGAGAAAAAATAAAATTTCAAAATTCTAAGTATCAATACTTAGTATGTAAGTATTGATACTTCGCACTTTTTTTTATACTACAGGGTCGAGTTGGTCGAATTGCAATGTCTTACCCACATATCTAAGTCTTACCAATCTCTAGAAATATCAAAGCATAGCATTGCGATTAAAATACGAAGGTAAGTTACCAATTACCTAGTATTTTTCTGGTGTACAATAAAGAGTTTTATATTTTATTCTAAGTTCTTAATCTCATAAAACATTAAGCAGACACTTACATAGTTATAGATACTATAAAACTGTAAGTTCTTTTCCCCTACCATCCTCCGCTCATTACCGACGTAGAAACCATTGCACCGTTTTTATAATGTAAACAGAGTAAATATAATTAATCAAAGTCTCGCCAGTATTGTCTGGGAGCACGCTCAATTAGGTTTCTTCCGGTAAAACAAACACGAGGCGTACGGCGACGAAATTAACGGCTGTAAGGAACGAGCCATACTTCGCTTGAGTGTTTGCCTTAATATCTTTTGCTTTTACCTGATGAGCAGTTATGGTAATTATAAGCATTAAAGCTATAACATTAATAGTTATTATTGTGTGTTCTGAGGTGAGTAGATAATGATAATGCTTCTCACGAAAGTGAGGGGAGACCCGTGCTCAGCAGTGAGACGATACGGGTTGATGAGGATGAGGACGATGGGATATTTATTTATTATTTAATACTTTATTGCACAGATTAACTAATTAGTACAAATGGCGGACTTAAAGCCAAAAAAATTAATAAAAAAAATAATTATAAAAAAAAATAAATTATAAATTACTAGCTGTACCCTGCCACGCTTCGCTGTGGCACATTCGCACATTCTCTGATATGTTACTGATGAAAAAAATAGATAAAACAATCCTTGATGCGGATTATATATCATGCTAAAATTTCAGCTCGATCGGTGCAGAACTTTTTGAGTTTTTGAAGCGTACACAAACCAACATAACATTTATATATATATAGATTCTCATTTGCTTGACATTATTCTACAACAGGATTGTTATTTTCTTTATCTATAGTTTATCGTCTAGTTCGCTGAAACATAATATTGACAAATTTCAACAGACTTGAAATACGATTTACCACAGAACTGGAACGGGTTAACAGTGAAAAATTTTGTGAACCAGTTTTATTTTCACCAACTAAGCACAGGGTTTTCTTGAACGTGGCGACGTCGAAACTCTATGTAACACCTTCTCATGATTAATTACTTGCGAAAATATACTTCGAGGTGGGAAAAACGGCTCTCATCAAAGCTCGCGGTGAGTGAGTGAAAACCTTTACCGTGAACTGCCGAAAACTCTCCGAGGGTAGAAATTAAAACTTGCTCGGATATCAGACAGATTAGAAGTTAAAAGTAATCTCTGGTTGTCGACAACTTTCCTTTTGCATTAAATTAATCCCGCTTTGGTGTTAATGTTAGCTTTTGTGGTAAAGTTATTTTCGTGTCGGTATGATTAAAGCGATTTTGTGGACGGTTTTCATTGCTCTGGTGATTTAAATAACGAGGAATTTGGATTAGCTTTATAACTTATTTTGGAAGTTCGAGAACTTATTGAATTGGTGATATTTAAATAAAATTAACACTAGATATGGTATGGTATGGAAGGTATTTATTATACGGAATGCAACCCTGTACCTGGTCTGTTCATTGAAATGTTTATTCTGGCCTTTCGAATATTGATAAACAAAAAATAACCTTAAGATAAGTTATCCGAAAACTGAAAGGTTCAATGAGTCGGGCCAATTCTAGGCTTATTTTGTTTATGTATTGAATACCACGTTCAACTACATCACCAATTAATTAGATGAGATTGTGGTTCAAATGTTACATAAATAATAAAAATCTAATTAATTTTGTTTCCTTTTTTTTATCTTTAAAGTTCATCCTGAATTCTAAAAGCTCTACTACCCTACCTAGCTCGTTCCCAGCTCCACAGCTAATACTTGTTATCATCAGATCGGCAGATTCCACAGTTTCCACAACAATCTCATTCGTATTAGTTTTTAACTACTTCAGGCACTTCAGGCACCAACGATCCAATAAAAACCAACAGTCTTAATTCTAATTGCATTTTAAATTAAGTCTCATTTAAGTATGTTAACTTTAAGAGATAGCAATAAACATTTTGATTATTATTTTTTAGTATTATTCGATATACTATCTTACGCGAGGTATAATTGTACGACAAGCAGTCGGGCGACAAGGGCGGAAGCAGAGGGGCTTATCTGCACGGGTGTAGGTCGGTCGATACTGGGACGAGAGTCGCATACGAAATGATATCGGACGGATTTAGCTTGGGAGAAGACATAGAAGGATCCGGTCTGCTTACATGTAATAGGCCACTTTTCTATCGAAGTTTTCTTAGGAAAAAATGTGGGGAACGCTTCTGCCCAAGCTGACGAGTTAAAAACAAATCAGTTGTACCTGGTATTGTTCCTAAAACTGAAAATTTTAGAATACCGATTAGAAGATTTTAACTTTCGGGAACTGAATTCTTAGTTACTTTACAGGAATAGGGTACGTACAGGGTAATTTTGATACTAGTCTGTACCTGAATTAGACTTGTTTTTGGCTGACAAAGGTTATGTCTGTTGAATAGGTAGCCACGGAAAATGCTGTTGCAAAAACCAGTAATCAATATTAACATTTTTGTGCCCGTAGCTTCATACTGAATTAGAATTACAAAACATTAAATCAACATCAAACAACTTTAGGAACAAATAATACTGAAAAATGATCAAAGTATTATACACTAGCTGCGCCCCGCGGTTTCACCCGCGTAGTTCTTGTTTTGTCCCATGGGAACATACTATCGGGATAAAAAGTACCCTATTACTCAATCCTGGTTATAAACTATCTGTGTTCCAAATTTCATTCGAATCCGTTCGGTACTTTTTCCGTGAAAGAGGAACAAACATCCATCCATTCATTCTCATATTATAAATGTGAAAGTTTGTGAGATTGGATGGATGGATGTTTGTTACTCTTTCACGCAAAATCTACTTTACGGATTAAGATGAAATTTGGCACGCTGGTAGTTTTTTGCCTGGATTAACTTAAAGAATATACTTTTAACCCTTAAAACTCAATAATACTCAACGCGGGTGAAACCACGGGGCGCAGCTAGTACTTTAAAAAAATTACTATTGGTCTGAGTCAGCTACCGAGGCCTACCTAATGAGTTACAAGCGATAATGCAACATGGTGAAGGTATTACAAATCTAATTGCAAATGTGATTTCTCGTTAGTCCAAATAGCACCGGCTCAGCTTATCCAGGCAGTAACAGGCGTGTGAGGTGATTAAACTAATTACCTACCATTGCTCTGCCTCATTGAGGACTGGCGGGGTCACCGACCTCGACACGTGGTTTTTACATTACTTAAACTGTAATTACCTATTTAAAGTAACGGTTATTGGGAAGCGCAAGGCTATAAGAGATAAGGTTCGTTTTTCATACTAATGGTAGGGATACTGTGAGGTTTTGCTCATCTTACAGTTTAAATATCGTTGGAAGCTAAATTTTAGTTTGTTGGAAAATAATTTTCAGGTTCTGAAATGCTAACATCTTTTGACTATTTATGAAATGCTAACAAAAAATCTTTTGACTATTTATTATAAACGATGAAGAAAAACGCGCTGTATATTCCGAATCCGGTGGTTGAGTCGATTAACTTTCATGAATGTCCTATTTGGGATTATGTCCCATGAAAATAAAGATTTTTGATTTTGACTGCTAAAAATTCAGGGAGCCATCGTTTTATGTTCAGCAATGGGCCGTGGCTCTCAAAAAAATACATTAAAAAATTAAATTTTACCATAGAAGACATAAAGCTGG
Source organism: Campaea margaritaria (assembly GCA_912999815.1). Lineage (NCBI taxonomy): Eukaryota > Metazoa > Arthropoda > Insecta > Lepidoptera > Geometridae > Campaea > Campaea margaritaria. Next base: position 10,401,373 of record OU538789.1, on the reverse strand, counting down.
TGCTACATAATTGTACCTACTCAAAATGTTAGTAGCGACCTATATTTTTACCCGATTGTGCCAATAGGAGGGTTATTTAGGTTCATGTGTCAACAACTAAAATTAATACTGACAATTACCGTGTATTTTACATACCAATTGAAAGCAACGCGACATTCAATAGTGTATCAAATATCAGTAATGCCAATTTCCCGATTGGCGCAAATTAAACCTTACATCGACTATTGTATTTCATTTTGTATTCAAATTGGAAGGCAAGCGAGACAAATCCGATTAAAATTTAACCGACACGCGGGTTATAATGTAAACTGAAATACACGAAACAGCTGCATACGTTGTAGACAGCAATCTCTCTTAGTTTGTAGACGCTGTACTGGAATATTTACTTTTGTAGTATACTACTTTTGGCGTAGGTAAACATTGTTTTTGGTGGTCTGGATTGGTGGATCACAAACCCACCTCCGAAATCATTCTCGGGTAGGTATGTGGGTTTCCTCACGATGTTTTCCTTCACCGAAAAGCGAGTGATAGTTACTACATATGTTTTACAGAAACACATTGGTACGTGCCTGCACTGGGATTTGAACTCACGACCTTCTGATTGGAAGGCGGACGTTCTCCTACTAGGCTACCACCGCTTCCCTGTTCTTACTCCAGTCTAAATTCATTTTCCGATAAATTTTCATGTGGGCAGTAAAACTTCTTTGCCGTAAACCAGAATGTGCACTTGTGCAGACTAGCCTAAAGACTTCAGTTATTCTGTGCTCGAAGCAGACCACCTCCGCAAGTGTTTCCGAGCCAAGTAGGTACTTCAAATTGCAATTCGCAACGGACAATAAAATAAACTAAACGAGCAGGGGCGGAACTAGGACAATTTGAAACAGGGCGGGCGCTCAAAATTATCCCAAATAGATCTATAAATAAAACCTGGTGGAATTAAAACTTTGAAGTCTCTTTTAGTTGAAAACGATAACTTTAAGACTGATAGAAATGTGCTTTGGTAGTACATGCTACGAGTTTAGAGAATTAATAACTAATTGAGTTCCGTCCTAATAATTGAGTACCGTCTCGTCACTAAAGTTCGCCTTGCATTATGTTATTTTAATCATCTATAGTGTTTTATCTGTATTTGGCTTCATGAGGTTTTATTACGCTACTCGTAAGCGCTACCGTAATCTTGTGCTTGAAATTCCACTCATAATGAATTACAGGGGCAACTGCCCCCAGTGTCTACATCCTAACTCCGCCCCCATTTAACAGTTTTCTCTCTTTGCTATGGGCGATAACAACCGCTATTGTTGGCGGTGGTTGGTGATCGTAAATCCGGAATATTCGCCAAGTGTAACGAGTCCCATTGTTGGAAAGGCATGATGGTAAATGTTGCAGCGATTTTTCAAGGTAAGTACGCTTATATCAGAGTACTTGGATGACCGAGCTTTGCTTTTTTTTATGACATTTTCTATAAATGATTCTTAGCTAAATCGATTTATCGCCCCCGAAACCCCCTATATACAAAATTTCATGAAAATCGTTGGAGCCGATTCCGAGATTCCAATTATATTTTTATATACAAGAATTGCTCATTTAAAGATATAAGATAATATAGGGGACAGTGTCATTAAATGCAGTCTGTAAGAAATAAAAACCGACTTCAATTTGAGAAACCGAATAAAGTAAATAAAGAGTCATGGTCATAAACCTACATAGATCCTAACCTAGGATTCTCTGTGTCTATTCTGTGTGTCCTCCAAACACCCAAAGTCAGACGAAACACCTACCTGTGGTTAACACAAATCTTTGCTCTGTGCGGGAGGCGAACCCGCAATTTCATACTTTGCAGTCGGCGCATCACCCCTTACGCCACGGAGGCCGTCCACAAAACCCAGTAATCTTCCAGGATAAGATTTATAAAAATATTTCTAACAAATCGTAAGGCAATGGAGACCATTTCAGTACTGTCCTACCCTGTGGCGACGATACGTACAAGGCACGGCGCGTGCCATTCCCGCTGTACTTCTTGTTATTTACGCTCCAAAGCACTAAACACTGAACCCAGCTCTAAATACCAGTAACTATATCAATAGACCAGTTTACGAACAACGAGCCTCACTTCCAGAAGAATGAGGATGTAGAGTAGGCTGAAGCAGCCCTCTCTCGAATATAACTGCAGCTGACAAAGCAGAATTAGGTAGGTATCGGTCTATGTTTTCAAATTTGGTAATGTATAATTAAATGAAATTTAATTTTATTGCCTCAACAAAAAAAATACTTAACTTAATTTACATGATTAAATATAAAATCAATATTATGTACGAGGGTGAATCAAAAAATTCTTGGAATCAATATTAAAAAATGCAAAGATTTAAATAATAATATTTTATTTTTCTACATAATCTCCCTCCAATGCAATGCATTTAGAATAACGCGTTTCTAACTTCCTTATTCCTTGTGAAAAAAAATTATTTTCTTGACTCTCGAAAAAGTCCTCTACGGCAGCTATAACCGCGTCATTATCGTGAAATTTTGTTCCACGAATTTCCTCTTTTAATTTTGGAAATAAGTGAAAATCACTTGGGGCTAAGTCCGGAGAATATGGTGGGTGGTCAAGGAGATTGAAGCCAGCACAGCGGATTGCGTTGAGCGCAACTTCCGATCGATGAGCAGGAGCGTTATCTTGAAGGAACAACACGCCCAACGACAGTTTTCCACGACGTTTTTCTTTAATCGCTTCACGCACTTTCGGGATTAAATTTGCATAATAGGGTCCAGTAATCGTCTGGCCTTTTGGCATGTAATCAATAAAAAGGATTCCTTCACTATCCCAGAACACAGAGGCCATAACTTTGCCAGCGGTAGGAGCAACTCGAAATTTCTTAATGGATGGAGAGGATGGTCGTTTCCAAGACATGCTTTGTCTTTTAGTTTCAGGATCAAAATGGTGGACCCACGTTTCATCCATGGTGACAAGACGATGGCAAAAATTATCCGAATCACGCTGGAACATTTCGAGATTACGCTTGGAAATTTCCAAACGTCGCTTTTTGTTTTCGTCGGTTAACATTCGTGGCACCCATCTTGCAGACACTTTTTTGAACCCCAGTGAATCAATTAAAATGGATTGAACGCTACCAAAAGATATCTTTAGGATCTCAGCTATATGTTTTATAGTCATTCTTCTGTCTTCCAAATCCAGATTCTCAACCTTTTTGACATTTTCTTCTGTAACGGAGGTTGAAGGCCGCCCAGAACGCGGGTCATCTTTACAGCTTGATCTACCTCTTTTAAATTCAGCCACCCAGTACGCAACCTTAGAATAGGGTACAGCATCACCCCCTAATGTCTGCTGAATGTCCAAAAAAATTTCCTTCGTAGACATTTTTTTCAAACTGAGATATTTTATCACCGCACGTAACTCACTTTTATCCATAATTTTGACTTTTTAGCAACTCGTTGCACAAAAAAATTTATTACATGCGAACGAACTGACAAAAACAAGTGACAGTCGGCATAAATATAGTGACTCTTTAATTTGAATATCGAACTTGATCCAAAAAGGTTTCATATATATGCACTTCTAAGAACTTTTTGATTCACCCTCGTATGTAATATAATTATGTACCTACCTATCTCTAATTATTACAAAGTAAAAAATTCTGATAACTGTAATTTTAGAAAATTTCTTTGACCCCGGTGGAGTGGTTTGCAATTTGATATTATAGAAAAACCTCGATAACTGTAATTCTAAAAAAAATTCTTTGACCCCGGTGGAATGCTGTACAATTTAATAAAAAAAACACGTCATGGATCCCAAGTGGAACGATTTCTTGGAGCAGTGTCGCATCATAAGCCCAATAAATTCAATTGTTTAAGTTTTCATTCATTTGTTTACATCAAACTAAATTCACTGTCCTATTTAAATCGAATAACAACTTGGCAGGCCGAGTCAGGCACGCAGCGTCCGTGCGTCCCTTAAATCGGGAACAAGAGGCTTGTAATTTGCTTTTAACTCGATAAACTCATCTCTAACTCAATTTGTTGTAAATAATTGCATAAGCTGTCTTTGTTTGTATACGCCGTAATATGATTCGTGCTCATCCTACAGCAAATTATAACTTGGGACTAGTGTTGAGAGAAGCTATGAGTGGGTATCGATACCTCCCTAATACTAGGTATTCGATACTCTCAACTCGATATTCAAAGTACTTTCCAGTTGTTAATAATTAATGGGTGGTCGATCATTACTCAACAAGCTCTACTTGTCCAATCATTTCACATTAGTGAAACTTTATATAAAAAAGAAGAACGATTTCGATTTAAGAATCTCCTCCTATTTTGAAGTCTGTTAAAATATAATAACTTTTCTAGCTGTAGTAGTAATAATTACTGCTCAGTAAAATTTTATCCTAGCTCAAATCCCAACGCAAAGAATTGTTCTTTAGAGTGGGATAGTTAAGTCATGGGAAAATTTACTTAAACTGCTAAACTAGTGATTTACTATTCGATCGGTAAGAATTTTCTAAAAGTATCGATACTCAAGCTTAATATTAAACGAGTATTCGGTATCGATACATCCACGGCCGACACTAACAAGGCAGCTATACTGGTTGAAGCGATTTTAATGGTTTTGGAGCACGCATTGCATTGTGCACGCCCCCATCAGATTTCTGCTATTGTACTCAAGTGTGTTATTATAATTGTAAAGTAATTTATTGCAACGCAGTGGGAGATGGCATACGAAGTTGTTACTGTTTAGTACAGGCATTGGGAAATTCGGGAACGATCTCAAAGTGCAGGAGAAACAAATATTCATCATCAACCCATAACGTCCCACTGCTGGGCACGGGTCTCTCCTCACTTTCGTGAGGAGGGTTAGGCCATATTCCACCACGGGGGCCAGTTCCGGATTGGTGGATAACATACCTACCTCCGAAATAATTCTCGGGTAGGTATGTGGGTTTCCTCACGTTGTTTTCCTTCACCGAAAAGCGAGTGATAATTACGTACATATGTTTTACAGACGCACATTGGTACGTGGTAAACAAATATTACGAAAAAAAATTTACTAACCCCCATTTAAATTCTTCAGTAAACAGTCACATTAGTTGCTTCAGTATTGAGGTATAGGTAAATATACAAACTGCAAAAGCTGGGAAAATAATCCAAACATAAAAGATAATAAAGAACGACTAAGTTTCCACGCGCAAGAAAGTAAAATAATTTGGCACTGATTTTCTTCCAGATTTTTCACAAACGAAATCGTTGGCTGTTCGCCAGAACCCCGGTTCTTCGATTTATTTGAAAGATACTAAACTGCCGTGTAACATGTGATTTCAGTGAAAATTTAAGATTGACTTTTGATTTAGTTTTGCATTTTAATAGATACTTATTACTTGATACAAACATATTGTGCGTATTTCACTCACGTGATAATAAAAAAAAAGCAAACAAAACCAGGCATCGATTAAGAATTCTGTATTTTTACTGTATTTTATTGCAACGGATTTAATTCATTTTCACAAAGCAAGGCAAATATCGCCTTCAAGTTAAGTAGCTAGATTCAATTCGAACAGGGTGCGATGAGAGAAATATCGATAAATATTTTATCGATTATGCTCACCTCACTTTTTGCGATACGCTCGTTCTGCTCGTCTAAAATAAAAGTGTATATATGAGAGTATACCTAAACTATCTTCCCCTCGTATATCATCTGCCAGATTAGTGAGTTATTTCTACAGCCGACAGTCGAATCGGCGTGAGTACGGGTCATGTTTCAATTAGTAACAAATGGATTTCGCATTACAATTACACATGGCGGTATTGTGAGCCTGCTGGATGCAGTCAGATTCGATTGTTATTGTGCTCGGAGTAGGCGTGGGGCACACTGAAGCAAGGAGAGGGCAAGCTATAAAAAAGAAATTCACAATATAAGATTGCAGATGCAGATTACTTTTGAAGTAAAACTTCTTTACGCACGCTTGACTTGGGGAGTTAGCTGGTGAATTCGTTACGAAAAATGTGATCGGGCGAGACGGACGTAAGTTGAGAGGGAGACATAAGTAAGTGAAGATAGAGAGAGAGAGAATGATGTTTTGTATATTTTTTCAAATAATCTTTTATGTTTTTTTTTTTCAATTTGTTTTTCGTTGAAGTTTTATTTTTATTTTGTGTCCCAGCACACATTTAGTTTTTTTTTTAAATATGACTGAATACCATACGCGAATCATGATTGCTCAAAAGCCAGTCGTCATTTGTGTTTTGTTGGTATCCAATTTGTTTTTTTCGGAAAGTGGATACCTACATACTATTATTTAGTTAATAAAAGTCATAAAATCTTACTACATTTGCATCAACAGTTCACATCGCGTCGCATCGCATCGCTTCGTTTGGTATAGCAAAAATATCAGACTATGCCCCATCCTAAGCTTGTTTGATCCAGCTTTGTAAGGCCGCCCTTCCACACCATATGGCGTCTTACAAAAGCTTTTTGTCGCCAAAGATTTGTCGTACAATACACGGATTAGCATTCGATGACGTTTTTGATTTCACGGGGGAAGCGCTATTTCTATACAATTGGTGTGAAATCGGTACAATAATAATTGTGAGCGCGGATTGATTGGTAACGAGAAACTATTGTTACTTGAATGGGTGTTGAATTGATGTTTTGTAGTTACTGCTGTGGATTTTATTGTGATAGGGATTTAGTTATAGCGAACATTTGGTAATAACTGTGAGTGGACTTCAATTGTTTAAGTATTTTTTTTTAAAACATAGGTACGCCAATTTAATCTTAAATATACTATAAATCTTGACAACATTATTTATTTAGATGAAAGCCAATTAAAAAAGACATTTTATTAACTAGGTAGGTTGACAAAAATAACCGGAAATTTAAGTAAAATTCATTGAAGCAGATAATCTAATTTTCACGAAACTCTCTCTACGCTTCAAGATTTTCTCCTTAAACACCTGCATTATTAAAATTCCTAAAATAAGCCGCCCGCATTACCTTCTCTGAAATAGGAAGGTAGGTAAGGTACCTACTCTGAATTCAGCCATTGTCGTGCAAAGCGCCCCCTAGCGGCAACACCGGGATACCGTCCGTCTGAAAGAGGCCTGAAATAAGATTTTGCTCGAGTAAAGAGGTATCACACAGGGTAAGGATTTAAAAAAAATTATAGATCTGAAAAATAGCATTAGTTGTATCTGATTTTCACGGATTTTCTTTTGATGATTGAAAAAAATTACGTTTTTTGTTTTAATTTTTAAATTACAATAGAGACAAATAGTAAACAGAAAGTGTGGGGGAAATTAGGGGGGAAATATTCTACCTCTAACACATACAATAATTGATTTTTTTGGAGTGTTTGTAAGCGGAACTCCTGAATTACTCATACACATGCGCAAGCGAAGCGAGCTTGGATGTTTGATGTAAAATACGAAGGTCAAATATTTTGGGTTCCTGCGTATTCGAAAATAAGCAACATGACTAAAGGTACAAAGTTACAAAGGTACGATAGAAGCAACCGTATAATTATTTGATCTATTTATTGTAATTGATGTGGTTAGTGGTCTCACCAATGAATTTGATCAAATAATCATACCATTCACCCCCATTCTTGCCCCCAAACGATATACCTACGCATTGCATGCGCATTGCGCACGCTGCGAATGCGTCTAGAGTCTAGACCAGCTATCGCTTACAAACCTATTCGCACACAATACACGACAATTTCAAACTGCAAAACACCCTTCCAACACACATCACGCACTCGTTTCCTCAATAAATTAATACGATAATAAATCTTATGAACGCGTAAACTGTTTGTGTACACTCTGTATGCAAAATGCGCTTCAAATAGTGCCAAGTTCTTGAATTTCATGCAAATTTTTGACTGAGTTGAGTTCAAATGTGAACTTGCAGGGTTGTTTAGGAATACGGTATTTTAATACGTCATGCGTGATGTGAGTAAGTATGAGTGTTTTGGGTAAGAACCATTTTGTAAAAAATAAATAATTACTTCATCAAAGAGCTTCATGTTATCAGTTCTATATCCTAAAGGTAGGTACTGAATTAATAGCATCTATCAATGCCAGGATAGATACAATTACAAAATTGCAAGGAAGGGAGAATGCGCTAAATATTTTGAGAATCGATAAAGATCCGCGAGTCCTACCACTGCGATATTGCATACAAAACCAATAAGAACCATTTCTATTCACAGGGTTTTTAAAGTTCCTTGATAGTAGCGACAGCGGAGAACGAATGTGACTACTAATTCACATTTATTGCCCAGAGGTCTTCACCCTTATCACGAGAGCACACTAAAGGACGTATTACTCGAATAAATTTCTCCCAAGCTATCTTTCACACGCAGGGTTTCCTTTCCTAATTTTGCGATATATCTAACCCTGGACTAGAAGGCAGTGTTGCCAGGGTTATTTGGTGCAAGTCCTTAAAAATTGCTGGCTTGTTTTAACATTTTAAAATGCTTCTGATTTGGCTTTGATTGTTTTTTTTTTTATCGATTTTCTATCCATCATAATTATGTAGTATTTTTATTTTACTTAATTCGTCATAGAATAAAACGTACGTGAATCATATTTGTAGGTAATCAAAAAAGTTTACACGGTTTATTAATTATTACGAGAGGAAGAAATGATGGTGTGAAATGGTACAGTGTATATAATGTAATTAGAATAGTTAATGTAATTGGTGTAGAACGTTTTAATTATAGTATAAATAAATAAATAATTATGCTTGTCTCCAAGTTCACAAATAGTTGTCTTTGCGAAGTCCCAAGTAATCAAGCTAAGGGAGAATTATCTGTCCTGGCAACACTGCAAGAAGTGAAGACAGGACCCACAGAGCCCATAAATAACTTTTATTCGGGCCCTGAAATTCACACGGCCGTGGCCCTTCCGTTTTTAATTTCAACCATGTAATAAGAACCCGCCAAAAGATAAAGTTGGGTGAAGCTTTTTTCAGTTGGTTTAAATATAGAACATTATTTTATCAAAAATACAGTCACGAGCTTTGAAAATATTGTGTAAGCGTACCTAGTTCTTGTTTATTTTAAAAGAAAAAGATTTCGAACGTACGAAGGTACATTCAAAATAAATATATCACTTGTGGCAAATACAAATACTAATTGTATCATTTTGGATCATATTTTCTTGATCGACCTAACAATCGATTTCGAATGAGGTAACATAATATTGAGGTCCACTACTCTGTTGTGAGAGTTTGACAGGGGCCGCCCATGGGCCTATGATTATGCCAAATTTTTCATTACATCACGATTGTTTTTTTGGGATAAAAGTGATATCTTGAAGAGAAGTTGCTTGGTTTGTCAAAACTTTTCTTCAAGCACAAATTATGCAAAGCCATAACAAAAAAGTTTTACTCTCGATACACCAAGCACGATAAGAAACTCTACAGTAGAAGGAATAAGGTCCAAATATAAAATCAGCCCGAACAAATTTTATGAAAATTGTGCAGCTCCACCGGAACTCTCAAAATATGAGTGATCCGCACTATTTCTTGTATATTGCCAATAATATGTCAGCGATTTTCCTAAAGGGACCAAGGGTGCCCATAAAGTTGACCATAAAGATGATAAACTATAAATAACCTAGAAAAAAAAGATAGCATTCATATTAGGGTATTTTTCTTCAGTTATAGACATTTTTTTATGTTAATATGTTTGCTGTTGACACGTTGACTGCTAAACCGGTTTATTTATTGGCACTTGTGCGAATTTTCACGCAACTTGTGTGTTTACTAGCACTGGCGTTGCGTCCTAATAATTATAGCTACTTAATCAGCAGTACGGGCGCACACAACTGTTGTGATAAAATTGTCAATACAGCGGTTCGCACGCCAGGGGTGTTTTCGCTTGCCGTAACTTTATAAAAAACAAACGTGTGTGTTTTCAGTAATCAGTAATGGTCATGAAATAAACAAAACATTGCAGAGGCAGAATGCGCGACGCCGAAAAAAAAATGAAAGTTAGTACATTACTGGTAAAAATGAAATTTTGTATGTCTGGATGTCCAGTACCTACTCATCATCATCATCATCAACCAACATAATTATGCACAGACTTATTCTTCTTTGGACCAGTAACTCGATTGGCTAGTGGTAAAGATCTTAAAGTACACACTATCTTGAAGCAGAATAAATAAAAACAAAATCTTCTCTTTCTTCTGTGTCGATGTTTCAATGTTTACGTTCTGAATTGGGCTTTTACTTTTACAGCATAATGTTCAATGTACAGCTATATATATGTGTGTGCCGTGTGTAATGTATAGCTTATTTTTATTATAAAACCATCGATAATGAAGTCGATGAAACTAACCCAAAAAACGTATTAGTTTATATCAAGTTCCATTCACACGATCCTGACCAATTATTAGGGATTCTTTATCACCGGGGAAAGTTGAAGGCGACTACAAATTGTAAGCCCTGCAGAGTAACTACATGGCCCTACGAGCCCTACCACCCATTTCATCAGACCCCTGCCTGCTTAGCATACGTATTGCGTATCTGAGCGTTCCTGCGCCCACATATATCCTGACATTCTCGCATATTTATCAGGTTTGCAGATTCCGCCTGTAAAGTTAGAGGAATTATTAGTGATATTTCTTTGCCAGTTCTTATTGATTTTTATTCAAATTTTTTTTTTTTTTTTTTTTTTTTTTATAATTTTTCGCAGAACGAAATGCTCATCATAAAAAAACGTTTCAAAAATGTTTAAAATAATATCGTGACGAAACCCACATAATCACCTACCCGAGAAATATTTCGGAGGTAGGTATGTTATCCACCAAACCGAACCGGGCCCCCATGGTGGATTAAGAACTTAACCCACCTCACAAAAGTGAGGGGAGACCCGTGCTCTGCATTGGGACGATATGGGTTGATTATGATGATGATGGTGAATTACCCCAAATAAAATAAAATATAATTATGACACACCGGCAAGCAGCTTATTAAAAATAGCTATGCGCTAGAGAGTGCGATAGAGTACTAGAAATTATTGCAGTACATTTTGGCACGTACAGTCCGGCGCGTTATGCCCTCATGATTTACAGGGCGGGCGTGAGGCACACGCTTCCGCGTCAACGGTGGAATTAGGACACTATGTATACCAAGTCCACCCTAGATACTTTGGTTTTCTTTTGTTTAAGCTTGGTTTAATAAACAGTGCTATTTAATTAAATCTGTACTATTGTTTATTTTGTGGCTGTACAATCGAGGATTTAATCGATCTTTATTATAGGTAGAGTTTTTTGCAGTTATGGAAAGTGGCAGCGCTTTATCTAAATGAGATTATAGAAGTCTGATCTGTTTCCTAGCTTCCGATCTAAGTAAATTATACTGATTTACATAAAGAGGCTGGCGCACATCTGGTTCTTGAACGTTACTTTATCTGAAGTGCATAAATATGTCTTGCACTTTTTTAATTAGGTTGGTATTGTTAAATAAACACTAACAGATGAGATTCATCGTTTATAGTACCTACCTACATAATAAAATGAATAATACAACACGCGTAAACAACACAAGTAGCTAAATCTGAGTTTTGCATCATCATTTCGAGTGTTCCACTTAGAACAGACCGAACCCAACGTGAGCTTCCGGAGCTCCCTAATTTCATTATTTATGTCCGGGAGAGGCGCAAAAATGTCCAGCCCGGGAACGTTCCCACTAAATCATAAACAGCTCCGTTAATTATGAAAAATAATACTCCACTTTAAATGGACTTTAAATGACTTAAATTTCGTCCGTGAGAAGAATTGGTGAGCGTAAATTTGGTCCAACATTTTGTTTTGATTTGTTAATACAGATTTATTTGACGGTATTTGCATTGGTAATGAAGGAACTTTGTTTGCGCTTGGGAAACTTTTAGAAAGTTTCCTTACGTAAATTTTAACGTGGACAAGATTTGATTACGGCTCTTGTCTATACCTACAAGTGTTCATCGATTGAAAAGTCTACAAAATCGACGACATAGTTCTATTATATTTTTTTTATATAATATACTAGATTTTTATATAATATACATAGACTATTTTTTTTTAAAGTTTGATTTGTTTTTTTTTCTAAAGTTTCACTCTGTATACTGAAACTCTACAGAACTTTAAACTTTCATTACTAAACTTGACTGTTATTAAAAATAATTAATCTTCTAAAAGGTACCCGTAGGTTTTAATGATCCGTATTTTATTTTTATAATGCTTACCGGATATCAAAGCTTTTTACGTTCCACTGCGGATAAGATTAACATGAAACAATTGAATAACATGTTTTTTTCACAAACAAAAGAAACACAAATTATCATTTCTTACTCAACACTGGCGCGTACCATATCTCGGTTAATTTATCATATCTTGTAAGAACAAGAAATTGATATAAGCAAGCGGCGAACTGTCGGAGCGTCTACATAAATCCTGGTCTTGTTACACGTTCTTAACCTTGCGATATGTACTCCAGAACTACGCTAATTTCTACCCTAACAGGAGAAAATAGAGTTCCTTTCAGTATGTTCAAATACCTGGATAATGCGTGTCAGAAATCACCGTGTGGTGCCAAACCCTGTGGAGAGGTAACTCTTTATTTACATACGTTTTTGTTTTGTAGTTACAAATCATACAGCATCCACTTATTTGTGAGATGTGTGGTTATGGAATTTTTGACGCCATGGTGCCTTGTAACGTCGAACATACTAAGTAATAAACTGTGCAGCTATCATACAGGCTTTTCTTGAGTCATTAATAACGTTACACGACAAGAATTAATTTTAAAATTATAATGAAAAACCGGTTTAAATTTGAACTAAACTACGGCAGCGATTTCTATGTATCTATGGGACCAATATGAAAGTATATCCTTATAACCAAAAAAATAATTTTCCAAATTGGTTTTTAACGACGGAATTCTGAAGTAACAAACATGATAAAGATAACAAAGATGAACACTAGGGAGTAGGCGGATATCAGGTTCAGAAGGTGTTCAGATAATTATGCTGGTTTCCAAACGATATTTTCTTTCCCCGTTTTTAAGATCTGAATATCATTGCAACTTGCTTTTTTCTTATGAAATAATTAACTGGAGCAATGGTTTTGAATTGTTAAGCTCCCATGTTCTCTCGAGCACCATCACTAAGAAACCTCTACTACACGGAACAAACTATCCCTCGTTCTATGGATCCTATTCAGATATCCTAACTAATATTACAAATGCGAATGCGAGTTTGTTTGTTTGTTACGCTTTAACGCCTAAACCAATTTAAACATCTCTTTCACCAATGGAAAGCTATATTATCAGCGAGTAGCATAGGTTATATTTTATACACGGGTATACGGTTATATTTTATATATCCCACGGGAACGGGAACTACGCGGATGAAACCGCGGGACGCACCTAGTATAAGTAAAGGAGAGCTAGGTGTAGTGTAAGTAATTTCATCAATGCATTTGTCTCCCGCTTAAATTGCGAATCCACGCCAGCGGCGGCAGCGCGCGACCCAGCTGTATTACCCCAGCTAATTTATTAGATTGTCTACGGCATCCCAGTCTATGCTATAATACCATAGTCTGGTAACTCTAGTATAACCTAGTCTAGTTTAGCGACACGATGATTAATTAAGACAGTGAAATATTGTAGCCTGTAACGAAGATTGCAACGTACGCGACGCTTGGGGCTTAACGAGGAAATCGGGGCTTCTTACTACTGTTAGAGATTATTATGATAATGAATAGTTTAATTACCTGACTTTGGCAGGAAAAGGATTAAGTTTTTAAAAATTAATGTTTTATAATGGACTCTCTCGTGAACACGGGGTTAGCTAAATTGAATCATAAAGGATAACTAGCTAGTAAGGATAATAAGTAGCAGTAATAGCATATATACGTAATTATCACTCGCTTTTCGGTGAAGGAAAACATCGTGAGGAAACCCACATACCTACCCGAGAATTATTTCGGAGGTAGGTATGTTATCCACCAATCCGGACTGGGCCCCCGTGGTGGATTATGGCCCAACCCCGTCACGAAAGGGAGGAGAGACCCGTGTCCAGCAGTGGGACGTTATGGGTTGATGATGTGTAATAGGGGGATTTGCATGGGATTATAGGTAACCTTAAAGGACCTAATTAACATATATATTCGTATAACCTACCTAGTAAATGTAATATCTTTAGTTATGTTCCGTGTATTTTTCCGTTTTTAGTCTCGATAAGGTACCTACCTACTTTTTGTGAGTTTTTGTTTGGCAGCTGTTCTGATTTTATCTCAGAATGTTTACTCAAAGGCATGCTGTCACTAATGCCCATACCTTGAACTTGCGCGTGCGTTTACCGCATCACCACCCCATCTGTCTGTCACTACCACACACCACCACACCACTGAAAATTATAGTATCCATGTACAGTCAGCTGAAGTAACAAGTGTTCACTTTGGTTGACATTTTAAAGTGTAGGTTAGTTTGAAGGTTGTGACTAATTAATAAAAAGCATCCTATATTCTATTCCAGCACCTTAAGTATCAGTGAACGAAGTTTTATCAAAATTGGTTGAGCCATTTCGGTGGTAAGAGAGCACACACACACAAACTTTCACACTTATAATATTACTGAGATGAGATGTTCTGTGGTACAGGAACTAGACGGTTAGCGTGGAGCAATAATAATTGCTAAACGCCTTTACGTTTTCAATTTCTGTTAAAAAGATCAGCTTACAGGTTATTAAAAAAAAAAAACATTACATCTACTACAGTGAGATATCAGTATAGATGAAGATCCGTGGAAGCACGGCGTAATGCTTCCACGGAGCTCATGTAGGTACCGCAACGAGCGGCGCGGCGCGCTGGGCGAGTCCCGTTTGAGACTGATGACTCAGCATAGACACTTGTAGCAGCGACTGACTGTACCTAGAAAGGCAGAAGCTGCCGTCTTCCTGGCGACCCCTAAATGTGTCTGCAACAGCGTTAGTGTTTCCGATCATCTCCATACAGTTAATCCTCCATTTGTTAAAGGAAACGGTAAGTTACTCAGTTTTAACCTTATTTTGTGGATCATTGCTGTGATGATAGGTTAAGTGGGAGAGCAAGACATTTTTGTGTCTCATCTGATTATATTTTGGATTCTTGATTAGCTTGTTTTGTGTTGACTTTCATGTTTTGATTGTAAAGTTGTTTGATGTTTTTGAACTTCCAAGGATTGAGTGGTTTTTGAATATCATGTTATATAATAAAAAGAAAGGTACATTAACCTACGCTTCTATTTCACAAATTAAGGTGTATTTTGTGGTTAGATGAACCTATCTGTCAATAATCGGCATCGGTCGTCCATATTTGGTTATTATCTTTAGCTTGCTTCCCTTTTATTATTTTGTCACAATGTGTCGGTAATGTGCACTTAACGGGGTGTTTACTATTCCGAGCTGTTTTAGGTGTTGATTAACCAGCTTTAGGAAATGTTTTAGATTTAATTATACCAGCGAAAAATTCCTAGGTTTGTGATTATACTAGCTTAAGGATTTTTCACTGATTTTTTATTCATAATCATAAGGTAAAGATTGTGTAAGTTCCTCCAATCATTCCATCCATTACTTTCGGTCAAAAATGCCCTATTTTTTCGTTCATTAGAGCAAGATTCTGGCAAGAACGTGGGCCCTTTGTGTGCCACTCTCCATTACCACACTTGATTTCATTACTCGTCGAACAATGTTCCGTCTGATTTCGTTATTGTTCGCTCGGGCGGAACCCCCGTTTCCCCGAAAGTCCCGAAAACTCGAAAGAAAGGACTGCACTACCTAAAAACTTCGGTTAATTCAGTTATTCAATGTATGTATGGCGTAATTAAATGTTTTGCACAGTACAATCAGCTCTTCTTAGTACAGACTAACGTAATGTGTTAAATTTTATTTATTTACAGAAAAATCTTGTGTGAGTGCGGTATTAAATATGATTTTGATGTAAAGGTTAGGTTTCGTGTTTGTGAATTAATTCCAGATGTAATAGGTTTTTATTGTCATTAATTTCTCGACTGATCACGCCGTTATGCATAATATGAGTGTATTCGTATTAATTGCATTGCATTTTGGTAATATACTTGAGCCGATTGGGCTTCTTGTACATTTCTTAATAAAAAACGAAAAGAATTATTTGTGATAAATTTAACGTACCCTTTTAGTCGTTAGTTTATACCGGCCATAAAAGCCCATTTTCGGTCCTTACTCGCGAGTCCCGAAAAGTCGAAACTAGGTTACCGAGTCATCGCAACCATAATGTTATCTCTCGAATCGAATGGGGTTTATGGAACAATTCGGCAAAGTTATGTCGTTCAAGACGGGGAACTAACCGTAACTCATTGGCTGTAAAAATGTATGTTCCATTCCAATCCGTATATTCGGATTTATGACATATATCATCTTGCTGAAATTTGTATGAAACTATACCTACACACACTATGTAGTGAGAATCTCTAGAAATAATTGTAGCATTGTAGTTTGTAGGCGATAATTAGTTTTATTGGCGTTTTTGAGTGTTCCCAACATCACAGATGGATTGAACGACTCGGATACTTAGTGCTTGATTTTCGTAATTTCGTGCATAACTTTTAACGGACCTAGGTGTATTAACTAGTACTAATACCTTTAAGTAACCTATCATCAACAACCCATAACGTCCCACTGCTGGGCACGGGTCTCCCCGCACTTTCGTGAGGAGGATTAGGCCATAATCCACCACGGGGGCCAGATCCGGATTTGTGGATCACATACCTACCTCCGAAATAATTCTCGGGTAGGTATGTGGGTTTCCTCACGATGTTTTCCTTCACCGAAAAGTGAGTTACCTAACTTAATATAAAATACAACAGGTGGACAATCATCAACCATCCAATACTATGTATGACGATCCAGAATAATATTATAACTCTTTGTTTCGGGTAACTTATGAAAACATGTTACTAACAATTAAAATATTAATCTTAGACCCCATATCATATTTAGCTTTCAGACTAACATACACCATATTATAAATAATTAAAATTATCTTTATACTAGCTGTGCCCCGCGGTTTCACCCGCGTAGTTCCTGTTCCCGCAGGAATATGGGGATAAAATATAGCCTATGTTACTCGCTGTCAATGTAGTTTTCCATTAGTGAAATAATTTTTTAAATTGGTGCAGTGGTTAAGCCGAAGCTTTACATATTCCTATACATACTTTCATCCCCTATATTTATTTTACCCCTCGAGGGTAAAGTTTTACAAACTTTGAATGCCAAATTTATTTATATCTAATCAAAAGCCTAAAAAATAAATTTCAAGCTTCTAGCTTCAAAAATGACGATACTTCCATACAAACTTTCATCCCCTATTTCAAACCCTTACAATACATTTTTTGCGATAAAAAGTAGCCTATGTCCTTCCCTAGGCTCTAGACTATTTCTGTACCAAATTTCATTTCAATCGGTTCAGTAGTTCAGGCGTGAAAGAGCAACAGACTGAGTTACTTTAGCATTTATAATATAAGTAAGGAAGTAAGGATTTATAAAGGTAGATAGTTTTTTTCTGTATGTATTAGTTTCCTTTCCTTTTTTATTCATTTCTTTATTCTTCAATGATTTGATGGTTTATTAAAGTTTTAAAATTGTTGGTTTATAACATAACATGGTATTATTGCAACACTAGGTGGGGACTCCTTTTTATCTGACTGTCAATAGTTTTGTCCTTCAGGTGTAATTAGTTGAGACCAATATCCGTAAATATAATTTGTTGCCAATTGTGGATGTTGTCTCAGGCACCTCATCCAGTAACTTTGTATTATTCACCTTCCCTTATCAGTAAGGCACAGCTTTACGTGAAATACAGCCCCTTATACAGCCCCTTGTTTGTTCTTAGCTTTGAAAACTTCGAGAGTTCTCAATTCACTGCTGAAATTCGATAAGGATAAATGTTATTTACTGTTCTTTGTAGATTTATCTTCATTTTGTAATTTGTAATAGATAATAATGTTTATAGGAACATCTTGGTTTTGGTTAGGTAGCCTGAAATCTATATAATGCTGCATGCAAGGTAGCACTAAATTCAGATTTCTTACTAAGTATTGAGGTAAAGTATATGCTTACATTTAAGTGATTAGAACTTTTTAGAAATAATTACTGTAAAGTCTTTGAAGTTGTCGCCTTCTCAACTTAAGCTATTCTTTGTCTACAATTTCTACTACGGTCACTGGGTTTGAAAAAAAACGGTTACCTGGAAAGTTTTCAAAATGGGTACAGTAATTTAAAAGATTTCGATGTGCTCTTTCCGAAATTCAACTTTGCCACCTCGTTTCTTTGCCGCTCGCCCGCCATATTGGAAAAATGGCGCGTAAGGGTAAGTGAAATCTTTAAGTTATCTTAACTGAAACGTATGGGGTTGGTTGATTATCCCATAACCATATACTGAGATGTGTAATAATATCTTTAACATAATTCCCACATTTGTCGTAACACTCCCTGGGGCTTGACGTGAGTTCTAGGGGAAATGTCCCATTATTTTCAATTTTATTCATAGTCAGGACTTTGGGTATATAATTTTATTGATTGTTGGGTTATGGGTATATTTGTCGCTTCAGAAATAAAGAAGATTAGGATTAAAAAAAATATTTATTAGATCTCTTCTCTACTCTTTTATGTTATACCATATACCACGATGCCTTTTTAAAAAAAATGCTTTTTTCTCTTTCTGGCTTGATAAGTAGGTACATATAGTACATATAAGGTAGGTAGGTACACGACAAGTGAAGTTAGTGTTTTACCGACTCTTCAAGGGACGGGACCACGGTCTCTGTAGGTACATTTTGTTTTGTTTTCTATTAGGTAACAGATATACTTAATGTAACCCATACTCATCTAAAACAACAAAAGTCAACATAACCTCATAAATTACGAGAGAAAACTACACTAGAAGCATCTAAGTTTCTGCTTACCCACAATACCTAACACTTTTATAAACAAACAAACACATAAATCTCCCCAAACGTCCGCTTCCGCTTTGCTATCGGAGTCGGAAACCCTTCCGTTTCGACGCCATTGTAATCATGACTGCAATCATGATCATACCTAACTTGTGATCGCTGTTGATCATCGTGAGAGAATTCGACTCTATGACAACAATTTCTCTAACTATGATGTATCGTTATATCTGTCTCGCTCTAATTGGAATAGGAAGAGAGAGATGGAGCGTGCTTAGGGATAATTGGAATTGACCAGTGGTCGTAGGGTGGATGGAATCACGAAAGAATTTGTGGAAAAGTTTGAATAAGTTTTGGATGTGGTATTTCCTATCGTCGGTATATATTTGTGTTGATGTTTACCGGATTAGATTTGGAGCAACAAATGTTAGTTAAATATTGATTAATAACACTCAACCAATCGTGAAAACATTATACTCAACCAAGATCAACTGATTAGAGTATATTATTAATACGTTCACTGCTGAAAACACATCTGTCGTGTTTTTCATAATTTGCCACGAGTATGATAAAACACAAACGCTGTGTTTGTTGTATGGGAAAACACTATGGCGCGTGCAGAGCTGCACCCGTGGCTAGACAAGTAAAACGACTCAGCAGTCAAAGTGTTAAACACCTTCTTCGGTATTTATTGCTCGAAGATTTACGGATACTATCGGCTGTTTCAGGAAAGTAATTAGAAATGACTACATTGTATTTTCACCATATCCAAAGCCCCTCAAATAGTTCACACCAATGATGGCGGTCCGATCCGACGATTAACGATAATTTAAATCGTCAGCGACTATTCAGTCGCCACTCACCGCCCTGCATTGTAAAGCTAAAGAGCTAACCGATGGTTATTATAAAGTTAACCGGTTCTAATTGCTTTATTGGACCCGCTGACACGCGCCTTTCAATTTTGATTCAACTTTATTTAACAGGCGATGATTAAGGCCTGAAAGGCTTTTATTGAATGTATATTTTATTTGCCTAACGAGCTGCCAACGGTTTCAAATAGGATTTGATGAGTTTAGTGCGTATTTGTCATCGCTCAATACGGTATAATCTAACCTAGGAGTAAATATTTCGGTAAACAGGGCCTGTGCAAGAATTTAAAGATGTTGAATAACTTGGACACGACACATATACCAATTATTTCAATAACATCAAAACAGGTGGCAAAAATAGTATAAATTGCTCCTAAAGACCCTAATCTTAGTAATAATCATTTAATAATCTCATTTATTGTTCTGTTGTCGCATGTTCGTTAGCGAACTTGTCTGTCGATGCCCGCTCGTTATCATAATGAGATCAGTAAAAAGGGAATTCTCTTGCAAGTTAACCTTTACATTTGTATAGTTTATCCGCCAAAATAAGGTCACTTTTAACTACAGTAATAAATATGAAATGAAATATGGAGATATTGTCGCAAAGATTTTAGTTACTTAAAGGTCGATTACGTATAAGTATAAGCCATAGGTTAGAAGTCAGTGTTAAAAATTTACATTAAGGTTGGCAAATAAATAATAATAATAATTGGTTTGGCATTTAAAATCATGCAGACAATAGGTCTCTATTTACTATTAATTGGTCTCTATACTATACTCACCATAATAATATAAAACACAAAAATAAATAAGAGTTCTGGTGGAGCAAAATAAAAACAAACAATCTTTTTTTTTATTAGACTGAGTGACGACACGAGCAAGTCGTTCACCTAATGGTAAGCACTACGCCTGGCCATATCAGTTACAATGCCACCCAGAACTTTTCATGGCTACACTGGCACTGCACTGCGCTCAACACCCAGAGACATCGGCTCAGCAAACGCCGATCGACTCCATTTTGCAAAATTTTAATAGAAAAAAAAATGGACGCGCCCGAAGATATATCAATATTTGGAATTAAATTTTTAACTCATAGATACTGTTTAAGTAATGAATTTAAATAATAACAAATAAAACCCAATAATTATTACTAAACTCAACGTAAAATTAAACCATTCACGCAGACAACGTTCCTATTTCAGGAGCTATTAGCATGTAGACGAACACACACACCACAGTTAACAGTATTCGAAATAGTTGTTCACCAAATTATAACGCAATTGAAAGCTATTACACAGTTTAAGCTATAATTAAGTTAAACTAAGGGGAACTTTCCCCATAACTAACGCCCGAGCTTGTCATGTTAAAATATTTGATCATAACTTTGAACTTATTAACACGCTGTTTAATCGAGCTTAATCCATTGTTTGTTGTCGAAATGTCCAGTTAGTTTAATTGTTGATTAATTATTGATTTTCTTTTATTTTGTTTTATTACAAATAAGAGAGCAAATTTATTTTCGATATTGTAATATTTATACCCAAAGTTTTATCAATTTTTGATTTTATATCACTTGAGAATATACAAGTATCTGCTATGTGGTTTCGTCATACGAGTCCATCTGAATGCCCCTTACCTTTTATAGCAAAAAAGCTAAGCATTTATTACAGCTTTCATATTAAAATTATCAACCTACAACTTTATAGGACTTTGTACTTTATACTTATTAAATTTTATAATTTTTATGTACATTCTAAAAGTGTCAACATATTGATTTATGTTAAGTACCTGACTTTATGAGAGATATGAATCTTAAAGTACTTAAATTTAAGGGTTAAAATAAATTCGGAGAAATTGTTTTTAACAAAGTTTAAGAATTACAGAGAAATAGAGGTTCTCACGAAATGTAAAATTACTGAGAACTCTGAGGTGTCTGGATATTAAATACTAACATGGAATGTCCTAAAAAAGTTTACGACGATTATAAGCGAGATTTATGATTTTGTGAATTAATTAACCAGTTATTCGGAGAAAAAAGTTTGCACCTATTTTTTATGCAAAACAAGTTTTCAAATTTATTCAATGCTTAACATTTATGGTGACAGCTTTTTGTGGAATCCACTGGTGTAGGTAGTGTCAGTTCTAATAGCAAAAATAAATACAATACCTACTTAACTGTTTATTCTCTGACTTTGTCTTCGGCTTAAGTATATTGCCTGAAAGTCCAGATTAGAGTAAAAACTTAAAAACCCTATATAATTGACCTGTTTCTACAAACAACAAACGCTTTGCGAATAGAATCATAATTAAATGCGTCTTGTTCATCTCGTTACTTAGTAACCTTACCTTACTTCTTACTAAGATTATAAATTCGGAAGTTTGTCCTCTCTTTACGCCGAAACGGCTGAAAAGATTTTAATGAAATTTAGTATATACATACTTTAGGTTCTGGCATAGAACGTGTAGTATCTAGTAAAAATTAAGGGTTCCTGTGGGATAAAATAATTTCTAGTTTACTTCACAGCGGATCAAGGAGTGAATATGAAATTGTGTAAACCTTAGGTCCTGGAATATAACATAGGATACTTTTAACCCGTTAAGATTTACGGTTCAATGAAGTATTAAATAAATAATTAAAAGCGTTCATTAACTCAGGATTTATTACATTCCTTTTAGTTACGCAATCTTTATAATCCAAACACAAAAGCCAATCTGTCACATTAACATCTGCACCCGACTTGGCCCTGCTAAATGGATCGAACGTAAGATTATAAAGCTTTTCAAAGGGCACGGTCATAAACGGTGCCCTTAAATTTAAAACTTAGATCAATAGCAATATGTCACGGACAAACATCGCGTTCACACTTTCCTATAGACGTTTTAATCCTGTACTTGAAATATGGCCGGGCAGGGAATCAAACCCGCGAGCCCGGGGGCCGTCCAATTCACTGACAACATCTCCCAGATTAACGCAGGACGTCTACGTGTTTTTTATGGGAGGCGAGTGAGATGGGATCTATAGAGAGTTGTTAAAACCGATGTTATAGAAGTTTATTTATCACTGTGCAATGTTTCTAATAATATTTCTATAGCATGTGGTTGCAAAAAGGTTTAGTCGTGCTTATCATAATTTATTACACCATATCTTACGCAGTAAATTTTTCAGCAAATTCATACATATAAAAAACGACTCATTAGTACTTAATTAAAAATGTCAGCATATGAGTTACAAAAACAAAGAGTCCGTTATCAAATACTTCTAAAAATTTGTAGTTCTAAATAAACTGATAATAAAACATATTTTAGATTTTTTAATAACCATTCCTCCAAGGAGTGAATGTGATTATTATTAAACTACATTAATTTCCTGTTTGAGAGGCTCTTGTGTGAGAGGTATTAACAGCTCTAGATTTGTCCTTGTAAATAGAAAGGCCTTAAGTCCCCTCGTGCCAGGGTTACGAAAATTAGACCCCGGGGAGCTAACTGCATCCGACCTGCATATGTGCATAGTACATTGAATAGCAGTATACCGTACCTAACCAAGGAAAATAATATGTACTTCATACTCATTAATTTTTTTAACGCATCTTAGACTGTTGCTTTGGAACGTTTTTTTATAGGCTTGTTGATATTAATGTCATTTTTCACGTAATTTAGCGATATGTTAGTTACTTAAATTATCCCACTACCTCCCTTGGAAATGGCTTTGGATGAAGGCATATTAAAAATACTTACTAGTGTTACATTATTTACGATACTATTTCCAGCGAAATTACTGGGCATATGATTGCCGCGCAAGATTATGCAATGCAAAGCTTTGTCTAGAAATGATAAGTCTTATTATTCTTGTAACATATAATTATTTATTGTACACATAGATCATAATTACAGAGACATTCAAAATAAATTAATGTACTAAGGCGAGCTTAGCCTTCCATCAAACCCATGAGAAAATTACGCAAATATTTTAGTCTTGACTTGAATATTACCGTAAAGTACTAATTCTATATCAAATCGATTTCCGAAATGCCTTTTAACCTACTCGTAACATAACTATCTAGTTCCCAAGCCAAAACAGTAAATCATGCTTCATTCAGTGGAACGCCGTCCCGCACTCTACTATTCGCAATGAAGTTATCAAGAAGTTCAGGCCCGCAGTGGGGTGCCGCACCTTTGTACGGGACAAAAAACAGTAACATGTAACTGGGGACACCATCAAATACATCAAGAAATTGGGATAAAACCAGAATATCGCTGAAAAAAATCTTTAATAAAAAAAACTATTTTTTTTCTGTTATACTTATTGTGTTTATTTTTTTTGGTGTCCCTCCGCTCATCACCCTGCGACATCGGCTCTAAAGTCTCATATGCCCAGTAATTTAGCTGGAAACAATGCTCTTCACACCGGAACACGGTAATGTTTGCACACTAGTGCTTGGGGGATGAATATCTGGCAAAGGTGTGGTACTTCCCCAGATGGTCTCTTGCAGAAGAGGCCTCCCACTACCTGTAACTGACTGTAACTTATCTTCAATTTAAGAAGTCTGTACTCGAATCTACGGTTAAGTAGAGAGTCAAACTGAGCTTTATTTAAAACTCTATTCACATTACAACAACTCTAAAGCGAAATAAAAAAAAGTTTCTACGCTTCAGACTTTACTTTCGTAATTATTTAGTAATAATCTCTTCTTTTCAACCTAGTCGTAGAGAATTATCTGCAGTTAACCGCACGGTTGGTGACTCTACACAACTGAATTGAACAATTGTCAAGGGGTGCTCAGCAAATAGTAAATAATGCATAATACAGTTAAAAGTTTAAACTCCCTCTATTGACTGAACAGTCCTAGGGTGTGATGATAAATGACCGTTCTACAGCAGTTTGTTGCTTTGGAATGATGTATCGTAGAAAGTGTAGCGCAGAATTTACAACTTGAAATATAGTTTTAAATTATTTCGAAAAAGTTTGTGCAATATTAGACTTTTTATCTGCACTTAATCAAAATTCTTATATGTACTTACTACAAGTGATAAGGTACACCTACTATAAGTAGGTAACAATGTGTTATCTCGCCTGAGAGTAGATTATCCGGGCCGTCATTATTCCGATTTTTTTTATCGTGTATCGTGTTAATTTTGTTTGTGTCGTTCCTGACCTTTATCTTTTATGACTAGGTAGGTATATAATTATATACACACACATACATTTATGCATTTCTACTCTTCAGGGAATCACGGCAAAACTTTAGCAAGGAAAAGAACGAATAAAACTCATTCTTATTCAACTTGAGCCGTGGCGCTTCTAACTTTGAACAGTTTCAACTAATGTTACGTACGATAATATGGCTCTCGTGGGTTTTTCAGTTGAATATCATTAAACTTGGCTCTCTTTGCTTATTAAAAATATGCATTTTTAGCCTTGTCTGGGGCGGGCTACTGTCGCTTCAAGCACAGCTTCTAGTGCATGATGATTTTGTGATGGACTGTACAAGGCTATGGAATGCGAAAGAAGTTCGCCAATCTAATTTTTATTTCTGTCTCTCTTACATTTTTACAGTATTTTGCATCTAGATATCTATTACACCACTATTAATTACGTTCGACACTCTTACGATTTATCTGTTTTCTCTCTCTGTCTTATGAAAAATGCTATCTTCATTCTAATTCTTACATTGTGTTATAGCATAAAGTTTTAAGTTCAATTTAACGCTTACAAACGCGCGTCCTCCTTTTTTGTGTTGATCGGAAGAGTAGTTTCTATCAGTAGATATTAATAAAAAATAAGTCTATCACTGGACAAAAAGGCAAAAAGTTTCAGCTAGAAAGCTGCCAAGACAAGCTGACAGCGACAAGTCTTAAAAAACGACTTCGCTTCCAATCAAGTTTGCAGACAGACAATAAGACCTGCAATCATCTTTTGTGACCGCAAGATCGGTTAGGTATCAGAAATTAAAGAGCATTGTTAAATTTTCAATCGTGGTAGACGGAGAAAAAGTTTCTCGCCGGAAACAAAGGGTTTCCCACTTGAGGCGATGGAGCGCTGCATTTACACTCGGTTTTAATCAATGACGTTGGAACTGATGGGGATCTGCCACAAAGGGAATTATTGAGTCGGGAAATGGCTGAGACTGGATGACGGCGGGGGTGCAAGATGCTGTGCCCAGCGGATTGCCTTGCAGCTATCTCTATTTTGCTACCTAGTTCACGTGGTAGATGAGTTTGCTGGGTTGTCCATGTCTTGATTCCATATTCAGAATCTACGTGACTATGGATCTCTTTCAAAAGAGTTGAACCTTTGACTAAAACGCCAAGCTGATCATACGTTTTATAACCAAAGTAAAGGCTTCTTGTAACAGTGTCCACGGGCCTATGGTAAAGTGTGAAAGTATATATCTCTTGCTATATGTTTCTAAAATATTCTTCATTTATACTAGAAAACTTTTGCTATTTCAACGGTTAAAGCTTTAGGGTAAACGACCCGATACATTTTCAATTGACAAACATAACTTTCATATTATCACGACTCATCATCCTTTATCACTGACATGCGCAAACACGATAAATCTATCGATTATGTTATGATCGATGAATTTAATCGATTTCATTTATAATCGCCGATGACTTGTCCATCCGGCAGCTGCAGTTGCAGTTGTGAGCAAAGAGTATTTATTGAGTTGTGGCGTCGACACTGAGTCACTTTGAACGGGATTTGTGGAAATATTGCCTTTGCAACATTATATTGGCTGGTAATATTGAAAAAGCTACGTAGGTACAATGGAAAAGGTTGTTGAGCAAGTTCTCGAATGGCAATAACTTTTATTTGAGGTTGACACAAAGGAAAATCAAATAATTGTACTGTGCCTACTCTATGTAAATATATATTTTAATGAATGGGCTGTTGAATTGTAAGAGAAAATTGCGAGAGTGTATTCAGTGTAACGGGTTGGCATAATCAATTGTCATATTTCCTAAACCGTGTTCACATTTCATAAATCATTTCATAGTAATTATATCCTGTCCTGTAATTCGACGTCGCGCTAAAGTTAAAGATGTAGGTATACGGATAACAAGGCTTAGGTGGAGATGGGCAGGCCACTTGGCAAGGCAGGATGACCAAAGATGGACAAAGGAAATAACGGAGTGGTGGCCAAGAGGAGCGCAACGCCTGCGAGGCAGACCACCAGCCATCACAAAGCACGTCGGGATTGAATGGATGAGACTGGCACAGAACCGGAACAAATGGCGTGAAACAGAGGAGGCCTATACCCAGCAGCGGGTGGATATGGGCTGAATAGATAGATAGATAGATATCCTGAAAGAAAATTAAACAAAACAAAGAAAGTTACAAGTTTAATTATTATTATAAGTCAGTTTTGGATAAAATATTCAAGTCTTTCCCATCTCTTTTTGCTCATCAAACTCCATTTCACCGAAAAAGCACCTATGTGAAGACTATTATTAAAGACTAGCATAATCATGTTCTTGGATTCTACTTTCAAAAAAGATAAAACGTGTCCGCGTCATAAGAAAACTTTACACGCTTATAAAACTCCATAAAACAAGAGTTCCGCCTCGGAGAGTAATCACCAGTTCCCAACTTGGATTAGATCTCGGCATTCATAACTGTGCCCGCGATATTTTTCCTGAAACCACTCTACTTCCATCAGAAGTTTTATTTTGCAATTTATTTTGAGCAAAGACCCGCACTTCGCTCAAAGTTTTTACTAATAAGTTTTTCGAAGTTGATGCCGACTTCTAAAGTTTGGCGAAAGTATCAAGATTATAAATAAATGTGATCTGGATAACTGTTAATACAGAAGAAATTTCGGTTGCTGGAACTCTACAGTTTTTCAGATAATGTAAGTAACTATCATTCGCTTTTCGGTAAAGGAAATCGTGAGGAAACCCACATACCTACCCGAAAATTATTCGGAGGTAAGTATGTTATCCACCAATCTGGACCGGGCCCCCGTGGTGGATTAAGGCCTAATCCTTCTCAAGAAAGTGAGAGGAGACCCGTGCTCCCCGAAAATGACGATGATGATGTAGATTCATAATAAAGTTCAGCGCCAACAAGGAATTAAAAAAAAAAACAAATTATAAAATAAAAATCCGACTGCGATAAAAGCTGAAAAGAGGCAATCAAACTTTCAAGTCCTGATTTAATCGAACCCGCAACTTCACGCTTTGTAATCGACTTTTCCACCACGGAAACCGACATCTTGTATAGAAAACTATAATAATTACTAGCTGTACCCTGCCACACTTCGCTGTGGCACATTCGCACATTCGCTGATATGTCACTGATGAATCAAATAGATAAAAACAATCCTTGATGCGGATTATATATCATGCTAAAATTTCAGCTCGATCGGGGCAGAACTTTTTGAGTTTCTGAAACGTACACAAACCAACACAACATTTTTATATATATAGATAGATATTATATTATAATAATATAAACATAACATAAAGGTGCTAACATTGCTAATAATGTTAGGTCTATATTTTTTGCTATAGAACATCTTGGTCATTTCTAAAACCCACAGATAATTGATTGCGAGATACGGCATGTCTGAAATTATAAAAGCTCATGAAAATAGAAATCTCAAATTAGCTGACGAGAGGGCGCTGTAATGTAACAATTATGTTCGCTCAAAACCGATATCATTTTCGAGTGTCAGCACACACGTAACACATTATCGCGATATCAGCGCATAACCAAAGCAAATATCGGGTTTTGTAATAATCCTTCGCCTCCCTTCGAGCATATTCGGAGATGATCGGGGATGCACAGTCACGTATTTGGCATGAAAATAAACCCGTGCTTAATGGGCAGCTAAGATGTTGCAAAGATACTTTTTTAATAGGTACAAAAGTGATGAACTTGCGGCAACGTCTTTTTTGTAGTTTTTAGCGCTTCTAGTATAATGATAATAAGTCTCCCCACTGTACTTTAGATCTAGTGAGCATTTTTTTATCTATAGCATTTCCTATTCTATACTTTATTCAGGAGTCTTTATTCTTTCGATTCATGGGAGGCAATGTTAGTGCATCCAGTAGCGTGGATTCTTTTCTCATTTGGTTAGGTATTTTTAAACAAACACAAATTACATCAGAACAGAAGGAATCACTTAGTGATTTGAGATGTTAACCAAATATTTTTCTGCATTCAAACGAAAATTGTAGGTATTTTTTTACGTTTATTATTTATAAGTAGTCGTAGGCAATTCCTGACATTAATTAGTGGAGTGAGAAGGAAATTTCAAAATGTTTCCAGCTACATTTTAGCTACATTGACAGAATCCGGGGGCAGTAAGTACAGGGGCGGATTAACGCCCCTGACCCAATGACTCAGAACGTCTCAATCAGGCCCTGATTACGTCCCCTCCTCCCGCCAATAGTGCGCTACCGATACACAATAGTGGCACAGTGGAATAATTATATTATTACAAGGTAATAATGGAAAAAAATTAATTATATTGGTTGAACCGAGCGCCACTCTATTCTGTGATGTTTTCATACACTTCCATTTATAAAGTTCAATTCAAATATGACTTATTTTAGGTACAAATAGGCTGAAAAGATACTAAGTACAATAGAGACCTATACAGCTGTTCCCAAACATACACAGCCCTTTACAATAAATAAAACTTTCATACATTATTTCCCTCGACCTCCGCGACAGTTTAAATTAATTCTACACAAATCAATGGTTACTTTTTCCCATCATATCCACACATAAGCCTATTCAATCGATTTGATTATAAGAATGGTCAAAAAAAAGCTTCTAGTGAGTGTCGTTTCTAAATACAACGAAGTTCACCAAGGCCTGAGTGAAATTATTGTCAAATCGCATGGGGATGTATTGTATCGACAGTCGATAATGAGGGTGTTGGGGGTTCGAATATTGTTTCGGACGGAGGCGACGGGTGGCTTGCCGTGGTTCATTATAGAATTTAGAGGGGTACAGGGTGATTTGCAGCGGAGATATTTTCACAAATGTTTCCATTGCGAACAATACATACTAGTACTTACCTAGGTAAGTAGTCTTTATCTAAGTTTATCGGCTGGTATTGGATGACCCTTCTAGACATTGTAAAACGTAAGAGTGATATATGATGAACACAACAGTTACAGTATCAGACGGTTATTTTGTACCCTAATAAAATATAATAGCATTAGTAAATTCAGGGAGATATACACCTTTATCATCATGTCGTTTTAAACGCATAGAATTACAAAGCTTAAGTCAAAACCGCATAATCTTATACCTTTAAATGAGCAATTATTGTATATATATATTTATATAATTGGAATCTCGGAATCGGCTCCAACGATTTTCATGAAATTTAGTATATAGGGGGTTTCGGGGGCGATAAATCGATCTAGCTAGGAATCATTTTTAGAAAATCTCATAAAAAAAAAATACCGAGTAAAGCTCAGTCATCCAGGTACTGTCCACTAAAATGTAAAACAGGTAAGAAGCAAAAAGTCCAAAACTTTAAAATATAGGAAGAAGGATATAGAATCTATGATTATATTGACACAGCCAATATATCCAATTAAAACATAATACCAATCATGGGTCTGCCTACACAAGCAGCTTCCAGATCCATCGTAATCCTCAGAGAGCAATATAACAACATGGACCAATCGATACAATGCCAATAATGTCCTACTATAATGAGGGGCAGCTGACGGTAAAGCCACGCCACGTGATGGCGCATTGCCGATTCCGATCCCAATTTACAGAGAACTAAGAATTATTCGTGGAATCGCTACAGGGTGTAATATAAAAAAACGTCGATAGGTTTAGTGTCCGTCTGGGCAGATACCAAGCTCAAACAGAAAAGGTCCAGGCTCTTTTTTGAGGGATTCCGGCTTAGAAGCTTTATAAATCTTATAAGTAGGTTATAAGCTTAGAATGGAACAGGCTTTATAGGACGACGATGTAGGATGTTTCTACCAGTTTTGATCCATATTTAACATCAATTGAGATTGCATCAATCGAGACGACCTCGAGAACAGTGAGGTGTCTTATAAGAGTTATAAGACTAAGTGTAGAATGGAATTTTTCCATATTTTTCGGAAAAATAATTTGTTCGGAATAAACCTCCGTCAAATTATTTGTGACCCCATAAGGTTGACATTTATTGGTACCCAGACCCAGATAATGAAGGGGGTCTACCACTAGTGACACGTGATGCCGCATTGGAATATGGCTCTGAATTCGCCCACAAATGGAGCTCCTTGATTGCGTCCGCTGCAACAGTTCGGTTCCTAGCAGCCTGATTGCAATCAGTGTTGTTTGTTTTG
The DNA here is from genome assembly GCA_912999815.1 of Campaea margaritaria. NCBI lineage: Eukaryota > Metazoa > Arthropoda > Insecta > Lepidoptera > Geometridae > Campaea > Campaea margaritaria. The sequence goes on along the minus strand of OU538789.1, from coordinate 10,370,224 downwards.
AGTCAATTGGGAGGGACGTCCTTCGGTAGAACGTAGATTTATAAGAGTCAGTTAAACAAATAGTTCGGCTATTTTGGTAGTTTGGGAAAAATCTCAAGAATTCTAAATGATTATTGAAAATACAATAAGTAGCTGATTATTATCCTTCTTTTTAATACTATATAATTGTCCAGTAATTCCAGTAGTATCCTTTATTTCGGTGGAGCAATTTGGCTATATTTTAAAAGCTTGGTTGGTGACGTGTGATGCACTCTAGTGATCAATATATTATTCTATTCAATTTTATGAGGCCACCCTTCGGCCAATACGAAGTCCTTGGATGCATCGGTCGATTAAAAATAAATTTTAATGGTCTTGGGATGAATACTTCGCCGCTGGAAATTGCCCGTCTACGAGTACAGACAGTGGCGCTTTCTCTGGACATAAAACAATTAATTCTCACTCTATACATATATCCACAGTTGTCGTTTTCACAAGCGCCTCCACTCTTAACACTAGTTAAAAGCTTTCTTTTGTCGCCACATTCCTACCTCGGAAGCGACGACCCAGTCAATTACACGCACTAGTCAGTAATTAATCAGTATCACGCAACTTCAGGAATAACTTCACCGAGTGTTGATGGAGTATAAACAGTAAGGGATGAGGCGAGACGAAAAACTCTACCCATACGAACACGACACAACAAGTAACAAACAAAACGTTAAATAATTGTTATATAACGAATGAAACATTCTAAATAGACTTGAGGACATTTATTTTACTTTTTTTTAGTATTTCAGTTTTCTTTGTTCTGAGGTGTTTCAATAAAGAGGTTATCTATCCTATCCTAAATCCTACTTAATTAACATTATAAATCGGAAATACTTACCATCAAGTGAACGACTTGCTCGTCTCGTGAATCAATCAAATAAAAAAAAAAACAACACATTGCCATGCACTTTTATCGTAGCGTCACGCCTAGCAGCGTAGCAAAATTGAGCCACATGATATACTGGTGATTGATTTGTATGGGACCGAATCTAACTGAACTATTTTGTTTACAAACCGCTTCATTAAGACCTTGTCGGACGCCTGCGAACCGTTTTGTACAGATTAGCGCGCACGCGATGCCAATAAATAGGTAGCTTTATAGGAAACTGACAGTAGGCAAGAGGTTTGTAAGGAATAACCTAGATACGAGGCAATTCTTTGAAGTAAAAAACCGACATCGAATTTAGAATAATTTTAATTAAAAATTGTAAATCAATTTGCATGAAATTTAGTTCGTGCTGTTAAATTAGGGGAGTCACCTACCTTGGTGACACTCCAGTGTTACCAAAATAAAATCACAAAAACAACTCAGTGATGAAATTTTACTATATAGTAGTATATTATTAATATTAAATTGTACTGAAAAAAATCGCAAAGCTCCGTCAGCTAGAAGTGACACTGAGGCAGAATCGTCTTACATTTAATATATAAAGATAAAAAACAACGCAAAGAAACACGGTTAAATTGCCTGTCTTACCTAATCTAAATAGATGGAATAAAGTATACTTCAATGTAGGTATATCTTCAGGGAGTCGTTGCCGTGCAAGCAAACAATATATTCACGAGAACAATTACTCATCTCATTGCCTGCTTCGCGATCGGCTTGCAGGGACATTTATATTGCAGGACTTGCAGCATGTTGCAGCGGGGCTATGCAGCACGGGTCGGATCAGCTCGAGTTCGTTTCATTTTGAAGTTTGATTGCCATGGAACTCGTTATTTCAATACGAATGACGAGTCCCGTGGCAATTAAACGTCAAAATGAAACGAACTCGAGCTGATCCGCACCGTGCTGTATAGCCCCGCAGGACGACGTCCTTGTGTATCTTATTTGTAAGATTTGCAGTCTCTGAAACGGCGCCATTTAACAATTAGATCTTAATAGATTTAATAGCAATCTCAAATCAATATTTTGCGAAGGCATTTTTGTATAATATTAATTAGTGTAGCTTTTAAAAATGACGACTTTATAATTTTTATTTTATATTTTACTGAGTGATGAGACGAGCAAGTCGTTCACCTGATGGTAACTCCTACGCCTGCCCACAACAGTAACATAACTTTGCATTGCATAATCTTGCGCGGCACTGCACTGCGCTCGTTACCCTGAGACATCGGCTCAAAGTCTCATAATGCACAGTAATTTGGCTAGAAACAGTGCTCTTCAAATCGGAACACAGTAATGTTTGCACACTACTGATTGGTGGATGAATATCTGGCAAAGGTGTGGTACTTCCCCAGGCGGTCTCCTGCAGAATATACTTCCCACTACTAAAACACAATACATAATGCATATAAGCATCTAATTCAACTCTTCACACGAGTCGTGGTAAACCAACAAGAACATCATTAGCCCTTTTAAAACGAAGTATCAGCTTTCGAGCTAGCGGGTACAAATTCATGACATTTTTCCTAACCACGGTTCTAAGGGTAGCAGCCATCGATCAAACGAACAGTTCTCAAGTTACCAGATACTATTGCGAGATAAGGAGATAGAATTTACGATGGGGTCGCTCATGAAATATTATGGGATAAAGGATGTTTTGTAAAAATAGTGTAGATTTCGTTGCGATTAGTTGTGCCATAATAAGTTATGTCTGATCGTTTAGTGCTATTGCTGTAAGTGTATACGATATACAAACTACAGTACTATGGAGCAAGTTGAGTATTATACAATTTAGCGTAGAGTGACTCTATAGTTTTTTAATATTTAATAAGTATTTATTGTGTGGGCGCCATAGGAACGTGTATTTGGTTCAAAATAAATTTGGGTAAAGGTCTGTCGAAATACAGAACGAAAATTTTTAAATTCGTTCTTTCTGTATTTTATTATAATATATTAGGACTGAAGGTTGGTGGTTAAAATTTATATTTGTTTTTGTTTATTCTGTCATGTTTTTTAGCAATATTTTTTTGTTACACTTTCGGTCACATCATGGCTTCCCCTAAGGTGAGTTTGTGGTCAAACGCTTACCTAGTAAGTTATAAAAAAAAAGTACCAAAAGCAGCTTTACTCAATGAAATATTCTTTCAGTGAAGACGCAAAGAAAAGCTTAGCTAAAATAGACAAGATTTCGTTCAAATCTATAAATCAGACCATATTTAAATCGTGGCTATCCTTTCTCGTTGACCGTAACGCCGCGTAAAATTTGATTACGCGTTTAATTCAAATCCGTTCCACACCAATCAGTTTAATCGCGGACGCACATTTGTGTGCCAATAAATTATATTTTAACGACTGGAGTCTGGATCAATAGGTTATGGACTTGTTAGTTATGGTTTCTGGTTATTTAATTATTATTTTATTACAAACAAAATCCCAAACGTCACATAGCCGATCTCCCACTTAGAGATCTAGATTCGTTTGTGAGATCTGTTGTTTGTGAAAACTCCACGTGCGGTTTTGCAAGGGCAGTTAACGTTTACAAACAAAAGAACCTTCATTTAAATGTGAACCAGTGATAAAATACAATACTGGTTTATCCTTCCATTTTCATTTAATTATCCAATTACTTTCACACAATAAAACAGAACTTACGACTGAAACACTTGAAACCCCACACGGTCGAAATTAAATAACAAAAAGTGAAATAAAGCTACGTTTACACTCGTTAACGGCCAGTGAATGTTCATAATTTATGGTGACATAAACCAGTCTTGGGCAATTCATTTAATAGTGCTTATAATAGCCACGGCGAATGTTGTCCGTTTTGATAAATGAACGGTTTCATTTATTCTGTGGCATCTGTGATTAAAATGTGTAGCCGTGCGTTTGCAATGTGGTGACGGTCCTTTACTAAGAGATAACTACGCAAAAAACAAATGAAAGACACATGCGACAAAATAAAGTTTATTTTTCGTCTAATATTTGTGATAGGAATACAGTAGAGTGTTGGTAGATTTTAATTTTTCTGATTTGATACATGGTATATTATAAATATTCCCTTGCATGTTTTGATGCTTTGAAAAATTGTGCAAGGGAAAATAAGCATTATCACCTTTGGAACTTTTGAAAATTCTTCATAGAGCCCGATATTGTATAGATATTATTGTGATCAATAAAATGTTTACCATGAAATAGATTTCAAAATTAAAAAAAAAAATTTATGAATAGACTCTCTGTCTCTGTTGACTCTTCTTGGAGTGAAGCTCGCCTTTGTACATTAATTTATTTTTAATGTCTTTGTAAATATGCTCTTTGTGTACAATAAAGAATTTAAAAATAGATTTGGATTGGTGTATGACTTCACTCTACTTGTATCATAATATGTATTTTGATGACATCCTTTTGATATTTTAATTATTACCTCAACGTAACAGATGAACAAGTCTGGTGTCTCAGAGGCGACCAATAAATCTAAACGAGAGATTTATGGCAATAATTACACAAAATTAACTCTCAAACTGAACTACAAACAAGTTGTCGAAAAGAATTTGTTCCATTTTCAAACAAGATCGCCACAGACGATTCCAACGCGTTTCTGTAAAAGAACTCTTCTCAGTTAGAACGACATTTTCAGACAAACTTTGTTTTTAGTGGGTCGTAGGTGTAAATTACGATGTGACAGGTCTCGCGCCGGCGCCGCACGAGGGCGTCCGCTTCGCTAACGATACCGGCGCATGCGCAGCAATGGCGAAATGGCGATATATATAGGGTGTTCTGGATTTTTATCTAGTGTAGGGCAAGTAGACTATAAAGTTTGTACCTTGATACTGAACTTCCTCTGTTCAGATTATGAATAACAGTTACGAAAAGTTCCATCGAAGAAAAATTCTAATCACCTGAAAATCTGCACTGAAAACATTTACACTTTGCTTTTGTCTAGGTAATTAACGTACCTACCTATATTTACCAAGTAACCTTTTTACTGTACCCAAGTGTAATTTTGCTGTAGGAGATAGGTAACCTTTATTCTTTACCATTACCTTTGTGTTTCCCAATGGTGCACGCAAACTTCAACCCTGTGAACCACGAAAGAACTTGGCATATTATGGTACAAAAGTATCAAGAAGTAAGTATGCGTACTGTGGTACAGAAATGCACAATGTAGCTCCACTGTAAATGCCAAGTGCCAACCCAAGAAACATTTCTCGTGCGCGAGCGCAGCAAACGCAAATAGTTGATTTACTCGTCCCCTCCTTCGAGTTTACACAGACTTTGCACTTGTTACTCAGTGTCATTGTGCGGAGGATAAATTAAAACGTCTCTGGTAGTAAATATAAAAATTACTCACTACATTATAACAGAAAACGCTTCAAGTCTTCGCCCCACATGCCGGGAAGGGTTCACTGCTTAAACCTGCCCTCTTCTAAGTAGTACTAAGTAAACAGTCATCATCATCATCAGCCTTTTTCCGTCCACTGCTCGACGTAGGACTCTTCTAGTGAACGCCACTAAGCCCGATCTTCGGCTCTTTACATCCAGTAAACAAAACCTATTACACTGGCCTACAAAAAAATAATTTAATTTTGGTGCAGCTCTGTTCGCATCTGTAGTCGGTAAAGTAGGTAGTATGAACTACATTGCTGCTACTAGATGTCAGCTGACAGCTCTGGCTTACCTACAATTCTTATTTTAACTTTTTTACGGTTTCATTCAAAATCAGTCCATGTTATAACTACTTTTATGACATTTATCGTATAAATTTATGATGGCAAGTAAATCAAGAAGTTGCATTAACGATCCTGATATGTTTTGTTACATATGCGGTGAGTTTATAATGAAAGATCAACGGAAACCGATTAATGACACGAGCTGATATGAAAAATGTGACTAGTTTTCTCGTATCAGCTCAAATAATATACCCAAAATCAGGTCTAAAATCTTAGAAACCAAAATGAGTGTAGGCCAGTGTTATATTACAAATTAAGATACGTGAGCAGATGGTATGATGTACTTGTGTTTGTTACCTCATAATTCAGTAACCCTTTCAGATTTGAATACAATTTTTTTTGAGCTATGTATAGAAAATAAGTAAGGATTTCTGGCCTATCCAAAACTCTTCCCTAACGAGTGTTTTCGTTTTTGGTACCCCACCAATACTCTCCCACCACCAATATGGTATCATAAACATAATTGAAAACATAAATCCAATAAGCGAAGCTGATAAATATTGAAACGCAGTGAGTGGGTGCAAGGCATTGTATGCAGAGTAACTGAGTGGGACAACTAGACAAGACGCTTACGAGACAATGGAAAACAAACAATTCGATGCAGAGTTATTATGATGTTTATGAACTTAAATGAGGTGTATGGATTGTAGTCATGTTTGAGGTAAAGACGGCCGGTCGGACGACGTCGGTTTCCTCGTAACTCTCACAAGTCAAATAACCTAAGAATCTCTTCAAAAAAAAAAACAATGATTGGGCTTGTGTCTTGTTAATACTGTCTTTCCTTTTTCTGTGCGAGGTTTAGCTATAATTAAGATAAAACGGAAATTTGCTTTTCTAAGTCAGTAACTATTTGAGTTTATCATATTGTTCTTCTATTTGTTCATGATACGTTGTGATGCCAACCGCTCCAGTATATCCAACTGTTAGACTTGTAAAAAATATTGTTATCAAGGACCTACGTACAATACAATAACTAATTAGTTTGGTTTTTGAGTTATACATTCTGGTGTCTATAATAATGAATGTGCCGCATGGCTTTGAAGCACTTTTTAAATATTATCACGGGTAGTTAATAGAATCGGGCGTTATTTTGCGGAAATCCATAATAAATAATATCACAGATCTGAAAAAAAATTGAAGATTGAAGGGTCGTGATTTGTTTTGGTTTACCAAAATACGGGAAAGTTCGCACGAAGCCGCCATTGCAGCTAGCACAATAATAGATTTCTAATTACTTTATGAAGAGCAGAATGTTCCCTATAAATCAATTGCAATCACATCATAAAGCTTATCACGCATCTGTGCTCCAATTCTGTTCCAATAATGGACTTACCATTAAGGGCCCGTCTCTCATAAAACCTTATCAGCAGGAGTGCCTACTGAGTTAGGTGCTGACCCTATCGTACATGCATAAGCCGATATCATAAAATGCAACCTTATGTGAACTTAATAAACCTAATTATTTTTAATACGGGAAACATGCCTCTTTGCCGTGGTGTTTGGTCACAGAATATGTATATTGTTTGGTCTCGATCAAGATATATCGAGACTTTAATTTGTGACGAGCTGTGACTGGAAACTATATTATGATCGCAGCATCATAATAGCAATAGGCAAAATTGTTAGACAAGATCGAGAAGGATGATATGAAGAAGGAAGGCTTAATCCAATAGTACCAAGGCAAAGGCTGAAGATAAAAAGAAGATATGTAATAAAGGTTATTGATTTAATCTATTACGCCTTAGACTTATAGAGAGAGTCAGTTTGGGCCATCCGTCACGCTCTGGCAGTGCAGGACACGTTCCTTAAATGATGTTGTTCCCGTAAATGACGGTTACCTAACGGTTCAACGTTTTTTTTCAGTCATAAACTCAAATTTCAAATCATTTATTGCAAGTCGGCAAAAGTAATGCTCTTTCACAAGTCAAACACTTAGTCTCATAAACATAGAGAAAAATAATTGAAATGATCTCGGATTTTAATAAAAAATAATGTTATACCAATTTGATGAAAATTACATTGGTATATCTCCACAGGTCTGAAGCGTGGGCAGCATGCGTCAAACATGCGTCAATCGTAGACGAAACGGAAACGTCTCATGCATAATGCAACGTCGCCAGAAGGGATAATCGGGTTCGATACTGTTTGTTAGTCAAATAAGCTATTGTCAGCATTTACATTCGGTATTGGTAGGGGATGTAGGTTGTAGGCCTTGTCGCTTCGGGTGGCTCCAATAAGAACTTCCCACTTCGAGTGACGATTGAAGAGATAATCCAATATATTGGATAAGTTAGAACGACTTTAAGAAAAATAGTAGGTCCTTATCTAGTAATAGTTATAAATTTATGTATACATTTATAGACATAAATTGGAAAATTTCCTCCTGATGCTTTTTTTAAACATGTTAGACGTTTATAAAATCGAAAGATATTTTGTAGCCACCTAGATAATTATGATGAACTCGACAAAGATTATCGGTGTGACGAATATCTACTCTTATTACATGATCGGATCCTACATTAAAATATTTTTTTATGAAATAGATCTTCTTTTTAAGGCGGAAGTATTCTGTGCAAGCTTTGTTTTTGTTGTAAGAAATACTAGTAACCAGCTTTAAACGCCAGCTTTTAAGCACTTACTTTATTAAGTAAAGGCGTAGGTACCCAATTGTTAGGACCAATAACTTTAAATTTTTTCCTCAAACGGGGCGTTTCGTAAAGTCCATGCTTATATTCAAATCTATGCACGTAGTATATTCAATCAAACTACATCGCTTGTTTATTTACGCCCCATGAGAAGAATTTTAACTCTTTTCTAATGGGTCTCGACTCATTCTCTTTTTTGTAAGCAGTTTGGTGTTCAGGTAAATGTTGGTAGTAATTTAGGGGTCTGTAATTATATTTGAACCTCAGTTAATAATTAGTTTAGTAGATTATATTTGACTTATTTTTCTCCATGTATATGGGGCAGGCTTTGACTTATAAAAGTGAATTATATTTATCTACTTGCAATACCTAAATGATTTAAGTTTTGATTTGTTTAAGTTTTCAGGCCAGCTTAAATTATCATGACGTACGCAGCCCACTTAAATAATTTAAATTAAGGTTTACCGAAATCCATTACTACCCCTTCGGACGGCTTTCCGCGGCAATAAACCGGACACTAACTACTAACTGCCCTCATCCGTACTTAACTAAAGAAAACTGGTAATTTATACCTAACGCATTACCCCAATTGCCCACTGTACCTTACACTTGCCACCGGAATCACCCAGCTTTCGACCATATTCCTGAAACGTTACAGTCGAGGATTGCGTGTGAAAAGTTTGTTATTTTAATTCGTATAGGCCAGTGTCCTTTCGGTCCGATGAACATCGGGTCTGGGTGCTTAATTACGTGATAGCAGTCCGTTTCAGTGGCAACCCTACTAAGTGTTTCGCACGTGTGCTATTTTAGAACTGTCACAGACTAGACAAGTTACACTGTAGAGGTTCAACTCTGGTATTGCGGAGTAACAGGATGAACGAGTGTTTTTACTCTATACGGATTAAGTATACAGGGATGTATTAGCAATAGCAATTCAACTAACGACCATGTGTTGGTTTGACAATACAATTTAAGGGAATGGAGGGTGCGTCTTAGATTTGGGGATATCTTCCTTTGATTAATTCGATCCTAATGGACTTGCGATGGAATTTGGGAGTTCGGAGTAATTTTCTGTGTTGGATCAAGCGAACTGTATCCGGAAAGCCGCAAGAAGTTTGAATGTCATTTGTCTTCTGAGACATAGGGTATTTTGCCTGTATTAGTTACAAATTAACTAACTATATAAAGTCGTAGGTTTAAACCTGTGTAAAATACGTTGAGAGGAGTATGCAGTATATAAGTAGAGTACATAGACTAGATTAATACGCTACAAGGGAAATATAATATAATACTTAAAGAAGCAATCTATGCGTTCCTTCAAAAGGAACTTTGACTGTACCATAGTATGGCTAATATTATACATACAACGCCGAGCTTGAGTCTTTAAAAATCATGTCGTTTTTATTTATCTGATACATTTTTTGAGAAAAAATTACCAAAAACACATTTTTCAGACGTGGTTCATTTCCTACCGTGTCATCGCCTTCCGTCTTCGAATAGATAGCGACAGAAAAAGTGACACTGATTCACTTCATAGTATTTAATTTCACAAAGGTAGGTAGGTACTTCGTGTAATAATATGTTTCATATTTATTTTCGAAAGCAAACTTGTAACGCGGATGCTCGGACGATAAATTAGAACATTTTACTCATTTCATAATGATATACGAGCGTTGGAACAGATTTGCAGGAATAAATCGGTAAACTAAACATTTCAGTGTCTGTAGCGGCTGTTATTCGAGATATCTCATGTGATGTGATTGAAATAGTTAATGGAAATGGAATTTATTGTATAACGAGACCGATTTATGATAAAAGGTTTAAGACATGAATGGGGTTAGCTAATTGCGCACTTGTTAGCCACATCAGCAGATAGGATCCAGTTTAGGTTGAAAATGGCAGCAACATGAAAAATAAGACGTCACGGTACGCTTATGCGACGCGGCTCAGTTTAGGTCCTGAACTGAATCGCTATAAGACGTCATGGTAGGCCTTCAGTATTTTAAACTGAATACGACATTTAATTTTCATATTTTAATATTATTTACTGTACAAGTAAGTACATTGATATATAGAGATTTGGGCGCGTGAACTGTAATTGAATTCTTATTTCAGCGGATTCGGATTTAAGGGTCGTTGTCTGAAAAGAACAGTAGCCATTGAACAGCGACGATCACAAGGGATTTGAAATGAAACGGAACCGCAGAAAATATATCCACAACACAATCCTATCCTAATCCTATTTTGTTCAATCCAGTGGTTCGACAAGAGTTGACCACACTTTGACCTCTCGTCGTCGCCGGGTTTGCTCCCTTGTCAACCAGTTTACAGGAAGAGAGGGGAGGAAGGAAGGCCTTATAGAACTGGACAGGAAAGGCGTGAAGGGGACGAGTGAGTGACATTTGCGTAAGCGTCCTGAACGCCCTAGAGATTAGCTACGATCGTTCCTCGGGTTAGTAGTTAAGAACATGGAATGAGTGGAGAGTAATAGAAAAATAACACCGCTATAGAAACTCTTTCTATTGGCTTTTTTGACGCGTTATTAGTATTATCTCTATATCAGTTATTAGTGGTACTTTGGTTATATAGTCGTTAGAAACGCAGACAACAGGTAAAGATTGCACTGAAGGCAAAATTGAAGGAAAATAGCAAGAGGTTAAGTCAGAAATTATGGTTTGACCAGGTGTCACAGTAGCTCGAAATGCCAGTCAGCGTGGCACTCCACAAAGTCGGAGATCGGAGCAGGTGGAGCCTAATCACATTTTCATAAGTTTTACGGGTAAATTGTCCTATGCTAAGGAGTATTACCTTTTCAACTCTTACACTAAGTTAAACTATTAATGGTGTTCAAGCATGTCCATTCAATAGTTTTCTATGTTAACCGCGATAGGCCCGGAGGATCGGCAGTGTGGCAGCAAAGTTGGAATGGACGCAATCACCCCGACTCAAGGAATTGCTGTAATCAACCCGCGGATCAGAAGACCACAATACAAGTGAGATGTTACTCATAGATTCTTGTACCTACCCTCTGCGTTGAAATAAAGAAGTTTTTTCGTAAGTAGCAGTGTCCGGGTGTGGGCTATCAATGACGATATTATACGAAAGTTCTGGATGACTATAGATGTTATGGGCAGGCGTGGCGCTTACCACCAGGTGAACGTGATCGTCTATTACTTAGTAACATAAAAAAAAGGATTTCCATTGCTCGGTGCTGAGAAGGGTCCCCGGTTGTTATCGATTTAAAGCAGTTGTTAAGCCACATTAGAGACCCTTAGGCGGTCTGACAAGCTCTGATACTAAACGCTGGCACTACCTCGTTCAACAAACAAACAACATTGCAGAAAACTTTGTCAAACATTAATAGTCAAAATGTTAATGAAAATGGCAAAATCATGAAAGCCTATGCTCGGCTGGAGATGATCGCAGTAGAGGGCTCCGTTGCTGAACTTTCCTCGACTATTTATTTGGCCATTTGTTATGAAACGAAACATTTTCAATTAACTTTGGGACTAGTTTAACAAATTATTTGCTTGAAACTACAAATAAATCTTTAAAATGAAAATGCTTCTAGGTCCTCTTTTGTAAGTAATGGGTTTGTAAAACTGGTTTCAAATATACCTAATGTTAAGATTCTATGGAATTATCAGTTTGGATTCTAAACAATTAAAAAAAAAAAATGCTCATCTTTGCTTCGAAATTAAAAAATCTTTATTCAAATGCTCGTCTAAAAGGCAGTAAAGAAAGCTAATTGACACTACCATGGGATTCGAAATACATCCAATAGAGAAGAACCAGTACGAAACTCGACGGTTTTTTTATTTTTTTCAAAATATTCGTAGCTGGTTTTTAGAGCTAGCAGTTTCCAGGATTTGCTTGATAACTTTGGTTCTCTCTAGGTACTTGTCATGCTATATTCTGTGGTGATGCTGTTTTGCCTTTGATCTCTTTCGCAAGCTTTTGTTTAGGACAGATTCAGACATCGTCAATTCAAATAGCGCTAACTCCAGGTTTCGTTACCACACCTGGTCCCCTAAAATTCAGTTCCTCTAGCAATAGGCTCAGTAGGCCTATAAAATAATTCGGCCAGGCAACACGAGAACAAAATTGAGTAGGTCCACTTGTAACGTAAACTTGTATTTAATACAAACTGGGCCCAGTAGTGCCTCCCTGTTTACACAAGGGTCGGATAAGACGTGAACTTTGCTCGTTACCATTTATTTCTCGTTTATTCAGATTCCAACATAACAATTAGCTAGTAAAACGCTGAACGAGGAATAAACCTCGTTCAAAGTTATTTCAGTTACGTTTAGTTTGGTTACATTATTTTCATTGGCTTGTGTTTTTGTTTTTATGCTGTTACTGTTTCTTGAATATTTAGTGCAAGCTTGGACGATTTAGGTGGGCGGAAATTAATAAGGTATTATAATACGTCAAATATTGGAGACTTACTTTGTCATCACTAGGTTGTGTTAAAGGCATCATAGAATCTGGCGATCTCAAGTCTTCTTTAAGCATCTTTACTCTTTTACTATCAAACTTCTTGGGTCGTTACCCATCAAAACTCAAACTGCGCGCCCGCTGGTTCTGGAGGACTACCGTCAACGAACTAGATGGTCGATTATTGATTATCTTCGTTTTCATTTATATTCAATATTTACGGGAAGCGGGTTTCCATTGTATGCAAATAGCATATTGTAGAGATATCTATGTGATCCTATCAGAGCATTTGAATAGTTCGGGAGACATTGTGTTGTGCCGACATCTGACGCGGGTTTGTAATTTCCGTTTACTTCCGGGACTGCGGGATTCTCAGATCCCAGAACACTAATGGAGTTTATCCACTAATCCCGTAAATACAACTGGGATGTCACGGAAAATAACCACGTCTCAAGTTTCGGGCCGTTGGCGTTTGTTTGGAATTGGATCAAACTTAAATTGATGTTTATTGGCGTTCCTTCAATTATCTACTTTGTAGTCTCGATGTTTAGCTTTAAATAGATTTAGGTCTACATTTTAACTACCGTTTTTTTTCACATATATAATATAACATATTCAGATAACATATTCATCAATTGCTAAACTTAGAATTGAACTGGCTTTTAAAAAGTAAGTTATGTATAACTTGAGAGATGTCACCAGTCTTTCTGCTTGAAAATGGTAGCTGGCCAAGCTGTTATTATGGTATCGCTAAACTATTATAATATATTTTCCTTTTCTTTATTCTTATTATGTATAATTAGTTGGTTTCGAATTCACGTACGCCTTGTGGTACTCATTAATTCAATTAATTAGAAGAACATAGCAAATTACTACCTACTCTTTTGTTTTTGTAGATCTCACGTCACTATCGTCGTTTTAGCGTGACCGTGCCTTAATTAGCCTCGTGTCTACAAACAATCAGAAATTATATATCTGAGCACATAACCTATGAGAAATACCCAATAAGAGATACAGAAAACCCTAATAACAATAATGACGTGCATCATCACCAAGCGCTCCCACATTATTGAATCCGACATGCCGCAACAAAATAAATACACTAAATAAATTATCCGATTCCAATAAAAGCAGCATCCTCGCTACGCTTTGTGGAAACACACACTCAAACAAACAACCCGATTTAAACTTTTGCATCAGCGTGATAGAGTTCAAAATAACCCAGCGTGGTGTATCTCTTGTATGTCTATGGCACGCGTCGCTAGGGCGACCGACTATTTTTCAAAAACCCATCCTCTGAGCCTAATCGAGCGAACGTAAACACACCATTTTTCGCGTCTCGCGGAAAATATCGAACGCATTGTTGATCGGAGCGCTCCCACGTACAAATACATCGACCGAATATGTTTTCGATCATTAATCATGTATTGAGAGGCACAATGGAGGTACAATAGAGTCTAGAGCGTTGCCTAATGGAGTGCGTTTTGTCGCGATCCGCGGTGGTTTGTAAAAGCTCGAGCTGGAATAATGAACGGGAAGGTATTGTCTTCTGTGAGGTAATCCGTCATGCTTTCAGGCGGCTAATGACTACTGTACGTGGATTGGCTCTTAACCAGCTGCTCTAGATGGAAGCAAATTCTGAGTGAAGCCACAATGTAAAACGCCTATAGATTTATTAAGCTGTGGAGAGGCTTAGGCTAGATAAGGTCGCGACGCGACTTGCGACAAAAAAGCGACCAAAACAAAACAAACACTCAAAATGACCTCTCAGTGAACCAAAAATCGCAGAGTGGCTAGTTACTTGAACATTCTTTTTCGGTTTATGCACATTTAACCAGTGTCAGACAATAATATTATAAATGATAAAGATTTCGGATATTGTTTACGACAACAGAGGTGCTCTGAAACTTTTTATTTAAATGGAAACAAACCTGCACCTACTTTAATCAACTGATATCAGAAAACAACTGAACCTTTACTTAGGAAAATGATACGCAGGAAAATTTTACAACGGAACTTGTATTAAAAATTAAACATGCCTTGTTAACTTTAAAAACACAAAAATACTAAGTGCCATTTTTAAGTACAGAAATTTGATTCTTATTACGTTGGCTGTAAAGCAAAAAGTGGTGTATGTTATGATGGTGTTAAAGCCTGTTTGCTGTGGATATTAAGGGATGATTAAAAATGGTCTAGAGCTATCAATCAAGCGACAAGTCGTCTGCGATACGCAGCGTTTCTTATTTGAATAACGCCCTCTGGACAAGAGTGAAATAGGGTCGCTTAAGTTTTATATGGAATTAATTTAAGTTACAGTCTGAAATAGATAATTTTCAAAAATTACGTCAAGAAACAAAGAATTACAAATGAAATTGCATTGTATAAAACATAAAAACCCATTATTTTCGTTAATCATAGCAAGCCGATGGAAAAAAGCGAAATTCTAATTATAAGCTGATACCTTATAGTTGGCTTTATTTCTGTACAGAAAAATATGGTAAAAGGTTGAATTTTGTCGTCCCTGTTCGGGCGCCATATTTAAATTTTTTTAAAGGAATCTTTCTTGATATATTTACATACTACAAGAGAGCACAACAATGAAGTAATTTTAATTACAGCAGAGACATTTTGTCGTCTCCACAATTTTAGGCTACGTATAAACAGGGTGTTTTCAATTCGGGAGATTGATCGTTCCGGTATCGGCGCGACACAAATTGCCGCTCATTTCAATATTAGATCCGGATAGAGTTAGTATGTAAAGTTAATGTGGTATTACTTGCGGTAAAAAGCTGATTCAGGCTAACTAAAGTAAGTATTTTATGAACCGGTAAATGAGATCTTAAGATCACTTAGGTATGTTTGTAAAAAATTCTATTGATGCCAGCTATGATGGTATGTAAGTTAATATAATAACATATCATGTACTCTAATGCTGCAAAAATTTAAATACAAAAGCTCAAGCTAGAGAGATAAATAAGGCATTAATTAACAAAAAAGTTATCGTTACTTATTTTACATTAAGTTTAATATTTCCATCACAGAAATGAGAATCTCATCGATTACATAGAGTATCTTCTGTTTTGATCTAATTTGAAACAGGAGAATAATCTTTAAGCTGTACGAACGAACATCTTCTTTTCCTTATTAATTTAAAACCACTCGTTAACCCACAGACTATATAAATAAATTGAGTTTTAATCGCCACCGCGTGATGGATCGCGCGGCTAATGTATATCGGATAGTAATCCGTGTTTGTTTTCGTGTCCGTATCGAACCGGACCGTGGGCTCGCCGCCTAATTAATCACCCTATGAATGTTGGGACAAAGCAATCATTCCCTTATCCTGTTTACTGAATATAATTTGGAGATAGTGGTGGATATTAATTTGTATTTATATGTAACCAATTGTTGGAATTAAGTGGTCTTACGCTTTTCATTGTAATCACAATATAGGTATATCATCATCAACCCATATCGTCCCACTGCTGAACACGGGTCTCCCCTCACTTTCGTGAGTAGTGTTGAGCCATAATCCACCACTGGGGCCCGGTCCGGAATTGTAGATATCATACCTACCTCCGAAATAGTTTCCTGCAGTCGATTATTAGAACTGTACAAGAAAATTCAACGAAAACAGAACATAATACACATTTCGGCTGATGCTGACTCTATAATTAAATCTATTCGAGTCAAAATCGATATTTGTCGCAGCCCGAGAGAATCGATTATTTATTTGTCGGGTGTGGACAGGCCAGTCTAAACATGCCATGTCTACCCGCATGTTTATTTGTTTTGGGATCTCTTTATTTGTTCAGTTGCCGCCGGCGCAGGCGTCGGCCATCTTACAGATTTAAAATAAAACGTCTGAAAGGATTTTATTAACCTTTTTGGGAAATAGGAAGTAAATTAAATTATATTATTTTATTTGGCAATATAATTCATTATAGTTATTTTTCACAGATAGGTGTTTCAAATATGGTTAAATCTAGTTAATTTGAAGTAATGTATGCCAATTTAGAATCAACTTTGACTTAGCCATGTGTCATAATTATGTTCTTGAACATCGTACAGTTCTATCCATCAGTTATTTCTATACAAAATTACTAACCATGCCACTAGTTTTGTCTAAATACCATCTGAATAAACGCCTCCGTCACAATAATCTCACCCTTGCTACTACTATTTAATTACTACTAATTTACAAAAGCTTCCCATTTTTTAATCACTTAGAGGGAAATGCCTAACACGTGTTTAATTTCAAAATTGTCACGCACGGACGCTTGTCTTTACAACTTTGCTATCGTTACATCGTGGATACAGTATAACCAGTAAGGTAATTTCTGCATAGTGTGCATTTAACTTAAGTTGTGTTAATCGGTTTTATCTCCTGTGCGTGGTATACCTAGTCTACACACTAATTCACCTTTCAAGCAAAAAAACACAATATCAAAATCAGACACACACGCACACAGACGTGCAACTTAAAACACCCCGTCGTTTTTGTGTCAGGGGTTACAAACAAAACATTCATATTCTGAGACATGAGACTGGTTAATTTCGAGTGCTATTAATTTGTGCACACTGTAGCTAGTCTACTTCAGTTTGTCTTTTATGAAGTTTTCCTACTGTTTATACAAATGTATTAGGACCATTCGAAACTAGGGTAAAAAGCCTGATTTTTGTCGTAGAAACTGTCATGTCACGGCTGGCATAGGGTGACAGGCCGGGCATTTGTTAGACATGGCTTTTTAACGGATTTGTGTACAAATGCTACGTCATAGGAGGAGAAAGGATGTGTAATGTCGTTTTTATATCGTGTGGTAGGAAACTGGGAGTGTATTGTGCGCCCTGTGTGCCATGACTGACTTTATGCAAATTGCAGTAAGTAGGGTGGTTAGCAAAATTTTACGGAAATTTGTCGTGCATTTACAGGTATATTAGTCTTCATACATACAGTCACGCTTTTCTCCCATTGGGATAGACAGAGACTACATCTTTCCACATGCTGCGATCCCAGCGGAAAGCAGTACACCAACTCCCTGACACCCTCTACTAGTTTCTAGAACTCCAGACCAATAGGCTGTGTAAGGTTCATGCGTGGTGGTTATATTAGTATCTGCGCAGTAGTAAGTACTGAGTTGTTTTTTTTTGTCTAAAGGCTCTTTATTAATTCACATAATAGAGTGTCCGTGATGCGCGCATTTTCGTCGTCGATAGTTTAAAATAATTTACCTACAAGATTTACTTCTCGCATGCGAGAGATAGTAACTAAGCTTAATTAGAAAAAAGAAGTATATTTATTTGACACTGACGTCAGTCACCCCTGACATGTGACTGTGACATCCCCACGCCACGCGACGCATCGCATGCGCACTTTATTTTTTATTTAAATCAATATTTATTTTATTTATCGTTATTATTTTTGGAGATGCTTTGACGCCCCGTCTGCAGTTTCGGTACTTTCGGTTCACCCTTGGGGCGACACGTGACCAATGACTCATTATTCGGAAAGTGTTTTCACTGGTGACAGGGAGGAAATTGCCGAGTTGATCGCTGTGATGAGTTTTAAAAAATTGATAAATTAAACATAAAAAAAAAAACTAAAATCTTTTTCAATTGCCTCCTGCAGTCTTTGCTGGTTTCGAATCTCTTCGAGTAGAGGTGGGGTTTGGGGTTTCTGCGCTAATTCTACTATTAGTTCCATCCAATTCAACATTATGCTATACTAGCTGCGCCCTGCGGTTTCATCCGCGTAGTTCCGTGTTCCCGTGGGAATACGTGAATAAAATATAGCCCTTGTTACTTGCTGATAATATAGCTTTCCATTGCTGAACGAATTGTTAGAATTGGTTTTAGTGGTTTAGGCGTGAAAGCGTAAACAAACAAACAAACTCACATACGCATTTATAATATTGTTTAGGATTAATTTGCAGAACAAATATTGTTCTCTTGAGAAATTATTGCAATTACAAAAAATCCTACGAAAATTATCAAAAGAAATACAAACACAGTTTTAAATAGTTATTTTATTTGCCAATTACTTACATATTTTTGCAGTAAAAAATAAAATTAACAAGTTTACAACACGCAACGCTCGGATATGCAACTGGTAATTTACAATCATGAAACTAAATATAAAACACGAACGGATTGGCTCGTAAACGTAAAATTATCGTAATTGTAGACAGGGACTGACAAGCCAGATAATCAATAAGTGGACCACAGTGAATCAGGCAACATAGAAAGGACTTATGAATATACTAGCTGCGCCCCGCGGTTTCACCCGCGTTGAGTTTTATCCCACAGGAACTGTTAATTTTTACGGGATAATAAGTATTCAGATACTAAACCATAGTATGCCAAATTTCATCCAAA
Organism: Campaea margaritaria; assembly: GCA_912999815.1. NCBI lineage: Eukaryota > Metazoa > Arthropoda > Insecta > Lepidoptera > Geometridae > Campaea > Campaea margaritaria. The sequence goes on along the minus strand of OU538789.1, from coordinate 10,351,124 downwards.
TCCGTTCAGTAGTTTTTGGGTGAAAAGTAACAAACATCCATACTCCTCACAAATTTCCACATTTATTATTTCTTAACTCTAAACTCTGGCGCAGTGCAGTGCCGCGCCAGATTATGCAATGCAAAGTTCTCGGCGACACTGGAATTGTTATGAGCAGGAAAAGCTCTTACCAGCAGGTGAACGCCTTGCTCGTCTGGTGAATCAGTCAAATAAAAAAAAATATACCTAGTGTTAAAATAATTCCTAAAAATTACAAAATACATGTATTTTGTTAAGTACCTAATAATTTTATAACTTAATGAGTTTTTATATATTATTATTATATCTAAACAATTTTGTCAGTTATTTAGGTACACATTTAAAATCAAAGGACCTAACGCTAGCCTGTTCCAAAGCACACGGTCCGTTCTATGCCCATTACACCTTCCCACAACGTCGTAGATTGAGAGCGCAGTGTGTAATTTCTTAAATACACGTGGCGGAATACCGACGGTAAAACAAACATGAGATGCTCAATGTAATCATAATAAGTACTTACCCGCCAGTCGAACAGCAATCATGGTTGGAAAACAATTTACAATTACGTGTAATAGCCGACTTGTTTGTAAAATTCTGTTGTGAATGATTTGACCACCCGTTAATTTTATTAAAAAAAACAACATTATATTTATTTATATGAAGTCGTTCACCTATGGTAAGTTACAGTGCCACCCAGAACTTTCAATTGCATAATTGCACGACACTGCACTGCGCTCGTCCCCCTGAGACATGGATTGTAAAGTCTCATATACCCGTAAAGTAACCAACCAATCTGCGGAATTTCAATTCTCTACGTAAAATAACAGTTAACGACACAAATACTGTACCTTACAGTTACATGTATTATTTATTGAAACTACTGAACAGATTGCAATGCGGTTTTTACTATTTGGTAGACTATAATTGATTCGATTAAAACATTCTTTGCAGGTGGGGTGAACTTTTATAAGCCATCGAATTTTGGTGGAAAAGCGCCTTCTAATATCAATAAGTACCTACATAAAATATATACTTTACTACGAATAAAGGCGTGGTTATATTTAGAAAAATATTCGTCATCATCATCATCATCAACCCATAACGTCCCACTGCTGGGCACGGGTCTCTCCTCACTTTCGTGAGGAGGGTTAGGCCATATTCCACCACGGGGGCCAAGTCCGGATTGATGGATAACATACCTACCTCCGAAATAATTCTCGGGTAGGTATGTGGGTTTCCTCACGATGTTAATCTTCACCGAAAAGCTAGTGATAATTACGTGCATATGTTTTTACAGAAACACATTGGTACGTGCCCGCACTGGGATTTGAACTCACGACCTTCTGATTGGAAGGCGGACGTTCTCCCAGTAGGCTACCACCGCTTCTTATTAAAAAAAAAATATTTAAAAATTGTTGTATTTTTTAAATTTGTCCTCTAATAATTCCTGCCCACCTGTGCCCAGAGATCTTATATTTTTTATTATAAGTCGGTAGGTACGGCATACTTTTTACATTTCTTCCCCCAAATTGAGATTAAAATTTAGCTTCAGCGCAACAGCTTAAAAAAGATGATCTTAATATCTTTGTTCAAAACAAGGAAACGTGATTAATGGTTATACCTAATTGAAAAAATCGTAACCAGATGTTTCTTTTTATAATACATTCTCACGCGTTTAGCTAATTTTAATTTTTGGGCAAACTATCATGTTTGTAAAAATGTATTCTACATTTTCACGGCACTATGTTTTTGGGAATATAACCTAATATAAGTAAATTTTTGAGTACCTTAACATATATATTATCATGTACTTACTTGGTACTTGGTGAGCGGGCTCTTTTCCGCAACTAGGCCGTAGATCGGCCCTTTTTGCGTGAGCGGGCGGCTGCTGCTACTCCAGCCACCCGATGTCCTCCAGGAAGTCCAGCAGCTTGTGGATCACGCTGCAGGCCTCCCGCAGGGTTCCCGGTGCTCCCAGGAACTTCGCCCTCTGGGGTGCCACGCTTTCGCACTCCAGGAGCACGTGCGTGACTGTTTCATCTACCTCCATGCAGCCTCTGCATAGGGGGCTGTCTGTGACACCTATGGTATATAAGTGTTTGTTTAGTGGGCAATGACCGGTGACTATTCCGACAAAACGTCGTAGTTTGTCCCGTTTGAGATTGAGGAGTTTGCGGGAGGTTCTCCGATTTAGTACCGGGAAAGCCTCCCTTGACTGCCTACAATCGACAATACTTGCCCAGTGTTCTTGATGTAGTTTGTGCGTTCTTTCGCGAATCCAGGTCCGAGCGAGACTGAAAGGTAGAGGGATCATTGGCTCTGGTCCTACAGGGCGCATGGCCGAGCCTCTCCTTGCCAGTTCATCAGCTGCATCGTTACCTCTGGATCCGCTATGTCCTTTGATCCACTGGAGAGTTAGCGTGTTGTTTTTACTGACCTTCTCCAGTAGATGGTGACATTGAATTGTTAGCCCCGAGGAATGCTCAACCTTTTGCAGTGCTCGTAGAACTGCCATGCTGTCTGAGAGTATCCTGATATTATATCCAGTTACCTTTCTGTTTAGTATTGCGGTGGCCGCTTGGATGATACCTGCACATTCTGCCTGGAAGATGGAGCTAAACGATCCTAAAGCTATTGATATATGGATGTTGAGCTCATCGGAGAATGCACCTGTGCCTGTACCTGTTTTCGTTTTGGAGCCATCTGTATATATTCTAAGTTCTTGGGTATTGGAATTGTCATTTGGCTCCTCGTGTAGTTGTACTTTATAACTTTTTACAAAGATGTGTTGTTTGGGAACTCTGTCATAGATGGAGAGAATGTTAGGGTTTTCCTCTGCACATTCCTCTATGACAGTAGTGTGGGTTGCTTTTGTATTTTGTTCCCAGAGACTAAGAGCGCGGAGTCTGTATGCAGATGCCGCTGCCTCTTGTTGGATGTGTAGCTGCAGTGGTGGTAGGCCAAGTAGTGCCTCTAAAGCTGTTGTAGGGGCTGTCCTCATGCAGCTTGTTGCGGCTACACATCCCAGTCTCTGGAATTTCTTCAGTTTGTTTATTGTTGTGTTCTGTTTGGTCCTTGGCCACCAGACTAGGGCTCCATATGACAAGGATGGCCTAATTACAGTGTTATATAGCCATAGTGTTATTTTAGGGGTTAATCCCCATGTTTTGCCTATCATTTTCCTGCATTGCCAGAAGGAGATGACTGATTTGTTTATTTTGTGTTGGAGGTGGTTTGCCCAGTTAAGTTTGCTGTCTAATGTGATGCCTAGGTACTTTACCTCATCCGTTAGTTTCAACTGTGTGTTGAAGAGATGAGGAAGTGTGTATCTACCTAGGTTCCTTTTGTTAGTGAACATTACTAGTTGCGTTTTAGTTGGATTCACGGATAATCCGTATGTGGTGCACCAGCTTTCCACCACCCTCATAGCATTGTTCATCATATCACATGAAACACTTGCAAAAAGCCCTGATATGAGGATGGCTAGATCGTCAGCATAGCCTACCGTGAGAAAACGTTGTTTGTTTAGCTTTGTGATAAGGTCATTAACTACCATGTTCCAGAGCAGTGGTGAGAGGACACCTCCTTGTGGGCAACCTCTGGATACTATTCCTCTAGTGTTTCCCTCACAATCAACTCTCACAGCCCTGAGTCTTAGCATGTTAATGACCCACTCACTCAGCATCGTGTTTACCTTATGCCTTTTGAGTGCCGTTTTGATGCTGCAGAAGTTTGTCTTGTCAAAGGCGCCTTCGATGTCAATGAAGGCACCCAAACATAACGTTTTGTTGTTTATGTCTTGTTCAATTGTGCTTACTACTTTGTGCAGGGCTGATTCTGTAGATTTGCCCGCGCTGTAAGCGTGCTGCTGTGGGTTCAATGGCGTCACAGTTAGTATGTCGTCTCTTATGTAACGGTCACATAGTCTTTCTAGTGTTTTAAGTAAGAAAGATGTTAGACTGATCGGCCTGTAAGATTTGGGTTCCGTGTAATCACTCTTACCTGGTTTCGGAATGAAAAGAACCCTGACTTCCCTCCATGCTAATGGAACGTATCTGTAGGCTAGGCAGGCTGTAAAAATGAGGTACAGGTCCCCACTTATGTGTCCTATACCCCATTGAAGAAGTCCAGGAAAGATTCCATCAAGGCCTGCTGCTTTGTACGGTTGGAATGTGTTTATTGCCCATTTAATCCTGTCTGACGTGACTATGGCTTTTGCGACCTGCCAGTCGTCCTCTGTCGGGGTTACCTCAACACTGTCCGCCCATGTTGTGCTTTCAGTGATGTGGCATTCTGGGAAATGGGTTTGTATGAGGAGATTGTTTGTTTCAGTGTCAGTTTTGGTGTAGGTGTTGTCCGGTTGTTTAAGTGAGCCGATTACACGCATTGGATCGGCCGCAAGGATTTTCCTTATCCTGTTTGCTTGTGTATTCGTCTCTATGCTAGTGCTAAACTTTTTCCATGACTTCCGGCTTCTGGAACGTATCCGCTTCTTGTATTCTGTGCGGGCGGTGTTGTAATTGTTCCAGTCCTCGACCTTATAGGTGTTCATGGCTCTGTTAAAAAGTTTACGTACCTTTGCTTTGTGTCTATCCAGGTCTTTGCTCCATCCCCGATTTCCCTGTCTATTTGTATTGCTTGAGGATGGAGGGCAGGTTTCTTGAAAGCTCCTGGTAAGACTATTTGTTAGGTGTACAACCGCCTGCTCTATTTCGGCTGTGTTGTTTATTGGTGCCTCTGTTGTGACGGTGTTTAGGTGTTGTTTTAAGGTGTTGTAAAACTTTACCTTATCCGTACGTCGAGGGTTGCGTGTTGGTGTTTGCGGTGTGACGACCATTCCTAGCTCATATCGGATCCATCTATGGTCGGAGCATGAGGACTCGTTCGACACACGCCAGTTCTTAATGGTACCTATGGAGTTACCTGTTGCTAGTGTGAGGTCTATTATTGTTCGGCATCTACTTGTAACAAAAGTAGGTTCCGCGCCCCTGTTCGCTATCGAGAGGTTTGTTGTAAAAAGGTAGTTTACTAGTTCCTCTCCCCTGCTGTTTGCTGAACGCATGCCCCACAAGGGGTGGTGTGCGTTTGTGTCTGCTGAAATAATTAATTTAAAGTTATTTTGCTCACAGTATCTCACCAGGTCCGTTGTGTGTTTGGGTGGGATCTCCTCATCGGCTGGCATGTAGGCCGACGCTATGATCACATGACCACCTTCGTCCCCGGTGTTATGGGTTCTGGCTGTAGCCAGATCCCTGGAACAAAATTCTGTAAGTGGCGCAGCAGAGATACTACTTGGTATGTAGATACATGCCCTCGGACTGTCGCATGTGCTGTCAAGTATTATCTTACCTTTTAACGATCTGAGACCGCTTACACGTCCTGCCCTAATCCACGGCTCCTGGATCAGGGCGACGGTCTCCTCGTTGTCTATGGCCTCCAGCACTCTGCGTAGGTTAGCCGTTGCAGTGAGGCTGTGCTGGAGGTTGGCTTGTATGAATTTACAGTCGGTAGGGGTCACCATCATCTGGTTTACCCTCTACCGACTGTTCCAGCTCGCTCTCTATGTCGAGCTCGATCACCTCCGTTGTCTTCTGTTGGGGCTCCGGCTCCGTGCACATCTCACCCGTATCTCTAGAGGTGGATGGCTTCGGAGACGAGTGCATGGGCTCGCTTGTGGAGTCTCCCTTCGCGCATGCTTCAGTTTTAGTTTGTCCATCACAGGGGGGTTCATCCGACAGTGATCCGTCCCGTCCGTAGAATCGGACGTAGACGTTCCCAAAGATGTGGCTAAGTCGCCTACCACGCTCCATGAGGATTGGAACCACGTTTTCTGGGATTCCCAGAGTTAGGAACATGGTCCCATCCCCCTGAAGCGTGTGGGTGAAAACCGTCCAGGAGTTTATGAGGGCCCACTTGTTCTGCTTATGCAGAAGCAAGTTTGTGTCCTCCAGAGTATTTACACACTCTGGAAGAAACAGGGCCGCTCGTACCCTCCTGGTCAGCTCACTTTGCTTCTTAACCACAAATTTCGGGCAATCCGTGGTGGACATGCTCTCGACCGTTTCTGTGAGCCATCTCAACGAAGGTTCGTCCTCACACCACAGCTTCAGGACCCCATCCGCTGAGATGGGTTTACCTCTGAAGGTGGGGACGAAGGAGTCTGATGGATCCTTTACGGCTTCCATCAGTTTACTCTGGAGGACCATCTTCATTGAGGCGACTTGCTCCTCGTTAAGCTGGACATTGTCTGCCCGTGCTACCGCTACGCAGAGTTCGTTCTGCACGATCTCCGCATAGCTGGTATGGGCACGTTGCGAGGTGTCCAGCCTCACTTTTTTGTATTCACCTCTGGGCGATACTGTGTCGTCCAACCGCGTACGCTTGCTAGGCTCATTGCGGGCCGGGGCCTGGGACGATTTCGCAATGGCGATGGTTGCTCGCTTCTTGCGGTTGGGTCTATTTTTGTGTTTAGCACCTTGGGCCTTACCTCTGCAGCCAACGGACCCAGCAGCCGCCACGGTCGAGACCGCGGTAGGCGCCGGCGGGGCATTCGGTTCGGCACTAGGTTTGCTTTGACCGAATCGTCGCTCGCGGTAGTAAGCACTTGGTCCCGGTTTGCTCTCTGGGGGTCCATCAGCAGCTTGCTGTGGTTCCTCCGAGCCCGTTTCCCGGCGCTCCTGCCGATTCTGCAGCCGATTCAGCTTCCTTCTTTGCTTCTTGCTTAGTTTCTCCGGGGCGTTAGCCACCTCGAGTTTAGGGAGTTTAGGGGCGCTGGAACTCGAAGTTGTGGCCGTAGGCCACTTCCTCTCCTTCCGCACTCCCTTGTTACCCTTAGGTCTCACGACCTTCCATGTAGCGGAGGTATCCTCTGCTGCAGCAAACGCTGCCACGAGGCCCTTCATCGCCTCCCCTTTGGGGGTGTTAGATTTTTGGTTTATGTCCATGGTCTGTAAATATATAAATTCATCCGTTTAGATCCCCACCCACCACGGAGCCCGCACCTTTGGGGATGTTGGGTTGCAACACCAGGGTTACTAAACTGGATATAGAGGGGGAAAAAGTGGAAACCTACGAGACGAACGATGCTTTCTAGCGCACGCATCTATAACGTGGCCTTCGGGCACCGCCGGCTGCAGGGCCCAAATCCCCCCCCTCTTGCCCGGTGTAGTTGAGGACTGCCACCAGTGCTGAATGAATATGGATGGCTAGTCCATATCCTCCCGTTTTAGTTGAAATTCACACCAAAGAGGAGTGTTGTGGGGAGGTAGGTACTGCGACCTAACACCCACTCAGCCTCCAGGTTTGTTGCATCCAACCTACGGGCCCCCCACGCACAGCACAAAATACGTGGGTGGTCATCCTCCCACCTAACATCATTCTTTAGGAGATGTTAAGCCCACAGCGACCTGACCACCTCGACGCCGTAGTAAGGGTTTGGAGGGACAATGGGATAGGAGGGTTGGGATATTATTTAAGAGATTCGTCTAAAAGTATTTGTTACGTCTGTTCCGTAGGGGACCAGACCAAGAGCAGGCGACACCACGTGCAGGAACTTTTTAGGCTTGTTACAGATGTCTACACGACTTGCGCTCCTTTCTGTAACCATTCGTCGAACTTGCTCACCGGACAGGTGGCCAAGCTAGGATTAGTTGTTTGCCCCCTAATCCTGCCCTTATATATTATCATGTTTTAAGAGTGCTAATAAATCAATTTACTATCGACTTTATAATTAATTGTAGAGTTTGTCACATATACAACGTATAAGAATTATTAGGATATCTATAACTAGCTGCGTCTGCGGTTTCACCCGCGTAGTTCCCGTTCCCGTGGGAATACGGGGATACAATATAGCCTATGCTACTTGCTGATAACGTAGCTTTCCATTGGTGAAAGGATTTTTTAGATCGGTTTACCGTAACAAACAAACAAACTAACAAACTCACATTCGCATTTATAATATTAGTTAGGATTTAGGAAGTAGGGTTTCACTCTACAATTAATCATTTATTTCATAATAACTGAGATTATAAACTTAACGTCTCAACTCGGGCACCTCAAAAAAACCTTCAACCTCAAAGTCAATCTGACAAAGCACACGTGTACTTAACCGTAAGTTAATACTAGGTTAACTCCTACAAATGCGACGGGCACCAGATGTCTGTCAGTTAATAATCCAATGGATGAGCCCTTAATCTTATAACCTCTTCTCGGTTGCATCGGCTCCAAACCACCGTCTTTTAAAGTTTGTCTTAATTACAAACTTAACTTGACACTTTTAAAACCAATCTTACGAATATTCATCCTTAAGTCTATGAAGTTACAGTTTCTGAATATGGATATTTGGGGGCTGGAAGTGAATGAAGAAGTTGGTACTGGTTACAGAGGATGCATTTGGCACAGGTGGCGGTTCTCCCCTTGGGCTTAACTTACGGGATTTGAATAAGTGAAGGTTCAACTTGCAACTTAATTATTAATGCTTCAGCTGCTAATTCAAAGTTGTTGGAGATTGATATTAGCAATTTTAAATAATGTGATAATAGAGGAGAGTATTCAATAACACTATCAAACTTGTATCGTGTTACCTAAGTATAGTAAACGTTTTCTTCAATATCAAACACTTTGTTTGATCGTGATTTAATGCACTCTGAAAAGCTGTTTTGGTAGAGTTACCGAGAGGACTAGATTAGCTAGACTTTGAAAGTACCCTATTATAAACATCTTCAACCTATAGCCATCAACTTCTGACTACGATTCTCACCTCATTTTCGTAAGGAGTATTAGGCCAAAATCCACCCGGTCCGGATTGGTCACATACCCCAAAATAAATATTATAAACTACCGAACTACCCTTTAATACTGTCAAAATTTCTCGATTCAATGTATAAGATCTTAATGCGTAGGATCGATTAAGCTAATAATAAAAATCATCTATGTCGACATGTCAATGTGTTCCCGCCAGCCACGGATATTTTCATATTAGTTTACCTAACTAAAATAATCTGAAAAGCATTTTAAGTAAGTATATTTACCTACTTATATTGAAATTATTGGAAGCATACCTACCTATCTAATGGCATGTATAATGTGTACACATCTTTTATCTATTATTTATTAAGTATAGTGTGTATTTGTATTATTAAAACGTATCGTGTTTATTAATTACTGCAAACGTATGCCACCCACCCTACTACCGAAAAATGTTTTTTACTGTCCATCCAAAGGTTGTCTGGAAGAAATCCCTTTCAGCGAAAAGACCGCTCATTGTACTACCCTTGTTTACCTATTGTAATTTTTCTGTACTGTGTTTATTTTTGTTTCTGGTGTACAATAAAGAGTTTTCTATTATATCTTTACCCTGCCCCGTGACAATATTTTCGAAAGAGATTGGACAAAATATCAATTTGAAGTCGATTCAATTTTAATTTACATTATGAAATATGCTGGCCCCACTCTTCGGCTTTACTCTTGACATGAGGTGATTACGCGCCATGTTTATTTTGTTATTATTGTTTTTTATCTAAACACGATCGTGATTATCGAGCCGAGTGCTTTTGACGTCTCGGCCTGTCAGTTTTCTTTTTTATTTCTTTCTTGTGTGTGTTTTAGTTTCTTTTGACTGCACCCACTTAGGCCGCGGTGACCTCTCGATGCGGCCCTGTTTGATTTTAATTGAAATAATTTTTTGATCAAGAGAGATTGCTTTTTTTTGATTTCAAAATGTTCAAGCGGAGGTTGCCTACTTGTGTTGTGAAATGGACTTATACGATTGTTGAGGATTTATACAACTTACAATGACATGATATTGCTTACACCATCAAAATGTGTTGGCATATTAATTTGGATGTAGGTTATTAATAGTTAGTAAAATAATTTAGTAGAATTGCTTCAGCTGTTTAATAATTCTTACAAATAAGCAAACTCATACTCAGTTTACCGGATTACAAGACTTCATCATCATCAACATAATCAACCCATATCGGCCCACTGTAGAGCATGGGTCTCCTCCCCTCTCCTCCTCCCTACCTCCCTACATCAGCATATAGGTAGATAGATGTTAAAAACAGTGTAGTTACTAAATATAATTCCTCGAAATACTCGTATCCAACTGCGTTTGACAAGTACATGACAGACAAATAACCGAAGCCCGGTTCACCGCGTGAGTAACGTTTGACCCGCTCGCTGCCACTCACTCGGACCGGGCAGGGCGGCATGCTCGAATTAGTCATACTGACTCACTGGGAATTGTAAAAGTTTTAATTAGTAGAACCTTTCGATCCCCAATGAGGCAGTGGATCCTGTCAATTGTGCCAGGCTGAACAAGGGCCTCTGACATCGCTTAACCACTGCTACGTAAGAGAAGGAAAATATAAATGAAACTGATCCACGATGCTCTATCGATTCTTACCGATTTTCTGTAAAATTTTTATTCGCGTAACTGTAAAACAAACAAACAAAACAAACAAAAAAACAAATGGCGTGAAACGGAGGAGGCCTATACCCAGCAGTGGGTGGATACGGGCTGAATAGATAGATAGATAACTGTAAAACGGATTCTAAAAGATAAAAGGGTCTTAAAGGGTCGGTTGAGTCTTCAATAGCATCGGCAGCACAAGCTTGTTGTAGTAAAAAATATCAATCAACCTTTTAAGTATTTGCAATTGGCAGCGCCTCGCGGTTTTACTTGCGTAAACTTGTATTCCGCAGGAACTTTTGATTTACACGCGATAAAAAGTATTCTATGTTCCATTACAAATTCTAAAGTATATGTGAACTAAATTTCATCAAAATCCGGCCAGCCGTTTCGGCTTGAGGAGAGGGTAAACATACAAACACACAAACTTTCGCATTTAAAATATTAGTGTGATAGAGACCGTGATAATCCACAATATGGGGAAGTTTCGTGGAAGTTCCAGACAGAATAGACTTTAAACGGTTGTCTGCTAAGATCCTTGCCAAACCATGTGACTTTTTAATTGACTGTTTGGTAAGAAAAAAACAAAACAACAAATGACAACTTATTATAATTCACAACATTTATAGCTTACATCACGCTGCAGACATCTGTCCGCTGCGTTGACCTGTGGGCCGGCAACTTTGAAGTTATTAAACTAAATTCCAGTTTCTCATATCCCTCTTGTCTTTATAGGTGATTTCTAAAACAGCCAAGACAATAACACGAATGACAAAGAAAAAATAAACACAAGTTCATACGATCCCAATTCCAGACGTGACATTTCGTGTCGCAGAAATTGGTTTTGCAAATGGAATATGTATTTCATAGCGCACAGATGCAAGACAAGCCATTTTCTTTCATATTCAAAGACTTTATGGCTGACTGTGGAATATAGCAAAGATAAATGTCAATAGGCTTGATTGTTTATTGGCTTTCTTTTTGGGAATTCGCATGTAGATGGTCACGGCATTTTGAACGAATTGACGATTCCTTTTCTTCCGATCAACTTATATTATTTTATGGTATATAGTAACGAGACAAGCAGGTCGTTCACCTGATTGTAAGTGCTACGCCTACCCATAACAGCTACAGTACCACTGGAAACAGTGCCCTTCAAACCGGAACACAGTAATGTTTGCGCACTACTGCTTGGCGGTGAAATTTATAAATCCTATTATATCCTATTTATAAACTTTGTGAGATCTACTACCTACCAATATCAAGCACATCTAAATTTTGAACGCCCTTCTCAGGCGGCATTTCTTTGACTTTCCAATAAACAATTTTGGATTGTTTATTGGCAACAGGTAAGTACCGAATTGAATTTGCATTGTACATTTTGTTTTTGCGGGCAAACATTCGTGACTAGCCGCTTCTATCTGATAGAAGCTAACAAGTCTCACAGCTAGTGTTTTTATAATGTAATAAATTTTCTGCCACTTCGGCATGCTTTGAAATGAGCCGCCGTTTTTTGTAACACCTCTTTATGAAGTTTGAATAACGATATGTGATTATGGAGTCGGTAACTAACTAGAATTAATTTATTGTTCTTTGATCTTTTATTAGGCTAGGCTATTGGAATTAAAACGACATGATTATAACATGATAGTATTGGGAAGTACTCGTATCTATCTACGTATAGAATATAGGTTGTAGTGGGAGGCCTCTTCTGCAAGAGACCGGCTGGGGAAGTACCACACGTTTGCCAAATACTCATCCGCCAAACAGTAGTGTGCAAACATTACTGTGTTCCGGTTTAAAGAGCACCGTTTCCAGCGAAATTACTGGGCATATGAGACTTTAGAACTAATGTCTCAGGGTGACGAGCGCAGTGCAGTGCTGCGGAAGATTATGCAATACAAAATTCTGGCTGTAACTGTTATGGGCATGCCTTACCATCAGGTGAACGACGTGCTCGTCTCGTTACTCAGTCAAATAAAAATTAAAAATAAAAAAAATTCCTGACCTGATTTAGGTACTACTTGTACCTAAATCAGGTCAGGACTTTTTTTTTATCATTTATGCAAATATTTTTTTAATTTGCTAGCGAGGAGTCGCACTTACTTACCGCACCGAGTCGTACTTTATTAAAGTTTGTCACGTAAAATGTTTTATTTGTTTATTTATTTATTTATTTAGGCACACATAACAGAACACTCTCAGTATAATATTGCTAGCATAAAATAGGTACAATTATTTTAGTGCTGGACAGTGTCCCAAAAGATGCGTACACAACATGACAGAAATTTGAAAACAGTTAACATCGAGGAAAATTATTAAGAAAGAAAAAAAAACAAAAATCTTTGAAGATAAAATTATACAAGATTACAATTATGACTTAAAATTATTAATATTAAACTTATAATAAGACAATACAGACGCTGTTTTCACTGCCTCACAGTGAAGACACGCGTTACTGCATTAATTAATTAACAAAATTTACATGTGTTACAGGAAGCCAAATCACAGCGAGGTATGATTTAGCCTCCTCTCAGAAAAAAGAATAGCCAAAACCTCTTTATCTCAAACAATCGAGACCTGCGAACAAAACACTTATCATAAATTCTATTACTTCATGCTTCCTCTGTATTATTTGCGATCAAAATTTCTTCATCTCTATTCCGTAAAACAATCCAGAATATTCCGAGCAGTGCATTCACTCGGTATTGGCGCACGCCGCACTCTCTTGATTGCGAACGCTGTGCCATTTACATCTGCAGCATTAGAAGTACACTTGGGTACAAAAACTTCTTACTTTTTACCCGGCTACAGCTAAGTTAAAGAATAGCGATCAGTTTAGCAGTCTATGTTGTATGTGTGTCACGTATATTTTCATCTGTCTGTTCACTCATAGCGCCAACTTTACTACTTAATTAGATATTAGGCTTTCACTTCTCAGTCCACGTTATTGTAAACTAATCCATAATTATACCTTTTTTTTAAAACCATAACCTTTTAATTTCAGTACAACATCCTTCGACTTCTTTCGTGTCAATATTTTTCAATATTTGTGCCTTGAGGTTACATCTCAATGTGTGAGCTCATTTCATTTATTTCCTGTAGGTCTAGGGTGAGTTTTTCCTAAACGACCGCTTTACATAGTTTGTCATTTGTATGATTCATAAACGCACCACTAGACGTACTGTGTGTTTCGTGAGCGCTAATGCTCAAAAGAACAAAACATTATTGCTATTTATCTCGGATTTCAATAATTCTACTTTCATCCAATAAAAGCAAAATTAAGCGCTGTATTTCTTCAAAATTTAATGGCCAAAAAAAAAATTGGTAACGAAAACAAGAAGACTGAAAAGTCCCTCTGAAATGTTTAGCATAATAATATCTTCAGCCAACTGTACCTAACTAGGGCACCGATTTGCGTACTGGCATACCGTCTTGGTAATATGAAAGCGTCGCCACTGCGCTCTGCACCCTCTCAAGACTCCCACCCCAACTCTTTTCTTAGACTTTCACTTGCACGTTTCATATTTTACAGCCCTTACTTCTATTGAAAACTACAACCTTTACGTAGAAAACCAAAGAAAACAGACGACTTTCACCTTGATAAAAAACTGGCAGTTGATCACACCCACGCGATGGACGGACCAAATAAAGACATTCACCGGTCTACCAATACCTGATGCCATAAGGGCAGCCGAGGACAGAAGACCCTGAAGAAGTTTGGTGCAGAGAGTGAGAGTGAATGATGCCAGGGGATTTTAAACTATAATCATTTCACAATAGGTATTACATCTGCCTATATTTCTCAAAAGACATCCAATCAACCAGCCTGGTGCTATACGGTACCTACACCTCTCCAGACTGGTTCCAATCGTACTGCCCTTCACGGCATCATAGCTGTTTTGATAATTTCACCATTAGCTTCTCCCCAGGGACGAATTTAGGTTATTTAAGAATTGGTGCACACATTTTTCTTGATAGAATGATATTGGCCAATGATATCGAAACTATCGATTACTGAGATTGGAAATCACGACCTTCTCCTTGGAAGGCGGCTAAGGTGGTATGACTGTGGCTAAGTATATCTGATGCACAATCTAATCTCTGGTAAGAAGTTAGTAGGCTTCTTTGACAAATTCGTAGGGGGTAAACTCCTCCTATAGAATTAGCCCTGTTTGTAGCTCTAGGTACATCTCTGTCAGTCAGTAGTTATTCTCAAATAATCCGCGGGACGTTTGCTCGTATCCCCGCAGGATCGCTTTGAGACTCTTTGAAACCACTGCGGCTCCGCATTGCAATATGCGCGTGTAAACACTGCCTTATCTCCGCGGAGTTACCGCTCTTTGTATGTTTGAAGCTTTAGCCGACGGAAGCGGAATAAATAAAATATTTTGTTTCCAGCGAATGTATTTGCTTATCATTTAAATGTTCAAGTTATACCTACTCATATTCATAAAAGTAATTAAAATAATATGTTACTTATTATTATTATTATATACTATATATTATATATTATATATTATTATACTTATTATACCCGTACTTAATATGTATTAAGTACGGGTATAATAAGTAAGTATTTACCATAACTGGTTTGTCGTGACGTATATCTAACTTTTGAAGTAAAACTTCTTTACGCACGGTTGACTTGTAGGGTAAGCTGGCGAATGCGTGACGAGAGTGTTACGAAAAGTGTGATCGATGAAGTTGAGGGGGAGATATAAATTAGTGAAGATATATTACTGTAGGGGCAAGAGAGAGGTGCGAGCACACATTTTCTTTCTCTTCTTCTCTCATGGCGAAGTTTTACTTCAGTCGTGTGGTTAAAATACACTCTTTTTTTTAATTATATTTGAAAAGGTTTATTATTTTGGTGCCTGTAGTAAGTATTTGTATAATTATACCTGTAATTTACCTAAATTTGTTTAATTATATTATCACTGTCTGACATGCACAAGCAAGTTACATCTGTATTGGCCTGCCAGTGACAAATGTCAGACGACCGGGTGTGTTAACAGGTTTAGTCTGTGGTCGGAACACGGATGGCGGGAGATTGGGCGTAGTATATTAAAATTTATAGTAGGTACATATTTCTTGTTGGGATTAATTAACTTATTAAATAAAAAACTAAACAATACAGTTGTTGTTATTGTACAAAGTAGTCTAAATTTGAGTTTAGTCCTGTGAAATGATTTTTATCACTTGTCAATTTATTTACTAGCCGCTTTATTATTAAAAATGTATGTATAGTCTTCAGCAAAAGGACACCGATCTGCAGTGCACTTGACTGTAGAGTAACACATTTTTAGTAATTTTATCACGTTTTACCTTTAGATTTTACTTTATGCGGAAACATTACAACTTTTTTAAGCACCTTAATAACTGCCCGGCTAGCTCAGTCGGTAGAGCATGAGACTCTTAATCTCAGGGTCGTGGGTTCGAGCCCCACGTTGGGCGAAATCTTTTTGTCTTCTTTTTGCATTTAGTAGCGCCATCTAGCGGTGAGACAATGTACTAGTTGTATGGCCACTTGATAAGCTGTCCAAACTGCGCTAGTTTACTAAGGTTGGATGCGCTAGCAAAGTAGATACCGAAATAGTTATCTAGAATTTACAAAGATGGCAGCACTTGACGATATATTAAACTAAAAAGGTATTAACGTATTCTTTAATATAACCCTAATATATCTGCATAAAGTAGAAAAACGGCTCACTAACCATTGGGACACAAATAGCCTATCTACGAGTAGGTAATTAGCGTGTTTCTCACTATTGTATATTGTATGTTAAAATGTACTCAGGTATGAAACCGGACACACATTTAAGACTAACTCATACTTAGTATCTAGGTAGGTACCTAGGTAGTGTCTTGAGCCTAATTAACTTATTTCGGTCTAGCTACCTAGCTAGTCATTAAAATGAATACAAAAACACTCAAACAGCATAGTTCAACGAAACAGATAATATCTTTGTTTCAAGATCTAAAAACTTCTAAGACATTGGATTAAGTCCAATGTCTTAGAAGTTTTTATACCACGTAAGGTAATTGCAATACTTCCTTTGCGACATCGTTTAGAGTAATTTTGTGTAGTTTATATAAAACATGGACACGCAAGCCGTGTGTTTAATGTCGGTGACATCTCGATGCTGCGATGACGAAGTTTCTCTCTTGCCTGACGATATGTGGTAAGTAAGTTATTTCATTTTATTTATACGAAAGCCTAATTTTAAACTTTAGTACGTACCTTAATGGATGCTCAGCTCACTGCACAAGTAGGTAAGCAAGTAGGTACCTACTTAAGTTTGTTGTTAAAGAGGCTCGTAGATTAAGCTAACTGAACTGGTAGTGAGCTGGACCGGAGCGAATCCTTTTAAGTTATAAAACAGACGATGTCCCATCTGCAGTGCCGGATTAAGCAAGCGCGGGGCCCGTAGCAAATGCTTTCAAAGAGCTCTTGATCTACTATGGGTTCTAGTGGTAAAAAAAAATGTGTCTTAGTAGGAACAGTTATAACGTTACACGGTTTTGTAACATCAAGTAAATTCAATATATACTTTCCTTCATAATATTACGATGCGGGGCCCCCTTTCGCGCGGGGCTCGTAGCAATTGCTACTCTGGCTACGTGGTTAATCCGGCACTGCCCATCTGTCATGCTCCTCGTGCCCTACGTCCTGCACAATAGAGGAACTTTCCGCAGCCTCATACAACGCGGTGATATCGGCTATATTGCTAGCCAAGGTCCTAGGAATTACGAACATTAACACGAAAAGAAAAGAAAAATTAGATGAAGACTGGGTTATTATACAAGATACGTTTGGTTGGCATGATATTCTTCCTCTTGCTAAGTAGCGGATAGTCAGCAAACATTTCTGTTTGGGGTAGTTATGTCCATAGCCTCGTGCTTTGGAGAGGTGTCGTCAGTACTGTTTGTTATCGTCAGAGGGCGAGGGCGAGAGAGAAAAGATCTATCACCCCGGCAGTAGGTACCTCATTCGAGACAACAATAGTCGATAAGGTATAAGGTCGGGAGGTTGACGTCATTACAGTGTCATTCAAGGGTGTTCCTACTAACATTGATCTCGTTTAAAAGTCAACGTCTCCTTATCAGCCCTTAGTGTTTTACGAACAATCACGGTCACTGCTAGAAATATACTTTATTTTATTTCACGAAAAGGTAGGTAAGTGAGTGAAGAGAACGTTATTATAAATGCGAATGTGAGTTTGTTTGTTTGTTATACTTTCACGCCTAAACCATTAAACCGATTTAAAAAATTCTTTCATCAATGCAAAGCTTCTATCAGTGAGTAACGAATGCTATATTTTTATACCTACCCGTATTCCACGGGAACGGACACTATGCAGGTGAAACCGGGGGGTGCAGCTAATTATATATATATATATATATATATATATAGTCAGGAGAAGCGACTTATGCCTATTTATACCTTATATACTTGCGGCCGGATCCTACGTTTCGTGGACATATTTTTCCTTTCCCAAATATATTAAAGTGAAGGGACGTTCAACCTTGCAAAATGTAGCGATACATCTCAAGCTCATCATCATCTTGCACTAATATCAGTGCATCCGCGGTTCAATGGACATGATTCTGCTTTGGTAAGTAGGTATATGCGATAAGACCGCCCATTGTGACAATAATTGTTAATTTCATTTGTTTTAGATTTAATTTTTTCTTTGTTCTGTGGTGTTTCAATAAAGAGTTAATCTAGGTATCTATCTATATGTCATGACAACCCACCTGTGGTGAAAAGAAGCTAGTTTGAGTGCCGTCAGTAAATAGATCGCCATGACCCTCGCTCGAAACATTCAGAGCACCGCACGCACGGTTAATCCTCCAATGGCAAATTTTGTCAATACAATAGTTTAATTAGTTTTACCCTTTCCAAGGCTTGCAAATTAATCAGAAATTCATTTACTGAATCCGAAACTTTAACTTCATAAAGAACCAGACACGAGAGAAGTCAACTAAGCTTTAGATCCTATACCACATAAAAATCGTGATGTTTGTATTTTAGCTGTCCTGCATTCGGGTCGAGGCATCTCCACGAAGGTAGACTTCGATGATGAGTCTCCGACAACAACAGTGACTAATTCAAGTAAACTAGAGGACGATGATGTAGAAGTCAAGCATACCATCGTGGTGTCGACTAAACTGAGAAATAGTAATGGAAACAGAAGAGGTCTGCATGGGAACGATGGTAAGTCTCATGAACTGTTGACGAAATTTTAAGCAATAGTAGGTACTTTTAAACGTCAGAGAACGGGAATAACTCATAGAGGTAGTAGTAATCGTATTGTTCCAAATAAAGTTTCAATCGCATCTAGTGTTTTTCAAGGGGTACGTGGAACGCTGGCAAACGTTACTCACGGTAATTTTCATGAATAATAAAATACTATTTTTGTAAGAAAAAGGACTATGTAACTAAACGGTTGGCCAAATAATTTCGATTTCTGCCTGTTTACACCAGCCCCATGTCTACTAGCTAACATGCACCTAATACGTCAGAGTAAAATTACTATTTTGCAGCAGACGTGTAGATAACACCCTAAGTCCAGTAGTGAGACAATGTTTATTTATAGACATAGATAAATAAACTCTTTATTGAAACACCACAGAACAAAGGAAACTTAAAAACTAAAATAAATCAAATTTAACAATTAGTGTCACAATGGGCGGTATTTATATCGATCCGATTTGTCCTAATCACTGCAAAGAACTCAGATTTATCCATTAATACTGCTTTCTAATAGCAAAAACCCCGCCTACGCTGCCAAGTTCACAAAACTCTTCCATAAAAGGATACTATAAAATATTGGAAAGCTAGCTGACGTAGGCATTGTTGAATCGAAGAAAGACTAATCTGTGATCCTGCTGATAATGCAAACAGATTCTTAATTTATTTAGATGCTTGTCCTTGAGATACATAGGCCTGTCTAAAAGTCCAAGTGTTTTCGCATTTTATTATTAGAAAATTTTAATTTACAAGCATAAATTACTATTTTAGGAGACCCGGGAATACTATCATACAACATTGGACGAAAGGAAAGCCCTATGAGAGATGATAGTGGAGAAGTCCCTATTGTACAAGGCTATAAAGCAGTAGAGACTACGCAAATCAGGACTCCAGACACCAGGTTTAAACAACCAGTTGGACTATACCCTGATTCTGTCTTCATTAGTAGAAATATACGTGACGATTACGACATATACCCCAATCTGGCTAACAACCCAGCTCAGTGGAAGCCTTCAAGCTTCTTCAACAATATTAACTATTGGAATCAGGACCACGGGACGGAATCCAATTTCTTGAGAAGAATCGATAGACCGTCTTACCAGAAAGTAGTAGGGATTCCCCGGTTCTGCCTCACCTCTTGAGTCAGAACCATCTGCTTGAGTCAGAACCGCCTGTCCTAAAAAAAAAAAAAAAAAAAAAAAAAAAAAAAAAAAAAAAAAAAAAAAAAAAAAAAAGTAAATCGGCCACGCCCGATCGATCTGTGCTATCAGATTTTTGATATCTCTTACGGATCATGAGATAGCTTTCAGGTTTCAGAAGCCCCAGTACCCCTAATTAAACCTAGTCTAATTGTCCTATTGTTCCTAATGACGGTTCAAGCTCAGCTACTACCTCAGTTGTTTGCTCAGACTAATTACTATAATATTGCTAATTACGGTCACCTATTGTATTGCTGGTATTCACAAAGTTCAATAACAACACTTCTTTATTATTTCGTTACTCTTTATTTATCAATAAAATGAGACTTAAACATATTATAAAGCAATATATCATTGTACAATGTTTCCATATTGAACAATCTTATAAAATCAGACATTGTATTACCATTGTACTTGTAGTACAAATACAATAAGCAGTACTCGCCACATACCGAAGTCCAATCATTTTGTAACCTAGACGTATTGAAATCCCATTGCCTTGAATTCTTCTTTAAAAATGTTTGGTGGTAGCCTTTTGGTGGGCGACCATACGAATCAAAATATTGTCCAAGACCGTTTATATCAATGTGTATGGCTACCCAGTGAGATCCCGGCTTTGTGTCTGGATCTAAATTGCTTATTATATATGTTGGATTCTGAGTGTATATTGGCAATCGATTTGCAGCATATACATTATATTGCAAGCTCGGATGAATTGTATTTAAATATTTCTGTAACTCTGTTGTATCCATAATGCATACAAAAAACACTTCTCTGTACAAATGATCAGATGCAAATGTTAAATTGAAGGTAATAAATTGGTATTTCAAGTCGACGGGGGTCGTGTAATTAATGCAAGGTAAGTACATGTTATAAATCATATTTTATTCAAATAACATAGATAAACACTTTCACTTAACTACTATAGTCTACACACACATTACGGTTTTTATCAATTTCAATAACATTATCAAACTCCGCATACACAATACAGTTGATAGTTTGTGAAAGAGTTGATTCAAAACGAACTTCCAATCTTACGCTGCCATGTTTTATAAGATTCCAATGACCCGATGAGTTTGCTGATAAATCAGGTGTTAAGTCGAAAGCTAATAGACAATAACCTTGAGCATATCGTTCCCTAGATATCCCATTACCTTCGTTAAGAAAATGTATTCCCGTTCCTGAGAATAGTGTATGATAGGCTGAAGTGAAAATATTATTCTCGAATGATGGTTGTAAAGCTTTGGAAGGAATTTGCTGACCATCAATATATAAACAAAATGTATTCATGTCATAATTTTCAAAATTAAATGGATTTTTAGTGAGACTACCATTAAATGCTGCGTTATTAATAAATCCGACTATACATCTTTTAGGAACTTGTCCCAGAAAAATATTATCAAGTGTTTTTCCCTGAACTCCGGATGGTATTGTTAAAACTTTAACTTCAGC
This sequence comes from Campaea margaritaria, assembly GCA_912999815.1. Lineage (NCBI taxonomy): Eukaryota > Metazoa > Arthropoda > Insecta > Lepidoptera > Geometridae > Campaea > Campaea margaritaria. Next base: position 10,329,784 of record OU538789.1, on the reverse strand, counting down.
TCGCGTAATAGGATATTTAGCTGTAGTAGTGGCTAAAACTTTTTGATGTGCAAGTAAAACTGTTGGATTGATTCGTGCTCTACGAATAATAAGTGTTGCATCAGTAATACATACTTTAAATTTTAAATCATTTGAAGAAGCCATTAAATTAAAAGTTTCTCTAGACCGAACTAATTTAACAGACATTTCAACACCATTAATCAAAAACTTTTCTTGATTAAATATATCACCGTGTAAATGTCCAATCATTTCTATTTCTTTACTTTCAGATGTTAATTCTTGTCTTTTAGTGAAACCTTCATTTTTTTCATCGGTTGAATTCATTTTACCAGATGTATCTTCATACCAAAGAGCACAAGTTAGATGCGATGTTTTAGATGCAGGAGCATAATTCAACAATGTTTCTACGTAAGCACGGTAAGCGTATGTATTATTTGGTGGAGACACAAGTTTTTGATTCAAATAAACATCAAGCTGACTAAACAATGAATGTAACCAATTATTAACTGGAGCTACTATTGTTGATGCATTCACTTTTGTTGTATCTTGATTCAGTATCTTAGCTTTAATGTGGATTAAAGTGTGAGACAAATCCATGTAGTCATCACCAGTTCCAGGTACTTGAAATTCGATTGGTCCATCGTCAGCAAGAGATGAAATAGGCTTATAATGTATCCACATTCCATTTTCTATACTTGTTTGTGTAGATGGTAACGCAAATAAGTCTAATTCTGACTTAATGCATTCACAAGAATGACTGTGTAGAAACGACATGGTTGAATTTATTTAATTATTATTTTTAAGAAAATATATCGTTGATGTTATTACGTTTCAACTTTGATTTCTTGTTAGCTGCTTTCACCTTAGCAGCTAGCGGTGGAATGAATGAAGATAGATGTTTCTTCTTAGTTATATATCCTGACCCAGACATATTCAAGCGATCTATTTTATCATCAGCTTTTCTTTTCAAGTTTGTACTAGCTTCTTTTAACCTAGCCTTAATTGAATCTTCCATAGGACGAGCACTAACCATATCTGATAAAAGACCCACACCTGTATTTAAAGCCTCTTTTCCAATGGCTCGAGCTCCACTAGATAGTAATGGTAAAACAGATCTAAATAAGCCCCCTAGAAAGCTACCGATTCCGTGTCCACGTTGATATGGCGCTCCTCTATAGATGACTCCAATACCCGATCCAGCTTGATGCGAGTAATAATGTTCATAGGGACAACTTATATTATCACGTTGAGAATACATTATAATTTTCTAAAGTGTAGTTTAATGGCCACGGTTCCAAACTGGAATGGTATTTTTTGACCAGTGCTTGATCTTATATCTATTTCAATTGTATCAAACTCTCTACGCATGATGTTCAAGTAGTGAGGTGGTGAGAAAACATGCATTTTATTAGCTCCATAAATATATTTTGCAGGATCCAAAGGTATTATTCTGAGGAGAGGGGTCATTACATCTCCAACAATCTGTGGTTCGATTATATCACAATAAACAAATAACTGAGATGGCAATCCTAAATGTAAGTTCGCTGGACACTTTCCAATACCTTTAGTTACAAGGTTTCTGTTGGGTTCAAATCCAAGTTGAAGACACAACTTAGGTGATAATGTAAATGATGTTATTGATTCATCCATAACAGAAACAGACACTAACTTGGATAACTCATCATAGCGAAACCTAACTTGCTCCTTAATATTATTTAATGCAGATAAAATATGGTTAATATTGTCATAGTTTGTGGCTGGTATGTGTGTTTTGTAGTACGTTAGCGATAGTTTTTCATCATGAGGCATCTTCATCCATTTACTAATGTAAATTACATTTTCATGATCTTGAACCGTAAACATTGTGCATGGATATTGGAATTCAACAACACCAACCAACCACGATCCTTCCAGTTTGATGGACTTTGGTAATTTAGTTGAAAAAAGAGTTGTTGTGTTTTCAGGAAAGTATACCATTGAACTATTACTAAGTAGGGTCAAATAAAAACTTTCTTTCATCATAATTCTTTTAGACTAGAAGCTAAAACCCAACTGTTAAATTTATCTGGATAACCTTTCCACTTCACTAACACTTGCTTTCTGTCACCAGAGTAACGGCTGCTAATTATTTTATCTATTTTAAAACTGGAAGTGGGGTTATAATCAATTTTTTGTAATTCTTTTTCATAAAAAGTACCCACTATTGGCTCATTTTGCAAATCTTTCAATGTATATACTACCCAAGGCGATCTATCTATTATCGAAGATACTATAAAAATTTCATCACTCCAATTAGATTCATAACCTTTTTGAAATACATGTTTAAATTTAGTAAGTCGCACATGATCACCAATGTGAAATTTTGGTACTTGGTTATATGAGGTTTGTATTAGACTACGATGATTCTTTTCATACAAATTATTCCAAACGATCATGATATTGTTTGAATTTACATCACAAGGACACATTTTAATGCTGGAATGGTAACTATGATTATATGCATGTACCAAGTTTTGTAAAATATCTATATATTTATACGTATTTTTATGAGTAAAATAACGCCACATTTTCATCTTGAGAGTCCTTTGAAATCTTTCTACAATGCTAGCTTTAATGTCGGGGTTATTTGTTGTATAATAGTTTATATTTTTACTCCTAAAGTATTTTTGTACATCCTTTGCAACAAATTCGGTCCCTTTATCCGATTGTATATGGGTTGGAGTAGTATCAGCTTCATTAAATATACTTTCAAAACATTTTTTTACAGTTTCAGAGTTTTTATTTTTCATTGGTCTTACATAGGCATATTTAGTAAACACATCAATAACGCAAAGGATATAATTATAACCATTATTATACTTAGAATACGTTCTCATGTCACTTAAATCAGCTTGCCAAAGTTCATTTAGATTAGATAAAATATATTTATTACGAGGGAATTTTCTGTGAACTGGTTTGTGGAGTGTATATGTTTCTTGAGCTTGCAACCATTTGTTGACTTCTGATTTGTTCATCTTACCTTTCATAGCTTTCGCTAATTTATCAATACTACTATAACCAGCAGGATGTGATGCATCATAATAAATTTTATTAATTTCTAGTAGGGAGTCCATTTTTCCCATTCAATTTTTTTCTTCAGTTTCTTTTGATACTTATCCGTGTTAGTTGGTGTAGTGTAGATTTCCTCATCAGCAGAGAGCTCCCCAAGATCTTTCATATATAGTTTACTTATATAATCACTTCTGCTTGGATTCCCAATGTAAGTTAGTGGTATTTTAATATCCTTCAATGCTTTAGCAAAGCTTACCCAACCTATTGGATCACTTTTTTTCAATGGTCTAAGTGAGTCGTTTACCAAATCTATAATATTACTCCCAGGAATTTTTGTGTTATCTATAATAACTGTACCGTTGTTATCCCAATGGATTTTGTTTTTACTCAATGACATCAAATTTAGTAATAACTCACCTTTTTTTGCATATGTTTTAGGAATCAAACTTAGAATTTGTTTACTTGTGTATGGAGGACTACTTGTAGTTTCAATACTTTGTTGGACTTTATCTTCATTCGATGTCTGAGTTACGACTAAATCTTTATTATTCATGTCTTTAATTATATCAGAAACTTTAGTTATTTCAGTGTTCCCTGCAGTATCAATGTTGGAAGTAATTATTGGTAATTCAAAAGGTTGACGATCCTCTTCAGTAAAGTGTAGATATCTTTGTAATATTTGCAAGTATAAAATACATTTTTTTCTGTCATCCATAGTACTATTTAAAATATTTTGCATTTCAGCATCTAGCCTCGATGTAGGATTTTCATTTTTGTGTTGATTGTTGTTTTGATTCAATTTCTCTATTAAGCTTGGTTCAACGAGCAACATTCTTTTGGCATGTTCCATTTTAAACCAGTGAACTAACTAATCCACTCAGAATAGAACTTAATATGATTGGTAGAAATGCACCTCCTTTTTGAACAATTATTTTCTTTTTAATCTTAGTTGCCCCCTTGCACAACAACTTACGCAGTATAGTTTTAAATTTTTTAAGTTTATTCTTTTCTTTTTCTTTGAGTTGTATTTTACCTTGAAGAACGTTATGAATACACTCGCAAATGCATTGTATTTCTTCTTTATCACACGTTTTTAGCAGAGCTTGTCGGTATTTTGGTTTAAGTGTATGCAGTGCATTTAGGAAATCTTTATGCGTCTTGAGACTCCGATGCATTATTAGTAAATGATAGGAATTTGTTGATTCTTAGCATATTTAAAGCTTTTTGTAGGGATATATACTGTGCAATATCTATCCGAAGGAAATATATTCGTTTTGATTCGACACATGTCACTAGTACCTTGCTTAAGATCTATCATTATATATCCATGTGCCTCACTGGTAGCATCCCTGTATGCATCTTCAATAAATTTTGGATTTTCTGGTGATACTTGACGTGCTAAGTATCGAATCTGTGTTTTATCTCGTGGATTTTTGAAATATATAATATAGTTAGAATTCAAAGATATGTCTCTTTGACCTTTACCCTGATGAAATAAATTTTGTGTAATGTAGAATACACTTAAGTTTCTATGATGACTACCTTTGGTAAAAATATCAACAATTCGACCATCAGATTCTCTCATAAGATCATCTATAATTAGAAGGTTTGCATCCTTTCCATCAAACATGTTAAGATCTGGTATACCTTGACAATAGTTTACATTTGGTAAGTTGTACAAAGGTTGCATTTCATCGAAGCACCATGTAATTTGAGTAAAATTTCTACTACATATTTCTGTAATGTAACTAATAAAATTTGTTACAAATTTTGATTTTCCACAACCACTTGGACCTGCAACTATAGTGGTAAATGGATGAATAAATTGAAACATTATTTATTAAATACACGTGTAGATCTTTTAAGGGTATTGAAATAACTAAGTCATGTTGTTGAAAAATATGTTTTTATTTGTTCACAGTTTAATAAAATACAGCTTAAAATAAATTATTTACATAGGTACATAATTGTTAGGTATCTTCTCTTACAGAATAATCATTTTAATCTCACACACAGTAAAAAACTAAAGTAATACAATATACCTACTACAGTTATTGAAACTAATTTTATACATTAAAATTATAATCAAATTACAAAATGTATACATATACAAAAAAGAGTTTTTCTATTTTATTCTATTCTATTCTACAAGTAAACATTGTATTTAACATTATTTATTTATAAATTAAATGAATCGATAATTTTATATTTCAAACAATTGGACTACCTTAAACTATAATGACCCCACGCTAACGTGTCAACAAGATTTGGTAAAATACATCGTTTCGTGTCATTATAGGATAAACATATTTTATTAATTTTTTGAGTAAATATTGTATGTTTAATGGATTTAAATCTGTACATGCTACAAAATTTAATAGTTTCATTAACGAGAGATGACTTATAATCTTCAATATTCATTCTTTTTGTAACACATTTATTTACACCTTTCGCTTTGGCCGTCAATTTATTTTCTACTTCAAATGCATACATTTTAGATCGAAGACCTACGAACTCTTTTAAAATTTTACCATTATTTTCATCTTTAAAGAAACCTAGCTTTTTTTTGTTTATTTTAGGATAACCAAATATATTATCCGCAGGATAGTCTGATGTATCAAATCGTGTGAGAAGATCAGGTTTGATATCTTCATAAAAATTGTTCGTAAAGATTTCATAAATTAAACTGTCAGTATCAGTGTATAATATTTTTGTTTTATCGTTAAATTTTTTTAACATGTAATTGTAATGAAAATCATACATAAGAGTTTTTGATATATCTAATATACAAAATCCTAAATAGATAGGTTTATTATGAATCAATTTTATTTTTCGTAACTGTACTGCAACTAAGTTTTCAGAAAAAACTGATAAGCTGTGAAATTCTGGTTTAGCAATTAAGTCTTGGGCACCTAATATTTTACCTCTATTTTCCCAATGCGTTAATAGTTTTACATTGACTCGTTTCTCAATGTTTTCCATTGTTTTACCAAAGACGGAGTTATTCATTAGTTTATAAAAATCTTTTTCAAAATCTGAAGTTGCCTTTGTTCTTAATTTCGTATTTAGATCAATGTATTTTTCTAACCAAGGGCTTTGTCGGAACTTTAAAATTCTGTGAATTTTAGTCAATTTCATACCCATTGATAAACATTGTTTGAGATTTTTATAATGAATTATGTATTTGATTTTATTCATAAGATTTGGAATTAGTTTTTTTTCTTTAGAAGTCCCTGCACATATGTTTTCCGGACACAGTGGTAAATCCGAGTGTAAATCGTGAAGTTCCGCTGGATACTCTAAATCGACTTCTAAAATAAAACCGAATTCGGATGTATCAGGCACATCAAAATTTGTATCTGGGCTGACCCATTCAAACCCACTTACCGGAAGATATTGAGACATAGCCCAACCGTACAGATTGTTGGCATCGAAATAAACAAGGTATGACTTCGGTTTGTTCTCATCAAAATCATCCAAGAATTTATTGTTTGCCTTTGCATATCGTTTGCTACATTGAGATACACCTCCTCTAATACCTGCTCTGATAAATGCCACTTGATCATAATCTGTTAATAACTCTAGTTCAATTTTAGTGTATTTTAACATAGCATCCCAACTAAGTCCTGGTGCTGTATAGTAGTGAGCAGGGTCTAAATCGTAAGTTGCAATACAGATATTTCTAAAGTTTTCAAACACATCAGCCAGCAACAAAACATCTGTTTTTAAGTACAAGTTAGAGTAATCCAACATATTGCAACAGTTAAAGTGATGCCAAACATCCTGAGCACGATTATAATCATCATCAGAAACATTCGAATCGATCAATGAATTATAAAACTGACATTGACTAGGGAGAGATGTTAGTTTTAAGCAGTCATAGGATGTCATAAACTCATAAGGGTATATGCCTTTTTTTCTAAGACGATTAAAATCTTCATCTTCAGGGAAACATCTTTTAAGTGTGTAAAATTGTTCATCTTTGAGATTATTAGCTAATTGATTAAGACTGCATGGCAAAAATTTAAAAGAATCAACAAATCTTAATTGAACTTTGTGATTGTTTATAGTTAATAGTTTTGAAAATGAAATGTATCTCTCTTTGTTTTGGGGAATTACTTCCACTTCCCCTTCAACAAAATTTAATGCATGGACAATGAAATGTGCATCGTAGTTACTGAGGTTATGTAGAAATACTGGAATGTGTCGTGGGGCTCGGAACTTTTCTACGCAGACTTCGTGTGCGACACCTCTAAAGGTCCCCGTTTGCCAATCAAAATCGAGAACGTTATCTCCATTTACATTTGTTTCACAAATATAACATTTTGTAGAATTAGCAATTTTATTTTTATCTGCGATTGATAATGGTTTGGGACATTTTTGAAAACTATTTATTACACATATTTTTTTTAAATCATTGTATAGACGTTCCATAAATACTTGTGCACAGTTTGGTCCACTGTAAGTTTCGTATTTTGACAAGTTGTCATCATAGGAACATTTTATATAATATCCGAAACTATACACTTCGTGTTTATGAACATTGCTGGTATATGACTTAGACGGATCATTAGGACATGATTTTATTGGGTTTAGCAATGCTTCGAAATCAGCATATACAACAAATGGTATTTTTAACTTTTTTTGAAATCTATCAAACTTTATTTTATCGTTAGATACTGGTTGCCCAAACCAATTTTTTGTTGTTTTTTCATTACTTGGAAGTTCTGTACAAATGTGAGAACAATCATGTTCTTGATGGTTAGTCAACCTCTCTTCTGATGGAAAGTGTAATAAACAACCATCGCAGATATAAACTGCATGCTCTTGGTTTGAAATCTGTTTGCTAACTAGCCGCGATAAGTTTTTAATGTAGCAATAGTGGCTATTTGTTCCGTTTTGTATATACATTAGATTTATATGATGGCTTTTGCGAGATTTCGTTAAAAACAATGGACCAACTACGCTATGTTTTTTTGTTTCTTTGTTAAATTCCAAGCCGAAAACATTTATACTAATATCATTTAATTTTTCAACTTTAGATATATCATTTAATTTGACTGGGAAAGATACACCATCAAACTTAAGTTTGCTAGAATGCTTACTATAAGATGATACGCGATCTGAGTTTTTACTGACTGGGTATAACCCTGAGAGCAATGCCCATTTAAAACATAAATTGTCTGCATTTTTAACATTGATTATAGCTTTTTTTAATTTTATATCATGAGGTAAATCAATATATGAAGTTCCTCGCAGGGGGTTAAATTTATTTACATTCATATCAATAGATTTGATTACACTAAGACTCCATCCACTATCTTTTTTCTCGAAAGCACTTACTTTGTTTGTTAAAGTGTCACATAAAGATGAAAAGAATATATTTAAGTCATCTCCTCGAAAAATTATGTAATTACATGTTTGAAAGTCAAATGAATTTGAAATATTTTTAGTTTGCTGTACAAAGTCAGCATTCAAAATGAAATTTACCTTAAAAACAGTATGCTGTTGAATAGCATCTTCAATTAAAACGAATAATTCATCTTTTATCGAATTCAAAAATAATTCAGGCGTTTCAAATACTACTTCAGATGTCGGATCGATTTTACTGTTAATTTTATATGTTATAATTCTTTCTCCAAAAGCAGACTCAACAACGGAAACATTTGGTAAAGATCTGTGTGATTGCCATACATTACTTTTGTGTGAATTACTTTTCAAATGATTGGCAAAATACCGCTTTTTAACTAAAACCTTGCACGTACTACAATTTACCTGATCAGTGAGTGGTGGAACTGTCAGTGATGACGTTGCAGTTGAAGTTGAATCTTCTTTTTCTTCAGTTCTAAATTTTTTTGATGTCACCATATCTGCTGCATCTTGTTTAATCCGATTTCTTTTGAGAGCTCCTCCAATATGTGTCGGTTGTCTATAATGAAATATAAAATTTATGTTATAAAATTTATACATATAGATAGGTAAGTAGATTATATTAATACTTTAGTAAAAAATCTAAATAACTTACTTCAAAGTTTTTTCAACATCAGCACAGATATTGAAAAGCTCATCATCGTAAAACGAACTATTCAACTCATTTTGTTCTATAGTTTCACAGAGATGGTACAGGTTCTTCTCATCATCTTCATTGAGTTGTATATTAAAGAAAGAACTGACACACACTTCACCACTTGGTTCCATTTTGCTTGATACTACTGTAGACGACTGCAAGGACTTGATGTTTCGAAATGATCACTGTTTGACTATTTATATTACTGCGACAGAAGGTGAATAATAAAGTAGGGTAATTAGTATAATAGATAATTATGAAAGTATGTTATTGAATAGTGACTGTGAACAATGGATATAATTATACTGATGCACTCTATTTGTTATTAAAAAAATACTTTTTACAGTTATCAGTTTTAGATATTTCTTTTGCAATTTTGTATACTAAATTTTTACTATCCATGTAGTTGCTATTTTCTGAATCTGTATAGTATTTTAATCTTATTTCGGCGTTTTTCCAATGTTCTGTTTGAGGTATTTTCACCAACTTTTTCAGATCATATATTTCTATTTTTATCAAATGAGTCGAACTATCATCTACGCTTGTAGATAAGCAAGTTATGCCGCCCTCCTCGTGACCTTTTGAGACCGTTGATGATAGCTTCTTTTTCTTTATTTGTGGCGCTTCAAACAAATCATCTAAACTCTCCAGTGAGGTTTGGTTTCGCTTTCTTTTTGTTTGTTTGGATTTAAGTGACTCTTTAATTGTTAATTCATCGATCGTAGAATCTGACAATGGATAATAATATTGTTTATAAGTATTTTCCTCATTGATATCAATGGCATTCTTGAATGAGTTCTGGAACACATACATTGAAATATTATAAGAAACAATCAAAATAAGAATCACACAAACAATATATCAAATTAACACAAGGTACGGTTACAGAAATAACTATTTTGTAAACTGACTTACCTCCATTGTAGAGTAGTAGATTAGAAGGGTGGAATAACTAAACGCGACTAGACACTTCACTTATTGTTACTTTAAACCGTGGATGTTTATACATTTCGGAGTTTATATACCACTTGCATTCCGTTATCATAATTATTGTGTAACCATCATTAATCTAATTATCCAAATTATGTTAATGACGATCAAAGTCTCAAAGAATGTGGTCTTTGATAAAACAATTAAATTTAATGGCTTCTTCAAATGATTTAAAATTTAAAGTATGTATTACTGATGCAACACTTATTATTCGTAGAGCACGAATCAATCCAACAGTTTTACTTGCACATCAAAAAGTTTTAGCCACTACTACAGCTAAATATCCTATTACGCGAGCTGAAGTTAAAGTTTTAACAATACCATCCGGAGTTCAGGGAAAAACACTTGATAATATTTTTCTGGGACAAGTTCCTAAAAGATGTATAGTCGGATTTATTAATAACGCAGCATTTAATGGTAGTCTCACTAAAAATCCATTTAATTTTGAAAATTATGACATGAATACATTTTGTTTATATATTGATGGTCAGCAAATTCCTTCCAAAGCTTTACAACCATCATTCGAGAATAATATTTTCACTTCAGCCTATCATACACTATTCTCAGGAACGGGAATACATTTTCTTAACGAAGGTAATGGGATATCTAGGGAACGATATGCTCAAGGTTATTGTCTATTAGCTTTCGACTTAACACCTGATTTATCAGCAAACTCATCGGGTCATTGGAATCTTATAAAACATGGCAGCGTAAGATTGGAAGTTCGTTTTGAATCAACTCTTTCACAAACTATCAACTGTATTGTGTATGCGGAGTTTGATAATGTTATTGAAATTGATAAAAACCGTAATGTGTGTGTAGACTATAGTAGTTAAGTGAAAGTGTTTATCTATGTTATTTGAATAAAATATGATTTATAACATGTACTTACCTTGCATTAATTACACGACCCCCGTCGACTTGAAATACCAATTTATTACCTTCAATTTAACATTTGCATCTGATCATTTGTACAGAGAAGTGTTTTTTGTATGCATTATGGATACAACAGAGTTACAGAAATATTTAAATACAATTCATCCGAGCTTGCAATATAATGTATATGCTGCAAATCGATTGCCAATATACACTCAGAATCCAACATATATAATAAGCAATTTAGATCCAGACACAAAGCCGGGATCTCACTGGGTAGCCATACACATTGATATAAACGGTCTTGGACAATATTTTGATTCGTATGGTCGCCCACCAAAAGGCTACCACCAAACATTTTTAAAGAAGAATTCAAGGCAATGGGATTTCAATACGTCTAGGTTACAAAATGATTGGACTTCGGTATGTGGCGAGTACTGCTTATTGTATTTGTACTACAAGTACAATGGTAATACAATGTCTGATTTTATAAGATTGTTCAATATGGAAACATTGTACAATGATATATTGCTTTATAATATGTTTAAGTCTCATTTTATTGATAAATAAAGAGTAACGAAATAATAAAGAAGTGTTGTTATTGAACTTTGTGAATACCAGCAATACAATAGGTGACCGTAATTAGCAATATTATAGTAATTAGTCTGAGCAAACAACTGAGGTAGTAGCTGAGCTTGAACCGTCATTAGGAACAATAGGACAATTAGACTAGGTTTAATTAGGGGTACTGGGGCTTCTGAAACCTGAAAGCTATCTCATGATCCGTAAGAGATATCAAAAATCTGATAGCACAGATCGATCGGGCGTGGCCGATTTACTTTTTTTTTTTTTTTTTTTTTTTTTTTTTTTTTTTTTTTTTTTTTTTTTTTTTTTTTAGGACAGGCGGTTCTGACTCAAGCAGATGGTTCTGACTCAAGAGGTGAGGCAGAACCGGGGAATCCCTACTACTCCAGAACCCAGGGAAGATTCACAGAAAAGTGACAGACGATGGAATGAAAGAGTTCTATTGCAGAAAATGTAGAGAACTAAATGGAATCAGAGGATGTGCTCAAAGTCAACTACGATCGTGGGTCGAAACCACAACGGCTAAAATGAAAATAGATGGAAAATTGGCGAAATTAAACTAATGGGCGCATGCCATTGTTTTTGTTCATCCTGCCTGTATCCGCAATGATGGGCAGAAAAAATGGCGGTGCTAACTGACCTTGGATCTCCGGTCGAGAGGAGTAATGTGATGCTCATGATTATGTGCACGTTTTCGTGAATTTTATGAATTTTTTATCTATATATGTAGGTACACATAATAGGTTTACTTATTTTTTGCCTCAACTGGTTTAGGTTCTACTTCTACTGACACTTGATACTTACCTACCTACTTTACTTACTTTACTTACTTTTATTTTGTGCTTAGAGCAAGTCTACGTATTATTTTTTGGCGCAGAATCAGGTGCAGGCAATAGCACCCTTATTATCGTCTCCAGGAGGTCTTCGGATCGACTTGACTTGGCTTCTTGATTGTCATAAGGAAACGAGACACTGAACTCTTCGATTCGAGTGATATTTTTTTAATTTTCTAACATCACACACAATAAAAACATTAAGTAAGTACAACAAATAGTTTCACGAAATCAAAGAAACACTAATATAATACAACAACCACATAATGAAATTAAAAATGAAATAAAACAAATACAGAGAAATAATTTTGAGATCCTCTAAATTAACTTTAAAAATATATTTTCTCAAAAACAGTAAAATTGTGTAGGGCTAGGACCAAAGAGCCAATAATAATATGTACTATGTTAAAAGCCATGGAATCCAATTAACATAGTATTAAAAAGTGAATAAAATATTAAAAAAAACATAAATTGTATTGATAAACTGAAATAATAATCTAACAATTGGTGTCTCAAAGGAGGTCTAATTAGGTTCTGAAAAGTTTAGCTCTGTACTTTATACTTGGTGATTTTTCCATTATCGTTGACCGTAGTCTCAGCGCCCCTGCTGGATGTTTCCTTCCCATTGACGTTTGATGATAAAGCGAAAGACCTGCTGGAGACACTATACTGCCCAGGACCTCCAGCATTGCTCGAGAACTCGTCGATATTAGGCTGGTTCTGTAAGAAACAGATTACTAATTACAGACAGACAATTACTAGATAGCTAATTACGCCTAAGTCCAAAAATCTATCTTTTCACATTTATTGCTTCACTAGGAGGAGGGATAAATTGAGGTGTCTGTCTAGAGTTTAAAAATGAATGCTATTATGAAATGTAAAAGTGTTTTATGATGTTCAATTAAGAGTTATTGTATTGTACCGTTTTTAAAATTCATTTCCGTTTGTCTGTCTGAAAGTTTGTCTCGGATAGGCTCCGAAAGGGCTCAACAGATTTATACGAAATTATTACGGAATAAAACTTGAATTTTAACATTCACTTTCGTGTATGTTCGATATTTTGCTGGGTTTAGAAGATTTGAGTAAAAATTAGTTGTAAGCGCGAACAAATATTTCTGTATAATGCGCAGAATGTAGCAAATAAAAATCTCCGACCACCTAAGGTAATCAATAAAATTAGAATAACATGCATGCTCACAGCAATGGCTGTTGCATTGCGATCGTATCAGACAGTGTAGTCACGATCACAAGGCCTGGTGGCACACGTCACCGCGCATCTATGTAAATATTTTGCAATATGGTGTCATCTTTACTTTGGTGTATAGCGGGCTACAGATTTTTATTATAAGTGTGCGCTGGAACTGTAAGCTGTAACACAATCCTGTTGATAATTTTATTTTTAACCCCCGTTGCAAACAGGGGAGTGTCATAAGTTAGACGCACGTATCTGAGTGTCTGTCTGTGACTTCGTAGCTCCTAAACGGATAAACCAAGTTTTATTTAGTTTTTAATAAAATAAATACTTATTGTAAATCTAAAGGTTTGTGAGTTTAAATGCTTATGGCTCAACCACGTTATAGTCGCTGAACGTATTTGAATGAAGTAGAGGCCCATGTCCTGGATTTATTTATAGTGTGGAGTAAAAACTTATCATCTCGGTAAATTCGAAAACGGGCAAAGGTAAAAAAAACATAGGTAAATACCGGATTGGGAGGACTAATATTCGCCACTTGACGGCTAAAGCCTGGTGCTATAGCAGCGCCAGCAAACGCGCTGTTCTCATTATTGTTGCGCCCGAAGTTCGGCATCTGGAAGCCTGGGAATCCTGGAAATCCTTGGCCTCCCTGAAATTCTTGGCCTCTTTGGAATCCTTGAAATCCTTGATCTCCTTGAAATCCTTCGGCTCCTGGAAATCCTTGTGGTCCCGGAAATCCACCAAATCCTGGGATATTGCCACCGAATTGGTACCTAGAGGGTGTGAAATTCGGATTGTATCGAGCCTGATTCGAAGTCTGGTAAAAAGCCTTTTTTGCTGCGTCGGACGCTAGCTTTTGGTTTTCTTTACTAGATTCGAATGTCCTGGAATCACAATTAAAACACTCAGAAAAAAAATAGGTGACCAAAGCAGCTATTTCGAAGATAGCTTTAGGTAAGCGAACAAATTAGTTTAAGAGTACCAGTAACCAGTACCAGGTACCAGTAAAAGTTAGAAATTTTGTTAGGATCGACACGTACCGTGCAGTTACAATGTTACCTTGGGAAAAATGGATTCACAAACAATCTGCGGAATGGTGGTTGTCGAATGAATGGCGATGGTGGAATGAATGGACTTGCTCTGAAAAAATAATCAGTTTAGATCTCGACATTAGGTTTTATGACAAAGAGATAACCTGGCTCCATGTAAGCGTACTATGCCAGCAATATCAATTAAGCTACTGTAGTGTTTGTAGTATTATTGGCGATTGCAGTAACATCCATCACCTTACAATTAACGACGTTGAACAGTGACACACCCTCAACCTTACTGAAGCCCACATTAACAGTCAAGAACACAATTAGAACACGGCTAATATAAAGATAGGTAAGGCAGTTAACCAACTTGGGTACATAAAAAAATTACGTCATTTTCTTTACACTATGTGGTCGTTACAGGTTATCATGGAAAACAGTAATTAAATAATTATCTACGTTCTACTTGTATACTGCGGTGAAATATAAACATAAGTCAACATGTTAATTGCTTACAAAAAAGGCACAATTAAGTATCTTTAAAGATCAATAGGGGAATTGTTTGGTGATGGCCAACCTGCAGTAGTGAAGATCTCAAAACCAACACCTCAAGAAGGAGAGAAGAAAAGGATGATCCAAATCGGTTTTCATGCGATCGACAGGCATCTTTATGATCGCCTAACACCACTGGGCAGATAGATCTAGTCATCGCAGTGTAGCTGGCTAATTCATCACCGCAAAATTTCAACCAATGCAACTCATTCAGGGGACAACAGTTGAAACATCGATACGAAAGAAGAAGAAGAAGATACGAAAGACAATGCAGATACTAGAACAATTTTTACCGCAACCAATATCAAATTACCATGGACGGTCAAGACCAACTACCATGCTTCTTACGTTTACCTCCACCGGAAGCATCGAAGCTTCATCAAAGTATTTTCCTTACTCTTGTAGGAGGTTGTCGAGGTTGTAAAAGTATTCTGGAAGGAAATCGTCTAAATCTGGAAAGGTAGGCGGCGAGAAGTTCGGAGGTAAATTCCCTTCTTGGTTGACCACCTGTCCGTTTCGCAATCCGTAGGTTCCACCGTACCTATTGCCTGTTGTGTCTTGGTAAGCGAATGCTCCTACGCCGTCGGTGTCATCTGAAAAAGAAGGCTTGGTTAACACCATCATCAGATGGAACACGCCCACTGCTAAATTTAGGCTACTATTGGTTTGGGTTTCGTTAAAGACTTGATATTAGAGTGCAAAGCAGTTAGGAGCTTCCCCGGGTAAAATTATAATAAACTAGCTGCTAAACTAACTTCTAACTTCCTTATATACAGGCATAAAATATAGCCTATGTTACTCGCTGATAATATAGCTTTCCATTGGTTAGAGAATTTTTTTAAATGGATTCAGTGGTTTATGCGTGAAGGCCTAATAAACAAACTCAGTTTCGCATTTATTATATTATTAATTTTATTCTATTATTTTATTAGGCAGTTATTCTGCAACATGGCAGTTGAGCAGACTAATTCCTGGCATCACGATGATTGAACCAAAACAGGCATATGTCTATTGACTCAATTTAAAGTCTTGAGGTGTTGATATGTTACAAAACAGCATTTTCAGATATCACTCCGGCATACCACTTAGCTAGGTTACCAAGTTTTAACACCGCCACGAATGGTAAACCACTTGGTTTATCATTTAAGGCGGTGTTTGCCGCGTTACTTATTTGTATACAAAGTTAAATAAAGCTTGCTTGATTCGTCCTAGAGCCTTGACAGTGTCAATGCTCCCCTCGCAACCATTGTATTCAATAACAACGCACTAATTTTATGAGTCAATCATAATTACGTGCGATGTTCCTACAGCGGCGAAACAGTTTACTTCTACCACAAGTTTTTACAGTCCACTGGGCATAATTACGTCTAGATGGAATAAATGTAAATAAAAACAAGAAAAATCCATCTGTCTACACCTATAATAATCGGATACATACCTTACAATTATTATTAATAGGAGATCGCGTTAAAACGATTAAAACATCAACCGTCAATTAAAATAAGTACCTTTATGTTTGTATGTGGTTGATTAAAAAACTACATAATGCACATCTGAGATCATTGTTGATGATGGGGAAAACCTGGCTGGAGAAACTATTATAGAATCTATGTCAGTAGGCTATTAGGATCGTCCTCGAACAATAACTATAGTTCTGTTAATATATTATGAGCCACACTACACGGGCGGTTCTCCCGCACCAGAAATCCCCTTCTGAACAGCATTAGATACAATTTAATGTGAAAACCGCTCATGCAGTATGGCCTTACAAATTTCATATTCAATTGTATCTAGTGCGGTTCAGGGATGGGAGGTCGGATTCCTGCAGCGGGAGAACCGCCCGTGTAGTATAGCCCTATAAAGTGTGTTGTTGGCTGGCGCAGGATATTTGAACAAAACAGCGATATTAACACTGTTTAGGAACCTGGCGATACCTCCACTGTTTTGAATGAATCATTTATTTTTAAATAGGTGCGAGTTACGTTTTTTTGTATTATTTTCTGTTTTATTTAATATTGTCGATGACTGACGTCATTATGGAGGCAAGAAGGTGAATTCGGTTATCGCAAGTCCGGGAATAGCGGTCTGCGCTTACGAAAGAGGAACCTAATGTACATGCAGCCAGGTCGATGTAGGATGCTGTTGATAGATTATAATAGTTGTCCTTAATTACGTATTATTGTTGCTAGATCCAAGATAAAATAGAAGTGTTATGGTAGTCTCACTTGCAATTAAAAAAGTACGTAGCTAGATAGGTAAAGGTCGTAATTAATGACTAGGTACACACCACGCAACGCTAACAATGCCGCGTACCTAGGTATGTTATCCTTTTGTCTTAAAAATAAATGTGAGTCATTCGCCAACATAGTCAAATACAACTTCCAACAGTTTAGGTGAAAATGCAAATTTTATGCAAAACGATTAAATTATTGCGCGTATTCCAAATAATTAAGAAAATTTAACGAGCTCGTGACTTTAAAAAATGAGAGCAAAAGTTATCGTAAGTAACGTAGTTGTCGAAGCCGCATAATAGGTTCTGAAAGTATTTAATTACTAATTATTTTATTGATAGCATTGCGTGGTTTATGAACGAACAAATTATCTATAATTTTTGAGGGTAGTTTGTACAGCCTTATTTTCTTGGAATATTTGATGCAATCAGGGTAGTTTTGACTCGTATTGGCGCTCGCTGTTTGACCCACTGGTTCTCAACCTAAGCCAGAGCTGTGAAGCACGCTTGCTTACAGCAATATCTTTAAATCCATCGGATACCGCACATTGCAGCCCCACGCCAGTACGGATTTCTATAAGAACAATCGAACCTTTTCATGTGGGACATTTCAACGAAATTATGTGTCATATTTGCAATTGGACGGCTCCGTCTCATCGAGGACCTGAAATCGGTGAGTAGGCTTGCGTTCATTCTCCACTGATCTATTTAAGGATTGAAATTTATGTCGAATACATATAGAAAACAAAGGCTCCTTAGACTCGCCAATGCAGCAACAGTAGGTGTATGATAACTTTTAAGTCGCAATGTTTTTAAACGATGTTATGCGCCCATTTCCACATGCCCGTTTTTCTGATACAACATGTTATATGTACCTACTTATATATTGTATATATTGAATATACGATACGATACTGGTAAGAGCCTACACTGAATTGTTAATTGTGGAAAAGTACCTTAAATAGAGCAATTGTTTGCTATTTTTTCTTGCTAACACTACATTTTTAAGCTTCGTTGGACTTTTATTATCGGGGTGCTACAGGGCGGCTAGGTAGGTACGGTACTGTATAAGTTTTATAAAACAATATTTTTTGTTAATTTTTAGGGTTACAATGGTTTTAAACGGGACCCTATTGCCCGATGCTTATTTTTATTTGACTGAGTAATGAGATGAGCAGTCGTTCACGCCTGCCCATAACAGTTACAGTGCCACCCAGAACATTGCATTGTATAATCTTGCGCGGCACTGCACTGCTCGTTTGTTTACCAACCAGTATTGTAGTTCCTAAACAAAATATTATGATAGAGACTTGAAACTTGCATACGTTATGGTTAGTTACTTGACCCAAATCGATTGATACCACGTCAGAGGGTCCGTATCAGCCTGATAGATACTGACACGAGAGCCCAGCACTACCTGATTCGATAAAACAAGAAAATGAACATCTCACCTGAGAACTGAACACAGCTGCTGCATATAACGTACTGAAGGCTTCCTACACCTATTGATTACCATTACAGCTGCGAAGCCTCGGTGACTAATTTTAACACCTACTTTACACTGTTTTTCGTGTTTTAGATGATGTCATTGCAGTAATAGCCTCTATACATAACCTACTTTACTTTGTTTTAAAGATTTTTTTTTAATTATGCAAACAAACTAATAAATCACTGTTATCGCAATCTATATCTACTCACTGCAGAGCACGGGTGTTATCTCACTATCGTGAGAAGGATTTTTAGTAGTGGGAGGCCTCTTCTGCAAGAGACCGTCTGGGGAAGTACCACACCTTTGCCAGATATTCATCCGACAAGCCGTAGTGTGCAAACATTACTGTGTTCCGGTTTGAAGGGCATTGTTTCCATCGAAATTACTTGGCATATGAGGAACCGATGTTTCAGGGTGACGAGCGCAGAGCAGTGCCGCGCAGGATTATGCAATGCAGTGTTCTGGGTGGTGCTGTGACTGTTATGGGTAGGCATAGCGCTTACCATCAGGTGAACTCATATAGAAAATAATATTTAAAAAAAATTACTCATAAGTCGGAGTCCAGTGCCGATTTATGAAGAACGTCTCCACAGCAAAGTGTATGTGTATAATTATAATTATATTCCTTTCAACGCTACTATAATTAGTGTTTTGTATAGCATGTAACACTTTAGATACCTACATCTCCTATCTTTAATACAATAAAAGTCATAAATCATGGCATTCATGCCGCATGTACCTACATAAAATAACTTTCTTTAATCGCTTGAAGCTAAATTTTAACATACTTTTGTTTTAAGATCCAAACCTAGGTGGTACTGGTATTTGAAATAAATCGCGTGTATATATCGGAAACACGTGTTGTAACTAGACCAGAATAACTCCACTAAGAATTTAATAAACCATAGTAGGAATAACTGAGTGTTTATTTTAGTAGGTTACGTTTTTTTATTATATCCAGCTAAGATAATAAATTAATTTACCATTACAAGGTTGATCGTAGATGATATCGTTATAAATCAATAATTATGAGAAGGTACTTTAGGTTTTCTTCTTACAAAAACCTATTAGCGTCTGCCAGACGAACACTAAATAAATGTACCTAAATATGTTATTAATTTATTGCATATACAAATAAATAAATAGTTAAAAAAGGTTAAATATTGCACTGACTATAGTCATTTCCTTTTTTTATATGTTGATTTTTAATTTAATTAATTTTTACTATATAATACCATAATGATAACAAAACAAAACTGCTGGCTTGTGACCCATGATCATTGGTGATAACCAAATCTTATTTAAAAAGTTACTCTGGAACCCAAATGGATCGATTTCTTGGGTGGAGTGGCACAAGCTCTTGTATTACTAATAATACTATTAGTTATTCTGTGAACAATGTTTAATTTATTCTGTACGAGTTTAAAAAAGTCAAAACTCTAGGAACTGAACTAGAATCCAACAGTGTGTGAAAGTAAACATTCTTATTTAGGAACACAAACACGGTCTCGTCAAACAAGTTCATTGCCATTCTTGGCTTGTGACTAGATGTTAGATTTGTGGGAAAATTACCACGCTCAGTTCAATTCTCAAGCGTTCGACCAGTTCTCAGACTCAAAGACTAGGAGGGCTAGAAAGATAACTAATGCTAACTCTTTTTGAGTGGAGGTAAATGCCGTTGAAGTAGCCCCTCCGCCACGGGGTGACGTAGGGAGGATGTGTGGGACTCTAACCTACTAAAACCCCCCCGCGAGCAGTCCTCTGCCGAGGGGGCAAGATGGGGGAAGCTACTAGAAGTAGTTTTGTATGAAATCCAGGGTTGTAACTATCCACTTGGACGTGAAAGCGAGCATTTTACTAGATGAACATGCCTAGTATGAAACTGGAGTAACGTATTTTTTTTTTAAATAGTGAGACATTGTAATATATCAACAAACTAATATAGAAAAAGTTTTAATGTAATCAAGAGTCATAAAAAAATGTATTAAAATTGGATTAAAGTTTACTGTCTCAAATTAATCTTCACGCATTTCAAAACGCATTTAAAACAATACTATTACGGTCATAAAATATATTAAAATAAAATAATGCCACATGTACGCCCTACCTCCTGCTACTTGAGCCATATTTAGATAGTCTGGAACTCTTACGTGGATGGTTTCTAGCCGCAGATTACACCACCTCCCCCTAAAACCCCCTTAAAGCAACTTTGACGAGCAGTAAATGTGTTATGCTATGTTCAGCTTTGAAATGTACTGTAGCTATTATGTAGAGGTAGTTACAACCTGGCTTACGAGTGGACAGGTTACTTCTAGGTAACCATATTGGGAGATGTGGTCATACGCGGGCCTTTTAATTATTTTTTTTTAATCATGATAAGTACATAATTAAAATTACGATCTAGCCTGAAAGACTAATGAGTAATTTGCGTTTTACATAAATTGCTAAGTAGAGTTATTGCTAAGATTGTGCCCATTAACACATTTCTTACTGTCTCTATTAAGGCGAAGGCACTTTGTTAATGTGTTCTTTTAAAGAATAAAAAAAACGAGTATGCTTTAGACCACACGACTGAAGTAAAACAGAGCTACAAGAGAAATAGAGAAAGAAAATGTGTGATCGCATCTCTCTCTCTTGCCCCTACGGTAATATACGAAACGGAACTCTCTCTCTTTCTATCTTCACTAACTTATATCTCCCTCTCCAGTTCATCGATCACACTTTTCGCAACGCTCTCGCCACGGATTCACCAGCTTACACCCCAAGTCAAGCGTGCATAAAGGAGTCTTACTTCAAAAAGTTTGCATTAAATCTTTCTGGCTGCGAGCACACGTCAGCGTTATTCTTTACTGGGTACAAGTATACTCGTAGTCTTTCCTGCAATATGGAAGAGTTCTTGTAGTGGTAGAGCTCTTCTGCAAGAGTTTCCATAGAGAAGCACTACCTTTGCCAGATTTTTATCCGTAAAGGACTAGCGCGCTGTTTCCAGGAAAATACTGGGAAGAATACGAGGATACGAAGTTCGAGAAAAGTCTCGAGGTGAAGCGTAGTGCAGTCCCACGCATTTTTCAATGCAAGTTCTACTGCTTCATGCTGGTGTTCACCCAGAGGTGAACGAACTACTGGCTATAGTATAAAATGAACCATTTAGAATAAATTTATTTCCAAATGACTAAGTGAAGGCTTTCTTTGTTAGTTTAGATCATAATTTATTAACTAGCATTAGGTAGATAATGGCGTTCTTTTGCGAGTGTATCTAATAATACCAATTCCTTTGTTCTCGAGTTCTTTTGGACATTTATCAACTATTAAAAGTTCATTTTGAGTACTTTTTTACGGGCTAACTGTATCAGGATCAAATTAGTCAAACGTTATTTCATTATTATAACGGTTTATTCTGCTAGTAAAAAAAGGTAGGTAAGACAATTTCAAGTCGTTAGCGACAAATATAGTGTGGTGAATGTAATTCTTAAGCTACGTACAGATAGGAGCGGTGACGGAAGCCCGGAGACCATTACCTACAACTATTTTTCCTCTTTGCCAGTGTTAAGTAATAAAGCAATCTATATATATATATAAATGTTATGTTGGTTTGTGTACGCTTCAAAAACTCAAAAAGTTCTGCACCGATCGAGCTGAAATTTTAGCATGACATATAATCCGCATCAAGGATTGTTTTTATCTATTTTTTTCATCAGTGACATATCAGCGAATGTGCGAATGTGCCACAGCGAAGCGTGGCGGGGTACAGCTAGTAGTTTCATGTTTTTGTTTCTAATTGTGACATTGTTAAGGGCCTGTTAGTATATCAATAGTCTAGTAGATTCAGTAGATGTTCTAAAGTGACGGATTCTTTACTGGAACTTCCTGGGCAGTATTGTACAGAACACGAAAATATTTTTTATTTTTATTTTTATTTGTCTGAGTAACGAGACGGAAATTTGGTTCACGGAAAGCGCTACGCCTGCCCATAACAGTTACAGTGCCACCCAGAACTTTGCTTTGCATAAACTTGCGCGGCATTGCACTGCGCTTACGTTACGCTGTGATTTTTATTCCACCAATATGATACACGAAGAAACACAAGTTTTGCGATAAAACTTCAAAATGAACAACCTCACATTTTTAGTTTTCTTGCTAAACTTTTTTTTCCCATTTACCATTGTTTATACGCATTTTGCTACCAGCCGGGGCAGTTTCTATCGGTATTTACATCTTGCTGGCAATGACACCCTGATCTACGCAGTAAACACTGATAATTCAACCTAATTTGTGATATTCCATAACGATCTGACACTAATAAAGAGATAAGTAATTCATATCTAACTAACGGAGATTTGGTGAGAAATTAAAACTGACTGAATGCATAAATAGTACAAAGCCAAAACTTAAAAAAAAAGTATGATGTAACATCAAACTTGTAAGCTAAACTAAACCAGACGTTGTGTATTGAGTACATAATTATGTTGTTGTTTAATTTTAAACAGGAAAATACTTAGAAACTTCAACATAAATGTTTAAAACATTAGAACAAGAAACAAAAAAATGGAAATCCCATGCCGTCACTTTGCTCTATTTTTTTCCACATCTGATGTTTTGAATAAGAATAATGGCTAAAAACTATTGTAATATTTTTTCTTAGTTACCTTGATAGATCCCCGAGTGTCGCGCGCACAGTTTAAACGAAAAAAAATGACTGCAACACCACAAATCATCAAAACACCACTAGTCATCTAAATTCGTGATTTCACTAATCAAAATCTATGGTTTTACACATTTTATGAAATAGATACTTGATCGTTAGTTAATTGCTAGCAGTGTGATTTATCTTTAGGTTAAAACTTTGATTACACGAGCTCAAGAGCGATGATAAGCATTTATGTAAAGGGAAAGCGATGTTGTCTAAGACAGAGCATGCCTAAATACGAGCATGTAGGCTTGTCTTGGCTTGTCTTTAGACACGAAGACTCCTAAATTGTGAACTACGTCTTCGATGTTTCAGTTTTCTTTTTTTTTTTGTTGTTTTCATTCAAACTTAGTAATTCCGCGCCAGATACATTAGTTAAGATAGTGTTCAATCGCACGCAATAAAAAAGACACAGTTGGTACAGTTTTTTTTTTTTAGGTTTTGGAAACTTCAAAGTGTCTGGATTAGCTTGTTCAAGGTACGTCGGACGTTTTGAGAATATTACTAATACAATAAAAACGAAAGTAAATTTGCCTATCTCTCTACCTCTCTGGCTCTTTTCACAGCAACAGCTCGTTGGAAACCTGGGGCAGGACTTAGAATACTTTCTATAGCGATAAAATGCGACACCTACACCTTAACCGACCTCCATGAGACTCCTGCCCCCGGCGTGGCAGTAGCCAAATAATGGTCCAAAACGATTAACCGGTAGATCATCGACACGACGAAGAAGAAGATAACGACAAAATGTAGTTTCATTTCTTCCCGCGCGGATTAAGTAGCGGGCAAAAGTAAGTCATTTAAAAACACCACCTGAGGGCGCTCCTGTCTTCCGTAATTCTACTCCTACCGACACGTGTATGTACTCACGTTTATTAATGACTCATCACTCATCACTTAACTTTTTTACAGTGGTCGGTAAATGTTAATGCTATCCAAAACCGGTCTTGGCTCGACCACAACAAACAAATTGAGTGACGTAAGGGCTCTTGTCTCGATTAAATAAACATTAAGGGGCTTCAGAGTATCGATAGGTGAACAATTTGTAACGAAGTGCTAAACGGTATTCTAATGAATTATATTATGGGGAAAAACCCTGTAGAGGAAATTTTCTTCTTCAGTTCTTCACGGTGAAATAGTGACAAGTGAATTGTTGTCACTGAAATTTGTCAATTGTTTATTTGTCGAATAAAATTATTATGCCTCAGATGTTAAAGTTTACCAGTTTTTTAATTGATAGTTGACGCCAGTTCTATTACTTTTGTTCCTATTTTTTCGAATTAATTTATCTAGTTATCGATTTTTTTTTATGTTACTAAGTAACGAGACGAGTAAGACGTTCACCTGATGGTAAGCGCCACGCCGGCCCATAACAGCTACAGCGCCACCCAGGACTTGCCATTACAAAATCCTGCGCGGTACTGCACTGTGCTCGTCACCCTGAGACTGCGGTCCTAAAGTCTCATATGCCCAGTAATTTCGCTGTAAACAATGCCCTTCAAACCAAAACACAGTAATGTTTGCACACTACTGCTTGGCTAAAAGCTTAGAGGCTTTTGAGGTACAAGTGAGGCTCTTGATAAACAAGATTGGAGGTCCTGGAGATGCAGGATAGCAGCCTTTCAATGGCCGAAGATAAGAGCTTCCTGAGGGGCAAGGCGGGAGCCTTTTTGGAGCAAGACAAGAACCTCTTTAAATGGAGACACCAAACATCCTCGGCGACATCTACCGTCTACTAACTTTCAGATTTTTAGAAGTACCTACCTATTACATAAATAAATGTCGTAGCAGTGGTGGTAATAAAATTATGGATGTTTGGGAACAACCTATAAAAACCATGATTACTTCTTATACTGTATCAATTTTGGTAAATTGATCCTATTTATAAATGTTTACTGAAATTATCAACCAATTACTGTTATTAGTTACTAACAAATCAACCTTGGTAGATAATTACAGTCACGAGCGGTTAAATGTAGTTTCTTTAGTTTTCGATGTGTAAACTCTATGTTTAGCTACATTTGAATACGATAAAATACAAAATGCTTAACCTTCCTTCGCTTCGCGCAATCAGGTAAATAAATAACCAACGAACACTGAAGTTAACTTAACTAAGCTATGCCTACTTGATTAAAAAAAAAAAAAAGTTTAAATGAATTAAACATTTTAATTAACCACTAATATAAACTAATATTACTTTACTTACTTTATTTTGAACAAACCTTCGTCCACTTATCTGTATGCAAAGTTATAATGTTTACATAAATATGAACAACTAATATTAGAATAGAATAGAATAGAAAAACTCTTTATTTTACACCAGAAACAAAAATAAACACAGTACAGAAGAATTACAATAGGTAAACAAGGGAGGGGTGCGGGCCAGGTAACCTCCACGAGTGCCCGGCTGTTGTTCGTCCCTCTTGATGCGTTGCATCCGGAGGGAAGGGCAGCAGCTGGGACGGTGCACCCTGGGGTTCGGTCAGCAATTCTCCTAGGGGAATTGGTGGCCGTAGCAAATAACCTGGCGAGAAGAGGTCCTTCGCGTGTCCCTCTGATCAGCAGAGGGCACAGCAAGGGACCAATAACGGGGACTTTTGGGCCGCGGATCGGGGGTCCAACGCCCAAGTTAGAAGTCCCGAGCTGAGGTGCGGCCCGTGTGTTCCGGGACGCACCCAGCGGAGAAAGAGGCCCAAACCTCACGTGGCGAGCCCGGGAGGGCGCCCGCAGAGGTGGTGGCGGAAGCGCCGTGCGAACCCGTGACCACCTCCATAATGCGGAGAGGAGAACACCCCGGGGTTTTAGTGGGTAAACCCCGCCAGACCAGCTGGCGGGGGAGTCCCACATAACCACCCCGCTCCCCCCCGGGGCCGGGTGGTATGCCTAATGCATTTCCCCGGGAAAAAAAAAAAAAAAAAAAAAAAAAAGGTAAACAAGGGTAGTACAATGGGCGGTCTTATCGCTGAAAGCGATTTCTTCCAGACAACCTTTGGATGGACAGTAAAAAACATTTTTCGATAGTAGGGTGGGTGGCGTACTTACAGTATTTAACAGACAATACATTTAGTACTTATGTTTAATATTATGTTTGATTTTATTTTTTATTTTACTCTTTGTATTTGAAACTCGTGTTCAACAGTGGGCCGATGTGGGTTGATGACGATGACGATGATCTTGATGATGACACTAGGGTTTCACTTGTAAAGTGCATTATTTTTGCCTACTTCCGCTAAATCATTTGAGTTTATTTCAGAGCTAGTAACATTACTTGGATTGTGGAATAGTGTATACCACTGGAGTCTAAATTTAGTTTCATGCAAGCATTACCAATTTCCCAAAACATTAATCGTAACTTACCCGACCCGTAGCTCCCGCCCAAGTGCATACAAACTGCACACACCAATAAAATGACCTTCATATTGGCAGCACTTGTGCACTGACTTGATCCAGTACTAGCCTAATTGTTAACTATTGAACCCGTTAGTGACTGATACAACTATTCAATATTGGAGGCACGAGTATACTCGACGAGTGGTTGCCGTATTGTGGTGCCTTAGAATCCTCGTCGACTAATAAATGTATTTCTATCAATGCTTATCACACGCATTCTTGACGTTCCTATGGCGTTGCATTAAGGTTCGGTTCGGTTTGGCTTTTTATAGATGGAAATTGTTGCCTTCTTTGTTATTATTTAAATGAAGATGCGCTGAAGGGTTAGCGTCATATCGTCTTTGATAAATGACAAAGGACATTCTATGTCATAAAAAAAATCTTTTTTCACTTGGCACGCATGAAAATTAACTATTATAACTCTATCACCGGATCAGCTGTTCTATTATCTAATACAATTTAGGATATATGAACATGACCCAGAAGATATTTCCAATTCAGAAAAATCAGCAAGAAATCGTCGCATATAGGAATTTGAATGTTTTCTTAAACTATTTCTACAAGATTCGACTTGAGCAGTTTGCATCCATGCGACTTTTATTTTTTATAAGTAATTGCAACTCTTCATAGTGTAGACATGAATTTAACTATTTCTCTAAACTTTTCCTTGTTTTCATGGTCAAGGTAAATGTCAGATAAGTTGTTATTTATATACCATTTTGCCTAATTCAGAAAATATTATCAAAGGTTTTAAACTAACATGGTCCCGTTTCCAATGATAGTATGATATGACGATTTAACACTTTGACTGCTGAGCCATATTGCTTGTCGAGCCACGGGTGCGGCTCTGCGCCCGCCATAGTGTTTTCCCATACAACAAACACAACAGTTGTGTTTTGCCGCACTCGTGGCCAGTTATGAAAAATACGACATTTGTGTTTTCAACAGTGAACGTGTTAAGAGGGCTACCACAAAATTCTACGATCGAAGTAATCCTTGGCAATCAAAGGCTCACTGATATAAGAGTAGGTACCCTTACACTCACTGACTTACCTTTTCTTCTCATATTCTTTATAGTGTTCAATAAATAATTATTGTATTGTATTCTTTTGTACATATAAGTACGATTTTAACATCAGACTTTGAAATGGGACCATACAATTATTACGATACATTAATTATCGATTTCTTTTTGTGGTATTAATTTCAAATCGTCGAAATAGGTAAGCTTAACACCATAATATATCGCTTTATTAGTTAATGCAGCATTCGTAAGAAACTTCCCATCTTTTTGTAGTCGCAAAATTTTATAAAGATAATCAAGATATACGTATGATTAAAAAGGTTATGACTGGTCACGAGCTTGTTTAACAAAAAATATAACAAACCCAACAATTTAAGTTAACAACAAAATAAATGAAATTGCTGAAAGAAGTAGGTAGGAATTAATAAGAACGTAGGCATAAAGTAATAAAAAGATTGACTGTGTAGTACAGTCAGCTATAAAAGTAGATAAATTTATCCACAATTCCAATTAATTTTACGCACGCAATAATATTATTTTTTCGTAGAATAGGAAATTGAAAGAATGAAAATGTTTAGCATCTTTTGAGGCCGACTGTACCTACCTAAAGTATGCAAGTACCTAGTAATTTATTTCTTTGAAATTTTAACTCTGTGCTTCAGAAGATAGAGCTTAATGTAGCTTAAAAATATTGTTAATGATATGGTTTATATTAATCATGAAGATTTTATCTGTGAAGTGCATGAGAGAAGTATCAGCGGTTAAGGTTAAGGCGAAGGCTGAATGATTAAATTACATTAATTAAGTATTTTTGATAAACAAACATCCATCTGGATACTTGAACTTGTTGATTGGTATTTACTGTCAGTACGAGTATTGTATTAATCTCATTATCTTAGTAATTTATATATAGATATACAGTTTTACAAATATAGCTAATTTTAACACGCTTTTATTAGCTTCATATACCTATGTTAATATATCTATGTATGCATGTATGTAAGGGAAACTTTGAACGTGATTTTGACCCTCTACAAAACGTCAGATTAAATCGAAATTTTGCACACTTAACAAGGACCGCTGACAATACAATAATAATAAAAAAACAAATTATGGCTAATACAACTAAAAAACACGTTTTAATAGCAACTCGAAAAAAGTAGGAAAATAATTAATTTGACCGTAATAACGCGTGGGGTGTTTGATATCAAAGGGTAATTATAAATAAAAAGTACAAAGCACCCCACGCTTTTTTACCATAAAGTTATTTATAGGTTAGTTCCACGTCAAATATTATTTGTTACTAATTTTGAAGGCTTCTTTGTTCTGTGATGTTTCAATAAAGAGTTTATCTATCTATTTATCTATTGCGCACTACAACTTTGTACTGCGCAGTACTAAGTGACGTTCGATAACTTTTTATGAATAACTAGCTGTACCCGGCCACGCTTCGCTGTGGCACATTCGCACATTCGCTGATATGTCACTGATGAAAAAAATAGATAAAAACAATCATGGATTATATATCATGCTAAAATTTCAGCTCGATCGGTGCAGAACTTTTTGAGGCGTACACAAACCAACATAACATTTTTATGTATATAGATATTCAAGAATATAATGATAGCAAACCGCTAGAAAAAATACAAGCAACCGGTGGTAGCCTAGTGGGAGAACGTCCGCCTTCCAAGGAGAGGGTCGTGAGTTAAAATCCCAATCCACGCTCGTATCACTGTGTTTCTTGTAAAACCTAGGAGCGTAATTATCACTCGCTTATAACTCGAGTTATTTCGAAGGTAGGTAAGTATCCATCAATCAGGTCCGGGCCTCCATGGTGCATCATGGCCTAATCCACCTCACGAAAGTGAAGGGAGACCCGTACTCAGCAGTGGGCCGATATGGGTTGGAGATGAGAAAAAACATAAATAACTAGCTGTACCCTGTCACGCTTCGCTGTGGCACATTCGCACATTCGCTGATATGTCACTGATGAAAAAAATAGATAAAAACAATCCTTGATGCGGATTATATATCATGCTAAAATTTCAGCTCGATCGGTGCAGAACTTTTTGAGTTTTTGAAGCGTACACAAACCAACATAACATTTTTATATATATAGATAGATATATTATACAATGTAATGTAACACATTGGAAGCAAGAAATTAGTCAGGGTGGTTTATTCTTAATTCGATAAGATACAATAATAAGGCATTAGGCATGTCCGTCTGTCCATATAAGTTGAAACGATTGACTTAATCGTGCACCACGTTTTTGCTCCTCTCAGGGCTTCTAATCACGATGTAAAATTTTAAAGGGACAAACTAAAGACTAATGAGTAATTTGCTTGTAACATAAATTGCTAAGTAGAGCTATTGCTAAGATTGTGTCCATTAACACATTTCTTACCAATTTTTTTCTTTCTTCTTTTTCTATTAAGGCGAAGACACTTTGTTAATGTGTTCTTTACTAGTAGATTTAACTAAACTACACTTTACTGTCACATCACTACACTAACTCGAAGGGTTTTTTTCCTTTTTAGTCTTCTCATTATATTCGTGGGGCAATTAGTATGGCAATATTAATTTCAAACGTACTCGTCTACTTCTTTATTGTTTTTATATAATCAATGGGATGACCTAATCTAGTAAAGTTTTATATTTTCCTGCTACGCATTAAGATGGTGGATGTTTGATTTTTTGTTCTGTACTACAAGTAATATTCCTTTCTGCGAAGGACATTTTTTGTTAAGCTACAAAGTTTGTCTCCTCCAAAAAAACTAATGAATAGGATGGTAACAAAACTAATTTGTTATAGTTAATTGACTGCAAGTCTAGGTAATATTTTAAGCACCAAATTTTTTTTTATCGGACCTCGTCCCTAATGATATATAATTTTCTCTCTTTGAACAATGTATCCTTACGACTCATTATTAACTTAACTAGTGTCATTCAATGTTTATATTCTAGATGTGAACTTTCAGGAACAGTCAAAAAAATAAATAAAAAAATACATGTAATGAACATAACTTTTACAACTGCAAAGTTCTCCAAAGATCTTGCCATTAGAAATACGACTGTTAAAACAAAGAAAATATTGCTATACGTATTAAGTAGGCACAATTTGTTATATCGAGTCGAAGGTCAAAACTAATACGTCAGTAGTTACTTTGAGCTGGTTTAATAATCTATGCTATTAAATCAGGTAATTTAAGCTGATTAAAAGAAATTTAAAACAAATAGTTTTTAAAGGTTTACTTACCAGCTTGAAACTGCCGCCAACACCGACTACAATGCAACGCATAGGCAGACGGTAACGCGTATGCTAATGTCGCAGAAGTCTACGCGGACGCCAATGCAGATGCCAATGTCGAGGTCTATGCAGAGATGCCTCCGCGGACACCTAAGCGTTCGCCTACGCAGACGCCTACGCCTCCGGCGTAGACGCTAACTCTGACTTCGATGCAGACGCCGACTCCGATGCCGATGCAGACGCCAATGCCAATGCCTGCGCAGAGCCTACCCCGGCGTAGACACTGAACGATTTCAGAGCCTATGCCTATGTCGACGCAATATAAATCTATTTTATTCGTATTATGGACAGGTAAAATAAAATAACCAGTATTAGACGAAAGTAACATAGTCATTTTAATTAAACGTAACCTACATAACCTAAGTATAACAATAATCACAGAATATCCCTATTGATTCTTACACTAGTAGGTATAACATAATTTTGAGCCCGTTAAAGTCTCTATAAAGGGTTTTTAGGCCAGCTTTTGAATACTTCGTCACCTGGTAACCTGGTGGCCTACAATGGAACTGGCTTACATGGAACGGCAGATTTTCTGGTCGATTCTGGTAGCCAGGTGGAAACAATAATCTCTATTTTATAGTGTCCTACCGAGATGTAACAATGCTAACCTTGATTGGAAGCGTATGCTTATTTTTGTACGGTTAGCTGGTTTCAAACACACGCCCTATAGAGCGGCGATCGAAGACGCAACCGACTGAGCAATATTGTCTTCAGAAGTTTTTTTTCAAATTTATATTTTAATAAGTATAATTAAAGGTAAAATATTATTTATTAATCTCGTTTTTTTGTGTTTTACACAATTTGCAGACTGATAATTAATGTAATAACAAATAACATTATAGGTATGCGCAGAAACATGAATAACAATTTACACCTATATTTCAGCATCTGGCAAATTAACATATCTTCATTACTATAATATGTATTGAAGTTTTTATGATAAATTTAATATTTTGCTTCACTTGCGAAGAGCAAGAGAAAAAAAACTTTTAAGCAATTTGTGCATAATAATATTTAGTCTATTACCATTTAGCTAATTAATATTTTGATAATGGCATATAGAATTCGAAAGTTCGAGATCTCACAACCAACCTCTATGTTTTATACTTATTTCATTTTAACATTGTTTTTTTATATTATAAAAAAAATATCAACTATAATTATTTTCAATTGTAACCATTGAAAATGCAAAATAGATTGATTTGATTATCGACATTAATTATGTTAGCATAAATATAAAACTATCTCCAAAATATAAATTAATTTGACAGCTTTGACAGCCTAGAGTTATTGCTATCCTTTTTATTTCTATAAGGTTGAAATGTGGCCACGAACCTTATGCTAGGAATTATAGGAGATTGTGAATTATATGTGAGACTAGTTTATGACAATAAAATTTGACCCAGAGTGCAGTATCTCTTTTAATTCCAGTCTTTTCTTCTTTTTTGTATTTACTTTCTCTTTTCTTTTTAACTTGCGAGATGCTTATGTCTATCTAATCGATAAAATGTGACAAATTCAAATGAAAACGGGCCGGCTGAACGGAAATTGTATATCTTCAACTCTCTCCCAGAAAACTAACTTTGTCCAATGGGCTTAAAGCCAAATTTTTTGAAAAATTCTTCTGGTCCCACAAATTCGGGTTTGAAGTCGAACTCTTCGACTTTTCCGTCGTCGTTAATAACTTTGTGGCCTCCGCTCTTTTCCGACTTTTGCCCGTTGAAGTCGGAAGAGGAATGGAAGGTGTATTCTGACTCGCCGTACACGTGGCCTCCTTTAGGGGCTTTGAGCTCCTTCACGCTGCCAAGGGAGAGGTCCTGGAAATCAAAATCAAAAAACTATTTGAACACTTTGACTGCTGAGCCGATTTTCTTGTCTAGCCACGGGTGCTGATGTACACACACCATAGTGTTTTCCCATACAGCTAACAACACAGTTCTGTTTTCCCGCACTCGCGGTAAGTTATGAAAAACACAACAGTTGTGTTTTCAGCAGTGTACGTGTTAAAGATGAGTAATACAATTACAATTAGTAAGTATCAAGCGAGAGAGTGGTACCTAATGCGTGCTAAGTACCTGTGTAAAAGTAATATATTATGTAAACTAAACAAAAATTAAAAAATAAAACATTAAGATAAAGATGAAAGGGGGCCTCCCCCTTTCATCAGTTAAGTTGAAATATTTTTATATGGCTTTCAAAAATACGAGCATTATTTCTTATTCTATGAATTAAAGCAAAATATAGTCCGTATTCTTTCCAACTACACCGAACATGACATAATTATAATTAACTCAAACCTCGATAAAAACTATAATAACAGTGATTAATAATAACAAAAGTTCTGGTAAAAAGAATCAGCCAAAGAAATTACAGAAATACTGTGAAATAGTGTGAATGGATTTTCCAGGCTGTGGTATAACCACGAGTGACAATGCCATTGGAAGCATATTACCGTAACGGACGTGAAAAATGTGACATGAATAGACTATAATAATATAATGGTATAATCTATGTGACTATGACTTGAATGATGTTTACAGGAAACATTTAAATTATAATGGTACACTTACTTTCCAGCCATCCTTTGCGAAGTTCTTGGTAATTCTGTAAAGGTAAAAGACAATGCCTGTTAGTCAGTAGAAAATGTGTATACGATTGTAGCTAAGCGCTTACTTGTGCTTTTAAGTTATATTTTTTTTTATCTCTGTGTTTTATACCTTTTGGTGTCAATAAAGAGTTATCTATCTAACACAAGTTGACCGAATAACTCCATAAGGTTATTTTGATCCTGATATGACAAACGCGACCGACGTAGGCACCGATGGTCGGTCGAGCACTAAAACCGGCCTTAAATTCATGACACAATGGACACGAAAAAAGAAAAAACATTCTATTTGATTTTTTTTCTATTTTTTTTTTCTAGTAGAATTATGTGTTCTAATACTGAAGTTTTTCGATTTCAGCTCATCTAAGTTACAATAATAGTCATGTTTTATAACAACAACAAAAAAATGGTAGGTACAGTCATATTATCTATTCTGTGGTACAGTTTCGTTATATCGAAAAAGATGGTACCTACTTACCTATAAAAAAGAAAATTAATAGCGATCGGATATCACATCGATAAAATGTACAGTCGAACGGTATAATGTTTGTTTGCAACCTTTTGAATAATAACATCTGTTTTGCGCTGCTATTTTTTGCACAAATGATCATTATCGATTCTATGAATTCACAAAGTTACAGCGGGAATATTGGTAATTTTATTTAATATATTTCTATATAACTCGTGATGGCTGGTACTGTTCAATAGCTGAACGTAGCGGTTTTAAGAGGAAACCGAACATGTGCTGTTGTAGATTTTGTATTTTGCTCTATCTTATGTTTCTTCGTGTTCGTGTTCGCCTACGAGTACGGGTCGTGGTATAAACACAAAAAACGTGTAATTTCATGTTCTCTCCAAAGCGGTTTCTCACCACTTTACTGAATCGTGACGTTGACTGAGGCATAACTACACTACTGCTTAGCACCTGACAGACTGGACTCGACATTTTGTTTTTTTTTTATAGACTAAAAATAGAAAGAAAAACATACGCTGCATAAATACACAGATAATGCGACGCCAAAACTTAAACATAACAAGTAGATAGTCTAAAACTTGATTAAGGTTCTGTAAAGTTTTAATATAAATGAAATCTCCTACTCAATAAAATAGCAATAAATATAGACATGAAAATCGTATGAGGAGTTTAACATACATACAGGCGTACATAGACTGCTAAAAGCATAACCCTTCTTTTGACTTCGCCGTAGTCGGATAAAAATGACAAGCATGTATACATGAAGGTTTTATCATTGTTCGATTCAATGTCACTTCAAAAGCTATTTGAGAATAAGCTTTGTTAAATTTAGCTCCACAATAAGAGGT
The DNA here is from genome assembly GCA_912999815.1 of Campaea margaritaria. Taxonomy (NCBI): domain Eukaryota; kingdom Metazoa; phylum Arthropoda; class Insecta; order Lepidoptera; family Geometridae; genus Campaea; species Campaea margaritaria. Next base: position 10,294,539 of record OU538789.1, on the reverse strand, counting down.
TGGCACCGCTGGCTCCGTGGAAATTCCAACCGGAAGTGGGTTTGGACGGAGCAATGATAAGCTAATGAAATGATAAATGCTTTCAGGACACAATGGCTCATATGTATTTTATTTAGAGTTGAAACTATGTTTGTCCGTTACGTTTTTTCAGTTCCATTTATCCAACTATCAAACCTAGTTTGGATAAGATTGCTCTTAGCGATAAGAAGTTTCTTAGCGGTAATACCTACGTAATTTTGAAAACTTGTGTTGTATTTTTTTATTCCTTAGTGACAATAAAGAACATTTATTTATTTATTTACAGATCAAAAGGGTCAAGACATTTATTGATTTACTTTTCGTCTGCGTACTTGTTTTTGCGCGATATTTTTATTACTTTTTTTTGTTACCTAGTCAGTGTAGTCAAGGCTTTGAATTTATTGCACAAAGTTGACTGCTGTCAGTGAACCCTGTGAGTGTTTCAATAGAGACATATCTTACTTAGGTAGTCTCTGCCTACCCCAACGGGAAAAAGCTGTGACTAACACTAACACGTTCACTGCTGAAAACATACACGTCTGTGTTTTTATAATTTTACGGCAAACCACGCCTGGCGTGCGAACCCGCACTGCTGTATTGACAAGTTGTATGCGGCCGTATTTCGGATTGAGTTTAGTTACGACATAACGCCAGTAAACAGTAAACACACACGTTGTGTGAAGATTCGCAAACAGCCAAAAAAAGTAAAAGAGCAACAGTGAAACAGTTAAGCCCTAGAAAACAAATACATACCGTAATTTTAATTAATTTCGTAATAGTAATTTTTCTGTACTGTGTTTATTTTTTTTCTGGTGTACAATAAAGAGTTTTCTATTCTATACCGCAAACTTTATGCTAGGATTTAAATTTTGTCCCACTTATGTGTGTACTTACAAGCTTTGAACTTTGTCCCATTCTCCTGCCGCCGCGGCTTCTGCGATGTCATCGTATGGAGACAGCGGAGCTCCTGAAATGTTACAAAGATACTTTATCAGCTCATTATCATCATCATCATAATCATAATTATCATCAACAAAACCATATCCGTCCACTGCTGTGCACGAGTCTCACCTCACTTTCGTGAGAAGGATTAGGCCATAATCCACCAGGAGAACCTGGTTAGTCAACTTAGTTTGCATATAATGTAACAAGTGACATCAAAAGATCTAGATAAATCTATCTTAGGCTAAAGTTATGTGGCTACTGTGTGGGTATTTTTATTTATAAATAGTTCTATACTCCATTAAGCATAATGCATAATTCATAAGGCGAAATGTCTGTTTCAGAGAACTGAATAAACAAATGAGAACACTGTAATTGTTTTCTAAAATTGTTCTAGAATATTCAGGCTAGCGTGTTCTATCCTTGAAAAAGAATCAAATGAAAACGCAGCCAACGTAAATTAGATTAGTAACGAATCATTGTATAGTTCCCGAATGGTGAAGGTACTTATTAAGACATAGGCAGGAATACTATAATGTATTAAAATATCAATAAGTTTTTTAGCATCATCATCATCATCATCACAACCTATATTAGCCCACTGCTGAGCTCACTGTCTCATCTCACTTTCGTAATGAGGATTGGGCCATAATCCACCATGGATGGATTGGTAGCTCAAAAACCTCCAAAGTTATAATCGGGCATAGGGTTTTCCTAAAGCCTTCACTATCTTTATCCTCTTACCCATCTAGCTAACAAATGGTTAACATGCGTTGGTGTGATAAGTTGATAATTCCACCTACGTTATTTCGTATCAGTTTACATAAGCTGTTTTATCAAAGTCATAATAATGTAAACACTGTAAAGTGCAGCTCAGCGGAACTCGGTAAGTACTATTGAAAAATAAATTAGGTTTTTTCTAGAAAGAGTTTAATTTCGATGTACCTAGTTCCTTTGTGGTATCTACCTATTATGTAAATGTTATTTTACTGTCCAATGATCACACATATTGTATTGTACTGGATAATTATTGTATAAGAATAGCCTGAGCGTAAAACTGGGTGGGAATATAATCATGGACCCATATGGGAACTGCCCTTTGGTTCCTATCACGCCAATCAACGAAGACTGCCTATGTTAGGACCTAGGACGTTCTATATAGATGTGGTTCGTGTGTTTCTTACTTGGACCACCTTTAATCAATATCAGAACCTAGTATTCGTGGCACCTAAAATAAAGTTAACACAACCTGAACCTGCAAACTCCGTGGTGTGTCGTTAGAAATCGGTACTTCAAAAGCCTATCTTTTGATGGATTTTTCGTCTCTCAACCCACGTACAAGTATAGCCTTATCTTGATTACGTATGAGACGATACTCCAGGATATTTGCCTTCGATTTGTCTAGGAAATCAATAGAAAACGGAACTCAAATAAGCAAACAACACATTTCAGCGTTGCTTGTTCGCCAATTCACATCGTTTCCAAGTCTAGATTGATATTTTAGTAACAAAATATTGACACAAGGCTTTTGATCGTAAAACTTCATTGGAATACTTGATAATTTACGCCGTAATTTTATATTCAAATCTTTTACGTTATCACCTACGCATTCAATCTAAAATATTTTACTAATTCTAATATTATACATGCGAAATTTTGTTTGTGTGTGTGTGTTTCCGTTTGTAGGTGTTTGTCATCTTTTCCGCCGCATCGGCTAAACGGATTTTAAATATTATACATTATGTTAAATATATATAATCTGAGAGCTTTTTGGGTTGATGCAATAAAATCGAACACTACTAGTATTGGCATAATGCTATCCAAAAAGAATTAGACTGTTGCTCGCGGGCACGTTACCAAAGAATACAAAACGTTGTTTTGCCTCATTTTATTTAAAATATCGATAAAACTTGAAATATTTAGGACTGTATAAAAGCTAATTAAAAAAACCACAAATAGATCGTAATATTAATAGGTAGGTACATGAAATCCATAAAAACAATGAATAATTTCGTGTTATCTACACAAAATAGGTTAGGTCTGCTTTGAATAATAAATTCTATTATTTGTTTTAAAAATAAAATAGTTTCCAGAACCTCATTTAATTTGCTGCTGTTCTTAGCAATGTTTTATTTCGTTTTTGATCTAGATAGTTTTATTGCAAGTTAAATCTGCAATCGGAAATCGCAAACATATGTAGGTCGGTACCATCGTACCGTTATCAACTCCAGCTGTTTCAGCTACACCCGGCCACAGTTCCTCGATAAACGTAGTAGACCGTGTTTTTTAAGCTGGCACGTTTCACATATGGCGATAAATTCAAATTTTAAGCTGTTTTTTTTTGTTTTTGGCCCTTGACAGTGTAACAAATTTAAATGATAATGGAATTTGCAACAATAGTAGATTATTCTTTACTATATTCTGTAGATATATTAAACACTAACGCACTGGCTTTCCCAAATAAGTCGATTAACCGCTAAATTGATGATTGAAGTGTTTATTGACTTATTTGATTAATCAGCTACATTAGTGTTAAATATTTCTACAGTATATCATAAAGAAGGATCCAATATTGTCACCAATTTCATTATCATTTAAATTCGTTACCAGGTCTTGGACGATACACGAAAAAATGGCTTCCCATTTGAATTTTCCGCCATAAGCGAAATGTTACACCTTAATTTGTTCTACTTATCCTAAAACCCGTTGAAAGTTTAACATTTAAAACTATATTGTGCACGAGACAAGGCTTCTCTCGGCAATTAGTATTATGAATGCTGAAAGGACGTTTATGTCTTAACACGTTCGCTGCGGGGCCATTTGTCATGGACTTTCAGCCAGTGCGTATGAGGTCTTTTAGAGGCAAAGTTGAACTTCTTTGCAATGCGTACGAGACCTCTCCGGCCTCACAAAGTTTTGTTTCTAATAAACACAATAATTGCTTAAAACTCTACCATTATAAACTTAAATAGATGCACGAGTTGAAGCCAGCTTCGCCCAGAGTTATGAATTTTTAGTATTGAATAAAACAAACATATATTTATGTCTGTATAACTCATCGAACAGTTAACATAGATGTCCCCCGCACAGAGTGAAAGAAAGCGATTTTGAATGCCGCAACTGCGAGAAGTCCCCCATGTGGCTTATTCGACCTCATAATGCAGTGAACGTGTTAACTCCTATTGACCAAACCTTGTCCTCCTCAGCTTGTTATCGCATTATGATAATTGAACTTTTGACGAAGAGGTCGCCGTTCCCCAGTCGACCGTGAAACTGCTTGCATGCGACATATGACCAGATTATACTATGCTTTGTGCAATGTTTGTTAACTCAAAAATACTGCGACATCTTGGTATGTACGTATGCTCAGGTAGTATTGAAGGCAATAATGCTGAGCCTGCTTTATGAAAATTGATAGTTTATTTCCCTAGTGTCTTAGGACGAGCGTCCTTTTGAATTTCGACTTCATACTCTTCATCCTAAGGTTCTCTTCAAAGCGTCCTCTTGAGTTTAACCTGTATACTTCAAATATTGGCGAAATAGAGAATTAGAACATTTGGGTTACATAATAAGCCTGTATTGTATGTATTTTTAACATTTCCGCAACACCACAATAGTTGAGAATTCACGTTATGGACGTAGTAAATTTTAATAATGTGATCAACACCATTAAATTCGACTTTATGAATAAATTGCAGTTTTTGAGATACTAACATAGTCATCGATTTGAAGAAAAATATTTAAGGTCAATATAACAATCGTCAAAATATATTACAAGACATAAAACCAAATGATATGCGAATATACAGGTTTCTCAAATATCATCAGAGAACGTGATAATACCACATTAAGTCACTAATCACTGCGAAGTTTGATATGATAATGACATCACATTGACGCAAACTACAATACACGTAACATCTATTACAAACCCCTCGACTGTCACGCGTACAGTGTAGATTAAAGGAAATCATAGATTCACCATAATTGAGTAAAAGATACGAAACCTAAGCGAAAATAAATCCTACCTGACCACAATTTAGGATTTAGTAACTAGGACATCAGAAATTTGAAGGACCGTGTTCCCACCAACATCCAAGTACTAGTAAGGTATTTTTGGTAACATAATGTTGTAAACCAGTCAATTTTGGAGCATGCTTGGCGAGAAGAAGTAGAATATAGCTGTTCAGTGTTCATACTTGCCTTGAAAACTCTTTGATAACAAAATGTTAAATGTTTCGTAAATTTTCTTAAATTCACTTGCAGTTTAACTGCATGAGAACATTTCCAGTATCGTTGTTAGTTTCTCAAATGCACCCCTATAAATTAGACCTATTTATAAAAAAACAAGGCTATGTACTTTTGAAAATCGAAGGGTTTATTTTTAATTACAAATAAATGCTTACCTTGAACAGAAACGTATACGGCCAGCACCAAAATAACGAAAGAGATTTTAGTCATTTTGACTTACACGTAATAGACAAGGAGATTTCAGTTCGAATCCCGTCCGGCAGGATCGAGTCACCACGTTCTAATGCCGTCGCAAACATTAAATCAAGGCTTATATCGTTGTCGGTTTCACCTAGAATTCGCATAAACATCGATATCAAATACTTCTAATACTTTATGGGATACCGGCCTATTATCAGGTAAAGGTTCAGTGGTGTGTTACTTCAGTTTATTTGGAATATTTTGTCACATTTGTATATTTTATCTGCGCTGTATTTATTTGCGTGATTTAGTTTAAGGGGAGGTTCTATAGATTTAATTTTAATGGAAACTTTAGATGCATATTTTTATTATGCAAAACATTAAATATTTCCTATATACCTAGTTAGGTAGATACTATAAAACTGGTCATAAAAATAAATAAAAAATGCCATTCCTTTTAAAAAAATTACGTGCATGATTTTGGAAATTCAGAGAATTTCTCCAAATGATACTTTTAAAATTTTACAGCTTACTCTCTACTAAAAGGAAGTGACAATACAGTCGAAGCACACCACATCATAGATCACCTGATAGTTCTGACGAAATAACAGCCTAATCATTCTGTAGTTATATACAAAACTGTAGTTTAAAATAAGTAGTATCTATCTACCTATCTACTAGAATTATTATGTACTTACCCTTAACTTTAATAAGTTATAACATTAATGGAATATTTAAATGGTCGTTTTTTTTTAAATCAAATAAGGACAATACATTTTAATGCCCTTATAAAGGTGTGCAGTTTGCATTTTTAATTACCCTTAATCTTGCGGCCAACGACATTTTACTTCTGTTTTTGTTTTCGGATTATTTGCCAATTTATTAGCGATCGTTGGTTTTGGATGCTAAATAATAATTATTCTGTGTGTGAATCAAATATTTATTGTTTGAATAAATGGTTAAACGTGATTTATGTAAAGGCAATAAAGTTGTAAAAAGGTATATTTATGTTAATTTAAAATATTTGAGAGTCAGATACGTTGTCTTGTTTTATTTAAACTGATGAGTTTTTTCTTATTTGACAGAGTGACGATACGATCAAGTCATTCGCCTGATGGTAAGCGCTACGCCTGCCCATAACAGTCACAGCACCACCCAGAACACTGCATTGCATAATCATGTGCGGCACTACACTGCGCTCATCACACTAAGACAACGGCTTTAACGTCTCAGCACAGTGATTTCGCTAGAAACAGTCCCCTCTAAACCGGAACACAATAATGTTTGCACACTACTGCTTGGCGGATGAATATCTGGCAAAGGTGTGTGGTACTTCCCCAGGCGGTCACTTGCAGAACAGGCCTCCCAATACTTTGTTTAGTTTGTACTTACAAATATTTGAGCCACTATTGTTTAATTATAATTGCTTTGTTCGTGACATATCTACCTACCTTTGTATAATTCTTTTTTCTTTGTTCTTTATTCAGTGGTACAGCGTGTATGTACTTTGCAGTCTATGTACATTGTACAATCCTACACTACACTTATAGAAAAGTACCTGGATGACCGAGCTTTGCTCGGTATTTTTTTTTTTTTATAAAAAAACGAATAAAATGACATTTTATAAAAATGATTCCTAGCTAGATCGATTTATCGCTCCCGAAACCTCCTGTATACTAAATTTCATGAAAATCGTTGGAGCCGATTCCGAGATTCCAATTATATGTATACAAGGTTTGCTCATTTAAAGATATAAGATAACACTAGGTAAGTTCGCCAACATTATTTTTATGGGCTATGAGTTATTAATTATATTGTGAAAGCATACTATTTATCAGGAATAATAATAGGAGTTCAAAGAGTCGAACTTGTCCAGAAACGAAAGTAAATAGTAGACCGAGGCGATTCCAATTCATAATCATCATCATCATAATCCACCACGGGGTCCCGGTCCGGATTGGTGGATAACATACCTTCTTCTGAAATAATTCTCGGCTATGTATGTGGGGTTCCTCGCGATGTTTTCCTTCACCGAAAAGCGAGTGATAATTACGTACATATGCTTTACAGGAACACATTGGGATTTGAACTCACGACCTTCTCATTGGAAGACGTTCTCCCACTAGGCTACCACCACTTCTTAATTAGGCTACCGCCCCACCGATTCGCATTACTTTTTAGGAAAAGAGCAGTCTTCTATGAATCGCCGTACAGACCAACCCATGAGGAAATGTCAAGCGATCATTCTCGTCCCGTCCAGGTGGATAAGAACAATGTGTTTCGCTGATTGGTTTGATTAAATTAACCGCGGAAATTAAGATATGACTGAATTAGTATTTGGTCATTCGATTCACTCCTGACCTGATTAGCCTCGATCTCTATACTTGAAGTCTCTACTATAATTGTAACGTTTGCACAATGAGCATTATCTTTATTTTTAACACTTCCAAATAATGCTCTAAAAATACCGGTGATATTTTTATTCATTTATATGTAGGTTCGATTTCCGGTTCAGGTGATCCATATTGAAAATATTAGAATTCAGTTATTCTACCTAACCTATCAAGGTAAAATAACATTAAAGACATACCGAAATAAAACCAAAACCACTAAGTCAATTTCAAGATTTATTAATTTAGAATTGCCATACAAGAAGGACAAAATATTTAAAAAGTATGGGTCGAAAAAAAATTTATTTTTACATTCAATTACAATTACGTTTTTACTATGTATGAGAGATTGTCACAAAATAATCATAGCACAATATTACGAACAGGTAAAGAACAATATTATGTTTTTTTTTTTATTTGATTGAGTGACGAGACGAGCAAGTCGTTCACCTGATGGTTAGCGCTACGCCTGCCCATAACAGACAACACAGAACAACCGAAAACATGGAATATATCGTCTATACATGCACAATGTACACACAATTTTGTTTAGGTTCCTTGAAGAGGATTTATGGACATCAAATATAATGTTTTCTGATGATGATTGTCATCATTAATCATCATCATCAAACCTATATACTGTTAACTCAGTCATTGGGTTGACCGCAGATATAAATCGTAACATTAAACGTATTCATTTAAAGTCAGATTTAGTTTGGGGTACTTTTAAAAGTGAATGCGTTTTTCATTCCGATGTATAAGAGCGGTTTAGGGGGCAGCTACTGTCAAATTCTTATTGAGTGAAAGCTTGAAACACTCCGTCTTTTCCGATGATAACATCGTAGACGGGCTTCCCGTCCTCCATGCGTGAGTTACTGGACACCATCATGGTATGTGAACCCTGATTGCTGCTGCTGCTTCCCGACGACACCATGGTGCTCGCCGCGCCACCGCCAATGGAGCTGAAGAATTGCTGAAAAAGTATAATATGGACAAATTTAAAATTGAAATCTATAAAATTATTGCTGTCGCTCGCATTTTTGTAAGATTTGAAAGTATTATACAGCATATAGCTGATACAGCTATAACTTAGTCCAACATTATGTAGGTAATTATATGGTCATGAACGCAAATTGAAAATATGACGTCGATGGTTTCTATTCTCTTTCCACACCTGTGTCTCTTCGTGTGTCAATTTGTAATTTGTGTGTCAATAATGATGGAACCAAAGGTGGAACCAAACAAGTACTACTTTTACTATTCAACTTTTGACTGCCATGTCTACGATCGAATTTCACGTTTCAGTTTTGTCCGCAGACGGCATTTTGTTTTTTTTTTAAACATTTTTTTACATTGTTACCCCACTTGATAGGTTTTGGTCATCATTTGTTCTATCAAAAATCCAACTTAACGCTCCTTTTGGGTAGACTGATAAAAACAAGAAGAGGAAGTTTATCCTGTCATGAAATTATTACAATAAATAACATTTGATATGTTTAAGTATTAAATAAATACTCACCCCAAAGTTCCCTAAGCCTCCGAAGCTCCCAAAGCTCCCAAGGCCCCCAAAGCCAGTTGAAAATAAACTGTAAAAAGAATCCAGTAAGAACAGTCTACAATACTCTACAACGAATCAGCCTTTATTTGTCTTGTAGGAGCATCTGTATAATACGTAGGTACCTACATATCTTGACACCTTAGCTGCACATAAGCAAACATTGAAATGTCATTATGGCAAATTGATAACCTACCTTACAACTAGAAGCCAAAGGTTTAAAAATCCCTAAGAAATTCAGTTCAGAATTGGCTAAAATTCAACATTTTAAAATAGATTAGATTTTTAATTAGTTTTAGTCTGATGACTAGTCGATATAAATACTAGTCTTACTAGTATAAATACTAGTCTTACTAGTATAAATTCTAGTACTTGTCTTGTTATAGATCTTTAATTAATCATTGACTTACAACCCTACCCTTATAATTAAATATATTTGGTTCATATTTCTTACTCTTGATCGGGAACTGGGACAGCTGTAAAAGAAAATGTACTTATTATTAAGTTGATATTTATCAAGCCGTTCTTAGAGCGACTTAGACCAACGCGCCTCATTGTAATTGGATGTCGTAGCAAAGCTATTTCTCGATAAGGAACGGACACACGGACGCGGTGCTTCAAAATTAAAGTACCTACCAAAAACCCGAACACAACTAAAACACTTTAAAAATTTTGTAATAACCGGTTAGACTAAAGTTGAGGAATTACAGAAAAAATAATAATAGTTGTGGGCAGGTTAGCGCTTACCATCAAGTTAACGACCTACTTATATTGTCACTGGGGTAGAATATAAAATCCTAGCCTTGTTGTCTACAAGCACAGTGCAGTGCCACGTGAGCCTATGCAACTAAAAGGTGGCAGTGCCGTTCTGAACGAAGTGTCTATGAAGTAACTACTTTCGTCACTTAGTTAGAATTATAGAGAAATATTTCAACTGTGTCGTTTAGCTAATTGGAAAAAAATATTAACAAAAACTTTACAAAAAAAATGGCATAAGTGGCTGAAATCACCAACAATCCATAATTCCAGTCAAATTTAAGTCCAAAACTGCGCACTTCGTCAAAATCGGAACGAGAACCTACCCATAGCACAATACGGCATCAAGACGACAACAAAAATTACTGATACTTTAGACATGGTTTAAGATTTATAATATGAATCACCGTTAAGTACGTGCAAAACTTTAAACTTCAGCAAGATACTGAGCCTGAATACCGCTTCAGCTGGTATATATTGACAAAGAAAAATTTTCTCCAGCTGTATTTTATGACGTCGAAAAATACTCATTCATACAATGAGGAACGTGGGCTAAATTGAAATAAGTTTTATTACATTGTAATATTAAAAAATAATACTAGGTTAAGGTGGAACGTTTCGCATATGGCGGGAAATTTAAATTTCATACAGGTTTTTGATTTTCATAGCTAGACCAGGTAACTAGTGTAATTGATAACGTAACCCTCGAATGATAGATAAACTCTTTATTGAAACACCACAGAACATAGAAAACATACACACACACACACAGAGAGGGAGAGAGAGAGAGATATATATATATATACCCACGTACATCACTGTTTACGTTATTTTGTAGAGATATTGCTAAAATCCAATTAACTGTTAACCTGACGATTAAAGTGTTTCTTGATAGATTAAAGTATTCAGGTGCATATGATTTGCGTAAAAAAATGTACAAAAAATGTGAAAAATAATGTAGGATTGTCGCGAATTCCATTATTTTTAGATTAGTTACTTGGTGTAGCTCCAACAACGAAAAATCAGAATGAAATTTAAATTTTCCGCCATATGCAAAACGTTCCACCTTAAATAAAATAAAATGTCTGGAACTATTAATAACCTAAGACCAAACAGCTCTTCTATGTCCCTGAAATAGCTTTTGGTTTTCTATGAATAGAACCAGCAAACATCATTAGTTTACACTAGCTGCACCCCGCGGTTTCACACACCTTTACTATTATTCCACAGGAGCTGTTAATTTTTACGGGATACAAAGCATCGTATATTATTCTATTCCAGAACCTAAAGTACCTATTAAAATTAATTAAAACCCCTTCAGTCGTTTCGGCGTGCAGAGCAGACAAACACACAAACTTTCGCATTCATAATATTAGTGAGATACCTACTTGACAATTTTCAGAAGTATAATTTCGGTTGATAGGTACATCTTTGGACCTAGTATATTGTAAGTGCATTAATTTCTACTAAACTGTTTTTTTTCTTGTATATTATTATAGTTTTATTTTGTATGTAGTAAACCATTTATCTCAATTTACCCTATTGAGTTACCATTGCGATGTGCAATGACAAATTCTGAGAAATGTTTTTCAAAAGGTAGTTGATTAGCAACAGTCTTTGAAAATATTAATTATAAATACAAATTGTTCGCCATTTTAGCGAATGATCTCTTTTGTCCCCACAAGGTTTTCCACAAAATATATTGACCACGTGAAGGTGTCCGAAAAACAACGATATAAGTGTAGTAAGTACTTATTATGTTAAATACTTTATGGAATCGATGACTAACCTAACAAAGATTGAAGAGGACATAGAAAAGATGTTTTTTTCTTTCTAGAATAATAGCAGTGAGTCACCAATTTGTCTTTAAAACAATGTGTTACCAAAGTGCAAATGGTTTACCTCCACGGCTTCAGCTTTTTACTCCTTGAAAGGTGTCTAAATGTAATAGTATTTATTGCTAATCCTTACTTTTTTATATTATAAATGCGAAAGTAACTCTGTCTGTCTGTCTGTCTGTCTGTCTGTCTGTTTGTTGCTCTTTCACGCCTCAACTACTGAACCGATTGAAATGAAATTTGGTACAGAGATAGTCTAGAGCCTGAGAAAGGACATGGGGTACTTTATAATGCGATAAAAGCATTGTAAGGGTTTGAAATAGGTGATGAAAGTTTGTATGGAAGTTTCGTCAGTTTTAAAGATAGAAGCTTCAAATTTTTTTTTTAGGCCTTTGATTAGATATAAATAAATATGACATTCTACGCGGGAACTACGCGGGTGAAACCGCGGGGCGCAGCTAGTTTAGTATAATTATCTTTATTCGTTTTCTTAGAAAATACAATAGTTTGAGTGAACAAGTTAATTCCTAAAGGACATGCTAGCTTGTAGTCTAGATATTATTATCAAAAATATACAAAATGAATACGATAATTTATTCAGGTGGATAGGTTATTTGAGACGATAATTATGTATGTTTTACGTAAAAGTGTAACAGACAGACAGACAGAGTTACTTTCGCATTTATAATATAAAAAAGTAGGGATTACTTGATAATACAGATAGACCACTGGGTAGTACATATAGCAAGGACTTAAAAAAAAATATAAAAAAAAATAACACATTTTAGGAGAAACGCAATAAAAAAAACTGAAATGCAATTAAATTTATTTATTCGGGGTAAGCAAATAAAGCAACCAAACTGCTAATTGGAAAACAACTTTTTTTTTTAACTTTGTACCATTATTACTCTCTAATACCGGGAACTAAAAACAAACAAATCATTATGGACGCATATCCGTTTCCATACTGTTGTAATACTAATGTTAAATTACGTTATAGCGTAGAGTTAAATTAGCTTTCCGTGTGTTTACTACAACGGAAATGAGTCATAGATATCAAAACATTTGGGATAACGCTATGCATTCCTTATTATGTAGGGTTAGGAAATTTTGGTCACAAATTTCAAATTCATACATTACACAGGCAGAAGTTTGGTCACAGGCTAAGTTTAATCGAAATTATGTTTTATACAGGGCGATAATGTTATATATGAAATAAGCTTTCTTCTTTCATCTTCATCATCAGGTAGCGTCGCTCAATGCCTACGGTATAACTTCAGTTTTCTGATCGACCTTTCCATTATTGTCGGAGTAGATACGGCGGATAGTGGGCCCTCCATTCTGCTTCGTAGCTAACATGGTAAAGGCTTGATAACCTCCTTCCTGGCCTATACCACTCCCCGGGTAACCAGCTGACGAGCCACTGCCGACCATCTTCATCATTTGCTACAAAAACAAAATTAAAATAAAATTAGAAATACAACTAGTGGCGTCACATGTAATGAAGAAGTATAAAAGAAAAAAATATAAAGAGAGCGAAACAAAGAACAAAAATTTTTTTCATAATAAACAGTTATTCATAACCCCCCGGTTACAGAATAGTGACCCAAAGAGGCGAAGAGACCAGTAGGCAGACCACCAGCCACATGGATCGAAGACATCGTCAGAGTTCAGGTAGAACGTGGGAATGAGATCGGCGCAGGACCGGAAAGAGTGGTGTGCTAAGGAAGAGGCCTATGTCCAGCACTGAATCGATACATGCTGATATGACGATGAAGAGGATATGCCCCCAGTTTTCGTGAAGAGACGGCAATTGTGACTGCAAGCTAAGCAAACAAACCAAACCGAACTCAACTGACTCTGTAGGGTGTACTTAATCAGAAGTTAATCCAAGTTTTGTTAAAGTCGGCAAAGCTCTGTGCATCGGGTATAGGCAGCGACAAAGGTTTAGAGTTCATTATGAAGTACCTGGATGACCGAGCTTTGCTCGGTATTTTTTTTTTATGACATTTTCTAAAAATGATTCCTAGCTAGATCGATTTTTCGCCCCCGAAACCCTCTATATACTAAATTTCATGAAAATCGTTGGAGCCGATTCCGAGATTCCAATTATTATATATATAATTGATTAATATATATATATATATATATACAAGAATTGCTCATTTAAAGATATAAGATAAGATACAGTGTAATTTACAGGATAATTCGCTGCCTTCAAGAAAAACTAGAGCTTTGGTTTTACGTGAGGCACATAATGGAAGCGACGAAAATTTGGTTAACAGTAATGTCGTTGTTGGCATGCATTTGTCAATTTTTAAAATTTAAAGTAAATCGAATTTTGTATCAAAATATAACATCATCATCATCATTGTCATCTTGAACCAATATCCGCTCACTGCTGGGCACATGAATAGATGATAATTTTATATGATTTTATTTGATGAGTAAATATTAATACTCACATTCACCATGTCCATTGAAGGATTCTGAAAGCCTCTGCAATAAATCAAAATATTTTGTAAGTATACATTCAGAACACTATCTGCCGGTTTCAAGCTTATCGTTTTAACCGATATAAAAAAGGATGCGTTTGTCAATGTATCTTTTTATTTGTAAGTTTTAAACTTTTAGATTGGTGTCGTAGAAATTTCATCAAAATTGGCACAACAGTTTGGTTATTTAGTAAATCCATTCGAAGTAGATTTTTTGGTTCAAATGATTATTCCATACTATTCATAAAAAAGTTGTAATTTAGTACAAAAATATTGTAAGTTTAAAGTTGACTTCAAATAAGCCACTCAAATCAATCATGAATGTTCAAAATAAAAACAAAACAATAATTATTAGTCTACTTGAAATCATATGTTAATCACAATGAGCTTCATACACTCGCAATCGTTAACCATCAATAGAATTCAAAAAACACTTTTCTCAATTTAAAATAACAAGTAGGTGTATTATTGTTTATTTGGTTCCTCTTACCCTGCAGCTTCGGGCGCTGGTGCCGCTGTAAACGAAAAAAGTATTAAGCACCTTATGGAATAATATAGCTAAAACTAAAGAAAAATGTGAATAAAAAAAGGAATGAAAATGAGGACGCATAGTAAGTTCAGCTGCGTATTAGAGAAATTTAGAACGGCTTGACTGTATAATAGCAAATACTCGAGATATCCACCACAGATATGCACATCCCAAAACAAATCATATTCATTTATTTTCAATTTAATTGTTGTTGAAAATAATTAGTCTAAACACCATTAATCTAGTGATATTCACTGAGGAGTTCCATTCTCCACCGTCGCTATTATTAGATCAGCTCGCTGCCACCATCATTATTTATTTAATTTATATGATCAACCTGAACCCAGCAATATAAAAAGCTGCTTCTGCTTTCATGTCCCTTTATTTCTAAATTTCCTTCTCCATCTTCTTCTTCTAAATTTTCACAGTATTGAGGAACCAAAATCATAAAACGTCTAGAAGTCAAAGTTGAAAAAGAATGGTAGAAGTACACTTACCTTCAGCAAAATACATCATTGCGACAACAACAAAGAAAACTGCCACTTTAGCCATGATATTTTAGTTTTAATATCGATTCCTTGTCGTGTAAAACTTTGAAATTCAGTGAGACTCTGAATCTGAAAACTGTTTCGCCTGGTTTATATAAGAAGTCGAAAAGAAATAACCTCATTCTTTCTATGACAAGTAGGCACTTATCATCGGAAAATATTAATGATAACAAAAAAAAATAACGCATGGAGGTTGTTCGGGTAAATTGGAGTAGAGAAGAAAATCATAATATTTAAGTATCAGTTTAAAAAGTATAATTAAAGGCTACTAGTGACTAAACTACATCTGTACTAATCAATGAGCTATCGAAATCATTGAAATATCCCCCTTATTCACGAAAAGTTATTGGACATCAGTTAGTACTGCGCAGTACACGATTGTGGTGCGCAAATTTATGAAACGTCAGATAATTTTTTTATGAATAAGGGGTGCGTACGTCGGTCGCACTTCTCATTTGTATGAAAATTCACAAGTCGTGAGAGTGCTCGACCGACTGTACGCACCGACGGACGGTCGGTCGAGCATTAAAACTGACTTAAAGCTTGAAACTTAAAACTACTTTCCTACTTACTTACTTTACTTTTTTTTTTTGTTGAATGTGGATTTCCGCAAAATAACGCCTAATTCTATCAACAATTAGCTTTAACTTTTTTTTATTATTAGTTTTGATTTATAACAGTGGACTGTTTTACCCCAACGACTAAAATATACCCTATTTCTGCGATGTGTGCACAAGTGACAGTCTCTTGGAAAATCTATGCAAAATGACGCTGATTAGAAACGGTCTTTCAAACATCACTAATTGTTTGTTAAAGTGACATGCGAATGATTTCTTCACGTGGAACTTTACCCCATGTAAAGTGGCACAGAATACAATGTAGAACTGACATCTGCAGTGACGTAGGTACCTACAGGATCCAGTGTATAAAATGTTAATTGATGATTAACGAAAAATAACAAAGTAACGCGTGTCTTTTTGCTTTTCTGAGAATTTATCAATAGCTACCTAAGTCAATAACTAATCTGTCAGCAGTGTGAGCACATCAATCAATCTTAAATGTTTACTTAGAAGTCCTTCGTTCAAAATTAGCCTCAGTTCTATGCCAGACTTTGTAGGAACTGTGCGGCGTGAATCAGAAGGGTTATTTTTAGGAGTTTATAGGTTTGTACATTGAACTGTGCCTACCTTTTTAAACGAGTAAGTCCAATAATTATCGAGCTAGTAGTAGTTTATAAGTTTCATGTCATTATAATAAGTGTGGCTCAATCAAATAAGTCGGTATAATTATGAAAAGGTTTGTCGGGAAATCGAAAATGTGACGATTTTGGTATTGTTTTATTTTTCTCAAACTCGTTTCTTACTTTGCGCCTTTTAATTTTGTTTGAGCAACAAATTGATGTATTCAAAATTCCGTTGCTATTGCGGTTATAATTCAGAGAATGCTTGGAAACATACAGTTTTTTAAAAAAGAGCGACTTCGAAAGCATTTAAAATAAAGCTTTAACAAATTTTATGGAAATGCTCTAGGGATCTACAACAAATAACAAATTTTAAAAGATATTTTTTTAAATGGTGTATGCACATTTTTTTTTTAACTTGTTTTGTAGAATAGAAGAGAATAGAAAAACTCTTTATTGTACACCAGAAACAAAAATAAACACAGTACAGAAGAATTACAATAGGTAAGCAAGGGTAGTACAATGGGCGGTCTTATCGCTGAAAGCGATTTCTTCCAGACAACCTTTGGATGGACAGTAAAAAACATTTTTCAAACATTTATATTTTTTTTTCCTTTTTTTTTTGTACTCATTTTATAAGTCTGAGACCATTGCTTTTAAAAGCACAGACATTTTGTTCTTTACTGCTTAACCTATGAAGTACCTACCTATAAATATGTACAAGGGATCTTTGTAAATAAAATAATATATTTGGATATTAATATTATAATTAGGAAGGTATAATGTAAGGTACTTAACATAACGCTAAAAAGTAGGTTAGTATATTGTTACATATATATTTTAGTCCGTTGTAAACATTAAACGAATCTTTTTTAATTATTATGTAATATTATTGCATAAGTATGAAAAATAAAATTTTATAACTAAAACTTGGTTTGTTCAGCTTTCGCTTACGTGAATTTTTGACTCTTTTAAAACAAATTAGAAAAGACAACACAAGTTTATTTTTTCAATAATAATTATGTCCTACCTACACATCAGTCCATAATTTTGTCCCAACCAGATCCACGACTTTTTTTTTATAAATACAATTAAATTCTTTAATATTTTCATCATAATTAATGTGGATTTTCTGGGAAGTAATGTTAGTATGAACGTTGTTTCATTTCGTCGACATCAATGGGCTGTGGACCTATGGGAATGACCCTCTTTGAGAGGATACTGTAAGACTAAGTACATAGGAAATTTATTAGTCATCAACGTTTGAAAATTTGTAGTTTTCTGCGTTGACTTTTCCATTGTCATTTCTTATAGATGATATTTGCGCGACTATCTTCGGGGGCTCCCCGTTGACGCTGGACATGTGGCTTGAACTGCTAACACCATATCCTTGAAAATCACTGTAGATTTTTGACCCAGGTTTAGCGTATATTGGCTTCATCTTAGGGAACTGGAAAAATAAACAATCAGTTAATTTTCATTTTTTTTTTAATCTACTGGGTTGCGTTTAGCCCCTAGCTCTTGTGATAGTTTGATGTTAGAATTTTTAATTGTTTTTTTTCCAAATTACCATGGGCATTGTTTCTTTTTTTATGTAGCGGAATTAAAATTTGTTTTGGTAACTGCTAAACACGTGGCTTTAAATAACAACACTAGCTAGCCCTTTCTCAATTTTATTCCAGTTTTATTTTAATTGGCGACAGTTTTACTTAACTTGTCTACTTAACTTGATCAGTAAGCATATATCCGAAATTTTACGGACGAAACTTCAGGTTAAAATCCAATTTAACAAATATTATAGACGGGTTAGAAACAAAAACAAATAATGTGAAAATAAATTAATATTTACCTCGGGTATTTCGAAGTCAGGAACGTAAACTTTGGGTCTCTTCGTTTCAGGAAAGTTAAACTTGGGTACTTTTATTTCTGGAACTTCATACTTGGGTACTTTTATTTCTGGGACTTGAAACTTGGGGACTTTTATTTCAGGAAACTGAAAAGATTGCTGTAATGAAACATTATGGATTAATGGAAATAGATACTTTTTGGATTGGATATAGTTTTTAGGAATAACGACTCAGACATCGCCACATCAATTTGAACCGTCCATATTTTTGATAGCAACTGAGTTAATTAAGTGGTTCATATCATTTTACACATTTAATTGGACAACTTTTTAAAATTATAATGCAAATGGTTAATAATTTCTAGTTACTTAGTAAGTAACTAGAAATTATGGGTTTAATCTATGTTGAGGTGCCTGGGAAACAATTTGTTTATTAGAAGAATACATTATTTTTAATTTAGATAGTAATACCTCTCCACATAAAGACTGAACTTCACCTTAGTAAGAAATAAGAAAGGTTAAGGGAAAAAGGGTTTATTTTTGGAGTAAGAGCGTCGAACGAAAGTAATGAAGACGTGGGAAAACGAATTACACAGCTAAAGTCTTGATGGGGGGTAATTCCGCAAGACCTGAAGATGGAAGATGACAGCCTGCAGCATAGCCATGGCGGAATGATGACCAAGATATAGTTGTAGACTAAGATGCAGACGGAGTCGAGGCTATAGGGAGGTGGTGGATTCGATGAGCGTGCTCATGAAAAGACAACCCAACAGTAGGTTGATGTGAGTTAAAGTAAACAGAGATAGAGAAATAGGGATTAAATACAGCAATCACTTACTCTTTGAAAATGACGGATTTCTACATACTGGCCTGTAATATGGATGTCATCTAGAAAAACTTTACATATATTGCATATTATTCTTATTTCCGTTTGTTTCACTCTTGTCATGTGAAGATTCCCACTAGGAAAGTATTTCAGTCGTAGCAGTTCTATACACATTACCACTATTTTATCCTGTCAGTACCGACTGTTAATACTGATTTCTTGAAATCGCGAAAAGGGACCTTAATGCTTGGACCTTTGTGAACTCAATTAAAAATATATAGGATTTGCTTTTCTCAAATCAGTGACGAGTTGAAATCAAAAAGAAATAAATGAATATCCGCAACTTAACGCGTGCTGAAATTTTATATATTCTGTGTAGACATGTCGATGTTTTACTTGACCATTAGATGCTTAAGCTTCAAACGAATAAGACGGTTACACAGCAGGATTGATAAAAAGTAGTACTGGGGGAATCTCTGGAACGGAGATATTCTGTAAATCACATTTAGGCAACGCATAAAAATACCAATGTCCCTAAAAACTTACCAGCACCTTGTCTTAAAACCTTACGGTTGTTACACACAAAAAATATTTACCTTTATTATGTTAGCAATCCCCTAAAAATAATTTTATTATAATACAAATGAATAATTAGAAATATTTGATTTTACATATTGGTGTCAAGGAAGAGTTTTCCATATATATCTTATTAAATTTTAATTTTAAATATTCGTTGTGCATCGAGTTCTTTTTCATTGTCGTTGTATGTATACAAAATACATATATACGGGGATAAAAGTAATTTAAATATTTACCCTCTTAATATTAATATAGATAATAATAGATACTTAGAATACACCTAGAACAATATATATATATAGAGAAACCACGAAATAAGAACACAAATTGTAAATAAATTAAATCAAGTGTGTTTCTAGAATAAAAATAGGTCTACATTGAACTTAAATGATACTAGAACATTTGTTTTATACTTTATAACCAAGAACCATTCAATAAGTATTATGTATATGGGATTTCTTTTATGTGAGTACTTTTTATAGTAGTTTAAACATATATGTATATATAAGTAAAAGTTAATGCAAAGCTCTTATCCTACTTTTGGAATAGAAAATGTAAAACATGTAAATTTTTAAATTGTATTTAATAAAGAAAAAAATAATTACTTTTTCAAAGACATTGTTGATTCTAATTATTAATTTATTCAAATTGCGATAAAGTAATTTAAAATTATAAATATTATTATAATAATATAAATACAGCTATCGCTGCAGGAATTTCCTTGTGTAAGTCAACATTATTTATGCATGCTAAGTTATGAAAATAAAACGAATAAGTCTTTATGGTTATTGATTAATATAATATAATAATAAAAATAATGCATACTAAACTTATCTACTACGGAAAAAATATATCTGAAATGTGGATTAATGCCTGTTTTGTTTACATAGAACTTTAGCTTATCTGCCAGTTAATAATTAAAAATGTAATAGAACAACACATATAATGTTATTAAACAATTTTATTTACCATTAAAAGCCGATCGATCCCCTAAAATGTATTAATTAATTAATTAGTTAGTTAAAAAACCAACATAAGTTTAGTCATGTGCTGTGTAGTGTGCTGTGTCCCTGTAAACTAGTTCGTCTTTGCATTCTTCAATATAATTATGTTTACCTTTAGATACCAAAAAATTGTAAATTACCAAATAATATAATATATCTTTTATTTTTTAAATGAATTTTGTTGTGTTTTATGTTTGATAACTGTGGTGTTGTTGGGTTTTTACTCGTTCCTTACCGGCGACTGCGCCACACTGTAACCAAACATAAGAAATATCACTGAAAGATATTTATGGCATGGTAACCAACTCAAAATAATGTAACTCTGTAAATATATATTAACTCTACATTTAGCAGTATCATACTGAATGAAAAAAAAACATAAAATTCAACAAGTCCAAAAAAAATTAAGAAAATGTAGAAAAATAAGAAACTATCAAAAAAAAAAATCCAATGTCATAAATATTTTCATGAAAGGTATTTAATAATAATTAAATTGTTCGAAATGAGGTAAAGAAAATCAGAAAAGAGTAGGTAGTACTGACAGATTTCGCCATCATTACTACATGCAATACAAAAAACCTGGATTCCAAGGTTTTTTATTAATGATTTCATGAAATACTCATGAGTCAAAATATTGAATAAAGATTAAGACAATTTCTTTATAATATGATCTATTTTGATATATATAAAGGATAGGAGGAAAGCAGAAAACTGAAAATAGTTATGTTAGGGATTGGAGTAAATAAAATCAACTGATTGGTTAAAATATAATACAAAAAATAATACATACACGAAACCCCGTTGTGGATCAGTAACAACTGAAAAAAAAACGTAAAAATTTGTAACAACTTGTACAAAATAAAAATAACAGTATCCCTATTTTTATTTCTTTATTTGACTGAGTAATGAGACGAGCAAGTCGTTCACCTGTCGTTCGTAAGTGCTACGTCTTCCCATATTTCCCTTGGTCACGCCATAAATTGAGAATGACTGGACAAATACAGCATTTTATTTTAAATATTTGTTGAGGTCTGAGGAAGGTTCATATGAAAGAATAAATGGAAATGTTGCCCGGAAAATTGGAAAGTTTGGGAAAAAATGTGGATAATTTTATTTATGGTATAAATAAAAAATATAAGTAGGTACATACATGTTTCCGTTATCCCGTTGTGGTTCGACGTGACTACTGTCGAGCCTCCCTTATCGTTACTGGTAGAAGATACTGCAATGCCATGGAAAACCCCACCGGGTGGTGGCTTGGCGTTCGCCACATCAAAAGTGGGAAAATTTAAAAAGCCATTATTTCCAAAAAACGGAAATTGTCCAAAACCGGGTAAGCGTGGAGGTTGAGGAAGGCGCGGAAATTGCATCTGAAATTAATGTAAGCCTACTTCACAAAGACGAACTAATTGTGTGTGTGTGTGTTTGTGTGGTGTATACTGTAGGTGCGTTGCTATCGTACCTGCGGAAACCTGAAACAAATTAATGGAACTATTTAAACTTATAAGGTAAGATTGAGGAAGTATGCAAGACAATGATTAAAAGACGGATTGGTGTTCTTTGTGCGAATGAGGTTAGGCGGAAAGGATGTGACACACGACACATGGACTCTACACAAACAAGTTTCTATAACTCCAGAAACCAGTAGAGGATGTCAGGGAGTTGGGATCGTAGCATGAGGAAAGATCTAGATCTGGTCTCACAGAACAAAGAAAACTTAAAAACTATAACAAAACAAGTTCCGACGAGCAAAGGTCGAACTCGGTGTTATTGGATTCGAAAGCGGACCAGTTACCGCTTGGTCGCCAGGAAATAAGTGCCAGATTTAATAAATACAAAACTAAGATTAAAGATGGATCTGATCATTACAAAAGCAAGTCGTAATGGTTTGACACTTAGAATAGGCTAATGTTAAAATACGTTTACCATTATAATATTTTATATGTATTGCGGTGGTTTAGCGTTTATTGGTTATTAATTACACCGATTAATATTACAGCAATTGAAACATACCCTCTGAATCCGTAGTTATTAAATCCTCCTAAGTAACCTGTAGAGAGAAAACTCAATCAAAAGTTTATACAACATCAAGAAAACCAATCTAGCAAATTGCATGACGAACAAGATCTGCAGTAGGTATGCAATCAACAGAGGTATGTAATTTCACAAGTTAAATCTAGAACATTTTGACCACGTCATCATTATTTGAACAAATGTTCTACTACGAGTATGTGCGTATGATATTAAATTTATATCCAAACAATAAAGATCCAAATATCTACTATGGCAGCGGTTATAGACAGATATTACGTTACCAACAAACGCTTTTGCAACACAACTAATGAGAAGGCGTTCACCAAGATGTTTGTCAACCTCTAATGTGGAATATTAACCATTAAGTTTTCGTTTACGTGCACAAGTCCAAGTTAATTCTAATTGCAACATATGGGAAAGTGGTGCTTTAATGAAAATTCTTCAACACTTTTGGAGAGAACACGCTTTAACTGTATTTTTCCTACATTCGTGCACTTCAACAAAAAATCGTTCATAAATATTCCACCATTTATTTATACACAGTAACACACAAATTTGAGAAATACAATAAATGTGGAATCATTGACAGCGACAGACTGCGAGCTGACCTGATGATAGAGATGGAAGGTAGATAATGAAACTCCTCAATGACCGCCTAACAGTAGAGACAACATGATGCTTGGGGTTATTTTCATCTGCATGCACCATTTGTCACCATTGGTGACAAATGGGACGCTTTATAAATATAATTCCCAGTTGTCACCACTGGGGACATGGAAGGTTGTGACAACTGGGAATGACCCGCAGTATCTATTTATTAAACATATTGGTTCGTAATTCGGTACCTATTTTTTATCAAAGTTTGTCTGGAAGTAAAATCTTTTTCAAAGTTCTTATTAAATAAATCTGAGCTCTAATTAATAATTAACAAACAGCTTATTATTGTTTACCTTCAGCCACAGCCGCAAGCAGACAAACTGCGACAATCGTCGTCGTATGTCCCATTATCAGGCGAATATGATAGCACAATTCAATATTAAAGTGTTTAACGCCTTAACCAACTGTCGGAGTAACACTGGGAACCATGAATTCAAGTGTTCCTTTAAGTATAATTCATAATGTTGTTATTTAAAGCGTCTCAAGCTGAACAAACTTGCGTGACAAATCCATACAGGCCATACAGTCAGCACCTCGTTCTTGGAAACGGAGAATTGAAAATTTTAAGTGAGAAAAATAATTGTCTTGCTTTACGTTCAGTGGGTCTACCTGCCGATTGTACATTGTTTGTTTAAGGTTTTTTTGTATTTTTCAGACCATATTTCAAGTAACCCATGAATAACAAGATTTACAGCCGATTTATGTAACAATTCCAAGGAAATTGTCAAGTCACTTTATTTTTTTCCATCCATAACAAAGAATATATTTTACTTTTTCAAAGTTTTGAAAAAGATCCAGCATCGATTTAGAAAGTGTTAGCGAAATTCGACATGAGATTACGTATGAAATTTCAGTCTGTGATTAGGTTAGACTTACAAAAATACTTTTCGGTTTATTTCTGTTACTCGGTATTTAGCATTGAAACAGAAACCGATGTACAATAGCCATGCACCACGTGGATCCGTAAACAGCGCTTTGTTCTGTAAGTGGATACGTGTGTATCAAATGCGCATATATAATTGTGTATTTAGCTGAATATTCTTATGCCAAATCCGCTGCTTACACGTTTTCTTGTTAACAACTAGGCGCGCCCCAAGGTTTCACTCGCATTGACTGTTATCCCACAGGAACGGTTAATCTTTGCGGTATAAGAAGTATACGATACTCTTTTCTAGGATCTAAAGCATATTTATGCCAAATATCATTGAATTCCGTTGAGCCGTTTTGGAGCCTATTCCAAACAATTTTTCAGACAGACAAACAAAAGTACGATAAATAGTAGGCTTAATTAATAAAATCCGTTTATTTTAAACTAGCTGCGTCCCACGGTTTCACCCTCATAATTCAAGTTTTCCCGCAATAACTCTCTTAAAAGCAACATATTTGCCCCGTTTTTGTCACATTCTTCATTGATGCTTAGCTCCTATTGGTCGTAGCGTGATGTTATATAGCCCTATAACCTTCCTCGATAAATGGACTATTCAACACAAAAAGTATTGTTGAATTCGGAACAGTAGTTCCTGAGATCCTAGCGTTCAAACAAACACACTCTTCAGCTTTATATATTAAGTACAGATTACAGGCAGACACTTTTGTTTTATTATTGGTGGGTATAGATTATTATCGGAAATGATACATTGATCCCAAACCATAGCAATTGAATAAATAGACCGATGCTATGTACCGGATACAAAACAAAGATGCGCGTTTGAGGAAAGAGAGTGCTGGCCTCTAGCTAAAATCTTGTTCACTCAAGACTTGAAGACTTCCAAAAAGATACATTTTCCAAGACTGTTTTTATAATTAACATATTTTATTAGTCTTTCTCTTAGAAAGTATTTGGCTCCGCACGATTTGTGCATTTAGCTAATGTCTAGTATTTATATTATTAAGTTTTCGTTAAAATAGTCAATATGTCAAGTCACTATTCAATAGATGAAAATCATTCAAAGCCACCTAACGGATCTACTTCTTCAAAGTGCTAATTTCAGTTCATTGACAGTGTCGGTACCTAAGCTTCCAAAAATTGTTTGCACAAGTATTTTATTTCTTTTTTTTTATTATTTGCTTTGAGTCTGGGTTTTTGTACGACCATGGACGTCGTAGTTCCTGATTGCCTAGATACAGAAAAAATCTAGATAGGCATCTGGATCTATGATTTATATGTATTTACATAAAACGGTACTGTCGATCCGTAAAAATAACGATTTAATTAGGTGATGTTTCAACAAAAACAATAATTGTACAAACGGCAATACGAATACAGATATTTTTTTTTAAATAAGCTTCCAACAGATCCGATCTATAAACTTTATAGATGGGAACAATGGAACTTAGTGAGTAAACCAATCCGATACAGTAATATAATCGATTTCAGAAAAGCTTAAACAATCAGTGGACAGCATACGATAATTAAACCTTTTTTCATCTATATGATATCTTTGGCATTTACGAAAATCTAATAAAAAGAGCTCTATACTCGTTTAACACACAAAGATTATATTTTGATTTGTCAACATATTCATGTAACATAATATAAATATGTTATTATATTGATGCTGCATCGTAAATTGAGATTTACTTTAAAGGCCACTCACGCAAAACGTCGATATTAATCGACGATCGATGTAATATATTAATTAATACACAAAATTCACTATGAAGTATTTGATCTAGAAGTTAAAATTTAAAAGGCAAGGCGGACGTAGATTCATTTAATTAAAACAAAACACATAGTTGCGTAAAAATGTCGTAACTTGGATTTCTCACTCGTTTCTGTATATGGTTACATGACACCGTATATTTGGTTTGAGCTCAATAAAAATGTAGGTAACAATTTTCTTATGAAGACGCGGCATAGGGCTTCCTTCCTTCATCAACTTCATCCTTCTTTCATCAACTATTTCTTGTTTAAAAGATACGGAGATTATAGCTAACGGCTATTAAAGCATAAAAGCAGAAAAACTAAAATTGGGTCAGTGCCATCACAGAATAATTGATTAAGAATATTGCTTTTCGTGATATGTAATTAAAGTTATTTATAGCCGCAATGTCGTAAACATTTTACACAAAATTGTAGACAATAATAAATGTTAGTTTCTTTATTAGTCAGTTACTAGTTGCACCCCGCGTTTTTACCCGTTGAGTTATCGTTTCCCGAAGAAACTTTGCATTTTCCCGTGATGAAAATGACAATGATGATTATGACCCGTATGCCAGTCATGAATAGCTTTTTGAAGTGAAACTTCTAATGCAACTTCCAACAAGGTTGCGTTAAACGTTTAACGATACCATGGAGGGAGTATGAAAGCACTGTTGCGTTTGAAAAATGATAATTAAAAAATGCGATCAATTGTGAATTGTAAGCAATGTTAATAAAGTTTGTCTTAAAGAATCAATATGATTTCACTATAAACCAATTTCTACCCTTTCCAATTTTCATATCTAGATTACGAAGTTTCACTTCTTCCGCGCGGAGGGACTCCACGCAATTTTTTTTTCTTTTTTTTTCTTCAGTCAATGAATATACAAACTCAGAACAATTATAGTTCAGTAACAAACAATCTTACCTCTTTATTATATTAGTATAGACGTACTAAGAAAATGTTAAACATATTATTTATAATTACTGACAATTAGTCACGAGTCACAACTAATTTAATCAAAAGACAAGTTTAACATCTGCTATTCAAATCTGTAGATATTTAATAACTATTGATAAAAACCTGCTTATATATTTTCGTCAATACGGTAGTTCTCTAGTAGGTTTTGCATTAGTATTCGTTCCTTGTATTTCGGTGACGGATTGAGCAATGTTTCATTGTCATTGCCAATGTAAATGCCATTGTGATGGTGTGCGCTTAATGGGCCATTGTATCAGTGTTATCGATTTAAGAGCTTAGTGCGTAGACTTCTCATTTGCGACAACAACGATTTAACTCTTGTAAAACTAATAATTAATAGATAAATCAGCATTGGGCTGTAACCTCTTTTCAAAGATGGCAGCCCTGAAAATCGAGTAGGCCGAGGGATTGGTTTGATATAAAAAATGGCGGGAATCCTTGATATATAAAGCTGTTGGATGGAAGATAAAAAATATAGAAGTAGTATAACTAAAGGTAAATGGCTTTATTGGTCTGCAAAGGCTAACACTCTTCAATATAAAATTAAGGAGATCACACATATGTGTTATAGGAAACACATGTTTCTCGGAAATGATTAATAGAGAATAGAATAGAATAGAAAACTCTTCATTGTGCACAAAAAAAAAAAATTAAACTCAGTACAGAAAAATTACAATAGGTACAATGGGCGGTCTTATTGCTGAAAGCGATTTCTTCCAGACAACCTTTGGATGGAGAGCAAACAACATTTTTCGATAGAAGCGTGGGATAGAAGGGTGTTCCTAATCGGATGAGTCGATTTTGATTTTGTTTGAAAGGATATAATTTTTTGGGTCGAGAGTTTTTGTTATATTAATTAATATTAATTATAATACCCCTATAACAGCTTTCTGAGTAACGTAGCAATTATTATAAAAATCTACAAAATTAAATATCATGCCTTTGTTAACTTGTTATTTATGTATATCAACCATTTTGGTTTGCCATCCAATAAACAGTCTGAAACCTGAAAATTTTAATTTTAATGAGAAAACACGGAACATATTTACGTCCTCCGGCTGAAGGTTGTTCGCCATTCATAATCACCAAACAACACAGAGGCTTTCAGAGGAAAGATGTGACGTCATGCCGGCTTGAATAAAGAATAAAAAAAACTTTGGTAATGTTGCATTTAACGTTAGTGACTCACGAGTAAAACATTTGTTAGTAAATACATCTATAGATATGCAAATTCATTTTCTATTGCAAAAATCGGGAGCTGTGAAGTTTTTAAAGTACTCTCTGGGTGGTTGGTCGAGGCGACTTACATTAATTTATATAAAGGCAGGAGTGGTAAACACCGAAAACAGTAGCTAGTTTTCAAGAAAAATGTTTGGTGTGTATTTAGAAGCTTCACAAGCGAATGAATGGTGCTATGGTGATGGGACGCTACACACAAGAAAAACATAGATGTAATACTTACTAATATTATAAATCGGAAAGTTTGTGTTTCTGTGTTAGTGTGTTGGTTCTCTATTCATGCCAAAACGGCTAAATGGACTTTGATGAAATTTAATATATAGATACTTAGGTTCTTGAATATAACATAGGGTACTTTTTATCCCATAAAAATAATTGTTAAAAAATAATTTTCCAGTTTACTAAACAACGGGTCATGCATATGAAATTTTGTAAATAGGTACTTTAGGTCCTGGATACTTAAATAGGATACTTTCATCCCATGTTTATTGACGGTTCCTGTGGGATAACAGTTATCGCGAGTAAAACCGCGAGGCGCTGCTAGTCAAAAATAAAAAGATGAATGAATACCTACAGTTGATAAGATTCTGCATCCGCATTGCATAGCTAAAGGATATTGTCCGAATTCCTGAACAATGTGCTTACGATTCACCACATTGTAGCCGCAGATATCCGGTTTGAATTATTATAATGGTACCGATGCATTCTTTGACGGACAATCGAAATTTACTTTTGTGATACACTCGGAACAAAAAAAATTGGTTTTCTGTAAAGTTGGTTTACGGACAACGTCATAACAAGCAAGCGCAAATTGGCGCAAGCGTATAACGAGCGTAACGGGACAATGACTCATCCTTTTTCGTGCATGCAACAGGCGTACATCGATTTATTAGACGTTGTCACATAAAAAATTTACATGGTATAATTTTCCATACTGCAAAGTGGCTGAAAAAAAGTGATTGAACGATATCAAATCAAGTGCATTGATCACAAAACCCAATTATTGATTTATATGCAATTATTTTTTGGGTTATTCAACAGATTCTTTCGAAACCCGGTATCATAGACGATCTTTGTAAACTGCATTGTTCTGTGCTCCATTTTCCTTCAAACGAAAGTCTTGCCTCTATTTTCCAAGGCCAATATAATGTCTTACAAGGAAACAATATAAACCTTTACAGGTATGACCACAAAGAACATTTTTGCAGATCAAAGATGTAGCTCTTAAACATTTTGCAGAGTCTTGCAGACTTTGACCACATGTAGCACACACAAACATTGTGTTACCACAGCCAGAGTAATGACACTTAAGCAATGGCTTACCGCACGCCCATCGACTGCCGATGGAATGGGTGTACTTACGTGCGCGGCTGTGACGCATTGACCGTGACACGGACGTGCAGCCTCGGGGAAACACACGACTTGGGAATAGGGCTGGTGAATCTCCGTGACTTTGGGAATAAGCTGGTCACGTATCTTTCTTTCAAGATTGGGTCGCGTTTGTCTAACTCACCTGGAGTCTGAGCTATGCCACATGAGATTCCTTGCCGAAAACGCGTGATGTCATAATGCGCTTTAAATATCTTTTACGAATAGCGCCTGTTTCCGCCACGTTATTTTGACAGTTCAAAATGAGTGCGTTACGAATCTAAGTGTTCATAGCGATTAACGGCCTTGGGACCTTATTCGCTATGCCACATGAGATTCCTTATCGAAAATGTGTAATGTCATTATGAGTTTTAAACTTATTTTGGACTCCAAAATTTCTTGAAACGCGCCTGAAACGCGCTAGCTTCCCACTTGTTATTTTGACGGTGCGAAGCGGCCCTGGTTACACGCTTGCTAAGAAAAAGAAGTAGACCGATAAGGAATGGTATTCAAAATCACGAGCTGCGAACTTACTCCGAAAAAAGTTCCAACCAATCGTTAATTATTATTGAATGGTGTCGTTTCGTTTCATTTCGAAACGTCTTAATTCCAATATCAATCCAATTTCCATTTTGTGTGAAAACCTGCTGATCTTTCCCGATCGACTAGACAAATGATTATGCTAAAATTGAGGCGATATCATCATTATTTCACCACTCAGGTATCGTGGTTATGGTCATTTTAGTCGTGGGTTCACTGTTCAATGACAGGCTCAGGCATATGTTCCTCAGTCGTTGTGAGTTTAGTTAGGTAGAGCCTTGACCGTGATATGGACGTGCAACCTCGTGGAAATAACAATGGTGATAGTGAGGGATAGTGGGGGTGTGTAAGGGGTAGTGGGAGTATGTCAGAGGATGAGGGTGAAGTCAGTGGATGATGTTAGAGCGTCACATGTAGAGTTGACAGTCTTTCCTCAAAATGGGAGAAAGTGGTCACGGGAAGAAATCCTGAGGTGTGCAAACTGTTATCTGTGTATGTATCCCACATGTTTAACTTCCAGAATATGTCTCTTCGCTTAAATCGAATAATCTTGTTATAAGGCAGACAACAGATATCTTGGAGCCCAGCCCTGCACCATACAAGTAAATCTGTATCATTAAGGCAATTTGATGATAGCTTACATCCTACTTGGTCTTATTGGGAGTGTACTGAAGGGCAAGAGCGAGTGCAGGGTGAACAGCGCCATTTCCAAAATTTACCGGTAGTGCTATCACAAATTGATATTGCAAATTAAACGATCGTATAATAATAATTTTATACAATGTATTCATACATTCACGCTATAAAATTAAGCAAGTTTTCTGAATATATTGACAAAAATAACGCAGCCAGGTACCTACCAAAGATGATAAAACCGTTTGTACTGGTTCGATTACAAAAGCTACTTATACTCTACCACGCCTTAGCCCTTCTGTTTCCGTAACCATGTCAACGTGTTTAGATTCCACAACGCCTCTCATGAGCTAAGTAGGACGTCGGGTTTCCCAACGATTTGCCTAGCTAATTTCCCGTTGCTACCAAACTTGTCAGACAATAACGTCATTAAATCAAAAAGGATAGTGTTATGGACGAGAGTCGGGTGGGGGGATCGCTGACTGCCAGGATGTCGTCTCGAGCGAAGCGCAGTGGGTTTTCTGAAGGCTGCGTCGCGAGCCGCATGCCAACACCGCGGATGACCTCGCACGGCCCTATTAAAACAAGATACCTCGCCGGACCGGCATAGTGTCACCAATATTCCCAAGCATGAGGTTCATCTGCGTGTTTTTCTGTCTGGCGGCGGTGGTGAGGCAGGCCGTGCCAGCTCCCGCGAATGGATTCGTGTTTCCGGAAGAGCGGAGACAGAAGAAATTGGAGCCAGTGATAACGCCACCTGTTCTGCCGGTGTTGGAGCATCTGGAGCGCGATCCGAGCACGTTGCTTCCACATGAGAGGCGCGTTGGTCAAGGGACGAATCCTCGACACTTTGGAGGCGGTTTTAATGTGGCTCCTTCTGGGAACGGTGGTCTGACCGCAAGTGTTAGCAGCAGCGCATCCGGTGCAGGGTTGAGTCATTCTGCATCTCAGTCATTCTCTTTCGGGTTCAGCGAAGGATTCAGTGCGTCGCAATCCGCCAGCCAGGCGTCGTCTTTCAACGGCTTCGGAAGGTCAGTGACACTTTATGGTCAAGTTATGACGCCCACATAATGTTTAGTCGGTCAGGTTAGTGACACAAGATCCTTGTTAGCAGGACGATGCTACTGATGTGTGATGTAACTGCGGAACGAAAATATCCGTGTCATTATTTCGCGACTAACAAGAAAGCACAAAAAATTGTGTACTTACTTGTGTTACATGTAAATGTTATATAAAAGCTACCAGGATGTTTAAGTTCAACAAAAAAACATGAGAGACAAACAAGCGCAGAACCACTATCAACAATTGAATCCTCCATAGAAAAAACTTCAACGCTCATTTAGTTTATCATATTATTTACATTCGAAGACTTACTATCTTTCTCATATTGTAGGTATTGTTTTATATTCCTTGTTTTCTGTATTAAGCAAGTGTTTTTTGTTGTTTGTTAGTCCTTGTTTGCAGAAGAAGTCAGGTATGAACAAACTTGATGCTCTTTCCTTTACTTCTGTTATCTCTATTAATGAAACATTATTTCACACAGGTTACCTTAGTCCTTGTTTCACAACATTTTGTCGATTTCTCTCCGTTTACTCATTTGCAAAGTTAACCTTCAGGTCAAGTCTATTCAGATCCTATTGATAAGTAAATTCGAAAGACAAACACAGCTGTTCATGTGTAGAATTTAACTGCCAATCATGAATAATACCTAAGGCCTAGACAGTAAAGTACCTAGAGCCACAAGTTAATTAGAAACATAACCGTAACCATATTATTTACCATAATTATATTTTGTTATTATTTATTTAGTTCCGGATATTTTTGCCTATTGATAAAGGTATCGCGTCTTACGTAAGGCGTTTTGGTGATATTTACTGGACACACATCGGTTTAAAAATTTAACAATACGTTAATTGTAGTGTAGGTGTTTCTAAATTTTTTTCGTACATGAAGTAAACGTTAGTGAACATCAATTGCATTTTATTTTCAAGTTGTATTGCGATATTTTTTTATTTTATGAGTCTCAAATTCAATCACCAGCAGGTTACACGTTAGCTGTGTCCAATCTAATGTTCCATATTACCGATGGTGACATAAAATGAAAAATAAATAAATAAACAGCATAATTTTAGTGCGTGTAAAATTTTTTGTACGTGTACAAGTTTCGTCATATTATATTATTTAGTGAAATGTTTTCAATCATTTGATTATAGAACTCTGTGGCACGGAGGCTTATAGGAATGATTATTAAAATGTACTTTTATTACAAAAATATAAATGTGTCTTTCGGAAGTCTATTACAAATATCCACTACACCATTTCAGGGCTAAATGATAAGTAGCCAGCAAATTGTTCACTAAATAAGACACAGCCGTAATTAAGAAGTAATCTGATATAAAAAAACAACAAAATATGTCGTGTGTTTTTTTTTATTTATTCATTTATATATTTATTTCAATTGAAGCGTTAGTTGCCTACGTTATGTGCTGTGATGACATCAAAGACGTTTAAATATTTTATGATTTGAAAAGTTCTTTCTGAATTTTCAGTGGCTTCAGTGGCAGTCAAGCTAGCAGCCAAGCAGCTTCGTTCGCTGGCGCTGGTAACTCGGTATCAGGGGCGGCGTCGTCAGCATCAAGTCTTGGAGGAGGAAGCTTTGGTGGCAGTCAGAGCGCATCCCAAGCGTTCGGCTTTAACACCCTCAATGGGTTCCAACCACCTGATGTAAGTTGACTTGACGGGCTATTGAAAGCTCTTCAGAAGCGAACTCAGTGCGTATTTATTGGACAATCATATATTATGTACAGGTAGAAACGATAAAGGCATGACTATAGAAGATAGATAGGGATGAAGTGTAGGTGACAAACTGTTAGGCAACAACTGCCCTTATATCCTCTTAACTTAGAATACAAATACAGCTATTCTTAAGACATGGGACAGACAAATAAAGATGACCTTCGTAGATGAATGTTCAACAACCAGTCTCCACTCAACAACCTATAATCGATGGACTGATATAATTTATGATGTAATCAAGTTACATATTCCTTTCGCGTAATCCGATTGTGTTTGGGCAGTTAGCCAGGCAGTGAGTCAGCAATTGAGTAATGATATAATTAATCTATCGGTTTGCCTTTAGATAATATAGAGTGAATGTCCAAAGTCAGTGAAAATCTTGAAATAACACGCATGTGATTATTTTCCATGCGTACAGTGGAATTGGCAGTTAGGATAAGGTCACTAGTTTTTGCCACTGATTGTGTCTATTTTTTTTTAACAAAGAAACAGCTTTCTCAACAATGACTCATGTGTCCGATGTCTCGTTTTAACAGAAACTTGTAATGTAGCGGGTTTAGCACCGCTAGAGACCGCAATAAAACCTGACTGGAAACGACGCGGTCGACTATATAGGGCTCCAGATGAAACCTGTTTGAATTTTCTCAGAAAGTAACATTTCTTTGTCACATTCCAGGCTACCTTTGGCGAAGGTCTGCTAGACATCAGGCACCGAGGAGTCCCCAACTTCCCATTCCCCAACTTTATGGGCAGGACTGGTAGGAGCAAAGGCGTCGGTGCTGCAGCCTTCAGAAGTGGAAACTCCAGTCCTAGAAGTCGAGATGGCATAGTCACTTTTGTAGTGTCAGACTAATAGACTAGAAGTAGATCTAGTTTTTATCGTAATATCAAGCAGGTAGTAAGATGGTAAGCGTACCTCACACCACACCGTCTGCATAAGTCATGGGACTAAAGAATCGTAGGATAGATCACTGAATATCTAGATATCTGTGCTTTGACAAACTGACAAGAATCTGGGATTCAAGCAGACGTTTCCCTTCAATAACGAATACCAAAATTCGATTCTCGCGACGGTGCTGTGTGAGATTTGCTTGAGAAACTTCCAAAAGTTTACGTTATGAGCTTCAGAGTGACGGTGTTTACAATTGCAACTTACTGTTCATTGGTACTCCGTAAGCGCTGATTTTAACAAGTTCACTGCAGAAAACACAGACGTGTTTTTATAACTTTACGCGGGTGCGGAAAACACACCTGTTGTGTTAGCGCATCTTACGTGCCGACTGTGTGGCGAACACAGACGTGTGTGTTTAACGCGGCGCAACTACAGTGCAGCTCACACAGACGGCACGCCATTGCTGGAAAACACACACGGTCCGCACCGGTACCCAAATGTAAATACCGGTTCAGCGGTCAACGTGTTAAACGCTGCTTTTATATACTCGCCAATTACTGCCGTCACTCTTCACAGTCATTCTCTTACTTTATAAATAAAAATGAACATACTTTGTAAAATTATACCTTAATTAAAATGTATAATAACCGTTGGTGCCATAGTGCGATCGTAGTTTACGATCAAATCTAGAGTTCTATTCGCTATTTGAAAGGTTTATTTTCAACTAGGGAATGATTTCTTAGCGACTCAGAATTTCTGAGACCTATCTAGTCTAGAACAATGACACACTGGTATTTTTGCTTATTGCATATTTTACTAAGTTATCTTAATAATTAAAAATAATCGATAAGCTGTTATTACGAATTCGATAACGATCATATTATATTAAAGAGCTATTTATTGGGATAAAAAAGTTTCGAAGACTTAGGAAAAGTTTAATTTTAATACTTTTCCTAAGTCTTCGAAACTTTTAAAATAAGAAATCGGTTTATTAAAACCGAATTACATCAGCAGCTACCCGATGTTAATCAGTAACCAAGCAAGGCTTAAAAAGTTAAGACTACTTCCGTAATGAACTTTCAAAGACCTTGGTATTTTGTGAATACAAGTAAGTAGGTACTTAGTTACCTACCTTTTTATTTCATCGGTGTTATATAAAATGTGCTGCTAACTTTTGGATTCAACTTTGATTTAAACGTTACTATAATGTAATGCTTACTATTTATTATAATGATCTGCTGTTATAATTGCAAAACGACAAATTAATTTCGTATAATGGAACTGAATTAATTAGTCATCGCTTTAATTCCGCTTAAAATGTATAAGTATAGGTAAACCACTATTTAAATCTTCTATATCTTTTGGCTTCGCGTGATTTGTGTGAAGTGTTATTATTCCAATTTTTGTTATTATGTTTTTTTTTAATTTATTTGACTGAGTGAAGAGACGAGCAAGCACCTGCCAATAGCAGTTACAGTGCCACCCAGAACTTTGCATTGCATAATCCTGTGCGAAATTGCACTGCGCTCGTCACCCTGAGACATCGGCTCTAAAGTCTCATATGCCCAGTAATTTTGCTGGAAACTGAACACAGTAATGTTTGCACGCTACTGTTTGGCGGATGAATGTCTCGCAACGGATCTGGATAAATATGTTCAAAATGTCGAGTCATACTGATTCAAGTAATAGGGACAATCAAGTCGCAGGCAATGTCATTAATCAGTAAAGCGATATCACCCAACAATGTTAAGCTAACATCAAATTGTGTAAAATGTGTGTATTCTTTACATATCGACGCTAGAAAGCGTAAACGCTGTAACCTTGAAACGCAAAATGGTTCACCAAACTTTTTTTTTGTTGAAAAAAAATCATAACTCAATATGTACTCGACCTAAAAACGTAAATTTTGGATATTTGGTGTGTTACATACAAAGCTACAATACTGCTACCTTGGTTATATCCTAAAGTTCCTAGGGGACGTTGAAATGTGGGTTTGTTTCCAAATATGTAAAAAAAGTATTTTCGGGTCGGTCAAAGGGTTACAGCGTTTACGCTTTCTAGCGTCGATATGTTAAAAAAATGCAATGAGTAATTACATTTATTGCTGTATTGTAAACTTAACTTGGCCATGACCACCTCGAGTGTTTTTATTAAGAGCTGTAAAAAAACATATGACAACAAAATAATTATGATATCTAAACATCTATAATCTAAGCAGTAATTATTCCAAATAACTAGCGTTAAGATAATTCTTGTAGTTAAATCGCAGGATGCCATCAATTTACTTTTTGTTCTATAAAATTTGTAATGTAATTTAAAAATTAAAGCTAGACGACTGCAATTTATTTATTAATTTGTATAATAAGATGTTATGTACTTTAGATAGTAAAACAATAAAAAATTGCATTATTTATTATTTCCGTTTCTTCAAATGCCCAAAGTAAAAGCCAGCCTGGGTGATGACAATTATTCAAAACTGATGGTGAAAAAGAAACCCCACTTACAAATTTCATAACGCCTGACAATATGCTTATGTTTCTGTATTATTTCTACCAGGCGTTAAATATTCACAATTCTGTTGCAAGAATATTTTTACGAGGCGTTAAATTATCAATATAGATTAAAATGTGTTGCTGAAATAATTTCATTAGGCGGAAATATAATCAATATTTTATCATAATAAAATTGTATGCGAATCCATCACTCATCTATAAGATAATATTTATGCCCATTTTATCTATTAAAATTTATTCTATGAC
This sequence comes from Campaea margaritaria, assembly GCA_912999815.1. Classification (NCBI taxonomy): domain Eukaryota; kingdom Metazoa; phylum Arthropoda; class Insecta; order Lepidoptera; family Geometridae; genus Campaea; species Campaea margaritaria. Next base: position 10,257,061 of record OU538789.1, on the reverse strand, counting down.
AAAAACAAATTTCATTTAGGTAAATAAAATAATATAAAACAGAATAAAAATATATAATTTATAATTTGGGTTCTGAAAGAGTTAACAAAATATTACATAGATAGGTAAATGAAAATAAACTTACAAGGTAACTTAATAACTTTCCTAAAGTAAAAATACTGACATTTAATTACTATGGATCCTTTTTTAAATTGATAAAGTAGACGATGATGACAATAAACTCTTTTTTAAAACACCATAGAACAAAGAAAACTTAAAAGCTAGAGGAAAACGAACTTCACTATTGGCGGCTTAATAATTAATTATAGGAGTTCTTATCACTCAGTATTATACCAATTGCAAAACAGTAGGTAGGTAAGGTACCTGAGTAATGTTACACGACTTCGTAATTTTATTATAATTTATAATAATATCTAGGCATGAAACAAGGTAAGGTCCTTCGAAGATGCCCAATACTGGTTCTATGGTTAAAATTACTCGAGTATCGTATTTATCTTTTTAATTCGCTGTTTCTTATTCTAGGTCACGCAGAGAACTGGCGCCAAAACCTTGCTTAGCAATCCTTTGTTTCCTACTTCTAACACTTGCGAAAGATTTCATGTTCGTTCGTTTGTTTGTTTGTAATCGTAACGGCTTAACGGATTTTAATGAAAACTGGTACAGAAATAGACTATGTTGGAAGTTTTATCTGGATATCAATGGTAGTATGGAAAACAAGAAAACTGCGAGGTGCAGCCTATTGACAAATAATAACAAATTATTCTAAATACGCGTGTTACGTCATCGTGCCCATACAAATCCGCTGCATAAGACATACCTACTGATATTGCGACACCGAGCCGCAACTAGCAACGAGGCGCTGCATCAGCAGACTTCGCGGAAACCTTTCGCAATCGGAAACTTTTGTTTGTTCGGTTTAGTATTCCAATTTTATTGCATTGTTAACCTAACATCGGTAGCATTCGCTAGTATTAGAAACTTATATTATAATTTCAATTTTTAATTAAATTAGTTTAAAACATTTTTGGTTTTTTTTGGATCCTTCGGCTGAGGCCTACGTAATTGGCGCAGTCGGTAGGATAGGGTAGGTTAGCTAGGAGTGCTCTAATATCGATCTACTTCTACTCTGCGCGTCGCGTCAAGAACCGTGGCGTGCCCATACCCGCCCTTATCCTGAAAGAACCTAGGACCGCGGCTGGAGGACAAATCCAAACATCGATTCCAAAGGAACCAGGATGAAATATATGTAAGTACTTGAATTGCTCCTGTACTTGCTATCCTTTTAATTTTAATCCTTGTGGTGTTATAATATTCCAAAATTTTCCACCCACGTAAATTATCTTTAAGGCCTGCATCGAGTAGGCAATCTCGTAATATAATAGCTGATAGACTTAGATACTTAGATACGATAGAAGAAGTTAAAGGTACGATGGCGGACCTTGATACTATTTTCAAAGCCTTACGTGTGGTGCCTGAATTCGATGGCAACCCCAACGTACTAACTCGATTTATACGATTATGTGACCAATTGTGTGCTACTTATTTGAGCGCGGAACCAGGCAGTGAGCTTTCCAATCTTGGTTTATTAAACGGGATTCTTAATAAAATCACCGGGCCCGCCGCCCGCACTATAAACTCAAATGGTGTTCCGGAATGTTGGGCCGGCATTAGATCCGCACTTATAAATAACTTTTCTGACCAGAGGGATGAAACCGCCCTCTATAATGATCTTGCTCTTGCTACTCAGGGCAACAATTCACCCCAAGAGTTTTATGACCGCTGTCAAACTCTCTTTAGCACTATCATGACATATGTAAGTCTGCACGAGGTGATTCCCACCACCATCGAGGCGAAACGCACCCTTTATAAAAAGCTGACCATGCAAGCGTTCGTGCGCGGATTAAAAGAGCCCCTTGGCTCTCGCATACGATGCATGCGTCCTGATAGTGTGGAAAAAGCATTAGAATTTGTACAAGAGGAACTAAATGTCATGTACTTGCAACAGCGAAATGATTCTGTTAGTGATCGTAAAACTAACTCTTTTAATTCTGCACCAAAACCGATGCAAATGCAATCATTCGCTATGCCGGGACAAAAATCGTTTGTTCCTCCTGCACCCGTATATAATCACATGCCATTTAATATGCCCTTCCAGCGACCATTGCCTCAATTCCAATCTCAACAACCGTGGAGGCCTAACTTCGCTATGAACCGACCTCCTCAAGGTCCTTCACGCACTCAACAAATGTTCCGTGCAACGCCACCGAATTATAACGCTCAGAATAATTCTTTTAGAATGCCACCGAGGCCACAACCGCAATTTACAGGCCCTAAGCCTATGAGCGGTGTAAGCCATTATGTGTCTCGACCCTTACCAGCTACTGGTATGCCAAGACACGACTGGACGAAGTCGGGAAACCCGCCGCCCAGTAACTACTTTAAAACCCGCGAAGCTAACCTCAATGAGTGCTCTGGCTACGAAGGATATTATTATCAGGACTACGAGGCCTATCCATGCTATCCTGAATATGACTATAACTATGACTGTCCGACTAACTATGAATATGACGAGACTCAATACTACCAGGACTGTAATGTGAACGAACAGACTGACGGTGACAACTTGACTGACCCTCAGCCCTCAACTAGTGGCTGTGACCATCAGGATTTTCAGAAGGGTCGGACATCACGAAATTCAAAATAGAGGTCAACCTTCAAACTCAACGTCAACTTCCTTATATACAAATTTCCGAACCTCCTTTAAAATTATTAATTGACACTGGGGCTAATCAGTCTTTTATTAACCCCGAGGCAATTGAAAATTACTTTCCACAGATGCCTCTAAATTTTGATCCTTTTGAGGTAACCAATGTGCATGCGACTACTCGCAATAACTATTCTGTGTCATTGCCATGTTTTACGGAATTTCAGGACCCTGACTTTGTAAAATTGTTTGTGTACCGTTTTCATAATTACTTTGACGGACTTATTGGACTTGACTTGTTAGAAAAATGGGAAGCTAAGATTGACCTCAAGAACAAAGTACTTATTACTCGTAACGCGACGAATCCTATCCAAATGTATAACTCTCAAAACGTAAATTTATATGAAGACGTTATCCCTGCCAATTCTTCAAAATTAGTTAAAATTCCAATTAACGTTCATGATGGAGAAGCTTTTATACCTGAGCAAATTATTTCTAATTGTGTTATCCGGGACTGTTTAACAGTAGTAACAGACAACCACGGCATTCTAGAGATCGCGAATCCGTCTCCGCACGATTTAATATTCTCAATAGATCGCCCCATACTGGCCGAAGTTCATACGACTGAGTTCACTTGCACCGAACAATCGCCCGCGCGAGTCGACGAAGTTTTATCGCGATTACGTACCGACCACCTAAACGCTGAGGAGCGCGCAAATTTAAAAACCTTGTGCGCTAAGTACGCGGACGTTTTTTATATAGAGGGAGAGCCGTTGACTTTCACGAATAAAATAAAACATCGTATTCGAACCACCGATGAGGAACCGGTGTACACGAAAAGTTATCGGTACCCGTTTATCCACCGAGACGAGGTTAAACAGCAGATAGGTAAAATGTTAGAACAGGGGATAATTCAACCCTCTGAATCTGCGTGGAGCTCCCCGATATGGATCGTCCCTAAGAAAGCCGATGCATCTGGCAAAGTAAAGTGGCGGATTGTAATAGACTTTCGGAAAGTCAATGAAAAGACAATAGATGATAAATATCCCATCCCTAACATCACTGATGTGTTAGACAAGCTAGGTAACAGTCAGTACTTTACAACCCTTGACCTAGCCAGTGGGTTCTATCAAGTAGAGATGAGCTCTGAGGACATTCCTAAGACTGCATTCAATGTAGAACATGGGCATTATGAATTTTTACGTATGCCAATGGGATTGAAAAATTCTCCGTCCACATTCCAACGTGTGATGGATAATGTCCTCAAAGACCTCCAAAATACTGTTTGTCTAGTATACTTAGACGACATAATTGTGTACAGTACCTCACTCCAGGAACATATAATAAATCTCCAGAAAGTCTTCCAAAAACTCCGGGAATCTAACTTTAAAATTCAGATGGATAAATCGGAATTTTTAAAGTTAGAAACTGCGTACTTAGGTCATGTCATTAGCAGAGAAGGTATAAAACCTAACCCCGATAAGATATATGCTATTCAAAACTACCCCATACCTAAGACCCCTAAGGAGATTAAGCAGTTTTTGGGCTTAGTTGGCTATTACAGAAAATTTATACCTGACTTTGCTAGAATCACGAAACCTCTCACTTACTGTTTAAAGAAAGGTAGTAAAATAACTATGAGCCCTCAGTACGTTGACAGTTTTGAAAAATGTAAGACCCTTTTAACCAATGACCCCATACTACAGTACCCTGACTTCAATAAGGAATTTATTTTGACTACAGACGCTTCGAACGTGGCCGTTGGCGCCATTTTGTCCCAGGGCCCAATAGGATCAGATAAGCCTGTGTGCTATGCATCCCGAACTCTAAATGACAGCGAAGTCAACTATAGCACAATAGAAAAAGAGCTATTGGCAATAGTTTGGGCTACCAAGTACTTTCGACCGTACCTGTTTGGTCGAAAATTCAAGATCCTTACGGACCATAAACCACTTCAGTGGATTATGAGCCTTAAGGAGCCGAACTCTCGACTAACAAGGTGGAGGCTCAAACTTAGTGAATATGACTACACAGTTATATACAAAAAGGGTAAAGCCAACACAAACGCCGATGCACTTTCCAGAGTCGAAATTCATAACGAGGAGATAAGCTCAGTAGCCGTAAATCCTTCAGATAAACCGGCTAGTTCTGTTCGTGGTTCAACTACATTAACAGCACATACTAGCCTTGAAAATCCAATCCTTGAAGTACCCATAACTGACGATCCTTTAAACAGATTTCATAGACAACTTATTTTGACAGTAGTAGGTGACATAAAGAAACGACCGACGGCGATTAAGCCATTTGACACACATACTAGGACTTCTGTACAAATTTCTGAAAGTAACCTCGCGGATGACATAGTGAGTGCTATAAAGGAATTTGTTAACCCCAAAGTTAAAACAGCCCTTTTCATAAATCCACCCTGGCGAATGTTCGATATAATTCCCATCATTCAAGAGAAATTTCGTAGTTCAGCAATGAATTTGGTATTAGCCAAAAAGGAAGTCGAAAATGTTAAAGAGTACCTCAGACAGCAGGAAATAATTCGAAATTACCACGATGGTAAAACAAACCACCGTGGAATTAATGAATGTTTCTTATCTCTCTCAAATAGATATTATTGGCCCAAAATGAGAGACCACATAACTAAATATATTAATGACTGTACTTTATGTGGCCAAGCTAAATATGATAGGAACCCGATTAAACAAAAATTTAATATAGTACCGCCAGCAACAAAACCTTTTGAAATAGTCCACTTAGATCTATTCACAGCTCAATCTGAGAAATATTTAACTTTCATAGATGTGTTCTCTAAATACGCACAAGCCTATCATCTTCGAGATGGTACTGCTGTCAGTATAATCCAAGGTCTTCTCCACTACTGCACTCACCATGGCCTTCCTCTGACGATAGTGACAGACAACGGGACGGAATTTACAAACCAGTTATTCTCAGAATTTACTAAGTTACATAAGATTAACCACCACAGAACTTTACCCCATGCACCCAATGACAACGGTAATATTGAACGACTCCATTCGACTATCCTAGAGCATCTTCGCATCCTTAAATTACAACAGAAGGACGAGCCCGTGGTAAATCTTATGCCTTACGCAATCCTTGCATATAACAGCTCCGTTCATAGTTTCACAAAGTGCCGACCCTATGACATAATTAACGGACACTTTGACCCCAGAGACCCAGTTGACATAGACTTGACTAAGCATTTACTTCAACAATATACCCAGACTCACCGCGAACAGATGAAAACCGTATACGAGATGATTAACGAGACCTTATTAGCTAACCGTTCCCACCTTATAGAAAATCGTAATAAGAACCGTGAGCCCGAAGTAGAATATGAACCGAATCAGGAGGTTTACATTAGTAACCCCTTTGCTACTCGACAAAAACTCGCACCGCGTTACACGCAGGATACCGTTTTAGCTGACTTACCGATTCATATTTATACCTCGAAGAAACGTGGCCCCGTAGCTAAAGCCCGTCTCAAGAGAGTTCCTAAATCATCAAAATTGTTGCAGATTACTACTGACTTTGACCGTGATAACAAGACTGGAAGCTCAAGAGATCAAACTTGAAAGCTTAGACGAAGGACCTGGACTCTTGCCGTTTAGACTGGGACCGACTACACTAGTAACCCATTACCATACATTTTTACAGTACATTGAACTTGACAATATCGAGAATCAAATTAATAACGTACAGACTCAACTCTTTGACTATAAAAATAGACTCGAAAATGACACATACTCTTTATATGAATTACAGATTGACTATTTAAACACTAAATTACAAAGGATCCTTAATCATTTACACAGCTTAGAGCCTAATCGTAGCAAGAGAGGTCTAATAGACGGGTTAGGTTCTATTGTCAAAAGTATAACTGGTAATTTGGATTATTCAGATGCGATTAAATTTAATAATGCCATCAAGATTTTGGAAAGTAACCAACACAAAGTAACAGATGAATTTAATAATCATATCAGCATTAGTAAAGATTGGATGGCCCACCATAGTAAAGTCATGACGCAAATAGTTCAAAATCAGGAAAGAATAAACGACACATTAGAACTTCTTTTAGATCGCGAAGCGCATAAGGATACGAGTTTAATCAAGTATGCTAGATTCGCTCAATTATTAATGATTATCTCTGAAAACACAGATGACATTATGGCAGAACTTATGAGAATAGAGAATATTTTAAGTTTCGTGCGTGCATCGAGCACACACCATTCTATAGTAGGCGTAGATATATTAGCTAGAATGATAGATAAATTAGAATTAATATACCCTAAGGGTCATATACTAGGATTAGATTTAAGGGAATACTATGATATAATTAAACCGGGTTATTATTTCTCAGGCAAACGTATAATTATAACACTGAAGTTTCCCATAGTATCTCCCATAGAATACGATTTATTCAGGTTAGCTGTCCTTCCTAATAAGTTAAACCAATCCATTTTACCCCCATATCCTCTCATAGCAAGTAACAGGCAGGCATTCATGTACATAGAGACAGAATGTCCGAAGTACGGTAAAAGGTTCCTTTGTGAAGAAACCCTGACTCACCAAGTACAGGCACAAGCGGACTGCATCCAGAATCTCATCGTGAACCAATCACTTGACGCGACCTGCGAGATGACCACCATCAAGCTAACCAAGGAGGCTGTGGACCAACTAGACGAGAGACATTATGCCATTTCTTTCCCTCGTCCTACGCAGATACACACCATCTGCGGACACGAAAGCTACGACACTGTACGAGGAAGCTTCCTCGTCACCATCCCAGTCAGCTGCTCACTGAACACAGAAGAACTCACCATCAGTAACAGTTACGACAGGATCAAAGGACAACCACTGAACATTATGAAAATCTCCATGAAAGTCGAAGTATCAACTACTTCGCCGCTACCGCACATTAAATTAAATTCAATAAACCTAAGAGATCTACATGACTACCAAGAGAACGTGATGCTGCAGCCGACAGTACAACTGGACCACACTTCATCTGATATCGTATACCATACCACGATACCAATCTACAGTATATTATTCACCGCTGTGGTACTAGGAGCCGCCCTGATCCTACGCCGATACTACATTCATCTTAAGAGAAAACCAAAGGGCAAAGCTGAGGAACACCACTACGAGGACGCCGAGAAGCCTGCAACCCCATCGAGAGCTCCGGCAACATTTTCACTCAAAGTTTTAAAATAGTTGCCGTTCTAAGGGTGGAGGTGTTACGTCATCGTGCCCATACAAATCCGCTGCATAAGACATACCTACTGATATTGCGACACCGAGCCGCAACTAGCAACGAGGCGCTGCATCAGCAGACTTCGCGGAAACCTTTCGCAATCGGAAACTTTTGTTTGTTCGGTTTAGTATTCCAATTTTATTGCATTGTTAACCTAACATCGGTAGCATTCGCTAGTATTAGAAACTTATATTATAATTTCAATTTTTAATTAAATTAGTTTAAAACATTTTTGGTTTTTTTTGGATCCTTCGGCTGAGGCCTACGTAATTCGCGTTATAAGAGCTTGTATTTATGTTGAATGGTGACAAAGACATTTGGGTAGGCAATACCTACAATCCAACATGCAGACTGAATTAATAGAATATCGATTATGATACGTATTCACTTCACATTTCGGTTACATTCATAACAAGTTCACGTCTCAAGCTAACCACGATCCTTTTTAGCATTGTTTGTAATCATGTCTGAATACAAGAACATGATTATGAGTCACTGGTTTATCCTGCTCATATGATAGAAACATTTAACTGAATGTCATCGTACCGTATCGTTATAAGTAATCTGCAACGTCTTGGAGTAAAATATGCTAATCAGTTCGCAAGATGTGGTATTAATAATAAGTAATTATGCAAGTACATAATTGCGGTGGTAGCCTAGTGGGAGAACGTCCGCCTTCCAATCAGAAGGTCGTGAGTTCAAATCACAGTGCGGGCACGTACCAATGTGTTTCTGTAAAAACATATGTACGTAATTATCACTCGCTTTTCGGTGAAGGAAAACATCGTGAGGAAACCCACATACCTACCCGAGAATTATTTCGGAGGTAGGTATGTTATCCACCAATCCGGACTTGGCCCCCGTGGTGGAATATGGCCTAACCCTCCTCACGAAAGTGAGGAGAGACCCGTGCCGGGACGTTATGGGTTGATGATTATGATGATGATGTAAGTACATAATGTACTTCTATTGATGATCGAGATGACGATGCACCTATTTGAGTACATTTATTTCTGAATTACGTTATCTTGTTATTTAATGTGATGGTAAAATTCATGTAAACATTTGACAATCGACGGATTCATTTAATAAATAACGTTTTTGTTTTGTTTATTTTACCCAACGTAACTATTTATTTGCTTTCACACACACACATACACAACATACAATCTATTAATTCTAATTTAATATTATTAACAATTATTTTAAATCTATTAGATAGTTAGCTATTTATCTATCTAATAGATTTAAAAGATCTGAAAGATCTTTATTCTGTGGTTTTTCAATAAAGAATGTATCCATATACATTCTTTATTGAAAAACCACAGAACAAAGTAAACTTAAAAATTAAAACAAATCAAATTTAACAATTACTGTCACAATGGGCGGTCTTATCGCTGAGAGCGATCTTTCCAGACATCCATGCATGGAGAGGAGCAACAAAAAAGATGGGACGGTGGCTATTAGTTTTCGTATCAGCTCTTCTTTCAAATATCTTGGTCCAACATTTTGTAAAAAAGCTATGGCACTTGGCGCTACCTTTAGATAGCAATAGCTAATGTATCGCAAAAGAAATTGCTACTAGACATAACGAGTTAGATGCATGAGGTGGTGCCGGTCTCTAGTATCAGAATTTTACTTAACACCTAAGGGCCTCTGATCTGCTACCAACTGATAACAAACAGACCCGACAGTTCAAATTGCCCTTCGAAGCTCGGAGCGATAAAACTCCGCAATTCTGCACCTTATGGAAATTAAGTCAATGGTGCGGAGCGATCATTTTAAACGGTGTCACTGAGTTGTCGCTGACATGTTAAAAACAGATTAAGCCGCTCGGGTGCTCCCACTAGGTGCCAATCTCATAAATAGTATCACAAATATTAACCAAACCAACCACATCAGCAGCACACCCAAAGATTTATAGATGCAATCGATCAATAAAGCTGTAATCGACGATCGAGTCTATATATTGCCCAAGCCTCTAAATTCACGGATCCACCTTCAGGGTGAACTGGTCATAAGATTAAGATTTATGTAAATGGCCTACTACCACAAAGTCACATACTTTAATGAATAAACGAAGCATTCGTTCTTGATCCGCCGATTAGAAATCTCGTTCAAGGAACAACATGAAGAGTTATTTGTGTTTACTAGTTTTGTTAGTTGCGTTTTGTTCGGTTGGAAGTTGGAAAATATTCCCGGTGGCTGCTAGAAAGCCCTTTTATGTGATTGAGAGTGATGAAGCTTCTTTCGACAGTGGTGAGTTCACTAGGTCTGCTGCTGTGTCTGAAAATTTAACCAGCTCTCAGATTCCAACAATATCGAATGACGTATTAAGAAGTCAAACTGAAGTATCAACAAATGGGGCTGAAACGCTGCCAAAAGTCTCAACGGATGCTATTGAAATTTCCACAGAACTAAATGAAATTTTTACTAATCCTTCTGTGGTTCCTGGCGATGAAGCTGAAATTACGACCAGTGTATCTGAAACTTCGACAAGCACATCAGAAATTTCAAGTGGTGAAGTTGAAATGTTGGTTATTTTTCCTGAATTTACAACCAATGTTTCTACATTTTTGATAAATGTACCAGAAATTTCGATAAGCATACCTGAAGTAACAACCGGTGCTCCTGATATTTCGTCAAATTTACAAGAAGTTACAACCAGTATTTCTGAAATTTCAACAAATGTGCCGGAAGCTACAACCAGTGCCCTTGATATTTCGACAAACGTACCTGAAGTTACAGCTAGTGATCCTAAAATTTTGGCAAAGGTACTTGTAGCCACTAACAGTGCTGCTGAAATTTCTACAAACGTACCCGAAGTCACAGCTAGTGCTCCTATAATTTCGACAAACGTCCCTGAAGTCACAAGCACTGCTCCGGGATTTTCGCAAAATGTACCTGTTGCTGGTACGACTATTAGAGCTCCTATAATTGCGACAAATGTACCTGAAGTTATAACTATTAGAGCTCCTATAGTTGCATTAAACGATCCTGAAGCTACGACTAGTAGTACGCCTATAATTTCGACAAACGTATCTGAAATTACCTCCATCTCCCCCGAAATATCAACAACTTCTACTGAAATGTCATCAACTACGTCTGAAATCTCATCAACCATGTCGCAGACGTCCACTATCGCTTCGCTAACTGAAGTCAACTCCACACAGGATGGGGTTACATCCACAAGTATATTGGAAATGCCTCTGCCATCGGAATTGGAATTGGCGAAAGACTTACTACCCCCCAAGGTATACCTTTACATTATACTAGACTAGAGTTTGATACAGTTGTTTTTTTTTTATTTGATCGTGTGACGAGACGAGCAAGTCGTTCGCCTGATGATAAGCGCTGCGCCTGCCCATAACAGCCATAGCATCACCCAGAACCCTGCATTGCATAATCCCGCGCGGCACTGCACTGAGCTCGTCACCCTGAGACATCGGCTCTATAGTCTCATATGCCCAGTGATTTCGCTGGAAACAATGCCCTTCATACCGGAACACAGTAATGTTTGCACACTACTGCTTGGCGGATGAATATCTGACAAAGGTGGTATCTTGCAGAAGAGGTCTCCCGCTACAGGTTCGTTCTACTGCTTGTGCATGATTTACATTTATTTGAGGAGCGTTTTTCAACTGTTACTATCGGTAAATAATATAATTATGCCCAAACACACTGCATTGTATACCTAGATTTTTAATACAAATAAGCGTCCTCGTAATGCGTTGTTATGTCATAGGAAACTTTGCAAAATAGTGACGCGTACTCGCCTTTTTTTCCACAACAACATGTACCATGCAATCAATTCAAAAAACCGGTTCAATCAGAACTTACTGCTTAGTTTTAACCACAGAATAAATAGTTAGATAGTGCATATGGATAGTTCGCATATGGATTAAAATGCGTGCTTATTTTTAGCAATGATAAATTCTTGTCATACTAAACATCGGCTTTCCGGCACCAGGTAGATATGTACAATTAAATAAAATTGGAACGAGGTGGAGATGGCGATGGCGCCAAGAAAAAAATGCGACTCGTTACGGTCATATTATAGATAGATCCTGACACCTAAGGGGATATCAATCCCTACGAGTACTTATATTCTAAATGCGAAAGTAACTCTGTCTGTCTGTTGCTCTTTCACGCCTAAACTACTGAACCGATTGAAATGAAATTTAGTACAGAGATAGTCTAGAGCCTAGGAAAGGACATAGAGTACATTTTAATGCGAAAAAAGCATTGTAAGGGTTTGAAATAGGGGATGAAAGTTTGTATGAAAGTTTCGTCATTTTAGAAGCTAGAAGCTTGAAATTTATTTTTTAGGGTTTTGATTAGAAATAAATAAATTTGACATTCAAAGTTTGTAAAAATTTACCCTTGAGGGGGTAAAATAAATATAGAGGATGAAAGTATGTATGGAAATATGTTAGGTTTCTGCTAAACCACTGGGCCGATTTAAATTATTATTTCACTAATGGAAAACTACATTGACAGCGAGTAAGATAGGCTATATTTTATCCCCATATTCCCGCGGGAACAGGAACTACGTGGGTGAAACCGCGGGGCGCAGCTAGTTAATAATAATTACGTGAGGTCATTTTGGCGATTTTTTGACAACCACCCTTTAATTATAAGGTAATTATAGCACCTTTTCTTGACAGCAACATCTTACTATAAAATAGGGAGATCAATATAATTCGTACCGCTAAAATTATAAAAACAAAAGTTTGTGTGTGCGTGTGTGTATATTTCTCCTCTCTTCACACCACAACGGCTGAACAGATTTTGATGAAATTTGGTATAGACACTCGACACAGTAAAGTGCAGATAGTATGAACTAATGGTTTCGTTGGATAAAAGTCAACGCGGGTGAAACCGCGAGGCTGTGGTAGTTAATAAGTACTCTGTTTTATGTATTAAAGACTAATTTTTATTTTTTTATTTTTCAGACTGAGCTCCGGAAATATGACTTCGACCCCAGGTACGATGACTGGAATAAAGTGCCACTTACATACGAAGAAATACTTATACCTAGAGAATAACTATATTAATTTACCACTTCATTTACCCAAAGCCTGAATACGCTACATTTAAATAATAGTACTTGCCTCGACTTTTATTTTCAATATTTTAGTACTTACCTAGTAGTAATAGTAATTAGTACATAATTAACAAATTATCCTAATTAAACGTACCTAAGCGGTGGTAGCCTAGTGGGAGAACGTCCGCCTTCCAATCAGAAGGTTGTGAGTTCAAATCCCAGTGCAGGCACGTACCAATGTGTTTCTGTAAAACATATGTACGTAATTATCACTCGCTTTTCGGTGAAGGAAAACATCGTGAGGAAACCCACATACCTACCCGAGAATTATTTCGGAGGTAGGTATGTTATCCACCAAGCCGGACTGGGCCCCCGTGGTGGATTATGGCCTAACCCTCCTCACGTAAGTGAGGAGAGGCCCGTGCCCAGCAGTGGGACGTTATGGGTTGATGATGATGATGACACGTACCTAATTATATTTACCTGAAATAAATACAAGTACCGGGTTCGCTAGTATAGAGTAAGAGCCCGTAACGCCAGACCTTCGTTATTTTATAAAGGCTGAAAGTTTGTCAGCGCATGCTCCCAACACAGGTAAGAACGTTGTACGATTATGACCAGTGTAACATGGTCACAGTGTAACGTGGTCACAGTGTAACTTGGTCACAGAGTATCGTGGTAACAGAGTAACGTGGTCACAGAGTAACGTGGTCACAGCTTAACGTGGTCACCGTAAAATGTAGTTTAGTTATAGTTATATAACACCGGTTTAGTTATAGTTATCCCTCCGCCAAATATTGCTTTTTTAGTTTTCTTTAATGTGTTATGTATACCTACTTGTACATACTTTATTTTTATATTATTCAATATCTTCTTATTATTTCCTTGTATGTTAAATACATTAATACTTACGAACAATTCAATTTACAACTTCAATAACACGTTTCTTCTAGGTAATGTTATCATACTGTGGCTCTGAGTCAGAATAATCATCTTGGTGTAATTAACATGTAATTGAGAGAGAAGCGACCTGTACATACACGAACCTAGTAATGCATAGTCCAACATAATCTCTATTCGACATTGTAAACTGTGGAAGCCCCGCTTTAACGACAGCCATCGTAATTCAATCAATTATTATTAATGATACACTAAATTCTGCCTTTTTTGCTATAATCATACTTTGGCGGTTATTTACCGATTCCATGCTCAAGAGTTCATACTAAAGACATAAAATGAAATTATACCTCAAGTGGTACTAACTAAACATTAGTAAAAACCCTCCGATACATACACTAAGATGCCGCTTCGTAATCAACGGTTTACGCAACGTCTTCCATAAATCACAGGTATCAGTTATCAATTTGGATATGACAAGGTTCTTCAATGATCACTTAGATTTTATACGAGCGGTTCTATTACGTAGGTAACAAAGTAACAAAGGACTTGTACCACTAGACCTGTTTTGCATGATTGTGGAGATTCCCCGCTGGCAGACTCGCTTGACCACTCATCTGCATACGCTAACAGGCATATGATAGAACAAAGAAAGTTAATAGCTTACTTGTGTAGAATAACCAAACTGAAGTTTCTATGTTTTGGCTGCAGAAACCCGGAAAATGGTTCAAATGTTTTATGCGGGCTATTAAGCTTTCGGTTTAGTGCAGCTTGTTAGCGGAATTTGCATATTTTTGATTTATTGTGTTTTTCGGATCATCCCGAAAAGGGGCGTGGTGATTGAGTCTTGTTCTTGAGAATTAATGCTTGAGGTTTTTTTTAGGGAACTGCAACATATTAATACCCATTTCAGGCATATTTGGCTGTTCTTTATAGCACATATTACAAGGTACCCCGTAGTGATATAATAAGAATTATTTAGGAGATATGTATGTTAACCACCATACCGGAATCAGCTCGAGTTCGTTTAATTTTGACGTGTAATTGCCACGGGACTCGTCATTCGTATTAAAACGACGAGTCCCGTGGCAATCAAACATCAAAATGAAACGAACTCCTAATCCGCACCGTGCTGCATAGCCCCGCAGGTCCTCGTTGTGTATTAAGGCCTAATCCTCCTCACGTAAGTGAGGGGAGACCCGTACTCAGCAGTGGGCCGATATGAGTTGATGATGATGATGATGAAGATGATGATGATGATGATGAAAGTGTATCTGAAAAAAAAAAACAAACAAACAAATAGAACAAGTTATTTGAGATCACATCATGAGGCATTTGTGGATGCAAGCATAGTATTTAGGTCATTCGACAGGTTGCCAAAAGTCACTCTGTCGTGACAACATGTATCGTCTAATTTTCTTTTTTTATCTCTTTCTTTTATTTTTTCTTTCTGACAAATAAACGAATTATTCTAAGTACTTAGACACATTGGACCCACCATCTCGCAGCGATCGAACTAAGTTCTTTTGATTTTATACGAGTACAAACGAAAACAGGTATGCCATAACGATATGAGCTTATAAATACAAGTGGATACATTAATAAAAAGCATTCGACTTTGCATTATCATTCTACTGTGACACTGCTATCAAAATATGAGTAACATAATGAAGTACTTTGTCGTAATAATGGTTGCCGTGTTGGTAGTTCTAAGCTCGTGTAAGGAAGAAACAGTTTATAAATTGGAAGGAGTGCATCTGATCGACCTAATCAGAGGGAAGGTGCCTAAAAATCCTATCAAGCTACAGCACGTTGGAGGGAATGACACCAGTCGATCGGATGGAGTATACTTCGTGCCAGAAGATGATTTGGAGGACATTGATACCAGATTAAATATAAATAAGAAGCCGATCGTTCAAGAAGACGCATTGGAAGACATAGACACAGGGGTAAATATCAATAAACAGCTCTATGCACCACGATACGTTTTTAATTCGACGACAAGTGATAAATAAGAAGTTTTAAGTTCCACTAATAAAATAAAGTGACAGTGCGAAGTAAATTTGGAAACTACTGGACTGATTACTAAAATTATTTGATAGTTAGAAAGGAAGACACTAATAACAGTATTAGAATTGATATTAGTCTAATTAATATACTCGTCAAGTTCGGCAAACCTTATTCTGTCCTTTCCTACTTATTGGATCTTAGTAGCATAGAAAAAAAATTGACATATCGCGAGAACGTGACCTCCATCGGACAAATCGTTCAAAAGATATACGTTTAGTGATTATTGACAGACGCACTGCTTAATATTATATTAGTGTTTCTGTCGCTTTGCCTTGCGTATGAACTTATATTCCTATGGAACCTTGGCATTGAAAATAAGTAATACATAATGTCGAACAATAAAAGGGATAATCTACCGCTATCTAATCTATCTATCTATCTAATCTAATCTATCTATCTAATCTGAACGAATCTACCACGCTGTTCATTTACTGCGGATTGGTGAATGTTACGCCTCTTTGACATGTTAATAAAAGTTGTTTGATATGCCATTTTCGTTCCAGATAAAACACTGACAAGGAAAACGGACTACTACGTGCTGTACCTACGTACTATAAGTAGTGCTGCCTCTACACCTTTATAATATAGAGACTACTCTACCTAAGTAATAAAAATTATCTGATGTTCACTATAAATACTACTTAATTACACTGTACAATTAAAATTATGTTTAATGTATCTAATGAAATCTAAATAGGTGTACCTACCTATCTACATAAAAACCCGTATTGTTCTAGGATAATTGGGCGTTTCGCACCACAGCAGCTAAGTCCGTACATAATATTTTTCCTTAGACGTGTAAAAGCTTATATTTCGTGTTCTCTCTAACACTCCCAAGACGTTTCAGTAAAGCTCCCACGACTTTACTGAATCTTGATTTTGATTAGACTTCGGACTGACTGGGATTCGACATTTCAACTAGGACTTATGAATAATTAACTAAATATTGACTAAATGCACAAATCGTGCGGAGCCAAAACGAAGAAAAAAAATATGAATACATACTCAGCAAAAAGATTTTAGACAAGCAACGAAACAAATGTAGAAATATTAACTTGTAGGAACACATCAGCAACGCATCTAGGTTTAGATAGATATACGCCCCTGTATTAGAATAGAATAGAATAGAATAGAAAACTCTTTGTTGTACAGCAGAAAAAAAACACAGTACAGAAAAATCACAATAGGTAAACAAGGGTAGTACAATGGGCAGTATTAGAAGCCAAAATGTAAGAAAAAAAGACAACTTCATAAGGACAATGCATATTAGACTTACAACGCGTCTTTAATTTAACGGACAGGCTGACAGAATAATAAGCAAAATAATATAAACTTTGTCTAATATATTAATTAATCATAGATGAAGGTATTATTGCACCGTGACTGCCAGGAATTTATAATGAACCAAATGTCCATCATACATACCCCAAGTCGTGATCTATCGAAGAACAAGGATCATATAAATAAAGCTTCCTAAATACTTCCTTTAACATTCATTTGCTAACACGATGAGTGGTACTTGTTATCTTGCAATATTTGTTTTGAGTGCTGTAAGCGTTTTTGCTGTTGATGAAGAAATATCGGGAACTAATAACGGCGAAGGACCAAAGGTAGCTGATAAAGTAATTCTAAAAGCTCCCGTGTTGGCTCCTCTAAAAAATTCAAGATTGCAAACACTAACTGCTAAAGATTTTCCATCTTTAACGGTTATAGCTACAGATACTGTGTTAACTCAAAATGACGTAAATAGAACAGAAGTGAAGCAAGCGCAAAAATCTGATGACATCCAACCGATACATTATGTTAAGGTAAGTAACTTTTGATGTTTTCTTAATTATTTTGTGATGCTGACGGTACTAAGTTACTAACGATCAAGTTAATTTGTCTGTTGAGAGAATAGAATAGAATTTATAAAAAAATATATTTTACTGAGTGACGACACGAGCAAGTCGGTCACCGGGTGGTAAGCGCTACGCCTGCCCATAGCAGTCACAGCACCACCCAAAACCATTGTTTTTGGTCGGGGGTTCAAAAAAACCACTAACACATAATTATTTTATAATTTCAGAAATTGGAAGAGCAACAGCTGTATAGAAGACGACGAAAGCAAACTCCAACGCTCTTACTAGTCAATCAACCTTGATTAGCCGACAGCTACAATAAAAGACAACTATTTATTGATGACCTAATACACCTGTTTGTGTAAATGTCAAAGGTATCGCTTTGCATCTCTAATATTTGGTGACCCCATAAATATTTAAATTTATAAATGAAACAGTTCGTGTTCGTGAATAGTCGACATAATTGCGTCGTTCTTATTAGTGTATTTACAAGTACGCCAGTGGTTGAAATATGACCATATTTCATTTTAATTTTAAGCTTGAACGTTGTTAAGGTTCTATTGTCAGGCTATAATCAACCCTACCCCACTACCCCTTCCTACCCTACTACTCAACCCTGTTCCTGCTCTCTATCTTGTCCATCCAAAGGTTGTCTGGCAGAGATCGCTTAAAGCGATAAGACCTCCCATTGTACCCATTATATTAAGTTATGTTTTTTCTCTGTGTGTTTTATACAATTTGGTGTCAATAAAGAGTTATCTATCCACCTATCTATCTATCTATAATCATTAATCACAGATGAGAACTGAGAAGAGATGTCAGTCAATACAAAACTTTTTTATACCTTTGTAAACTCTATGATGAGTTTCTTTCAATAAACCTTCATGTCAAAATGACAACTCTTACGTGCCTTTCTGTTATAACTGTGTCCGTGGTCCTACAAACACCTAGACTCAGAGCAAGCGCTTGTGGTTCCCATAAACTTTTGCCCTGTGTGGGAATCGAACCCGCAACCACACGCATCGCAATCGGCTCCTCACCCACTACGCCACGATGGCCGTCAAATACACAGGTAATAGGTATGGAGTATTGTATTCGAATTTGCTTATTACACACGAATATTATACACCCTAACCGCCGTAGCAAATCTAGAAAATTCTCGGTGACTCGTTCATTCTTTCTAACACAGGGTATCTCGCTACAATTATCTGTCATAATTAAAAAATGCTGCAACGATAAGATCTAGATGACAATACGACACTATAAAAGGCTTCGTAGGATTAAGTTTAAACCTACAGAAGGCAAAAACTAGTAACAGTTTACAGACCGTTATTTCCACAGATGAAAAAAATACCTGAAATTTTTATTCTGTTCTTGTAACATCTCTGAAGTTAGTAAAAATTTTGAACACGTGCATTTTTAATAAGCAATAATGTCGTTTAATTTTGGCATAATGATAATGCTTGTGGCGTTATCTAATAAATCAAACTGTTTCTCGGTCAAGCCGGATCGAGCTTTACCACTGGAGCTCCAGGTAAATATTGATAATTTCCTTGTTTATTGTTGTCTTACTTATGGATGTACTTAATAAGTTATTTGATTTTTACAGACTGACGCAGTGTCTGATTGGTATGATAGCAGTGGGAGGGTCATTCGGCAGACGTTAGGTATCTAATTATCTATTTACTTTATTACTAGTCTTATCTTAATGCTTATCTACACTAGCTGATTTCATAGAACTATAATTTAGGTTTATTAAAACTACGATGAGGTAGGCTGCAATTGTCAATTTTTTTATCGCATACTGAGTCAACAATAAAATCGGTACTTACCTATTTTTACTATCAAAGGTAGACAGAGATTTTTTATTCATTTCAATAGAATATTTTTCTTTTTTTCTTGTGTATTTTTGAACTGTTGTACAATAAAGTATTTTCTATTCTATTCTAGAGTTTCGGAAATTTCGTACATCTAAGCGTCGTTCTCATGATAATATTTTTTGTATTTGTCAGTTCATTATAATTATAATGTGTAGACCAGTACATAATTATTTTACGTAAGGGTTCTGGGTGGTGCTGTGACTGTTATGAGCAGGCGTAGCGCTTACCATCAGGTGAACGACTTGCTCGTCTCGCCACTAAATCTAATTTGAAAAAAAGGTTAGGACTTGAGCGTGATTTAGCATGTGATTTTCAATTATTCACAAATTATCAAATAATTAAAAATAAATCAATATTTATTTTTATTTATTTTATATTATGTACTCCTACATCATTATACATTTTATATATTTATGATGTAGAGATACTTTTTTACAGGGTATCCATCGTCAGTCCAGTCTCGAGACCAGACAGTCATCGTCGTGCCCAACAGTGGTATGTGGTAGATTTTGAAATATAAATTACTTCAAGTAGAGTAGGTAGTAATAATTAATTACGGTAGGTACCACGATCAAATATTGTGGTCGGTCAGTTTCAAAACTGCTTCCCTCGCAACCCTTGCAAGCCGCGATTTTAAGCAAACCCCGCCTATTATTTTCCAAACTAATGAGAAACTCGAAATTCCTTTTTTACTATATACCAAACATAGTAAAAAAGGAATTTTGTTTTTATGACTGATAAGTTTACAATTGTTGGCCAGTTAGTGAGGTTTAATGGTCCAGCGATGGGATTCAAGATCTGAGGGAACGAAATAGGCATTCGTCGCACATGTTGACCAGATGTGGGCGTCGGGCCGAGGCTAAAAAAAAAATAGTCACTGCACACTGCACCCTAGTAATGAACGATTGAACTCTTTACTAATCCTATTTTTAATTTAAATATAATATTTCACCTTGATTATTTAAATCCTGTTATCCTCTCTCATGTTTTTCTCTTATTACTTTTGCTATAATAACTTAGAATAGCGTAGTTGTAAGAAGGTGTTATGTGAATAAACTAAATTAATTCATGATGTCAATGAATATAGAGCGGATTTTCCTGTCAATTTACTTGTCAGAGAAGCAAGAAAATGTTGAAAATAATAAAACTTGACATAACCTAATGTATAAATCGTGTCAGACCAAAATATGAGAACAATAAGGAAAAATGTCTCGTAAACTTATAATAGTTATAATATACTAGCTGCGCCTTGCAGTTTTACCCGCCGAATTCGCGCTTTTCTCTGAACCCTGCATTTTATCGAAATTAACTATAACCTATGTCACTTCGAAATAGCGTAGCTATTAGTGTAAGAATTTTCAAAATCGGTGCAGTAGTTTCAGTTTTTGTTTTTATATTACCGGGTAACAAGACTAGCAAATCGTTCATCTGATGGTAAGCGCTACGCCTGCCCATTACAGCTACAGTGCCATTCAGAACTCTCTGTATTTAGGGAATCAGAAACTACGAAGACCATGGTCCTATGAACACCTACAATTAGAGCAAGTGGGTACCACTAGTTCACATAAGTTTTTGCTCTGCGGCGGCATTGAAATGCTGGATTTAAAAAATAATCGAGTGTGCTCTAGACCACACGACTGAAGTAAAACTTGAGAAAGATATAAAGAAAATGTGTGCTCGCACCTGTCTCTCTCTCGCTCATTCGACATTTAGCATCTGTCATCTGTCGCCTGTCATCTGTCACTACCGCCGACCGCCCATTGTGACACTAATTGTAAAATTTGTTTTGTTCTAGTTTTAAGTTTTCTTTGTTCTGTGGTGTTTCAATAAAGAGTTTATCTATCTATCTATCTATCTACTATTATCTGTCATCTGTCATCTGTCATCTGTCATCTGTCATCTGTCACTGTCACTGTCATATGTCACCTGTCATCTGCCACCTACCATCTACCACCTACCCCCGACCCCCTACCCCCTACCTTTTAACTTTATTCCTAATTTACCTATCAACTTCAATTCGCCTTACCCGGTGACTTTTTTCGTAACGCATTCACCAGCTTACTCCCAAGTGAAGCGTGCGATAAGAAGTTTTACTTCAATAAATATCATTTTAGGGACTGTTTAGTTTTGTATATTTCAACTTGCCAGCAAGAAAACTTAGTGTCAAGTTTTATGAACTTACCAAATAAGTTTTTTTTTAACATTACGTATACAATGCATGCGCATTCAGTAGGATATCAATAGAAGGAAACTTTCCACAATTTACTCAACCCATGCGTTAAGTATATTTTTTTAAAACATTGTCAACTGATGCTAAAAAAAGTCTTTTTTACTAGTCGTTTGATTGATAGAGGACAAAAAACTTAATTTATAGATTCAAATCAACTGAATATATTGGTTTTTTTAAAGTCCATTATATAACGTATTAACCCGTTCTACGCTACCATATAAGTATGATTAAACTTTTTATGGAACAACACACAACCCAATCTGGAAAAACACCAACAACAACACACAACTGGTTAAACTCGTATGCAATAAGGCATTTTCTATTCTACTCAAGATTATATAAAATCCATCTTTTACTAAACATGTTTTAATTATAAATCGTTCCAAAAAACTAATAATTTATTGCAAGTAGGCAAAAATGATACACTTTTACAAGTCACACAATTAAGTCTCTTAAAGGTAGACAAAAATTAAAAATAAATTAAATTATAGAGTATAGAATTTGTAAAAGTTACGTCAATTAATATCACAGAGAAGGCATTAAAGCCATGTATGTTTGTCTAAATCGTACTTATACAGCTCAGTATGGTAATTGCATCCCAAAACGTTTAAGTTTTTTATCGGTTTTTTCAATGACCGTTTTACAATTTTCAGTGTCCAATCTGCCGTATCGAGGGGTCCCAACCTACGGAAGTAATCGATCCCCAGCCGTGATAGTTAATGTACCAGGTAGAGTATACTATAATAATATCCAATCAATGTTTGTAGCGAATATTGTGAAGCTGTAACTAAATTCTCAGTCCTTGGAATATGGGGCGGCCTTTGGCGTTGGACGCTACCGGTGTAGATACTCTTGCACCGTCTCATCTTTTGAGGAACTCAAATTAAGGGTGGTGCGGCGTCAGAATCAGCAGAGAGCCTCAAATGGCTCAAATACAGTATTGATAGTGAGTACATGTTTGATCTTTTAGGCTCGAAACGTCGGAATCGTGGGGATTGGGAGTCCGTAAAATGTTTAAAGATCTATCCGGCAGTCTGGTCGTGTCAGCACGCGATTAAAATGCTGGCCTTTGTCTCGGAAAAAAATTATAGAAATACGATGGTGGTGTAGTAATGCATGATAATATTAAATTTCGGTCTCCGCCGTCTTATTTTAGCGGGTGTTGCATCCAGTCACTCTGTATTCTAATGACTATTCGCTAAAGTGGATTCAAAATCATTCATCATACAATCTCAAACAGGTTTACCCCATCACGCAAAAAGCTTAAGTGTCGGTTTTCAACAATAATAAAATTAATTATTCTGTTTACTAGTTTTGAAACGCTATTTCGCTCGCGTCATCAACTTGTGAACATAAAGTTTAAATATTCCTAAATAAAAGTTCGTAGTCATGGCGAATTCAACTCTGTTTAGCCGTTCCTGCGTGATTGAAGGATAAACATACCTATATAATTATATGTACTTTCAAATCCCTACTTTATTAATATTATAAATGCGAAAGTAACTCTGTCTGTGTCTGTTACGCTTTCACGCCTAAACTACTCAACCGATTTAAATGAAATTTAGTACAGAGATATTCTAGAGCCTATAAATGGACAAATGATACTTTTTGGTACGGGGGATTGAAAGGGGATGAAAGTTTGTATGGAATTTCGTATTTTTTAAGCTAGAAGCTTGAAACTTATTCTTTAGGCTATAGATAAGGCGTTAATAAATATGACATTCAAAGTTTGTAAAAATGTTACCCTTAAGGGGGTAAAATCAAAATAAGGGATGAAAGTTTGTATGGAAATATGTAAAATTTTGGCTAAACCACTGCACCGATTTTAAAAATTCTTTAACTAATTGAAAGCTATATTATCAGCAAGTAACATTCGCTATGTTTTATCCTCGTATTCCTACGGGAACGGGAACTACTCGGGTGAAACTGCGGGGTGTAGCTAGTTTATTATATTAGTAAGATTCGAGAATCCAATAATTTATGAAGTCTTCAAACAATAGATCGGTGAACTTCATAATGACCTCAGGGTTTTTCTAGTGTTTGAAAAGTTCACACCGAAATAGATTAATTATATAGGGGAATCACCTCGCGTTCACCTACTGTTTTTTTATGGCTTCGCCGTACAAAACACATTTTGAATGTTTAAAATTTTTTATATTTTTAACATTTGTTTTGTTCATCGGAAATCTTTATTATTTAAACAGTTAAAGACATTGTTTTACTTCAAAGTAAGGATACGCAGGTCGTTAACTTGATGGTAAGAAATATGCCAACCTATTGCAGTGCCACCCAGCACTTTGCATTGCAAAATCTTGCACAGCACTGCTCTGCTCATCATCCTGAAACATTAGTGCCCGAGTGATTATGACGAATCCAATAATACCTCATTTATCAAAATCTATCAAACCGTTAAGGCTGGATGAATTACATACATACATACATTTGTGTATATTGAACTTTCTTATCTTCCTGTAAAAGTCTCTTAGGCGGGAACACGCTTATCTTATCCTTACTTATATTATAAATGCGAAAGTAACTCTGTGTGTGTTTGTTACGCTTTCACGCCTAAACTACTGAACCGATAAAAATGAAATTTCGTACAGAGATAGTCTAGAGCCTAAGAAAGGACATAGGATACTTTTTAATGCGAAAAAAGCACTGCAAGGGTTTGAAATAGGGGATGAAAGTTTGTATGGAAGTTTCGTCATTTTTGAAGCTAGAAGCTTGAAATTTATTTTTTTCGCTTTTGACTAGATATAAATAAATTTGGCATTCAAAGTTTGTAAAAATTTACCCTTGAGGGGGTAAAATAAATATAGGGGATGAAAGTATGTATGGAAATATGTAAGGTTTCGACTAAATCTCTGCACCGATTTAAAAAATTTTTTCACTAATGGAAAGCTACATTGATAGCGAGTAACATAGGCTATATTTTATCCCCATATTCTCGCGGGAACAGGAACTACGCGGGTGAAACCGCGGGGCGCAGCTAGTACTCTATACTACGATTTATTGTTTATTTTTAGGCCTCCCAAGATTGATACATTAAGTCAGTATCAAGCAAGCAAGCAAGTATTTCAGCAACCTTTTTTTTTAAGTTACCAAGATAAAAAAAACCATGCAAAATAGACAACGTCGCATTATTATGGTTTCCTGCCAATATTCCTACAGTTTATTTGTACCTAATCAATGATGTTTGCTTAATTTCAGGTGAAAATTCTTACCCCACTAGTGTGGGTCGGCGTTACATCGAGAACTCAAACAGAGTATAGTTCTAGTAAGCTTCCGTGTCCTGGCTTCTTAGTATTCTAACTGTGGCGTTCAATAAACCTCGTCATAATAGATACAGTGTTTATTTGACCACCAAAGAATTGACAAAAGACATACCTAATGCGTATAAAAGCTAAACTACATCATACAGGATATTATACACAAATGTATTATAATATTCTTGTTTAGGGTTCCGTACCCAAAGGGTAAAACGGGACCCTGTTACTAAGGCTCCGCTGTCTGTCTGCGTGTCCGTCTGTCACCAGGCTGTATCTCATGAACCGTGATAGTTAGGCAGTTGAAATTTTCACATATGATGCATTTCTGTTGCCGCTATAACAACAAATAGTATAAAACAGAATAAAATAAATATTGAAGGCTCCCATACAACAAACGAGATTTTAATGCTCGTTTTTTGATAACGATGATAGGCAGACTCTTGAAATATTCACAGAATATGTAGTTATCTATATATATATATATATATATATATAAATGCTATGTTGGTTTGTGTACGCTTCAAAAACTCAAAAATTTCTGCACCGATCGAGCTGAAATTGTAGCATGATATATAATCCGCATCAAGGATTGTTTTTATCCATTTTTTTCATCAGTGACATATTAGCGAATGTGCGAATGTGCCATAGCGAAGCGTGGCAGGGTACAGCTAGTATTATATAAACTTTAAGAATACTTACATTAAAAAAAAATTGACATTTTTTACATAATGGTACGGAACCCTACGTGCGCGATTTTGAATCGCACTTGGTCGGTTTTTTTAACGCGTTACGATCACTTACGCCAAATGACATATAGGTCATATCCTGACCCATAACTAGACTCCCTGTATCTAGGAAACCAGGACCTGCATGGTCCACGTAGTCCTTATTCTCACAACCACCCATACACAGAGCAAATACACGTATTTACACAAAGCTTTGCATATAGTTAGGTACATTCTTAAAATTCTTATGTTTGACCAAAGTACAGTCTATGTAAATTACCTTTTCCATGCATCTCCATACAAGTCACTTTTAATTGCACACATCTTACACACAAGATTGTAGACTCGATAATATAATGAAGCATCGAGACATCGGCTCTAAAGTCTCATATGCCCAGTAATGTCGCTGGAAATGCTCTCAGTAAATTAGCACACGACTACTTGGCGGATGAATATCTGGCAAAAGTGTGGTACTTCCCCAGGCGGTCTCTTGTATAAGAGGCCTCCCACTACATCACCAACAACAGTTTCAGAGGAAAGCCGTAGCCGTAACATATAAAGTTAGATCAACCTTACTACAAACTTTATACCTCTTATCCGTGCTAAATGTTTTGTCCCCACGCTTTATTGGGTATGGCGGAAGAATGTAATGCCCTGGCTTCTTCCTTGTTTTCTGAAAACTACAATCTGGCTACCTTTAAGTCTATGAATAAGTATCTTCTAGGTATGCATGCTGCGCCCTCGGCCGCATCGTCGCTTGCCATCAGCGGAAATTTTGGCGAAACGTAGAACTATCCTGATTAAAAAATGATCTCCCGGACGATTTCAATATGATCTTCAGTAGAAAATAGCACGATGTCAATAGCTACAGGCCGATGGCTTTACTATCAACTAGCCATGATATATAATTATCCATTTATTTTAAAACCCATTTATTATTGCACCAATTTGCAAAACCTATTTACGTAAAACTGTCTAGTATAATGCATCACGTACTAGAAATATCTAGTCGGCATGTCAGCACCATCTAGCTTATGGCATGCACACAGCAGGCATGCACCATCACGATTTGAAATCTACAGTCACTCAAAAATGTCCACGACAAATTTTCGAAAATAATTATGATAGCATTGGCGGAGACTAATCGCAAGCAATTCATCAACAAGTAATTGATATGTTCGCTGTATGAAGTAGGTTTTGCGAAGATGTCCAGAGCGTCACAGTGGCGGTGACGTCAGGAAAATCACGAAGTATAAATAGGTTTCTGCGGCGAGTCCTGCGCCAGTGATTAACCTGAGCAGTGATACGATGGGAGTTACAGTGGTGCTTGTGTTAGCGCTGTCGGCGCTGGCGTCGGCCTCTATCGGAGACAACACGTTGGACGCGGATCGCATTGTTTCCGAGGAGCCCGTGCTTGCTCCGTACCGGGATGCCTCTGACAGTTCACGTCTGTTTCCTATCCTCATTCTACTCTCACAGCAGAACCCTGCGACCTATCTGAGGCTCAAACCTTCAGCCAAATCACAGGAAGAAGGCCCCATTTTTGTAAAGGTGAATTTATTTGTTTCGTGTGTGCTGAAATGCGTAATGTTACTGTGGCTAAGTTTACTTGATCGAGTATTTTTACTATTATATGTTAATTATTCTTGTAGTTCCTGATCGCTAAATACCTAAAATGAGTCAGAGAAGAAGTCATTTGCCAGGGGTGTTGAGCGTTATTTCTTTTTATTTATTTAAAGTCAAGTCAGAAGAATGTTTGAATACATCATTAGGAATTCAAATCAAAGACCATGTAACGAAATTAAAAGAATTGTAGTGAAAAATGAAGCATATACTAAATGTTTTTTTGTGGTTTAAAATAACCTTAATTACTTCAAGAGCTTTTAGGTACGTAACAACAACAAAAAACGGGTTCTTTGCAAAAAACCTGTTGGGAGTATTTGCTCGCTCGATCTCTTGAAAACTAACCACTATTGTATAATTATTTACCTTATATGGAATATCTTATAATTATTTGATAATGGAATTCGCGACGACCATCGATTATTCTTTACATTATTTTGTATGGAATAATATTTTTTATGATTACTCAAATTAGTCAATGGATAATAATATTATACAAGTAATCATCAGTTTAACGGTTTTTAGTGACATATTTGAACAATTTGGTGCATTATTGCTAAACATATCTACAAAATAACGTAAATTTATGATCTATGATTGTCGCGAATTATATTCCAATTTACATTACTTACTCGGTCTATCTCTAAAAAGGAAAAGACTGTAACCTTAAATTTCCTACAGTAAACGAACCGTGCCACCTTAAAAGCAGTATAGATAAAACGAGTCTCTAAATAACGTAATTTTTTCAACTTTCAGACACTTGAGGACCAAGCCTATGAAGAGCGGTCGAGAAGGCAGAAGCGTTCTCCTACGTTTAAATATGGCAAAGGGGGCGGTGGCGGTGGCGGTGGCGGCTACGGATACGGTGGCGGTGGCGGCCACGGTTCTCGAGGAGGTGGTTGTAACACCTGCGGTGGCGGCGGCTACGGCGGTGGTGGTAATCAGGCCACGGCTATCGCTATTGCGAACTCAGGAAAAAAATAAACAGCTCATTATCGAATTAAGAAACAGTAATTTTTGTATATTTTTGTATACTACCGCTACGAATCGAATTGTTTTTTTTTAATTTGAAGCTGCCCTTAAAAAAATGTTAATTAAAGTATTACAATGTAAAATTAAAAAAAATCTCTCATATTATGCCATTAAACGTATATTTCCATTTCTTAAGTAGGTAAATTAGAATGAAAAAAGAGGAAAATTGTACGTTAGGAAAATATCACTCCAATACTTTATTATGGCTTAATTTTTTAACAGATGATAACTGTACCTAACTTTAACTTATCTGTAAGGGTAGGCCATATAGCTTATAGTCAAGTAAAAGTCCTTGAATAAGCATCCTTAAGTATAACTATTTTTTTTTAGTAATATTGTATACCAATAACAAAAAAGTCTTTGATCGATATTAGAAATCTTATTCTTTTTATTTTGGAATTATTCAAAGCCAGTAAATACTTTATTGTAATTTTTTATCTGTAATTAAATAAAGGAAAAATATTTTAATGACCTTTTTATTTTTCGTTTCACTATAAGTTGCCCTTTTTTATACACGGGAGAAACGAGATGTGCAGGTCGTCCGTCCCTTGCTGGTAAGGGCCACGACTACATTAAACAGTCGCAGAGAAAAATAAAATCGAATCGATCGAAATTTATTTTTTTCTTTCCCAAGCCGAGCCTTAACACTGTAGCAACTGTGGTAGGTAAGTAGCTACTAAGAAATATAAATTTCACGCAAAAGATACAGTAAGCAAGTTACAGTAAAATGGTTGACGTCATAGCCGGCAGATAGCTTGATTATAATATCACAAACTTGTAATTATTTATTGTTTCTGTAATTCTCAGTTTAATTTATAAACGTGATACTATGGTCGTAAAAACCGCGAGCTAATAGAAAAATATTCCACAAGAATATCTATTACAGATCTTCTACGATAACATGACTTGACTTAAGAATAATAGATTTTATATTTTTGTGAGTTGTCATAATTGTTGTATTTATAAATCGGTTTTTTGTGGTGTTACAACGCTGCATCCACAAATACGTAGTGAGGATTGGTTGAACGTTCTAGAATTTATCAAATTAAATTTGGTACGCAATCAAACCTCATCTCTATGAGATGCATGAAGAATAACTAGGTACCTAAGCAACGAATTCTTTTATCGGCTGCATTGTCGGTATAATATTTTGATCATACAAAATTATTATGAATCAAGGAATGGAGATCGATACATAGAAATTCATATATAAAGACTCCTCACCCAAAACTATAAAAATAAACGAAAATACTTATGGGAATGAATCGATGGGTCGACCTTTAGGAAAGGGATAAAAAAGGAAATATGTTTGCTAGCTGTACTTGAACCTTTTCCGCTCCCCGTCTCTCCCATCTTGCGAGCAGTGGGACCAACTCCTTTTGAAAACCTGGAGTGAATAGGAATTTTCTTGATCTGCGTGCTTCATCCTGGCCTATCTGGCCCATGGGAGATAGTGGTTAAACAGAACTAGCCTAAATACACCTGACTAACGACCGGTTTCTGGAAAGTTAGCTAACTATGACCACACAATCAATCTATTGCTGTCCTTGTCATTTGTTTAATGCTAGATAGAAACAACGATAGACTTAATCTGCTGTCAAAGTTAAGAAACGTTCCAGAAACTGGCTATAAAACTCTTATAAAGTCAACCAAGTATTACCAACTAGCTACCCGACCCGGCTTCGCACAGGTAACAGAGCATAATTATTAAAATCCTGCATTTTTTTCTGTCCTAGTCTCGTCAGCTTGTGCATCGAGCATGTGGATGTAACATAAATATGTTCATCCTACTTGGAGTATTTTTAATATATTTTTTTTTCTAATCTTGCAAGTTGTTGAATAAGTTAAGAAGATTATACCTGTTTACTAGGTAATGCGCTTTATTGCTCGGCTTATATAGCAAAAGTTGGTGACCGATTATTAATTTAAATCGTATGGTTTAAAGGGCAATTATAATCTGTACAAAATGTGCTAGGTAACTAACGTATTTAATTTGATACGGATTAATATCGTATCCGTATAAATAGTTGTCCGACTACCACATTATTTGTGACCATGTATTTAACCATGAAAATGGGTATAGTAGGCTATCCTTCAAAGCTAGACATAATTATGCCATCGCGGAATTTTTGTAGACCTATAAATGAGAAAGCCTTGCATCAAACATTATTTTATAATAATATCTCAAAAGAGTTACGCAGGGTTTTCGATGAGTCGGCTTCATTTTTTCCAACGTCTTCAACAATCATCGTCATATTTCAACTAATCTACACAAAAGATTAATTAATTAAACACATGAACCTTTCTCTTGAATTACTCCGTCCATCCTCCATACACATTTTTAAATCGGAGGTCTTGCTATTTTGGGAGTCAATTAATTTGATTTAATTTGCTAACTGTTATTGAGAGCATGATTATTTTTTTGCCTATGTCGTGCAGGTTTATTATTGTTTAATTGAAATTAAGCAGGCTGATTAAATAATATTTGTTATTTTATTTTATCAGGGCTGCCTTTAACACATCTCTTTTCTGTTATCACCTCCAACTACGACTCCGGTTTCGACTCCAACAAACCAAACTTAAAAAGTCCGACTTCGATGTCGATTCCGAATAAACCACCTCCGTGACATCCTTATTTTATATAGCGATGGTGATATATAAAAGTTGGGATATTTTATCGATCTGTAATGATCGATATTCTCACTTTAAACTGTGACCATTATTTTGTTGACTGTACAAAAATCTAGGTTAGGGTCAGACAACTCTCGTTGTTTGTTCATGGCTTTTTAGTCCAAAAGTCCCATACTAATCCGAATAAAAAAATGTCTATGGTATCTTTCGCCTTTCAGGAGACTCCTCGTCATAATATTTTCTTGTAAACCTACAGCCTACTACCTACGTGATGTGATAGAGGTAATGTGGGAACCTGATAGTAAGGGTAACGCCGTATTTGAATGTCACCTGTGTGTCCACGCCTTCAGACGAAGTAGGTAGCATGTAATTCTGTGTATGATTGATACCTCGGACGATGACAGTCTGATCTACAGTAGATAATTACATGATGTGTAATGGTGAAGCTATCGGCCAGTTGATTTTATGTCTGCTATACCTGCCTATTGTTCGTATACAACGAGCCATGGAGAAAACCCCATTTTTACTTTGTTAGAAGCATCGTTTTTTCTCATAAAATGTAGAAGAGTAAAACTATAAAAAAGTTGAAATTACATTTTAAAAAATATACATCGACCTCAACACAACAAATAATATATCCAACTATACTAACCACCAACTAATTTGTACCAATTTTGTTAATGACATATCAGTAAGTACCACGAAAACATTACCCTATCTAAAAAAAGGATAGTTTACTGTTGAAAAATATTGTTGTTCTATCTGGTATAAGTATTAGGCATAGCAGGTATACCTACTTCAGTATAATTTGTCAAAGGATGTTGTGTAGTCGAACACAATAGTAAATCTACTATTAAATGCATTAAAAGAGATGCCTATTGAATAAAATCATTCTCATAGTGGGTGCTAGAATATTCTAGACGTCTTGTATCCACATGTGCCGCATCTTCTATCTGGGACTGGGTAAATTTCAAGGACAAACTTTTTGTAGCTATTAGTGTATTATTAAAAATCCAAGGTAAGTAGATAATTGTTTCGTTTTAGGAAATTACATATAAAAAATAACTATAATCAACAAAATGCGTGAGTGTATCAGGCAAGTGTAAAATGATGCATGCATTCCATACAAACGGCCTCTTGCCTGTTCTTAAACAAAACAAACGAAACCGGCTTCCAGCATCTACTGAAGTGCCACAAACTGGTTCTACATAAAACATAAAACAAATACACATCTTAACCTTATTTAAAAAACTATCTTCGTAATCTCGCAAAACGGACTCGCATAACACATCACTAGAAGTAGGCTGGTAGGTATGTCAGCAGCATCCGGTTTATGGGAATAACCAGGTTAATACGTGATCCGACTTCACAAATCAGTAGGCGTGCACCATCATGATTTTAAATCCACATTCAATCAAAACTTTCCACCACAAATTTTCGAAAATAATTAAAAAATCAATGGCCTAAACTATTTTAATGACAAGCAATTATTTATCAACGATATTTCATTGATATCGTCACTGTAGGAAGTAGGTTTTTCTGCGAAGATGTCCAGAGCGTCACAGTGGCGGTGACGTCAGGAACATCGCGATGTATAAATAGGTTTCTGCGCCGAGTCCTGCGCCAGTGATCGACCTGAGCAGTGATACGATGGGAGTTACAGCGGTGCTTGTGTTAGCGCTGTCTGCGCTGGCGTCGGCCTCTATCGGAGACAACGCTTTGGACGGCAAGGATCGTATTGTTTCTGTGGAGCCCGTGCTTGCTCCGCCCCGGGACACTAAAGCTCACGCCACAGACAGATCACGGCAGTTCCCTATCCTCATCCTACTCTCACAGCCGAACCCCTCCGGCTATGTGAGGCCTGAGGCTTCGGGAAAGTCCCTAGAAGGAAGCCCTATCTATGTAAAGGTAGGTGAATTGCTTTGTTTCGTGTACATTTACTCTGAGTGTTATTGTGGTAAAATTTACTAGAATATATTAATTTACTTGATGTTCCTAATTTTAATACTTATTAAGAGGTCATGTCAGGTAGAGTTTAAAAGTTGTCATCGCTGAATATTATTTATGTTAATTTATTTATAGTAGAGTCAAACGAATGTTTACATTCATTTCACTTGTGGATAGAATTTCAAATGAAAATCATGTAATTCAGAGATTACATAGCTTGCAAATGAGATTTTTAATAATAAAAAATCATAAATGTTGCTTAAAAATATACACCAGTTAGCTTTTCGGTAACAATAACAAAGTCAAACGGGTTCTTTGTAAAAAAGTGGTTGGAAGTATTTTTAGAACAACGTAGATACACGCCTGCTCAATTGCTCGAAAAGCCGAGCAGCTTTAATGTTGACCATAACTCGTGCGGAAATTTACATAAGTAATTATATCTAAACGCTAATTCCAACTTGGACTGTAATTAGATTCTGGCCACCGCCGAAAGTTCATAACTTTAGAATAGCTATAAAATAATTGCATAGGTACCAATGCGTACCAACTGGTTACTCCATGTGCTGAACTTTTTGAACATGCTGCAGGAAAGATGCATGCAGAAGAAGAATGTGTTGGTACTTTATGAATAATTCATTACCACAGCTTTTTGTTTGTGGTATTTTTTATAGGCTTGAAAAAGAGCTGGATTAAAAAACAGTCTTATTTACAGATGCCAACGAGCTTGTTTTTACTTACTTAGGTATATTAAAAGTAAATTGTTTCTAGATAAATATTTAATGAAAATTGTTAAATTAAAATTGTACATAGTCTACATGTGGGGTAGGTTAGATACTGCGTACTGCTGATATTTATGTTATAAGGCTCTACTGGGACAAATCGGCGTTTCTATGTTATTATGTGTATGCTTTTTTTTCGGCTATAATTTGCCTAGGCACTATTGACTCAATCCTTGTTTTGAGCAAAGTCTGTCAAGATTTTGTACAGATATCAGGGTTGCGACGTCGAGTTTGGGACAATACAGTAAGTGGGTGATGCGTCGACTGCGAAGCGTGAGGTTTTGGGTTCGATTCCCACGCAGGGCAAAGATTTGTATGAACCACGTGTCTTTGCTCTGAGTCTGAGTGTTTGTGGGAATCAGGAACTACGAGGACCATGCAGGTCCTCCGGTAGTTTTTATTTCCTGGACACAGGGAATCCTAGTCAGGGGTCAGGATCTATGTATGGAATGGTGACGTGATTTTTATTTTTATTTATAATATAATTATGATTTTCTCCATTTTTAGACGCTTGAGGACCAAGCCGTGGAGGAAGGGCGATCGAACAGGCAGAAGCGACATTTGAAGCACAAACTATTTGGCTATGGTGGCGGCTACGGAGGCGGTGGTGGCTACGGAGGCGGTGGTGGCTACGGAGGCGGTGGCGACTATGGTGGTGGCCATGGCGGCGGCCACCAAGCGCCGACACAGGTCATCGTTTTGAAAATTGAGAAGGAATCCGGTTAGTGCTTATTTTATTGTTTCCGTTCATAACGATGGCAGTCATGGAGGCTGCAAGCCTGTTTGGCAATTTCTTGAAAAAAAATAAAACATTTAGCTCAGCAGTGGGTCAATATGGATGAGTGGATGATGATGATGACCCGCAATTTCGTTCATGGTGGTATTTGTGTTTGTATCGATATTAAAGAACACCGTTTCCCACCAAAGCTCGAAGGTTAGCCGCCCAAACAGTTTTTTATCGATAACTCGGTTTTTTATTGTTGTTAGATATGACGTATATCAGTTTGATAGTTTTTATGTGATGTTTAAATAAACTGACAGACATAATCCACCATATTATCAAAAGTTAAATTCATGTTTAGTAGCTTTCCTATTCTAATCTTAACTCAAGTCACTTAGACCATTTAAAAACAAATATATGTTCAATGTACAGCCTTTTTGTTTTTTTTTTGCTTTATTCCAAGAACGTGCAAACAAGATAACTTTTATTAAAAGTCACTTCTCTAACAAAGACTTTAAAGTTAACAATCTTTGTTCCCATTAACTGAATCTAAGTACCTACTGCCGTATTAATACATCCATCGAGAAGAATCAGCAAGCAAGTCGACGATGATATTTTTAAATATCTAAAACATAAATGGTACTAAAACTTAACTAATTACCGGCAAGAATAGTCAAGAATAGGTCGAAAGGCTGATTTTAAAAATATACTTTAAATCATTGTTCCTTTAAATTATATAATAGAAACACTTATCATCATTACTTATGATATGTTATTGGGTATTTTACAGGACACCATGGCGGCGGAGGATACAGTGGAGGCCACGGTGGAGGCTTCAATGGAGGCTACGGTGGAGGCCAAGGTGGAGGCCATGGTGGCGGCAGCGGCTATGGTAGCGGAGGTGGCTATGGTAGCGGTGGCGGTGGCGGCGGCGGCGGCGGCGGTGGCGGTGGCGGCGGCGGCGGCGGCAGCGGTGGCGGTTACGGTAGCGGTGGCGGTTACGGCAACGGGGGTAACTACGGTCATCAGCCTCAGTCCGGAGGTGGTTGTAATACGTGCGGTGGCGGCGGCAACGGAGGCGGCAGTCAGGCTGTGGCCGTCGCTGTTGCGAACGCGAATAGCTGGGGTAAAAAATAAATAGCTAGTTATCGAATAAAGCAACTGTGATTTTTTAATAGCGACAATACTACAACTTACCAAATTGTTTTATTAAGAAGACCTTCTGAATATTTTAATCTGGAATTGTGAGTGGGACGAAAAAGTATGAAACACAAAGGCATAATATAAATATGTACCTTTATACAAAGTAAGAAAATCGACCACGTGTTTTATTTTGT
The DNA here is from genome assembly GCA_912999815.1 of Campaea margaritaria. NCBI lineage: Eukaryota > Metazoa > Arthropoda > Insecta > Lepidoptera > Geometridae > Campaea > Campaea margaritaria. Next base: position 10,221,041 of record OU538789.1, on the reverse strand, counting down.
AAACACAGGAAGTTTAATGCTTACCTAAGGACTTTCACTTACCTAAAAAAAGATATTTAGACTATTTATTATATAATATAATATTTTAATCTTGTTTATAGTTAAATATTGCAACAATGTTTGGTTTTAATTGTTTTTGGAATTTTATTCTTTTAATAAGAATTATTCAGAAGGGTAAGAAAAAACGCTTTGTTAAATTTTTATGTGTAAGTAAATAAATAAATATTCTTTATAAGACTTCTTACCTGTAGTTTTACTATGAATTGCCCGTTTTTTGTAACTACAGAGAAATGAGACCAGCATTTAGATCATTGTGATAGTACCTGGTAGTAAGTGCGCCTTACCCTGCAGTGCCACGGAGTATTTTGCAATGCACTGCACTGCTAATCGAATATGTCGAAATTTATTCAGTAACTTTATTGTAATTGTTTTCAAATATAATCTATACTAATAAATAAAGCTGAAGAGTTTGTTTGTTTGTTTGAACGCTAGGATCTCAGAAACTACTGGTCCGAATTGAACAATCCTTTTTGTGTTGAATAGTCCATTTATCGAGGAAGGTTATAGGCTATATAACATCACGCTACGACCAATAGGAGCGGAGCATCAATGCAGAATGTGGCAAAAACGGGGAAAATATATTGCTTTTAAGAGAGTTAGTGCGAGAAAACTCGAATTATGGTGGTGAAACCGCGGGGCGCAGCTAGTTTTTACATAAATGTATGTAAAATACTAGACTTAGGTTGAATCACCGTCGTCAGAGCCAACAGATAGCCTGATTATGACTTCATCATCAATTAATTATAGTGTCAGTTATTCTCAGTAAAATGTACAAGTAAACAAGATATTGTTAATAGTCGTAAAAACCGCAAACTAAAGGTAGAATATTTCACAAGAATATCTATATAATATTTTACTCGCATTTTTACTACGATAACATTTTTCTTTATTGTACTGACGAGTGACAGTGACGAGATGAGCAAGTAGTTCGTGATGGTAAGCTCTAAGTCTACGCATATTAGTTACAGTACCACCCAGAACTTTGCGTTGCATAATCTTGCGCGGCACTGCACTGCGCTCGTCACCCTGAGACATCGGCTGTAAAGTCTTATATTATGCTGATATAATTTCGCTTGAAACAGTGCCCTTCAAACCGGAACCCAGTAATGTTTGCGCACTACTGCTTGGCGGATAAATATCTGGTAAAGGTGAGGTAATATGACTCAACCTCAAAATGATATGAGCAACTAATGTAAGTAGGTGTTGTGCTCTGTACGAAAATGCAAAAAACTTATTTGTTAAATTAAAAAAAAAAATTAAAAATAAAATAACAAAATAAAATTTAAAAAATTTAAATTTATTTACTCCATACAAACAATACACAAATAATCACATTAAAACTAAAACTACTAGCTTGTATTGTTATTTAAATAACGTAAATGGTATTATTTTATACATTCTGGGCCACTACGGCCGCACAAAAACCACCTGTCTACTGTAGCTAATTGTTTTTACAGAAAAGAGAAAAAAAAGTTAAGACCCTACCTACTTAAATAAATAGTGGTCTAAACTTTTCCATTCTAAATACTCGCCTCGATAATTTTTCATTTTAGTGTCTAGCTTGGTTATTGTAAGTGCTAGTAAATAAAATAGCGTGTCTACTACTAGCGTTTGAAATATAACAGATAGGTACTGAATACTGGAACGAATTTTACGCCTGATTAATTATTATAAGTAATAAACAATACTGCGTAGTATATCGTTGCTAATTCATTTAACTAAGGCGTGCTATCTGTATTATGTAGTAAGGTCCGAGCCACAAAAGGTCTTCTTTTGTGAACATTTAGAGGCGGCGCTGCAGTTGCGAGACTAGCCGTCGGTTTCTGGAACGTATGTTAATTTTAACAGCAGATTAAGTCTGTCGTCATCTCTTTCTGGCACTAAGCAAACAACAAGGACAGGAATATACTTAATCGGTTGTCAAAGTTAACTATCGTTCCAGAAACCAGCTGATAAAGCTTCCAGCTCACTAAGTAGTTAGTCCGGATAGCTTTTGAATTTACTTGAAAGTATAAACCGAGAAATTCGAGGATAGGGATAAGATCTCTGGAGTCTGTTCCAGACTTTGACGACGGGAAAACGTATTTCTTATTTTTAGTTCCTAAGTTTGCCGTGGGACTTTTGTGGCGGTGGCTCTACAATCTACATACATTTATACCTTGATTTATGTTTATATGTTTTTTGCTAAGACAGTTTGATGAGGCACCTTGATAAACTAATTATAAACAAAAGCTATCTATAAATTTAGGATCACCTTTTGTAGAAAAAAAAAATTGTTTGAAGTGAAAACTTCTTTAGGCGCGTTGATCACTTTTAGGGTGAACAAAAATCATGGAACTCGCGTCGTCGTCACCGAATGCTTCTTATGAGCTGTAATTATACTGTGTAAAAAAGTAAATAATAATCTAATTTTTCTAAGGTATTTTAACATATTATGTATATACATAAGGTACACATTTTATTCTATTTTTAATACATTACTTCATAGTATGATGTGTAGATGCACACGCACCCTGTTGAAAGTAACCCTGGCGGTGTCCATGCGGCCGACATCAAAAATGCCCAATCAGTAAACCACGGGTTATCAAATAAAAGGCCAAAGACTACCTACTAGGAACTGCGTAGTTGTATGCCATTTTTCTTAGAACATATAAGTAATTGTACCAATCAAAACATGTTATTATATTTAAAAGAAGGTACCTAATTACTGCTTATCTTATGTAGTTAGTAATTACTTTTTCGTAAGACTTTTTGAAATTTACTGTATTAGTTGTGATGTTTACTTTGCCAAAATATTGAGTGTCAATTTAGATTTCTTTTTTCTATATTCTCAAAAATGTATTTAGAGAGCTTATAAAATAGTATTGGAGCCTCAGGAATACTATGGATCAGAATAGGCATATCTAGACGTCTTAATTTTTTGATAAGCTGACACAGTTACCGATTTATTTTATTCTGATTATTGAAATAATAAAACACAACAAGTTTACTTACACAGCCATTGCAAATGTTGATTATAAAAACACCGAATTTATAAATATTAGTGAAATTTTAAAATGTATGAATCATTTATATTTTGGTATCTACGTAGGTATGAACCTAAATGTAAATGAGTCATACGAATTGAGCATATGACTGGAACAGTGGTAGATCTGATTGAAGTGGGTACCGACGAGTGTATCATAGACTTTGACTACGATTTTTAACATAAGCTATTGTATCAGTTGAACAGTATGAACGAATCTCGATATTCAGGTGAGTACCTACACCTTTATTTCATAAAAATATTCTGCACTTACCCGGTCATCTCAATTCAGAAGAAAGCATTCTCGATGGTTGTTTTTCTATGGGATTTTTGTAACTTTCGCATTTATAATATTAGTAGGATAGTAGAATATTATTAAGTACTAGCTGTGCCCTGCCACGCTTCGCTGTGGCACATTCGCACATTCGCTGATATGTCACTGATGAAAAAAATATATAAAAACAATCCTTGATACGGATTATATATCATGCTAAAATTTCAGCTCGATCGGTGCAGAACTTTTTGAGTTTTTAAAGCGTACACAAACCAACATAACATTTTTATATATATAGATGAGTATTCATATAACTCATTTATCTCATTTAACTATATATACTGTTGCATATGAGACTTAAGTGTTTGACTTGTAAAACTGCATTATTTTAGCCTACTTGCAATATCTTATTTGAGTTTTGTGAAACTGGGCAGTTTACCCAAAAAAGGATTTATATGTGCTTCGTACACGCACACTATTTGCCCCTATTTAGAAGAAAATAAAGCCATTAATCCAAAAAAGAACACGCGGTTTATTTGCCCTACTGCGTGGATCTAGACACGGTTTCCAAGCCCTAGGCACAACTAGTGCGGTCAATGTACCTACGCTTAGGTCGTCGTACGCACAGCCGGCCTTGGAGACCTTGGTCTGATGCAACCACGGGGCAGGCGCTGCTCATCCTTCAGTCAAGTTATCGGCGGCAGTGCTGACTTATGTCCTGTTGCAAAATTAGACGTCCGATAACAAGAAACGTTACTTACGACAAAAATGTGTGGCTTTATGATCGAAGGCTGGGACACATAGTAGAGGTAAAAGTTCAACTAAAGAATTATTTCAAAAATAATATTAAAAAAAAACATTAAATATATTTTAAAAAATATACGCAACGAAACTGTCTCTCTCTTTCTATCTTCACTAACTTATATCTCCCTTTCAACCGTTCGCCTCGCTCGATCACATTTTTCGTAACGTTTCACCAGCTTACGCCCCAAGTCAAGCGTGCGTAATGAAGTTTTACTTCAAAAAGTTTTGGTAACAGACTACTATTTTTCAGACACATTGTCATAGGGATCCTTAAGGTCTACCAAGAGGTATTTTCAGGAAAACTAAAAATGTAACGTTGTTATTTTTGTAATTTTATCTCATACTTGTGTTTCTTCCAACTTTCTTAGGTGATATATTCTTTAAGTGTCCGTTATCGTGCACGAGGGCGGGCAAATGATACACCCAAAAAGTTACCACACATTAGTTATTTTATGACTTTAATGAATTATGAAGTTGACTCATCACACACAAACACCTTATACTTAAACATAATCTTTACAGGACATGAGATGTTGACTATTCATATTTAGAAAAATAAAAAATACTACTTGATAGGTACTGGCTAAATGCACTAATCGTGCGAAGCCAAAACTTAAAGTCTATTCTATGCACAGTTGCTGACTGTACCTAGAGAAAACCTTAACAACTTCTTAGATTTCATTATTCGTAGTTGGCGTCGTATACTCATATCGGGTAGGTAATATTTTATGTCAAGAAAGCTGGTTTCTGCTGCTTTCACATGGCTTTCAGGTGGGACTTATAAATATTTATGAAAATTACTTTCATATGTAGGGCAGTCTCTCTCAGATTCTATTGTTTATTAAGGTTTTCTTCTTTGTATTGTTTCATGTTGATAAAAAACTTAGAATTACCATGAGGTGCATTGAAAATCCTTTCATTTGGGCATACTTACTTATATGTATTGAGGATAGATAAACGAAACTTTTCAGGGTGCATTTTTCGGGTACTACTAAAGATCGTGTAAAATTCGAACGCTAAATTGGTAAGACTTGCTAGCTCATACTCCGAAATCTCTCGGCCTTAAGTAAAGGGGGTGCCGTTTTTGCCTTCAAGGCACCTCAGGCGCGTGCCTTGTACAATGGCTATACTATCTGCCTATGAATCATGAACAGAAAGTGAGAAAGAAAATCATAAAAACCTTTTTCATGCTGATTGTACTGTACATTTCTTGGATGTCCTTAGGGATTAAATTGTATGAAAAAAAGTCGTGGATCTGTCTTATTAATCTATTTAAAATTAGAAAATTATTAATCTATAGAGATTAATAATTTTGTTCCCAGACAGATCCAATAAAAATAAATAAAAAATAAAAAGTTCAATAAAAGTATGTAAGTGTTTCAATAAAAAGTTTATCTATCTATCTATATAGATAGATAAACTTTTTATTGAAACACCACAGAACAAAGAAAACTAAAAAACTAAGACAAATTTAATTTAATCTAATTTAATTACCTATGAGAATGATTACGTGAAAACATCGCGAGGAAACCCACATACCTACCCGTGAATAATTTCGGAAGTAGGTATGATAGCCACCAATCCGGACCGGGCCCCCATGGTGGTTTATGACCTAAATCTCCTCATGAAAGTGAGGGGAGACCCGTGCTCAGACGTGGGTCGATATAGGTTGATGATGATGATGAGAATTACTTGTCGGATGGACGCCGAGCGTTTGTCTCGTTTTCGAGTAGGTAAGTACATTTAATTGTATGATTAAACTCTTCAGATGTATTGAAAAGACTACACGTTCTCATTGGTTTTATCATCCTAGTACTGGGAATCCCGGTAGAGAAAAAAACTTATCATCACTACTTTTACAAGTCAAACACTTAAGTCTCGTAAACCTAGAGATAAACAAAAATAAGTCAGATATGTTAAACTAAACTTATCAGTAAGTAACTGATTATAGTTTGAGTTTGAAAAAGGAAATTTCCCTTTCAAGTGGCGATTCATGGCTGAAACTCGCACAAGAAAAGGTAACTCCATTAACTCTCCAGTGCTTCGGAAATACGCTCGAAGCAACCTAAATTGAATCGCTAATAAGCCATTTTCAACCTAAAGTGAATCCTGTTTAGGTTGTTAATGGCAGCGACATAAAAAATAAGGCGTCACGGTACGATTATGCGACGCGGTTCAGTTTAGGTCTTCAGTTGAATCGCTATATAAGATGTCATGGGTTGCCTCCAGTACCTAAGTACATTTTACTTCTTATATGCCTACCTCAATATTTTTAACAAAGATTAAAGACATTAAAACATTAAAAACATTGATTACTGTAACAGAGGTTATCAGAAATATAATACATTTTCCAATGACATGTTGTTTAGTTGTTTTACCTACTTAGTATGTTGTTTTGTCACTTGTTGATCCCATTTTCCTTGTAGAAAATCTAGAAGTTCTAGGAATAGAATAGAAAACTCTTTATTGTAGAAACAAAAATAAACACATTACAGAAAAATTACAATAGGTGAACAAGGGTAGTACAATGGGCGGTAGGACTTCTAGGAGCTCTAGAAGTCTAGAAAGTACAACTTCCCGCCTCTATTTATCCAGGTTGATTCTCGAAGAGTGCTCTACATTTTTAACAGGCTTCAAAAATGGGGAGTAGTATTTTTTATAATGATGTTTGTTACCTAATTCCATCATTTATCAACCGATTTGATATTTTTTTATTACTTTTATATTGCTCCTAAAGAAATTTCATCAAAATTGGTTGAGTATATTAGTTTGTTTTTATTAGCAATATACAATTGAAGTCTGTATTTTAGTTCAAAGAATTATTATATTAAATAACTAGCTGTGCCCCGCCACGCCTCGCTGTGGCACATTCGCACATTCGCTGATATGTCACTGTTGAAAAAAATAGATAAAAACAATCATTGATGCGGATTATATATCATGCTAAAATTTCAGCTCGATCGGTGCAGAACGTTTTGAATTTTTGAAGCGTACACAAATCAACATAACATTTTTATACATATAAGATAGATCATAAAACAACTGCTAAAAAAATTATTACAATCTTAGTATGATTCAGTCTCTTATTTTTTAAATAACGAAAACGAGTTTGCCCATCCAGTAGATAGTATATTGTAATAAACTGTGAATTTATAACCGATCGAAGCCATTGGAATGCCTCTAGGTTCGATTATGAAGTTAGAAGTCTAGTGACTCATTTGGTTCTTAGGCAAGGTGGTCCGGCAGGTACGAGTATATCTTTAAGCCAATGAGCGCTTCGCTCCTTTAAATCAAATAGTGGATAAGTGCCTCATCATCAACCCATAACGTCCCACTGCTGGGCACGGGTCTCTCCTCACTTTCGTGAGGAGGGTTAGGCCATAATCCTCCACGGGGGCCCAGTCCAGATTGGTGGATACCTACCTACCTCCGAAATAATTCTCGGGTAGGTATGTGGGTTTCCTCACGATGTTTTCCTTCACCGAAAAGCGAGTGATAATTACGTACAAATGTTTTACAGAAACACACTGGTACGCGCCCGCACTGGGATTTGAACTCACGACCTTCTGATTGGAAGGCGGACGTTCTCCCACTAGGCTACCACCGCTTCATTACCTACACTATTAGTGCCTACATCGGTGTAAGTCATTTCTTGTTTAAAATACAAACATACATAGGTACATACAATCACGCCTAATTCCATTGGGGTAGGCAGAGACTACATCTTTCCACATGCTACGATCCTGATTTCCCTCGCTTCTTCCACTTTCATAAGTCCTATCATACCCATCAATATGCTAGCCGGTTATAGGTGCTTTTGTTTTATCCTTTCTTTAGAACGTCTCACGATCTGTTCAAAATAATTAATTGATAACACTATCAGTTCCCAAATATAAACAAATGTTAAGTACGCACCAATATAATAAAGGGTTCAATGCGCATCTCTGGAAACGGTACGCTTTTAATCCGGTTATGTGCGCGCGAGAGCATCACTTGCAAGCTCGCAGTCGTGGCTGAAACCCGCGCTTCTCTTGCCACGATTCAGCAAGTATAAATAAAAAATAATAATTAAAAAGTTTAATTCCAAGTTCAAAATGCTGAAGTCGTTTGTTCTTTTGTGTGTTGTTTTCTGTGTGGTGATTGGTGAGTTTAACAATTGTATTTTTTTTCAACGTTATTTTTCTTTCATTTTTGACCAGTAACAAATTGTTACTCGTAAATTAATAATTTTCTTTTTTTGTTTTTATTTAGGTAGGCATAAGTATTTGATACGATAAGTTACTATCATACTAGTATTTCAATGCACGAAAAACTTAATTGGTACTCTATACCGTAATGTTCCGTAAATGAAAAAAAAACTCTTAACATTTTTTTTACAGTCACACCAAATCGTGAGCAACGTACCCATAACACGATGTAGCATCTCGTTTAAAGACAAAAAAGCTCCGATATAACAACAAAGTGCTAAAACAAAAACAAGCTGACATGCTAATTAATGTTTGAAACTTTGTTTTACGAGTATAATAGGTAGGTGTTTATATTTCCAAGTCACGGAGAGGGCGAGAGCAAATCGTGATGAGAGGATCCTTTCCGTGATCGTGGCCGCCCGTCTTTTTGCGTAAATGATGAATCAATTAACATCTTATTCAGCGCTTAACACTATTAGGTTATCTGTGGCCGACCTATGTATTATACGTTAACAAAATCCTGATTAGAAGCATTGATGGCATCAATCAAGAAAAACGTTGAAAAGCTCGCCTTGTTGCTGTCTAACCAATTGCGAAATCAATGGCTTATAATGAATAGGTTATTCTGTATCAAAGCATAGACAGGCACGATTATTTGAAACTAAAGATGTGTGTAGGTATATACCTACTTACTTATCTCATTTAATATAATAGATAACGTGACATTGAATATTTGTGTTGGATGAATGGTCAATAGCACCTTTACCAATGTATAAACTTCTTTAAAAGCAACTCTAAATTATAAATGACATCATATAAGCGTAAGTGTTAAAAAGTAGCAAAATGAAAACACTGTGTAGTAATTGGTCGGAAACAAGGAATTAGTTTGCGTTGATAAAATTCATAAAAGCGATTTTTTAATGGCAATACAATATACCGCTAAAATTAATTTACATTTCGATCGAATTGTATTTAGATTTGATGAACCCCGCCCACTCATCCACCACAGGCTAACCAATAACCATGCAAAAACCAGACAAAAAAGCCTCTCCATCCATTAATTTATTATTAGTCACTGGCAACTGGTTTTTTATAGCAAATTTTTAAATTAGATAGGCATAATGATATCATCGTAATACTGAGAAAGGTACAAAATGGCTACACTAAACTTAAGTATCAAAACTAACATAAAAAGTAATTGACGTATCCGCAACGAGAAAAGGTTGACTGTAACTTTAAATTCAAGATATTCTTGTTACTGTATAAAGACAGCGATAGGTTCCGCACGAAACAAGCTTTACCCAGCTGAAATTGGCCTATCTTGAAATTCGGGAACCATCACCGGTCAAGTTTACAGCTAAACTTTTAGGGCTTGAAGGAAACCACCGATGTATACTGTGCATGTCGATGTACCTGGCCAGAGTTGCAGGTGGAATTTAATAATAATGCAAAAACAAACAAGACTTCTTGTTGCGCCGGCGGTCACACACCAGTGGACAGGACAATGACACTCTCATTAAAGCCCTTGTATTAACAGCCATGAAGATAGCTTCGTAGTAAGGTCTCTATCTGAATTTCTAAGCATCCATACATCTATAGAAGTTTTAAGCACCTTGAAAAGAGGTTGAGGTTCTGGGATCGTAATTTTTTATTATGTAAGTTATCTTCGTGATATACTCGTATAATTATGTTTAAGAGGCTGCGATATACGTAGGTAGGTGATCTGTGACTGTAAACCCTTTATTTTTTAATCATAATGATACCTGGTCTTATTTCCATGTATATTTCATAAATTTATTCACTAGTATTTCAGTAGACCTGTTTTTAGTCGGTTTTATTTCAAACTAGCGGCGTCCCGTTGTTTCTCCCGCAAGAACTCTGCATTTCGCAGGTTAAAATAGTCCATGTCATACATGACAATAAATAACTGACGATCGCGCAAAAAAACAAAACAAAAACAAATTATACTACTCTGATCGGGTAAGATACTACCCTGATCAGATATGATACTACCTGATCAGGCTTACCTGATATTAATAATACCCTGATCGGGTAAAATACTACCCCGATGAGATGAGATACTATCCTGATCATGTAAGACACTACCCTGATCGGGTAAGATACTACCCTGATCGGGTAATATAAAACCCTGAAAGGGTAAAATACTACGCTGATCAGATGAGATACTACCCTGATTAGGTGAGATACTACGCTTTGCAAACAATGCATTATTTTAGAACAAATTTGATTAAAATATAAAAGTTTATAGTGAAGTAACCTTAAAAGATAGACATAATATGCTGTCACGGACTTTTTTTTATAACTTTTAAAGGGGAACAATTTCGTCATACATCATTTTTGCACAACTTTAAGCGTTTACGCAGTGCACGCAACAAAAACTCTTAAAAGCAATATTTTTGTCCCGTTTTTGCCACATTCTTCATTGATGCTCCGCTGTTATTGGTCGTCGCGTGATGTTATATAGCCTTTTTCGATAAACAGATTATTTAACACAAAAATATTTTTTCAATTCGAACCAGTAGTTCCTGAGATCCTAGCGTTCAAACAAACAAACTCTTCAGCTTTATATATTAATATAGATATAGATATAGATTGGACCCAAAACCTCCATGCTTTGACTTAGAAGACAATTATATTTTAAATCGTTCTAATTTTAAAATCATTGTTTTCTTTAGGAGAAGTTTCTAGAGCTCATTATCAATTAGATATTAGAATTGTTTAGTCTTATTTAGTAGATAAGAAACCACGACTTGACATCTAGGTGACCCACTTTCACGGTCACACTTGATGCATTTCTCTCGGCGAATCTACAATTGAGAAGTAGCTTTTAATATATTGTGGTACTTACTCTCGTATACCTATTTGTGTATTTGGTGTAAAAATTATTTTAAAAAATATATCTACAAAACAACTATTATTTACTTTACTTTTATCTATTAAATACATGTACGAATGCTACCTATACGAATGTGAGACGGAATCTATACTTTTAGCTGTTAGATATAATCACGTAGCAAAGCGGTAAAACCTTGGAATATACTAATCTTTACTGTAGCTAATGTTAGGTAGGATCGGAGCTGACAGTTTTGCCTGAACAGTTACGATATGTAAAATTACAAAACAGTATGTTATAAAAAAAAAAAATTAAAAACCCGACTGAGCACATTATAATTATACTGAATTATACTGAAACGTGAAATGCAGTTGGAGACAAACATTTCATTTCAACTTTTGACGCCAACACCTACGACTGCATTTAAAATTTCAGTATTATTTGGCGTCGAGTTTTTTGTTTATACTCATAAATATGTATGTAATTTTTGTGCAAAAGCTAATGATCTTATCCAATATTTATAACTCGCCTGCAGCCACATCTCATAAACTGGGCCGAAAGCTCGAATAATTTAATAAAATTGGTCGCAAGCGGAGCAAAACACGAAATCACACGCTGCCGCTTACGTTATAAAGATCAAAATTGTTTCCACACGTAAAGTAATTTACGTGGAGTGTACTCAAGAAATGAAACAGGTACAGTTAGCAATTTGACAAGCAAAAAACCAACCTTGAGTTAACGGAAACCGTTAGATGAAAGCCGACTGCGCCGACACACATTCATAGACTACTGCGTTTATGGGAATCGTATAAAATGTTACTGGTGATAAAAATACTTGTATAGGCGATTTCGCGAATAGTCCGAAGCGGGATAGGAGATTAAGTCTATAACAGTTCAGTTTCCGTTCCAAAACCTGAATGAAAACGTAGGTTATCGTTTTATTTATTCTGTGACAGAAGTCGGATAGAAGATTCTAATAAAATCTAGATAAGATAAGATAACAACTCTTTATTGCACTCCAAGACATACAAGCAAAAGTAACCTAGGTACCAATTTAAGTGTAAGTAAGCCATTAAATAATTGGGTTTGAGTTCGATCAAGTGCAAAATGTCCCTTGGTTCCAAAATGTCCCTTTCCCAAAACGTCTCTTTCCTAAAATGTCCTTCTCCCAAATTGACCCTTTTCCAATATTCTCTTCCTAAATTTCCCCCATTCCTTGCCCAAGTTCACCAACATTTGAACGATCATAGGGAAATTTCAAATTGTAAAACACATCAAGGCATAAAAATATATTTTAAATATAAAAATTGCAATCAACCAACTAAATTCCCAATCACAATTGATCTAGGATCAATGACTCATTGATCAAACTCGCAGACCTTCCCGGTGTCTAGATAATATCCTACCTCATGTTATAATATGACCAATTATCCAAATAATGGCCTCAGTTTGAATATAAATATTTAACTAACCAATTTAACGCATCATAAAGTGCATCTTGATTAAATGTAGACACGCCTTAGTTAAATAATTATGATTATCAGAATTTAATAATGCTAACATAATCGCTACTTTGACATGAAGACACGTTCGCGTAATTTAGTAGACATTGTCTTAGTGTGTTTCAGTAGCGATGTGGCTTTATAGCAACATCTTTGTGGAAACCGCTGAAACAAGGACAATACTTGAAGCTATGGACAGTATCTATACCTATATATTTGTAAAAATGTATGGCTAAATGCGTAAGCTCAAAACTCATTCCAAAACAGTGTATTCTCTAAGCAGTTTTTTCATAATAAGGCTTAGCGGCTAACATTGAATCTTGAAACTGGAAATGCAACTTAAATAGTAATAAAAAGCCGTGCATTAATTGAGTAACGGTGCTTAAACAGTTTTATTGCCAGACGTCTTGAACTTCTATAGTGGTGGTAAAATAGTTTGTCTATATGTTTTTGAAAGCCCATATAGTGTCTGTTCTGCGATGAAGAATTATCCTTTGAATTCTAAGGTCTATGCCTAGATTTATGGACCCACAGTTATACTAACGCTAAAAGGTCCTATGTCTCGATTTTTATATTGTAACTCTTGTTATGAGGCAAGCGGCGTACACCATATTTATTGTGTCTGGTAAAATACCTATATAAACAAATAAAACAAAAATAAGATGAGAATTAGGAATGTAGTAGAGTAGACAGCTTACAGAAAAAGTTTTTACCAGACTTTGCCGTAATCAAAAGGAAGGTTAGTTTTCAATATCTGGGGATACGGCAGTGCCCCCGCCATGTCAACTTACACTCTACATCAGTAAAAATGAAGTGTCAAAGTACAGGGAACCTCTACTTTTAGGTGGAATTAAAACCCTCCTGGCGGCAGCTTACCATTGCACATAGTTTTAGTATTATAACATCAATGTATAAATATAAATACAGATTGAAAACAATTGCCAACGAGTTTCTTACCGGTTCTTCTCGATTGAAAGTATTCCGAATAAGGTGGTAGAGTCAGTGAACTTTCATGAGTGCCCTTTTGGGGCCTGTGAATGAAGATTTTTGACTTTGACTTCGACCAAGTAGTGTTTTGAAGTTCACCAGTGAAAACGCGGACAATAGCGCGTAAAATAATAGCAGATTTTTTGTTTTTAAAATGGTCTGTAGTTCGTAAACCTCTATTTTGCCGTTATGTCTGGTAGAGTCTATTTTCGTACCAAGAATGATAAACGCAGGAATGACGATAGGTGATTTATTATTATTCTCTTTAATTGGGTCGTAATTATCTCCATTCATTAAAATATTGGACTTTAACACTTGGAATAATATTATACATTGTATTATAGTAGCTACGTGGGTACAGGTTCAAAGTGTTTATTCGACTGTTTTTAAACCATAAAACGTGCTTCACACATTAATAAAAGAAGGTAGGTACTTACGACATACAAAGTAATAAATAACACAAGCATAGTCCGACCAACTTTCATCCCCGCCAATAAAAAATACATAAATGGGCACGTGTAAACCACGAATAAACTACGTGTAAAACACCGTATTCATACTTTTAAATTTTTTTGTATTTTATATTTGATGCTATAAATATTTTTATTCATGTTTCAATGCAAGCAGGACTATTCTCACACACGTCATATTTTATTAATCTTAGTACATGCACGTCGGTAGCTTAGACGTTTGAATCACCTATAAAAATGTTTATGCCCCTACCTTGAGTTACTTACAGAATTTTAAATGCAATTAAGATTTCAGAGTTAGGATAGGACGTAGCACGACACGTGAGGATAATATTATCGCATATTCAGTTCACATTTTATGGACACCATTTAAGTTCATCAAAATCTGCTGACCAGTTATTTATAATAAATAGAAATTTACATAAGTGATTAGAAATTGGATTTACTGTAGTATGTTATGTGATGTTATGTGATTTCGATTATTTCTCATCAGACTACGAAAAGTTTTTCTGTGTTTCAATTTGGCGAACCATTTTTTCATACGAATCTCGTACTTACCTATCTATATGTGGCACATGGTAGATATACCGACCTCCGTGTATTCGTGTAGTAACTCTCGATGCATTCATGGAAATTAATCCATCTTACATCATCACATCACAGACATGATTCAGAAATATCAGTCACGATACTAGAAGATACAATCATTTTGTATGAGAACGTAAGGAAGTGCCTACTCAAGAAGTCCATCCTTTTCCTGGTTAGAACGAAATGTCGTGACCAAAACTGATGGTAGAGTTCGTGTCATGAGTTGGGGCTTTGGGAATCAAGATTTAATATTTAAATTGAGTATGTTAACTTCATATACTGTAATGTGCGGTCTTTCTGTGATTTGGAGTTGAAAATACGAAAATAAACTGAAAATATTGTCCAAGAAGATCAAAATATATAATTAATTCACCTTCATTCACCCAAAGCAAATCAAAAACACCGATCGATTGTAATATTTAGGTATATACCCAGACCAGTTGAACGAACTTGGTAACAAGGAAAGCGAGTGGCCGTCTAGCTATTATCTAGCTACGTTCCTATTAGCGAATCTGCGATGCACGGATGCGCTGGCGATGACGCGCAGCATCCGCAGATTATGGCGTACCTACCTAAGGCTAACTCAATGGAACGAGATTTATGTCCACCCAGCCCAGCGGGCACTTTGGTAGGTATACAGATAGACAGCCAACAATAGTTTCTTTTCTTTTTTTTTTTGCTTTGCACGATTCTTGCTATAGCTTGTTCTAAAGCCAGTGTCTAGTATTTTTAATGTATTTCAAGATTAGTAGGTCTCGGGTAGTCGGTAGTCAAGTCGGAGGTAAAGGCTAGGGAAATGATTACCTAAGGCACAAATTAACACGTTCACTGCTAAACCGTTTTATTTTTTTTACCCTTTTGCGAATCTTCAGACCACGTGCGTGTTTACTCTTTACTGGCGTTGTGTCGTAACTAAATTCAATCAGCTGTGCGGGCGCACACAGCTGTTGTGATAAAATTGTCAATACAGCAATGCGGGTTCGCAGTTTCGCACGCTAGGCGTGTTTTAGCTTGTCGTAAAATTATCAAATCAAACCTGTGTTTTCAGCGGTTAAAAAAGTTAAGGCGCCACATAAAAAATAATATACCAAAACAGGGTTTGGAATTAAAACCCTACTAACTTATAAGTAGTTTATGTGAATTCACATATAATGTACTTAGGTACATATGCGATATGAACACTCAGTCAATTCCGATATTGTTAATACCATATCTACCCTGGCCCGCTGATCTCGTGCCAGTCATAACGACTCATGACGTGACCAGTGAAAAGTTGCGCACGATTTCAGTTACTTTCTTGCACTTATTCAGTGAGAGTTTGACTAATTGATTCAATTATTCAAGACTTTCGTGTAGGTAATGGCCGTAATTTTAGAAACAATACTAGTGTTTTTGAATGTTTGCTATTACTGATTTTGGAGTAAATAGGTACGCGTACGATTGATAAATTCCACCTAAATTTTAAATTTACCTTTGTAATGTCCCCCCCCCCTCCTTTCTCTCTCCTTCCCCTCTCCCTGTTTTAAATTTTTCAAAATAAAAATAAATAAAACTAAATTAAACTTACACAAATCTTAAACTAAACTAATCTTAAACTAATCGTCTCACCCTACCGTCTCAACCTTCTTTCTCCTAATAATACTCATAATACTACAGTTCAGTACAACTCCACTACGTTCAGTACAACTCCGCATACTCCGCACCTAACTCACTCTACTCTACCTTACTTAACTTTACCTTTAGTTTACTTTGTTTTGTTTTGTTTTGGCCCGATGATCGTCTAGTAACCCTTCGTTGTGTTCCGCGTGTAGCAACCTAAATTCTTTGAATGTTCAGTATGGCTTCACAATCCGTCAGTAGTCAATATCACAAGAGATAAACAATTTGAATTTACATTTCGCTGAATTAATACCATTCGTTTTCTACCATTCCTAAATTATTATATGGCGTCCCTAAATAAACTCAACCTAATATTCTCGTTCCGTTCTACCTCTCATCAAATCCGTATTATCTAAATATCTGACAAAGTAGATCTTAATCCTAGTCCTTCGTTGTCCCATATATAACCTTTCATTCAAAATTATAAATTAATAATCGTCAACCTTCCATCAACTTTTCATCAACCTTACATTTTTCGTAACTCATCAACCTTTCGCTCGACCTTATAGTTTCGTAATTATCACGAGAGTCTATGATTAAAACTTCCATTCTGAATCTACGATCATGACAGCGGCTATGACTTAGAGCCCCGCCCCGCCCTAAGTTGTGAATTTCGTCGGACCAGACTTGGATATTCTCCACCGCTTGTCGGGATTAAGTACCGCCTCGCAGTTACGAAATCTCGACGGAAAGTATTTACTTTCATTTAATTTACTATGTTTGTCTATCTGTGGTCTTCCATCAAATTTCAATTCATCGTTCTATTATCCGTCACTCTCACAGGACAAATGACACTGACAGCAGTTAACATCGCTCCATGACAATAAGCTTACTTGTCAAAGTCACCCGTCCGAACTCATTTAAACAGATGTGAAATCTTTATGTTATCGCTAGAAAATACCGTGAAACTCGCCTATTACTATAAGTCTAGTATATCTAAGCAAGAGAACTTCATAAAGAGGGACTTCTTTTCTTTTATCTAAAGAGTATTCACGGTTCGATCTCATTCATATCCGGTTCGTAAACAATCTCACAACCTCCATTCATGATTCAACGAGGATGAAGGGTTATCAGCGGACATAACCCCCGCCATGGTCGAATTTCCATCCTTCTTATCTAGTTCATGCGGTTCCTCAATCCCACTTACTTATTTTAGCAAAAGGGAAAGAGGCCCCAATATTTAGAGATCTAAAATCTCGTTAAACCTATCCTAGCTCTACCTACTAGGAGCAACTACATAATACATTAGGCTTTATTTACCCATCTGTACATACGCCTAGCTTATTTAGCTTAATATGGGACTATTGTCCAGGTTTCTATTTGTAGAATTAGATTATGTGGTAAGAGGTTATATTTTCCCCTGTTGTAATAATACTGGTTTTATTTAGTTAGTATTTCAGAAGCATTGTTCTAAGGTTTAAGGATATTTTTCCTTTAGGTGTAGGTAACAACAATTATTTATTGTTTCAGGTTATTTCTCATTGGAAAACCTAGGAATTGTTTTAATTCCAGAAAGTGACAGTTCGTCTAGATAATTCTGTAACACCAAGATTTCTAGTGTGGAGCTGTAGTTCTTTCCATATCTATTCATGGAAGAGTTCAACGATGGAACGATTCAAGTTGAAAGTAAGCCTCAGTTAGTGACTTTCGAAGAGCCTTATGGAGAATCTCACTCTTTTTTAGTCATAAGAAAATCCAGGGAAGGTAATAGGTCATTGCCCATAAGTAGACAATCTAACAGAGACGAACTCATTCATATATGTCGTTCGTTGTTTCTTGTAATTAATGTTAAGGACAGAATTATTCCTTTCGAACCATTTTTCTGGTGTAGTACTAGTTTTATTTAAATAGTATGTTAAGAAGCCTTGTTCTAAGGTTTGATGGTAGTTTCCATTAAGTATAATGCCAATTCTTTGTTGATTTCAGGTTATCTCTCTATCGGAGGATTTTTAGAAAGTTCTTCTAGATAATTCTGTAAACACTAGGAATTCTAGTGCCATAGTTAATACCATAACTATTGCATGGAAGGATTCAACATTGGAGCGATTCAAGTTGAAAGTAAGCCTCAGTTAGTGACTTTCGAAGAGCCTTATGGAGAATCTCACTCTTTTTTAGTCATAAGAAAATCCAGGGAAGGTAATAGGTCATTGCCCATAAGTAGCCAATCCAAAAGAGACAAACTTAGTCATATCTGTCGTCCATTGCCTTTATGCAATTAATCAATCTTGAAATCAGAATTATTCTTTCCGAACCAAGCCTAAGTTAAATTATAGTTAATTTGTCCAGATTATTACTTTATTTATAGGTAGGTTATATTTAATCCTTGTAGTTCCATTCAGTAGTCCTAACTATTGTGATTTAATTGATTATTTATCAGTTATGTTTAGTTTTCATCGTTCGTTTTCTTTCCGTCACAAATTATATTAATTTCTTAATTGTTTCCCCAGATGCTCACTTTATGAGTATGTAAAGCTAAATTTAGGCTCTATAGCATTGTTATGATGAATAATAAAATGATTAAACCATATTACAACTTCTTTCATTCAAAGTAGGTACATATGTAATGATTAGTCTTATTGATTTGATTGACGGATATAACATTGTTTAGATGTTTGCTTGTTCATGTTTGACCTAATAACTCTGTAAATCTATCACAATATAGTCTGTAGTATTACAATTGATTCCCAAGGAAGTTTATGTTTCACCAGTTCATTTCTTTGTCATAGTATCTTTAATTTCCCCGAGTGTTCGTTTTATATTTTGTTGTGTTGGCTTAATTTTATATAGTTTCCTATAGTTTAAGATGACCCTGTCTTACAGCATTAATACCTCCCTATCAGAAGAACCCCATGCTAAAGACATGTGTGCTGTGTGTGTGTGTGACCCCACTCTCTTATAATCCAGCCAGCCCATAGGCACCCACGAACTACCCATGATTAGCACCTCCAATCGACAACACTATAACCTTGCCAGCACACAGATACCTACGAACCTTCTAAGGCAACCATCTTCCATCGATAACACTATAACCTAGTCAGCACGCAGATACCTACGAACCTCCTACGACTAGCATCTCTTATTGATGTCACTATAACCTAGTCAGCACACAGATACCTACGAACCTCCTACGACTAGCATCTCTTATTGATGTCACTATAACCTAGTCAGCACACAGATACCTACGAACCTCCTACGACTAGCATCTCTTATCGATGTCACTATCACATAGCCAGCTCACAGGTACATACGAACCTCCTATAGCTAGCATCTCTTATCGTCAACAATATAAACTAGCTCATAGGTACTTACGAATCTCCTGTGGATAGCTCCTCTTATTGATAACACTATAACCCAGGCAGCTCACAGGTACTTACGAATCTCCTATGGCTAGCTCCATTTCAACTCGCCATCCGACGCGCCCTATCAGTGTCAGTAAGAATCTGAACCTTCGCAATGCCACTCATACAAACCCTGGCCCTAATATCACTTCCCATCATCCCAGCACAGCTTTTAAAGATTACTAAATCTCCTCAGGAAGAGACCCGACGATCCACGGCCCATATTACTACGCACTTTTCACTGAACTTCACCATTTTCTTTCTCACTTTTCTCCGCGACCCCCGCTCACTTCAAGGACCTCCTACGCGACCGACCCTCACTTTTCCGCTCAAACTCCTACTTTCCACTCCACTTCACCATTTTGATTTTTTCCTTTTCTACGCACGTCCGTTCTCCTAGCAGTTTCGCAAGCCCCGCCCAGAGACTCTCGCGCCTCTCTCCATAGACAAACTTCCTCCCCTTTGCCACCATAGAGTTTCTACCTGTGCAATAATTAGCTTTTTCCAAATTGAATGCAATATTTATGTGTAGCCAAAATCTCACTAATCTGTCAATGCAAATCTCAGTATTCTGCCAAAAATTGATAATTGTGTATTTTTATTTTGTGAAATGTAGCGAGTCCAATTCGGGACCGTTACAGCCAACCCCCAAAATATTCGCAGGTGTATTTATTTAAATCACCGAAGTAATATTTTTCCCTCTCTAGAATTACAACAGTAATTATTTCACAAACATAAGAATACCAAACAACCCCCATTTTTCCATTCTTTTATTCAGTCAAAATTGATAAATGTGTAACCCTCATCTTGTTAATGTGGCGAGTCCAAGTTGGGACCGTTACAGCCAACCCCCAAAATATTCGCAGGTGTATTTATTTAAATCGCCGAAGTAATATTTTCCTCTCCGGAATTACAGCAGTACCTATTTCTCAAACATAAGAATACCAAACAACCCCCATTTTATTTTTCATATTTTTATTTAATCAAAATCGATAAGTGTGTAACCCTCATCTTGTAAATGTGGCGAGTCCAAGGTGGGACCGTTACAGCCAACCCCCAAAATATGCGCAGGTGCGTTTATTTATATCACCGGAGTAATATTTTCCTTTCCGGAATTACCACAGTACCAGTTTTACAAACATAAGAATACTAAAAGGCCCCCTTACTTATTATTCATTCTAATTTGCTCGTATTTGACTTCAATCGTGTGTGTGTGTGTGTGTGTGTGTGTGTATAAATTGTAACAAGTACAACTGTGTATATGATAAATAGATAAATAAGTGTGTGTGTTTTTAAACTGTATCCTAAAACTTTATTATTAGAACCAGTACGTGAACATTCCCCGCATTGAACATCCCCAAAAATCGCTCTCATCACCTGGACATCCCAAAGCCCAGAAGAAAAGACGGTTGTGAGGCGTCTCTATCCTAATGATATTATGTAAGCGCTTATCCCCCAATCTACTTATTTTTCGATATAAGAGATACATACTTACATTACCCCTCTAAACTCGGACATGCCGTGCGCGGCTTAAGGTACATAAATTGTCAATGTTCGCAACTTTCCAGTTCACTCCCGAATTCTTGATAGTAAAGCTTATGATTCAGAGCATGTGTAGTGTGCCTTGGTCTTAGCCCCGGGACTAACGTGTGGAGTGGATTCTTTATGAAATCGGCTTATACCGATGATTTTATCAGCTGATCTAACCTAACACCAAATTCTCCTTCATAAAGAAACGTTGTAAGTGTAGTGTGTCGATTTGAAGTCAAATCGTGACAAACCGTCTTAAACCCAGGTCGATGGTTTACTAAAGCCCTTCACTCGACTAAAATCCTTTTCATAAATCTCTCAGCAACCCCCCTTCCAAACAGCTTTCATTCTCAAAATAATTGCACACCTTTCAGAACGTAAACTCTCATCGATTTTCACGCTACTCAAGCAAAGCACCAAACCCGCACGGATTATAAGACACGAATTATGAATTTATTTCAACAATGTAAAACAACCCCCCGAATTTAAATTTATGCAATAGTATTCTATTATGTCTGTTTCGTTTTATTACCGTTACCATTACCTCCTTTCGTTTACCTTTACCTTTTTCAGTTACCTTTACCTTTCTTAGTTACCTTTACCTTTTTCAATTACCAATTTTTTTCAAATAAAACTAGATATATATATATTTTTTTTTTGTTTTTATGATTATTTCATATTATTTTCTTACAGAGTTCTTTCAAACAATATTTCAACATCAACCTATCACGTCCCACGGCTGGGCACGGGCCCCTCCCCATACGATGCTTTCCCTCGCCGAAAAGTTAGTTATATATTGTACATCCGAAATGGATATAGACTGTTGCTACATAAATAATTTTAAGATCTTTATACACACAGTTTTATACAATAAAATTTATTCTTATTCTTATTCTTATTCTTATTCTTAAAGCGAGCGGCAACCACGCACACATGTTTTACAGAAACACACCGGCACGTGCCCGCACTGGGACTCGAACCCACGATCCTCTGACTGAAAGGCGGACGCTCTCCTCCTAGGCTACCACCGCTTCCATCTTATTAAATCTTATTTACCATCAGCTCTTATGATCCCTTTCTATATCTATTACAATCATTATATTTTTAAACAATATCCATTAGAACATTATTAATAAGTTGTTAAAAGTCTGCTTTACAATCTTCTATTCCATTTTACATTTATGCTTCTTCTCTTTATGTTTATATTCCTTCTTCATTATAACAAATTTTTGTAAAAATTTATATTTCCTGCAACAGTTAATTTAGATAAGTTAACACCAAATCGTATTTATAGATGGTGACAACCCCCCGACATTTCCCCTCTGGTTAATCTAATAATTGTATATAATTTTTTTATTTTCTAGTCGCTGCCTATTTTTCTTACTAAGATTTGTGTATTCTACGATTTAGCCTTTTATTTTGCCTTTTCCCTAATTGTTTATTATATTATGGTATATATTAAGTTTATCTATTATGTCACTATGTAATTAAGTTTATTTTGTGTATAATATGTATCTATTTATTCATTTATTTTAATCTACGTATATAAAGAAGGCCACCGTCCGATGTCCTATTTACTCCTCTCCGTGCATGGTTGTCTGGAAGAGATCGCTCTGAGCGATAAGACCGCCCATTGTGACACTAATTGTAAAATCTGTCTTGTTCTAGCTTTAACCCTTCTTTGTTCTGCGGTGCCTCAATAAAGAGTTTATCTATCTATCTATCTATTTATTCTATAATAATATATTTCCCTCCATAAACATCAACCACCTTCCGGATTACAATGCCATACCGAACACCATCCTATTTCACGGCAACAATTGTGACTAATTACTTAGTCACCGAAGACGAAGTTATACTGAACCTAATTACCTTCTAATAAATTTTCCTTTAAAGATTCTAATCTAAATTGCATCTAATAATAATCATAACCAATAAGCTAATCCTAGTCATAAATAAAACCGACCCTGTTCTTAAACTATCCTGTTCTTAACCTATCCTTATTTTACCTATCCTGGTCTTGACTATCCTGGTCACGCTATTCTGGCTTCGACTATCCTGGTCCACTCTATTCTAGTTTTGACTATCTTGGTCACTCTATTCTGGTTTTGACCATCCTGGTTACGTTATTCTAGTTTTGACTATCCTGGTCACTTTATTCTGGTTTCGACTATCCTGGTCACGGCACCAATTGTAATGTCCCCCCCCCCTCCTTTCTCTCTCCTTCCCCTCTCCCTGTTTTAAATTTTTCAAAATAAAAATAAATAAAACTAAATTAAACTTACACAAATCTTAAACTAAACTAATCTTAAACTAATCGTCTCACCCTACCGTCTCAACCTTCTTTCTCCTAATAATACTCATAATACTACAGTTCAGTACAACTCCACTACGTTCAGTACAACTCCGCATACTCCGCACCTAACTCACTCTACTCTACCTTACTTAACTTTACCTTTAGTTTACTTTGTTTTGTTTTGTTTTGGCCCGATGATCGTCTAGTAACCCTTCGTTGTGTTCCGCGTGTAGCAACCTAAATTCTTTGAATGTTCAGTATGGCTTCACAATCCGTCAGTAGTCAATATCACAAGAGATAAACAATTTGAATTTACATTTCGCTGAATTAATACCATTCGTTTTCTACCATTCCTAAATTATTATATGGCGTCCCTAAATAAACTCAACCTAATATTCTCGTTCCGTTCTACCTCTCATCAAATCCGTATTATCTAAATATCTGACAAAGTAGATCTTAATCCTAGTCCTTCGTTGTCCCATATATAACCTTTCATTCAAAATTATAAATTAATAATCGTCAACCTTCCATCAACTTTTCATCAACCTTACATTTTTCGTAACTCATCAACCTTTCGCTCGACCTTATAGTTTCGTAATTATCACGAGAGTCTATGATTAAAACTTCCATTCTGAATCTAC
The DNA here is from genome assembly GCA_912999815.1 of Campaea margaritaria. Lineage (NCBI taxonomy): Eukaryota > Metazoa > Arthropoda > Insecta > Lepidoptera > Geometridae > Campaea > Campaea margaritaria. The sequence continues at coordinate 10,196,826 of OU538789.1, read as the reverse complement.
GATCATGACAGCGGCTATGACTTAGAGCCCCGCCCCGCCCTAAGTTGTGAATTTCGTCGGACCAGACTTGGATATTCTCCACCGCTTGTCGGGATTAAGTACCGCCTCGCAGTTACGAAATCTCGACGGAAAGTATTTACTTTCATTTAATTTACTATGTTTGTCTATCTGTGGTCTTCCATCAAATTTCAATTCATCGTTCTATTATCCGTCACTCTCACAGGACAAATGACACTGACAGCAGTTAACATCGCTCCATGACAATAAGCTTACTTGTCAAAGTCACCCGTCCGAACTCATTTAAACAGATGTGAAATCTTTATGTTATCGCTAGAAAATACCGTGAAACTCGCCTATTACTATAAGTCTAGTATATCTAAGCAAGAGAACTTCATAAAGAGGGACTTCTTTTCTTTTATCTAAAGAGTATTCACGGTTCGATCTCATTCATATCCGGTTCGTAAACAATCTCACAACCTCCATTCATGATTCAACGAGGATGAAGGGTTATCAGCGGACATAACCCCCGCCATGGTCGAATTTCCATCCTTCTTATCTAGTTCATGCGGTTCCTCAATCCCACTTACTTATTTTAGCAAAAGGGAAAGAGGCCCCAATATTTAGAGATCTAAAATCTCGTTAAACCTATCCTAGCTCTACCTACTAGGAGCAACTACATAATACATTAGGCTTTATTTACCCATCTGTACATACGCCTAGCTTATTTAGCTTAATATGGGACTATTGTCCAGGTTTCTATTTGTAGAATTAGATTATGTGGTAAGAGGTTATATTTTCCCCTGTTGTAATAATACTGGTTTTATTTAGTTAGTATTTCAGAAGCATTGTTCTAAGGTTTAAGGATATTTTTCCTTTAGGTGTAGGTAACAACAATTATTTATTGTTTCAGGTTATTTCTCATTGGAAAACCTAGGAATTGTTTTAATTCCAGAAAGTGACAGTTCGTCTAGATAATTCTGTAACACCAAGATTTCTAGTGTGGAGCTGTAGTTCTTTCCATATCTATTCATGGAAGAGTTCAACGATGGAACGATTCAAGTTGAAAGTAAGCCTCAGTTAGTGACTTTCGAAGAGCCTTATGGAGAATCTCACTCTTTTTTAGTCATAAGAAAATCCAGGGAAGGTAATAGGTCATTGCCCATAAGTAGTCAATCTAACAGAGACGAACTCATTCATATTTGTCGTTCGTTGTTTCTTGTAATTAATGTTAAGGACAGAATTATTCCTTTCGAACCATTTTTCTGGTGTAGTACTAGTTTTATTTAAATAGTATGTTAAGAAGCCTTGTTCTAAGGTTTGATGGTAGTTTCCATTAAGTATAATGCCAATTCTTTGTTGATTTCAGGTTATCTCTCTATCGGAGGATTTTTAGAAAGTTCTTCTAGATAATTCTGTAAACACTAGGAATTCTAGTGCCATAGTTAATACCATAACTATTGCATGGAAGGATTCAACATTGGAGCGATTCAAGTTGAAAGTAAGCCTCAGTTAGTGACTTTCGAAGAGCCTTATGGAGAATCTCACTCTTTTTTAGTCATAAGAAAATCCAGGGAAGGTAATAGGTCATTGCCCATAAGTAGCCAATCCAAAAGAGACAAACTTAGTCATATCTGTCGTCCATTGCCTTTATGCAATTAATCAATCTTGAAATCAGAATTATTCTTTCCGAACCAAGCCTAAGTTAAATTATAGTTAATTTGTCCAGATTATTACTTTATTTATAGGTAGGTTATATTTAATCCTTGTAGTTCCATTCAGTAGTCCTAACTATTGTGATTTAATTGATTATTTATCAGTTATGTTTAGTTTTCATCGTTCGTTTTCTTTCCGTCACAAATTATATTAATTTCTTAATTGTTTCCCCAGATGCTCACTTTATGAGTATGTAAAGCTAAATTTAGGCTCTATAGCATTGTTATGATGAATAATAAAATGATTAAACCATATTACAACTTCTTTCATTCAAAGTAGGTACATATGTAATGATTAGTCTTATTGATTTGATTGACGGATATAACATTGTTTAGATGTTTGCTTGTTCATGTTTGACCTAATAACTCTGTAAATCTATCACAATATAGTCTGTAGTATTACAATTGATTCCCAAGGAAGTTTATGTTTCACCAGTTCATTTCTTTGTCATAGTATCTTTAATTTCCCCGAGTGTTCGTTTTATATTTTGTTGTGTTGGCTTAATTTTATATAGTTTCCTATAGTTTAAGATGACCCTGTCTTACAGCATTAATACCTCCCTATCAGAAGAACCCCATGCTAAAGACATGTGTGCTGTGTGTGTGTGTGACCCCACTCTCTTATAATCCAGCCAGCCCATAGGCACCCACGAACTACCCATGATTAGCACCTCCAATCGACAACACTATAACCTTGCCAGCACACAGATACCTACGAACCTTCTAAGGCAACCATCTTCCATCGATAACACTATAACCTAGTCAGCACGCAGATACCTACGAACCTCCTACGACTAGCATCTCTTATTGATGTCACTATAACCTAGTCAGCACACAGATACCTACGAACCTCCTACGACTAGCATCTCTTATTGATGTCACTATAACCTAGTCAGCACACAGATACCTACGAACCTCCTACGACTAGCATCTCTTATCGATGTCACTATCACATAGCCAGCTCACAGGTACATACGAACCTCCTATAGCTAGCATCTCTTATCGTCAACAATATAAACTAGCTCATAGGTACTTACGAATCTCCTGTGGATAGCTCCTCTTATTGATAACACTATAACCCAGGCAGCTCACAGGTACTTACGAATCTCCTATGGCTAGCTCCATTTCAACTCGCCATCCGACGCGCCCTATCAGTGTCAGTAAGAATCTGAACCTTCGCAATGCCACTCATACAAACCCTGGCCCTAATATCACTTCCCATCATCCCAGCACAGCTTTTAAAGATTACTAAATCTCCTCAGGAAGAGACCCGACGATCCACGGCCCATATTACTACGCACTTTTCACTGAACTTCACCATTTTCTTTCTCACTTTTCTCCGCGACCCCCGCTCACTTCAAGGACCTCCTACGCGACCGACCCTCACTTTTCCGCTCAAACTCCTACTTTCCACTCCACTTCACCATTTTGATTTTTTCCTTTTCTACGCACGTCCGTTCTCCTAGCAGTTTCGCAAGCCCCGCCCAGAGACTCTCGCGCCTCTCTCCATAGACAAACTTCCTCCCCTTTGCCACCATAGAGTTTCTACCTGTGCAATAATTAGCTTTTTCCAAATTGAATGCAATATTTATGTGTAGCCAAAATCTCACTAATCTGTCAATGCAAATCTCAGTATTCTGCCAAAAATTGATAATTGTGTATTTTTATTTTGTGAAATGTAGCGAGTCCAATTCGGGACCGTTACAGCCAACCCCCAAAATATTCGCAGGTGTATTTATTTAAATCACCGAAGTAATATTTTTCCCTCTCTAGAATTACAACAGTAATTATTTCACAAACATAAGAATACCAAACAACCCCCATTTTTCCATTCTTTTATTCAGTCAAAATTGATAAATGTGTAACCCTCATCTTGTTAATGTGGCGAGTCCAAGTTGGGACCGTTACAGCCAACCCCCAAAATATTCGCAGGTGTATTTATTTAAATCGCCGAAGTAATATTTTCCTCTCCGGAATTACAGCAGTACCTATTTCTCAAACATAAGAATACCAAACAACCCCCATTTTATTTTTCATATTTTTATTTAATCAAAATCGATAAGTGTGTAACCCTCATCTTGTAAATGTGGCGAGTCCAAGGTGGGACCGTTACAGCCAACCCCCAAAATATTCGCAGGTGTATTTATTTAAATCACCGAAGTAATATTTTTCCCTCTCTAGAATTACAACAGTAATTATTTCACAAACATAAGAATACCAAACAACCCCCATTTTTCCATTCTTTTATTCAGTCAAAATTGATAAATGTGTAACCCTCATCTTGTTAATGTGGCGAGTCCAAGTTGGGACCGTTACACCTTTTAATGTTTCGATTAAATAGATTTGAAAAATTTACGTTTAAATTTTTTTCAAAGTTTCATTATAAGTTGGAACATATTTCAGTTGATAATAATTAGGAGACGATTCCTAAACAATTTCACGACGACAAATAGAGTGCATACAAATCAATGCAAAAATGTACCTACCTACCTCATATGACAGATATAATATTTATCTAAATTCTAGTTCCTATTAATTATTAAAAATCTTTAGAGTTGTAACATGTTTGCTATAAATGGTTAATCTATTTTTTACAGAAGCACGCCCCAAATGGCAGTTCCTACCAGCCATGCCCGGCTACGTGCCAGTCTACATCCGCACCGGCGACACCCCCCTAGAAGAAATCAACCCGGAGCTTGCGGAAGCCTTCCACGCCCTCCCCGCAGGGAGAAGCGCCAGCAAACAGATCGACGCTTCGCCTGAGCTGCCGGAACAAGCCGACCAACCTAGAGACAACATTCCAGTCCTACCTGACGAGTTTTCGACGGTCGACCGACGCCCTTACGAGAAGAAGGCTCTCGAGAAGAAGAAGAAGGCCACTGAGATTACTAAGCCTATTGAGCGTAATTAAGTGCTAGGCTAGGTGTAGTGTAAGGCAACCGACTCTTTTGAATAGTTAGTCAGGGTGAAATCTATAGGGCTACCTTTACTCAGCCGTAGCTAAGGATAAGTTGAATTCGAAGTTAAACTATGTTTTCGAATATTCTGATTCCATTTACTACAAGGCTCCCTAAGCCTCGGCATGTCTGGATTATAAATCCGAAATTTGAGATTGTGCTGAGTAATCAGTAATCGCTGAGCGAAAGATAAAGCTGAGGAAAGTCAAAGTTCGCTCTATTTTCACCCTAAGGCACTAGATGGCGCTTGACACATGGCAAGTTTTTTGACGTTGCAGTCCTGTACTTTCAACCCTTTTATGGTAAAAACTAATCCTTTCAAAAGTATGCCTTCCACCTTCAGGGTTAAGAAAAAAACGCCCAATCGTCTTCATAGGTTGATAAAGCACTCTCTTTCTAAATGGTACTTTAATTCTTCGAAATCTTGACGATATCTCACAGTTTGAGAAAACGTCAAGCTGATAATGAATGGAGTCGGTTCATACTAATAGTAATAGGTTTAGGTATACTATCTTGCCATTGTTCTGCTTTACCTATTTATTACTGTACTACAACTTCGACGAGAATACGACGTACTGTTGCTAATATTTATAAGCAACGAATTATTTATTCGTATAATATTATGTACATAAGAATGTACGTGACGCTTTTTACAATTAAATATATGTCATAATTTATACGTACGATTTGGTTTTATTTGCATCGAGTTTCATGTAGTAGTTGGAGGCCTCTTCTGCAAGAGACCGCCTGGGGAAATACCACACCTTTGCCAGATATTCATCCGCCAAGCAGTAGTGTGCAAACATTACTGTGTTCCGGTTTGAAGGGCATTGTTTCCAGCGAAATTACTGGGCATATGAAACTTTAGAGCCGATGTCTCAGGATGCGAGCGCAGTGCAGTGCCGCGCAGGATAATGCAATGCAGTGTTCTGAGTAGTGCTGTGACTGTTATGGGCAGGCGTAGCGCTTACCATCACGTGAACGTCTTGCTCGTCTCGTCACTCAGTCAAATAAAAAAAAACTATAAAGGTGGCACAAGTCATATTTTCTGACCCTGTGAAACATAAATCCCATGAATTTAACTAAATCAAAATTGGATGAGTATATTGAGGCGCTTATATAACGTAGTTTTTTTAACATTTGGCCACTGTTTCACCCTGTGTTAGTTAAGTGACAATGAGGTCGACGGTGGTAACCATACCGAGCCTGGAATGGAATTCGCTCTCAAATACAGCTGCCGGAACACCGCGATTAAAAGTTGGGGGAAGAATTTCTACTTGAGGGTGAAACCAAGGACACTAGCGCCCTACAATCAATAGTCCAGCTCATAGCTGTAAAAAAAACTAGACAGGTACAAAAACAACATATTAGACAAAAATCGATTAATTCTATATTCAGGTTCCTGTCTTATTCACTAACACAAATATGTACACTTATACAATTATAACAACTAGGTAAACAACTGAACACTTAAGATCTACGCATTGTCAACATCACATTTATTTCCCATATAATAGTTCTCAAATTTGTAATCACTTCCTTCAGCTGTTTATTTTTCAACACCACCTGTGGAGTAAACGGAGGCGTTAAACCAAAACGATTCTAACAAATGGTCAAACTATTAGTTTAACTAGGTATTTAATATAACATCCTGAGTCTAAGCTCAGCAAAGTAAAAATTTACAGAATACATTTTGCCCCAAGGTCAAACTTTCATTATGTCAAATTTTAATGTTTTTTGACATATGCAAGCATAATTCTTCACTCAGTTGACACTCTGAATCTTAGCCTTAGTATTACCCCGACTTCCACAAAATATACCTGTTCAGTGAGATCTCTATTTTCGTCAAGGGCTAGTCTGTAAGCTTCTGTGTTCCTTCTCTCGTCTAACGCTTTGTTTTCTGCCTCGTCTTTGAGCGGTATAAGACTTTCCATATGAGTGTACTCCATACCCTGTAAATTATCATAGCGTGAGAGAAAAATATGTCTGCCCTTAACACGTTGACTGCTGAAAATACACAGTTTTGTGTTTTTATAATTTTACAGCAAGCGAAAACACGCCTGACGTGCTAACCAGCACTGCTGTATTGACAATTTTATCACAACGATTGTGTGCGCCCGCACAGCTGATTGAGTTTATTTACGACACAACGCCAGTAAACAGTTGACACCCACGTAGTAAGAAGATTCGCAAAAGTGCCAAAAAAAATATAAAAGGGTTCAGCAGTAAACGTGTTAATAACTACCCACTCGTAAGAATCTCAGTTCACCCGCGCTCATGGCGCCTGCAACGGCGCCGAAATGCCGGAACCTCAAAACAAATAAATCGGTACATGGTAAATATCCCGTTTCCCTTGATAACATACAAATAAATAAATAAAATATTTAACTAGACGTTTCACAATGCGTTTCGGGTAATAAAGTTACCTGGCACGTCTCGTTGCACTTCTCATAGATAAGTCTGAGCCTCTTGAATAGGAGCCTGATTGTGCGCAATTGTTCCTGCATTTTAGCTTTCTTGTCATTGCTGGCGCTTTCACCGTGCTGTGTGCCGTTAGGTGGCTGAAAAATTAAATAAAATTTAGATAGATAGAAAGATAAACTCTTTATTGAAACACCACAGAACAAAGAAAACTTAAAAACTAGAACAAAACAAGTTTTACAATTAGTGTCACAATGGGCACAATGTCACAATTTAATGTATTGCATGTTTAATACCAGGACCTAATTAATATATAATAAACTAACTGCGCCCCGTGGTTTCACCCTCGTTATTCCCGTTTTTTCCCACGGGAACATACTATCGGGATAAAAAGTACCCTATTACTCAATGCTGGTTATAAACTATCTGTGTTCCAAATTTCATTCCAATCCGTTCAGTAATTTTTGCGTGAAAGAGGAACAATAAGAATGGATGGATGGACCATTCATTCTCACAAACTTTCGCATTTAAAATATTAGTAGGATTTTATCAAAATCCATAAAACCGATTCAGCGTGAAGAGAGGAGAAACACCCAAACTTTCGCATTTATAATATTAGTGAGATGTATGTTGCCAGTTGCAACTTAGCTTCGTAATAGCTTAGTATACCAATTATACCAATACTCTATAAAATACTCTATTTAGCTGGTGGCAGTTTTAACATTCACAGCAGTTGTATTCACTTTAAGAAGTCATGAAAGATTAGATTGAGGAAGCATGCGAGACGATGAGTAAAAGACGGATTGATGTTCTTTGTGTGAATGAGGGCAGGCGTAAAGGATGTAACACCACCACGCATGGATCCAACACAGCCAGTAGATGGTATCAGAGAGTTGGTGTACTGCTTTCCGCTGGGATTGCAGCATGTGGCAAGATGTAGTATCTGCCTATACCAAGGGGAGTGACTGTATGTATCTATGTACTCACTTGGATAGCCTTCAGTGTCTGGAAAACGTCTTGTGTCCTACTCACAATGTCTTGTACTGTCTCTTGGCCAAACCTGGAATAAAAAGAAAATTATTCTAGTTTTGTCTCGGAACTAAACAGGCCTACAAAATTTCAAAATTTCAAATTGAAAAAAAGAACGAAAATTTAGTTAATGATATGCCGGTAGAGTTTCTTGGTGCTATCTTCTCTGACGAGCGTATTTTCAAAGCACTGGTAGAGTGAATAGAGTTTCATTTGGTTTGTGAGTGATGTAGGCATGAATCACCACTTGAAAGGGAAATTTCTTTTCTTCAAACTCAAACCATAATCAGGTAATCTTTAGCTAGACCAAGAGACAGAGAGACAGAGAGAGGTGAAGGAAAATGGGAAACACCTTTGTCCAGCAGTGAAATAAAAAAAAGATAATTTATACAAACTTGCAAAGTGATGCCGTGTTGAACTCCTTGCTCTGCTGTTGCTGCGCGACGGTCGGTGGAGGAGGCGGAGGGGCATTCGGAGTAACGACACTACCCCCCCCCGATTGCATGCCAGCTGGAAAAACATGAAAATAGATCTAATTGAACAACTTATTAAAATAATCTTGGTAAAGATGTAATATAACTAGGAATTTAACCCTAGTTGTATTAATAATAAGTATTAACACTGACTGCTGAAAGCTCAAAATATTTTATGTACCTGGTTGCTGAATTTGTTGCGGCCCCATTCCTGCGACGGGAGCTCCGCCCACACCAACTCCCATTCCCTGGAATTACAAATTGAGGATTGTTAGTAACTTAACAAAACATGAAGATTTCGATGGTGTTCTTGAGAAGTTGCTAGACTTGCTCATTTTAGGTTCTACAATGATAAATATTTTTTCTGCCATATATTAATAAATGTTCCATCTAAATGTCTTAATAACTCCTGTTGGGTCTCTCTACGGTTACAGCTACGGAAGTCAGAAAATGCAGAAAATTTGGAGTGAATATGGATATGCTCCTTGATGATGAAAATTCAAAATATAACACATTCACTACTGAACTGTTTTACTATTTTTGGCTCTCTTGCGAATCGTCACACTTTGTGTGTGTTTACTGGCGTTGCGTCATAACTAAACTCAATCTGCAGTGCTGGTGCACACAACTGGTGTTATAAAATTGACAATACTGCGATGCGGGTATGCTCATCAGCCGTGTTTATGCTTGGCGTAAAATTGCTTGGTGTAAGCAGTGAAAGTGTAAAATGGAGGCACAATTTTAGGCCTGTTGCCCTTTATTTAGAGGAAACAAATTTAAGTATTGTATAAAATACTATACCTGAGGCCCCATTCCCATATTACCCATCTGGTTCTGCAATGCTGCTGCATAAGGTGGCACCATGGGGTTTCCCATCGCCATTCCACCAGCACCCGCCATTGGGTTCATTACTCCTGAAAATACAAGTATGACACATAACACTCTATTTTGAGCGCGAAATCTATAAACAATAGGGAATTGATTAGCTTGGTAGGTACTTAGGCTGAAATAGAATGACGCACCAAAGCATTGACTCACATTATGGCTAAATTTCAATGTGTAAGAAAATATGTAATGAAACCATTCATCTACACTTAGCCACATGTCTGTAGCCTTAGAAATCTCAAAGGAATTTGTATTGCACAGAATAAAATAAAAAATGCTTTATTGTGCACCAGATTACAAAATACACTAACTAGGTACTTAATTTGGACAATTCTGGGGAAATCGGACGGATGGCAGCCCTAGGCCTAGGTAACTAGAATCCATAGCTGGTCTAACTGTTCTAAACTTATTACTTAGATCAGAATACTATCCTATTTAATTGTCCTATTATGGACAGTGTTTCTCAGCTGAAGTTCGATGATTTCATTTTTGGCTGATTTTTACCTGAGAGCTGACTAGACATGGGCTGCATTTGGCTGCCCATGGGCCCTCCGCCGAAGCCTGAGCGCATGCCGGCCGCATTAGCCTGAAAATTGCCAGGAAACTGATGTCCTTGTCCTGCCATATCTTTTCGACTTAGTTCACACGTGTTTCTAATTAATGAGCAGAATCATTAGCATCACTTCTATCTGTAATAATAAATATATCTCTTGGATTGTCTTGGAAAAACTTGTCACCGATAGTAACAAAACAATTTATCCATTAATTCTCTCTCACTCTCTCACGTCTCCCAGCATTGCTTGCGTTTTTTTTTTATTGGCTTCATATTAATTTGACGTTGACTGCACAGTGGACACTGACATTGACATTTGACAAATTGATCTGTCAAATAAGGGAATTTCATATTTGACATACATTATATATTTGAAAACTGGCCACCTTTAAATAAATTTTCCGATGTGGCCAATTTTCGAGTACCACGTCATGTCTAAGAACTGGGGGCCTACTCTCACCTATTAGTTAGCGGCTCAGTTTAGGCTCAGTTCAACTTAGGTTCCTAAACTGCACCGCATAATTTCGTACCATGACCTACACCTAAACAAAATCGTTATTGGATCGTTAACAATAAGAATGAATGAACGATAGTTTCTCACGTCTACTATGACGTCACTCTGTTGGAAAGAGACAACACTATATCAACATCCTTTGCTAACTTCGTTTAGCCGTGTTTCTTTCTTTTGGTTGCGTTCAGAAAAAACAACAAAAAATGTTTCGGAAAATTACGCTTATTTTCGTATTGCATATTTTGTCATTTGTGTGAAGACACAACACCTAAGTAATTTAATTAAGTATTTAGATGTATGTATCAATAATGTTTATTGATTTATTATTTATTTAAGATCATTTTTAAATTAAATTACGAGTAAAATATTGTGGTCCTAGAATTGATATCTTTTTAGAACGTTCCTTTTATATTTTCGACATTTGACATTTGATTAATGAGTGACGGACGGATGAATGTTCTTCGACTCTAATTAGAAAATACTGCACGAAAGAGTTCGTATATTGAAAATACGCGCGCTTTTGTGCTGTTTTTTATAAAATACTATTTTCGATTTCTTTTTATGTGGTTTATAAATTCACAATGGCGTCAGTAATTCTGACTAATATTTTGCATATTATATAAAAACCTTATTTCTTAAGTAGGTACTTATACGCATGAATCTATACTCCAAAATTCCCAAGCTTACGTCTCAAGTGTTAGCGGCTATTTTAAGTGGTTTTCTTTATATTATACAGTGAAACTTCTCGTCAACGAGTAAGCTACGAGCAACTTAAACACCTTTGGGATTTCATAAATAGGCACAACGAGATTGCAACGTGCTATAATAAAATCACGCAAGCCAGGGAATACTCTCGCCGGCTGTGGGAATCAGTAGCCCTAAGTTTAAACTCCCAAGGCGACAGTGCATACACAAATACACACACTTAATTATTATGATTTTTACACTGAAATCAAAATAATCCCTACTTATATTATAAATGCGAAAGTAACTGTCCGTCGTTTTGTCTGTCTGCTACGCTTTCACGCCTAAATTATTGAACTGATTTAAATAAAATTTGGTACAGCCTAGTCTCTAGAGCCTGAGAAAGGACATAAGCTACTTTTTAATGCGAGAAATGGGTTGTAAAGTGTTGAAATAGGGGATGAAAGTTAGTATGGAAGTTTCTTCATATTTTAAGCTAGAAGCTGGAAACTTATTTTTGTGCTTTTGATTAGATATAAATAAAAGTGTCATTCAAATTTTGTAAAAAAATTATCCACAAGGTAAAATAGCAATAGGGGAAGAAAGTTTGTATGGAAATATATAAGGTTTCGGCTAAACCACTGCACCGATTTTTAAAATTATTTATCTAATGCAAAACTACATTATGAGCGAGTAATAAAGGCTATATTTTATACCCGTATTTCCACTGGAAGAGGAACTACGCGGGTGAAACCGCGGGGCCGCCGCTATTAAGATATATAACCAAAAAGGCTCAACTTTGGTTGTGAAAATATTAACTTTTATTGAGACGCTAATTTTGACAGCTAATAGGATCAGTATAGGTTCAAATAGGTTTTAAATATAGCTCATGGTACGAAAAGAATGAACGAAATCATGACTTGCGATCCAGTTTAGGTTCAAAATGGCGGAAACCTAAACTGAGTCGCTAATAAGACGTCATGGTACGATTATGCGACGCAGTTCAGTTTAGGTCCTAAACTGAATCGCTATAAGACGTCATGGTAGGCCTCCTGGAAAGGTATACTTATAACGGAAGTAGGTATATGGCTTAAAAAAAACTTGGCAGGAAATTTTGAAAGGAGGCGAACGTTTCCACTTACTGTTAGTTGCATAAATAAATAATTACTATTATCTTTGAGAAGACGTGAAGTTCTTGTAGGTACATACCTTCCTACTGTTTATTGTCTCAGAATGAGTGACGATACACACACACTATGATTGTACTACTATTTCTTGTACTTTGTAGGAGTAGAGATAATTAGGGTTTTTGGCATTGCAGCCGGATTGCATGTATGCTTGACGGCAAACTTGATGCGTCGTCCAGAAAACTTGATGGTGTATGCCTGTCAGTGTCCATGACAAGTACACTTGAAGAAAAAACCGAATTTCAACTAGCATCATGCATACTTGATAGCTCGTACACACGCTCAAGTTTACATGAGTTAAGTCAGCTGGAAACTTGACGGTGAGAGGTATATTTGGATGCACTGCAAACTTGACGCCGCGCGCTGCTTCAAGAACGCTGCAAACTTAATCGGGTATGGCTGGCATGAGTAATTGACGATAGAAACAGGCAGTTCTCGTCGAGACAGGGGTATCTCACCGATTTGTCTGGTCAAAGAGGCTGTGTTTCATAAATTTCATAAAATCGTAAGATACTTAGGAACTCACTAGTACATAGGTAACGTCTCAAATAAACATCAAAAATAAGGTTGATTTTACCTACCTACAACTAGAATTTGTACCTATATGAACAATATAATACAATTATATAGACATATATAGATATAGATATATATATATATATATATATATATATATAACAATATAATTATAGACAAAACCTTCGATCCACCGCATGCGAAGCTGTAGTTTGGTAGTTTTTTCTAAATCGCCTTCGTTTAGGTACTTACTGCCTACCTACGTAGCTAGGTACCTATACTTTTTAGAATTATACTACTGCTACTACTGCTTACTACTAATATTGAGACTTTACTATTGAGAATTATAGGTACAGGAAAAATAAAGAAAACACCAAAGTATCTTAAAAATTTATTTTCATTTTACAATAACCTAAATTAAGTACATTAAAGTATAATTTAAAATTAATTATAACAATTTATTAGGTATTTTATTATGAATCAATGTTATAAATAGTTACAGAATACATAATTGTGCTTAAAATTACTATGAATGAAATGCACTAATAGGTAATGGACATAATTATAGACTGTCCGAATGGTAATCGAAACTGAAAATATAATATGTAATATCATACTATGTAATAGATAAGTATGTACCTAATTATCGAGGATATTATCCTCATTTTTGATACAACTGTGTAATGTAATTATAAAGTTGATATTCTCTGCTAATTTTTGTTATAATTAATACAATGTAGGTAAGTACTTAATAATTAAGTAGAATATTCAATAGGCAAGATGGCCGCATTGTTATGGCTACATGAATAGTTTCTTCAATAAGGTTATCATCTTAAAACTAAGTACATTATATCTACCTACCCTTTAAAGTAAAATTGTATATTTCAATAACTATATTTATACCGAACCACAAAAGATATTTGTGTCACAATGCCGGACAAATACAACGGATTCGGTTTGCAGTAAAATATATTATAACATTTTTTTTTCCGCATATAATAAATATTTTTCAACGTGTAGATTTACAAATATCAACAAAATAAATTACGAATAACAGAATATTACATTTTAAATTAAACCTACACTTATTCGATACTTAACTAAGTACATATTTTTTCGTGACACATACTTGGTCTTGAATCCCTAACTTGTACTATGTCGCCAGTAAAATCCGTTTTGCTTTTTAATTCCCAAATAAATTTACAGTGACGATTAAATTAACGCGAGAATTTGCCAAAATCTTTGGTGAGTAGGTACTTATAAGTGTCACGAGGGTATTTGGTATTTGCGTTCACACAAGGAATGGTAGATAAACGGAAACCCCCGTAGTTCTTCACTTAGAAACCCCAACCATAAACATTCTGAAGTTGGCATTTTTTAAATGTCGCCCCCTCGTCTTGTATCAAACTGAAGCTGGTAGCTTCCACGCATTGATCAGAACGCGTTTTTATTGGCGTAGGTGTCAATTTTGCTCGTTACGATGCGATAGACCGAACCCAGTTCATTGGTGCTAAAGCCCAGAATAGATAGTACTGCTAAAGCCTTTGACTCGGAAGCGTTTTTTTCTATCGTGGAATTAAGGACTTTTATTCCAAAGCCCACCGACATAGTTTATAACATTTTCGTAAATATCTTTTTGGATTTGCTAAATTAATTTGGGATTTTAGGACAACCGGCGAACGTCTAAAATCATTAAATTAAAATTACATGGACTAGTAATTCAATAATTATCCTAACTAGCAGGTAAGTAACTATACCGCTTTGGAGAACAAAATTATATTTTAAAGTAGCATACTTACTAGGCCGCTACTAAAATAATGTTTCCATTGAGAAAAAAGTATCAAATTATATTATCAATTAATTAATAGTAGCCCTACATCGCTCTCCTCTCTCAACCTTATGCTAAACATTGAGCAACCCTGGCTTAAAATGCTGCCACATTTTCCTGTAGGTTTGTCTTTATGCTTCAATGAACTATCAAAAAACCTCGTTTTCATTTGAATATTTAGAATTTTTTTGGACAAACGTCACTGGGATAAAAAAAAGTCATGTCGACGACGAACGCGTTTTCAAGCATTATTAAACCTTGCTAGATGATAGGTACTGGATACATCATATACGAACATGCAAAAGCAACTTTGGGTTAAGTTTGTACAAATTTATTACACTAGTGGATTTCGTAAGATGGGGTACAAAATATGATTCAGTTGTTTAATGAAATGACTTATCTGTTTCCACTAAAAATGAAATTACGGAAGAAAAAGGACACAGACTTTATCAGCTCAAAAAAAGTTCTTTATTATGCATTTGCATAATGCTAAAAACACATGTTTTCATAACAACGTACGCAGTGATAATTTTATGCAAAATTGAAAACATCTTAAAATCGACGACTCAAGAATGTAGAGAGATAAACTTTATGCATTGCCTCTACATTGCCTGTAAGAAATTGATACTAGTGATAAGGCTGCCGATTTTACAATCTGATAGTTAAGTTTTTTTATTAAGGTGTCCAAAGAATTAATATTGTATAATTGATGTTTATTTGCGTATTCATCGTGTGTCACGAAGCTTTTTTTTCCTGACACTAAAAATAATCCGTCAATGATAGCTGTAAGTGCAAGAGGTAGGTGAATTAAAAATAAAAACAAGAAAATGTAGGTAGTTGCCAGCCAAGAAAGTTAGATTTGGTAACATTTGAAAGTTAAATCTTCGTAAAAATTTTATGAAAAATATATGCCTATGACGCTTTTCTGATGTGTCGTACATATTATTGTCATATAACAGCTGTTTGCAAAATATATATAAGTTGTCAGATAGTATAATTATACATATTAATAATATGGTGTGAAATACATCAAAATTACATTTATTAATAACATAATTATGCCATGTACTTAACGATATGAGGCAAGACATAGGAAGTATCTAAACATACAAAGTATTAATGATCTGAATAGTGGTACCATCATGGTCCCTCATCTATATAAGGGCCGAAACATACCCCAGCTGAGGAGATTCCCAACGCCAAAATCGGCAAAGCCGATGCATCGAAGATTTTTTTAAGTCTTGTTTCCGAAATAGGTAAATTTATATGCTCTCAGTTGTTTTACCGTTGAGAATCCCCATCTAACCGCTCACAGTTACCTTGGAGGTAGACCCAAGGCGTCTTACTTCTCTAAAAGCTTATAGCTTTGGTCACTCATTAAATTATTTGGTTTACACTGATTTGGCTTTTCGCTTGCGGTATTTTTTTGAAGTTTTAGCTGCTCATTTCCATTAAACTACCGCATTTTTCAACGTTGATGTAACGCGTCGAAATCGCCACAAATCCAACTTAAACGCTCAAAATTAGACTTCAGTTGTATATACTACACAGTACATTTTGGTACATAGCGACGCGAATCGCGAATCGCGCGAAGTCGTTTATTTGTTGCGAGATTAAATGACATCGTACGGAGTAGAAACTAAAGTACAAATTTGAAAGATTAATTTCGAACCGATGTTGAAACGTCAGGTGGACGCTATGTACTACCTAGATAGCCAGTTGACTGACGCTTCCATAGCAGTCGATCTCAGATCTTGTAGCATCATTGTCATGGTATGTTACCAGAGGGCAGCCGGGGGCATCGGATTTATTGCATTCTGGCTTCTTGTAGTTGCGGGGGGTAGGACAGGGGCGGCAGAAGGGGAGCTTGGACGCTGCCCCCTTGGAGAGTGTAGTACGGAGACATGTAACTCGCGCCGCTAGCTGCTGCGGCTGCTGCTGAAACCAACACGCAAACATCTTAGAAAATTAATAATTTATTTTTTATAAAAAATCGCCGCGAAGAGGTCCCATGAGGACAAGAAGAATGTAAAAAAGGTGCTGCTCGATGCTAATGATTCTGACGTGATTATAGTAGATCTCTACTGTAATCATTATTATGTGTTGAATATAAGAAACCAAGAGAAATAATTTGTTGATTCTAAATGTACCCGTAAACTAAATCGACACAAACCTGCAGCGGTAGCATATGGATCGAATCCTGCGTATTGCTGCTGGTAAGCCGCAGCGCCTTGCGCGGCCGCCGCCTGGTACTCGTAGAGATGGTTTGCGGCCGCCACGGCCGCCGCGTGCTGCAGCTGGGGCAGCTGCACCAGCCCCCCCGCGCCTGAGCCCACCCCTGCACCGACCCCGCTCATCGCCCCCACGTAACTCGGCGTCCCGTACACGTAGCCCGGAGACAACCTGCCGATTTACAAACAATTCATCCACCACGAACAAATCACAGCAAACGGCGACACCCCACGCGATGACCTCTTACGTTCAATCAAACGTTCCGTGAAAGACCATCGAATATTAATCTGTAGATCATCACACTCTAGTACCTAGCCCCACTGCAGCCGACACGAGCATTCTAGTCTTGTTATGTTAGTAGACATCGATAAACAGTTATGTAATATGTAAGTATGCGTCTGATGTCAGCCTGCGTTGTCGCCGGAGCCACCGCCGTGCGTCATTGCCACGAAAGTTTAGAAAGAAAACTAATAAAAATATTGAGCGCCCGGTACTCCCGCCTCGACCGAAATATCCGCATCTCATCGTATTTATCTACTTATCGCAGCATCGCGCCGCGAGGAAACGTCGTCGAAATTAAGATTTAGGTGACGGCTCATTTCTGTTACGAAACAAGATTAGGTGTATACCGAAATATTTCGGGCGCGTTAATGCACAGGTTTCTACGAGGATTGTAAAACGGTGGCCGCCCTATTTATTGTTCGGTTAGATAACAGCATTAATTAAAAAGTTATTTTCAGCTATGCTCATCTAATTATTTGAAGACGTTTCAAGCTCGCCGCGATCTCTGTCAGCGTAGGTGTTCTAATTTGAAACTACGAGTGAATATGCTAGAGTCGAATATGGTATGGAAGCAGCGAATTTGTCGACTTCGCTTAATTCCTGGAGGAAGGCGGTCAAGTTGTTTCGAGAGGTTTGCTCCATCCATCGTGGCTCTCACCGCGTCATCATTTTTGTAGAGCCCTCGCGCCGTGTAGCCTTGAAGTTTGAGTTTGTAACCCTGTCTTTTTCTATCCCATTAGAGGTGGACAGAGATGGATCGAGTGCCGCTTGTAATTGAGAGTGGTGTTGATTAACTGGTACAGAAGATGGAGGCAGCGCGCATGCGTGGAGCACGCCCGCGTCGTGACTCCTCCCGCAAGTCCGCCCACCTGTGGTATACTGGATATGCTCGCCAAAAGTAGGTATTTTCCATTTTCCAAAGCAAAAATAAACTGATGCGATATAAGTTACCCACAAAACAACACTTTTCATCATTCCAGACGGGGTAGGGCCATAGAGATGTGTTCAGGTCAGACACAATTTAGAGATATATCAATTGAAATAATTAAGTAGCTATATAACCTAGCCAATAAAGTGCACTCCAAAAATAATGTATATAATAATATGTAGTTAGAAATTAGATAAGTAATGATGACAAAAAGAAGTTCTACGGAAGATAAACAAGCCAACACATATTGCAACTGGCACACACGCTGGTTTGACAAAATATACTAATAAATAAATAAATTAACTAAGTAAGTAGATACATAAATAAATGGAAGCAAGTGAGCGGATAGAAAAAAAACAACAAAGTCATAGTCTAAGTTTAACCATTCCATTTCATGAAATTTCCATGGTTAAATACCTGCATCGAACATAATTTCTAAATGCATCGCGATAAGGTATATTAATGAAGACTTTATAGTCACCAGGTAGGTGTACAGCTACTAGTTTAAATCAATCATAGTGAAAAAGTAATTCCAGTAATGTCCATTACATCGGCGTCGGTCACATCACACATAATGACATCGTGCCAAGTCAATTCATTGGGTTTAAAAGCAAAGAGCGATTAATCGAATGGAGCTCGCGAGCTTCATTATTTTTCCATTAAAACAAGAGTGTCGGGAATAATAGATAAGAAAGTTAGGCTTGGTGGCGTGCGGCCGGCTGTAGCATAGCATCGATTGGGTGTCGTTAATACACGCAGGCTGCAGACATTAGTCCATAGATGCTTCATGTAGAACAAGGAATAAGGATACATTTGTGGGCAGACAGCACGGCGGCGGTGGCGCGACGGAGGCGCGGGCGCAGGCCGAGGACGCGCACACACCTACGCACACACAGCGCGCCCTCGCCCTACCCCCATTTTCAACCTCCGCGCTTTTTATTTGTACAAAATACTTAGTCAGTGTATTAAACGAAATCCACCACCAACAAAACTCAATTCAAATCAACAAAATCTTACACGAACACGGTAAAAAACATAAATAATTAAGGAAAACATAGTGTCGCGTACGATGCATATTGTGTCGGATGGGCGGCGCGAGCGTCGTCCGCCGCCGGCGCCGCCCATGCTCTGGTATAGCTTTGTAAAACGTAAACATTAAAAAACCCAATCGACTAATTCACACCCAAAACGAAAAAAATCCACTCTCACGCTCACGCTTGCCATAGATACCTATGTGAAAATGTTTGATAATATAGTCTAGGTGAGGTCCGCCGGCCGCCGCGCTGCTAGCAGTCGGGGACGCCGCTCGCCTCATCTACCGAGACAAAAGTCAGCTCAGCAAACTGCACTGCACCCTAGCCCCTACTCTATACTACGCTCTGCTCTTGGTAGGAACCCACCATTATTAACTAGACCCACGCTAGTTTGCTAGGCCAAATCGGTTTCTTTTACAGCATCAGACATTTTAGAACCCCCAACAGAAGTTTTGATATTGCGTATAGAGCTCTACTGTACATAGGGATTTGGAGGACGTCGACAGCTTCTATTTAGTTCGCCTTCGGTTACTATTTCAGTAAGGGTGATAGTGTTGTAGTGGATATATTTATCAACCGTAAAAATCAGAATGATTCAGAAAAAAGAGATCAAAGATCGTGAAACAACAAACCTACCAGTTATAAACATCCTGCAATGTAGGCAGTAGTAAATACTGGCTCGATCATGATAGCGCTAATTCACGTGAACCATAATTCTCTGATTTTTGTCTCGTGAGATGTCAACATGGGGCATGCGGCGCTGCTAGTGCTGGCAAATATCGAAGTGTTGAACCATTGAACATTGAATACATCGTACAAAGGCTTTCACGAGGATTCAGGCGTAGACTTACCCATACGGAGACTGCAGAACTGTCGGGTAACCGGTGCGCACGCCGGCTGCCGCCGCCGCCGCCAGCCCAAACCCTGAAACAAGCACGTACTCTATTAATAACTATTCCCAGACATCCTACAAAATGAGGTGACAACGAAAGGAGGACAACGAATTCCGTCGAAAAAAAACCAAACCATTACTCTTTCAACGTGAAACACATCTTAAAGTTTTTATTTTCGTTCTCACTTAACGGAAGTGGCTCTAGCCACACTAAAATTATCACAGAGATTGGACCACTTCCAAATGACACGAGTCAACTTAGCGCAGGCAACGTCAATGTTAATATCTTTTTATTGCATTGTTAAGTCGCGCGAGGCGTCTGCTATTTCCGTCGCTCGCCGCCGCCGCCCGGGCAGTGGCATCCAGGGACATGCCTCTTGACAAGAAGACGACAAACACTCGCTATAAATGGCATACAGACTTTGGCACCGGCCATCAATTACTGAAATGCCTCACTGTCCACCTTGATTGGCAATCCTACGCTCGCTATGAATTCCGGCACCGAGGCTGCCGCATCCCATGGATTCGTCGGTTATTTTTAAGTTACAGTTGGCTGATCGTCATGATCGGGGGTTAGCCATTATTTCGGAACCGATGGTGGAATGATTTAGGAAATGCGCAATCACGATAATATAGTATCACTCATTGGCAAATCCATAATTAATGACTAACGATCAAAAGAGCGCGTCCTCTACCGGAAAAAAACATATTCGCCATTGTGTATGGTGAAATTTCACCGGTGATTACAGCAGATCACATCCGTAACGGCCCCGGATGGTGTCGCGGTCCGTTGTTGCTATTATACCAACAATGTGGCCATATTGACCTTCTGCGTGTTCATAACTTAATAGCGGTCGTTTTGTATTCAACTAAATAATGCTAAAGTAAATAAACATAATAAAAGCTAAACTAAATAACTAAATAATTCAACTAAATAATTTCATGCTTTCCGCCTCTTTGTTCAAATTCGTATGGTGCATTAGGATTTCATTTCTGTATCGTCGCATGCCTCCTGAAATCATGGCTCTATGCCCAATAGCGTGCTATCGGAAAGCGTGCCACATTCATTCGATCGATGCTAGGCTATTTGACGGCCGAGGTCGACCCACTGTCCACCATATAGCTTATCTTGATTCATTAAAAAAAAACAGTTTTTTCTTTTATGTCCACTGTCATACGACCTAAAAGCGAGTCGCAGTCTTTTGTTAGTCACCCGCATTTGACCCAGATAGATTTTATATTCATTTGTAATCGATTTAAGCTACATTCGATGGCAGACAAACATTTAAAGCTATTAACGCATTTAACGTCAAAACGCCACAATTATGAAGCCACGCCAACCGGTGCACCTAAGTATCGCAGATAAAATTTAAATATATCACTTGTTTTCATGAAATTCGGTCACGGGTCCTCTGCGAATTAATGTCGAATATGTGGGTGGGCGCACCTATAAAGCTTTGTTTTGAATTGCGAGCTTTTTCCTGGACGTCTTCTGGAGGGCGGGTCGTCGAACTGCAAAGCCGACAGAAAGTGCTTTACGACGCTTGTAAGGATTCTACGGAAATACGATTTTAGACGCGTGCCGACTGAGCGGGACAGAAAGCGGGCATGTATTATTATATTTCAGTAGAATACGTTCCTCCAATGCCACTGCCTCTAGTCCACGGCATACAACTATCATAAAATATACATAAACTGTTGAACTTCAAACAATTGAAGCATCCCAAAGTGTAGTCGGATTGTTTACGAGCTTCAGATTTATGCAAATGCAGTTTGAAATCTACAGTAAAAGCTTATGAAACCTTTTATTGAACACGAACTATTGTTCGGTCAATACATTGTTGAATATATAAATGTGTCGACTCAGTTTGGCGGTCGAGAATAGACGTAGACGAGTCATGCATAGCCTAGTTTTGTATGACCAAACTGGACGCGGCCGTGACGGATTTCTGTGTGTCCGGTGGCCTTCTCTTTGATCTGGGCGGTGTCGTCTGCAGCCATCAATCTGCCGCGTCGGTAATATTTATCACCGTTTTCCGATCGAAGCCAGTTCGCCGGTAGCACGGGCACAGTGATTAAAAGCATGGTTGGCGCCAGAACTGTGTCGTCAATTCTCGTGACAATGATTTCACAAGAAATAACGTGCGTTATAGGAAGCATTCACTGCTTAAATGTGTATCCTTACCACAGTTAAGCAAAGCATTTTCGTTTCCACAAATCGCTCGGTACCATTATTTGATTGCTATCGAGGAAATCTAAGGGCAGATGTAGCTCCATACTGTTTGCAGCTACTTGGGGATTTAGGTAGAAACGAGTAAGAAGTCGACCAGCATGTGGATACTGGTATGTAGGTTCCGTCAAAATATAAGCCAGCGAGAAAAGATGAGAGGCTGGCAGCGTGCCAGCGGCAGTGTCGCGGCAGAGGCGGCCGCGACGACGTTCCCAAAACTGCGTATATTTAGACAAAATAAAGAGCGCGCCGAAGACAAAACGAGACGCAACTCTGTTTTATAAATAACCACGTCGTTCGCCGGACGGAGTCAGCCTCGCTCGACCAACCTCTGCTCGCCAGCTGTTATACATAAATAATAATTAAGACACGAAGAAAGCTCCACGCGTCCGTCTTTTTCAGATCGACATCACGGAATCTTGATTTGTGAACCCCTAAACTGACACTATGGAAACGGGTAGGGTCCTAAATGGTTTAGTGTAGTTAGTATGTAATCTACGCCGCCTGAGGATTATCGAAGGATTGAAGGGCTTCGTGCGGAAGTCGCGGCCGGGGATCGGGTTACGTATGGTGCGACAAAGGGAGCGGAACTACTACATTCAAGTGTTCCTGTGAGCTCCGGTCGTTGGCCGATATTGTTCTAGCTCCTAGGACGATCGACGCTTTATGAACCAGCGCGGCATCATCGTAACATAATAAATTGACGTTCATTAAAAGAGATTCAGCGTCGCGGCTCATCCCCCTATCAAATCTGCCGAAATTTTCGGGCTGCGTGCCATGCATCCGCGCGAAATACGGAAGACAGTATTTACTTGGACCACGATCAAAACTCGTGTTTATTAGTAGTGTGGCGACGTGTCGTACGCTAATTTATCTTTTCGCATAGTTTCAGCATTGACTACGTTACATTTGGTTCCCTGTGAATTTCCACTTAGTTCTCCTGCGTAGAGATTTGGCCTCAATTTGAGTCCGAAATAATATAGATTTAGTTGCGCGACTATTTTAGTCGGAAATCACGTGAAACGAGCGGCCGGCGCTGGCGGTAATTACACGTTTCCGTAGCGGACAATAAAACAGAGATATACGCCGATAGCATCATGCAGCGCGCGACCGAAGTCAGGCCACCTGACCATTATGGCTTCGCTTCATACAATTATAAATGGGGCGCAGCACAATAGACTGGCTCTTTCACGACCCTGACGACTAGGATCGAAGATTACCAAGAAGATTACTCATATTTAAATTAACACCAGCGTTGTGGAAAATTCTTAAAAGAAGTATGTCTGGATAATGACCCATCGTCACCTTTTAGGTAAATAAGGACTTATTCGCATTTCTGGCGCTTGTCCAACCACAATGACGTCCAAAATGGTTCATCAAGTCCCTACCAAACGCAGTGAACCATAAAGCTTATCGATCGTATCATATGCATGGTACATACGAATGTAAGCAGTGAGCGGCGCGTGCGGACCCATTGATGCATCGCCCAAATCCCAGAGCCTAAATAAAAATAGCGCAGGGGTGTCCACGGGGGTTCGTAGTTGGTACACATGCATAAGTAATGCAAGAGTGAAGGGCGACCGAGTGCGCACGCGATGCAACCCCTTGTCTTGTGGCTTACGGCTTAAATGCCGCTCGGGGCCCATTTCCAGCCATTTTCCATTAATCAGTGATGAGTCGCGCTTTACGTGACTGTCTTTGTAAGGACTGTTGTAATTTTATTTCTGATTCGAGGACGGTCGATGCGATGAACCTACTTGTATTAAAGTTTCATAAGGCTGACTAGATGAGTAGTGCAACGGAACAAGGGTTAACACAATACAATGAATTGGTTAGGAGTACTAACTAATCATTGGCGTACAGATATTTTTATCGTCTCTCTCAGATTGGCAACGCAAAAGCAAGAACGCTATTGCGACTCGACTCATTTAACGTAGTATTTCCTTACGAAGCGGCTGATATATGTAATTAAATGCTATAATGATAGATAAGTTACCGACTAGAAGCAAAGATAATGGGTAGCTTGGAAAGTCGGAGGTGTTTTGTTTGTCGCGTTCGTAGACAAGTGTAAGTCGATTAGAGGTGCTCGCTACTCGCGCCACTCAATAATTCAACGGGTCGCCGTGTTTGGACAAGTGCCTCGCCGGCCTTCATCAACACCCATATAAAACTAACAATGTTTTCATAATTGACGCCTACCACCCGCCACCACCGCAGCGCCGCCTCCTGCTGTCGTAACATCCACGTATTCACAACCACGACGGTTTCTAGAAGCTGGGCTACACATATTTCATTTCGCGGTTGATATACTGCATAATGAAATTTAACTAGTTGCGTGGTGCGGTATGTGAAGGCGAAATACCTTCATGCAGTCTTTTGTACTAAATAAAACACCTAATCAAACAAAGCTATCACAATGGCAGTTCATGTGTTTATGTCAACATGGCCACCGCGTATGAATCAGGCGCCTGAAATGCCACAATCCGAATATCTTTCAACGGTAGTTTTTGGATTGGATTAGAAACGTAGATAGTAGGTAGTAACTGAAAGCTTTTGATAGACCAAATTCATTACATTCAATGCTGCGCGTACGGGGAACTTGCTTATTTATTTTGGCGCGGGCGTCGATGCGCGGGCGCCGAAGACAGACACGCAGTTACTCCTCCATCAGACTGACTCAATGGATTTTCATAAAAAAAAATGTTTAATCAATATTGATCTTCATATGTCTGACTGAACCGGGGCTCATCTCATTTACAATCATTATTATGCTATTTTTTGTAAGCTTTTGAAAGGTACGCTCGCAGGAACGGGCCCACTATGGGGTGTCTATTGCCGGCTGCGCATGCGTCTCATTGAAATCAAATCGCAACCCTCCACGAACTAACGGCATCGGACCGAATATCGCATACACATTATATTACACACACATTTACGGTGAACAAAGCGATCCGGCAAACCGGGCTGGTAACGGTCTTTCTTTATAAAAGCGCGTAACCGAATCTGCATCTAGATGTTGCGTTTAACCGAAGAGATTAAGCAGATCCAGAAATACGAGTAAATTTTGTATGAGTCGAATGCTGGGAGCGAATAAATCCAGTACATTTGAGTTTACCTTAAGTAAGGAGGGCGCGGTAAACAAACAATATTTAAAGCAATCTCACGAGATAGTAGACTAAACAGGGGCAGAGGTTTAATGCGTTTCTTCAATAAAGATTTGGGCGTTTGCCGAAATTATGTTCAAACAAAAAGGCAGCGGTGATTCTACGCCAAGCAAGTTTTAATAAACGTCTTATTATTGGCATCAAAATGACTGAGATATACTCATAAATGAATGGGAAATTAGATAATAACGCTTGTACTATGACAGCAAAAAAGACAATATGTGGTACTTGTCCTGTAAGCAGAATCGGAGACGTTCAGACTGGACACGGTTTCCGAGATTTGCATAACGGAATGCGGGTGATCTTTATCAGCAAACATTACAAATGCCGTGACGAATGGTGTTAAAGATGCTGAAAACACTTGGTGACGTTATCACTGTACCTCTAGCGGCAATTTGATGGATAGTTATTGGATAGCTAAATCTACAATGGAGACTTCGTATCTTTGTAAACAGAGAGGCCAGTGCTTCAATAAATTGATTTTAAACGGCACCATTTCTACTAAACCTTGAATGCACCATAGATTTAGTGCCAATTTTATGTAGTTTTAGGTAGGTCTACTTATTAATACCACTCAATAAAAAACGTAAAAGCGACAACCACAAAAAAAGTATCAAATTAGTAACTGTCATATTTTTTTACGGAAATTGCAAGGGAAATAGGGTTGCCACGGATTGTGGATCACCGGTGGCATATGGCGGGGCCGGTATACCTCGGTGCTCAGCCAGGTGGCCGTCATGCGCAGGCGCACCCATTGTGGCCCGCGCCCCGCGCCCGCGCGGCAGTACCCGCGACACATGGAACAATGCTGCGACATCCACAATGAGCGAGGATGCGAAGTGAGAACGCGATACGTACCGAGTGACGTACGAGTGTGACTTGGAAACGATCAGCTGCTCGATACTGACGAACGGTTTTACCGCTTCCGGAACCAACTTCATTGTTACTGATTTTGTAAATAGAACATAGTTTACCATAATTTGTTGAAATGTAGGCTTGATTAAATGAATACCTACTTTCCAAATGCATCTCTGAATGGCATCCAATATTTAGGGAGCCTATACAAAATTCTTTTACTTTCGTTAAAAATGTATAATAATGACGATTCTTTCATTGTTTCGTCCTTGATTTCGTAATAGATGGGCGCAGAAAGCGATTTATCATGTCACCTCATCACCGTAACGTGGTTGTCATAGAATTACTAGTTACTGGGTCTGTTATCAGCGCATCTACCTATTGTTTGTGATTCCGTGGATACGAAGAGGCATTGCTGTGTCATGCCTGTCATAAAGTGTCATTAGATGAACATGTTATCCGGACACTATTTGTTTTCAATATTACGTTAAAATCAATGTAACCTAAGAAGACCTAGATCAATTTGAAATTTTGTCAGTCTAAGATCTGAAATAGGGTTCTGCGAATAGGTCTTCCAACTATTCCTTCATATTTCAATGTTGTTGTTGGTCCAATAGAGTAGTGCCGACTTCTAGTGTGGAGTTTTTGAAGCCACATCTGGACTTCTGGACTGCGATTAATCGTGAACAAAGGGGGCCGACAATGGATTAGAATTCCGGACATTACTTACGAGAGCCCGTCATTGGCTGGGGATTGAACCTGGCGTCGTTGGATTGCAAAGCGCACAAGTTGCCGTTCCGGTCTAATAGATACTGCACAGTCGGCTAAAAAGTAGTTCAGTATGCTTGAACTTCGCACTATTCGACACAAAACTTTAGTTTTTGAGTGTGATTTTTAGGGTCAGATTGTACCGTCTCTCAAAAACTTGCCAAGAAGTGATTGCTTTGAACGTCAAATCCCGGGTAGATTCGACGTTGTAACGAATACATCTATAGTACTTTTGCAATGAAGATTTTCTATTTGTATTGTATCCCAATTGACAGGATGATTGGCGGCCAATACAACTAGGTGTGCACGCAGAATCGTTTGAATCCCAGCCAATAGTGCCAATCTTGGTGCAAATTGCAATTTACTATGGCCATGACGAATTCGTCACCCGCTTGAATAAATCTGGGATATCAGTCATAGAAATTGAAGGTTCCCAATA
The DNA here is from genome assembly GCA_912999815.1 of Campaea margaritaria. NCBI lineage: Eukaryota > Metazoa > Arthropoda > Insecta > Lepidoptera > Geometridae > Campaea > Campaea margaritaria. Next base: position 10,169,246 of record OU538789.1, on the reverse strand, counting down.
ATTGCATGACATGAAAATAAATGCCAAAATTTTAAGGGGAAACTGATATTTATGCAATGCCTGCTCAAAATAGTTTGTATATATTTAATGACAGAACTTAAATAACAAAATAAATAAAAGGAAAACTAACTAAGACTAAAAACTAACTAAAAACTTAAAAATCTAACAAAAGAGGATGTCCAATGTCCATATGCATAGGCTCCAAAACGGATTAACCGATTTAAAATCAAAATTACATGGATCTTGACTTAAATTTTTGCGTATGTTCCATTTATTTATTTAGGCACACATAACAGAACACTCTCATTCTAATACTGCTAGCATAAAATAGGTACAATAGTTTAGTACTGGACAGTGTCCCAAAAGATGCGTACACAGCATGTCAGAAATTTTAAAACAGTTAACATCGAGGAAAACTACTACAAAACATTTCAATATCTTCCAGGGTTCAGGAGATATGATTAAAAATATAATTCTCCAAGCAAACGAAGTCGTGGGCTACAATTAGTTCACAAATAATAATATGTCTAATAATAACCCAATTGAAAACTGTGAAAAGATCACGACGCCTGCGTTACAATTTTAATTGGAAAGTATTTAAGTATTTAAAGTAGTCACGAGTATTTCACGAAATTATTGACAATAAAGCCTGAGGCAGACATGAAATATTGGAATACAGCACGTCTTCATTTTAAAAAAGGTAATAACGCAATTGATACATATTAAAACGAGGCTATCATTTTCAAGTCATAATGTATGGATGAATGCATCATTTCCACCACCGCGGTGGTTACTTATGCATCAATGCGCTATTACCTCCTTCAAAAGTGTTCTATTATGTATATAATGTATATATGATATCTATATTTATTTGGAAGATTCATTTCCTCATTAAAAAGTAGATCGACCTTTCAAATAGTTAACTTTCAGTGTCCCAAAATAGAATTAAAATGTTCAGTCTTTTTTTTATGTTATTGAGTAATGAAACGAGCAAGTCTTTCACCTAATGGTAAGCGCCTCGCCTCCCTATAAGAGTAACATTTTCACCCAAAATTTTCCATTACAAAAGTCTGTGTGCTTGACTGGACTGCCCTCGTCACACTGAGAAATTGGTTCTAAAGTATCATGCCTCAAAAGTCTCTTACAGAAGAAGCCTATCACCATTTTTCTGTGAATAAATTTGAAATAGCTTTTTGTTTCAAGTAATTACTCATACTCGTACCGACCCCTATCCTTGATATCATGTCAGTAATGCATGACTAAATTATCAGTCTGTCAAATGCGTTTAATTTTACAATAATTTTACCACTCATTAAGGAAAATTACAAGTTCTGCTAATAACAAGTCACTTTCAAGGGTTCCCCGTACTGTGCGTGACTCTAACAACCTAGGGCATGCTGTAAAGGGCTTTATTAATTATTTGGTTTGCAATGCTTCCTGTCCATAATATATCGATCTGTCCATATTATCGACCGACAATAACAAGCCGCGGCTACGTTCGTAGGCTTTCAATTTTTTATGAGAACCCTGCGTTTACTCATGGCCTATGTTTTCTCCAGATTTCAGCATCTCTACCTAAAATAGCTTAGCATCTTTTGGGAGTTCCAACCAGTCTAAGTTGTCACTCAACACGTTGATAGGGTTATAACTTCATCGGGTATAACAAATTAAAAATCTGTGTGATTAAAATTGTTATGGATATCACGGGAACTAATGTATGAAAGTTTAGTTTTTGAGAACAATGGGCTATGGGAACAAGCCATTCAATCCAATCCAAGCACTTCTGATATTTAACATTGTGTCTTTTCAAACTTTCACAATTACCCATAATAATTATGGGATAATTAACGACTACCCACCAAGTAATGACCCACGGGCTAAACGCCCATATTAATTATCAATGGTGCAAGTAAACTGTCCCCCCATGTCTCTCTGATTACTAGTTACGACTCTACAACTGACATCTTACCTGGAAAGGTTTCCAGTAGGTACCCTTGCGTGACCAATACTACCTAGGGCGCTATCAATTAGTGGTTGCCATACGCACACTTCCGGTGGGGTACTTCCGAGCGTTTAGAGACTTCCGGCAGGGCGGTACGACCGAAACCAACACGTATAGAGCTTTTTTGTCCCTTAACACCTTTGTCTTAAGGTTAAAAGTACTTTGAAGATTTCATTTTATCCAGTTCGGAAGTAACACTGATTGTCGTGAATTTACAAGTGTTGGAACGTCACATTGAATTTTATTGCTATAGGGTGATTCTTGTTTCTACTTAGACGTTTTATTTTTATGTTTTTATTATGTAATTAAATCCGGATTGGCATTTACTTAAGACAAGAAGAGAAATCACAGAATTCACCAACTTATCTAAACTATGTGACAACGCATATAAAAACCAAATTAATTTAAAAAAATGATAGATTTGATTACCAAATAACATTACTTTTTTCACTTTACTTTTCAAATCCAACATGACTTAGCTATAGACTCCATTACCGGCATATCTTGTGGATTGGTTATCAATAGTCAATCTATTAATAAGCCAAATTGTATTCCACTCATGATAACACCTTCGGGTTAGTAGGTACTCGAATAAAAACTTATCAATGCCACGGAACGAGCCGTTATCAGCTCCTAATCAAACTATAATGTGTACCTACCCAACTATACTTATGCGACCCATTTTATAGTAATGAAATCGATTTGCGTGTGTAAATTAAAAACAGCTAGGTTACTTGCTATTATATTGTCATGTGTTTGCAATAAAAAAAAATAATACATACATACATTTTATTTTACAACGCATCATTATCCCATATGCAATCCTGACCCCTAACTATGATTTCCTGTATCCAGAGAATCAAGGACTACAAAGACCATGGACCTACAAACACCCAGACTCAGAGCAAATATTTATGGGTCACACAAATCGTTACCCTGTGCGGGAATCGAACCCGCAACCTCACGCTTGCTCAGCCATTAAAAATCGATCATACCTCGGAAAAATTGTATGGAAAGTATGTTTTTTTGCGAATGAAACAGTGGTCCCAATCTGTCTTGCAATATCAGCTAACAGTTACGTCACAAGTGACGAACAAGAAAACTTTTTTAAGCACGTAGGCGCGGCATTTCAATAAATAACTACCATCGAAGGGTTAAGACGTAATATTTAAAAATTATAAATTCAATACGGTATTGTATATTTTGTTACACGTTTGCTTATACTGCCTATTGCCTCACATGCGTCTTAATGGTAGGTGATGACGACGTGATAACAACAGAAAGGAACGCACTAACGCAAGATTAAAGATTCGTTATGATAACAATAATTCAGTACTAATACTTTTTTGTTCACACCATCAAGGAACACACGTCACAATCCTAAAGTTATAATAAATGTAAGATGCTAAAATACGTTTTAAACAGACGTTTTAATAAGTCATCACAAAATATGTATTTTGGGGCTTGGTAAAACGTTTGGTGGAGGAGTGATACGTCATTCCCGATTCGACGTATGTATTCGAAAATCGACTTTCCGATAGTAATAGTGAATAACGTGTTTCGAATGCGTCGAATTGGAAATGGATTCGTCAGAATTGGATTCGACATTTGAGAATAGGGGTACAGGATATTGGGTCCTATTTAGGGAAAAAAATTGCAGTGTAAGCCAGGAGATAATACATGGGCATTTCTCCTCCGCCGAAGGACCTACATGTTTACGTATATTATATGTGTAATTGTGTATAGGTATGATTAATTAACAGCTAGCTACCGCTCGCTGTGGTTTTCTGTGGGGGAGGCTTGTGTTCAGCAGTGGAGGTCTTCCGACTGCTGATGATGATTATGAAAGTTAAGTTAGTTTAATTGAACGATTTTTTTGTTATGTAATTGTTTCCTGTAAATAAATATGTAGCATTTTATTAATGCATTGTTTATTATTATTCGATAATTTAATGTCTGCATTTGAAACAGAAAACTTTATCCAGTTGAGAAGAAGATACCAATATATAAGTAAATATAAAATAGATATACGTGTTACTAGATAAACGATTGAACCAATTCCTACATACTATCTAAATAAATATAATCAAAGAAGATAATGGAGTGGATGTTTCTTGGAAATAATCGGTATTTTCGTGTTCACCAACTCTGTACTGTTGAGTAATGAAATGTACGCTGCCGATTACTTTATAATTACGATTGTTTCTCGTAGATAAACTAATATTACACATTAGTTCGTTCAAATTATTGTTGAATGTGTAAGGTGTAAAGTGTAATATAGGCCAAAGTTTACTAATACCTAAGGTTGGTTATTGGATTGCGTGATTAATTGGCCCTGATTTTTATTAGTTACCAATCTGTACCTCACATTCGTAAGTCGTTTTATATTAGAAAAACGCGAGCAAATATCTAGCCACTATCCATTTATATATCCATTTGTTTTCATACACACATTAGCATAGCATATCAGTAGCATTGTGCGTGGTGTAGCGTATTTTTTTTCGCAATATGTTTCTTCTTCGCAATATACTATAAGGGACCACGTTAAGCCCAGATGTAGGTCCTATTGACCCCCGCCGAGTGTATCGTCAATTCGTCACACGCGGCTAGGACGATCTCAAGATTTTTTGTCGGTCGTCGACTCGACAAAAAAACGACTCATGTGTACACGCACGCCGCAAAAAACGCTCCTTCCACAAACAGCTGAGAGATGATAAGCGTTGAACCCGAGATTATGTGAAACCATTGTATGTAACCCTTCACTTTAATAGGGACTACAACCTATTCGTTATTCTGTGCTGGAAAATAATTTGAGATTATGAGCATGATAAAATGGAAGCTGTCATTTTGTTAGACCGTTATGCAAGTTTTTTCAGCGACGTGTTCTTGAATTAGGGCACGATTGATGCGATAACTAGATATAAAAAAAAAACTATAAGTAAAAAAAAAAAGTACAACAAACTATTTAATTGAGCAGTATTAGAAATACCTTGTTTTTAAGGCAAACGTCACTTTTACTTAGCACTGCGTAGTCCGATATAAGTCAGGCCCTTGGGCGGCCTAACAAGCACTGACATCAGAGACTAGGTTAGCACTACTTCATTCAACAAACAACAACAATAGTCCCATATTGTGCTGGAAAGGTTTACTTAGTTTACAAAAAAGTTTCACTTGAATAAAGATTGGAATTTGTTAAAATTTGTTTCTACTGGTAGACGGCTAGAACTCTTGATAGCCTGCTGTTATGGACCTCTTACGACCTGGACGTTGTCACACTGATTTCAGCAGTACATAGCAGTCTTCGTCATCTTAACATTGCCATTAAACGGGGCATTGCACTGGACGAGGAGACACGGAATGCTGACACCACATGTGATAACGTAACGTAAGTACCCAGAAAGTTTTTTTTTGTTGATACTCTTAAAAATATTGTTTCTTGATACTAACCTGGCGCCAGATTCCCTCTGGGTTTGGCTCCTAGTATCGCCAGATTGACGTTTGCTTTCCTCCCGTCGATGATTGGGTTGGGATCTTTGCACGCTCTCTCCGCTGCTGCTCGGTCACCCATTATTACCTGGAAGTAACGAAAATATTATTATAGAGGACAGTTTCAAAATCCAATAAGAATAAGTGGTCACCAAAATATAATTTGCACTGGCTGGTTGGTACAACCCACTGTCACCAGTGTGTGTGATGTGGTTTGTAATTTGTCTAAAATTTTTAACTCCACGCGTCTGTCATCTTAAATTCACTGACGTCATTAAGCTGAAATACATTAATTTGCGCACTGTAAACGACATTAACTTAATTATAACCACACGTAGTATTGTACAAGCTTTACTGTGCTAGTGATAATTGGGAGGACGGTGCACCACAGTGACACACCACCAAAAAATCCCCAATATCCCCAATCCCAATATCCCTCCAAAATATAAACACTTTGTAATGCGCTGAGCATTGACGTAGTACTAAACTTTAGACATTTATGAACTGCTACCGGGAATACAATGTCAGTTAAATAACCAGAAATATTTGTCAAACTGGTCAGCGGACTGAAATAACGAACTACCTACAATAAGCGTAGTACACGGGTTTCAGGGAAATTTCCACAGCGGCAGTATCAACATTATTAAAATACTTTTTGTGATTGATCCATATCATGGATGGATGTATTAATTAAAAAGCCAAGGTCCACCAACTTGTCAGAAGGGACTAGAATTCATTTGCATTGTGTAATTTTGTATTGAATCGATAGGTAAATAAAGAATTAACGTCGACTGGCGACGTGTGTCGACATTACCTATTGTAATGCATGCGTGAGCCTCGGGTCGCCACCTCCACGCTGCCGCTAACCATCCAACCAGGTTTACCTGGCCTTCCACATCAACCGCACTACCTTCACAAGCCTCACCGATCAAAGCTCACTTCAAACTGGTCTGAATACTTAAACAGGCCGACCGTGCCGATGATGGAAGTAAAGCAAAATGTCTGATGACCTCCAGATATTGAAGGTATGGAATAATTGTTGGAAATTTTTTTACAATGAACTTTGTCGTTAGGATCGCATAACAAAAACTTATATACCTACGAGCTTTATAAATATTTCGTCCCATTTTAGATATTATCTGATAGTTTTGTTATAAGGTATTCTTGGGACTGTATAATTAATGAAGACCCTTGTGTTAGAAAACAAGATAAATTATCAACTACCAATCGTGAACGACGACCACGGAAAGCAAAGTGATAAACTACAACGTACACGCACGCTGGCCTTACAACAATATTAGATTTAATATTATTAACAAGAAACCTTTATAACATGTGAGTACTGTGAGCTAGAACAGCTCTTCTTCCATTACCAAACAGGACACTTTGATTAAAAAATGAAATGAACTGAATGGAATAAGAATAACGAACGTGGTTACCCCCCTGAACAGAATAATACAGATACCTAAAGTGAACGTGACCGCGTTAATTAGTTTCTTATAACGAGTTGTTTGTATGTAAATGAAGTAGGTTCGAGTGTAAATGTAAAAATGAAACATTCGGAGTGGTTCAATAAACCGATATCGACTTTATATCGCCGCGGGCCGCTTGTTTGTTAAAGCATACAAATCGGAGTTAGGCGCGGCGATAACGAAAACTATTGGACTGGCGAGCTGCGCAATCAGGTAAATTTTAATATCGTATGAAGTAGCTAGCATGGGGCCCGCTCTCTGCACTGAAACATGGGAATGTAAAAGACGCATAGTAAAGTATGTATGTTCGCAAATACAGTGTAAACTCTTTATAACGTTATCCTTTATAACGATAAACTCCCTATAACGTTGAAGTGAGCCCAACTTGGTTGGTTTGCGTCAAAACCCACATATTGAAACACTCACTCCATATAACGATAACTCTCTATAACGACAAAAAATGCTCAGTCCCTTGAGTTTCGTTATAAAGAGTTTACACTGTATATCCAAATTATCAGCTTCGACAAGTGAATGAGACCTCATCTCTTTGCTTGGATTAACGTCCGTGGCTCCCTGGGCAGCTAGCTGTCTAGACTGCACTGGTACAGTCAAGGGAACATCGCCATTTAGCGGAGGGCTGCGAGAAAAAAAGTCAACTAGACTATGAATATCTTTAGATAAGTCTATTACGAACCCGTAACTCATCAATGACGCCATAAAGTGAATTCAAATTAAAGTGAATTGGATTGTATTTTCAACTGGCGCAGTCCAAATTGGTAACTTTCAATGGACAGTTCCACGAAGACAAATGGCGTGGCATTAGACATGTATCGATTTGATGAGGTTACTAGCTCGCTAGCTGAACAGGTACAGCATGCAATGCAGGCCACGGTTAAACTGAACAATTACTGGGGTGTGACCTATTTTGTTTAGCGAGAAAGAATCCGTTGGCGACATTAAATGCCTTTTGCTAGATAGATGATTGGTATAGTTCGAAAAGCCACCACTAGGCCTTGTAGCTAATTTGACCTTATTATTTGATAAGTTCACTGTTGTTCACTGCTGAAAACATACACGTCTGTGCTTTTATAATTTAACGGCAAGCGAAAACACGCCTGGCGTGCGAACACGCACTGCGGTATTCTCAATTTTATCACACCAGTTGTGTGCGCCCACACTGCTGATTGAGTTTAGCTACGACACAACGCCAGTAAACAGTAAACACACACGTTGTGTGAAGATTCACAAAAGAGCCAGAAAAACTTATTCTAACATTAGTAGAGATAGTGACGTGTGATTATTGATTAGTGATTAGCTTGTGTTTAGCGCGGAGTTTGGTTTTAAACGTTTACATATCTCGATTTTATAGTACGATTTCTGTGTAAGATTTCGTCCCTGATCACGAATGTTTTTTTTTTTTATAAAACTAGGTAAGCAAATACAAACCCTAGGGCCTTAATCTCACCTGGTAACAACATGGTACCTGCGAGTACGTCACTGAACGCTTGTTTTTGTAGCAAAATGCTATTGTATAATGCATCGTATACTTACTACTTGAGTATGAGCGCTTCCTGTCTATTATCATTCAACATGCAAATTCATATAAGTAGTTAGTTCACAGCAGCGCTGTTTAAATAAAATTACCGACATTTTCAAAGTTAAATGGAGCATTAAAACTGAAATGGTATTTTAATAATGTATATTTTTTTTTATATTAGTGGCCTTTGTAAGTGTACCGTTTGAGTCTATGATTTTTAAAAAAGTGCCTTCGATTTGTTCGTAAACATAGTTTTATCAATCTTCGATTTAATAAAGTTAGCACTTGGTGCGTAGAGGCACAGCGAATCAGAGGCGCTACGGCGTAGCGCGTTCGTAGCGAGAGGCGGTCATGCGATACGCCCAAATTATCGCAACGTACGCCCACTTACTGTTCCGTTGCATTGAATCATAAGCAATGCAAGCACAGATCTTGCAAACCATAAAATTGAACGTTAAAGATATGCAAATAAAGATGTGTAATGTATGTATAAGATTTAAAATTTTGTATTCAATTTTATTCTACATATAACGAGACGAACAGATCGTTCACCTGATGGTAAGTGTCATGCTTGCCCATAGTAGTTGCAATATCACCCAGAACCAAATCAGTATATCTTGTTAAGCTATATATCTGCCTGCGTACACTATTATGATCGTTGCGTGTCATTTTCTTGTCTTGTCCTCCGATGTGTACGTGTTCGTTGTTGTGTCAGAATAAATATTTTCTTTCTTTCTTACTTTCAAGCGTAAAAATCGAGAATGACTGGAACAATTCGGGATTTTTTTTTTCTATAATATTCGTTGAAGCGGATCCAATTCGGACCGGACCACCCTGGTGGATTATGGCCTAACCCTCCTCACGAAAGTGAGGGGATACCCGTGCTTAGCAAGGAGCCGATATGGGTTGATGATGATTCGTCGAAGCCTGAGGACGGTTCGTATAAAAAGAAAAATAAGAAAGCTGGCCCGGAAAAATTAAAAAATTGGAAAAAAAATTACGTGTTTTTTTTCCTTTTTATTTTGGTATTAACTTACGGTTTGACAGTTGTTATTTTCGCGATATTCAGTTGTTTATATTTATATGTGACACGGAAGTTTTTCTAAGCTGCAGGGTTCTAGCGGGACAACTGGAATTAAGCGAGTGAAACCGCGGGGTGCAGCTAGTTTATCATAAAAACTGAATGGGAGAGGAACGCGTCTTACCATCATAAGCATTTTGGTGATTTGCTGATTTATACAGGTGGTTTATACCGTGGCTAAGTAATTTACCAAACATCATTTTAATTTGATAAGCAAAAAAAGCTCATAGCTGTTTGACTTAAATGGGATTGGGCGGGCTATGATCCGAATGCATCCCGACGGATGGGCCAAGGTCGTCACGCATTGGGTGCCTGAAAATGGGCGAAAGCGCCGCCGGGGCAGGCCAAGAAAACGCTGGCGCGACGACCTCGACATACATGAAGAGAGTTAAAGAATTGCGACATGTGGAAAGGGAAGGGAGGAGACCTTTGCCCAGCAGTGGGACAGAATGGGTTAAAAAATGCGAAATTTTTTAATTTTTTTTTTTTCACACTGGAATTTTCAGTATACTGGGTAGGTATAATGGTAAGCTTATAATTTCGCGTGCGTTATCTTCGTTATTGAATAAAAATGCTATTATCGAAAAAGTGTGAAGTTATTAGATAATATTGTGTCCACTCCGACCACGATTAGAGGTGATAAGGTTTGTTACCGGCTGTATATATAAACTTTACAGGATTATCAAATTTTTTTGGTGGTTTTAATTGAAAATGAAAATGAAAAAACATATCCAGTGCAAAATAACATTTATAAACACTATTATTTATTTCTTTTATTTGACTACGTTACGAGACGTGCAAGCCGTTCACCTGATGGTAAGCGCTATGCCTGCCTATAACAGTTACAGTGCCACTCAGAACTTTGCATTGCATAATCCTGCGCGGCACTCCACTGCGCTCGTCATCCTAAGATATCGAGTCTAAAGTCTCATATGCCCAGTAATTTCGTTGGAAACAGTACCTTATTTCTACTATTCATGGGTGTAGTTGAGTAGGGTGTATTTTCAAGTAAATACAGAGAATTTTCTAACGAAATAAAGTTGAAAATAAATCTATATAAATATATTGTCTGGTCTGGTCGCAACACGGCTGAGAACGACAAGCGTGTAGATATCAGATGTCAAGCTTTTGTCTTCCACCGGGACATCGGCACGATCCTTCGAGCCTGGCTCAGGCCAATGAGCATTTAGCACAAACCACCGGCGACGACTACCTTCTTACTTATTTAACTAATTAACTAATATTATGTAAGTGAAGGTAAATAAAGCCGATAGTGTCTGTTCGTTTGTTAAAGATAAAGGAAAATATTCTGCCGATCAGCATGAAAGCTGTCGCTATTTCTTTGCGATCATATTTCTTGTAGCTATAAAGTTAGTTAGTTTAGGTGTAGAATTATCTAATTTGTTTGGTTTAATAGCTTAATTGTCGCGCGGTAAGTTTAAACAAATCATTTTACATATTATGTGAGGCATAAAATCGCGTAAGCTAGTATATAAAGTTATTTATCTCTTGTAAAGTTTAAGAACTAGCAAATAGACGAAACTAAAAAAATTACTACTTTAAAGCAGCGCAATCCTAACCTTGTTGGCTAACTTTATTTTGTTGAGAAATACCGCCCGGGGAAGTACCAGATATTCATCCGCCAATCAGTAGTGTGCCAACATTACTGTGTTCCGGTTTGAAGGGCATTGTTTCCAACGAAATTACTGGGCATATGAGACTTTAGAACCGATCTCTCAGGGTGACGAGCGCAGTGCAGTGCCGCGCAGGACTATGCAAGGCGGGGCTGTGACTGTTATGGGCAGGCGTAGGGCTCACCATCACGTGAACGACTTGTTCATTTCGTCACTCAATGAAATAAAAAAAGTAGGGTTCAGCCTCGACTATAACTTAAATCATAGGAAATGTAAAAACCATATAAATACCAGTCATCAAGCGGCTGTTATCGAAAATGTAATGAAATATAAAGCGACGCTGCCACTGTTCGATTTCATTTCGAAAATTGTATTTGTTTGCAGCGTCACAAAGTGTTAGCAACGATGAATTGCGATTATTACAGCTATTTGGATGTCACAAGGAGGGTGCAACAGGACGCGTCCCTCCGGCCGAAGCGACCCTTGCAAGAATTGAAAATGGGGTTGTGATTCATTTCCCGCGAGCCCTGCTCAGGAGCCGTCGAACCGAACGCTCAAACTGGAAGATGCTCAACTTAGCCAACACTATTCAATTAAAATCTAATTGCCACAGTCGCTAGGGCAAATTACTACGACGCACTAAAAATGTAGCCATTAAAAAGAAAATGTTAAGGTAATAACTGCAGGTAATGAACAAAACCCCGCGTCTAATTCATTCTTCACACAGCAATTGTCGCTGAAATGGATTACCCACTGGACGAATATTTACGCTCTGTGAAATTTAGGCTCATTCGTTCAAACTTAGCTCTATATACAATGCACAGTTAACAGGGGAGGGAAGCTGATCTCAAAAATGCACGATGTATTTACGTCGGCAGCGGATCCCGCCGGAATCTGGTACAGTTTATGTGGTCATTCGTTTGAGGTGAACAATGTACACCTGCGGGAAATAGGCATACTTCCGTGTTAGATGTAATTTTGCGATACAATCGTGTATGTAGCCAGTAGCCACCGCTGGGTTAGGCACGCCGCCACCGGTAGGCAGTAGGTAGCTATAAGGTGCGATAACGCGAGCTAACCGTACGATACGCCTGCTGTTTCAGAGCCACGACTCAACTGCGCACGATCATACAAAGGTTTACGTGTCAATACAATTTTACACAATGCTTTCAGCGAAATACGTCAGAAGAGAAACTCACAAAGCCATATCCTCTGCTTTTGCTGGTCTGTCTGTCGGTGATGACGACGGCCTCTTCTATATCTCCGTAGACTGCGAAGTGTTCCCGTAAGCTCTTGTCGGTGGTATGGTAAGGGAGTCCGCCAACGAAGAGTTTGGTCCATGTGGTGTCCTTCTGGCCGGGGAGGCCCCCGAGAGCCAAGAGGCCCTCGGATTCGGTTGGCAGAGCGCCTGCCATCAGCATTCCTTGTACCGCCTCCGTCGCGCTGACTTCTATTGCACTGAAGGATCACTGTCACTGCCGCTGTCGCGGTCTGCGAGTCCAAGTCCGAGTGCACGAGTATGTCGGAGTGTAAACAGTCGTGCTCGCGGATGCGACCGGTCGATGTGGTGGTTGAACGCGGACTGATGCTCGTTCGCGGCGCACGTGGCGCTCCGGTACTAATTTTAGCCCCCGCCGCGCCCCCCTCGTCACCAGATGCGTCGGCACCCGTCTGCCCGGCCACATGCGTTGCGTGCCCTACCATGCCCTGCTGGCTGCTACCCTCCACTCACGCTTAATGATATGCCTCGTTATCAGAGCCGTGTACCTCTTGCTACAATTACGAGCCCGCTACTCATTATTTGCAACAGTGTCGCGAAATCCTTTTGAACGCAACTGTCAGATTACACGAGTGAGAAAGCTACAAGAGCCGTAATACGCCCTGAAGGGTGGAGTTCATTTTCATCAGACATCCTCTTTCGGAGTGATAGCTACTCAAGCCGCTTTATCAGCGTTGGTAACCCACTTGCATGAAACACGTTTATTAAGTGAACGCTAGTTGAGCAGGAATGTGAAAGATAAGATTACCTATATGAATTTAGTAACCGGAGTAAGTTTCTTCTTTGTTTTTATATGGGAACACCTTATAGGATTTTTATAAGATCTTTGCGTAAGTAAAGTAGAGGTTTTTAGGAATAGGTCTTACAATGCTGAATTGCATTGACATTGCAGCGAATGATTGGGGGTTTGGATGTGAGAGTTACGTGCCGGAGTACATAACTAACTTACTTAACCACTACGCCATGGAGGCTTTGACGACTTCACTTCAATGGCGTTTTTAGCATTGTTCTAATAACAAGTTCACCTATTAGTAGGTCTAATGAAGGAAGATTCAAGCTACATTGATACCTGACACTATCACTGTGCTGGCACTAAAAGTTTTTTTATTATATCCCAATAACAATAATTTAATCTTTAGTGCAATTTTTTTTTTGCTTGATTTATCTCAGGGGCAGAATCGAACAGGGGAGAATCGGCACTAATATTATAAATTCGAATAGGGCTATATATTCAACTTCACATTTGGATCTAATTTATTGACATACCATCCAATTGATACTCAATATTTAGTACATAATGTGATCTGAAATACGCCAAGTCACTATTGGGTAGCGTACCTTTGTTTCAGGGGAAACAATATCTGTCAACAGCTTAGTACGCGGGCGCAGGAAGCGATCGGTACCATACGCCGCGGCCGAACAATGGTTCCCACAGCAGACCGGATCAGGTTTCCTGCGCTGGCGATATTCGAGATTACGCGTGATTTAACTAAATAATTATAGTGATAAATACTACCTAGAGATAACGAGGTAAGTTATCTATCAAAGCCTGCGCGTGTTCTACTAACAGACTGTTACCGATAACTCAGTTTTTAAAACCTTTCAATGAGGTGGTTCAGTGGAGGTAGTTCAATCGGAACCGAAGTCGGAGTCGGAGTTTTTAAATTTGGTTTGTCGGAACCGGAGTCGGAGTCGGAGGTGGTGGTAGAAGAGAGATGTGTTAAGGGCAGGCCTCATAAAATAAAATAGTGCAAACATTATCCAATCAGTCTCTTTAATTTCAAATACAATAATAAACTTACTTGATATGAGCAAAAAATATTCATGATTTCAATAACAGTTAGCAGATTAAATCAAATGAATTGTCTATCAAAGTAGCAAGACCTCCGATTAAAACCTCCGATTTGAATGTGTCGGAGCCGAAGTCGGAACCGGAGGTGTAATATTAGTCGGAAGTTCCGACTTATCGGAGTCAGAGTCGAAGCTCTGTAACATCCCTAGTGTGCATGTTAGGGTCATGCAACATAATTTAAAAAATGAAATTGTTTAAAGCAGTTATCCTCAACCGATCGAGATGAAATTTTGCACGCCTGTCAAGTTCCGATGACAATATAAAATTATGGTAACAGCGAGCCTGATAATGGAGACGGAAGGGAGACAACGGAACTCCTTAGTGACTTACAGTATTTTAATGATGTTGGGAATCATTTCGATCAGCGCAGTAGTTTTTACGTCATGCGAAACAGACAGACTGATAATTTTCAAAAATTTTATAATATTATTTAGTAGCTCATTTTAAGTCTCATTAAAAACGATTTCTTTTTAATTTATCTTCAACTTACAGAGTTTTTGCCATTCCCTGCTCTATTATAAGTGTAGGTACGTCTAAAAATTTGTGAGCTCAGCGCTAAATCGGCTGAACAGATTTTATTAAAGTTTGTATACCAACAGTAACCGTGGGATTTGTCTGAAAACCACTGTCCAGTCCAGTAAATAGCCTGCGAACAATTACCACGGAACAATTAAGGTACTTATGACTACCACAGACTAATAATACATCCTGTATCTTTTTACACTGTTACAACTGCACGTTAGCCACTTTTGGCGCGCTCACAACTGTCATTGCGGCTGATGTCATTTCTTTTACGTTTTTTGTTTGTTATATTGTGCCAAGTAAACTTTTTTTTCTATTTTTGAGACATGGGGTATATTATAGGATAAGTTTCACTATCATAATCATTATCCACAGCTTATCATCATATTCAGTCTTCGCTTTGTACAAATTATATCATTACTATTATTATATTATTAATTATAATAATTAAGTACATAATAATTCCCTCCTCACGAAAGTGAGGGGAGACCCGTGCTCAGCAGTGGGACGATGTGGGTTGATGATGATGATGATGACATAATAGTTATGTATAATTTATTTACACTGCCAACCTGTGACGCTCCATTCCTTCTCTCCATCCAAAGGTTGACTGGAAGAGATCGCTTTTAGTGATGAGTCCGCTCATTGTACTATATTTATTACAATAAGTACTTTTTTATGTACCTACCTTGTGTGTTTCTGAACTGGTGTACAATAAAGTATTTACTATTTGATTCTATTCTATTACTGACTGTCACAGCGAAAGATATCACAGCACAATAGAGTCTTAAAATCAGCGACCCTTATTCTAACGTAACGACCAAGTCGCACACCTGGTCGTCTTTATTTCCTGAGACGATCAGCTGTGGAGATCAGCTGTGCTTACGTCACTCATTGTCGACTTGAAACGGTTGGTGGTGTATCGGAATCAGCTGTTGCTAAGTGTTTGTCGCAACTATTGATCAATGTTTGCCCTTTTCTTGGTATTTTTGAGAACACGGCTGCAGTAGTGTAAAAATAGCAAAGTAAGGATAGTAACTGGAGGATTATAAAACCTTTCTTTAGTTGGGAGGTAGGTACAGCTATCATCGAAAAAAAAAAACGATTTAAAACGTGCTTTAGATCACACGACTGAAGTAAAACTTCGCTATTAGAGAAAGAGAGAAAGCAAATGTGTGCTCGCACCTCTCTCTTTTGCCCCTTACTATATTCACTAACTTATTTCTCCATCTCAACTTCATCGATCACACTTTTCGTAACGCTCTCTTCACGCATTCATCAGCTTACTCCCCAATCCTTAAAGAAAGCATGCTTAAAGAAATTTTACTTCATGTCAAATCAACCTTCATTACAATTAATATGTGTTGTTTTTTTATTACACGGTCTTTAAAATAACAAAAATAGCGAGTATTCATTGGCAAAAGTTTGTTCTGAATACTTTGTTGCTTATTTAATTGCAGTTAAAGTAACTTTATGCTTCCTTTCCAAGTTTCCATTATACCTAATGTATAAACACTGTAAATGTGGATCTTTCCTTGTAGGTAAAACGAAAAAAAAACATCTGAAATTTATATTTTTTTAGCGAGCAACTCTTCGTTATTGTTTCTTTTGTTATTTAGTTGGAATTGAAGTTGAAGCCATATTTAGTAAGCTGCCAATTTACAACACACTTTTAAAAAGCCCCAAAATAAAACTTCAAAAATCCCAAACGGTAAAGCCCTACAGGGTAAGGGATGAAGGGAGGGCGCGGGTTCATTGCTCGCGTCTATTGTGAAGCGCGTGCGCTGACAGCTGGGCTTCGGCCCTACGAACTCACGGCTAGGGAGGGCAGATGGCAAAATTAACTTTTTTTTCTCGTGAACAATATCGGCCTGAGCGGTAAATCTAGAATGCGAGTATTTTTTAATTATATTGTTAACGTTTTTTTTTATTTCTCTCGAACAATACCAGCCAGTGGTAAATATAGGATGCGAGTAGGTACTTTCTTTATAAATTTTAAGCTAGTTTTTTTTAATTTATTGTGAACATACCACCAGCCGGAGCGGTATTTTTTTTTAATGTAACGAGAGGAGAAAATCGTTCTCCTGATAGTAAGCGTCATGGCTGCCCATAACAGCTACAGTGCCCCCCACTCCATTACAAAATCTGGTGCGGTACTGCACTGCTCTCGTTACTCTCAAACATCGCTTCTAAAGTCTCATATGCCCAGCTAATTTCACTGAAAACAGTAACCTTCAAACTGGAACACAGTATGCTTGCACAATACTATTTGGTGGATGAATATTTGGCAACGGTGTGGGTGGTACTTTTCCAGGCAGAGTCTTAACACGTTCAGTGCTGAGAACACAACTGTCGTGTTTTTCATAACTTGCCGCGAGCGCGAGAATACACAGCTGTTGTGTTTGTTGTATGGGAAAACACTATGGAGTGTGCAGAGCCGCACCCGTGGCTAGACAAGCAAATCGGCTCAGCAGTGAAAGTGTAAAAAGAAAAGACCTATCACTACAACAAGTCTAAGCCAATTAAATTTTAAGCTATTTTCTACTATTTTCGTGTGACACAGGCTATTATTATGTTATTGAGAAAATGTAGACTTCCTGAGAAAAATTTAATCACGCTGGTGGAATAATGGGACACAACTAGTCTCTCATATTGTATTAGAAAATTACCCAGCGGCCTATATCAGTTATTAAAATTACGAGACGTAGTTCAGTTGTGGCTCCGAAATTCAAATTCTGCTCGTCTTGTCACATAAATGTAACCCCCACCAATAAATAAATCATTCAGATATGGTACTTTTCGAACTCAGACACTTTCGTAACATAAGAGGAATGTTCAGCCAAATGCTTCAGCTTTCTGTTTTTATTTTTACACTAAATACAGCGGTCATATTATTTCCGAGAGTTTATTGTGATGCAAATAAAGTTTTTGTATTGTATTATGTGACCGTTAGGCAATAGAAAAACATAATTATTCTCGGATATAATGACGCGAGTACAACACTAGAGTGAATCCTACCAACGCAACGAAAAAATAAAAGTGTACTTAATAAAATTCGGACAAATAAGTCCCCAAAAATGAGGGTTGCAAACTCCCCGCTTTGTGCTCCCGCGCACCCCTGTCTATCAACCCCTAGCGAGTTCACACAACCCGAACCGGTTCAATACCGTTTATTGATTTTTTTACCATTTTTGATGCAAATGAAAAGCTGCAAGCAATTTTTGAATTTACAATCACGGACTGTTGTTTTGGACTCCAAAACATAGCGGATAATAGTAGGTCCTTTTGTATTATCAGTTAATCCAGATTCAACCGTATTGTAACTGAAGCCTGCGCATTATTTAAATCCCTTCGGAACATGATTTTGGCATATTTTTATTATGAAATGATTTCATTTAATTCACTGCAGACCGCATTGTCCAAGCAATACTAGTTTTGCACTCCAGCTGGACATCTCTATATCCCAATTCTCACGAATAACAAAAGACAACATACAGATACAGAGATGAAAAAAGATTTGCTTCTCTTTTGACTAGGTACCAGTTTTTTAAAACCCGCGAAAAATACGTTAGCGAATTTGCATGCTTTTGTGATCTATGCAGCTGCATCAATATCGCTTTTGAAACCCAATTACTGAATTTATTTCATTGTCCAAATGCCACTTTTTTGTGTTTTCAGTTGGCTGACCCTTTTTGTCGAGTTGGGTCTTTTGATCGAGTTGTTGTATCGAGATAAATACAAATTCGGTAGGTACTGTGTCGCGAACCAGTTTTCTAGCCCCTTGGTAACGAACACTCTTGGGAATATTTGCAAAGTAGGTATTTACAAGGCAGCTGCATCTGACCGTTACTGACCGTTACGTTATTATGATGGTGATGCTGGGAAAGGATGTGGAATCGGTAGAAAGGGTGCGCGTTGCTAAGGGGATTCATAAAACTAGTTTATAAACCAGTGGCATAATAAAATTTTAGTCCTATTTATCTCTCGGTTTGTATCGTACCTAGAATGAGTTTGTACGTGGTATACCACTTATTTCTTAGTAGTGTATTTTCATCTGTAATGTTCATTATCATCATCAACCCATATAGGCCCACTGCTCAGCACGGGTCTCCCGTAACTTTTATATTTTATGGTTCATTCATAAAAATAAAGTAAAAAAAGGAATGTGAGGGGAGACCCGTGCTCAGCAGTGGGACGATAATTATGGATTGATGATGATTCATAAAAAAATTGAAGAATAAGTGGAAATATACAATACAATAACTCTTTATTGAACATAGACACAACACCAACAATAATACATTCAATAGACAGGTGATACAATGTGCGGCCTTATTGCTTAAAGCAATTTCTTCCAGGCAACCTTTGGATGTAAAGCTTTAATTCCGCCTAAATCGTACATAGGTGGAATTAAAGATCTATATTTCCACTCTTTCTTGTTGAATATGGATTTCACATATTCAACAAGAAAGAGATAACGCCTGATTCTGTTAACTAAAATATATTTTAGAACCTACCTCCCACTGCCAGTCTAGCAGTCTTAGCTTTCTCATCTAAAACCGAGATTCATACCACTAGGGGCCTTGGAAGTCTTGAAACTGCTATAGTACCGGCAGGAATCACTATTCGAATTACTTGTGTCATTAACAATTACGGGTTGCCATGCTGGAACCTCCCTAACTGGGTGCCGTTTAATAGATCGATCCGTGTGATTATCAAAATGTCCGGCGCCCCGGCGACAGCGAAGATGAGTCACGCTGTCAACCTTATTAATCCTGTTACCGACGTCAATGTTAGAAACAAAAAAGTCAGAATTAGAGATTTAAGTACATGGTTTTTGCATAGGTTCATGTAAATGCTAACTAGGTATGCCTGTAAGAATATAAGGATAATAGAACAGTAGAATTACTGGGCATAGTATGAGACTAGAGCCGATGTCTCAGGGTGACGAGCGCAGTGCAGTGCCGCGCAGGATTATGCGATGCAGTGTTCTGGGTGGTGCTGTAACCATTATGGGAAAACGTAACGATTACCGTTAAGTGAACGACACGCTCGTCTCGTCACTCAGTCAAATAAAAAAAGTGCTGGTTGGTTTTTCCCGTCTTACCCAAACGTTAGTTTTGTTTGTTATTTATATAGTGCAAGGTCACGCGTTGAAATCTTTTATTGACAGAATAAAAGACATCAACGCGCGCCTTAAATCAGTTTAGTGGCTTTTATTATGTTATTTTTACTTTTATTTGTATGTCTTGGAGAGCGATAAAAAATTGTTATCTTATCTTATTATGTTGGCACAATCTAAACTCCAATTTAATTTGACAGGCATTTTCCATGTCTTTCGTTTTCATTATGATACTAAAACAACAATAAATCTTTTGTCAGGACTAAAATTGAGACTAGTCACTTAACAAATAAAAAAATAAAAACATTAGTTCTACCTACTGATACAGTAAACGGTTTGTGGCGTCTCGAGCGTAAATAGTTGTCGATTTGATCAAGTTAGGATATAAAACTTCTAGCTTTTAGTTATACGAGGGAACGCGTTGAAGTCTTTTCCTTGAGGTTCTAACGAACAAAGGGCAAAATACATCATCGCGCGTCATCGACTATGAATGACAGATGATGATGGACGTAGAAGTTCATTGTTTTGTTTAAATTAATAACACGTTGTAAATGGACACATTTACAACGACACACTAGATACAACATCCGTCCCTCAATACAATACCAAATTCACCCCTGTCATACTTCCTAGCGAGCACAAAATACATATACGGCCTGGAAAACTACAAAGCTGGCTACAAAGATTTTCAGAATGAGCTCAAATTACTACGACCGAAGGAACAGTAGACCTATTATGGATTACCGATAATTTGCAATTACCCTCCAAAATTGTATAATAAAAAATTAAAAAAACAACAGACCTACGCAGTTTTTAATTTCGAGCAAAAAAAGAGAAAAAAAATCGAAGGATCTTGTATCTTTCTGTGCACGTATGTCTATTTTTCACCTAGCCTAACACACTGCCTTTAAAAGTAATTACTCCGTATAGAGTTTCCGTGTCTCTAAAATATAATAATTATGTGTTATACGTACTGCTTTAAAAAATAAAAAATATAAAATAATTGTAAACTTTCACAATAGCGACCTCTATTCATTTTATACTGAAACTCTTTTGAGTCATGCAAATAAATTGAGGCACGCCGCACGATTCACAAAGCATAGATGTGTGTGTGTACACACGACTAGCCGCGTAAACTTGAGCATTCGAACTCTCGCAGCTGAAATAATTAAACGCCGAAATCTAGATGGCGCTACTAGTGATAAAAATTAAAAACTGTTTGCAATGTTTCATTTGACTGTATTGTATACATGTGTAGAGAAAACAACATTTTTAGAGGTACTGGGACATTAAAAGCTTTTAGGAAAAGATTATCTTTGCAAACGTTCAAGTTAATGTACAAAGCATCAAATTTATCAGGTGCTAAAGGGATTTGTGGACCTATGTCCAATAATTATCCCCGTTAAACATGCAAGGGGATTTTTGGGATAAGCCCCTACTACCAATGGGATGAAATGCTTGTGTAAAAGGTATAACAATACGTCTAACTAAATTGGCAATAGTGATTAGAATTGCTCATCTACCAACTCTACCACACATCCCATCATGTCACCAACCCCGACATTTATATCTACAGACGACATTTCTTTAAATACATTGTGATCAATATCGTCATGTTTTCTGCGTCACTGTTTCAGCGCTAACGAACAAGTATGACGTCATTTATTAAAATAACTGTGACCTTACGATAAGTTAGTCATAAAGTCGACCCTACTCTCAGTTTTATTACCAGCCCATTAGAGATGACGTCACTTCCAAGGAGAATGCAAGTTTGATCAACATTTATGCTTATTATTACTTACTAAGTCGAAATCTTAGTTGTTTTTGACCTTAAGGTTGTATTGACTGCTGGTAAACTAATCACTGTAAACATACAAATAACGTGAAAAATCATCATTTTATACCAACTGACTGAATTTTTATTCTCACCAGGTGATAAAATGGGTGGTTCTCACCGATTTCATATAGCAAATCGTCAATTTTGGTGAAATCTGTCACCCGATGAGATTCAAACATCAGCAATCTATGTGCTTCTACTGTGGATAGCACTCCTAATCATTTCGGATAGGTCTAATCGACCAATTTTATCTAGTTCCACACCTGGCATATTTAATTTATATTAGAACTTTTCAACCTTGTAATAGTCTATCAATTGATCATACAAACATTTGGGTAAATTATAAATCTTGATTGACAAAGAATCCTACTATTACTATTACTATAACTAACTAACTTTTGCTAACTATAATTATGAGCCATTTATGTATCTCAGGTTCAGGCAGTTTCTATAACTTTGATAGGTAGAGTTAGCAGGCGCCTATATCTATATTATTCAAACCTTGCCCTCATCTTACCAGCACAGTTGGCCAGTTATTGATTAACTTGCTCTACTGCGGCTAAAACCATTATGAAACGAGTCGATGTTCCAAGTTTCGTGCGAAGTGTGTGAATGTCACTATCCATTTTCAATGCATAGAACAAAAACCGTTAAGGAATTGTGTAGACTACGTAATTCATATAAATACTAAACTTAAATGAGATAACCTTGAGTTTATCCACCTACATTGTCCAAAAACAAGGATCTACCTACTTATTATCAAGATTTTTGCTCACAGAATGCGTATTACTTATACTATCTATGCATACAGCGAGTCCAGCCAAGCAAATAAGGTCAAACAGGCATCAGGTATTCGTCATAAATGAGTAATGACTCATTAATCAGACTATTATGCACTGGAGCGTTCTATAGTCACTGATGACTACAGAATCTGCTAAAATATGCAAATCATATCGCTATCATTGTATCAAATTAAAACTTCGTGTGCAATTTTTGGGGCGAATTGAATTACTCCTCACAAAACGAAGGCTCTCAGTATTACACAACCGTCTGACCTTGACCTAAGCAAGGACTTGCGAAGGTCGTCATACGAATACTCGTGTCTTGATTCTCTTAATTCTTATGATGATGAACTCTAGCGCTAGGCACTACTATGCTGTATCCATCGAATGGAAATATAAATTTTGAATCCTAGGAATTTTGTCCGCTTTACAAACTATATTATGAGACTTGTTGTTAAATAAAAATAACACGTTCGTTGCAAAACGTCGTATTCGCCATCCAGAAGAAGTAAGGTAAGAATCGGCCTTAATACTAGAGGAGCAGAACTTTGTTTCCTGAATGTGAAAGATGACATCATCGCGTTACGTGTCGGCGGTAGCAAGATGAGGTCGTGGCGTGGGTACTGCTGTTAGCCGTCCCCAGTATTGAAATAGCGTTCGTCGAGCACTAACGTCAAGCATTACTCTGTGAAAAAGTTAATTTATTTTATTCATCATGGCCAACGTCATGGGTAAGTGATCATCACTTTATTCGTTGTTGTTACTCAGACCTACAAATAGAAGCGGCTTTTTAACGTCTGAACTGGTGTTCAAGGTTTCGGTGTTGACATCACTGACTGGGTCTGGAGCCATTTTAATTCTTGAGCATTTTTTGAGACCTAACATAGGTATTCAGCAATCAACCCTATACCGCCTATTGGTCTGGAGTTCCAGAAACCAGTAGAGGGTGTCAGGGAGTTGGTGTACTGCTTTCCTATCCTATCCCAAAAGGGAAAAAGGCGTGACTGTATGTATCAACCCTTATTTGCCCACTGCTGAACGGGTCTCCCCTCACTTTCGTAACAAAATTTTATTTAATTATCTGTAACTTTATGACTTCATTTATTAGTTGAATCAAAAAGAAATAAAACAAAACATACAAAATATTTCAATTGAACGAATTCGTTTTCGATAACAAAAAACAAAGTTGGTGTCGGCCGGCCGGCATTTTCATGGCTGACTGCCAAAAGCGGGTGCGGCGCGGTGCTTGTCGCATATACAATACTAAGATCAATATAAGCAGTTCTTAGAAATTATAAGAAGGAATAGATTTAGTTTCTCTTCGAATTACACCACTTTTCACTGTACCTCTTAGTTACTGAAAACACTGTCTACCGTCAGGTAGGTAAATTTCGTGAGATAAGGAGCTAATTATAAAAAAATCGGATTCTCAACTTCGCAAACAAGTTATATATACCGAGGTATATATACTACGAATATTTTTATTTACACTCGCTGACATTGTTTGATCATAAAATATGAGATCATCTATATTTCTGTCGCCTTTGAAGGTTACCCTTAGCCCTCCGGTTCGGAGCCACTATCACGCTATTCAAGCTATTGTGCTACACGAAGGAAGATATAGATACACCTAAATGTGGTATATACACACATAATAGCTAAATGATCAACTTCCTTTGCTGGGAACTTATGTGTATTGAATGAATAGTACCTATTGTGGTCTTAGCTAAACATCGATTGAACACAATCACACTTAGTGCTTCTATAACCGAGGTCAAGCCATACGGATTTTATTTATTCATATTCAAAGTGTTGGTAGACTAGTGGGAGAACGTCCACCTTCCAAGGAGGGGGTCGTGAGTTCAAAACCCAGTGCAAGCCTATATAATAGAGTATTCCGCAGCACAAGCAAAGGTATGCAGCAGGTATATTCTCGGCTGCTATCCTCGCTTATTGAGTCAGGATCGGTACCTATGTAATCAAATTAATAAACGTCTGTTATTCGTGTTATAGGGAGATAGGTACTTTATTTCTCATCAGTATGATGATAGCTGTTGAGCTAGATAACACCTATGATTGAATGTTATTAGTTTGTTTATTGGGTAAACATTGAGGCTTGATTGCAACAATTTGTTTTATTTGTTGTACTCCTATATTTGGTTCAAGCTCATAACTTGACGCTGCGATAAGTGAGTAGAGCTATTTATCAAACCTTCATTACATAAGCATTTTTTGTACCTACGTTTACATTCTTTAATTCTGCCGTGAGGTTAGTCTCTCGCATGCGGCATTTACAGAGACAGCAAATTTTTAATTGTTGTCTGGCCGGATCCGCGATTATACAGCCTAGAAGTTCAAAGGAAACATAAAATTATGATTGTGTTTGATTTTGTAATGAATAATGTTGACAGTCAAAATTCTTAAGTACGTACTATGGTAGGTGGGTTCCTTTCATATGTAGGGAAGAGTTTCGAGCATACTTATCACCAGTCTAGACCCATAGTTCTCCACGCCCACAAACTGGTTATTTGGTCTGTGTACACGACATACCTACGTCTATATGCAGATACATAATTGTATCAGTATATTCTATATAAACTACACACAGTTACTGTCAACTACGTATGTGCTTAGTTAACAGTTACCCTCCCCTCATTAGCAGGCAGTCAGCAAATATTCCATAGTATAGAGGTAGGTACTTAAATTCTCCTAAACTGGTATAGCGAGGTCGTACGTGGATATATTACAAAAACATTCCACAAAAGAATAATGTCAACATCTTCACTACACCTAAACACCTACTTAAATTGAAAACTTGACATAATATGCATTTTTACGTCTGTCGCCTCGCTTACACTAACAAGTTATATGAGACTAGACGAGAGGCCGTCGGAGCATTGATTTTATTGGATGACATCATTCGGAACGGCGTTATTTGCGCTGGATTCCTATTACTATGGATTGTTTCTGAGCTAACTATACGTACCTTTCAACGCTTTTATTATAACAGCAAAATGTGTTTTCTCTCTGAATTCGTTTACTTACAACCCATGTTTGATTTACAAGCGAAACCGAGAGCTATGGAACGTCGTATTACTCGTATGTTCGATGAATGTTGCTCACAAACCAAGCCAACAGGCTATATTTAGAGCTACTGTTAGTTAAAGAGGCACGCCCTGAATGGCGATCGAAGCTATCTAAATACTAAATAGGAACTACGGAAAGTTGCCTTGCGCGTAGAATGTTAATATACGAACCACTGCGGCCATTCGCTAGAGCTATCTATCTCTGATCTAAAATTACCGTATAGTAATAGGTGGATCACTATGCAGTAATTTTAGATCAGACACGCAGTAATTTGGTTTTTCAGATGTGTCTACTCCGGACAATCTCCAGTACCAGTTCTACCCGGTATCGTCTGGAGCAGTGCAGTTTAAAGTACGCACGCCCAATGATGCGCACATCGCGCTTACCATGGGACCTCAGGAATCTGATCCCATGATTGAGGTAAGAAAGAATCACACATAAACACACCGTCCCCTCCAATCACAACTATACGCCGGCACAAAAGTATATGTGACTTACTTTCAGATCTTCATCGGCGGCTGGGGAAACACAAAGAGCGTTATCAGAAGAAATAGAACCAAACCCGAGAAAGTTGAGATCGAAACTCCTGGCATCCTGAACGGAGGCGAATACCGTGGGTTCTGGGTACGGTGGGACGGCGGCATCATCTCCGCTGGCCGTGACGGCGAAGCCATTCCTTTTATCTCCTGGTCTGACCCCGAACCCTTCCCTATCGGCTTCGTTGGCGTGTGCACCGGTTGGGGTGCCACCGGCAACTGGAAGATCGAAGGTAAGTCAAATGCTTTTTGTAATTACTAACCACAGTTGGGAGCACAAATGTAACCAAAATGTACCCAACGATTCAAAATTGATCATTTATTCTTCGGGCAGATGGCGCCGAATTTAATACTCCGGACAAGCTAGAGTACGTTTTCGGGCCCGCCGCCACCGGCTCTCTGGAATTCGAATACCGTGGTCCGCACAACTGCCACATTAGTCTGACCACCGCGCCGGCGGAGGTCGAGCCCATCTACGAGATAATCCTCGGAGGCTGGGATAATACTCAGTCTGTCATTAGGCACAACAAGCAGAAACCTGATAAGGTAGCGTGGATGTCGTATTCGTGGTTAACGTGACCGTTGCGTCATGAAAAATATAATATCGGGTGTTGGCGCTCCGTAGGTGACGGTTCCGACTCCTGGGCTGATGAATGCTAACGAGTTCAAGAAGTTCTTGTTGGAATGGCGTTGCGGCAGGATTGCGGTGCGCGACCGAGTTTCGGGCGCCGTGATTATGGAGTGGATTGACCCCAACCCCTTCCCGGTGACTCATTTCGGCGTGCGCACTGGGTGGGGTGCGAGCGGACAGTGGCGCATCAAGCACTTCCCGGGTGCCGGCTCCGTAAACCAACCTCGTTGAGTGTCCTACCAATTGGAATGCTTGGTTGTTCATAGATATTCTGATTTACGTATACAAACATTTGGTTGAATGATTGTAGTATTTACTGACCCAAATAATTAACACTCGATTAATTTTATATCCTAGTCAATATGAAATTATTAACATAATAAAACCACCGTCTACAAATAAAGCATCTAATTATTCAGGAGATGAACTTTTAATTGCGTGCACCTGGAGGATGAAATAAGTTTTGTGGTATGTTTGTTGGGTACATTTTGTGACTACTTACATAGCTTGCCCTTTCGCAACTTTTCATTAGCTAGATGACCTTATTGTCTTATTTTATGTTATTTTTTTCTTGTGTGCATGTGTTTTATGGGTTTTTTTGCTATTCCAGTCTGTTACTAGTTGAATTTTCATAATATTTTTCGCCTTTCTTTTTCCTTCTATAAAAAAGAAAGATATATAAAAAAATTACAGCTTTCTCAATTTTCTTTTATTTTTATAAATATTTCACTATTAATTTGTCCTCCCACATCTGCAGTCTACCTTCTTCAACTAAACCTCAATCAATGCTGTAACTAACACCCATAACGCCATTGCAAATTAAACTGCTTAAAAAACTGCACGCCTTATAACAACATTCTAGAACTTGAATACGGGGAAAAATACGACCACGAATCAGCAGCGGATAGAACATGCGAAACCCGTTCTAACTGTTCCAATACCTACTTACTTACCTGTGATGTGTTACGAGCTACGACGGATTCCACTGGTTGACTTTTTCCTCTTTCAAATTTTACAGTTCACGCCTAGCATGCACTAGCATCAACATCCTAAAAGATAGTTATACAACTAGCGTGTAATTGCAGTGACTCCATCTGCACCGGTGGCAGCCGCTTTATACGCGCCACCGCCCGGCTATCCCGGCGGTGCCCCGTCGGCCCCCGGCGGCAGCGGCCTGTGGGTGGACGCGTCGGGCGGTCAGGTCCCCCCGGGCGCAGTTCAAGGCGGCCAGGACTGTAACGGCGAGCCGCTATACGTGGCTCGGGCGCAACATGAGGGCGCCATGCTGCCGGGCAAACTGTGCGCGTCTCACGGCTGCGCGTATGTGCCTTGGGGTGGACAGGAGCAAGGCAAGCCTAATTACCAGGTATGTTTACTGTCGTTTATTTACATTCCGTTTTTTTCGTGCCTACGAATGTACCTCGTGGTACTTCATAGTACAGTAGTGTCGACGGATGTAGGCCAACATGAACACAGGCTCTCGGAAAGTTTGCGCATGCACAGTCACGAAGAAATGCCTTGCCTTTTTCTCAGTAAGTGGGAAATAGTGGGAAATGCCAAGCGACCAACCCTAACTGACCAAATCTTAACTCGCTTCCAAAATACGAACACTTTGACGCTTTCTGCGGCGGCTACCTTCACGATGGCCTAGATAAATCGACACTATTGTACCTTGCCTTGTCAAGCTAATTCGACAACGAATAATAGCTAGCTGCACTATTTTAGGAAAGATATTTCAACAAAGTTATCTAATAAAGTCTGAACAGTGAACATATCAAATCGTTTTTACTTTCGGACTTTCTTTAGTGTTATTGGTGCGATATAAACACACTAGCTGCGGTTTCACCCGCATAATTTCAGTTTTCCCTGCTCATAATTATGCGACTTTAGAACCAATTTCTCAGTGACGAGCGCAGTGCTGTGCTGCGTAAGATTTTTCAATGCAAAGTTCTGTCTCCCTACTGAGTAACATAAAAAAGAAACAATAGTACATTCCACGAGCACTAATTTCAGGTCCTAGTGGGCGGCCCTCAAAACTGGGTGCCGACTAGCGGCTCCAACGTGCCCCCCGGCGCGTTCCCGGGCGGCGAGTCCGAGGACGGGGAGCCCCTGTACGTGGGCCGCGTGCGTCACGAGGGCAGCGTCACCACCGGCAAGGTGCAACAGTCGCACGGCGTCTGCTACATCTCTTTCGCAGGTATACTTATAAAATAAATAAATAACGCTTCACGATCACATACAGAGATCCTTAACCCTAACTTTGAAGACCATGACCCTACAAACACTCCGACTCAGATAAAATACCTGCGGTTCGAACAAATCTTTGTCCTGTGCGGGAATCTGAGCAACCTCACGCCTCGCATTCGACTCATCACCCACTACGCCACGGAGGTCGTCAGTATGTCCTCCTTGTGTTATTATAAAAATGGAAGTAACTGTCTCTCTATCTCTGTGCTCCTCTTTCCACATATATACGGCTGAACCGATTATGACGAAATTTGATATAGAGATAGTTGAACCAAAGGATAATTTTTATTCGGGTAACTGTAGTCTACGCGAGCCTGTCTGTCTGTGTGTCTGCCTATTTTAAAACATCCCATAAACATTCAAAACCTTTGGCTTGTTTTATAGGATTTCATTAAATTCACATAATTTTTTTAATGAACCTGGTGGGACTCTAATTTACACATTTATATACAAAACTAAACGTTATTTCATGCGGTTTTCAGGCCAGGAGCTCGGCTTCCCAGACTACGAGGTCTTGATGCCCTAGGTTCACAGGATTCCCGTATCTCACCTTTACTTAGATGCTTAAGAGGGCGCTGCTGAACGAATGCCCGCCTGACCTTATTTTAAACTGTCCGATGCACTGCATAATATTGTCGTATGTATAGTACACTTATTTTTGTTAAATTATTATTAAAGTATACAAATATTAGCCATGTGTTTTATTTTATCAATATACCAACAATTAAATTAAAGTGGTCTGTGATTTCAAAATAAATGCTTAAATACTTAATAATCATAAATGTCCGTTTTTAGAATTTAGTCTGTCTGTTTGTCCCGAATAGGTTCCGAAACGACTCAACCGTTTAATACGTACGATACTTTAGGTCCTGGAATAGGTATAGGATACTTTTTATACCGTAAAAATTAAGAGTGTATATAGTAAACGCGGGTAAAACCGCGGGTCAAATTAGTTCTTATATAAATTGAGTAGACTGAACATGAATAGAATAGAAACATTTATTATCATAATTTGTACATCGTATCATTCATTATATTTTTATACAAAATATCAACGATGGGTACAAATAATTATGACTCGTCAAAAACATACATACATACAACTATGTTCTTAATAACCACTAGTGCAGAGATGCAGTGTCTAAGTTATATTAAAAATGTAAAATTCAGCTTCCATATTTAATTTTAACTTTTTTTTTTTACTTTTTATTATCACGGTCAACGTGATTATTTAATTAAGCAATGTAATGACTCATCCACACGTGCGTCCGTCATTGACGATGCATTATTTTATCCACAAACATTTTTTATTATATAAATATTATTATATCCACAAAATGACATTAAATCAAGCAAATCGTATCATCAGTGATACAGTATGTGGTGTAAGTAGAAATATTGATGTTGACTTATTTAATTAAAGCCGTGTCTCCTGCGCGCGTTTTGATCTACACTACACAAACACCTCTGTATTTACATAAATTGTCATTCTTGACAGTTTTTTGAACATGTTAGACGTTTCCATAACAAACAAGACTATGTTGTCAAAAATGACAATGTTTTGTGTAGTGAGTAGACCAAACGTACACAGCTGATGCATAGACATTCACATTATTACACGGATTCGAATTTTTAGACGAATTCGAAATTTTTTACAGCACGTAATTATGAGAATGCGGTCGTAAGAGGGGGCCACGCTAAAATAAAGATATTCGTAATAAATTACAATCCGAAAAATTACTGAGTATCAAATAAATTACAAATAAAATAATTTCTGTTAACACGTTGACTGCTGAAAATACAGACGTTTGTTTTTTATAACGTTAGGCGAGTGCGGCAAAACACACCTGCTGTGTTAGCGCAGTTTAATTGCCGGCTGTGCGGCGAAACACAGACGTGTGTTTTTAACGCGGCACTACAACAGTGCAGCTCACACAGACGGCACACCATTGCTGGAAAACACACACAGCTCGTAACGGTGCCCAAATGTAAAAACTGGTTCCTCAGTCAGCGTGTTAACAAATATGATTATTTATATTCAGTTATGAAAATGAAATAACAAAATAAATAAACTATATAAGTTATACATTATTAGGTATATTACATGCAAAAGTTTGCATTTTTCATAAAACAATATGTCTGCTTTGAAAGCTAGACTCACAGACAATGAACAATTAGAAATCATTATCTATGTATTTATTTTCCCTTTTATGTACCGTATTGTTAATCTAATCAGTCCACTGCTGTACAAAAATCACTCCCATTTCTTTTATATTTATTAATTAAGTACATGAAAATATGTATTTATTTTATACTTTTGTACTTAAACCTTTATTATTTTATGTGTGTATTAAAAATACTTAAATTATATAGAACTTTATTTACTAGCGCGATTAAAAGCAGTTTAGTAAAATAAAACATATGTTACAGTAGGCAGGTCATCATCATCAACCCAAAACGTCCCACTGCTGGGCACGGGTCTCTCCTCACTTTCAGTGCGCAGGTATATCAATATTTTTTAATAATCTGGATTTGAGAGTCTGCGTAGCCGTGGCGGTTTCCAAGTCAGCTTTTGGACCAATTCATCAGGGACAACTAAAATGTCATAGGTCTCCACTTCTCTTTCTTCGTCTCCAAATGGTAAGTGGCAGGATTTGTAGTGCAAATGTACTTTACCAGGAATTAGACTAGTTCCTATCATTGCTCTGCCAATATACAGTCTGCTACTATGTGTCTCGGTAGCAGTGCCACCGATGAAGGCATGCCGGGGGACGCAGTCCCTATAAGTTGTAACCCACGTAAAATTATAACCACAGAGTATCTGAAACAAAAACAAACAGGGCTTTGACATTTATCGAAATTTATCCCAAATAGTCACCGTGGGACGCTGTGACTATCGACCACAAGTTGAGATAGTGGTTTAACACTACCCTATAGTAATAAATAAAGAGTCATTCTACACTTCACGCTTTACTCACTGTATCACTTTTAATTCATTGTTTCGTGGCAAGTTAATATGCTAATCATTTAAGTTTACCAAACAAGTGATAGACTATTTCCTCACCTCAAATGTATTTTTTTTGTGTACCCTATGTTCCCAGGGTATAAAGGCGCATTTCAAAGAAGGCACATACTTCCCGGGACACATAGACGTGTTGTGCATGGCCCGAGCTACGTACAGAATCTCTCCTTCAAACCCTCCTATCACTGCTTCGGAGGGTATTTTATCATCGCTTGTCATTCTGACCCAGTGAAGATCATTTGTATTGGGTAGTTGTTTTAGAGAGAGTGGCCGGAAAACAACAGGCGATACTGAAAGATAAAAATCCCGTGTCCAGTGCCTAGCATGAATGAATGATTGTGTGAAATAGTGTAGTGTATATTATTATATGTAAAAAATTAATGTAATTGGTGTAAACCGTTTAATTATATAAATAAATAAATGACACTCTCACAACTGATTGTGCTTCATGTAATTTTGTATTCTCTCAAGTTTTTGTTTGATGTCAATGTGTTTCTTTTTCCTTTCTATGCCATAACAGCTACATTATAATACTCATAAGTAGACCGAAAATCAGGCAAGCTAAGAAACTACTGATTATTAAGTTGGGACTTCAAAATGTTTCTAATTTCAATACCTTCAATTTGCCAAGACCCAGTGGAACCCCACCCAGTTCTCACAGCCACATGGTCAATGGGATGAGGAGACGGGTCATCATACATTATAAATGGTTCCTCGGATCCCTCTAGACCGGCAGCTATACATCTATTATGCCACCGTATCCACATGCCAACATATTCATTTTCATTCAGTATTTGTGGAGTTTCCACTTTAACTTTATTAGGCTCTCTTCTGTTACGTCTCACGATTGACTTACTGTTATCCCAACCTCCAATGAGGATCTAAAAAAAAATTATAAAGTACATACTTGATTTTATGTAATGGAAGCATCTCATAAAGGTAATTGACTAATATTTTCAAAATATTTCAATGTAAAGTTATAGCAAAAATATGAATTATACCTCTGTCATTGGGTCACTCTCATAATTTCCGCATGTCAATGCTACATGAGCATCATTTATGGCCTTTACCCTGAACCGCACTGCAGTCGATGATACTGGGTAGAAAATATATTGAAGGTTGTCTTTTGTTTCCACATCTGAAATTGAGGAGACGCAAATTTATAGATATTATTCAGTAATAAGTTCTCCATTCCGCTGTAGGTTTTTGCACATGTTATTTTTGTCTTATTAAAATCCAAATTTAATAAATTGTTTTAATCATTGATACAAAACTGAACAAATTTGTGAAGTGATTTTCAACACTGTGATGTGGACATTATCCGCATTGATACTGCTTGTCTATAAATTAAAAAATATATATAAATATTTTCAGCAAGCGTCAATCTCAACCAAATGTCAGGGATGGAAATGTTTAATCGTTGTCCATACCGAAAGAAGCGTGGCTCTATAAACAAGGGCTAAAAGTTACTTACCTATAATATTACACATATTTTGTATGTATTGTATTTACCTACAACAGTAAAAACAAACAAAACACCGCAGCTAACACGGATAGGTATTATTGACTATAAATACACTAAACTTGTTTATTGTTAGTGGCTACTTTAAGATTTTTTTATTTATCTTTCGTTACAAATTACATACACAGTGAAAACAAAACAGTGACTCCTAGTCACTGTTTTTTTTTTCAGGAGAAAAACAATGAATTTTCACAGCTTTTTTGGTTACGGAATTACGCCATTTTACGGATTTATTAATTTTATTATTTTTATTATGTCCTCTGTGGGGTTGCCACAACTTTGCCAGTGACGCCAGTAACGCAAAAAAATTAAGACCGGTTTAATAAAAATGAATTCGTCGTCGGTGCGTGATGGTACGGTCCTGACGATACGCATAACCGATCGTCAGTTTATAACGTTCAGGAGGCTGAAAATGGCAGCAACATAAAAAATAAGACGTCACGGTACGATTATGCGATGCGGTTCAGTTTAGGTCTTCAATTGAATCGCTATAAGACGTCATGGTAGGCCTCCAGTGCTCGCCACTCGGCACAGTGATTGCCACGGGACTCGTCATTTCAATACGAATGACGAGTCCCATGGCAATTAAACGTCAAAATGAAACGAGCTCGAACTGATCCGCACCGCAGTTGAGATTCCGAATTGGATAGCGAGTAAACTGGTCGGAAAGATTTGGTGTTTTATCTCTTCAGTTTGTCGTTTTTCGACATAAATCCATCATTTTGATTAATCTTATTGTTGTGTTGTCCTAACCTGGTGTTGGTAAGTGTGTAGTTTACGTGTAATAGATTTTTATTTCCGTGGTTGAGGTTAACTTAACCTCAACCATGGATTGCGACCCACCCCCGGCTCCGGATCCTCCGGATCCTACAATCCCCTCTAACTCAAACAAGAGACGCCTAGATTCGGAGCCAGCTCCTCCTGCTAAAAAGACGATTACCTCTCCCGACTTAGCATCTGCTTCGATCGAGACGGTATATATGGACTCGTCTATTGTTGTCGGCGGACTCTCGTACTCAGCAGCGGACAAAGGCCCATACGTGGTCCACGTGTCCCGCTCGGAGCCTGACCCCTCGGCTGGCACTTCGATAAGACCTATGAAGTTTGGCCAATTTTTAAAGACCCACAAAGTTTCAAACATTTGCTCTGACGGAGTCAAAAAAGTAGGCAGAAATAAGATATCTGTGGAGTTCACCTCTGCCGATGCCGCAAATAATTTCCTCACTTTCCCGGTACTAGAAAAGTGCAAGTATACTGCCACCATTCCCTCCTATAATATTACCCGGATGGGCCTCATCCGTCAAGTCCCGACAGACCTATCCATGTCTGAATTTGTCAAGGCTTTGGAGCTCCCCACAGGGTGTGGTAGAGTTCTGAAAGCAAGACGCCTTAATAGGAAAAATGTCGAAGAGGGGAAAATATCATGGATTCCAACCCAGACAGTTGTTATCACTTTTCAAGGTCAGCTACTACCAAATAGGGTATATTCCTTCTATAATTCTATACCAGTCGAACAATACCAGTACCCAACAATCCAATGCTTTGCATGCTGCAGATTCGGACATACGAAAACACAATGCCGGTCTAAACCCAGATGCTTCCGTTGCACTAAAGAGCATTCCGGTGAAAGCTGTGATGTTGCAGAAAAAGATGCAACCTGCCTTCATTGCTCCGGCAATCACTTCTCTACAAATAAAGCTTGCCCAGAACAAGAAAGGCAAAAATCTATCAAGTCCGTTATGGCCCAAAGCAATGTCTCATATGAGGAAGCTGCGTCCCAATTCCCCAAGGCTACTCGTAGCTATGCGGAAGTCTCCCAAGAGACGAATTCCCCTCACTCCTCATCTCAGGCTCTTAGATATTCTCAGGCTACCCTTCCCCAACACAGTCGATCATATGTCAAAACTGTATATGCCACTCCCCAACCTAAAGCCCCTCGAGGACAGTCTTATAATAAGTCCGCCCATCGAGAAATAGTTGCTGTCCCAATAACCTCATCTCCAAATGGTTGTGCTTTAACCAACAACCATTCCTCTGATCCATCTTCAATGGAAAACATGTTAGAAACCCTCATTACCTTATTAATCAACATAATCCTTAAGAATCCTCAATCCCTACCGTCCAACGTTGCCTCTAAACTTACTCAATTAGTCTCTCTATCCGGTCATTATGGATCCAGTCAACATTTTGCAATGGAACACCCAGAGCCTGCGACGAAAGAAGCATGAACTGGTCCATTTAATTTCAAAATTCCACCCGTCAGTCATTGCCGTCTCGGAGACATGGTTGGTTCCTGGTTCCCGTTTTCGGGTGTCAGGATACTCCTGTCTTCGGGACGACAGGGCTGACGGGTATGCAGGAAGTGCTTTACTAATTAAGCGCTCTCTCTCATTCTCCCAAATCTCCCTCCCTCCCCATCCCCCTGATATCAACATAGTTGGTATTAGGTCCTTGGACATCTCCTTTGTTTCTATCTATATTCCTCATCCTAATCCCTCACTAATTTCTGATTTAATGCTCCTAATTTCCTCTATTCCTCCCCATATGGTAGTGATGGGTGATTTTAATGCCCATCGTGTCCTATGGGGTTCTAGCAACTCAGATTCATTTGGCCTGTCCCTGTTGGAAATTTTCAATGAAATTAACCTTTGCGTGGCTAATGATGGTTCTCCCACTCGTCGTGTCTTCCCCTCTCAAAATCCGAAAAGTGCCGTCGATATCTCAATATGTTCCCCATCTCTCTCTTCCCTTCTTTCATGGAAAGTTCTTCCCCTTTCATATGGTAGTGACCATTTCCCTATCATAATTACTATCCCGAACAAATTATCCCCTTATTGCAATCCCTGCCCGTCTATTAAATACAAGCTTTCCTCTGCTGATTGGTCTTCCTACTCTTCTACTCTTGATCTCAAACTAGACTCTTCTTCTATCTTCCCTATAAATATCGACCCCCTTATTTCATATAACATATTCATAGATAATATAATTTCCGCAGCTGAATGTCACATCCCCCTCAAAAAACCAGCCAAAGATTTTAGAATTTCCCCTCCATGGTGGGATTCTGACTGTTCTTCAGCTGTATCAGAACGAAAACAAGCTGAACTCAAGTACTATTCTTCTATGTCTGAATCAAATTTTATTAAATATCAACAATCCTCAGCGAAGTTTAAAAAATTAGTCTCTAAAAAGAAAAAGCTCGCTTGGATAAATGTCTGCGAACATTTATCCCCAAGAACTCCCTCATATCTAGTATGGAAACAGATTAGACGATTCAGAGGATCGTGTAACATAGAAAATATTTCAGCTAATGACCCCTCATCTTGGCTAGAGGCCTTTTCAGATAAACTCGCTCCCCCTTCTGTTCCTTCTATAGAATCCTTTCCCGTACTTCCATCCTCTCTTCCATCTCATAATTGCTTTGACCGTCCTTTTTCTTTTACTGAATTGAATCTTGCCCTTGACGGACTGACTGACTCTTCTCCTGGTATTGACGGTATACCTTATTCTTTCATCACAAAGTCTTCCGAAAAAACTAAACAAGTATATTTGGAATTTATAAACTATTTTTTTCAAAATGGCATTGTTCCTGACCAATGGAAATCTCAAATAATTATCCCAGTACTAAAACCTGGTAAAGATCCTTCTGATCCAAGTAGTCGTAGGCCAATAGCATTATCATCGGTCCTATGTAAAATTACTGAACATTTAATAAAACATCGTCTAGAATGGTTTGTTGAAAACAAATCCCTACTAGCCAAAACACAATTCGGCTTTAGGAAAGGTTTAAGTACCATGGACAGTTTAGCCATCCTAACTACAGATATAAATATATCATTCAAGAGAAAACAATTCCTGGTGGGTGTATTTCTTGATATTTCATCTGCATATGATAATGTCTCGCTTCCCATGCTCAGGAGGAAGCTCAATCAGCTGAGTATTCCAGAGAAGCTTGTTCGCTTTATTTGTAATATGCTGATGGAACGTTCGGTACTGGTAAAATCTGACAACTACTTCCTCTCCCCCAAAACTGTCTGGAGAGGCTTACCACAGGGCTCTGTGTTAAGTCCATTACTTTACAGCATGTATACTTACGACCTTGAGAGCTCCGTTAACTCGTTTTGCGAAGTACTTCAATATGCTGATGATCTTGCGCTCTATGTACAAGAAAGGTCTATTGAACAGGCTACTAGTAGACTTAATTCAGCCCTATCCTATCTAGAGGCTTGGTTATGTGAACATGGCTTATCCTTGTCTGCTTCTAAAAGTTCTGTTGTAGTTTTTACTAAAAAAAGAAGCATCCCTTCTATTAATATATTTATTGGTCATGAAATTATCCCTCAACGTAACAGTACTAAATTTTTGGGCATCAAGCTTGACTCGAGAATGACGGGGAATTCCCATTTTGATTATATTTCTCAAAAATGTGAAAAAAATGTTAACATTCTCCGTTCTCTCTCTGGGGTCTGGTGGGGCTCTCACCCATACTCCCAAAAGTTACTATATAATGCCATAGTTCGTAGTCACTTTGATTATGGGTCTTTCCTACTAAATAGTTGCAATAAATCCGGTCAAGACAAAATTATTAAAATCCAATCAAAATGTCTACAAATCATCCTTGGAGCCATGCGATCTTCCCCTATAAACGCCATGCAGTTGGAGTCTGGAGACCCCCCCCTATATATTCGTAGGCAATTCCTTTCTGATAGATTCCTCTTTAAGCTAATTCAAAATTCCAATCACCCTCTTCTTCCAAAATTAGAAATTCTCTTTGATCTCTATGATATTACCTCTAAGAAAACTCCTTGTCTACTCCTTAGCTATAACAAGTTTACTAAACTCTCAAGTCCATTGATTCAATACTCAGCCAACCCTCTTTACTTAACTCCATATGAATCCCTTATTTTTCAACCTAATGTCATACTAGACTTTGGCATTGCCAAAGCCTCTCCCAACCCCCGAGGGTTATTTAATGAACAAATTTACACAAAATTTAATGGTTGGCATATGATTTTTACTGATGCATCCAAACTCTCCTCCAACAGTGATGTTGGTTCAGCAGTGTGGTTTCCTTCCTCAAAGATAAGTTTAATCTTTAAATGTCCTTCTCTCTGTTCGGTGTTCACTGGAGAGGCTCTTGCTCTCTTGGAAGCTATCCTCTTTGTGAAGTCCCATAGCCTTGATAACTCAATCATTTTCTCAGATTCTAAAAGTTGCCTTCAATCTATACTTTCTAATCCCTTCCGATCCATATCTCGTTTTCCTTTAATTCTCCAAATTAAACAATCTCTTTACGATTGTCACAACCTCGGCATCAATATCATTCTCGCCTGGATTCCGGGTCACTCTGGAATTCCTGGGAACGAGACAGCCGACTCCTGCGCAAAAACAGCATCGCAGATTGGTTCTCTTGAACATTACAGAATTTTCTCCCATGACCTCTGCCTTCTCCCTAATGTTCACCTCAAAGATGCATGGTCAAAGTCTTGGGAAACTTCTAAAAAACTGAAAGGCAAACACTATAATGACATTCAACCAGATATTCCAATTACTCTTTGGTTTTTCAAATTTCGTAAGGCCAACAAAATTACTACCTCCACTATTTGTCGCCTACGTTTGGGTCATTCGTGCACTCCAGTCCATTTGGCCAAACTAAGGATTAGGGATAACTCATTGTGCGAATGTGGTCTGGACGAAGGAAGCGTGGACCACATATTCTTTGACTGTCCAAAATTACGTTGCTCCCTATATGATATCCTCCCTCCCGACATCCCCCGTCCTACTTCCTTTAAATGCCTCTTATCCCTCACCTTCTCCCCCGTAATTAATTATATATTATGTAAATTTATTAGTATTAATAATATTAGATTATAATTATAAATATTTTATTAATTATATTATAACTTTTAATTTGAGTAATAATACCTAATAATATTTATATATCCCATAACATATTTAGATTATAAAGTAGTATATGTTACTACTTACAATGTATTGTCTTAGTTGTGATGTCTCTTTACAGATAGTGCAGATAAATCAACTTGATTCTCCCTCTACAACACCGTCCATATTATTTTCACAATACACCTCTTCCAAAAGTTTATGAAACTATCATTAAACGGACATTGGCAGAATTGTGACAACTCTAGTCACAAAGACCATAATCAAGAAGTCAAGTCTGATCCGCACCGTGCTGCATAACCCCGCTGACCTACCAAACTGGCAGGACTGGTACAGTCACAAACACGAACACGTAACTAATATCATATTAGTTTCGTGTTTTTTCTTTAATTCCGGAATAGGTAACTTAGCATTTCTAACTGATTTATTACATCAAGGCTTCGTCAAACAGCAGACGGCGCGGCGAAGTGGCGCGGCGGCTGCATGTCGGACGGCACGATGCTGGAGCGACGCGACGTGAACAGTTGTAGTGTACCCACTGTGATGTTGTTTTTCGGGAACGTGATTCAAAGTTTTTTGTGCAGATCATTTTAACAAAATTGTTTTCTTAGTTCTTAATACCGTCAATGCGCCACGATTTCATACATATTCATAGTAGCTATCAATCTATAACGACCTTCGTTATTTATAACTAAAATAAATATAAAATAACGAAATATATTTTAAAATCGCTAAAAATAATCGCTGGTAGAAAAAAACCACACTGTCACTGAACCTTTTTAACCTATTATAAGTAGTACCACGGCCGTGGCCACGTGGCTCAATTGTATGACTATACATTTTAATAATACAAATATTTTCAGTGTAGCAATGCACTCCGTTGCCATGACTGTCGCGTTTGCTCGTTGGAACACACTGTGTTGCGAACTCTCATCCGCACCGTCATTGCCATAGCGCGCATCATAATAATATAATATTGATTAATCAAAAATCGCATGTCTTATCTCCATTAAACCGTGGAACAAACGGGGCCTGGGGGCCAAGGGCATGTCATGATTTGCATCAGTATCTGCATTGGTCCTTCTTTTTGGTGGGTGCCAAATCAGCTGCTTAGGCATTTTCTCGGGAATGACTAGAACTTCGTAAGTGTGTGCTTGTTTTTCTAAGTCTTGATAAGGTAAATAACAGGTTTTGTTATGTAGATGCACTTTTCCAGGTATTAGATTGCTTCCTATCATCGCTCTGCCAATGTAAAGTTTTTCGTTGTTCGTTTCAGCAGCTATACCCCCCGGGAAAGCGTTCGGGGGAAGAGAATTTCCTTTAGTTTTTACCCATATAAAATTATAGCCACAAAGTATCTGTAAATTAATGAAGGTGTTAGAACATTTGCATAATCATTACAAAGAACTGGAACATAAACGAATATAGCAACTGAGCAGATATTATTGAAAATTTTACACTTATTACCATAAATGGCTTGCGTATCAATGTACTATATTTGAAATTATAACTACCTACCTCAAAACTGTCCTTTGCATGTGCCTGATGGCCACTAGGAACAAATGCACGTTTCAAAGAAGGCACGTATTTCCCAGGCAACACGGATCTGCCGTGTCGAGCCCTGGCGATATACACGACCTCGCTCTCGAACCCACCTATGACTGCATCAAGGGGTAAATAATTATTTCTCGTCATGATGACCCATCGAAGTGTCCCAGTGTTTAGTGGTTTTGGAGTCAGTGGCCGGAAAATTACAGGTGACACTGTTGGAGAATCAAAACAGTAATATTAGTTAGTGACATGTAATGAACTACATTCCCAGTGTCCCCACTGTCCACCGCATCAACATTTTAATCCCCACTGACCATTTTAGTAGTGGGGTTGCTGATAATTTATACTCCCGGTGTCCCACGAGTATCCTTAGTGGAAACGCCCCGAGAAACATCATAGAGAAAAAAACAGCTTTAATGGTCCTGAGAAATTGTTAAAAAGAAGAATAATTTTAGTCAAGTACCTTCAATTTTCCACAAGCCAGTCGAGCCCCACCCAGTGCACACTGCAACATGATCGATTGGATGAGGAGATGGGTCCTTATACGATATAAATGGTGTGTCGGATCCTTCTAAGCCTGCAGCAATACAACTGTTGTGCCAGCAGATCCATAGCCCCACATATTCGCTTGCATTGATAATATCGACAGTCCGCGCCTCAACTTTATCGGGCTTTTTTCTGTCTCGTCTTATAACTGTCTTTGTGTTGCCCCAACCTCCAATATGTACCTTCAATAACATTTAACATATTTTGTTGAAAATCGTAGAGAGTAGATATTCATGTAGGGACGTCGGCTGACATGCGAGATAAAGTTTTATGCTTCGTGCATTCGGGTATCCGTAAGACCGTGACACTCTTCAATCAAGGATTGATCGAAGGTGAGACTAATAAAATTCAAGTGTTGCGTTGACGTATTTTGCAGAAGGACTTAGTATGTACCTACACTCAAAAACAAAACCCTCCTTCTGGCAGTCAGGTTAAATTAAAACCAACGGGAACGAAGTCATGGGTAACAGCAGCAGCTACCTAGTAGGAAATAATATTAAGGTATCACAATAAGCAAAAACATAAATTAATACAATTATTCATCCTAAGAAAACATATTACATAGTCCCCACAAGGTTACCTCTGTCATTGGGTCATTTTCGTAATTTCCCCTAGTAAGAGCAACGTGAGCATCATTCATGGCCTTCACTTTGAACCGCACTGCACTAGACGTAACTGGGAAAAATACATACTGGAGGTTGTTTTGCGTTTCTACATCTGAAAAGAAGAACTCGGTAAGTAATATACATAGGTAGTAGGTGTAACATTTTATTGATTTATTTTTCAGTACGAGGAAGGGGTTTGTTCTTACAAATCGATTTACTTAAACTTACGAAATAACTAACGATTCAACTCTTATTGAAGTACTTAACTTTTGTTAAGTTTGTGGGGTAGGCAGTGTTGCCAAATGCCATTTTTGAGGGAATCTCGTGGCAATGAGGGATTTTTGGACAAATACTTTGCTGGGGAGATTTTTCGGAGGGGTATAAACGGGGATATTGGGTTGGTGGAAGTGTGTGGATAAATATAGAAAGGAGTGGGGAAAAAAACATTTTCTTAAGGATCTCCTATCTATTCCCTTTAGTTTAAGCTACCTACTTAATTTGCCATCAAGGTCTTAGTTCGGGACGAACTACTATAATTCAGTCGATATTTCGAGTCATTGATGGATTATTTTCGGAGTAGATCTTCCTACATGTAAGACCAAGCAATTATGGAAGATGTGTGGTAAGATTAAATTGAGCAAAAGTAAAAATAAAGCTCGAATAAATATTTGGGGTCTGTTTTTAAACTTCGAATTCTGACTTA
Organism: Campaea margaritaria; assembly: GCA_912999815.1. Taxonomy (NCBI): domain Eukaryota; kingdom Metazoa; phylum Arthropoda; class Insecta; order Lepidoptera; family Geometridae; genus Campaea; species Campaea margaritaria. Next base: position 10,126,292 of record OU538789.1, on the reverse strand, counting down.
GTTTTGAGAATAAACTAAATTTTCCAGGAAAGGCACCTGGCAGCACTGGGGCGGTGCTTATTATTAGCAACACATTGGGCATCAATGATAACCGTCATTGTTTGGCACGCACTATTAACACAAATTAAATAATAGTACAATCTATTTATTTGTTCAGCTTTTAGGCAGACGAGGCGCTAACCAATGTGGTGAAATACGCCATCGTGCGTAATAATTGTAAAAAAAACATTAACTAGATCAGAAAGTGTGAATACGTACCAATAACGTTACACATTTTTAATTTCAAAACCTTCACCTGATATTATATTTTCTCTGATTTATTATTATTATTACTAAAACACTTTTATATAAAACTTTATAAAACGTTAGTACATGTAAGATATAAAAAAATATCAGAAAAGGTACAACACAGCAGAAGATAATATAGTCACGTGATAATACGCAGTAGGTTCAATTATTTCTCTGTTTACAAAGAGGAAGAACAAAATTAAATAAAGTGAATGAAATGAATGAGTGGTGTGGTGTGCCCTTGAACTTGCACGATTACGATCACTCGATCAGTGTTGTGGCGTATTGCCGCAGTCAGCCTCAGTGCATTACTTTTTATGTTTTGACTTCGTGTGATTTGTGTATTAGCTGGTCATGTCAATTATTTTTTACTTGTCTCTGCCTAAATGCACGAATCATGCCAAGCCAACACATAAACTAACGTAGACTAAATTTTTGTCATCCACAGATTCATTCATTCGTTTTCGTTCATTTTGCTACATACATTCTTCAATGATTCATTCATTACATCGATTATTATTTATAAATTCCTTGGATTTTGTTTTACCTACACTTTACAGGCATTAAGCAATAGCAGTGTTTACTTTTACTTGCCTAGTGTTTTGTTGCGAACTGGTCGGTGATATGAGACTCACCTTATGGTCTACTATAAATCTAATATTGTTAGGTCTAGGTAACTACAGTAATAAAAATTACTAAATAATGGGAGATTTAATTGGTAAGTTTCCTACATAACCATCAGCCAGCATAGGATGTACATACCCACAGAACAGTACATGCCTATGTAGGTGTATTAATTTGATTTCCTGTGATTTTTCATATATTATGAATACAAATCATATTTTTGTTTTACAGAAATAACGACAAACGCTCGCCAACCTACTTCATTTTATAGGGTGTCATCTGGCGCCCTGAGTTTTGAAGTCAAGGCCCACAGTGCTGCTGTAGTAGGACTAGCAAGGGAGCCTGGAAAAGTATGCAATTTTTGGGTAAGTAGGTATACAAATCAGCAAAACTCATCTTCCCACGGCTGAGCATGGGTGGCACCTCACTGTCATGAGGAGGATTAGGCCATTATCCAGTTCTGATTGCTAGATCACATACGTCTAAAGGGATTTTCTGGCATGTGGGTTTCCTCATAATGTTTTCCTTCAGCCAAAAGCAAGTATTGCTATGTTTTTACAAGAAACACGGTGTTTGCCTTCCTGCACTAGGGCTTGGTAATACCACAATGGCATTTCGAACCAGATGTTCTAAAGCTCAGTAATTTTACTAGACTGTCTATCATTTAAACGTAGAACAGTAAAGCTGAGGCTAAATCCATTTAGAGTCTGATAATATTATTAAAGCTACGCCCCTTGGATCGTGGATTTAAAGAACATTTTGAATACTGTCAAAACCATTAATAACTCGTCAATATTGGATCACAATATTGTATCACATGATAATATCGGTAGTATAGTAATTGGTGTTATAACCTGAACACAGTTATGTTAGCACACTACTGTTTGGCTTTGTTGCAGTTTGGATTTGGACAAGGTGGCAGGTTGTGGATTAAAGGACCCGATGGAATTAAGACTAGTATTGGAGGAAATTACTCACTCTCACAACATCAGTACAGAAGATTTTGGATTGCCTGGGACTGTGGCATGCTGCGGGTCGGTCAAAGCAGGGAGATTGCGTTCATACTGTCCTGTCCTCACTCTATTCCTGATTTGAGCTATGTTACATTCAGTACACAAGATGTGCGAGATACAGCTTTTTGGAAATTTGAATGTAAGTATTACTCATAATTTTATTAAAAAGTTATTTGTGCAATATCACATTGTTGCCTGAAAAAGTGCAAGGTATTCTTGCATGCTTTGATGTGTACCCAATAATCATTGATGATGTTACTACAACCCCAGGAACCACTCTGTAAGAAAAGAACTTAAGCCCTTATGACATTATGTTACCTTTAACAGCACCATTGCTGGACCGTTTTACTTTATTTGGCTCTTGCGAATCTTCACACAATGTGTCTATTTACTGTTTACTGGAGTTGTGTCATAATGAAACTCAATCAGCAGTGCGGATGTACGCACAACTGTTGTGATAAAATTGACAATACAGGAGTATAGGCTCGCACGTCAGGCGTATTTTCGCTTGCTGTAAAATTATAAAAACACAGACATGTGTGTTTTCAGCAGTGAAAATGTTAAATGATCACATCTTATTTTACAGTACCACCAGCATCTTTAATCTACAATATTAATAATGTCCCATACAAGAAAATTGAGGGGGGTGAGCTGCATTGGGCAAATGCAGAAGAAGTATTGCCTGATGATGCTACTATTGGAGGTTTTGAACTAGAATGTTTGTACATTATCCGTGCTGCCCTCAATGGCTCGCTGACACCTGGAAAATTTGTTCCTTCAGAAGGAGCAGCTTATGTCTCTTGGGGAGGCGGTTCAAATGTAGCTACTGAGTTTGAGGTATGTGCCAAGTAAAGTTTCAAAGTATGTAATAGTACCTATATTAAAATATAAATTACTAGCTGTGGCACATTCGCACATTCACTGATATGTCAGAGATGAAAAAAATAGATAAAAACAATACTTGATGCGGATTATATATCATGCTAAAATTTCAGCTTGATCGGTGCAGAACTTTTTGAGTTTTTGAAGCGTACAAAAACCGACATAACATTTTTATATATATAGATATAGATAAATCACTTTTACTAATGTCTTCAATCATGTCTTCAAACTTTCAACACTATGTTAGGGGGTCTACATTAATTACGCAAGGTTTTGTGGTGGGCTTCTAGCCTAACCTTACCCAATCTCATGTGGGGGAGGGGGACCCTCATTTATGTGAAATGTTGTTGCGTGCAACACTCTAGGAAATAAGGGGATAACTCAGAATTTTTCTGTCCCATTCTCTACACCAGTCCAGGTAGTCCAGGCTGGAGACAATCTCACAGTTGCAGGTGCCACTAGACCAAACTATTTGAATACGATAATCAACACTGATTTGATCATACATTTCTTACAGATTCTTTGCGGGTACAACTTTAAGTGGGAGCGCACAAACAGTGATTTCATTCCAGTCAATTCTTATGTGGCTGGTTATTCGGAAGATAACCTTGAAAAATTATATATAGGCCGAGTAGAGTACATGAACTGTGTAATACCTGGCAAAGTTCAGCCATCGCATAAAGTTTGCTATATTCCTTATGCGGACAAGGAGCTCGCTTTCAAGAGCTATGAAATACTGACAATACCTGGGTTGAATCCTTACGCCGCTAGAGGATATTTGGAAACAAATGTAGCCCATGCAGAATTCAGAGATCACCTTCCCAATTATAACAATTATAACCATGCAAATGCTGACAACGAACTGGAGGAAGAGGAAGATAGTTCTGAAGCAGAGGATGATGAATGGGCAGCAGCATAACCTAAACTTATGGGCTTTCATAGTAAATAATAAAAACATAGAAAGTAAAGAAATATTGACTTTTGAAATATAAAGACTGGTTGTTCTCATACTAATCATTTATTGACATTTACTGTTTTTCCTGAGGAGTCCTCATTTATTGTAGCTCCAAAACAGTCATATGGCACTGGACGGCACAAGAAGTGAGGCCAATCCCAGTGGGGATTATGGCAGACACATGACATATAATCCCCATGGTCGGGACACCTCGGTGGGGATTCAAATAAAGCAACTACTGTTGAACTGAGAATGGAAAAATTAACAAAAATCCTCAATTTACCAAATAAAACTGTCCCGCGAGCAAATAAAAAGCCCCACCCACACCCCTACGCCACGACACTAATGGGGTGATTAAAATTGTCTATGTCCATTGAAATAAATCAGCCGAAGAATGTCTCACATTATAGAATATAATTGAGCTCTGATGCATATTTTGTACATTTTAGTCATTGTTACACTAATGGTACAGTTGTGTGTTCTACATACTTATTAATTTTAATTGTACTGTTATTACTGTAACTGTAACCGAACTGTAAGGTGATCTTTGGTAAATATTACCAACAATCGTAAGAACTTAATAGGTAAATAATCGGCAACGGCAGAATGGTTGAGTGATATAAAATATGAAGTTTGTTTTTTTATATATGTATATATGTAGTCTCTTTTTTTTTTACATAGTTTTAAAATAAAAAAAAATAATTTAAGTATATTCATTATCATCATCATCAACCCATAACGTGCCACTACTGAGCATGGGTCTCCCCTCACTTTCGTGAGGTGGGTTAGGCCATAATCCACCACGGGGGATAAGTTAATTAATATCAATCAAGAATTATTATTATATAAACTATCAATCAATCTTTAATATATTTAAAATAAAGCAGTAAAGGTACATTATAGGTACATAATGTATGTATAGTACAGTATAGGTACATTAAAATGCTCTTTAAAGGCAAAGTGGTGGGCTATATAAAAAAAAAAATGATGTGGTAATGATTTGGGAAATCATTAATGATTATTTTAAGTATGGAATTCACGCTAAAATTGAGAAGAGACGTATGCATAATGATAGTTAAACCTATAGGTAAATAACCTAAATATTGTACAGCTTGTAAAAAAGTCATGATATTAGATAAAATAAAGATCAATTAATATATATTACGATTGTTTTATTAAATCTATGTTAATTTATAATCTACATTAATTTATAATTTTGCAACGTGACCAATGGACCGACTTGCTTACGACTGGAATCTATAGTATTCTAAAATAAACTAGGCATCACGTCCACATACGCCGATTTTGACCCGTAACTAGGATTCCCTGTATCTAGGGAATCGGGAACTATGATGACCATTTTCTTACAAACACCCAGGCTCGTAACAAATAATTTTGGTTCAAACAAGTCTTTGCCACGTGTGGGAATCGAACCCGCAACCTCACGCTTTGCAGTTGGCTCTTCACCCGCTTACGCCGCGGAGGCGTAGGATTCTAGCACGTTGTGTTACATTCTCTTTGGATTCTAGTAGTCTAAGATGACTGGTCTTAGTCGTCGGCGCCACTCGCATATTCACAAAGATCTTAAATATAAGATCATCACATTGGATAGTTACTTTATCCGGTAAATAATAACTGTTCCTGAGGCATACCTAATGTGGGTGTTACCGCGGGGCGCAGCTAGTAAGCAAATAAATATTGGATAATGTGAAGGATAATGTACATTTTATAAAAGCCTTCTTACACAAGGTGGGTGTGCCAAGTGGCTATAAAATGAGGTTTTTAGCATCCGACATGTAAGAACTCCTTTTTAAGAAAAGAAGATCAAGAAAATAAAAGACAGTTCTTAATGTCATTCTTTAAAATGCAAGCACATCGTTTAGCGAAGTTTTAATTCCGTATCCAACAGAAATACAGGGACTGATTTCATTTTTGATATTATTTCAAAAAACATCATAATGGCTAACGTTTCGGCTGCCGGTGAAGCATCGGAAATTGGAGAAGGTTAGTTCAGAGCATAGAATTCCTTGCCCCCTCCGTTGTACGCCAGTTTATTGATAGGTAGGTAAGTTTCATCAAAAATTAACTCCATTAATTCTAATTCCATAATTATAATAGTGGGAGGCATCTAATGCAAGAGACCGCCTGGGGAAGTACCAGTACCTGATAGTCATCCGCCAAGCAGTAGTTTGCAAATATTACTGTGTTCCGGTTTGAAGGGCACTGTTTTCAGCGAAATTACTGGACATATAAAACTTTAGAGCCGATGTCTCAGGGTGATGAGCGCAGTGCAGTGGCCGCACAGGATTATATGCAATGCCAAGTTCTGGGTGGCACTGTAACTGTTATGGGCAGGCGTAGCGCTTACCATCAGGTGAACGACATGCTCGTCTCGCCACTCAGTCAAATAAAAAAAGTCTATTTATTTAGAAAATTCTCTGAAGTCCCGGGATTTCAAGACTTTGAAAATGTCGAGACTTCCCAAACCCAAAGTGGGACCATGTTACCGTAGTGGCTACACAAGTAGAAACACTAGGTAGCTATTACAACTACAATTATAATTATTTATTACACAACTATAATGGTAGTATTTTTCGACCAAACCGGAAAGATTAGGCCATATTTACACACACACGGCTTAAATAATGATTCCTAATTCAGCGAGAACGGTCGAACCGTGTCGTGGAAGCTCCTCTAGCTATCTGTTTCGTAGACAATACCGCTTAATCTGAAACCAATCGAGTAGAAAGGGTGAAAAAATTAACGTCTCACTGAGTTTTTTATACATTTGAATTTGTGCTATGTATGTACATACCGTTGATTCCAGTAACGCCGATTCCGGAGCCACCGAGCTTTCCTCCGTACCCACCTTACGCGGTGGAGCCCGCGCCGCCCTCGGTTGCCGACACCATCATCGCCGGCCATGACCTCCGCTATCAACACAAGTTCATAACGAAGAAGCCCGTGCGCCCACCGCCCAGGCCGGCTAGACCTCGGTGAGGTTTATGCAAATAGAAGCTTTCAGGTTCTGCGTTCACGTAGAAGTAGATTGTTGCACGTCGCAGTACATGAGCAACTTACACGCTACGCAAAAGAATGCGAACGCGGAACGGCTGCCTTTTGTCTGTGAATACCCTTACTCTTCGAGCTTTTAGCATCGTACAAAAACAATGGCGACGCGTCTATGACGCGTGCGTGTGTGTATCACCTTTACGCATCGTGGGTTTAACATGAAACTTTTAATGTGCTATTTTCAGAGGCCCCAAAGCCACTGATGTAAAGATGACGAAGCGAGCGTATAGAGCCCACGCTCGTTGCCTGCGGCGTCACAACGCGGTGCTGACGGACCGCCTGGAGCACATGTCCAAGCCAATCAGGCGCAAGATCCTGTATCTGTGGAGAGAGTACGCCGACATTTTGCCTGAAGACACGGTAGGATCGTTCTTTACTTTGCTCGGTTCTGAGATTTGGTATTTATAGTCAATGGGAGAACAGTCCCCAACGTTGCGGCAACGACATATGAAACATGATTTCCGCTGAAAGACAGCCATTTTTAAGCGTCTTAAAAAAGTGGAGTTTTTCGGTTTGAATATTTTTTTTTATTGGCTATACCTCACGAATTCATGATGCTCTGATTTAGGTTATTCATTTTTATTTGAATTAGATAATACTTTTTTCAGATCGCTCGCCTCCGCGCCATGTTAGATGCCGACGAGCCTTTCAAGCCGGATCAAGCTTATGAATATTTCATCAATTTGAGGAAGACGAGAAAGAGAAATGCTGCGTGAGTATATTATGCTGAGCATAACACAATGTCTGTTTTGACTAAAATTCCCCCTGTAAGTGAATTTGAGTCATCATCATCAACCTCCCATTTCTAACTGCTGCGATACAGGCATAATAATATGAGCCACATTCCACCACACTAGCCTATAGTAGGGTTAGTAGGGTTAGTACTGGGACATTATTAAGTATACTTATCTACTAAAATAATTTGTCTTCGACTGTTGTGTCGATGCTATAACCGTTTTGCTCTGTAATAACTGTTTGCTTCGTCTGTTTCGGAAGAGTGTCGGCCATAATCCATCAAGCTGGCCTAGTGGTATTTGATCTATTAACCCACTGGGACATTTATGGTAGTCTTCCATGGGAAGTGGCTGACATGAAAGACGCGCGTGAGAGATGCGTGCGACAATACAAATGTATGGCACTGGAAACGGCGCCGTACATTTGACATCTCGCGAGTCAGACAAAGGGTGACAAACGTGAAACCGGCGTTCAATACATTTCAGCTTACGTTTGGACGAAGGAAAGAAGAATATGCTTGCCATGCGATCGGAGAAGCGGTTTGTGTGGACTCGGAACGCGACTGTCACCTTCGCCAAAGGAATCCAGCAGCGGCTGTCGAGGCCTGGCCGATACGCCTTGTCCGACGGGTATGATATTAAAGCCTACCCCTCAACATGTGCTATTTTATCGCTTAATAATATCGCAGGCATTCCTTCGATATCAGGCGCACTCTTTTTAAAACGTTTTCTGTAACATCTCCTTGGTCGAATATCTTCTTTAAGACCATTTTGTATTAGAATTAACGCAACCTAATTCATATCTGACAGGCTAGGAATATTGAAAGATGAAAACGCAGAGATGTGTAGAAAGGACGCGGGTCACTTTGTCGGAATCACACTAATATTATCGGCATTTGAGAAAATATTTGGTCGATATCGCGCCTGTGTGGCCTAAGCCTAAACGCGAATGTTGGAATAAAAAATTCATTATGACAATTGACTAGGTATACCCGATAAGTTAATCGGTGTCATAATAGTATGTACCGTTAATAAGTTAGCGTGCTTGAGAAACAACCATCTAACTAGACTCACTATCTTTGCAGGATGCTAAGACTCTCCAACATAGTTATGGACGAGATTTGCGGGTACATGCACATGAAAACGCCCTCGCGGCAATCGTCAAGTCCCAAAGCCAAGTTTATGATGGAAATGTCTGATAAGGTGCCTTGAGTTCTTACCTCACTTTTCCTTTCTGATCAACTTCCGTGGTTGCGACTGATGCGACCGACACACGTGATAGATGCGCGCGACAATACAAATGTTAGAAGTCCACCTTCAACTGTTGCCACAAATCAAGTAAACTGTCGCACACACCTTGTTATTTTTGAGACAGCAATTTGGGTTCTATTTAGACTTCGCTGAATAACTAAGTTGTTGTCCAACTGCCTAGAATTTGTTTGTGGTGAAAGGAAAAACACTGAAACAGCATTATTCTACTTACTAAACTTTGTTAACTCAATATTTACTACAATTTGAAAGTAATAATTTTCGAAGTCGAATCTGCTGGTCGATTGTCCAGAATACTATAATTGAAAATTGAAGTTTCGAGTTGTCTTGATATCGATTCTACAGCGTACCCAGGTACAACGTAGTGATAGATTTAAGATTTGTTCTATTGTTAAACAGGTTGCAGTTTGGATCGACGAAATCCTCTCCGAATCTGACGACATAATGCTCATGATGGACGTTGACGAAGACCATGGTAAGTACACCGTAGAGTTTAGAGTTTTCGAGCAATTGTCAACAGCGTTCACTAATCACCGTATCGTTGATATCAAGGTAAGTATCACGCCCAATTAGAAGACTACTTTTGTCGCGCGTTTGAAATTGTGACAATTGTTCATGAACTTTCAAATTCGCGGCGACATTCGAGAAGACTGGGTGAACAATTGTCGACAAGTTCAAACGTTTGTCGTGAAGCGAGCTCAGACGAGACGTGCCCAGTGTTCTCGGAGGTCAGGCTGTCGTGGACGGTAGGTCTGACTCGGGCTTGTTTGACAAGTAGATGTGAGGGTGAGCCTCGAGGACGATGCGCGGCCGGAGGGGCCTCCGCCGGACACGACGCCGGGCATGACGCCGGGCACGTCCACGTCCACTATGCCCACGGCTACCACGCCCACGCAGTCTCCGTCCGCCACGCCCGTGACACCTGGAACACCTGCCGCTAACACACCAAAACCGTCTGAGCCTTCTTTACCAAAAGCTTAAGGTGAGTATCAGTACAATCTACACTTCTAAGCCAATATTAGAACTTTACCTAGTTTTATGAATTTGTATTAGGTAATCTTGGAAACTGAAGATGTGAACACTGTCTCATCTGATGTCGACTGACGACGACTAGATTGACTCAGTCGCCTGTAACTTGTCCACAGACGTTACAAACGCTGACGAAGCTGGCGACGCGGGATTCGCAGATGAATTCCTAAACATGATGGGCGGAACAGTAAGTTCTCACTGTACAATATCTATCTATCTCTCTCCCACTCTATTCAAGACTAATAAAGTATCCTACATGGTACCTACTAGAGGTCAACATTCAGTGTTTTCTCCACTTATAGTTCTATCTGTAACATTTCTCCATCTCCTTCTAGTTTTGCACTGCGTAATATAATAGTTTTTCCTAACATACCTGTGTATGTGATTGATATTTGATTGGAGCTTTATTGAATCTTTTGTTAGATACAATGTTCACTTAGTTTTTTCTAAGAAATCTCAATGTAACTTATATATTTATCTGGTTGTCGCGAGTGATGTTATCGTGAAGTCTCTAGCTGTAACCTCAATCCTTTATTTTCTAATGAACAATTGGCAATAGACATTTTTTTTATTTGGGATGTGATAAGACGAGCATATTGTTCACCTGGTGGTAAGCGCTACGGTAAGTTTCAGTGCCGCCCAGAACTTTGCATTAGATAATGTTGCGGCACTGCGCTCGTCACTCACTAGTTCGTTTATTCTTATTTTTGCTTAACTAATAACTAATATTTTTATCAAACAGTTTTAAAAATGTAATATGTCTAATAGGGCCACACAGCGACCAGCGAGCCAGATATCAGTCCCAAGAAGCAAAATCAATCGAATAGTTTCGAAGTAGTTCCCACAAAGACTGAAAAACAAAAACCTACACCGACTGCACCCACTTGAAAACTCTGTGTTTAGTAATAATAATAATATGCAAAGCTTTTAAAAATGTAACGGAATCTGTCCATTTTATAGTAGACAAGAACCGAATGTTCTAATTTAAGGAACCTAAAAAAAATAAGTAAAATACTAAAATGGATTCACCGTTTTATTTGTTCCTTCATAGTCAATCTTCTCTATTACAAATGAACACGGAATACAAAGGTAACGTTACCAAATTACTTATTTTTGTGTCATTCTTCATTTTCCAAATATGTATACCTACCTGTAAACTTTTATTGATCTTACGATAGCTTATCAATGCTTTAATAACGTGTTCATTTGTACCAGATTGGAGAATGAAGGACGATTCTATTGGAATATAATTAGAAAAAACTTACATTAATTTACATTAGTGCCCTTTGCTTTTCAGGGTGGACTTCTAAAAGGACGTAAGTGAACTCTACGCACTGTTTCTAATTTAGTTTATTTAATTTTGGGGGTTTGATCTTGGAATGCTTAAGGTGATACGAAAGTTGCAAAGGTTAAGCACGGGCTGTTTTTTCCTGAAAACGGCAAATACCCTATAGGATCGCTATTGTTCTCTACAAGGCATAACCAGGCATCCTTTTTTATACAAACAACTTAAGCGTCTGTTCCCCAAAGCTGTTATTTTCCGATAAGTATCAAAATAAGATTCCGTATTTTGTTTCAGCACAAGCTGCCTATTTAAAATTCTCAGGTGTGTACCTGCTTCATAAATTCGAGAAAATATCACGCAAGAATATTTGTTTTGAAAATATCTACTTTGACGGCGCATACAATAACCGTTATTTATTGATCTTTGTAAAAATTTTAGGTGATATGCGGAAGGCATTCGATATATTGACTGACGCGATGTATAAAAAAGGAGACCAAGACCTAGTTTCTTATGGAAAACGACACCAAAAGTACAGAGACGCTGCGGACGAGTAAATATTTTTATTTTTATATATTTTAGGCTACAAATCATTAGACGATTCTAAGAAAATATGGAAATTATTGTCTGTGAGCAAGGTAGTCGTGAGAGACATGTCGCTGCATCAGACATGAACAACCCCACTGCTGAAAACGCTAAGTTTCTCTTAGAATATGGCCTAGCTAGAATCGACCACGCTGGCCAATGCTCGTTAGTTGTAGGTATAATTTGGCCCTGCTTACTTTTTTAGTTTGAAGCTAGCAGTCGCGCTGGCCAACTGTCCCTAATGTACTGTGATAAATATTCGGGACTGCTCTTAAATCACAACTAAACTAAAGACTCACAATTACATTATTCTGGAAATCTGTCAAAGTATAATATTGAATATTTCCAGGTTAAAATTGTGTTCAGAGTTCAATGCTACAGAATTCAACACTACTTTAGCTGGGGAGTTGAATAAAGCCCTCACGGACACCGTCAATGCTAAAACAACGCAAAAGCTCGCCGCCCCCATGAAAGGTGTGTATTGAGACATAGGCCACGAGCCAATTATATATAGACAAGTACTTCGTACCTATCTTAGTTCAAAACGCAAGTTTCTTTCTGCCACCATATTAGAAAATGCTGTTCCAAAGCTTGCGACTTTCAAAGAGGTCAAGTTGTGCTCATCTGATCGGATCTTAACTGTTGCATCACCCTTAAATATGTTGGTCATTGAATTTTCAGACATTTTGTATTATAATAATTATGAAGAAGAGGATTTTTTTCAGACCTGGTCAACGTCTGTGCTAATTATCTCGCGCAATGCGCCGAGTTCAAAAGTAAGTGATATTTTCTTAGTAAGCAAGTATAAAACTTTTTGTGATCGCCACAGCACAGTTTTCTTATCGGTCGTTTCATAAGGTTTGTTGTCCAATAGAGGTGTACCTACGAGGAAGATCAACGACGAGGTAGGAAAACAACATACATCAATGACATTGCTGCTTTATGCGAATTAAAACAAAACAATATGGTGTTGAACAAACAGACTGACGAACTTTGAACATTGTGTTTATCTTTAGAAGAATTATCATACTATTAGGATTTATGAAAAAATATCTAAATGTAAAAACTATTCGCAGAGGACAAGGGTCCGGCATACGATTTATTAATAAAACAAATGAAGAGCAAGGGGAATGAAAATCTATTTCAGACGCCGAAAGCACAACGAACATACGGCCAGGCTGCTAAGGAGTAAGTCAAAAGCCAGATCTTTCCGGAATTTTCGTAACAAACAAGAATAAAAAAAATAAAAAAAAAGTTAAGTTTTGTAATTAAATTTTATATTTGTTTGCCAGGCTGCTAAGGAGTAAGTCAAAAGCCAGATCTTTCTAGAATTTTCGTAACAAACAAGGAAATTATCTGTAAATTTTTCTTTATGCATCTAGTTGTTTACAGACTTGAAGAAGCAAGAGGACTAGGCGTCGACCACGATGACCCAAATTTATCTCAAGAGATTTTTGCGGGCCTTAAGAAAGTGGTTGATGAGGTCACACCCAACAACTTGAAGAACGATATGAGTGGTAGAGCTTTAAAAGCGATGCAATAAGATTTTATTAAAATACATATCCAATAAAATCCAGACTTAACTACAAGAAGTCTTGCGCGACAATGCATTTTGCTCCTCACTCTGATACCAGCGAAAGTCATAGTCGCGAGTCGAGACTCGACGGGCTAAAAATCCCACAAAAATTATGCGGCTGCAATTGGGGAATGATGAATTGGGGACTGTAATGTTCGCCTCTATGAATACCACCGAGTGTTATTATTCCCAGTAATTTTCTAATTTGTACCTTCCACATTTGAACACAGTCAATAGTTAGCTAAATTATTCTTTAATTTTGAAGATAATATTGATCAGTCGTTTAACAGAGACATTGGACGTCTGCTCGAAGTATCTGTCAGAGCGCGCAAACGAAGAGGGTAAGTACTTAGTTTCTTTACTGAAAAGTATTTTAAATTGCTCTTTGTATGGTCAGTGCTCAGCCTCCTGATTCCGTAAAGAATGCTGTTGAGTGAGCTTGCTACGATATTTGTCAAGTCCATACAAAATTGATGAACCCGACGCAACTATCCAAACTAAACAGCACTTTTGTTGGAATCATACGGCAGATTAACCAAAAGTTGCATGGTCTTAGTGCCTATATTTAATATAGGTTGTTTATAGTAATAGTTACCCTGTAACAAAGCAACATCATATGTTTCTATAAATCCTTGGTTACAGGTGAAAGAGGACCTGCTTTCGACCTTCTGGTCAAAGAGTTAGAGGCAGACGGGGCTGCAGCGTTCACTAAGGAGTACCCAGCCCTTGAAACGAATTTCGCGACTGCGCAAATGTCAGCATTATTTTATCTACAACTTTGTAGCTGTATTCACGAATTTATCCACGATTTTAGTTAGCTGTGGTTTCTTCACCTATGATTCTCGGGATAAAATGAATCTTTTGAGTCTACACCAAATTTTATCCATATCCGTTCAGTCGTTGCTGCTTGACGATGGAAAAAATATGAGAGTGTGTGTTCTAGTTGTCAACAAAGAGTTATCTATCGATCTTTATTCATAAATGACACAACGTTTCCCTCAGGTTAAAGTCTGCTCCAGGTCTTTCAAGCGTCACTCCCGATCGGGGAACAGTGCCTAAGTTCGAAGAAGCTCTGCACAAGGCGGTTGATACACACACGCCTAAAGAATTGGTTGTCGATATGAATGGTACGTACATCCAATATTCAGTCATTTACAACGAAATGGAAAATTTCCTAATGTTTCAGATATTGTAAGTTTTCAAACTCATATTTTTTTGTTTAAAGTTATCACCAAATTGTGACAAATTAACTTGGTACTTATATTTACTTGTAACCTTTTAAATCTTTTTATACCTTACCACGGTATAGTCCTCTGTGCTAAGTATAGCCAAACCGAAGTTCTTTTAATATTCAGAAATGACAGGATGTTATAATTGAAAACCTTTATTTTCCAGCTGTAATAAACAGAAGTGCAAACTATCTATCAGGTCTTGTCCGCGACAGAGGTATGTTTGGGTTTGGTGGACCTCAGTCCGAGCCCCATATAAGTAATGTGCCGTGAGGTCAGCTGACCAATAATGTTCGCGCGTCACTTGTCACTAATGGACCTAACTTAGCACTTTGATGGATCTCGGTCTTATCCACTAGCTTAAATACTAATACCACCTTATCATAAGCGTGAGGTTGTATGTTATTCAATTCCCGCGCATGGATAATATTTTTGTGAACCGCAGGTAGTTCTGAGTGTGGGTATTTATGGGACCATGATCCTCGTAGTTCCTAAATCACTAGATGCAGGGCAGGTAATGTGATCGTAGATAAAGCACCTGTTTGTCTCTAATTTTTGAATTTTGCATACATGTGGAATATACTTTTATTATATAGATTTTCGAACATAAGAAAAATTGAACTGAAATTCCAGGTCCTGCTCTAGAATTATTGGTCAAGACTATGAAGGCTGATAACAATAAAAACAAAGAACTAATCAAGAGAAATAATTACTCCATGAATTATGCGACCGGAGCTGCCGAGTAATGATTATTTCACTTGCGTTCTTTCAAGTCGACTAATAACCTTAAGGCCTTATTGGCTTGTCACATGCCATATCAGCCAACTGTTGAGCACGGGTCTCACGTCACTTTCGTGAGGAGAAGTAGGCCATTATCCTCCACGGGCGCCCGGTTCGGATTAGTGGATCACGTCTCACCGAAATAATTCTCGGCATGTGGGTTTATTCTCGATGTATTCCTTTGCCGAATGGAGAGTTTTTTTTATTTGACTGAGTGACGAAACTAGCAAGTGGTTCACCTGATGGTAAGCGCTATGCCTGCCCATAACAGTTACAGTGCCACCCAGAACTTTGCATTGCATAATCCTGCGCGGTACTGCTCTGCGTTTGTCACCCTGAGATATCGGGTCTAAAGTCTCATATGCCCAGTAATTTCGTTGGAAACAGTGCCTTTCAAACCGGAACACAGTAATGTTTGCATACTACTGCTTGGTGGAGGAATATCAGGCAAAGGTGTGGTCTTCAGAATTTTATCATACTGGAATCCCGAAGGCATGTCATGACAGCAAATCATTGTACCTACTCCGATCTATGGTTATTAGACAACAGCTATTCTTCTAAATAATAATGAAATAGTTATTCTAAATATGTGGCATAACATTAGATGTACCTACTTATTTAAAGTATTTTAGGATTGAATCGCAACCAATCGCACCGATTTACCCGGTGAAGGACATTGCTGATGAGATCAAAGGAAAGCTATCAGCTGCCGTGGAAAACGTGACTCCAACTGAACTTAAACCTGCCATGAAAAGTACGTCCAAATATTTGTTTACTATAATTATCATCATCATCATCAACCCATATCCTCCGACAGCTAACCACGAGTCTCACCTCACTTTCACGAGGAGGATTAGGCTATATTCCATCATTGGAGCCCGACCTTTGAGACTGCTATCTTTCAAAACCTAATCTTTGCTAACCTTTCAAAATTATAACCTCGTATTGAGCAGTCGAGTATTATGTGACTGTTTAGTTGTAACAATGCTTGAAAATAAAGCGAGACCTCCAAAATGTTATAGGTAATAGTTAAGTGACTAGAATTTTTTATTTATTTCAGGTTTAGTCAACGACGTGGGCAAATATTTATCGCAAGCTGTTGCCCTGCGAAGTAAGTCACCTATTTTTTTACAACTAAATACGGATTCTATTAAAGCTCACCTGGAAAAAAAATAGATTAAAACTCAAATATTCTTTTTGTATTTTAAAAGTTTGGTTTGCGTTTGACGTCATTTGAATTTTCATCCTCGCGCGATCCGTTACATCCTGTGCCATTACTGCGTCTTTTGCACAAAAATGCTGTACCATTTAAAATTGAATCTTTGCTATTTAAAGGCGGTGCAGCGGGTGAAAGATACGCAAAAGATCTGCTAACCGCCACAATGAAGTCCTTTGGAAGCCGATCACTTTTCCAACATAACAAATATAATCAAACTTATTCTGACGGCGCAGACGAGTAAGCGACATTTTGTGCTCATTTTTTTAACGATCACATTCCTAGATCCCGACCCTTAACTAGGATTATCTGAGAATCAAGAACTACGATTACCACAAACATTCAGACTCGGACCAAATACCTTTGGTTGACACAAATCTCTGTTATGTGCGGGAAACAAGCCCGCTAACTCACGCTTCGCAATCGTCATAACACTCGCTTACACTACGGAGGCAGTCAATTAAATAGTACAAATATTGTTTTTCCTTTTTACATACTAGTTGCATATTTTTATTTAAATGCCAGATTGAAATACGCCAGCCCTTCGGTGCAATTGGAACAGAAGCACGGTAACTTGAACGCACAAATAAATGCAGAACTGAACCATAGCGTACCTTCCCGCCTAGCACCTACTATTGCCGAAGGATTGAAAGGTATAAAAGCCGTGAACTAAATGTATACTGGAGAAGTATAATTTTTTTTTTTTTTTTTACCTCATCCTCTATCTTGTTAATACATTTAGTTCCAACTATTTATACTAGATGGAGCCGTGCCGTGAGCGCCAATTTTCTACATTGCGGTGACAAGATTTGCTTGCTACATGATTTATTCCCCATTTCAGATACCATAGATGATGCTTCTAAACATTTGGCAAAAGTTGGCGTCGAGAAAGGTATTTCGATAAGTCATAATAGTACATAGATGTAGACGATGTATGATCAAACAATATGATAACAAAAAAAATGTAACTTTTTGTTTGAAACAGGTGACGCTTTCGATCATTTAGTTAAGGTGATGAAGGAGGAAGGTAATAAGCCGCTGGGGATGATGCAAGGCTACACACAAACTTACGGAGATGCAGCCAGAAGGTTCGTACCTCTGTTCCGGTCTGCAGCAAATGAGACTACTTCTTTCTTTGTGTCAGACGGAACTAAGCACAGCTTTGAATTAAAACTAATTAAATTGGGCATCCGATAGGTACTAATATTTTTACGTGTGTGTACAGTGTACCAATTTTTTTATTGTAGGCTTGAAAACGCTACAAGTCTGGCTACAGAGAAAGTCGATAAATCAACGTACAACTCGGTCAGAGCGAATTTGACGAGCCTCAGTGATAAAAACCCAGTGAAAGAACTTAAAAACCAAATGCCAGGTAAAGAAAAATAGCTATTAGTTGTTTTTGTATAGGTACACATTTGACACCTTTGTCTGATATCCCTCTGTCTGGCAGTAGTGTGAAAACAATACTGTGGTCCGGTTTGAAGGGCACTGTTTCCGGCTAAATTACTCAGCATAATATGAGACTTTAGAACCTATGTCTCAGAGTGACGAGCGCAGTGCAGTGCCGCGCAAGATTAAGCAATACGAATTTCTAGGTGGGACTGTAACTGTTATGGGCAGGCGTAGCGCTTACCATCAGGCGAACGACCTGCTCGTCTCGTCGATCAGTGAAATAAAAAAAATTACAAACTGTAGGAAACATCTTAAATAAAAATATTATTTCAGGCATAATTGAAGAATCAGCAAAGTTCTTGTCTGGGCCGTTACCACAAAGTAAGTAGGCACCTCCATCTGTAACTATTGTAAGAGGAGTAATAATGATAAAATGTATGTAGAAAATAATAAAACAAAGATCCAACTGCGAACAAAATTGAATTTTAATAACCATCCACCCTCCATTAGTGATAAATCCAACTATTACTGACTTCGCTGACTGTTTGATAGAATTGGATCTTACTATATATTTTAACACGTACCTACAAGCGCATATCGCACCATTAGCACCCTGCTATTAACACGTTGACTACTGAAAACACACAAGTTTGTGTTTTTTATAATTTGACGGCAGGCGAATACACGCTCGGCGTGCGAACCCGCATTGCTGTATTGACGATTTTATCACAACAGCTGTGTGCGCCGTGCACAGTTGATTGTGTTCAATTACGATAACGCCAGTAAACAGTAAACACAGACGTTGTGTGAAGATTTGCAAAATGCCATAAAAAAAATGGTTCAGTAGTGAACGTGTTAAAAGGTATCATATTCTATCCGTTAGCCGATGCAGAAAAGCGGGACGTGCTGGCCGATGTGATGGCCCGAAAAGGCGATGAGCAGCTGGCAAAGGATGGTATTTATAAACTGACATACAAGGAAGCTGGCCAGGAGTAAGTAACTAACGCATACTTTAATATTCAAGAACCACACAACACAATTAAGTACTGGTAGTAACTTAGGTAATAGTGTATTGTGCTGGCTGGAGACACAATAGATACTCGTATGCAGATATGCAAGTGAAAGTGTCTATTGCGTCTTGCACATTACAACCCGGTCAGAATATCTGTGCACCTCGCTGGAATGCGGCGCCTCTCCCGCTTCCCCTGCCACTTCTCCGCGCACTCCCCGGTACACCCGCACCCCCACCGTACCCACCCGCACCGTACCCCGACCGCCGGTATGACGTCACGAGGTCAGGTGCACAGATATTGTGACCGGGTTGTATATTGCTATGATTGCTTGCACGTGGCTACTTGTTTTTAAGATTAGCTGAAATTTGATTGGTATTGTAAAACCGTAGATTTAGGTACCACATTGCGCTGGTTTCTATTTATAAAGACATTTCTAAACACACACAGACATTCACATTCACACACACGTACTCAAACATCATCATTATTAATTTCTCATTTTTTTTTATTATAGAATAAAGAATGCGCCAGTTGGCGTGTTAAGCTGTAACGATCCAGAGATGCAAAAAGAAAATATCCAAAAAATCAATGCGCTTATAACCGACAAGAAAATGCAGGACACGTTAAAGCGTACGTTTCTGATTTATTTATCAACCCCTCACACTTTTGGGAATTTAACATACTTAGCAGATATTACTTCAGATATTAATTCAGAACATACTAATATTGTAAATTCGAATATACTTACTGTGGTTTGTTTGTTACCTTTTCACGGCTAAACGGGTCGTAATGAAATTAGCCAAGGAGATAGGACTTAGGATAGTTTTTATTGCGGTAAACTAATCTGCGCGGACGAAATCGCGGGCGAAAGCTAGTATCATATATATATATATATATATATATCCATCATATATATAAAATAAAATGCCTGAAATAGGTTTAGCCTATTGAAATTTTCAGTCAGATTATCTCGTTACAGAATCCATTGAAGAAGGTTCCGCACACATAACAAATACAGTCAAAGGAAGGTGTAAGTTTTTTTTATTTAAGAAATTACACATGCCTTTAGAAAACTTTTTGAAGATAATAATAAAATATTTTCATCGTGAAGGTTGTATTAATCATTAATCGATATGGCATTTCAGCCGAAGCTATGCAAGTAATACACGATGATCTGAAAAAAGCTGGCAATAAAGATCTCTTGAGAATTGGCAATGTAACGAAGACTCACGAAGAAGTGGCTGACATGTAAGATAACATTGACCACTGTAGTTGAATTGATTTATTCTTTACTAGCTGCGCCCCGCGGTTTCACCCGCGTTGTTCTCGTTTCCGTGAGAATACGGGGATAAAATATAGCCAAAATTAATTGCTGATAATGTAGCTTTCCATGGGTGAAAGAATTTTTTATATCGGTTTAGTGGTTTAGGCGTGAAAGCGTAACAAACAAACAAACTCACATACGCATTAATAATATAAGTTAGGATTGTTGAACCACTCTGCAAGCATTTGTCATTTAGTTATGAAACATACTCGTAGGTACCGCATATAGTAGGTTAAAAGCAAGGCCACGGAATACCGAAAACATTAAACGTCTAAATCCGTTCAGTTGTTTGAGAGATTAGCAGACAACTAAAAATCAAATAGTAGATACCATATATCTATTAGAATAACTAGAAACTTGGCCATCACATGCCATCATCGGCCAAGTTGGTGACCAATTTCCTATGATATTCAACAACTGTTTAGGTTAGCTAATGCGGATCATTTTGAAGGGCAGCATCCTTCGCCACAACTGAAGGGGAAAGTGAACCAGATGGTTGATGTCCTTCCCAAAACTGGAGCTTCTGAAAATGCGAAAAAACATATGGATGGTATATTTTCTTTTATTTGTACTATTTTTTTAAGATGAGTTCTCAACTCATTAATTGCTATTTGCCATATTAAATCTCTTTTTGAGCTGTAATCCTTATTCTTATTTTTTTACAATTCTATAATTATTAGTGTTATTTAAATTTAAAAAAAATTAAATAAGAATATTAGTGATTAAATGAGATAAGATAAAGATATAGAAAAATATATATTTTCAGATACTTCAAACATAGTTTCTACTTATATAGCTGGCATAGCTGAAAAAGAGAGTAAGTTATTGTTATTTTATGTAACTCTATTTTTAATGGAGCTGACCAGGACTAGCTAGTAACTAAAGCAAACTTTAATATTTAATTTAAGAGCTCCACAACAAAACTACTTGCATCTATTGAGTCTTGCAGATTATTATTGCTTTGCTTGTACAAGTACCTTAATCGTTAACTCCTGTTCCATTATCATTGCAGATGAGCTTGGTTTAGGTGCAATGGGACGTGATGCTGGGGGTAAAGGCACCGCGGTAGGCGTAGGAGGTGGCGCAAACGGTGCAGGAGTCACTAGTACTTCGGGGTTTGGAGGTGGTGGCCAGTCGGGCGCTTCGGGTGGCGCGGGCCAATCTGGAGGGGTTGGGGCCGCGGGCCATCGTGAAGGTGCAGGTGGTGTGGGCCAGTCAGGAGGCGCTAGTGGCGCGGGACATGACGGAGAGGTTGGAGGTGCAGGCCAATCAGGAGGAGTTGGGGGCGCAGGTCAACTAGGACGTGCTGGTGACGCGGATCAACACGGAGGGGTAGGAGGCGTGGGGAAAAGTGGAGGGATTGAGGGTGCGGGCCAACCTGGAGGTGTTGATGGTGTAGGCCAACTTGGAGGGGTTGAGAGTGCGGGTCAGCCTGGAGGAGCTAGTGTTGTGGGGGCCACAGTCGGTATGGGCGCAGGTGGAGCGAGCCAAATAGGTGGCGGTGGCCTCGACGCAAGTGGTGCGGATGGCTTTAGTGGTACGGGCGCAGATAGTGGCAGAGTCGGCCACGGCAGGTCCACAAGCGTAGACGTGGGTGATGCTTCACAAAAAGAACGCAGAAGAAGACAAGACGAAGAGAAAAGAAGAAACGAAGAAGGCAGTGGTAAAGGGAGGACGATTGAAGAAATTGAGAGAAAGAGAAAGGAAGATGAAAAGAGAAGAAAGGATGGCGTTCCTTTTTCACGATTAGCGCCAGGTGGTATGTAATTTTAAGTTTCTAATAGAATTGACTTGTAAAATAATGAGGTTAAGTAGGCCACCGATGATTATGAATGAAATAAAATCAGTAAAAATGATTAATTATCTTTTTCAGAGTTCGGAGCTGGTACCTCAATGTTTGATGGTGAGAACATGTTGTTATATCCACATAATAATATGTATAGACTCTTTTGCAACCTTTTACCCGTACGTTACCATTTTCAAGTTGCGTAATTTTACTGAATGCATACTTTCAACGTAAATTTTACCATACACTGTGCGTGGGTTTAAAAGGTTCTTGGATGATTTTATAATTTATGAAGATAATTTGAACATTTTGTCTGTTCAGGGTAACAAAATGTCCTAGCGTACGTAAATGTTACTAGCGTACCAATGAATCCCTGTTTCAATGTTTGAGAACTTTTTATCTAGTACTTATCTTCTTTTTGCGAAAATATTGATAAGCTGAACCTTCCGATTCAGAAAGAATTGTGTTTTGTACAAATAGGAGTTGAATACGACCCGGAACGTGCGGCAGCCCTCAACATTCTGCACACAGAGCTCCGTGCGACAGGCAGCGAGATTCTGTACAAACAACCGCTCACAGAACTGACGCATTCTCAGGCTTCAACTTGGTGAGTTTGCAACACAGTTATATAATGCAAGCTACAGTGATACCATAGGCAAAACTATATGACAAAGACCTCGGAACTCTTGAACGCGTTTGACCAATGAAAACGCCGAAAACTCGAACAGACAACGTGAAATCCTTTTCGCCAGCTCTGTACTAATATCTAGCTCTGTGTAGTGAAAACAAAAAGGTCTCTGTAGTGGACATCTTTTCTGGCAGCTAATTTAGAGCTATTATATAATACTTACTCCAGTTTATCGATTAAATTTTTCTTATTACTTTCATAAATGCAGGCTTCGCACAAAATCACCAAAGAAAGTGGATAAGACGGTCAAAGAATCTCCTGAAACGGCTCGTCTCCACAAGAAGTTTGAAAAAAAGCTCAGTGCTCTGGTCAGCAAAATAACCCCGCCTGCGATGCAAGATATAATGCAAGGTAAGAGTTTTTTACTTATACCGAATCTTGTTTTTCAAGTTCTTATGGATGGAGTATGATAGGAAAAAATGAAACGTTAGCATAAAACTAAGCCAGAGTAGTTTTATGCTTATTTCTATTCGTTTTTCTTGTTCACAGATGTGGTAATTGAAAACTCTAGAAATCTATCTGAATATTTTGTAGCTGAGAGTAAGTTCACATAATATATTTACTTTTAGTAGCAGCAAAGTTCTTTCCAAGGACCCTTTATTCTTCAAATGAAACAGTCTGTCCATCTGTGTCTATACAATTAGATAATAATAGATAACTAGTGTTCTACTAGTTTTGATTTAAAACTATGAAGTTTAAACATGTCTTATTTTTGCTTCGAAAAGCCGCTGGCAAAAGATAGCACCACTTCTACGGATATGAACACTTAATATAATCGTTACAGATTATAAAGCGCAAGTGAAAGATGCTCTGATATCGGAGATGCAGAAGAAAGGGAATGAAATTCTAGTCGAGGTCGATGGTGCTGCAGAAACTTACTTCTATGCCGCTCAGAGGTATGATATCAAAATTTCATCATCATCATCAAATGGTCGGCGAAAATATATAAATAGTCACCTTCAGTAACTATGTGTTCTCCGGGTTTTATCAATGGTCGAACCATGCATACAATGCGATGTTATTGATAATTTGAACGGTAGTACTATTTGAAACTGTGTGTGCGTGAAAAAGCACTAAGGTAATTGTTCGCCTCTCGTCTATGAATTCGACTCTTAAATGATAGTTTATTATACATTGAAGGTTGAAGAAGGCAAAGAACTTGGAAGTGGAAGAGCCTTGCGATCTGATCTCGCACGTTGTGTCGAAGGAGCTGGATGAAATGATACGGTACCGGTCCATGGCTCGAAAACTGAGCTCTGCGATGAAAGGCAAGTTTCATTTGTAGATACATTTGTGCACAAGAACTGCACGACCTGATTCCCGCTTCACCATTCCATCACCGCACGACTAGACAAACGGCACGGCGGCATCCTTTTATGGTGGAGATCCCACCTTAAAGAACGAACCGTCATGCTCCTTTATTCTCAATAATAACCTCAAAATAATGGAACGATTTGAACGAACCCTGTTCCCTGGTTTGTTCATGTCGACAGTCAATAGGTATATCCTAAGAAGGCGTGCTTCACCTTTGGCCACGTCGTCGCTTCCCATCAGGTAAAATTGTGGTCAAACGCTCGCCTAGTAATTTATAAAAAAAAAGTTATATAAGTTAGTAAGTTATATCCTCAATGTGTTGTTCTTCAATTTCAGAGCACATAAAAGAAGCGTCAGACTATTTGTCGCTGCACGTGACGAAACTTGGTAAACCTTTTTACAGCAATGTAGTATTTTAAAAGTGGAAGAAAGCGGGGTGATATTGACACTTGTCCTCAGGAGTGGGCAGATATTGATTAATTAAGATGATGAAATTTAGTCCTTTTTCATATAATAGATGGCCAATTAACATACGGCCCACCTGATAGTAAGTGGTCGCCGCCGCCTATGGACATCCGCATAGCTAGGGGAAATTTTCGTATTCATAATGTATCAAAATGATAACAAATCATTTGACAGGACTAGTTTGGAACAACGTAGTAAACGCCAATGTACCTATAATTATAACTCCTTTTACTGATGACGTTGTAGATGAAGAAATCGAGGCTTACGTGGCGTTGTTGGGAGAAATGGAGGCGGCTGGCGACACTTTGCTGATCGAGGGAGACATATCGAAGTCTTACAAGACCGCGGCCATTTAGTAAGTCTACTTACATAGGGACATAGTCGATGTAGCCTACTCACTTATGGATACAATACTCTCCTACCATGAATTACTGGCAATATAAGACTTTAGAACTAATATCTCAGGGTTACGAGCGTATTCCAGTGCTGGATGGCACTGTGGCCTTAATGGGCAGGCGTAGCGCTTACCATCAGGTCAACGCTTTGCTCGTCTCGTTACCCAGTCATACTTATTATAGTAAAAAAAATACAGCCTAAATAGTCTACAGGTCCCAATCGGGCTTGTGGTTTTTAATTTTTTATTTGTGTCTTAAAATTGACATTCTCGTCACATGTACGACCTTGTAGTTCAATTTGCATTGCACTGTTGGCGAATGTTTTCGAATTAAAAGAATTGGAGTCCAAATAATTAGTCCGTTTGAAAGAAAGAATGAAGAAATAAAGAAAATTACACACAAAAACGAACACGTACAAAGAACGTACGTACGTGAAGGACAAGACGAGAAAATGACACACAACGAAGATAATAGTGTACGCAGATAGCCAGGGCGCAGCGATATCAGTAAAGTCCTGAGCTCAGCGTAATACCGTGGGCAAACCACAACGCTGATTGCTGCTCTTGCTTTCGGTGACACACGGACATTAAAGAAAAATCCTTTGAGTCCTATAGTTTGAACTACGTTCGTAGTGAGTTAACCTACCATTAGTCGAAAATTTCAGTTTACGTCAACTGACATCCTGCGAAGACATTTTGAAGCAATCGCATTGCGCCATGCGATTAGCCACAGAGACGAAACTGAAGGATCTCATGGCCAACGTACCGCCGCGCGGTTACACACGAACTGTCATGGACGGTAAGCAATGAAGAGCTCGTAATAATAACATACCTTTGATATCAGTAATATATATATAAGTTCAGCCAATGGCTTGGTTCCTACTCAGGCTGGCCTTATGCTGCTGAAATGCCTCTCTGTACTTACCTATCTTAAGTTTTTGTCTCGTTGTTTTTATCGAAACATTTTAGTCATTAGTTACTTTAACTGTTAAAGTAACTAATGACTAAAACACAATTCGTCCGTAGTTACAAGGGATGAAGCAGTCAGCCGTGAAATAACTTACAACTAAATAATTAAAGTTTCCGCTTTCAGATGTAATTGTTCATGAAACAAAGCTCCTTGTATCATACATCAAGTCACAACGTAAGTACAACATAATGATTTACGAACATCTTTCGTCTTTTCATCTTATTTATATAAAGGGGCTGACGTCCACCGAAGTGAAGTTCACGCGAGTTTCAACGTTCAATGCCTACAGGTATCAAGACTGAAGCCCTGAATGTATTGATATCCAAATTGGTAGACGCCGGACAACTCGTGTTATTGCGACATGGGGCTATTAAGAAAAGTCATGCTGATGGTGCAGAAGTGTAAATATTAATTATTTTAACACTCAATAAAACGAAAATTGAAACGCCTCTAATCGGCGTAGCACGTAGACAGCTGTCTACGGCGTAGAATAGAATAGAATAGAAAACTCTTTATTGTACACCAGAAACAAAAATAAACACAGTACAGAAAAATTACAATAGGTAAACAAGGGTAGTACAATGGGCGTAATATTTAATAGGTATGTAAATGTACGTAGGTACGTATATTTTGTGAAAAAAAAACTGTTTGGCTACCTATATAAAAGCTAGCAGAGGACCATGGCTTAACCAATGGGTCAAAAGTATTTAATTGAGTCGTAACGAATATACATTCTCTCGTATCCTACACTATTATTATATAATAAATGCAAAAGTTTGTATGTTTATTTGTAACTCAAAATACGCCTAAACGGCCTCTAGTATTTTTATAAAATTCGGTACGAAAATAGAATAAAATATAATGTTATTTGGGAGTTGCAACTTTGGGACTTTTCATTCCGAAAGAGGGTGAAATGTGGTAACAAAATGTTACGTGAAGGAACAAGAAAACCGCAGTTAAAAATATTTGAGGGATGATAGCGTGGCAATATTTAATGGAAAATCATTTTTATTAAAGAAAAATTGAGTTTTTTTAGTGTACATGTACTGTTATTTTAGTCTAACTGGCAAGAACGCTGACCAACTTGAAGTGGCGAGCGCAGATCCTGTAGTGTCAAGGAAGATACAGCTTAAGCTTAATAGTTTGATGAAGGAAGGCACGCCTGCCAAGTATCATTCGCTTATGCACGGTAAGTAAGATTACAGAACTACTGTCATTGATATCACCGGAGGATTAATGTATCTACAGCTAGGGGATTCTGAATTTTTCGGTAAAAAATCAAATGGATTCTAATCGATATCGTGTCGTATCAAAACTGAGGTTTTCGAGCTATTTAAGGCAATCGGCCTGCTGATTCGATTCGATTATTATTGATTACTGTTGATTGCAGTAGGTACATGTTGATTGCACGTACTTCAATGTCTTAGTCGAACGATATGGAACCTAATCGGTCGATAGCTGAATTATCGAAAGGTTTTGAATCACTTGCCTGACTGTTCAGAGCTGTACAGGACCTCATTTAAAAAAAAGTTGACACAACTTTGTTTGGTTTTATCGAATATGACATGTTCTGTTTCAGAGGTTATTGAAGATGCAACTACGTATTTGTCAGTCAACTTATTGCAACCAAGTAAGTCGAACTAACTGCGTCATCCTCAGTTCTTTCATTTATTGCGATCATTTTCCGTCAACGTCGTATTCCGGATATAGGTAGATAAATCTTCTTAAATTCCTCTCGTAGGAGTGATTCAAGTGTGCAAGTGCATGAAAAACGTGTTCGTGCAGTGCGAGCTGTGGTGCGACGAGATCTTGCGTCGCGTGGCGAGGCCGTGCTGCAAGTGTTCGCGGCACGAGTCGGTGCGTGCGCTCACCGACCTGGCGCCCGAGCGGCGCCTGCGCGTTGGCGCTGACGGCCGCGCCCGCGCGCCCGGCGCCCACGTGGACATCACAGAGTGTCCCGCACGCCGCAGCCGACTGCGGCCCTCCGCCGGCTGCGGCTGTGACGCCACGGCGTCTTACATGATGTACGCCACGGAGCATCCGCAATGGGGCAGCCTGTTCGCCTCGCCACGGTCCGACGTGTCGCCCTCCGACTCGACGCGCTCGCCGCCGACCCTGTCGCCGGAGCGCGACCGCCCGGCGTCCAGTCTACCGTACGCAGTGTCGCAGCGGGACCGGCTCTACTCCACGACTCCGAGTCCTAGCCCTTCGTCCGTCTCGCCCTCCGATTCGATGATGACATTCTTATCACCGGCGTCTTCGCCCGATCCCTTGACGTCATTCATGGTGTACTCCGCGTCGTGCCGAGAGAGACGCTTCGTCGCGAGCCCGCCGCCGTGGGTGATCGGCGGATCGCTCTCCGACTCGACCCAGGTGCCCTCGACTGACTTCACTCGATCGCCACTGCACAGTGTCAAGGTGCACATGGCGCAGCGTGGCGCTCCCGCCCCATTTAGTACCGAGGACCAGCGGTTCGACGGTGTGTGTGTGTCACGTCCTTTGGGGCAAAGTACGTCGGGTGCCACGCGCCGCGAGCGGGCGAACGGCGCGCTGGCGCGGCGGCGCGGCGACTTGTGCCCAGCCGGGCCGGGCGCTGGGTCCAGGGTGCCCAGCCCGAGTAAGAGCAGATATAGTAAGTGTTATTATGATTACGTATGTTTGCATTTGACATCACACAAGAATCTGAAAAGAAGGTCTTCGTTTCGTTTAATTTTTTAAACAACGTCCTGTTAACTTTCGCTGATAGTCACACACTCACCTCTCGCGATCTTTAGCCCCTCATCTTGCTAGCTATTATTTTTGCTCTACCAAGTGTTGGCAGGACGACGAGATACTTTTAAAGCAAATCATCTTTGCGCCTTTGACATCACGCCTAAAAAAATCTTCGGTAATGATGTTGAAACGTGAAAAACGTGTCACGTTGAAAGTATTAATTTTGTAGGCTTCCCGTCAATATCCACGGACCAGATGTCGGACTGGCACGCCATGATGGTCAGCCTCATGTGGAACGTGCAGGCGTGGCGGGACTGGATCCAAGGGAACATCGACCGAGCGCTCGCCTACCAGCACGACCCTGATATGTCTTTAGGTAACGTATTTCTGTGTGTTAGTGGCTTTAATCACAAAAGTGAGAATATAGTAGGTGAAAATGACGGTGTGATTTCTGGTATAGACGAAGCTGATGGGGTTTGGACAGCTTACCAGCGGAGTGTGATGGCTGAGGGCCTACAATGGCGCCAATACAATATCTTCAGCCGGCAGCTTACTTTGCGGCTTGCTTTACGCTACAGAGACAAAAAGGTGACAACTAAATATTTTTAATAATTATTATCTTTTGACCTAGGGTAGAAGTAATTTTGCCACTTCCTTCTGGATTTGTCTCAACGCCTTGACTGTAATTGGTTGTCTGCTTAAAATGGGTACTGTTATTTTATAATATTGTTAATTCATTTCTAGATAGTATCCCCGACTAGGGCGACGGACAAGACAGACACCTACATGGAATGCCAGCGCGAGATGTTGGATATCGTCGAAATGTTCAACAGGTGGACGCACTGGCTCATTACAGTTGTAAGTAGTTTTAGACCGGCAATATACTTCCGATTTTCCATCTGATAGTCTGAATCAACTATCTGAAGGCGTTCGTTACATACCTACATTTGTTTGAACACTAAATCGATCCGAGAGTCGGGTCGGACGTCCGATTTGGAAGCAGCGCTTACGATCGGTAAGTGGAATGTCAGATCTTCGGCCAGACGCTTAACATTAAAGTTATTTCTTTCGTTTCCTATAATGTTAAAAAGTGACAAGAAATCATTGACAGCCCAAAACTAATAACTTGTCTCCATCTATATCATTGGTATACCGCTGCCATATTAACACCTAATATTATTACAGGTGAAGGAATCAAATTTGTTGCCTACCATGACTGGAGAAGTACCGATTCATCAATTGTGGGTTATATTAACTAACTTTTTTTATAGAACGCCTTTTCTGTTAGTTTTTTTTTCTTTGAATTTTCTTTTCATTTTTTTTTCTTTGAATTTAGGCGTTGGTATCGTTTTAAGAGGAAAGTGCAAGAATACTCGGAATATTGGGTGAAATACAACGTGCATTTGAAAGTGTGTTGGGAGCAGAAATACAGGATGTTTATTGAAGGTGAGTTACGACGTGTTATAGTATAAATATGAATGTCAGTGAATTCTTTCCCACACAGCGTAGAGTATCAATGATAATAATTAAAACATTATACACCGCCAGTATAACTAAGGTTACTTAACTAATAGAGATTATATTGCTGCGTAGACTGGCTGCCGAGGTGGACGCAGCCGGGCCCGCTGTGGGTGGTGAGTGCGAGCGGCGCCGTGCCCAGCGGCGCCGTGCCGGCCGGCGTGGACGCGGGCCAGCCCGTGTGGGTGGCGCGGACCACGCACCGGTACCGAACTCTAGTATTACTCTTTATGGTCGAAAAGGGCACAATGTGCTGTTGCTAAGTAACCCACTGTATACGGGCAGCTTGAGAAGTTTATCGTCGAACAACATAAAAGGGACCTCTCAGTGTCAACTCACTCGAGTAGTCGGCAAACAACAGTGTCGGGGCAGACGAGACGTCAGAGCAGTCGACAGTTGGATAAGTGACCAATCCGTGCATGTCTATTAACTGCTCGAGCGGCTCCTGTTTGTCTGTGCAAGGAAGACTGCGGTTCGCTATAGATGCGGTCGCTGCTTGAATCGGTCCCTCTGGACTGCTGTCATGCTCAAACGTATCTTTATGGTGAGTATGTACTATGTTGGCATTCCAACTGCGTTGTGCACATTGGCATCGTTACATTATATTGGATACATTAACGGTCTCATAGAACGTGGAGCATCGTGTGAAGCACTCACATGATCGACACCACCACCTCTACTAACCGTGTGAATTATATTTTCTTTTGTGCAGGGGTAACGTGTTGCCTGCTGCTTTAAATCCTTCAAAACATTGCTGTATTCTGTATGCCGATGGAGAAGTCCATCATTATACCAAATATCAGGTGCGAACATTCGAAGAGTTGTTAGACATTGTTGGAACTCTAGACCACTAGTACCTTTACCAAGAAAACTAAGATTTTATTTCACCGGGACATTTCGTAACAGCAACCGTTAACGTTGATATGCCAGCATGCCAGCTGGCTAAAGCGTTACCTTCCTTAGTCCGTTC
This sequence comes from Campaea margaritaria, assembly GCA_912999815.1. Classification (NCBI taxonomy): domain Eukaryota; kingdom Metazoa; phylum Arthropoda; class Insecta; order Lepidoptera; family Geometridae; genus Campaea; species Campaea margaritaria. The sequence goes on along the minus strand of OU538789.1, from coordinate 10,095,212 downwards.
CTGTACTATTCCTGACGTGCAGGTGATGTGCAACGCGGACGCGGTGTGGCGGGCGTGGCACAGCGGCGCGGGCGCGGGCGCGGGCGCGGGCGCGGGCGCGGGCGCGGGCGCGGGCGCGGGCGCGGGCGCGGGCGCGGGCGCGGGCGCGGTTCGAGTGGCGGGCGGCGTACACGCGGGCCGCGTGCTGTACCGCGGCTCGCACCTCGTGGGCGCCGTGCGCGCGCCGCACTACCGGTCAGGGCGCCGCTCCTGTAGGCCGCCCGGTCATATACGGACAGCTCGAAGCAGTCGAGACCGACCGCTTCGAACGGCGACTGTATAACAAACTCCTGTCTTCCTGGCTAAAACATCGCGGACCGCTCGAGCGGTCTGTGTAGGCCGGCCTCGCCTTACTTCGACCCCATTACAAATATAGGGAAACAAATAAGTCCTTTGATATTACGTGCAAGAAAATCAACTTGGCAAGTTTGTGCTTTGTCAATTTTAAGTTCGAATAGGTGGCCTTTTTGAAACTGTTTGTGGCCGTTTCGCAGATGCCACGTCGTGATCCTTGGGCGGCCGTTCGCCTTCAACCGTTACGAACTGCTGGTGCTGCCGGGAGACGACTAAGTGATATATTAGACGAATGTAGTTAAATTTATCGTGTGGTAGAGACTTTTATTTTTTTGCGATTAATTAAAGTTGAGCTTGCTTGCGTAATGTGTGAACAGTACTTGATGAAACGATTACCGAATTTTTCGCATATCTATTTGAGTAATTTTTTGCGGATTATACTCGGTTGTCTTTGAATGAATTAAAATCAAATAGATTTTTGATAGAATCTTTTTCTATAATCTGTTAGATTGTGTGACGAGAATGTATTGTATTGTTTTGTTTGTATATTTATTTTGCATTATTTTTGTATTTTTTTGCTATTTTTAATTAAATAAATTTTCATTTCGAAATGATAACATTTTATTTTAACCATCACCAGTCTCACTGAATACTGAACATTTTTGTATAAATAAAGAAAATACTATCAACTATCTACAGACTGAGTCTCTTCATCGTTTTGTTCAGCATTTTCTGTAAGTTGAACTCTTTCTAAGGTGCCTTTAGTGCCAGAGAGGCGCACGAGGTCCCCTGTCTTGAATATATCCGTGGCATCCACGGCGCCGACTATGCAAGGCAGGCCATATTCTCTAGCTATCACTGCACCTGAAAATAAAAACAGTAGAAGCCATAATATAGCGTATCCCAAAAATAAATAATGGTACCAATACCACAGCCAATACTGTTGGCACAAACTAAATTAAATATACAGAAAAAAAGTCTCTATAATCTTTATTCACCCCCAAGAGAGGGTTCTGAAACTTAACTTCTAAAAGTTAACTATCTCACTAACTGAAAATATGTATGTTGGAAGTTTGTAATTACCATGGGAAATGAGCCCGCCGAGCTCCGTGACGATCCCGGCCAGCAGCGGGAAGTACGGAGACCAGCCGATGTCCGTCGCGTGCGTGATCAGGATGTCGCCTTGCCGCAGTTGGTCGATCTGGGAACCGACGGAAGGGAGTTAGCTTTTAATACGTTTTCCCTTAAAAATTGAACGCTGGTGGCGTTTTTTTGAACGCCAAAATTGAACGCCACCATTCTTTTTTCTGCGGTGTTTCGATAAGAGGTTAAAGAGGAGTTTCAAGCCATAATTAAAAGTTAATGACCTGGGCACTATGTTCCTTGTTTGCTTGAAGTTTGCAAAATTTCCATTTCTTGATATTATTTAGCCTGGGTTGTGTCTGTACTGTTTAGCGTTATGCCATTTAATATAGTGAAATCGAAAAGCTGCGTTGCTTCCATGGTATATTTGTCAAAATCTACTAAGTACAGGTAGAGTGTTTCAAAGTCAAAATACTCATATTATACATATTTTAGGTACAGTTGATCGAATATTAATTAACAGTAGGTTTAGCCAAAATCTGTCATAATACCTAAGTTAATGTATACCAGAACTATTGCGACACGAGTGAGCCTTTTTTTAAAATAAAATCACTCTGGTTCACGGAAATATATGAGTAGGTGTGGGAACTGACCTCAGACAGGTCCTTGACGACACAGGCCCTCGCCAGCACCTCCCCGCCGCACACGGAGGCGGCCCGCAGGCGCACGTCGGGCGCCGCCAGCCGCGGCCCGCGCGCCACCAGCGGCGCCATCCAGCCCTTGTTGAGCTCCGCGAACTTCAGCTTGCACCACCCGGGGTAGTACTGGTGGCGTTGGATGGCCCTGCGAGGGTTACAAGTTCCAATATAACCGCTGTAAGGTATAGTGACGTACGACACGCGTACGTTTGTATTGAGAATAGGATGTTTTGGATACTAGTTGCGTCCCGCGGTTTCACCCGCGTTGAGTATTTCCCAATGGAACCGTTTTTTTACGAGAAAAAGTATAATGTGTTAATCCAGGTTATTTTGCCGGGGCAAGAGGGTGACTGCTAGTGCGACTCCATCTTGCCCCACCTCGGCGGAGGACTGCTCACGTTTTAGTTTTAGTGTGTGTCCCACACACACACACCGCTCCATCACCCCCGTGACGGAGGGGAGAGTGCAACGGCATTTCCCCTCCTCAATAAACTATCTGTGTGCTAAACATGCAATTCCGTTCAGCCGTTTTTGCATTATTTAATAACAAATACCCAAACACAAAGTTACACGTGTGTTTTATAGTTACTCTACAGCTTGGAAAGTATAACCACCAACAAAATACGTTATCAAACTCACTTCCTTAACAAAGCAGGGTCTCTCGTGTCGATGAAATTCCGCAACTCATGGAAACGGAAGAAGAAGATGAGGTCCTCATGCGGCAAGTACCACTGTTTCACCATCACCTTTCCGAGGCGAATGAAGGCGAGCCTTATCTTGTGGACGGCGAGGATGAGGTGGGCTTTGGTACCTTCACGGTGGCGCACCGTGCGGCGGCACAGGGGCATCACCCAGCGGAGAACTCTCCTTGACAAATAAAAAAAAGATATTCATGATCATCGTCAGCATGTATTCGTCCACTGCTGTCCCTTCCTCATCTAGTCTTTAACAGCCGTTTGGCACAACTTAATTCAATTATTTTTTAACTATTTCTTCGGTTAGTCGACGTCGCTGGTGACAAGAGGGCTGGCTGGTTTCTCACACGGAATAGCTATTGCTATTCAACGTGGAAATGCAGCCAGTGTTCTTGGCACCATGCTTCATGGTCACCCACTTTTGTTAGATTTTTAAGATTAAGTTTTAGTTTTATATTTAATTATAAGTATCTAATTATTGTTTTTTTTTTTATGTTTCGTAAATATAATAACTGTTTGTTAAAAATATATTTGTGATTGTTTTTATTGACATTTACTTTACCTGGTACTCGACTTCTGTGGAGTCTTCAAAGAAGCTATTATTTCAGCATCGGTTTTAGCCTTCGTTGTATCTTCGGTGGAAGCCTGTAGATTCTGCAGAACCTTCATCATATCCTCCGGCACTAGTACCCAAGGTTTAGTCGAGAGGTCAAACTGTTAACAAAAGTTTGTCAACTTAACGGTTAAGTGTATTTATTGGAAAGAGGTGACTATGGGTTCCGTAGCTACTATCTAAAATATTGATTGATATAATGTAACCTCTGCAATACCTCCTTGAAGTCCTGTGATCAGAACTACTCGTATTACCCCAAAGCCTCAACATGCAGTCAGATTAAATAATGCATGGAAGAACACTCATGCTTCTGTGTTCCGACGAGCTTGTATGCGTAACGGCAAACTTCAAGGTAGGCTCGTAGCAAGCACTCAAGCTGCATGTAGCTGGGATTGCCCGACGCGTCCAGCACGCACCAAGCTCAGCCAAGATGAGTGCACTCACCTCCATTATAGCCCTGTGTCCGTGGGTCTCCAGAAACTCGCACACTTGCAGGTAGATGTGCGGCAGGCACCGCTTGAGCCACTGCATGGCGTCCTTGGGCTCCTGCGCCCGGAACTGCGCGTAGTGGCCCGACGCCTGCAGCGCGCGCGCCAGCCGCGCCAGCGACTTCGGCACCTCCGCCGACAGCACGTCGCCGGAGCTCAGGAGGGAGCTGATCTCGTTGCAGACCTCGTTGGAGAATTCTGGGGAAGCAATAGTACTAGTGCTTTAACACGCACACTGAAAACTAACGTCTGTTTTTATAAATTTATGGCAAGCGAAAACACGCCTGGCTGCGAACCCGCACCGCACCCGCAGAGCTGATTGAATTTAGTCATGACACACCGCCAGTAAACAGTAAACACACACGTGTTGTGAAGATTTGCAAAAGGGCCAAAAAAAGTAAAACGGTTCAGCAGTGAACGTGTTAAGGTTAGAGCATGTTCAATTTGCGCAAATTGGGACCAGGAAATGAAATACTCTGACTGGTTACATTGCCATGGTGTGAATTGTCTTTGCGCTGCCGATTTTGGGTCGACCGCTCGGCTCGACAAGTATTGGTAACGATTAAGAAATATTAAAACGAAACTATTGAAATTTGCTCTTTGGGGCTAACGCTCATTTAGTAAAGCGGCACGCGTAACAGGTTTGTCCATTGAAGAGATGGGCGGCAAGGCTTACCTTGTCGGCCCTCCAGTAAAACATTCATAGCTATGAACTGGCTGGAGGTGCTCGCGGTGCTGGTGATGCCGTGGTTGGTGGAGAGGCGCATCATGGTGTCCTCGGTGGCGGCGATGGCCTCGCAGAGCTGGCGCGGGTCGTCGGCGGCCAAGGCTCCCACCGACATGGCGTGCGCCTCGCGGATCGTGGCCGTCATCGCGCGCTTCGATATCAGGAGGGTCTAAAGGAAGAATGGTTCATGAACTATTTTTTTTTACTGGTACAGGATAGTGTCTCTCCTAGTGTTATGTGACGATAAGGTCAAATATCGTTGGAAACCGGGAACTACGAGAATCATTGTCCTCCAAACACCCAGAGTCAGAGCTAACACCTGTGGTTCACACGAATCTTTGCACTGTGCAGAAACCGAACATGCAATTTCACGCTGCGCCGTCGACTCATCAAGCACTTGCGCCACGGAAGCCATCAAAAAAGACGAGATGGTATTAAAGTACATGTGAGTATGTAAAAATCACTCTTTTCAGCGAAGGAAAACATCGTAAGAAAACCTACATTCCCGAATATTATTTCGGGAAGCAACGTGATCCACCAATCCGGATCAGGTTCCCGTAGTGTAGCGGGTTCCGTGCTTAATAGCGGGCGGTTATGGATCGATGTGTGTGTGTGAGTTAGAAGACCGTCAATTTAAAAAGCTACGAATGTGATGCGATTTTATAAATGTGTTCAATACCTTGATCACCAACAGTATCATCTGCATCCGGTAGTACCAGCGCGGCTGGTTCCGGTGCAGGGCGACGCTCCAGATGTCCTGGTCGGCCACCTCGTGTCCGTGTATCGACATCTCGATCATGCGGATGTTAACGTCTATCTCCCTCGGTACTTGTCGGTACAAGGCCTGCAAATTACATACCTAGTTAACTCTTTCTGTGTTTAATTTTTTCACTCTACATTTTTTCATTTATTTGATAGGCCAAAAGCACATACTTGATTGTTTAAATGTGTATATTGCTTTGTGCTTACTGCTTTATGTAGTTCAAACAACAAAAATAACGAATGACTGATAACAACAAAATGCGAAAGTCGTTATGGCGACCATCACAGTGGCATAAATATCCTGATTCCCTAGATACAGGGAATCCTACTTAGGGGTCAGTATCTATGTATGTGAACGTGGCTCGTTATTTGTTCATTCATTCATTCATTCATTCATTCATTCATTCATTCGTGTAATTAGAAATTAGGATAGGAAAAAAACGTAACTGGCAACTGGGCGGAACGGACAGACAACACCAAATGGTAATCTATCGGACCAAAAGGTTAATAAAACTAAGTTCTAAACTTTTAATTGTTATCTGCAGATAAACTTACATTGTACAGATCAAGGGCGCATCTATTGTGTGTAGTGACAACGCTGTGGTCGAACGAATCTTTAGTTTTTCCGACGATTGCATCGATGCCAAAGGTCAACGGCGTCAGTACAAGGTCATTGGTCATAGATGACAATGGACGCGGTAACACCTGCGAAGAACAATAATCATTAATTATTCAATACTTTCGTATTTTTTTATGTTTATATGCTAAGGTCAAATCTTACAAGGCAATTTCGACTGTTTCTATTGTACAATTGAGTTCAAATTCAGTAAGCACTCGCCTCTCCGGTGTTGCCGAAGGTGATGAGATCATCGTCCGACATGGTGGGGCAGTCCATCTCGTGTAGGAGCTCTTCTTCCGTCCAGCGCTCCAGAGAAGTAATGGGCCGCGCTTGTAGCAAGAACACGTCGTTCTGAAACATACACAATAATAGACATGCATAACATATGTTACATATTATGTTAGTCTTTATATTACTCCCCGTGAGTCAAGACGACCCCTCTCCGCCACGAGCACGTCTTCCATGTCACTCCCTGCGCTACCCCCGTCACTATACGGATACTTACACCGGCAAGGGCCCACTCGATATCCCGGGCGGCGCCCCACAGCTCCTCCTGCACCACGCCTAGCCTCGCCAGCCGCAGCACCTCACTCTCCGTGAGGCAGGACACTCCCCTCTCCGCCACAGGCACATCTACCATGTCCACTCCTTCTCCCGCCACGGTGACGCGCTGACTCTTGGCGCCGAGGATGGTACTGGATATCGTGAGGTCGTCGATGGAATTCGCGTGAGTAGTGCGTCTGACGATGAACGTGTCCGGTTCTACTGCGCCGGATACTACGCTCTATAAAACGATATTAAAGGAAATAGTTATTTGTACGTTTGTAGACACAAACCAATAGGTGGCATTATTATACAATTTAGGCGCAACCTAACCTAGTTCACGCCGATCCAACGATCAGTATCTCTGGATTAAAAATATAGACGAGAAGGTGGTGGCGTACCTCGCCCAGGCCGTAGTTGGCGGCGAGCAGCAGGCGGCGCGGGTCCCCGGCGGCCGGGTGTCGCGAGAACAGCACGCCGGCCGCGCGCGCCGCCGCCAGCGCCTGCACCGCCACGCCACCGCCGCACCGGCACGCCTGCCCGTTCTGTCTATACACAGGAAACGTTTTATCATCATCATCATCAGACACAACGCCAATAAACAGTAAACACGCAGGTAGTGTGAAGATTCGCAAAAGAGCCAAAAAAGTAAAACAGTTCAGCAGTGAACGTGTTAAGGTCAAGTGTTTTTGTCAAGAAATAATAGGTTGATGTTGAACAAACCTGCGATAGTAAGCGCTGGTGAAGGCGAACATGGACCCCCAGCACTTCTGCACGCCCCTCAGCACGTCATCGTCGGCGACGCAGCCGAGGATGGTCTCGTTCTGTCCAGCCGCCGACAGCACTTCGCTGTCTTCTCCCACAGCTGTGGGCAACAATCATCATCTGCCTCTTATATTCCTTCTTCTTATTCCGTGACAATGTTTGGCTAAATCATTTTTTTTAATTTTTGGTTTAGCATTATTGGTTAATTTACCATGTAAGCCAGGCGTAAGTAACCGGTAAGTAAAGAGGAAACTTGATAAGCACTCCGTCATTCGACACAAGAAAAAGTGTCAAGTTATAATTGTAGTTCAAGTTTGGTATTGAAATAGTCATAATCTGTCGGGTCCCCGACATTCAAGTAGTCAATAGTCTAGCCAAATCGCAGTCAACGCCATGATTCAGTAAAGTGGTGGAAGCTTTCTGGGAGAGAATACGAAATGTCACGTTTTTGGGGTTCGGCCAAGGTCAAGTGATTACTTTACCGTGACCTGTCCAATCCAAAGAACTATTTACTCATTCGTAAATTACCTGAAGATCGAACCGCGAAACGAAGATCGGGTCCCAGATTCTCGTCTGCAGCTTTCTTCCTTAGATCTGCCATATGAGCCAATATTTCTATTTTTACATCTCCCGCAATTTCTGTGGCGGCGAAAAGGGCTGATGCTCTGAAATAATTCGAATTGATTATGTCTAAGGAATTGTTTATCTAATAATTTTTTAAATTCGCTTTTACAACTGTACACTTACATTTCGCATTTAGATTTAAAGTGGCTTTCTTCATAATTTTCGTTCGCGTCCTCAATTTCCTTGATGGCAGCTACCAATTCCGGGTTTTGTTCCAGATGCTTCTCCAAAGCGGTAACTGTTATGCAGAAACCTGGGGGTACTCTGTAACCCTAGAAATCGGAAATTTTCAGATTGAGTTCAACACTTTTACAAGCTAGGACAAATTCAGTTCAGTTGAGTTGTAGTTATGTTGGTTTATAGAACTTTTTTTCTATTGTTAGAATGTTACTTTAAAACATTTTATTAGCAGTTTTAGTAGCAGTTTACTAGTTACCTCTTCTATCTGCATGGAGGCGAGCAGCGCCAGCGAGGCGCCCTTCCCGCCGACGAGGTCGGGGCAGGCGGCGGCGCGCTCCTCGAACGCGGCGCAGTGCCGCGCGGCGCCAGCCTCGCGGACGCTCAGCCACTTGAGCAGCCGCGCCCGGGAGATCACAGCCGGCTCCTTCGACACTACATTAATACAACTTTGCTGAAACTCGCACGATACACGCTTCATACATAAAATTAAATAAAAATAACAATGATCAAATGAATAGCGTTTGTGAGTGTACCTAATTCTATCTATCTATCTATCTATTCAGCCCGTATCCACCCACTGCTGGGTATAGGCCTCCTCTGTTTCACGCCATTTGTTCCGGTCCTGTGTACCTAATTACCATTCGGTTTTCGGTGACGGAAATCATCGTAAGGACCATATGAACGAATGGAACCGGAGAACGATCTTAGAGGTATTTTTGATGCTATCCACCGATCCGGAACGGGCTCTCGTGGCCAAATCCTCCTTAAAGAGAGGCGAGACCGAGCTCAGCTGTGGGCGGATAGGGTTTTGGATGATGATGCAATGAAAACCCTAAATAAAAAGAAAAATTACAATGAAAAAGAAGTCATAATTACTCAAATAAAGATGGCCAAAAAGACCCATACCTGAAGGCTCGTATCCTAGCTCCAGTATTCCCGAGCCACTGTACCCGTCTATATTCACCGCTAGCGTCCTGAACACAGTCTCTTGTTGGAACGGCACGCCACTAAAGTACCTTCCTCCGTCTGTGTTGAACCTTAATATGACAGTCAAATCTCGAGTCGACGCTGAAATGAGAACACTTTATTTATTCACTAGCTTTTGCTCGCGACTTCGAGAAAACTACATTTTATAGCGTTAAAAAGTATCCTATGTCCTTCCTCAGGGTTCAAACTATCTCCATACTAATGTCAAGATCCGTTTAGCCGTGAAAAGGGCGCAAACAAACAGATGATCACTTTTGTTTTTATAATATTAGCAGGATATAATAGATGCTTTGGAGTAAGCAAAAGCCCGTCTGTTCATATGATTCCTTACTTAGGTGGGCACCTAAGTAACGAATCATATGACAATGCATGCGAAACCAAATTATCTGTCGAATCATTCGACGTTATCTAACAAACACTGGCAATGAAGTGATGTTTGCCGTTATGGATGCATTTTTTCTCAACTTTTCATAGGAAATGTCAGACCTCAGTCCATGTCATTCAGGTGGGTGCCGACCTAATAATTAATGTTATGTGACAGATTAGATACAGACACATTCTTCAAATCAGAATATGCTTCATACTGAATACGGCGATAGACTTATCGGTCTTATCGCTTGGGGTTGATTTAATATTAAAACTGCAGATAAAAACTTTATTAATGAGTAGGTACTAAGCATATGAATATTATGGAAGTTTAACACGTTGGCTGCTGAACCGGTTTTTTTTTTGCCACTTTAGCGAATCTTCATGCAACTTGTGTATTTACTAGCACTGGCGTTAGCCGTCAAATCAAGACTAAACACGTTTAAAACAGGTTTTTTTTTATTAACACAGGGTGTTATAGCTAATGTCTGAAGCTTAGAACCTAGAACTTACTGCTCACATTTATCGTGTAGACTTTCGGTATCTCAGCAGGCTTCTCGCAGAAGTCCGACATTATCAGGTCAGTGGAGGTGATGCTCTCGACTCGGAAGTTGGGGAATCTGACAGATCCAGATATAACCCTGAAAAAGTTTTTTTTAAATTTTACTTGTACTATACTTTAACTCTTCCAACCAAAAATTAAATTTCATGGCACATTGTTATAAACAGCGAAAGTAACGAATAAAACTTACTGAGTAAGCACATTCTTGTATGACAGACATCTCAAGTACACCACGGTGCCATCTGTGGCCGCCGCCGAGACGTTCACCGATCTCCTGAGGTCCTGGTATCCGTGGGGCGCCCAGCTGCGCTCCCTGACTCCTCGCGTCTGCAGGTACACACTCTGATCTATGGAACCCTGGTCATCGTATGCCACGAAGCGACCCTGTACAGAGCCAAATTGCATCCAACTGCCATCCTTCCATTTGCCTCTGGAATTGAATGAGACCTCTTTTATTTTAGTAATCATCATAATAACCCACATCTGCTAAATGCTGAGCACGAGTCTCATAATCCTTCGTGGAGGCCCAGTCCGGATTGGTGGATCACATGTCTACGAAATAACTCTCGGGCCTGTTGGTTACCTCACAATATTTTCGTTCACCGAAAAGGGAATGATAATTACGTAGGGTACATAATTATGTTTATACAAGAAACACATTGGTACGTGCCCCCACTGGGATTCTTATTGGCAACTCTCTGCTTTTTTTATATTACTAAGTGACGAATCGAGCAAGTCGTTCACCTGATGGTAAGCACTACGCCTGCCCATAACAGCTACAGTGCCACCCAGAACTTTCCCTTACAAAATCTTGTGCGGCACTACACTGCGCTTGTCACCCTGAGACATCGGTTTTAAAGTCTCATACGCCCTGTAATTTTCTCAAGTTTCTGTACTTGTTTGCAGCGTAAAGTTAATACATACCTAATGATATCTTAATACCTTAGTACCAATAGTGTTTGTATATAATTCTGTATCATAGATATTTTATTAGCATATAAAAGTTTCTATGAATATTTGAAAGACAGTGTACTAAAGAAATTGTAGACACTTTGTTGTAATTAAGTAGGTATCTTATGACTCGTCTATAGATATATTGCCCCAATGAGTTACATAATTTTCCACTCCACCTGCATGTATTTAGTAATTGTTATCATTGTATAATCACGTCCAACCTTAGCCGGATTGAGGAGGTACCTACCTACTAGGTACATTATTATTTAAAACACTATACTTGTCTATGGATAAATTTAAAGTAGTAGGTAGGTATTATCAAAGCACTTAAAGAGTTAGTGGAGTTTCCCTTTCCTATGCGAGATTCAGGCATGAATCACCACTTCAAACTCAAACCATAATTAATTTAGTAAATCATATTTGACTTTTTTTTATTTTCTCTATGTTACTTATCTGAGATTTAAGTGTTTGCCTTGTAAAAGTGCATTATTTTTGCCTACTTGCAGTAAATGATTAGAGTTTGATGTTGTGACTAGACAGAAGACACATCAAGAGGTAAAAATTAGCAAGGACCTTGAAAAAGGGATTATAGACAATAATTAAAACCACGTAGGTTACGATAGTAACCATGTATTATCTTTATCAACGCCACGTGGTCCTTAGTAGCGATATCTGAAAAGATTTTGACCGCTTGTAAAACAATATTCTTCGGCTCTATACAAATTGTCCTGAATCGTTTCGGAATATCGAATTATGACTTAGAAGATTAAAAAACTAAAAGTCACGCTTTAACAGCAAACCGAACTAAAATGTATAAATATAACGTTTTTTCTTTTTTTTTAACTAATATTTAAATCTTTATGTTTTTATTATAGTAGATATTATTGTGTATGATTTTTAACTTATATTTTTATTTTATTATTGTATTATCTTTGGTCCTTGATAAGTTTGCGAAGTTTTGAAGCGGGTGAAAATCACGTTTAAAGATTTCGTTACGTAGATACATACCAAGCTAATAAAAGCGTGTTAAAAATAGCGGTCCGAGTATGGAATAATTCAGCTCATATTATTACTTACAGCATCTGAGACCATTTGCTGTCGCGCCACGGTTCGAATGCCAGCGCCTGTGCTGCTAGCTGGTTGCTCCAGTCTTCAGGGTGGCGCACCGCTGCTGCTGCCGACACCCAACTGAAATAACAGTTGTATCGAGTCTGTCAAAATGGGTGGCGTTTGGAAGCACGCGACCGCGACAGGCCTCACATACCTTCTTCACATATTCATTATTTCTACTTTTAGCATTACCAATTATTATTGTGATTAATCATAGACTCTTGATATGAGAGATGTATATTCTCCACATCAATGAGGGTATCAAACTTAAATCAAGTATAAATTGCATCCCACTTTGTTTAAGGCCAAGCAAGCAGATCACACCACGGAGACTGGTTGAGGATATTTTAATGGTGTATCATTTCATTTTATGTGATAATTCGAACTGCATATAAACACCATAGAAAATTGAGCAGAATGGTAGTGGCCTAAATATCCCGAACTCCTGACTCCTCCTTTCCAAATCGTCACATTGAGGTTCACCGAAATGCGATAGATTCGCCTGGCGTCAGGTATTTGCACGGTGAGTGTATGTCTCCTACTGGCACCAGTCGAGAATCACGTGTCGTATTCCGGACATTCATGGGAAGGTACACTCAAACGGATGTGAGTTGTTACATTGTCAATTTTCATTGTATTTGAAATGAGTCTAACACTGATACAGATTAGATTAGGTGTGCAAGGCATGACCCTCCAAAAGGGTCGTAAATCCATTCCTGTTTACAAAAATACCCGGAGCTCTGTTACAAAAGCTTTGCAAGACAGAACTTCGCAGGACCTTCAACGAGTGGCTGAGCGCCTTTGCTTCATCTGAAATGCTAGCAGGTTCATCGGAAACTCTGAAACTCCTATCACCACGATGTGTCAATTAAGACAGCCATCGCAGGCCACGATGATTGAAACTTCGACTTTAATATGAACCTACATAAGGTTGAGAGTGACATGCTGGATGGCGTTGTCCCGTTCCCTAGTCAGCAGGCCGTTGTAAATGATCCTCAGCCGCAACTTCGGCTCTAGGACTTGTATCTTCAGGCCGTTGGCACTCCAGCTGCCCGGGTAGTTCTCCCAAGCGCCAACTGCTGCTTCTGGGCTTTCTGAAATAAAAGGTTCTTGATAGGACATCTCTATAGTATAGGCCTCTATATCGTATTGTTTATTTATTCAATATTCATTCGGAATACCAATAGCTATATTAACATAGTAATAATTTGTTGGATAGGTGTTAGGGAGCGAGGTGGTAACGAGATACAAGGAACATTACAACTGGTGAAGAATCACCAATATAGCCAAGTTGTGACTTTCCTTCCTGTAGAAATTAATGCTGTAGGAGAGTGAACTTTGCGGTTAAGTGGAAAGTGCAGAGCGGGCAGTGGGGAAAGTGACGTGGAATCGCAAAAACATCGTTATAAAAGTTTGTACCGATATATACAATACATATTATGTTATAGGCTGGTTACTGAACGCGGTAGGGGCGAGTAGAGTACGTTTTTATGAACAGGCATTCGTAAGCTGTTCAGAAAGCTAGACGGTACTTACGAGGCTGCACATAAGTCGTTCCATCGGGTAGTTTGACATGCACGACAGTTTCAACGAGCGGCTGCCGCGCGCACAGTTTCCTTATCACCAGGAGCACAGCAGTCCCGTCGGGTGATGTGGCTCGGATGGTCGCGGCGTCCCAGCCTTCGCGCTGGCTTGCACGGGCTTCTTCGACGATGGGGTTGGGCCCCAACTGGGCCTTCCAACTACGAACGGCGTAGCGAGCGAATAGCAGCTTTAGGGGATAGTTCCAGCCTGGAGAAGATTCATTTTTATTCTTTTAATTATAAATTTCATTGAGTTAGATTTAATGTGGCATTGTGGTGGTACTATCAATTGAATTCTAATGTCCTGTATAGAGTTACTCACAATAAATTAATCTACCATTTACGTTCATCAATATAGCTATTTTCCATAGACGCTAGTGTGTTTACTATTTACACAACATTAAAATAATTGCATTTGTGCATGTCGCAGACTACTCGTCAAACCAAATTTCTCTTACTTTAACAGTTTCAGAAGGTACTTCCACACTCCACACACACATCCCATATCTCAACGGATCATCCTGCATATTATACTAATGTAGGTACTTAGATATTTGACATTGACCCATGTTTACATAAATTTAGATCTTAATACGTTCACTGCTAAAACACACCTTTTGTGTTAACGTGCCGCGAACACAGCGGCGATACACAGACGTGTGTGTTTTACGCAGCGCTACTATAGTGCGGCTCACACAAACGGCACGCCAGTGCTGGAAAACACACACGGTGTGTGCAGATATGTAACGGTGCCCAAATGTAAAAACCGGTTCAGGAGTCAACGTGTTAAAGATTACGATAATAGATTACTAGTTCCGGATACACGAAATCTAGACGCAATAATTAAACAAAATAAAGAACATAAGCAAGGACGTGCATCAAATGAGTCACACAAGGCCAAATCTTTATCTACGTTATCAATTAGACAAAGTTCATCGATAATGTTTGAACTCACCCGCTTGCTTGTAGTTCCCATGCTTCGGCGCACTTCTTCTGAACAGCAACAAGTAGGCAACGATACCGGAAGTTATCAAACCGGCTTGTAGAAGGACATCGAAAATGTCCATGTTAAACTTTAGCAGAGTCTCTGTACATCTACGACTCCTTCGAGTCTATTGAAACGAGCAAAAACTTCTATAAAACCTAGCGAATGAATAGACGACTGCGCGGCGACAATGCTCGCAGCATAATGATACTTACTCGATATATCTTCGAACTAATCAGTGGGCAAATATAATTACTATCCGTTGGTAACAATCAAGTAGGTACGAATTATATTAATATCTCACGTAAATGTAGATGACGGCCAGATAAATAAACATTATAGAACTTGCCCTTGGATACCTGCCTACTTATCTGAAGGCGGATTTATTATGTATTTCAAAGTTAAAATAAATATATGAATTATTTAATTACTTCAACTTATGTTATTATTTCCCTTAATCTTGAGTTTCACTAATATTATGTTATCACGTATTATCGAAAAAGATTGTGTTGTTTGTTGTGTATTGTTGATTGTTGCTGTGTTGTTGATTGTTTAGTGTCAAAGTGCAGTTCTATATAAGATTGCATGCAGTAAACATCGTATCACGTATTGTTTCAAATTAATCAGATACCTTGGTATTAGGTAGGTACTACGTATATCAATATCCAATTTATGATTCATTCCTTTCTCTTCTTTTGACGCTATGGGGTTATAAATCACTTTGGTATTTTTTACCTGACTGCGCGACGCAAAGGAAGGTACTGTGTTTGTCAGAGTATGTATGTTTGTTTCTATATGGTTATTTCTTTTTGTTATTCTTGTAGTACCGTAACATGAACAGGTTGCGCTATTTTAATCACCTATGAAGCTACATTCAGACAGAATCCTGGGCTCCCAAGATACAGGTGGTGGCCAATATGGGGCCCACAGTAAATTTCTTAATCAATAATAGTAATACCTAAGATAAATATTTACATTCTAACTCACACCAACCAGTTTTAGAAATATATTTTTTTTTACTTTACGTAACTCAAAGCTGTTAATTAATACGACCTACCTACACCTACTTAATACCGATTTACATTTTCTATTTAATCTAAGAGCGGTTCGTTCTAAGGTATTGATCTACCTTTTAAAATAAACTCTATTCTAAGTGCCAATCACGTTTGAACTACACATGTTCACATAAACAACAATTTAAAAGGCACTTATGCGACGAGGCCGCGCATCGTAGAGGACAAGGCCATGGGACGCGAATAACGATGTAACTAGCATATAATCTGTACCGAAACTTTACGAGACGTAAACTGTCCACTATTTTGTTTGCTTCCATAGTAACTATGTATTTGGCACGCTCGCTTCTTGTTACTCGAAGCACATAGAAGTTTAGGCTTTGAAAAGTTGAGAGCACCTCGATACACAGGTCATACAGATGGATAAGTATAGGCTTATAATTTACATACAATTCTGACTACTACTATTAGAAAAAAGATCAACCGCCAAGCAGTAGTGTGCAAACATTACTGTGTTCCGGTTTTGAAAGCATTGTTTCCAGCGAAGTTACTGGGCATATGAGACTTTAGAGCCGATGTCTCACGGTGACGAGCGCACTGCATCGCCGCGCAGGGTTATGCAATGCAGGTTTCTGGGTGGTGCTTTGACTGTTATAGGCAGGCGTAGCGCTTACCATCAGGTGAACGACCTGCTCGTCTCGTCACTCAGTGAAATAAAAAAAAAGGAAAAAAAGAGCATCAATCAATCCACATAATTCGGTACCATAGATTTACACCTAAAAGTAACCCCAGTCCAAAAAGTACCAAACACAAAGAATAAACATTTTCCCCTAATCTGTAAAAGAAACAAAAATGCAGGCGTAAACTTAATAAAATAAAACTTGTATCTAGTATTTCTCTATTTTTGTAATAGCAATTTATTTTTTGGAAAGTGCGATTGTTATGGTCTATCCTTTACAAATATTAATTTACATAGTTTATTTTTCTGCTGATTAAATTTCTTGAATCACAAGAAAATTTAAAAAAAGCGTATAAAACATCCTCAAAAAAAATAATATAGATTACAATATTTGTCTAATAATTTAATTAATAGCCTTATTGCAGTTTTAATTGGCGTAATTTATCATCATACATCCATTGAACCATAATTAATAACACCTTTGTCAAATACTATTGTCGTCACTATAGTAATGTTCAAAGAAATGCACCTTTTATAAGAATAAATTAAACAATATAAATAAATCATCGTTTCATTAATCTCAATAACTTGTGAGCATTTCTATGAAATTTTCTCATAGAATTTTACAATGCTAATATATAATATGTAAAGCAGGTTATAGTCTATATTATTATGGTTCTCTAGGACAAAATATTCAATGAGTATATCGGATCACTTGCAGATTTTCGTATAACTCTCTTTATCATGATTCAATTAATTGTAAAACGTAACACTGTGTTCAATAACTAATTTATAAATACGGAACATAATTTAAACACTACTCTGTAATCTATATAAGTACATTACACAGAAAATAGTAAAAATACAAACTTTCAAATAGTAAAAATATAAAAATTTGAGCAAAATCTAAATTGTTAATGCGAAGTATACCGAAAATAATTTTGGATACCGCGTGTTCACTGCAAAAACTGCAAATCCATAAAGAACTCGCGTGGATTTTTTTAAAACCTACCCTTAATAGAATGCTCGAATATGTATTCGAGCATTTATTATTTGTTATATTTAATTGCATGTGCAATTAAATATAAAAACAAACATAAATAAATCAATTAATTAACGAGTAAATAATAATTATATAATTTAAAAACTAATTTCAATAATAATTTCGCTATATACCCACAATAATGCATAATACAATAATCTATATGGGGCACCATGTCAATTCGGTTACCTAGATCTACCTATAGCCACCGTACATATAATATAACTATCATGCGCGAACGCATACAAAACAAATATACACATTTTTTTATATATTATAGTTACATAATCTAAAAATTTTATAATCTTCAATAATCTCTCCAGCACCCATTTAGTCTGACGCGGCCATCTGTAGAGTCGCCTATTTTTACCCGACTACGGGCAAATCCAAAAGAAGGTTATAGTGGAGTAATTACTTAATTAGTCAGGCTGCAGATATAGTAAAGTAGACAAATCTTTTAAACAAGATCAAAATCCCTAAAGGCTTCATCATCTCCACAATAAATACAATTTATAAACTTTTATTAAGGCAAGATTATACCATTCATTCTATCTAAATATACACCATATCTAGATTTAGCTGTGATGAATTTTCTTCTCAAACCATTATATTTAGATTTTCGACATAAATACATTAATTCTAGCTCATTATCAATAATAATTGCTGTAATATTTTCTTTCTAGTTTGCACGTTAATTTGTGTGACACCCTGTAGACATAAAATTGAACACGTTCCCATTGGCGTCGAGGTGTCGTTTACTTTAAAAAATAAGATTTTGAACGCATAAATAAGTATGAGTTTTCGTTGAATGTAAACATAAATGCTCGCTAGGTAGCTACCCTCGGGCTTAAAATCTGTCACCAAACCCTCCATAAGGTTGTTCTAACAGCCATGCTTGAGAGCCAGTCCATCTGAGCATGTTTACTACTTTCGACCACATCATTGTTTAAAGCTGTGGTTTTAAAATAAAAATAAAATTAGTAAAGTATAATCGTTGTATAAAATTTCCTAATATGTAATGACCTCATAAATGCCTCTAATGTAAGCCTCGTTATTGAATTGTAAATAAAAGCCAATCGCTATAAATAGTACACGCTAATTGCATTGTCAGTCTGTAATTAGAAAGTATAAAATTGTTTAAAGTTCACTCTTGCTTCGGCTTTACTGGTTCTAGTTCTTCGGGGTTTTCATCCATGCTGGCAGCGGTGTCGGTGCGAGATTTATCGACTGGGTATAGCCTGAAAATAAAACATTTATTGTTACTACTAGAAGTAAAAGTCCGAGAGGGCTCTTTGAGCAGTTGGCCCCAGTTGATACCAATCGATATTGATATGTCAGAGGCCCTTATGCGGCCCGACAAACTGGCACCAGAGGGCGCCGTTAGTGACATTATTCGATTTATATTCGTCATATTGGTCCTTCCAGCCACTGAACCAGAGTTTAAGTATATTAGAACGCGAGAACGATTTTTTACAACTGAGTCACAGGATCTTTTGTTGCTCGCCTGCCGGTAAATATCATAACAATTATTATTGCAGCCACAAACACTATTTATTACAAAATATCTCTTTGTAATCGGTATCAACTCACCATCTCTGGTATAAGTACACTAAGAAGACGAGATCGTCCCTGAAGCAGGCGACGCGATGCGCTGTCGGCATCGTTATGATGAAGGCGAAGATATCGTCGATGAATGTGTTGAACGCCTTGTACATGAAGGCGCGCCACGGGAGCGCCGCCACGGACCGCAAGCGGTAGTTCACGAACAATTGTGGCAGCATGAATAGGAAGCCGAATGCGTATACTCCGTTGACGACGCTGCGTAGCGCCCAGGAGTACCAACTGTAGAACAATATAGTAAATAAACAACGCGTTTTAGTGCCCAAAAGCTTTGGACAAAGGCTAGTACAGGCGAGGCGATAATTATTTTCGGGAAGAAAAACATGGTCAAACCCACATACATGCTCGAGAATGATTTCGGAGGTATGTGCTCCACCGAAACGGACCCCCAGTGGTTAACATTCCCATGTAAGTTATGTATGTGTATGTGAAAACGATAATTCGGAGCAAGTACTCAATAAACATTATCCTATCTGATGTTACCTCTTATGCGGCTCGTAGATAAGCGAGTAGGCAGCGCCGGCGACGCACAGCGGGTACAGCAGCATGGCGAGGTAGCGCATGGCCTCCGCGTCCGCGCGCGCCGTGCTGCGCTCCGCGGCGTCCGCGTCCGCGCGCCACACGCGCACGCGCCACCCCGCCACGCACACGCGCACGTGCAGGACCTTCGTCACTTTCCATAGCTGCAATACAGATCATTATCCTCTAACTTGCACATTTGCGACAAGAACCCGTGATATCCTCAATATAACATTAATTTATTTATTTATTTATTAATTTATTAAGAGATAACACGTTCTTCTCGAACGAGTTATATTTTTGTATGTGGAGAAAATTTGAAATTATTTGGGACTGACTTATTCTTGAAGCTTTTGTGTTTGTTTGATGGTGGCATCCTCCTTCATGTTCGGAGCCTTGTGAGAGTTTTGGTTTTACTATGCTTTGCATGATTTATGCATTTAGCCCATGTAAAGTATAATTTCTATTTTTTTTTTTAATAGTTCAAATGTCGAATCCCAGACGGTCAAGTAGTCTGTAATCTAGTCAATATCACGAATCAGTAAAATTTTGGATGCCTGTTGGGTTCGGAACTTTTGCCCACACTTGTGTATATTAACAAACCCTTAGTGGTTAATATCCTGCCAACACTTCACATTACCACACAAAAAAACACAGGTATGAGAAAAACATAAGCAATGACACATTTTCAGTAATCCATTAAAACTGGTTGCTACAGTTAAAGAATTTTCTTCAATTTTTACCTCAATGACAGCACTAATCCCGGCTGGAACGAGCACTACCATGGAGGTCTGCTCATCCATCAAGTAGAAAAACACCACGAGCTGAGAGAAGGCGCGCCAGTAGACCGTGCGCGCCGACAGCCCCGCCAGAGAGCGTTTTCGCCTCCAGAACGACACGTCATTTTTGAATGAGAGAAAGTCGAACAGTAGCTGAAAGATACAAAAAGTTACAAGTTAGGAGCTGGAAGATTGATTTAGCTTCACTCATCAGTCAAGTGTCATGTCTTGGTAAGATGTTCAAGCTGTTTGATTACAAACTTGTTATAAGTTATAGATAGATGTTGAATTGTCGATAGAGTTCTTGCAAGATCCTTTTCTAGATATAAAACACTAAAACTTCAACTCCGTGATTTTCATTGGGGGAAGCAATCATGATACCTTTGATAAAGATAATTTTGAAGCTGAACTAAGAGCAGAGTTTACATTTTTTCTTATATAATCAAGTGATAAGTTTGATAAGCACCTACTTCTTATTAAATAGAGGTGGTATGCATATGGTAAAGTAAATCTGTAAGTAATTACGAAGAATTAATACTTACATGACAACTGGCAATCAAAACGGTAGCAGATAACAAATACAGGTTCGTATCTGCAAATATTCCTTTGACATCATCAACATCTTTCTCACTGAACCCAAGAGTCTGTAGTTGTTCCAACGCTAGTCGGACATGTAGCGCCAAACGCATAGAGCCGTAAGTAGCGGGGGCAACATTTACAGTGATGTTGATACCTGTACTACTGCTATTTAGCAGCTGGAGCTGCGAGATCCGCGATTTCAGTACATTGTGTTGTAAAATTGGTAAGAACTTACCACCTCTGAACCTAAAAATTGAGTTCAAATTTATTACAGAGGTTGTGAAGTCTGAACAAAAACAAATAATAATACAATTTTGCTTAGCATGGACGCACATAACAGTCTAAACAATCGGCCGATAGATCTGTTTGGTTTGACACAGTATGTAGATGAATGCAAGTATGCAGTATATTCATACTGATTATAATACAACTGAAATATCAGTTGATCATTTAGTCTGTCGAAGCGAAGGGTCTAAAGGAATGCCACTCTTATGTTGAACCTTTAAGTTTTATATACCTACGCATTCTTATGTCACAGCGCAGTGCAGTGCCACACAAGATTCAGGGTGGCTCTGTAATAGAATAAATTTAATCTTTCTTACCTCATATAAGGATACAACTCGCTAGGTATTTTGTTAGTAGGTAGATTCAAATTGTCAGTGAGAATTGACAATGGTGCGACAGTATACATGTGAGCATAGGGACGAATGCCCTTCTTCAACGGTTTTTGTATATCACCAGTCTGAAAAAATAATTGGGCAAATGATTAATTTAGATAATCATTATTTAAAAACACTATGAGCCCTCTGCAATTTTTTGCTTATTAACTTGTAGGATGGTCACGGATCCGGCCAAAAAACAATTGAAAATACTGTTGTCCTTGTAAATGCAGTATGCGGAGATTAAACTTACATTTTGTTGCAGTAAATTGAATGTTTCAGCTTGTGGCTCAGCGTATCTGACTAAAGGCAGCGTGTGAACAGATTCTGAGCGATATATATCTTCAAAGTCCTTATACAGTCGCCCATCATCCAACAGTGCTGCGTGCATGTACAATGTTCCATTGTTGCGTGTTTTCCGAGGAATTCTCAACGTAACATCACTAGAGAACGAGAAATGCATTAATCACTCGTGTTCTTCACTTTGTGAGATATGCGACCGCAACATTGAATTTAAATTATTTATAGAACGGACGTCTGATAATTTACTGCATTATTATGGTATGTTTAATCAATTTATAGGCTAGAATGTTGATGCTTTTACTCACAAGGTAGCTGGATTCCGATAGTCAAAATTCAAAGAAGTATGCACTTTTGTTACAGCTTCAGACAAGGAACCGTCGAAATAAGGTTGTTGTTTAATAGAAGTAAAGATTACAAGATGCTGTACTGGATTAGA
Source organism: Campaea margaritaria (assembly GCA_912999815.1). Lineage (NCBI taxonomy): Eukaryota > Metazoa > Arthropoda > Insecta > Lepidoptera > Geometridae > Campaea > Campaea margaritaria. Next base: position 10,072,906 of record OU538789.1, on the reverse strand, counting down.
GGCTAAATACGAGGTACAACATCTCTCGCCACGACTGCAGTCTGGCGGTATAAATATTTCAGCTAAAGTCCATATTGTATTTACTACATATACAACAAAAATTAAGGAGAAGATCAAACTAACTGATATATATTTCATTACGGACAAGTGTTTGTATAATTTTTTTTATTAAACTTTTCGATTTGTTAAAATTTCAAATCGCGTTTCGTTCGTGTTCAAACTTGAAACTTCAAACTCAAAACATAGTCATTTTTTCTTGTCTTGTCATATTAAGTCATTTATGTATAACTGTCAGCTGTCAATGTCAGTTTTCAGACACCAAAGGCCTCATATTTTTTAATTTTATCCGTATAAAATCGTTAGTCATGTGTCGTTGTCGCCGCCCCCACGAAAACGTACAACTGACAACTACGTGTCCCTAGAAAAAAGTATAAGTAATTCATTCGTGCTATTCTGCCCGCTTCACATTAAAGTCACATTGCTGATGCGATGTCATGCAAAACAAGCTACACGAACACATGTGTGAATGTCTTTTGTGTTCTTGTGGTAAATTCGATTCGAGTCTGAATGTCTGAGAATGTCTCCGACGAAAGATATGAGTAAATGTCGATGAATGAATAATGTCGTGAATTCGTGATGTTAATGTGGAGCGGGCTTATGACACTGTATAAAAAAAGCAGATTATACTACCTCAGTGCTGCCAGAAACTGTTATAATTTTGAAACTCCCATTGTAAAAGAAAAATTGGTACGTTTCACAGACATTTTTATTGCAACATTATCATCATTCATGGACGACTGCATGGGAACGTAATAAATCGGTGTTTCCTTGGAAATAATATCGATGTTTTGTTAAATTCCAAGATTCTAAAAGGTAATTGGCCCTACTTTCACGCGATGATATATTTTCAAGTTATCGTCAAGAATTTTCCAAGAGCCTATGTGGCAGTGTTTTGACACTTGATTGACTTGACATTGTACCTCTAATATTTTGTTTATATTTCAGCATGGAACTTGTTTGGACTTCGGGACTACATTCCTAGACAAATTCACAAAAAATGATAGCATCAAGGGAGAATATGCGTCAGTCATTCAGTGGCAATGGATGTTAAAGATTTGAGGACGGAGACTGCTCTGAGCGAACGCAACAACGATGGCAGTAAGTACACTCAGGGTGGCATCGCACCCCAGTGCAGTAGAAGTAAGTCGTATCAAGATATCGGATCTAATTCATTGGCTAAAACGGAACCGACACCGGTTCGGCCATGCGCCGTCATCGGGCCCGACCGAATCGTGCCTCAGCCCTCTTCAACAGACGCGTTTCTAAAAAAAGGCCCATCAGATCTGTGGCCTAGCCCTGACAGCATATATCGCCGTCCACCCGAGTATCCTCACAAAATACTCAACAATCAAAACCCATCAAGAAACATATCGCCGAGACAAACATTCCAAGAAAATATGCAGCGCATTATGGTGCCACCCACTTACAATGCAGTCAGACATAGTGATGAAGCAAATTTTAGTCATATTCAAGACAGAAATGTTGTGATAACAAAAAGTGCTAAACCAAACATGGCCCCAGAGGCTAAATACTGTGATGTGCCTTATCCTGTAAACGCTTTAACAAACGAACCTAAGAATGTTAGGGACACAGAAATGTATGTGCCTAGTGTAAACTCAACCTTAACACGAACTGCTCCACATGGCTGGCCTCCAGGTAGTGTTGTACATCCTTCGAGGACATTTGGTGCTCATGAACTATACCAATATCCACAATACCCAAGCTGTGCAGGCCAGAGGCCTCCAGTCATTCCAATGACGAGGCCTCATAGGACGATTCAAGATGAAGCGTATCCATATCCTGATCATTACTTTCAAGATGCAAGTGCTCGTTTCAAACCATACCCACCTGTGAAAGAGCGGCATCAACAACCGAGGTATGAGTATATTGGTAACTATCCAACCCAATTCCATCCTCAATCTGCGTTACAACCTCATAAATATGACATCTCTAAACCTGGCCAGCCTCATCCATATCCTGTGTATCCACATCTAAAATATTTAGATAGCAGAGTTCCTGAGCCTACCATGGAAGCGTATCAAAGATCAACGAACCAGCAACCTCATTATAACATGCAATTCCGTAACCAAGTCATTCATCCAACCTATGCACCGGTGGCTGGTAGTAGTAGTAGCTCACAAAACAAGGTGCATCCGTATCTACCAGATGGATCTGTTAAATCTATAGCTTCAAATAAGTTGCCATATGACAGCAGTAGTAAAATGTTTATGGATTACGAAAATTCAAGAAATAAATCATATCCAATGGCTGATAGTTACTTTGTCAATGAAATGGGTAGGGTTCACTCAGTCAAAAATCATATGGTAATGCCAAATTATGCATCCATCGGAGTGCATTCGATCCCCTCCCAACCTTATTATAGAAAAGACAACTCTCAAATGAAACCCTTTGAATATATGCCACACTATAGAAATTTTGACCCTTCTATCAACAACAATACTATGATGCGACATGCACCGCTGTTTTCACCAAACACTTTGGCTATATCTCCAACTGACTCCAATACCAGCATTGACACTTCTCAAACACATGGAACTTCCCAAGAAGATTGTGGCTATGCGAGTCAATCATCTACGACCAGTGTGAGAAGTGTTGATTCGGGCATGTACAGACTACCTCATGAATATTATAAAAGGTATGACTTTAGATACGGCCCTATTGTTGGTAACTCACCACTACACTCACTTAGTAAACCTAATTTCAATTCTAATAGTGGAAATTCTAAAGAAAAACAGAGTAAAATTGATGTTAGGCAATTTTTCCAAATGTGGAAGGATGGTGAAGAAGAGAATGCTGACAATAATAACTCTAAAGAGATTGTTATTGAAACTGGTTCTAGTGACACAAGTTACTCGAAACATGTCGGCAATCAAGATCAACTGTATGTACTCGGATTAGTCAATGTACCAAGTGAAGAACTTGGCAAATATGAACACATTCAAAAGATTTCTAAACTACCTGAAAACATAAAAGGCTACAACAACTTAGAATTGTTGAGTCAGTTTGAAGAAGCAATTGAATCTTCTAACACAAATGGTTTTAAATCTATTCCCAAAGAATACCAAAAGCCATTAAAAAACATTTCACCAAAACAGTTGCTTGAAACTTTGCCAAGACCAGTTTCACCTCTTGATGTAGAATCAAAAATAAGTCAATCTGTTATTCATAAAGAAGTGGGTTGCAACTTTGAAATTAGACCCTGCAGTCCACAAATGTTAAATGTTGAAGTAGCCGCACCAGCTAAAAATGTTTTAGGCGAAAGAGCTATAGAGAAAGTTACAAACCCACTTTCCAAAATAGTAAAATCTCCAAAACCCATAAAACCTGATGAAAACATAAACTGTCATACAATAAACCAGCAAGAAAAAGCTTTTGATATTAATGACAATCCGAGCTGTAAAATGATAAAAAGTCCATACACTACAAATAATATGGAATCTGTCAAAACAAATTACAATTTGCAAGATTTAGAAATAAACTCTGGTGTATGTTTAGCCTCTTTGCCTCGTTTAGATAACGAAATTGAGTTGAATTTCCCCGAGGTAAACCAACAATTTATAAACGCCAATAAAAAAGATGATAATTCTACGAAGACCTGTCCACAAACCAATTTGAAAGGAAATTCTGGTTTATCGGAAAACAAATTGTTTAAGATAGAGTTGGAAAAATGTGAAAATTCTTCAATGGCAGATGAGTCTGAAAAAATATTTACAAAATTAAGTAAATATAGAAAGTTGAAAATAAATCCGGTAGACCATTCTGAAAAGAATCAATTAACAATGGCTGTAAGAACAGACAGTGTTATCATAAAAAATCCTGAAAATATAAAGAATATCGAAGATAAGTTGCTGGAAAATAGTCTTAATGTACCAATGAATTTATCTTCACAATCATCAGTGTGTCATGATTTACCAGAAAAACTAAATGTAATCAAAGATCATGATGTAAATAAAGCACTGGATTTCAGTTTGAATAAATCTGGCAATGACCTTCCTGTCATTGACAGTCAAAAAGATGAGTTAATGAAATCATTGACGATAAATCTTCCACGTCTATCATGTGACACTTGTACAAATCCTAGTGAATCTAGTAATACAGTCACAAACTTAAATGAAAATAATATTATAATTAATTCGAAAAACACCGTTCACGATATGAAATCAGGACTTATTAAAGATATTTGTATGGACAATAATCAAGACTCAACTATGGATGTTGAAGCTAATTTCGAGGAAACGATCAATTCCGTTGATGAGAAAAATTATACACATTCGACAGATTTAGGCAATGCATGTATGGACCCTTTGATATCAGGTGAAAATAAGTCACCTAGAAATAAATATTTATATTGCGACACGGATCACATAAATACCAATACCATTACAGAAATATCTGAAAGTCTACTAACATGCAAAGATAGTGAAAATGTTAGTTATGAAAAACAAAGATGGGCTAAAATAAGTGACAAACACGACGATACGATTGTATCAAATAATATTCCATATGAAGAAAGCCAAACAGAGGATTTTACAGACTGTAGTAATCTTGTATCACCACATAAAGAAATTGTGTCCAAGTATGAAGAAAGCGACGAAATGATGAGCATGTTTGATTCAGAAAGTAACGTTGATAACTTAGTTAATGGCAATGAAATATCCAAAAGTGTTTGTACTCAAAACAATGATGATTTTGAAAATGATGAAATTTCTGCAAGTTTGGAAAAATTGTTTCAAGATAGTAATGACGATACAGTACTCTCCAACCGTGATAATGGTTTATCGGATATTTCAGTTTCTACATCTACACACATTTTAGGTTATCATCAAAGTAAAGAACTGTATTCACCTTGGATTCAAAAACTTTTAACACATACTGAAGGGCAATGTTCTAGGATTGATAGTGAAAGTACCCAAAAAGATTGCATAAATATTTTTTCGAAAGATGAAGAATATTTAAATAAAATTAAAAGAACTACAGATATCATGTTGGAAGTAGAACAATCACAGAAACTAGAAATCGATCAGGTTACTCAGGTAATAGATCAGTTACATTTCATAGAAAAAAAAAAATTAAATGATGAAACATCTGAAGAAATAACTGCAGATGCTGAATTCAAGAATAAAACTGAATCAGATACAATAAAACATCAGTCCGGTGTCGTAACAGACACTATTAAAGAAATTAATGTCTCTCTAAATATCAATAAAAATAAGCCAGAACAGTTACGTTTATTACAAAAAATAACCGAAATTTCAAACGCACCGCAATCATGCTCAGACAACGCATCTAAAGAATCTATCACGAATGCTACCCACCAAACCAATATGGAATATCCAAAGATAAGCAATTTAGATGACAGTAAACAAGAAACATCGCTAGTTTCAAAACTTGTGAAAGAAATAAATGACAAACCTGTGATTTGTTTATCTGCTGAAAACCTAGAAAATAAAACAAAATCAACTTGGATCGAAACTAACGACGCACAAGAAGAAGCACCTCCATTATGTTATAAACAAAATTATCTTAGAGAACCTGAAAATGTAGTTAAGGAAATCGGAAAGATAAATAATTGCGAAACCTTGTCCAGTTTTATTTCAACTAATTCATCTGAAGACCAAAAAGAAGAAGAACAAAGCGATAAAAGCTTAGCTCAAGATATAAATATGGAAACCAGCACAGATGTAACAACAGAAATACTTGCTTGCAGAAAAAAAATTGTTTCTCAATTTGATAATACAATTCAAGAAGACCCTCTTGAGCCTATCCTCGAAAGCTTGTCCAACAATATTTCCGATAGTAATACCAATGTTTCTGATAATAGTATTGGACACCAATCTGAGGAAAATCAGAGTGAAGAATGTTTTATGGCAGAAGTGATTAAAAGTCCAAATGGTGCCTGTAAAAAAGTAGAAACTTTTGATAGCAACAATGTTGTTTGTAAAAATGATAATATAGCTCAAAAACAGTTAAATGATACCCATCTCAAAACATTGTCGAACTCTGTTAACGATATTAGTATTGATGGAAAAACACAAGAAATTCAAAGTGGAGAATGTTTAACGAAAACTTATGACAGCCAGGAACATGAATTTGATACAATCAATGTTGTTGATAAAAATGAAACATCGAATAATCCTAATCTTGAAAGGTTACCCGACAATGATTCCGATATTTGTACTGGACGTCAAACAGAAGGAAAGAAAAATGTCGAATGTATGGAAGAAATGATTAAAAATTGTGATAGCGTTATAGTTCAAACATCAGAAATATTAATTAACGACAGTGTTATTGGTAAAAATGATAAAGCTAATATAATATCACAAGAAGAATTGCGTAACCCCAATCCCGAAAAATTTACAGAAGGTGATTCTGATAATATGACCGCGCACCCAACTAGTATGCCATTAGTAACGCATAACAGCAGCAATTTAGTTTGTAAACTTGATAATAAAGCTCAAAAAGATTTTCGCGAAATATTGTCCCATAGTATTTCTGATAGTTCCACCGATCACAAAACAGAAGGCATTCAAAATGTGGATGATTCAATTGAAAATTTTAATACTGATTGCAAAGGTGATAGTCTAGCTGATTTAGATTTAAATGATCCAAATGTTGAAAAGTTGTCCAATGGTGTTGTCGATAATTATATCAGAAATGAAATGAAAACTGATCGCAAAGTTGATAATGCAACTGGTTTAGATTTAAATTATCCTAATATTGGACAGTTGTCCGATAGCGGTGTCGATAATTGTATCGAAAATCAAATACAAGATAAAGAAAGTAGACAAAACACGTTGAAAAATGAAAAAATAACCGATTTCGACAGTAACCCAGTTGTATCAAAAGTATGTAATGACAGCCAAAATGGTTATAAACCTGACATTATTATTCAAGATAGCCAACATTCTAACCAATTTAACTCTATCTTGAAAAACTTAACAAACTGTATTTCCGACCAATCGCCTAAACACCATAAAGAAGAAAATAGTTTATCGATCGAAAGTTCTATTGACACAGAAGACGAGGTTTTAATCCCAATCGAAGAGTGTGACACTAATTTAAAAAGTAAATGCTGTGAAGATGTTAAAAATCTCCAAGTTCAGTTAGATGAAGCCAATGCATCAAACTCAAATGAGCAAGACATTTCTACTCACGAATCCGTAAAACGTAGATTACCCCTAAAGAGATCTTTTTCGGATTCTGCTTTAGATATATATACAAATAAAAATACTACTGATAGACCAATCATGGATCACACTTCTTTGATTTGGCCTGCCAAACGTCAAAGATTATATGAATTTGAACGTTCTGAGCAACATCTATTAGATGAAAGTATATGCAACTTAATACATAGCAATCGCAGGAATTCTGTATCGTCGTTCTACAACGAAGAAAATGTCTCCTTTTGTATTTTGATAGACAATGATTGTATTATAACCGAAGAAAATGAAGAAGAAAAAATCTGTTTTGCAGAAATATCAGAAGACTGTATAACAGAAATTAATACTACGAATGAAGAAAATGATGAGAGTGAAGTTATTTGTTGCTCTCAAGAGAACGAGTTAGATTTTTCAGAATCAGTTATTTTGGATTATGAGCATGAAAAATCAATTCAAGAATCTTGGCTTGATGATGTAGCATGTGTGGAAACCGTTGTCAGTGACGATATAGTAGAAGATATAGTTATTAGTACGCAAGTCTCCCCGAGTGGGGCTGAAATACCAGACTGCGATGAATCTGGTATTTACAACTGCGATATAAACGAATTTACAGATGAATTTAAGTCAATGAATGAAGAAACTTTGCCCGATGATGTCTCTAAAATTGTACAGACTCATCATATAGATGTTAATATCATGCTCTATGATAAAAACAGTCAAGATACTGAGCTTTGCAACGGATTGTATACGGATGAACGTTCAGAAAAACATCTTTCAGAATGTAAAAGTCGAGAGAATTCCTCATCACCAAATCACATAGAATCAATATTGTTACCAGACGATACCATAAACTCTAAAATCCCAGAAGAAAAAGAAAACCAATTTTTTGCTAACATACCCATGCAAAATTATGTAAATTGTCCTGGCCCAAACAGAGGAAACGACGAACATTATTTCAGTGCAGAATTAAACCAAACTGGAACCGCTTGCAATATAACACACGACGAAGGAGTGGATTCGTACGAATCCAGTATAGATAACGTATTTAATTTTAAAGAGCATGATGAAGGTTTTAATTATACGACATCCAGTTCCCCTGAAGTGTCTTCAACAACGTCCGAAGAAAAGAGTTCAAGTATATTGCTAAAGATTACAAATTATAATGGATCTAGAGTTTCTGAAGTGAACGAAGTCAGTCATAATAGGCCACGTTGCAAGTTCACAGAAAAAAAAGAGTACTCAGATTCTTACGGAAGTTTTCCGAAACGACCGTTAATAACCAAAGCTGCCCAAAAATATATTCCACCATTAAAAGAATCCATAGGTGATCTTAAAGTAAAACTATCTTTGCCTCAGCAAAAACTTTTAAAACTGAAACAGTTAAAATTGTCAAAAAATGAACCAACGGTAAAGAATCATAGTAATACAATTTTAATGATTCCTAAGAAACCAAAGCCTAATTTTGAAGATGTTCTTAAAAATATAGACGAAGTTCAAATTAAGATGCATAAAGAAAAGAGTAAAAAAGTAAGAAATATCGTACCCAAAGTAGTTATTAAGAAAAATGTAAATGGTTCACACTATACTAGCTCATCAAATAAAGATACGTTCAATCCCGACTTGACAGGGAGGAAATGGCAACCTTGGGTGTTCCTTGAGAAGAACCATTTCATTGACAAAATGGCTATTAGGAATAATACAAGAGCCATTTTCAATCATAGAAAAAATACATACGTTTTGGCCGAGAAATTCAAAAAGTATAAATCTGTCGGTAACTGTAGCGCGAAGTTTGTAATATCACAGCCCAAAACGGGCGGCTCGTCCAAAGGACAACTTAAATACACAATAAGACTAAAACATACTTATTGATGTATGGAGATACATAATATATGTACCTCTCATTTTGTTCGCTTCATTGCGAACATAATCAATACTTAATGGATCCCACCCCGAAAATAAGGTCTCTGTTTATCATTCCTATGTCCTTGATAAGTTTTATATTTAGTTACCCGTGTTAGTTCGCGATATAGTTTGTAGAGAAAGAAGCCAAATTCAATATACCTAAGTGTGATATGAAAAAAAGACAAAGAGTTAATTGCATTGTAAAACTTAGGATTTGATCTGATTTTGTTACAATGTTTCAAAGTTTATTCGAATTGTTTTACTATTCATTCCATTTTTATTAAATTATGTTATTATATTTATAATTGCACAGCACGTCATGTAATTATTTATAGTGTGTAGTAGCTAAGTAAATTATACTTACGTTTGTCTTAGATAACTTAGTAAAATATTAATTAGAATAATAGGTTTTTGTGTGGCCTTCTGTTGGCACGTTGGTACAACACAAATGTTTTGTTAATTTGGTGCTCACGATGATAATTTATCAACAGCAATCAGCATGGATAAATATATTGAAATTATATGATTATTCTTCAGGTGTATCAATTGGGATAAACCTGAATTTGTACCTATTTCTTGTTTCAAAAGACAATTAATTTGTGAGTGTTCAATAAGGCTTGATGATATTTGGTTTTAAAAATCAAAATATACCATGTAGATACCATAATATTGTAATAAAAATTTACTGTTTGCTCATATTATTGTATAGAAAACGTTTATTGTCAAAAAACTGTGTAGGTACAAATAAAAATTGAGGTCCTAAAATTTTAAAAAGTTCCAACAGCCTGTTCATTTCGAACATACAATATTTTAAACATGTAATAACATTTTACAAAATTTACAATCAGAGATCATAGTAGCAAACAAACTTCAATATCAAGTATTAAAATATTCTTCTAAATTATAAAAAGTCTGAGTCATAAGTCCTTATGCACTTAAACCGTGCATTATAATAGTATACACTGATGGTGATGAATGAGTTGAAAGTACAAAAAGAAAACAGTATCATATCATCATCAGGACTTAATATATTTTCGAAACATACATTATATATCTGTTTCATATTTTTTGTTTGCTATATTGTTGTATGTAGAATCAAAACGTTATACGTAGGTAATAAAATTAAACCGTGAAATAAGCAAAGCCAATACTCATAAATAACAGATTGAGGAATGAAAATGAACTGTTCCGTTTTAAAAATAAGAGCCTAAAAATTTTGTGGATGATAAAATCGGATTATAAATCCTCCATGGCCGTCTCCCGCGGGGGGAAGGATTATTTTCCTGAAATTTCCCAAACCAAATCGAGCTATATTGTGGGGTTATAGGGAACTACCAGTTTAAAATCAATTTGGAGCCTCTGAATATGATTTCTGTAGCACAACTAGGTACATCTTTGTCTATTTATCTTAAGTGAGGCAAATTTGAAAGCACTAAAATAAGCTTTTTAGGTGATTGAATGTAAATATTTTAGTGATGGGTTTGGAGACATTACATGTCTGTTTCATTATTACCGTCAACAGCCTTATTCAGTCAAGTATTTGGTATTGGCCTCCATTTTTTTTAGGACGGGACTTTCTGACGGCGTTCGACTGTTTGTCATATGAGACAAATACTAGCATGGGATCGCCACGATACGATAACTATGCATTATCGAGGGTCACGACTGACGCGACGCGTGTTTCCATACTATATTTTCTATTTCCATGTCGTCCATGCATTTCACAAACCACACCAAACGTCCACAAGGTGCAGTTTTGCTAACCTCGACCTCTTTCAATCGTGAAGCACGCGTTAACATTATATTGTAGACTGTAAAGTCGCCCGAAAAATACACATCCTGTATCTAATGAATAAGTAACTGTACAATCTGTTCGCCTACTGTGCCTTGAATATTATCATGCTGATATTACACTAAACCAAATAATAATATATTGGTATATACTATAATAGATGTTATTTGTTAACTTTATGAATTTTTGGCCATTTTGAAAATATATATTTATTGATCTCATTACCAAGGCACTCACCGTTTCGTATCTGCCTGTTCGTGCCTATTAATGTTTTAAATATGTACACTATTTTTATATCATGTACAGGGTGTTCATAAAATATACCAAATATATGCTTTTATGTCCTGCATGCGCGCATGCAGGCACTACATATTTGCCTTTGTAGTTAGTAAATAGAGTACCTAATTTGTATAAATATCTATTTTTAATTAACCTACCTACTTTTATTTAAGTTGGATGTCCTCATTGACAGGACAGTAACTATTTAGTAAGCTAGATGTTTAATTTTAGAGTTGTAAACATTATTGAGTGTTGTGTATAAATGTAATAATTTTATAGACATGTATTGAATGTACAAAAAAAAACATAAAATCATAGTCCAGTGAATTGGACCATAAAAGTGATAGAAAAATTTTCCGGGGTTCAGTGACACATACTCGACATTTCGACTAGATTACCGTTCTTGGTTTCCGAATCCAGCGAATCCATACAAAGTCTATAAATATTCAGTAAGGAAAATATTTATACGTTTGCAACACGACAGGCTTTGTAGCGATTTGCTACATTCGGAAGGCAAGCACGGAAATCGAATCGGAATTTCGAGTAAAAGCGACTGGCCGTATAGTGTAAGCCAAGAGTTATATTTTTTAATACCTACACAAACCTTATAATATAAGTATACCCCTTTGTGTAGGCTGCAGTCCATTCCACGATACAATCTCTACACTTAAAGATAGTTTAGTGAATGAGTGAGTTATTGTCGCAGAGATTTTATCGCGATACCCATAAAGCCTGATGACTGATATCTATTTATGATAATGATAATTATTTGTAATTTGTTTTACCTTTATAGTTTTACATACTCTGTATGTTTGTTACGCACTATTGAGTGGGTTGTCATTATATTTTTCTTGCACATGTTGGCCATTGTTGTAATTTTAAGTGAATCGGTATATTTACTGCGGTTAAAATATTTTGTAAGGGTTATGGAACTTTATTTGTAATAGTACCTAAGAATTATATTTGTGGTAAATTTAAATGTTATAGCATATTCTATGCGAGTAACCATCGTGATAGAGTTCTAAAGCAAATGTTACAATCTGTCAATTGACTGTTGAGCGTGCAGAGTGACCTTATTGTTGATATGTTGACACACTGGTAATGTTTTTGAGTGGAACTTAATTAAAAACTGTTTTAAAGTTGACCAAATAAATGTGTTCTCAATAAAACTCTTGGTTATTTTTATTTTATTTAAATAAGTTTATTTCAGGCAGGTATGTTCACTTTGACAGCTTCTTGTCGGATGGCACTGACCAGCTCTTGGTTAACCAGGAACACGAATCGTAGACCCGCAATCTGTATCAGAGAAGTAAGTAAATTAGTAGATGAAATGTCATTTCGTTCGACTTAGGTATAAATTATACCTAAGTCGGACCAAATCGCATAATTATACCGTATAATGGTAAAAAAATCAGTTAACGTTCTACCGATCTGCAATTATCTTAAAAATGTGCCGCAGATTCGCTGAAGTCTCGTCAAATTCACTCCAGTAATTCTCGAGTTAAAAAGTTTTTATGATGAAGGCACCAACTCTTTTGTTTCAAATATAAGTTTATACCTATGATGTTTCGAGGCACCGTCGGCCTTAGAAATAGCTGAACATCTCATAATTTTCAATTTAGCTTTACGTACGAAATATACTCAAATTTCACATAAATTTTAAATTAAAGATGTTCAGCGACTTTCGTTGCGAACCTTACAAAGTTTTTTAAACATCCTAACTATTCTAAATGCGCATGTCATTGATAATTTCCATTGTGTTTGAAATAATACAAGAAATAATATAACATACAAACATCAATAATATAAAAAATAAGTAATAGATGTAAAAAGAACACTACACAAATACAATTAAAAAAAAAAAATACATGTCAACCACCAAAACAATATCCTAACTAATATAAATGCGAATGTGAGTTTGTTGGTTTGTTACGCTTTCACGTCTAAACCACTGAAGCGCATTTAAAAATTATTTCACCAATGGAAAGCTACATTATCAGCGAGTAACATAGGCTATATTTTATCCCCGTATTCTCACGGCCACGGGAACTACGCGGGTGAAACCCCGGGGCGCAGCAAGTCTATAAAGACAAAGTTTTCACTAAGTGCCTTTCTAAAAATTTGGCTGAGAACACTACTAATGAGTAAGAAACTAAACGATTTAGACACGGTTTTTTCACCAACACATTCGTTAGCCAGATATACAAAAGCAGACTCACAGGGTGTTCATGGAAGCAAATCGAAATAAAACAAACTCTATACAGTCTTCGACTTGATAACATCGGGCGCGCGAAAACATCATTAACATAACCGAGGTTAATTTGAATTTAGTTCAAAATCAAGGTTTGAATTACACGCAGCACACAATTGAAGAATGGGTAATGAGCATGTCTATTTAGTTTAGCTACGTGTTTACCTCGATCACGCTATTGTGGTTGAGTTTGACTTTGTTCCCCTGCAGGATAGGACGGCCGTCGACGAATATGGGCCGTTTGCCCTCTGAAGACATGAAGAAGTCGCCAGTGTTCCTGAGACGGATGGTTGCCTGCTTCCGAGACACCCTAGCCGCTGGTCCTTCGAGGCTCAAGTCTACGTCAATGTTCTGGTCGCGAGAGCTTCTCCCCACGGCAATCTATAGAGGACGGAAATTGGTTTAAGTTATTGTTCGAAAGGAATCTAATAACTTATCTGAAATAAAGCCTCAGTCCTAGTGTTGTTTTTGTGCAAATCGCAGCTATCATAGAATGTGGTTAACGGAAATAGTGTTTTAATTACACCTATGCATCTAAATTAATTAACAACGGTAATGCAACTGATCACAACGCAAATGCGTGAAACGCATTGATTTATTGCGTGTGTGGCATGATACCTATATTGCTTCTAAAACAACAGACAGCTTCAAATAGTTGGACAGACAGCTGAGGTGGGGCGTGGCATCGGGAAAAGGTGGATTTCTTTGCAATAGTTTCAATGATTTGCTTTGTCAGTGCAATAAACAGAATAATTAAAGAAACCTTTAGAAAATGGCGGCCGTTTAATTGTTTTTGCCGGACTGCCCAGAAGAACGGTTGTGTTTATCGGTCATAAAACGGTCGTCCTACACTTCTACAGCCTAAATGGCTTGATAGATAAATGGAAAAACCGTTGGATTCATCTTAATCTGGAGACATTAAAGGATTAATGTCAAAAAAGCAACATGGCCGCTGTATGCGGCCATATTTGATTTCCGACGAGTTGCAAAATTACGAGTGAAGTGACAATGACGTTATATATCTAAACGAATATACCAACTCTTTGCCAAACTAATACGTTTACGCAGTACGATGAAAACTAAAAAAGATATTAATTAAAATCAATAAACCTGACTGCCAACAAACCTAAAAGTAAGCAAACAAGCTTTTCTAACTGCAATTTCTACGATTCCATTTCACATGCTACATTATGAATGTATATCTCTTGGATGCCTTTTTTCAGTTTTATTGGCAGTCGGCTTTTATTAATTTCTTAGATACTCCCCATAATTTAATACAATACGTTTGTTGGTGCGAATGATGCAAGCTTTTTAAGTCACGTCACTCAAAAATGTAATTCATGAATAACTAATTGTATGACCACTATGAATCAAAAAAAACTAAGAAAGTATTAAACACTCGTTTTATCACATTTCCAACTGTGACAAAACAAAACGATTGTTATTTGGTTCCTAAAATTAAAATTTCATTCGTATCAAATTATAATGCAATCGTGATTAGGTAAAAGCGAATTTTTTAAGCGATAGTTTTTGAAATGTCACCATTAAAATATTTGAGTCATAAACAAAAATATACTTCGATAGTGTTAGGCTGTACGTACTCATGTAACATAACTAACAGCTCCATTGAGTAGATATTTTTAGATGGCAGGTTGTGAAAAATAAATATTTTTGGACAAATTAACCGAATGTTAAAGTAAATAGTAGGTAGGTAAGTACACATTCGTCATCGTTCGCATTTCTTTACTAATTATACTGTCGTAACGTAGCGTATATACAGCTGTTAGTGGATACGGTTAATACAGAATAATCGAACACTTCAAGCGATCCCGTCAACCTTCGATAACACATCGACTATACTCATAATAATGGTAGAAGAGAAAAGCCACGCTTTCACATAGATAAGGGAACGCAATCGCAGGAAATAACAGTTAATCAAAGGAAAAAAGAACACGTTTTTCGCATAAATCGACAGCGATACTTAAAATACAATCGTATACTGCATAGACCAATGTTAATTGAGTTTGTTACAGCGCGGTCCACGTCAGAACTGAAACTTAACTAACCGAGTCGGGTAAGTGTATACCTGTGTAACTAAAATGTTGACTAATACTTACTCTTTCAAGCTTGACGGCGACGGCCACATTTAAAATAAAAGTGTCAAATCGTATATGTACTACAAGTGGGCGTTTTAAATAATGGCTTCAAATTCAATTCAACTATTGCGAGGATAGTGGATACTGCCGCCATAAGGCAACTGGTGTAGGTAGAGTCAGCAACCTCACAGACATAATTCTATTTTAAAATTAACATGTACCCGATAAAAGCCTGGCGTTCTTTCTTCATTGTACCGATACCAAACACATTTATAGATATTTCGTGAACTTTTTATCTAATTAAAAAAAAATAGGAAACTTACGTTTGATAAGAAACCAATAAGAGTTATTTTCAGTTTAGCCAAGGATTATTGAAATTTCCAATAAAAAGTAATTGTGCTTCTTACTAACACTTAATTAACAGATGGTACCGTATGAGACTGTCCGTACTAGCATAGGTATATTAGTATTACTAACAACAATACCAGATAGTGTTGTTGACACATTAATTGAACAGATAAGGTTTATCAGCTGTGCACACGACATACCTACATAGGTCGTTGTTGGCAATACAACGATCATATTTACTGCTAGTGTATCGCTAGCTGCTCGCATCGATACGTTCTGTTTCTTTAACCTTGTCTGATCAACTGTTGTAGTAGTTATTTCATTAGTTTCAGTTCAACATTTGTTTAGCTTATTTTAGCTGGGTTTTCAAGGTACAAGACCGTATGAGCTAGAACCCTTGGCAGCACTCTGCTACGTGCGTAATTTCTACGAAGTAGCGCCAGAAATGCCTTCATTTCTGTTCGATGCCGTAGACGTAGGCCGAAGCCGGTACGCCGCTGTGGGTCTTCGCTCAATAATGTGGCGCTATCGAATGGTGGACCTACGTATCCTATATTTATAATGATGAATCGCACCGCACTTGTGCCATTATCCTTATCCTTAGATATGGCCGCGTCATCGGCAAGCAAATAACATGTATGGAAACAGTGTTTCACATACACACAGATATATTTATAATGATATATTATTCAGTATCCTCATTCCTCATCTATAATATATTATATAGTCCTCTGCAGTGAACAAAAAAGTGAAAAAAAAATACAAAAAGTCTAGAAGAGACTCAAAATAAAGTTCTGAATAAGAAAATAAATTTTATGAAAACGGTTTATTACCCCTGAAACAATTGCAATGCGATTTTATTGTTTGGTAGCTTAGAATCCGATTTGAGCAAAACATGACACCTAAATCCAATAATTAGAAATCCAGCTTTTGACAAAAACTAACTGTACACGCCACCGGGCTTTGATGGGAAACTTCTTCTACAAAAAAAAACTATAATAAATCTATCTATCTAATCTATCTGCCTATATAAAAAATTCCACCACGAACGAAGCCGCAGGTACAATGCAATTAAATTAATCGTGCGAAAGCTAACCGCAGAGCTCTTCGCCGGTGTCTATTTACTAGTTATTCTTTGGTGTCATAGTGAAACGATGCGGATGGCGACGCAACTAGTCTACAAGGTTTTATACAAAGGAATGCTTAGACACACCCTTAGCAACGGGTGTGAGAAACCGGGGCTGGGGGTCGCTAGTAGCTCCGAATATAATATGCATTGATGAACGCTCCATTAAATACAACCACCTGTGGAAAACGGTGCCGTGGTCAATGCCGACATGCCCAAGGATAGGATTTCAGATCTAAATTGCTGAGCGGCACACGCAACGTTTGGTAACCGATAATATTAACAGTTGAAGTTAGACTTTCAAGTCGATAGAACTAGTCCTTTAGGATTCTGAACTTTGACGGAATAGCTACCAAATAATAATAGCTCTGCACCAGCGTGATGGCGAGGGTTCCGATGACATTTTTGTCTGTGAAACAGAATGTTTGGAATCATAGTCTCGTATTTCCCGCTTCCCTAGATACGGAGTATCCTAATTAGAATAAGGATTTAATGAGGTAATCGGGACGCGTTGTAAAAAGTAAAATGGTTACTTCAACTTTATCGATAGGGTTTAAAACCACGCATTTATTCTGTGCCCGAGTTAAGTCCCTTAAGTTGTGTGTGTGCCTTAAGATACAAATTAGTTTGAACACACACTGGTGAATTTAGTCCACTACACAATATTGCAGTTGGTAACAGTAAAAGGTACCTACTTAATAATCATTTTTCAGACAGCGGACATTTCTAAGAAAAAGTTACCTTGCACCTTTAGTTTAGTAAGCGGGTATAATGGTGACCCAAGGCCGGAATGCTTGGTCTTTTAACTTGCAACCGAAGCATACATATTTGAATATTATGTAAGTAAAGCGAAAGAAGTGTGCGTACCTAATAGAACTCGTTGCTATCTAGAACTAAAGACATCTAGTTGTATAGGAAATATACTTCAACAAACTAGAAAATAGTAATAGTGGAATTTTAAGAAGTATTTATTTACCACCATTGGCAATCTGGACACACTATTCCCAAATGGAAGTTGTAAAACAGTACTAAGGTCACCTATAATATCGGTCAAAAGACACTTATTACCGCATGGAGAAAGCTCTACATTTCTCTAACCAAACTTTATTCAAGCTTGAATTTCGAAGTTCTCAACCAGCAATAGAAATTACTTAATGGCCGGTTGGTTTGACGAACAATCTCGAGTGAGGATTTATCAGTAACGTAACATACCCACCCTCTACTCATAAATTGTTTGTAAAAACTGGCAAACTTCATTATAATGAAGCTGTAATGGATAAAAAGTCTGTATAATAAAGATAAATTGAAAAAAAAAAAAAATGCTCTAGGAGACTTAAAATTGGCCAAGTATGACTTTTTGAAAACGGTTTCTGTTGTTTTTGGCATCACGTAAAAATTGCTAAACCGATTGCAAAGCAGTTTTCACAGTTTGGTCGCTTAAATTCTGACTCGTGGTATTCATGATAAATCCAATTAGCAGACGCAGAGATTCTGATTAAAGAAAAACTGTTTGAAGGTACTTACTTACCTCTATTGACTAGTATCGGAAAATTTTCGAATCCGATTACGCCGAAATCATTGCCGATCTGGCGCATTCGAAAAACGACTTTCAGATAGTAATTATAAATAACGTTTTACGAATGCGTAGGTTCGGGAATGAATTCGTCAGATTCGGATTACAAAACTTTCAAACACTTCCGAATAGGTCCACCGGCATATACCACCGGGCTTTAAGGGGAAACTATGTTCTAATATCGGTATAAAAAAATACCACCGAGAACCAAGTGGCAGGTAATGACTAGTTGATGAATAGTATAAAAAATTTGTTATCAAGTAGATATTACTTATCGCCGTGACAGATTAACATAATAATAATGATAAAGATTACAACAAGGGCCATGTCAATTTTATTGTCACGAGTATTGCTTGTCAACCGTTTTATAAAAAATACTGATTAAACAACGCGTTACAGCGATTTAATAGGTTTTAACACATTTCATTATGTAAATAGACATTCTTAGCTGTTTGTTTGTAGTTCGGTGCGCTTGTAACCGGAGAGTCGAGCCCTGTTCCGCCAACTGCGTAATAATGCAAATTTTGAGACAAGCGCGCGCACGTCATTGTCACTTCCCATCACGTGATATCGTGGCGAAACGTTTACATAGTTAAATGTTCAAACCGTAACGCAAAGTCCTCCAGTCTTTTAAGCATCTCCGTTGAAATGACCGTCCCTCAGCCTCTTCAATGAGGTTTCAACAAAGGCTGGGGGACTTTCGCGCTGTGACCCCTTCGAAGCGCACGACTGTGCGCGCCAGGCTTTCGTGTCATGACAAAAATAATTTGCGGTTACAGTACAGCGGATAAATGGTAGGTCTAAAAATAAACACCCTCGACAGCAATAAATTACGTTCCAGATGACTTGACATAATGTATCTACATAATGCGCTTCCATAATAATTTAGCAGGAAACAGCGGATTTTGACTATACCACTCTGAAACATATTGAACGTAATAATAGTCGAGAGATTTACTCGATATCAGCCTGTATTTTAAAAATATGTAGTCAAGTCAAGGATAAAACGGATTGTCTAAATCAAATTAAATCTTGGAAAATACCGAAAGACCCAATATAGCAGACATATTTTTGTGGATGGTCAAATCGAGCAAAGTTTTTTATTTTTTATTTGACTGAGCGACGAGACGAGCAAATCGTTCACCTAATGGTAAGCGCTACGCCTGCCCACAACAGTAACAGTGCCACCCAGAACATTGCATTGCATAATCTTGCGCGGCACTGCACTGCACTCGCCACCCTGAGAGATCGGCTCTAAACTCTCATTTATGCCCAGTAATTTAGCTGGAAACAGTGGCCTTCAAGTCGGAACACAGTAATGTTTGCACACTATTGCTTCGCGGATGAATATCTGGCCATGGTACTTCTCTAGGCGGGCTCTTGCAGAAGAGGCCTCCCACTACTATAAGTTACTAAGTTGTAGGCAATAGACAGGGTGTGTGACGCGACGACAACTCTTGATGCAACTTGTTGAGTATCAGATATTCAGAATCGAGAGACAAATCTGGTTGCAAATGCGAACGCCCCTCAGATATCACGTGACAGCAAAGAATCTTCGTCACACGTGAATTCTTCTATTACAAGAACTTTGCATTATAATGCGCAACAAAGTCCACTACAGTCACATCAATTAAAAAGAAAACGTGTTATAAGTGAATGCGTAGAAAAAACAACACAGGTGTAATGAAAATTTGTAAATCATTTGCAGTATGTATTCGATAGCGCAACATTGAAGGAAATTACTAAAAATTAAAAAAAAACTGTTTAATTATTTCGCAAACTTAGTACCAATTTCTTTTTTAACTGTCATTTAGAAACAACCAAACTAGTTGACAAATTCACAAGGATTTTTATCCGAAATCATCTTTACAGTTTTTATAAATAGGTCTGCCCATCTTCATAAACGTACACCTGATGGTGAGCGAGAGCTGAAGCTACCTTTTTAAATAACAGGAACCATGATGACATATCCTACAATATTATAAGATCAGCTTTATAACACTTCAGGGACATTTTGCAGCCAGTTTGAGATTAACTGATTTATCCACCAGACACCACGCTCTGGCCTAGTGTGGGCTGGTGGATGCCTTTATTCTATTAGTATGTAGGTCTAGACTACAGACTCTAGCAGATGCTTTATATATTTTCTATTTACGCTGCCTCTACTAACCTGTATTTATTTATATTGTTCAATTTACTGTTTCATTATTGCATTGGCATAGGACGCCACATTGCTAACACCAGTACTTGCGTTATCAATTTGTTGAGCCAATTAAACAATTTTATCAAATGTATGTGCTTACTCTCTATATTAAAGTGTAAACATGCATATTGCGATAGCGCTTAGATACATTACATACCCAAGCACTGTATTATTGTAGAGATGTAACAATAATAATAATAAGTAATAATATTGTGATGGCAAATAACGCCTCTTTGGTTACGAAAAGATTAGGCACCTAGCTAATCTCTCTTCTTTAATTTTTTTAAAGTAATGAAAAAGTACTATTGTTGTATTGTGTGCGCGTGAATCTGTGATTCGTTGGAGGTAACTTTCGGAGCTCCAGAACCAATAAAAAGTTTTATACCGTTTGGGTGATGATGTCCGTGCTTTGAAAGGTTAAGTCAAATAAGTATGTAAATACCTATTTGTATAGAAAATTGTGCAGTTATAGTCTGTGTCTAGACTCTAGCTAGATAATGAGAGAGAATGTAGGTATAGCCCAGTTTTTGTACTACCAAGCTATCATTCTTTCCTTGCATATATATTTAACGTCTTCGTTTTTATGAATTTATCCTAGAGTACTAAAACCTGTAAATTTAGCACCATAAACACGTATACCTAACTGAAATCGAATCCACTATTTTTTTAGATTTAAGTACCTACCTTAAGGCATTGTAATAAAATCGATAAGGCTTTAGGTATTGGGTACTAATACTAGGTGCAAAGGCTAGCTGCAGGCTCTGCGCATAACAGTAAAGCGGATATTTTGTCGATTCAATTTTACCCAGAACAAGCCTTTAACGCTGTGGTCACGAGCAGTTACATGCGCTGTTTCTCGATGCACTTCGCATTATTTCGCACGTGACGATAGTCGTAAAAACGTTCATAATTATTATACTTTTTATTTGCGCACTTGAATAAAGAGATCTTGAATTGGAATGAGCTATTTTATTCCGTGGGATATTTTATGGTGGGATTCTGCGGATACGAATCTTACTTAGCGAAACGAATAGTCTTTCATTTTTTTAACAATCCATAGGTACTGAATTTAAATCACTGTACTAGATTTTGAGAGTTTCACCCGTTTCGATTACGTACTTACTTTAATTAGTTGTCTGGTAAACTTATTTTTATTGACATTTGCATACGAGCTAAGAGTCAACTCAAGTTATCTCGGGAAATTATAGAATACTAGCAGCGCCTCACGGTTTTACCCGCGATAACTGTTATCAATTTATCACACAGGGACCATACATTTTTATGGGATAAAAAGTATTATATGTTCTATTCCAGTTAACCCGTGAACGTCAGTAAGCTCGTTTCACTGTAGAGTTCAGTGAAATGTCTAAACTAACTCGATTAGCACCTTAGATTGCGCTTACGTTGGTAAAATTACCGTTTTTATTTTAATACATCGCGACGATTCGAGGAACTCACGCTGACCAACTGTACTGTCCTGCTGTAGTTTCACACTACAAAGGGTACCTATACAAAATAAAGTGGTTCACATACCGACGTGAAGTCTCATTAGAAGCTACCTACCAACTATGATCCTTGGTTAGCCTTTCCATGGGCGTCTTTTTCGTGTTTCTTTGCCCCAAGTATGCCTCCGACCTTTTATTTTATGAGCACTCAGTCAGCCTCGTCCAGCTTCAGTCACACGATTAACGTGACACCCCTAATCTTAACCACTTCTGGCATCTCTTTAAATGAGTCGTTCAAATGAAATGGGTCTCCGCTCATATTACGAGTATGAAACGGGATACGACAGGCTTAATTTCAGCGTAATTCTTAGTACTTCTAATCATCGTCGACTCGCTAATGCGGTCATATTGTAACACTCGATTTTAGTTTGCGCAGTCACCACACAGACGGAGCCGTCGCACAGTTCACAAATCGTACTAAATGCCCTAAGTGGAATAAGTGGAGAAACCGTAACCGTGACACTGGTTCTGTGGCACCTGCCATTATTTATTCAGTGCCTATGCCTAGCTATTGTATATCTACAGCTTGCGAGCTACGGCCGGGGTTAACCACTCACTGCTTCATATTTCATACAGCACTGGAACTGTTGAATCGATACCATAGATTAGTAACTAATAACTTTGTGCCATCAATTTGTTTCGAATTGTAGCAGATTACTCTGTTGGAATTTGTAAACGGGAAGAAGCTGTTTTCCTGTTGTTGTATCCCTTATGCACTTATTTTTAAAGAATTATTATCCTGAAGCCAAACATACATACATACCGATTACAATCCGGTTTTCACAGTGGAGTAAACTTGAATCTGATATACGTTGCCAAGGGGTAGAAGTTGATCTATTGATAAAACAGTTTGCAAATACCGCGCCTCATTGGCCGCCAGCGAAACCCGCTTTGGTGTAAAACTGTCTTCTAATATCGAGCCAAAATAAAACCGCAGCGAACTAAGTCGCGGGTTAAACTAACAGCTAGTTATAAATAACAGTAGATACGGAAAGCTGTTGTTTCACTACTTTAATGGATAACCGTTTAGCGGCATAACATCGAGCGCTTCCGTGCTCGGAGGGCATGCTACACCGTCGCTCCCGGTGGTTATGATTGAAAGCAGTTTTAAGTCATGTCAGCGTGACAAACGTTGACACCAGAGAATACCACTCTCTCATTCGAAATCGATTAATTGATCGACTGCGCCTTGGCTTATATACACTATGCCGCCTGTTTTAAGCAGATCGGTGCAGGCTACCACCTCGATTTTAAAATTAAAAGTAAAATAATTATAATTGTTCTTGCCAGAATCTTGTTGCCAGAATTATTAAAACAAAAAAAACAGATATAATGTTACAACTAAACTACTACAACTACTACTGCTCCACAATATCATGACCCGCGACGGGATTGGAGAACTCAAAATATGTTATCATGCCATCTTGATAATTGTCCAACAGGCACTCACGGCCTGGCAATTAGGGTAAGCTCAGCGCTGTATTGCGTGGACTAGTTTCCATAGGGCTGGTTTTCAGAAAACCCCATTTACTCGTTCATTTAATGGCTCACAAAACAGACACTTTTTTTACATCTTCTAGTATTATTTGCTACAACTCAACTGACAGAAGCCGCGCCGGCAATGCCGGCGGGCGGCCATTCGGCCCGGCGCCAGCGGTGCCCGGCCACCGCCCCGTGCCGGCAACAGTGTGTAGGAGACTTTACACGGAAAATAAATTATCCTTGAAATAATACTATAATATATATACTTGAAACATGTTTCGGTTGATTTACGTAACATATTCCGCCTTGATGTAACAAATTGTTATCTTTGTTGTACCTGATTTCATATCTCATGTTCGTCAAATAACGCGTAATTAGCAGAAGATACAGTATAGATATGGTATCAACGATTGTTAAAGTTATTTGGTAGTATTTTATAATCTTAAAATATTTTACTACTTACCTCCCAATATTTTTATTTATTCCAGTTCAAAACAGTAAAATCTATAATTACTAATTAATATAAAATTGTAACTGAGTCATATGGGCGAGAGACCTCTACAGTAAAGATATTTTTTCCAAAATCAGCCGACTATTTAATGGGTCCTGAACCCGAAAATATACATGTTTCCGAAATGTATGTCTGTTTGTTTATTTGTAATTTTGTATATTTCATAAATAAATGCCAAAATGATATGCTGAGTTGTTCAACAAAGTTTGCTTCAAACGGAAATTATTCTTTCTTTCTAGGGTTTCGATGACGGGTTGTAAACTAGTATGTTACATGGGCTATAGAAATTGACAACTGGAAGTTCTACAAAGAGAACAGTGAACATCCCAAATTAATATACTTAATCCACGCGTACGAAATCGCGGAAAAAAATGGCTTTTTATAATTCCGGATTATGTTTGATGATCGTGAACGTTTTATAACTCCGGAAAAAAAAACGTAACTGTAATCGACTGTTTCCTGCCGTTAATCGGCTTTTGTGAATCCGCAATAATTTACAAAAATATTCGCTGACATGGGGCATTTAGTTAAAACGGGGTCACTCTAACTTACCCCATTTTAACTAAAGGCACAGAAGACATAGTATGTACTCATTACACACTAGGGGTCCCACCTAAGTCAATACAAAAATTCCTTCCAAGGCCGCGATAGTAAATGACTTCATGATTCTATCGCTGACCAAACATAATGAATACCTACTAAAGTTACAAATTACCCGATGGTATCTAATGCCTGTCCACATTTTTTCATCAGATAACATAACATTGACATGCAGTGTGTATGCGATTCAGTAATGACACTAATGACCTTAAATTAAGTATGCGCATTACACATATTAATTTTACCATAGCATAATTTTAGTTAAGCACAAGAAAAAATAACTAAACTAACTTGTAGTAAGTAGTGGAATTGCAAAATTTTTGATATTGCGACCGATTAATAATAGTTATAAGTACTATTAAAGTTTTCTTATATTACCTACAAATCAAAATATTACAGAATTTAAGGTTTCTGTTATAGAATTGTCAGCATTAAACTACAGACATTGTCTACAGTAGCAAGAAGGTTTAAAAAACTAACTAGTATGGGGCAACGACCCAAAATGAATCAAGAAGGTTTATCTACGAGTCAAAAAATGCAGTAAAAACGAGCGAAAGGAGAAAATAGTTAATAATTGGTGCCGATTTCGAATAAACAAAACATAAATAACTAAAATTTTGATTTGACAGCCCTAATGTCACTTTCAAACGTTATAAAAACGAAAGGGACTGTATTTTCAATAAAATTTTGTGGTATTATTAATTATATAAAATAGTCACAGTTTCTCCGAAATAACTAGCATTGAAAAAGTCATAATTACCCCACAATAACTAGTTGAAGAGTTAGATTAGATCGACTTGCCCCAAGATATAATGACATTGACAGTCTACAGCTCTCTTGACGCAAGATTAGGGCGGGCGAATTGGAAACTGTAATGCTCACCCGTCACCCGACGGTATTATAATAAAAAAGTAAATTTTATATAAATCGCGGTCGATTTCCATTTCAAAACTATTCGAATGAGATTAAAAACGACATTATAATAATACCATTTATGTTCTGCGTCAAAAGCGAAACAAACGAAACACTACGGATTCACCGGACATTGACAAATGTCCCCAACATACGTTCCGTCATTTGTATTGATGCATAACAGCTAAATATTTGAACATCGGCTGCCTGGCCGCGCCAAACAATGCCCGTTACAAGCGCATGTTTTGTAAACACATACGTTTGATCCGCCACTTCATGGAACAATAACACAATGAGATCTTAACATGTACGAATCAGTTTCGGCGCAGACAAGAGAAAACAAAACTAATTCAACATGTCGCGCTTTCCCCTTGTAGACTCAATTTAATTGGGGATAAAGCTGTTCAAATTGAGAGTGCATAGGTATTGATTAGGTAAGCGTTATACTGACTGATATAAACTTTCGGCCACATTGTCACGTCCCACGAGATTTCCAACGTTATCAAATTTAAAAACCTTTGCGTAAATGAAAATAAAGTAAGTTGTTTTTTTGACTTCCTTAGCCCCGACGAACTTTATAAATGTGTTTGGACTTCTACGTGTCATTCACGATTTAAATAATATACGTCAGTGGACGTCGTAATTAAGGGCACATTAAAAATAAAATAAAAATTAATTAACGTTGAATATACCTACACCCCAAATTGTGGTAAGATTATACATTGTATGTTAATATGGCAAATTAATTCAGGGTTAGTGATTTCACAGAACACATTGCGAATTCAAATTATTATGATATGAATTTACGTCGTTTATCAAAGCGGACCTTTTTAATTAATTAATTGTTTTTTTTCTGAGTGACGAGACGAGCAAGTCCTTCACCTCAGTGCCGGATTAAGTAGCAATTGCCACGGACCCCGCGCGAAAGGAGGCCCTCTCATAGTTAAACCCACTCAGCTCTGCCTGAGCGTAATTTTTTGAGTGAAACTTATTAAGATGTTTTATATTACTTGATGTCACAAAACCGTGAAACGTTACAACTTTTCCTACTAAGACAATTGATTTTTTAACACGCTTTTTTACCACTTTATACATAAGAACCCACATTAGATCAAGGGCTCTTTGAAAGAATTTGCTACCGGCCGCACGCTTGCTTAATCCGGCCCTGGTTCACCTGATGGTAAGCGCTACGCCTGCCCATAACAGTTATAGTGCCACCCAGAACTTTGTATTGGATAATCCAGCGCGGCACTGCACTGCGCTTGTCACCTTGAGACATCGGCTCTAAAGTCTCATAGGCCCAGTAACTTCGGTGGTAATATTGATGCTATGCGCATTAAGTACCCGGGTCAGGTACAATTGCTTAGGTCAGTTAATTAATTAAGTTAATAAGGTAGGTACTAGCAAGTGAGGGCAAAAGTAATTAATTATACCTATATCAGTGCCAGCGTAAATTCCTAAACGTGCACCAAAAATAGCGGGATGCGATAATTCGATATAACGTCAGCGAAACGAATAAACGAAACGGATAAACGAATTTAAATCGATAAGATAAGCATTTAAAGATTTAAATAGAGTATTTTTATATATCGCACATACCGAGGCATTGAAAAGAGGACAATCAATAGTGTCCACGTGACAGGCAGTGAAATGAAAAATTATAATTATGCTGGGGAAGGTCGGTCATCGACGGCTGTCATTAGGGGTGGCGTGGGCGTGGGGGAGCTGTCGCCTGCCGCCCTTGAGGCACGGGCACCTACATTCCGAGCTTTCATTTTCATCGGTCACTCGATCGACTAGTCAAAACAAAAGTGTGTTTATGGATTGGTTTTTGAAAGACACGGACTGACATGGCTTCAATTTCATTGAATGTAGGTAGTGTTCAAGGAATGTAGGAAGTTTCTTGATACATGTTATCATAAAGAGATACATTAATATAATTAAAACAGCTGCTACAATAAAAATTGACAAAAATACAGAAAAGCTCCGCAATTAAACCGATAGAAGCTGTGGCCCAGGTTAATTAGACTTTTAATCGGAAATAATCTGTGTAGTCGTAAAAATAAGGTCTGTTAGTCCTAGAAGTAATTGGTTCAAGAGGAGGTGGGCCACGTGGGGAGGGACACAGTATCATTATAGATTTCAATGATATCTAAAAAAAATTGATAAAAGTGTAGCAATAACTTTTAAAAACTTCAACAATCAAAATGCTGGTCTTTATCTCGCCCAAAGATTAAGTACTGCCTTAGAACGAAGCAATACGCTGCCAGCATTTTGAAAACATTGCCCACAAGTAGGCACTGGTTTGTATAACTACTTTACCTACCATACAATTGTCTTTTACCTACATAATTATTCACATACAAGAAATTATGAATAACTGAATAGGCGCGTCTACTTAAATAAACACTGCACTATAATACACCTACTTGTAATATTAAAATGTATATCAAGAAACAGCAATTTATTGTTTCACATTGTGTATGTCATAATATTGTTCAGCAGCTGACTCAATCGTGTTGTCTTTATAAAGTTTGTTGTCACCATAGCAATTTTACAGCCATCAACAACAACAAATGATAACAAATGTTATGTTTCTCAAGCGGGCACGGAGCCGCACCGTTGCAAATAGGTACTTTTAATTGTCAATTTTATTATGGTCGCGTGACAGTTCGTTATTGGTAAAACTAACCAGCGTAGACTTCTAATAAGTTCTAACTACCATAATGAACAAAAGAAAGTCTACGTTGCAGTGACTATGTCGATAATTTGGAACAAAAACGCGTTATCTCCAGAACGTGTTGAACGTGAGATAGCACTTTCTTGTCGTAAATGAGCGATGTGTTTAAATACATCTCCAAAATAATTCCAAATTCATACAAAACTAGGTAGGTACACATACATTTAATACTTATTGATTGATATTTTATGTGTCAAGGTTGCTCAGAGCGATTGGATCGCTCGCTGTTTGTGCTGCATTTTTAATAACGCAAGGAAATTGAACACTGCAATATCTCTACGTCTAAATAGGGTGCCTGACGTCTACCATTCGCCTGCGACAGACTTTTAGAAGGGCTCTAAATAAGAGTTAACTGAATTGCTTGACATGGTGACCTGATTTTGGTACGTATCCTATCGTCGCGTCGATTGACCAAGAAACGCTAATGAAGTGGAAAGAGGGGAATATTGATGAGGCATTTATTATGGCTTTGCCTTGGCCTAGTCTTTCAAAGGCTTATAGGTAAAGTTCATTGTGACTAGTTTAAATTGATTTTATTTTAATTAGAGCGAGGCAAAGTCGTTGCTATAGGCGGTGATCGACATAACTTTAATAGCCTATTCGAATGGGAGAATCTACTGTGGGTGAAACACAGTTTACACTAGTTCCGGAGCCTATGGATCCGAAACGGATCTGTAAAATCCATTATTGTCGTGTTTCGTTTCCAAAGAACTCCTAAATGGTTTTTCTGACTTCAGTGGCAATACATTTTCAATCACTAATTTAGCTTCTTTTTGATGGTCCGGCGGCGTTAACACGTTCACACTGCTTTCAACTAGCAAATTTACATAATCTGCAATTTTCTGCGTATTTTCATATTTACTAGGTTGTAATGTTAACATATTCTAATTACAAATTTTATAAATTGAAATTACTTTTTGTCATCTATGCGTTCCTAAACAGTTGATCAGATGGCGATGAAATTTTGGTAGGGACTTCTGAGGACACCCACGAAGGTTTCATGCCCAAAAAAAATGTATAAATAAAAAAATATGTTTTTCTAGCATGCCAGCTACATACATAAATTTAGATATATACATACAGCCACGCCTTTTTCTCGTTGCAGTAGGCAGAGACTAACCCCCTTATTCATAAAAAGTTATGTGACGTTTCATAAAATCGCGCACTACAATTTTGTACTGCGCAGTACTAAGTGACGTTCGATAACTTTTTATAAATAAGTGGGTACATCTTTACACATGCTACGATCCTGACACACCTCTTTCGTCCGGCTACCACAAACATTTAAAAAGCTAAGAGAATATTACATGTCTCATTCTCATTATGCCACCCTCTACGATAAACTTAAGAACGAAAATAACATACGAGTAGGTGATAGTGTAAAGCACAATGTTTATCACAACAGTTGTTTTTAAATTGATAAAATATATACAAATAACAATTATTATTTTGTTGATTCGTTTACTTAAGTGGCTGACAACAGCAAATTACCTTACACTTAAACATATTTTTTTTAAAATAAATCTGTATACAAATTGTCAGAGTGGGAAAAGTGTATTAGGTTAACTTTGATCATAATAACTTAGATTTTGGTTAATTCAGAAACAATTCTGAATTGGTAAGGTGGGCTAAACTTGGCCTTAACCTAAACCTTAACGAGTGTTGGTAGTAATAATAACGACAACAACGAAAAACAAGGAAAATACTGGCCATAAACACTTTCACTGCTGAGCCGATTTTCGTGTTTAGCCACGGGTGCGGCTCTGCACACTCCATAGTGTTTTCCCATACAACAAACACAACGGTTGTGTTTTCCCGCACTCGAGGCAAGTTATGAAAAACGCGACAGTTGTGTTTTCAATAAGTGTTCAAGCAAAGAACATCATGCAGAATCATGCATCTAGCACACGACGGACCCTTCTGAATGGGTACTAAACTATATAGCTATAAAAACACAAGTTTATATTTTTTAAAAAATATAACACAACACCAAATTCTATATCTAGCATATACACTTACACAGGATGAATTTTTGAAATAAGTACATTTAGTTGGTTTATGCCCATAACCTCTGCCAAGTTGTCCCCACCAGAGGGTATTATGACACTTTCAAAAAAGAACTCCCATTATTCCACACCAACCGACATTGAAATGTTATAGGAATTAGACCAAAATCCGAAACAATGAGAATAAGAGAAAATTGTAAAATGATTTACAAGGGAACTGTAAATGCATCATATTTACATTTTCAACCGACTGTAAAAGGGTAGAGATTCTGTGTTCGTCAGTTTTTTATATGTTATGTTGTTAGTTGTGGATCGATTTTGAAAAATACAATTCTCTGTTCGGAAATTGTACCAGTCAATTTTGCAAATAGCATCAAATAATATATCTAGTTTCTAATAAGAATCGAAATCAAGAGACTATTCAAGTATATAGCGAAGTATAGGAGATGGCTGAATTTTATAACTGACTTCCAGTAAGAGGAGGGTCTCCATTCGGGTCGGGTATTTTTTTGTTTTTTATTTCACATCTCCGGGATTTCACATTTGATTTGGATAATTAAAAACCACATTTGATAATATAGCACTCTAGGGTGGCCATACATTGCATGAACATTGATTCTGTACTTTCTTTGTATGTTCATATTATTATGATGTCGTTGTCAAAAAGAACACAGCAGGAATTGCCCATTTCAAAAGTTCACCCCGCATAGCTTGAACGTAGAAGCCTATGATTAAACGCAAAAAAACCTACAGCGCCCTCAACTTCGCATTCTATAATGCGTTCAAGGAGGTGGTGGGGCTGCCCCGCTTCTGTCGCGCCTCGGGAATGTTCGTCGAGGCACGCACCGGAGCCGCGTCCTTGGTGCGCAGGCGGGTCAGCTCCAACACCGTCCTGGAAATGGATCGCGGCTAGGAAGGCTGCCACTATGTGCGGCATTGCTGCGGGCATGTCGTTGGCAACACCGATTAGAATTAGCAATACACCAGACACCACACTGCTGAACACCATATGGATTACATCTAGTTTTGATTAGTGTGGATGGTTATTAATTCTTAGGCCGGTTTTAGTGCTCGACCGTCTGTCGGTGCGTACGTCGGTCGTTAGTTTAACTATGCAAGAAAAATACAAGTCTCAAGTTAACCTGACTCGATCCAAGTAAAGAAGGGAAAGCCTGGAAATATGATATGTTAATTTTACGTTAGTTGAATGTTAATGTTAATTTAAGAATGTACTATCAAAATATTTACTATGTGCTAGATTGTGCCATTTATACTTGCCGACGCGTCAGTTCTCAAGGATTGAAATGAGTTGTCCTTACCTCGATAAAACTCGCGAGGTACCCAACCTTCTTTTCCAAGTACCGCCAAAGTGACTCGAGCTTTATGTTGTCACCAGCTATAGATTACACCAATACTTACCACTGCATTAGCTAGTTTCTAAAGATAAGGCTGTCGCGTCCCCACAAGTACCTCCTAAGTCCTTACCTCGCACGACATCACGAGGTAACGTACGAGGCTACCCCCTAGTACCACTACTTTTTTAGTCGCACTCTACATACGGTTGTCACGTGCCACATGTAGATATCCTCACTTCGCCAGACCTCGTGAGGTAACGCAACAAAGCGCCTCCTCGGTACCACCAATGTCTTTCTTGAGCTCTGCATTTTTTTTCTACATTCGGCTGTCACCTGACACATGATGATATCCTTACCTCGCGAGACCTCATGAGGTAACGCACGAGACGCCCCCTCAGTACCGCCAGAGTGTTCTTGTCGAGCTCCAAGCTGCCGCCGGCTACAGATTGCACCAACACTTGCCAGCGCATCAAGGAGTTCTCTAAGATGCGGATATCTTTCTTCTCGATTCTGTGGAGAAAAACAAGTTAGTTTGTTAGGTGACCTGTGTAGATTCATACATACAGTAGTGTACATTCTGTTTGGTGGTGGCAGGTGATTGATAGTCACCATTATTATTCATACCATCACTAATTTACTGCTTTTTAATTAAATAATTAAGCTTGGAAAGGGAAAATGCATGGTTCTAGTGGCAAAACGGGAGTGATGCAGTTAGTGTTAATTTGTAGAGTATATAAGACAATATTGCGCTTTCCAAAAATGTAAAATTCTTATTTGGTGGCTGATATTATCAGGTACAATTTATTTTTAATATATCTTCAATGTACAGACTTTTTCTCCTTCATCAGGTTAATATTTGTATAAGTAGATAAAAAAAACTAAATAGTCTGCAATCCCATTACTTAAAAATGTAGTGTTCAAATAAATTACCTGTCAGCTAATTGCATCTCAATATCAATGCCGTCTTCTTTATAATCAGGTAGCTCTGAGTCATTAATTGACTCCTCTGCATCGGAGAATGATACAATCTTATCATTTTGGCCTAAAAACAATGAAAGTGCGTATTAATTTTTGTTTTGTGAGAGACTTTGAATCAGAATTATTCTTTGTTTATTATGTAAATGTATACTAATGGCTTTATTCATAAAAAAATTATCTAATGTCATTTACTAGTGCACAGTATAATATTGTCATGTATATTTTTAAACGTTAGAATTGAGGGGGTATATCTTTTTTTTTATTTTATTTATTTATTTATTAATCAAGCAGCATAGATGAT
Organism: Campaea margaritaria; assembly: GCA_912999815.1. Lineage (NCBI taxonomy): Eukaryota > Metazoa > Arthropoda > Insecta > Lepidoptera > Geometridae > Campaea > Campaea margaritaria. The sequence continues at coordinate 10,039,705 of OU538789.1, read as the reverse complement.
GATATGTCTACATTCCACAATGTTGAAAGTCACTTTATAAAAATTTATAATTTTTGTAGCCAGTTACAAAGTTGGTTGGTTGCATTATTGGTATTGGAGTTAAATATCTTACTTTTGGTCAAAGGCTGCACCACTTGATCGGGCAGTAGCTGATACATTTTGAGGAGTTGCCAGTGATTCAGCAGAGATTTCGCCGTTCGAGACTGGTAGAATACATGTGGGTTTGCATCCAGTAGTTCTTGGAACTTATCTTCGGTGGGATGTGAGTTCTGAAAAATAGTCTACCAATAACATTAATAATTACTGTTGTGACAGTTATTATTTATAAGATGATTTATTTCTATGTAATGACTACTTTATCTGATGTTTTCAAATGCTTTATTTTTTATACTATCAATTACTATTAATTCATGTATTTTGGCTTTTGAATTTTTAAAAGGAACCAACTCATTGTTTGACGATCTATGACATATTGAATTAAAGTTAGTTTACTACATCATTGTCTTTCTTGATCATAAATCATAAAATTAGGACTGACATAGACAGGGAAAGGCGTAAAAGTATAGAGCATAGAGCATTACTTCTTCTTCTACTTCAAATGCAAGTTGCCTACCTCAGGGAATTTAATTATCTAGTGCCAAGTGAGAAAGTCACTGGTTTGTAATGACAACATATAGAAAAAGCATTATATACTCACACTTTTCAAAGTCCCAAGCAATTCTTCCTCAGCGTTAGAGTACAATGCTTGCTGCTGAACCGCAGCCACCAGATCAGGGTGCAGATTGCCCATAGCTGCCACAGCCACTCGCGACACCTCAGCATTGTATAGCAAAGCATACCAGCGCGACTGTAGCTCGCTTAATGTGAAGCGGCAGGAGAACTTGATGCCTCGGTGGACCATGCGCAAGTCATTTGTCTGAAATGATTTAAGCACTACATTATAACTTTGGTTCTTGTATTTTGTATATTAGAAATGTAGAGTAGGTAAAGCTATGTCTCCCGTGTGGGTTTGAGTCCACACTCTATTCAGTTGGTGTTTTTCATAACTAAGGAAAACACAACTGTGGTGTTAGTTGTAAAGGAAAATACTGTGGTTGCAGAGCCGCACCCGTGACTAGACAAGAAAATCGGCTCAGCGTTCAAAGTGTTAAGGATGCCTAGCTACTCAACACATAATATAGATAGCTGGCTAAGAACTAAATTATTAACATAAAAGTGATTTTTTGCAGTGACTTTCAGCACTGTGTAGACATAACAGCACCCATTAATGAATAATAAAATAAACTGTTGAATTTAGAACAAAGACACAATGCAGATCATAATATCCTATTTAATTAATTTATTTTTTACCTGCTGTACACCTAATATCAGTGCAAGGTCATCAGTAGGTTTCCAACGTCCCAAATCCTTTGTTGACAGTTGACTTAGCTGGCCTTTGCGCCGAGCTTTACGTCCCATGCTACCCCCCATGGTTGGAACCTTACTAGCCACCCGCCTGCGTTCAGGAGGAGGATTGGAAGGCGTCTGAGGGGCGCTATTGGAGACAGCAAACTCGGACATGTGACTGGTGTATGATTGTGTACGCATACGCTTGTCTCCTTTCCCAAGAGAAGCCCCTGGTTGCAAACTGTATTCGACCAACTCATCGTCAAAGCGCCTCCGTTTTATTGATCTTGATGAACTGAAATATCACAAGCATTACAGGTTAGAGTTGAAGAAATTCTTTTCTTTTCTTAGCTACAATCACGAAGTATACCTGCGTCGTTTATTGTCTTCTGTTGAACTGAGGAACGGCGAAGGCGTAGCTCCAGTATACTCAGTGTTGTCGGCGGCATTTGATGGTACTGCAGGAAAATCCATACTGACCTTCCCACTCCCCCTAATTATGTGTATTTATTAAAAGCTCTTGTGAATGTGAATTATTGTGATTTGTATTTACTTTGCCCACCCCTTTTACATGCTATGCTTGCTTAATCTATCTGTATCTGTCATTCAATGTTGTTTCTGTTTCGGTTCAATTCTGTTGTACAGTTGCGTTGTATTGATTGATCACAGAATGACACAGACAGACATAAGATCACACCACAGACCTACCAAAAATACGCGACTAATTTGGGACAGCCCTTCGTATCGACTAAAATAAAGAGAATGAACATTTCTTTTTTACTTTAGCTGTGGAAGAATCTCTTTGTCGGAGATATTGACAATAAAAATTTGACTTAATTGATAGTTACATTCCGCTTATTGTACGCTCATTTAGCTTTTCTAATTCACATCAGCAGCAATGTATGCGTAAAATAACGAAAGAGGTTAGATTTATTTCAAACTAACTTGTGCCTTATTGTAAGTTTCATTGTATTCAATAATATTTTAAGCCATGGCCGGCTTAGCGCGTATTATTGGCTTTAGACCTAAAGAAATAATAGCTAGATGTTATAATAAAATTGTTATGACTGATGATGGCTCTACAATCGTTGCTCTCCATCTAGATAAAGATTTTCCTTACGAGCATTCCAGGCCCCTTCCCGAGGAACCAAAAGAGAGCAGTAGCATTCTACGAATGGATAACGTTGCAGAACTACATAGAGTGTTCAAAGATACAAAGCCCGAAATCGCCAGGAAACATCTGGCTGCCATCACCTTGACCACTGAACACCGCTGGTTTCCACGGGCTCGAGACAAGAAAGCTAAGAAGACGGAGATGAATAGACCTTATTTGTAAACGCTAATTTAACATCTGGAGAGCGCCTACTCAAAAGTAAATCCCAGTTGGAAGTGTTTGTAATAGGAGCTACATACTATTTTTACTTTTACCATTTAATTTAGGAACTTAGCTAGTTTTATCGTGAAATAAACATTGCTGTTTAAAAATAAATAGTTTTATTTCAATAAGTAAATATAGTTTTAAGGGTGTTACATAACATGAGCATAACAAAAATAGTTGTAGGTGGCTGCCTACTTCGAGAAGAACTGTTTAAATAATGGCTACAATCAAAATACTTTTAATATGTTTAACAACTAAAATAGATACGTAAATTCATTATTTAACATTCACATCACATTCTCTATCTACCTCATTCAGTGGTAAGACTTGAATTTCCAATCTTTTTTTATAACATACTATTTTACATTAAATATAGATAGTATTAGACAGACGGTTGAGTAACATCTTGTTTAAAAATTACAAGTTTAACATCCTCGAGATTAAAATTGATCTAATATACAAACTTCTAACAAGCCTACATTTATTAAAACCTTTTCTAAGTTACTGATAATATTAAATACACTACAGCAGCATGCTCATTTACCTACCCACCCTGAATTATCAAGATGTAACTCTAAAAGACCATGTCTATGAACATAGTGCTAATTATTGCTATATTTTATTAAAATACTCTATGATTGTATTGTTTACTAAAAATGAATTTAACTGTATAGAACTATAGAAATTTCATCAACTTTAATAACAAGCAATAACTACAAATAACCACAATATAAGAAAAATATAATTTCCTCCCCACATACAATATCACAATGTTTGCTTCCTTTGGTGCCTTTACATTCAATATTCCACTCTAGGACAGACTACTAAATCAGTCACAAGCCATTGCATATCAAAATATCCTCCTCATAACACAATTAAAATAGACTGTACTTAAAACCCTATTAAACATTTAATTTTATCATAATAGTTGTCCAAATTTAAGTCCTATGTAACATGATAAATAGCGACACAAATGTGCAGCCAGATGTTGCGAGTGTTGGCAAGTAGCTCAGGTCGTCAACAATGAGTGCTCACTGAGTGTGACACTCCGGAGGCATTGACACACATGCTAAGCCAAATACTACTACTATGAATAAGCCATCACTCAAGCGCCAACATTGTGCCAGTCTTGAAGAATAAAACCTAACTACTATCAACATCATACACCCAGGAATTTAATGTCATCATATATGACTGTAAGGCTACACACTTGTACTATAGTTGAAGATAATCTTACTAGAAGCTTTAACATTTCCCATAACTGGACTTTACAAATTTACTTACACTAATTAGTTAGCTAGTTAAAATTGTTTTATAAAAATAATATGTAAATTAATCTATTTAACAGTACATGAACAAAATGGCACATGAGAATGTAGATTGAAATTTTATTCCATTTGTATTTCTGATTGAGTCCGCACCCACTAGTCCAGGAGCATTACATAATGCATGTATATAAAATCACTCTTCTAAATACAGCATTCAGCTATGAGAGCCAGTATCATGGCTAGTATATACCAAAAATATGCTATAGCATATCTCAGAAATCTAGCATTGCATGCTCTTTTATCGGCTATATCTAGTCCATGTTCAGTAACGATAGCTCAAGTATTTGAGGATCATGTATACATTTCAAGCTAGATCTTTGCTCTTTTCGCTAGTGGGTGGTCAATCAGATTACCCCATACAAAAATATTCAATTCCGTAACAAAATTTACAGGTACCTTGAGTTTAGAATATTATAGTAGTAAATTATAAAAATATATTATCATATTATATTCTTAAATCACACGTCCATGAGTGTAAAATGACTTTTGCTAAGAATAAACTTTGAATTAAATTCTTTTTTATTATAACAATGTTTATGAATTTAAAATTATTTTGCAAATAATTTATTCACCATAGCACTTAGTACTGAATATTTAATGAAATTCATGCTACTATTTTTAATTCCCATTTAGGTATAATAGCATACTAAATACCTATCTCTATCACAAACTGTTATCAATTTGAATTTACAATAATTTCCCATCAATAGTTTAAAACAATGAATAGACTTCAAAATGCACAATCATTAGCAAAAGGTTAAAGCTACCTTCAAACTTTGTTGAATCTAATGCACGTTTCTCGTGGTGTGCTATACTCAGCTGCTTCAGTTTGTCATCAAGCGTCACAGTGTTGGTTGCTTACACAATATAGCACGAACTGGAAAGGCGATGATGCTTAGATTTGTTTATAGCTCTAATTAATTCCTCATCAACTAGCATGCTCTAATGCATTATATATATTTTTAAACTTTAAAACTTTCAGCGTTCCAGTTGTGCTATATTGTTTCCAACACTTATTATTGATACCGGTGCCTCAGGGTCCTATCTAGACTGCGGACGCGACGGGGCTCGGTATCGAGGCGCGACAAACTGAAGAGCGAGTAGGGGGCAAGGGGTCAACGGATGCGAGACACGCGCAGCTCTCTATCCAGCTGCTGCAGCTGGCGAATGAAACCTTCGTTGGGGTGGATGTCACGGCGGCAGCGGACCGTCGTCAGCGCTTCGGTCAGCGTCATCCCGCGTTTGATCATGAGGAAAGCGAGAGCGCACGTCGCAGAGCGAGACACGCCCATCAAGCAGTGGACGAGCACGCGACCTACGAAACAGCAGGCTTTTGAGCGATGTTATTGGATATGAAGTTAATCTAGTTATCTGAGAAAGTAAATATGAAATATATAATTGAATTAGGATCTTTTAGCATTTGCTGTAAAGAGTTTTGAAAGTAAATCTGAGAGGGATGCCTGTATGCGAGCAGCACAAGACAAATGAGAAGGCCAAAGGAATGAATCTATTTAACTGTGGGATGATAATGATGACAAGTGTTCATTGAAAATTCTGAGCTGCATATTGACAAGTTCAGTGAAATAATTTCACCAGTAGACAAAAGATGATCATGGAATTTAATACATACCTCCACTAGAAACTCCCTCATCAATAAAGTTGGCCGCAATGTGGAAGTACTTGGATATATCAGTTGTTGGCATATCCATCATCTGGAAACCCTTGTACCGCATACCAGGCATGTCGCGGTAGTACAGATGGTCAGTGTCCACTTGTGTTTGCCGTTTGCCTTCAGCCGTGTTCAGGACGTGGGTGATGCGCATGCGACGAAGGAATGTCTTGTCTTTTGCAGCAACACTATGGTGTAAAAAACTTGTGAGCAATAGACATAGTATATTAGTGGTGTTTATTTTAGCTAAATAAAACCAAGTTTACATTAAATTTAAGCTCTAAAAGCTTTGCACTCACTTTTAAACCTTATGAAAATTAAAAAGAAAGCAGTAGTTAAAGGGTTGCTACAGTTATCGAGAATCAACACTATTATTGGGATAAAAAATTATGACTACATATTTAATTTGAAGATTTGAGATGCACACACTTGCATTTTATATTGTTGTTTAATATCCAATGTTTTTTTTTTATCTTAGAATGATACATACGCATCTCCAACGTATAATCCAGGATAGACTTCATTCATATCTGGCGCCGAGCCGTATGACACCTCTGGGTACGACTGAGTGCGGAACGACGACAGCGAGCTCAGCACTGACGATGGCGAAGACCCAAAACTCTGCACAGCAAACACACTTGAAAAACAACTGGACAACACTTCACCCATGGTGCAAACTCTAGAGACTACATTGCATTTATGTGGTACAATTCACTCACATCCGTGCATAAACTGTTAGTGGGAATAACTAATTGCATTTCTGAAATGGGACAGTTGGACGGAAACTCAATATAATACGATAACACATGACGTCGTAAGAGATAAGAAGGACTGTAAATATTTATGTATATATGTACCAGGCTAAAGTGTAGAATGCCCAAGATCAAATAACATAGAGTTGCAATAGAAAGAAGATGCATAAATTATTGGTTTATTCCCATGATCCCCACCAACTGGTCCCAACTAGTTGTTTTTATCAGAAGACAAACAGATTTCATTAACACATTCACTGCTGAAAACAAAACTGTGGTGTTTTTCATAACTTGCAGTTAGTGCGGGAAACCACTCTGGTGTTTGTTCTATGGGAAAACACTATGGAGTGTGCGGAGCCGCACCCATGGCTAAACAAGTAAATTGGCAGAGCAGTCAAAGTGTTAAAAAGGGACAACAAAAACCTATACTAATTCTAAAAGCTTATATTTAAGTTTGTAGGACTTACAAATAGGTGTTTAACTTCTCAGTATGATACACTTTTACTTAGCATATTTTAGCTAATACACCAAAATAATTAACTAATAAATTGTTGATACAGAGGTGAACAATTGGTAAAGTGAAGCTCAACACTGTGATGTAGATATCAGCACATATGCTGCTCATCTATAAACTAATCAATAAATAAGCTTATTGTGTACATTATAAAAAACAAGGATCCAACGGGTGGTTA